>OY829915.1:51676787-54080443 GCA_963691935.1 Nephrotoma guestfalica | reverse complement strand
TTACAGCGAAACTGGACAACGTTTTAATCAAATTTAAACGCTGATTCATTCAAAACTTTATAACCTTCCATAATTAATCAAAAATATTTACATTTGAGCACCGAAATTTTTTTGAGTTGTTTCGCCCGAAAAAACGGCAAGAGGTTAGCCTTGCTAAATTTGATAAAAATCAAAAAAAATTTATTCGCCTGAAATTGATTGAATTTGATCAACGTGGCTTAGAGGGCCATGTTGAAGAAGAAATTATGAAGAAATTGGTTATAGAAAGCGTGGATTTCGATTCGAAGCAGGAAATTGCTCAAAACTTTGATCGATGAGTATTACAGCGAAACTGGACAACGTTTTAATCAAATTTAAACGCTGATTCATTCAAAACTTTATAACCTTCCATAATTAATCAAAAATATTTACATTTGAGCACCGAAATTTTTTTGAGTTGTTTCGCCCGAAAAAACGGCAAGAGGTTAGCCTTGCTAAATTTGATAAAAATCAAAAAAAATTTATTCGCTTGAAATTGATTGAATTTGATCAACGTGGCTTAGAGGGCCATGTTGAGAAGAATGAAGAATTGGTTATAGAAAGCGTGGATTTCGATTCGAAGCAGGAAATTGCTCAAAACTTTGATCGATGATTACAGCGAAACTGGACAACGTTTTAATCAAATTTAAACGCTGATTCATTCAAAACTTTATAACCTTCCATAATTAATCAAAAATATTTACATTTGAGCACCGAAATTTTTTTGAGTTGTTTCGCCCGGAAAAACGGCAAGAGGGTTAGCCTTGCTAAATTTGATAAAAATCGAAAAAAAATTGATTCGCCTGAAATTGATTGAATTTGATCAACGTGGCTTAGAGGGCCATGTTGAAGAAGAATTATGAAGAATTGGTTATAGAAAGCGTGAATTTCGATTCGAAGCAGGAAATTGCTCAAAACTTTGATCGATGATTACAGCGAAACTGGACAACGTTTTAATCAAATTTAAACGCTGATTCATTCAAAACTTTATAACCTTCCATAATTAATCAAAAATATTTACATTTGAGCACCGAAATTTTTTTGAGTTGTTTCGCCCGGAAAAACGGCAAGGGGTTAGTTAGCCTTGCTAAATTTGATAAAAATCGAAAAAAAATTGATTCGCCTGAAATTGATTGAATTTGATCAACGTGGCTTAGAGGGCCATGTTGAAGAAGAAATTATGAAGAAATTGGTTATAGAAAGCGTGAATTTCGATTCGAAGCAGGAAATTGCTCAAAACTTTGATCGATGATTACAGCGAAACTGGACAACGTTTTAATCAAATTTAAACGCTGATTCATTCAAAACTTTATAACCTTCCATAATTAATCAAAAATATTTACATTTGAGCACCGAAATTTTTTTGAGTTGTTTCGCCCGAAAAAACGGCAAGGGGTTAGCCTTGCTAAATTTGATTAAAATCGAAAAAAAATTATTCGCCTGAAATTGATTGAATTTGATCAACGTGGCTTAGAGGGCCATGTTAAAGAAGAAATTATGAAGAAATTGGTTATAGAAAGCGTGGATTTCGATTCGAAGCAGGAAATTGCTCAAAACTTTGATCGATGATTACAGCGAAACTGGACAACGTTTTAATCAAATTTAAACGCTGATTCATTCAAAACTTTATAACCTTCCATAATTAATCAAAAATATTTACATTTGAGCACCGAAATTTTTTTGAGTTGTTTCGCCCGAAAAAACGGCAAGGGGTTAGCCTTGCTAAATTTGATTAAAATCGAAAAAAATTTATTCGCCTGAAATTGATTGAATTTGATCAACGTGGCTTAGAGGGCCATGTTAAAGAAGAAATTATGAAGAAATTGGTTATAGAAAGCGTGGATTTCGATTCGAAGCAGGAAATTGCTCAAAACTTTGATCGATGATTACAGCGAAACTGGACAACGTTTTAATCAAATTTAAACGCTGATTCATTCAAAACTTTATAACCTTCCATAATTAATCAAAAATATTTACATTTGAGCACCGAAATTTTTTTGAGTTGTTTCGCCCGGAAAAACGGCAAGGGGTTAGCCTTGCTAAATTTGATAAAAATCGAAAAAAAATTGATTCGCCTGAAATTGATTGAATTTGATCAACGTGGCTTAGAGGGCCATGTTGAAGAAGAAATTATGAAGAAATTGGTTATAGAAAGCGTGGATTTCGATACGAAGCAGGAAATTGCTCAAAACTTTGATCGATGATTACAGCGAAACTGGACAACGTTTTAATCAAATTTAAACGCTGATTCATTCAAAACTTTATAACCTTCCATAATTAATCAAAAATATTTACATTTGAGCACCGAAATTTTTTTGAGTTGTTTCGCCCGGAAAAACGGCAAGGGGTTAGCCTTGCTAAATTTGATAAAAATCGAAAAAAATTTATTCGCCTGAAATTGATTGAATTTGATCAACGTGGCTTAGAGGGCCATGTTGAAGAAGAAATTATGAAGAAATTGGTTATAGAAAGCGTGAATTTCGATTCGAAGCAGGAAATTGCTCAAAACTTTGATCGATGATTACAGCGAAACTGGACAACGTTTTAATCCAATTTAAACGCTGATTCATTCAAAACTTTATAACCTTCCATAATTAATCAAAAATATTTACATTTGAGCACCGAAATTTTTTTGAGTTGTTTCGCCCGGAAAAACGGCAAGGGGTTAGCCTTGCTAAATTTGATAAAAATCGAAAAAAATTTATTCGCCTGAAATTGATTGAATTTGATCAACGTGGCTTAGAGGGCCATGTTGAAGAAGAAATTATGAAGAAATTGGTTATAGAAAGCGTGAGTTTCGATTCGAAGCAGGAAATTGCTCAAAACTTTGATCGATGATTACAGCGAAACTGGACAACGTTTTAATCAAATTTAAACGCTGATTCATTCAAAACTTTATAACCTTCCATAATTAATCAAAAATATTTACATTTGAGCACCGAAATTTTTTTGAGTTGTTTCGCCCGAAAAAACGGCAAGAGGTTAGCCTTGCTAAATTTGATAAAAATCAAAAAAAATTTATTCGCCTGAAATTGATTGAATTTGATCAACGTGGCTTAGAGGGCCATGTTGAAGAAGAAATTATGAAGAAATTGGTTATAGAAAGCGTGGATTTCGATTCGAAGCAGGAAATTGCTCAAAACTTTGATCGATGATTACAGCGAAACTGGACAACGTTTTAATCAAATTTAAACGCTGATTCATTCAAAACTTTATAACCTTCCATAATTAATCAAAAATATTTACATTTGAGCACCGAAATTTTTTTGAGTTGTTTCGCCCGAAAAAACGGCAAGGGGTTAGCCTTGCTAAATTTGATAAAAATCGAAAAAAAATTGATTCGCCTGAAATTGATTGAATTTGATCAACGTGGCTTAGAGGGCCATGTTGAAGAAGAAATTATGAAGAAATTGGTTATAGAAAGCGTGGATTTCGATACGAAGCAGGAAATTGCTCAAAACTTTGATCGATGATTACAGCGAAACTGGACAACGTTTTAATCAAATTTAAACGCTGATTCATTCAAAACTTTATAACCTTCCATAATTAATCAAAAATATTTACATTTGAGCACCGAAATTTTTTTGAGTTGTTTCGCCCGGAAAAACGGCAAGGGGTTAGCCTTGCTAAATTTGATAAAAATCGAAAAAAATTTATTCGCCTGAAATTGATTGAATTTGATCAACGTGGCTTAGAGGGCCATGTTGAAGAAGAAATTATGAAGAAATTGGTTATAGAAAGCGTGGATTTCGATTCGAAGCAGGAAATTGCTCAAAACTTTGATCGATGATTACAGCGAAACTGGACAACGTTTTAATCAAATTTAAACGCTGATTCATTCAAAACTTTATAACCTTCCATAATTAATCAAAAATATTTACATTTGAGCACCGAAATTTTTTTGAGTTGTTTCGCCCGGAAAAACGGCAAGGGGTTAGCCTTGCTAAATTTGATAAAAATCGAAAAAAAATTGATTCGCCTGAAATTGATTGAATTTGATCAACGTGGCTTAGAGGGCCATGTTGAAGAAGAAATTATGAAGAAATTGGTTATAGAAAGCGTGGATTTCGATACGAAGCAGGAAATTGCTCAAAACTTTGATCGATGATTACAGCGAAACTGGACAACGTTTTAATCAAATTTAAACGCTGATTCATTCAAAACTTTATAACCTTCCATAATTAATCAAAAATATTTACATTTGAGCACCGAAATTTTTTTGAGTTGTTTCGCCCGGAAAAACGGCAAGGGGTTAGCCTTGCTAAATTTGATAAAAATCGAAAAAAATTTATTCGCCTGAAATTGATTGAATTTGATCAACGTGGCTTAGAGGGCCATGTTGAAGAAGAAATTATGAAGAAATTGGTTATAGAAAGCGTGGATTTCGATTCGAAGCAGGAAATTGCTCAAAACTTTGATCGATGATTACAGCGAAACTGGACAACGTTTTAATCAAATTTAAACGCTGATTCATTCAAAACTTTATAACCTTCCATAATTAATCAAAAATATTTACATTTGAGCACCGAAATTTTTTTGAGTTGTTTCGCCCGGAAAAACGGCAAGGGGTTAGCCTTGCTAAATTTGATAAAAATCGAAAAAAAATTGATTCGCCTGAAATTGATTGAATTTGATCAACGTGGCTTAGAGGGCCATGTTGAAGAAGAAATTATGAAGAAATTGGTTATAGAAAGCGTGGATTTCGATTCGAAGCAGGAAATTGCTCAAAACTTTGATCGATGATTACAGCGAAACTGGACAACGTTTTAATCAAATTTAAACGCTGATTCATTCAAAACTTTATAACCTTCCATAATTAATCAAAAATATTTACATTTGAGCACCGAAATTTTTTTGAGTTGTTTCGCCCGGAAAAACGGCAACGGGTTAGCCTTGCTAAATTTGATAAAAATCGAATTAAATTGATTCGCCTGAAATTGATTGAATTTGATCAACGTGGCTTAGAGGGCCATGTTGAAGAAGAAATTATGAAGAAATTGGTTATAGAAAGCGTGGATTTCGATACGAAGCAGGAAATTGCTCAAAACTTTGATCGATGATTACAGCGAAACTGGACAACGTTTTAATCAAATTTAAACGCTGATTCATTCAAAACTTTATAACCTTCCATAATTAATCAAAAATATTTACATTTGAGCACCGAAATTTTTTTGAGTTGTTTCGCCCGGAAAAACGGCAAGGGGTTAGCCTTGCTAAATTTGATAAAAATCGAAAAAAAATTGATTCGCCTGAAATTGATTGAATTTGATCAACGTGGCTTAGAGGGCCATGTTGAAGAAGAAATTATGAAGAAATTGGTTATAGAAAGCGTGGATTTCGATTCGAAGCAGGAAATTGCTCAAAACTTTGATCGATGATTACAGCGAAACTGGACAACGTTTTAATCAAATTTAAACGCTGATTCATTCAAAACTTTATAACCTTCCATAATTAATCAAAAATATTTACATTTGAGCACCGAAATTTTTTTGAGTTGTTTGGCTCGGAAAAACGGCAAGGGGTTGTTAGCCTTGCTAAATTTGATAAAAATCGAAAAAAATTTATTCGCCTGAAATTGATTGAATTTGATCAACGTGGCTTAGAGGGCCATGTTGAAGAAGAAATTATGAAGAAATTGGTTATAGAAAGCGTGAGTTTCGATTCGAAGCAGGAAATTGCTCAAAACTTTGATCGATGATTACAGCGAAACTGGACAACGTTTAATTCAAATTTAAACGCTGATTCATTCAAAATTTTATAACCTTCCATAATTAATCAAAAATATTTACATTTGAGCACCGAAATTTTTTTGAGTTTTTTCGCCCGGAAAAACGGCAAGGGGTTAGCCTTGCTAAATTTGATAAAAATCGAAAAAAAATTGATTCGCCTGAAATTGATTGAATTTGATCAACGTGGCTTAGAGGGCCATGTTGAAGAAGAAATTATGAAGAAATTGGTTATAGAAAGCGTGGATTTCGATACGAAGCAGGAAATTGCTCAAAACTTTGATCGATGATTACAGCGAAACTGGACAACGTTTTAATCAAATTTAAACGCTGATTCATTCAAAACTTTATAACCTTCCATAATTAATCAAAAATATTTACATTTGAGCACCGAAATTTTTTTGAGTTGTTTCGCCCGAAAAAACGGCAAGAGGTTAGCCTTGCTAAATTTGATAAAAATCAAAAAAAATTTATTCGCCTGAAATTGATTGAATTTGATCAACGTGGCTTAGAGGGCCATGTTGAAGAAGAAATTATGAAGAAATTGGTTATAGAAAGCGTGAGTTTCGATTCGAAGCAGGAAATTGCTCAAAACTTTGATCGATGATTACAGCAAAACTGGACAACGTTTAATTCAAATTTAAACGCTGATTCATTCAAAATTTTATAACCTTCCATAATTAATCAAAAATATTTACATTTGAGCACCGAAATTTTTTTGAGTTGTTTCGCCCGAAAAAACGGCAAGAGGTTAGCCTTGCTAAATTTGATAAAAATCAAAAAAAAATTATTCGCCTGAAATTGATTGAATTTGATCAACGTGGCTTAGAGGGCCATGTTGAAGAAGAAATTATGAAGAAATTGGTTATAGAAAGCGTGAGTTTCGATTCGAAGCAGGAAATTGCTCAAAACTTTGATCGATGATTACAGCGAAACTGGACAACGTTTTAATCAAATTTAAACGCTGATTCATTCAAAACTTTATAACCTTCCATAATTAATCAAAAATATTTACATTTGAGCACCGAAATTTTTTTGAGTTGTTTCGCCCGATAAAACGGTAAGGGGTTAGCCTTGCTAAATTTGATAAAAATTGATTCGCCTGAAATTGATTGAATTTGATCAACGTGGCTTAGAGGGCCATGTTGAAGAAGAAATTATGAAGAAATTGGTTATAGAAAGCGTGAGTTTCGATTCGAAGCAGGAAATTGCTCAAAACTTTGATCGATGATTACAGCGAAACTGGACAACGTTTTAATCAAATTTAAACGCTGATTCATTCAAAACTTTATAACCTTCCATAATTAATCAAAAATATTTACATTTGAGCACCGAAATTTTTTTGAGTTGTTTCGCCCGAAAAAACGGCAAGAGGTTAGCCTTGCTAAATTTGATAAAAATCAAAAAAAATTTATTCGCCTGAAATTGATTGAATTTGATCAACGTGGCTTAGAGGGCCATGTTGAAGAAGAAATTATGAAGAAATTGGTTATAGAAAGCGTGAGTTTCGATTCGAAGCAGGAAATTGCTCAAAACTTTGATCGATGATTACAGCGAAACTGGACAACGTTTAATTCAAATTTAAACGCTGATTCATTCAAAATTTTATAACCTTCCATAATTAATCAAAAATATTTACATTTGAGCACCGAAATTTTTTTGAGTTTTTTCGCCCGGAAAAACGGCAAGGGGTTAGCCTTGCTAAATTTGATAAAAATCGAAAAAAAATTGATTCGCCTGAAATTGATTGAATTTGATCAACGTGGCTTAGAGGGCCATGTTGAAGAAGAAATTATGAAGAAATTGGTTATAGAAAGCGTGGATTTCGATACGAAGCAGGAAATTGCTCAAAACTTTGATCGATGATTACAGCGAAACTGGACAACGTTTTAATCAAATTTAAACGCTGATTCATTCAAAACTTTATAACCTTCCATAATTAATCAAAAATATTTACATTTGAGCACCGAAATTTTTTTGAGTTGTTTCGCCCGATAAAACGGTAAGGGGTTAGCCTTGCTAAATTTGATAAAAATTGATTCGCCTGAAATTGATTGAATTTGATCAACGTGGCTTAGAGGGCCATGTTGAAGAAGAAATTATGAAGAAATTGGTTATAGAAAGCGTGAGTTTCGATTCGAAGCAGGAAATTGCTCAAAACTTTGATCGATGATTACAGCGAAACTGGACAACGTTTTAATCAAATTTAAACGCTGATTCATTCAAAACTTTATAACCTTCCATAATTAATCAAAAATATTTACATTTGAGCACCGAAATTTTTTTGAGTTGTTTCGCCCGAAAAAACGGCAAGAGGTTAGCCTTGCTAAATTTGATAAAAATCAAAAAAAATTTATTCGCCTGAAATTGATTGAATTTGATCAACGTGGCTTAGAGGGCCATGTTGAAGAAGAAATTATGAAGAAATTGGTTATAGAAAGCGTGAGTTTCGATTCGAAGCAGGAAATTGCTCAAAACTTTGATCGATGATTACAGCAAAACTGGACAACGTTTAATTCAAATTTAAACGCTGATTCATTCAAAATTTTATAACCTTCCATAATTAATCAAAAATATTTACATTTGAGCACCGAAATTTTTTTGAGTTGTTTCGCCCGAAAAAACGGCAAGAGGTTAGCCTTGCTAAATTTGATAAAAATCAAAAAAAAATTATTCGCCTGAAATTGATTGAATTTGATCAACGTGGCTTAGAGGGCCATGTTGAAGAAGAAATTATGAAGAAATTGGTTATAGAAAGCGTGAGTTTCGATTCGAAGCAGGAAATTGCTCAAAACTTTGATCGATGATTACAGCGAAACTGGACAACGTTTTAATCAAATTTAAACGCTGATTCATTCAAAACTTTATAACCTTCCATAATTAATCAAAAATATTTACATTTGAGCACCGAAATTTTTTTGAGTTGTTTCGCCCGATAAAACGGTAAGGGGTTAGCCTTGCTAAATTTGATAAAAATTGATTCGCCTGAAATTGATTGAATTTGATCAACGTGGCTTAGAGGGCCATGTTGAAGAAGAAATTATGAAGAAATTGGTTATAGAAAGCGTGAGTTTCGATTCGAAGCAGGAAATTGCTCAAAACTTTGATCGATGATTACAGCGAAACTGGACAACGTTTTAATCAAATTTAAACGCTGATTCATTCAAAATTTTATAACCTTCCATAATTAATCAAAAATATTTACATTTGAGCACCGAAATTTTTTTGAGTTTTTTCGCCCGGAAAAACGGCAAGGGGTTAGCCTTGCTAAATTTGATAAAAATCGAAAAAAAATTGATTCGCCTGAAATTGATTGAATTTGATCAACGTGGCTTAGAGGGCCATGTTGAAGAAGAAATTATGAAGAAATTGGTTATAGAAAGCGTGGATTTCGATACGAAGCAGGAAATTGCTCAAAACTTTGATCGATGATTACAGCGAAACTGGACAACGTTTTAATCAAATTTAAACGCTGATTCATTCAAAACTTTATAACCTTCCATAATTAATCAAAAATATTTACATTTGAGCACCGAAATTTTTTTGAGTTGTTTCGCCCGATAAAACGGTAAGGGGTTAGCCTTGCTAAATTTGATAAAAATTGATTCGCCTGAAATTGATTGAATTTGATCAACGTGGCTTAGAGGGCCATGTTGAAGAAGAAATTATGAAGAAATTGGTTATAGAAAGCGTGAGTTTCGATTCGAAGCAGGAAATTGCTCAAAACTTTGATCGATGATTACAGCGAAACTGGACAACGTTTTAATCAAATTTAAACGCTGATTCATTCAAAACTTTATAACCTTCCATAATTAATCAAAAATATTTACATTTGAGCACCGAAATTTTTTTGAGTTGTTTCGCCCGAAAAAACGGCAAGAGGTTAGCCTTGCTAAATTTGATAAAAATCAAAAAAATTTATTCGCCTGAAATTGATTGAATTTGATCAACGTGGCTTAGAGGGCCATGTTGAAGAAGAAATTATGAAGAAATTGGTTATAGAAAGCGTGAGTTTCGATTCGAAGCAGGAAATTGCTCAAAACTTTGATCGATGATTACAGCAAAACTGGACAACGTTTAATTCAAATTTAAACGCTGATTCATTCAAAATTTTATAACCTTCCATAATTAATCAAAAATATTTACATTTGAGCACCGAAATTTTTTTGAGTTGTTTCGCCCGAAAAAACGGCAAGAGGTTAGCCTTGCTAAATTTGATAAAAATCAAAAAAAAATTATTCGCCTGAAATTGATTGAATTTGATCAACGTGGCTTAGAGGGCCATGTTGAAGAAGAAATTATGAAGAAATTGGTTATAGAAAGCGTGAGTTTCGATTCGAAGCAGGAAATTGCTCAAAACTTTGATCGATGATTACAGCGAAACTGGACAACGTTTTAATCAAATTTAAACGCTGATTCATTCAAAACTTTATAACCTTCCATAATTAATCAAAAATATTTACATTTGAGCACCGAAATTTTTTTGAGTTGTTTCGCCCGATAAAACGGTAAGGGGTTAGCCTTGCTAAATTTGATAAAAATTGATTCGCCTGAAATTGATTGAATTTGATCAACGTGGCTTAGAGGGCCATGTTGAAGAAGAAATTATGAAGAAATTGGTTATAGAAAGCGTGAGTTTCGATTCGAAGCAGGAAATTGCTCAAAACTTTGATCGATGATTACAGCGAAACTGGACAACGTTTTAATCAAATTTAAACGCTGATTCATTCAAAACTTTATAACCTTCCATAATTAATCAAAAATATTTACATTTGAGCACCGAAATTTTTTTGAGTTGTTTCGCCCGAAAAAACGGCAAGAGGTTAGCCTTGCTAAATTTGATAAAAATCAAAAAAAATTTATTCGCCTGAAATTGATTGAATTTGATCAACGTGGCTTAGAGGGCCATGTTGAAGAAGAAATTATGAAGAAATTGGTTATAGAAAGCGTGAGTTTCGATTCGAAGCAGGAAATTGCTCAAAACTTTGATCGATGATTACAGCAAAACTGGACAACGTTTAATTCAAATTTAAACGCTGATTCATTCAAAATTTTATAACCTTCCATAATTAATCAAAAATATTTACATTTGAGCACCGAAATTTTTTTGAGTTGTTTCGCCCGAAAAAACGGCAAGAGGTTAGCCTTGCTAAATTTGATAAAAATCAAAAAAAAATTATTCGCCTGAAATTGATTGAATTTGATCAACGTGGCTTAGAGGGCCATGTTGAAGAAGAAATTATGAAGAAATTGGTTATAGAAAGCGTGAGTTTCGATTCGAAGCAGGAAATTGCTCAAAACTTTGATCGATGATTACAGCGAAACTGGACAACGTTTAATTCAAATTTAAACGCTGATTCATTCAAAATTTTATAACCTTCCATAATTAATCAAAAATATTTACATTTGAGCACCGAAATTTTTTTGAGTTGTTTCGCCCGATAAAACGGCAAGGGGTTAGCCTTGCTAAATTTGATAAAAATTGATTCGCCTGAAATTGATTGAATTTGATCAACGTGGCTTAGAGGGCCATGTTGAAGAAGAAATTATGAAGAAATTGGTTATAGAAAGCGAGGATTTCGATACGAAGCAGGAAATTGCTCAAAACTTTGATCGATGATTACAGCGAAACTGGACAACGTTTTAATCAAATTTAAACGCTGATTCATTCAAAACTTTATAACCTTCCATAATTAATCAAAAATATTTACATTTGAGCACCGAAATTTTTTTGAGTTGTTTCGCCCGGAAAAACGGCAAGGGGTTAGCCTTGCTAAATTTGATAAAAATCGAAAAAAAATTATTCGCCTGAAATTGATTGAATTTGATCAACGTGGCTTAGAGGGCCATGTTGAAGAAGAAATTATGAAGAAATTGGTTGTAGAAAGCGTGGATTTCGATTCGAAGCAGGAAATTGCTCAAAACTTTGATCAATGATTACAGCGAAACTGGACAACGTTTTAATCAAATTTAAACGCTGATTCATTCAAAACTTTATAACCTTCCATAATTAATCAAAAATATTTACATTTGAGCACCGAAATTTTTTTGAGTTTTTTCGCCCGGAAAAACGGCAAGGGGTTAGCCTTGCTAAATTTGATAAAAATCGAAAAAAATTTATTCGCCTGAAATTGATTGAATTTGATCAACGTGGCTTAGAGGGCCATGTTGAAGAAGAAATTATGAAGAAATTGGTTATAGAAAGCGTGGATTTCGATACGAAGCAGGAAATTGCTCAAAACTTTGATCGATGATTACAGCGAAACTGGACAACGTTTTAATCAAATTTAAACGCTGATTCATTCAAAACTTTATAACCTTCCATAATTAATCAAAAATATTTACATTTGAGCACCGAAATTTTTTTGAGTTGTTTCGCCCGGAAAAACGGCAAGGGGTTAGCCTTGCTAAATTTGATAAAAATTGATTCGCCTGAAATTGATTGAATTTGATCAACGTGGCTTAGAGGGCCATGTTGAAGAAGAAATTATGAAGAAATTGGTTATAGAAAGCGTGAGTTTCGATTCGAAGCAGGAAATTGCTCAAAACTTTGATCGATGATTACAGCGAAACTGGACAACGTTTAATTCAAATTTAAACGCTGATTCATTCAAAATTTTATAACCTTCCATAATTAATCAAAAATATTTACATTTGAGCACCGAAATTTTTTTGAGTTGTTTCGCCCGAAAAAACGGCAAGGGGTTAGCCTTGCTAAATTTGATAAAAATCGAAAAAAATTTATTCGCCTGAAATTGATTGAATTTGATCAACGTGGCTTAGAGGGCCATGTTGAAGAAGAAATTATGAAGAAATTGGTTATAGAAAGCGTGGATTTCGATTCGAAGCAGGAAATTGCTCAAAACTTTGATCGATGATTACAGCGAAACTGGACAACGTTTTAATCAAATTTAAACGCTGATTCATTCAAAACTTTATAACCTTCCATAATTAATCAAAAATATTTACATTTGAGCACCGAAATTTTTTTGAGTTGTTTCGCCCGGAAAAACGGCAAGGGGTTAGGCTTGCTAAATTTGATAAAAATCGAAAAAAATTTATTCGCCTGAAATTGATTGAATTTGATCAACGTGGCTTAGAGGGCCATGTTGAAGAAGAAATTATGAAGAAATTGGTTATAGAAAGCGTGAATTTCGATTCGAAGCAGGAAATTGCTCAAAACTTTGATCGATGATTACAGCGAAACTGGACAACGTTTTAATCAAATTTAAACGCTGATTCATTCAAAACTTTATAACCTTCCATAATTAATCAAAAATATTTACATTTGAGCACCGAAATTTTTTTGAGTTTTTTCGCCCGGAAAAACGGCAAGGGGTTAGCCTTGCTAAATTTGATAAAAATCGAAAAAAATTTATTCGCCTGAAATTGATTGAATTTGATCAACGTGGCTTAGAGGGCCATGTTGAAGAAGAAATTATGAAGAAATTGGTTGTAGAAAGCGTGGATTTTGATTCGAAGCAGGAAATTGCTCAAAACTTTGATCAATGATTACAGCGAAACTGGACAACGTTTTAATCAAATTTAAACGCTGATTCATTCAAAACTTTATAACCTTCCATAATTAATCAAAAATATTTACATTTGAGCACCGAAATTTTTTTGAGTTTTTTCGCCCGGAAAAACGGCAAGGGGTTAGCCTTGCTAAATTTGATAAAAATCGAAAAAAATTTATTCGCCTGAAATTGATTGAATTTGATCAACGTGGCTTAGAGGGCCATGTTGAAGAAGAAATTATGAAGAAATTGGTTATAGAAAGCGTGAATTTCGATTCGAAGCAGGAAATTGCTCAAAACTTTGATCGATGATTACAGCGAAACTGGACAACGTTTTAATCAAATTTAAACGCTGATTCATTCAAAACTTTATAACCTTCCATAATTAATCAAAAATATTTACATTTGAGCACCGAAATTTTTTTGAGTTTTTTCGCCCGGAAAAACGGCAGGAGTTAAGCCTTGCTAAATTTGATAAAAATCGAAAACAATTGATTCGCCTGAAATTGATTGAATTTGATCAACGTGACTTAGAGGGCCATGTTGAAGAAGAAATTATGAAGAAATTGGTTATAGAAAGCGTGGATTTCGATACGAAGCAGGAAATTGCTCAAAACTTTGATCGATGATTACAGCGAAACTGGACAACGTTTTAATCAAATTTAAACGCTGATTCATTCAAAACTTTATAACCTTCCATAATTAATCAAAAATATTTACATTTGAGCACCGAAATTTTTTTGAGTTTTTTCGCCCGGAAAAACGGCAAGGGGTTATAGCCTTGCTAAATTTGATAAAAATCGAAAAAAATTGATTCGCCTGAAATTGATTGAATTTGATCAACGTGGCTTAGAGGGCCATGTTGAAGAAGAAATTATGAAGAAATTGGTTATAGAAAGCGTGGATTTCGATACGAAGCAGGAAATTGCTCAAAACTTTGATCGATGATTACAGCGAAACTGGACAACGTTTTATTCAAATTTAAACGCTGATTTATTCAAAACTTTATAACCTTCCATAATTAATCAAAAATATTTACATTTGAGCACCGAAATTTTTTTGAGTTTTTTCGCCCGGAAAAACGGCAAGGGGTTAGCCTTGCTAAATTTGATAAAATCGAAAAAAATTTGTTCGCCTGAAATTGATTGAATTTGATCACCGTGGCTTAGAGGGCCATGTTGAAGAAGAAATTATGAAGAAATTGGTTATAGAAAGCGTGGATTTCGATACGAAGCAGGAAATTGCTCAAAACTTTGATCGATGATTACAGCGAAACTGGACAACGTTTTAATCAAATTTAAACGCTGATTCATTCAAAACTTTATAACCTTCCATAATTAATCAAAAATATTTACATTTGAGCACCGAAATTTTTTTGAGTTTTTTCGCCCGGAAAAACGGCAGGGGTTAAGCCTTGCTAAATTTGATAAAAATCGAAAAAAATTGATTCGCCTGAAATTGATTGAATTTGATCAACGTGGCTTAGAGGGCCATGTTGAAGAAGAAATTATGAAGAAATTGGTTATAGAAAGCGTGGATTTCGATACGAAGCAGGAAATTGCTCAAAACTTTGATCGATGATTACAGCGAAACTGGACAACGTTTTAATCAAATTTAAACGCTGATTCATTCAAAACTTTATAACCTTCCATAATTAATCAAAAATATTTACATTTGAGCACCGAAATTTTTTTGAGTTGTTTCGCCCGAAAAAACGGCAAGGGGTTAGCCTTGCTAAATTTGATAAAATCGAAAAAAATTTGTTCGCTTGAAATTGATTGAATTTGATCAACGTGGCTTAGAGGGCCATGTTGAAGAAGAAATTATGAAGAAATTGGTTATAGAAAGCGTGGATTTCGATACGAAGCAGGAAATTGCTCAAAACTTTGATCGATGATTACAGCGAAACTGGACAACGTTTTAATCAAATTTAAACGCTGATTCATTCAAAACTTTATAACCTTCCATAATTAATCAAAAATATTTACATTTGAGCACCGAAATTTTTTTGAGTTTTTTCGCCCGGAAAAACGGCAGGGGTTAAGCCTTGCTAAATTTGATAAAAATCGAAAAAAATTGATTCGCCTGAAATTGATTGAATTTGATCAACGTGGCTTAGAGGGCCATGTTGAAGAAGAAATTATGAAGAAATTGGTTATAGAAAGCGTGGATTTCGATACGAAGCAGGAAATTGCTCAAAACTTTGATCGATGATTACAGCGAAACTGGACAACGTTTTAATCAAATTTAAACGCTGATTCATTCAAAACTTTATAACCTTCCATAATTAATCAAAAATATTTACATTTGAGCACCGAAATTTTTTTGAGTTGTTTCGCCCGAAAAAACGGCAAGGGGTTAGCCTTGCTAAATTTGATAAAATCGAAAAAAATTTGTTCGCTTGAAATTGATTGAATTTGATCAACGTGGCTTAGAGGGCCATGTTGAAGAAGAAATTATGAAGAAATTGGTTATAGAAAGCGTGGATTTCGATACGAAGCAGGAAATTGCTCAAAACTTTGATCGATGATTACAGCGAAACTGGACAACGTTTTAATCAAATTTAAACGCTGATTCATTCAAAACTTTATAACCTTCCATAATTAATCAAAAATATTTACATTTGAGCACCGAAATTTTTTTGAGTTTTTTCGCCCGGAAAAACGGCAGGGGTTAAGCCTTGCTAAATTTGATAAAAATCGAAAAAAATTGATTCGCCTGAAATTGATTGAATTTGATCAACGTGGCTTAGAGGGCCATGTTGAAGAAGAAATTATGAAGAAATTGGTTATAGAAAGCGTGGATTTCGATACGAAGCAGGAAATTGCTCAAAACTTTGATCGATGATTACAGCGAAACTGGACAACGTTTTAATCAAATTTAAACGCTGATTCATTCAAAACTTTATAACCTTCCATAATTAATCAAAAATATTTACATTTGAGCACCGAAATTTTTTTGAGTTTTTTCGCCCGGAAAAACAGCAAGGGATTGTTAGCCTTGCTAAATTTGATAAAAATCGAAAAAAATTTGTTCGCCTGAAATTGATTGAATTTGATCACCGTGGCTTAGAGGGCCATGTTGAAGAAGAAATTATGAAGAAATTGGTTATAGAAAGCGTGGATTTCGATACGAAGCAGGAAATTGCTCAAAACTTTGATCGATGATTACAGCGAAACTGGACAACGTTTTAATCAAATTTAAAGGCTGATTCATTCAAAACTTTATAACCTTCCATAATTAATCAAAAATATTTAGTTGTTTCGCCCGGAAAAACGGCAAGGGGTTGTTAGCCTTGCTAAATTTGATAAAAATCGAAAAAAATTTATTCGCCTGAAATTGATTGAATTTGATCAACGTGGCTTAGAGGGCCATTTCAATTTGAACCGAAATTTTCAGCGCTCAAAACAATCTTGCCTATTGCATAGCAAAAATCAGCAATTTCAGAGAAAATTAAAATGAGTTTATCTTAAAATATTCCATAGAATATGTCCCACACTGTTTTAAACATCACCATGATCCAACAATTACGAGCATATCATTGTTGAGAAAGACGAAATCGCAGTCATTTTTACAATTTGAAATTGAACTGGGTTGATTATTCAAAAGTTGATTAAAAGTAAAACGAACGCAATAATTTAGTCTACCTACGATTCGTAGTGATCCTCTTCATTTGTTTAATCTTTGCCAGAAGTTATACCTTAGCAAGTTGTGTATTTTTTTAATATAAGCAGTAGGCATCGTTCGTTAACACTAAGATTCCGAACAATTTGCACTTGAAGAGTCCAGAATTACCGACCAAATGGCACAGTGGTTAAAGCTTTGGCGTTTGGATCGGGAGGTACCGGAATCCCGATAGGGGCAGGATACAAAGGGGAATTTTCATCAGCAGATTACGATCTGGGATGAAATGGAATACAACTATGACCCCCTGTTGGAGTGCAGAACTCATGGGCCGACCCATCTTCTATGCCAGTATAGGCTGGCATGGAGCTATGCAATATGCAGATGGTGACAAAATCGGACCTATATCGGTACGTCCTCGATTTGGCAGGCAACTGCGTAAGGTAAGGGCGTAAATAAGCGAACTGCGAAAGAGATGGGAGTGCTTCGGCCCCAGAAAAGATTGCAAAGATTAAAAAATAAAAATTAAAAAAAAAAGTTCAGAATTCGACTGAAACTTTGTTATGGGTAAGATGGAATCGAGATAATAACCAGTTATATTTATTTTATTGTTGCGTCTATTTAAAAGAATTTGGTGCACACAAAGATAATTCGTTAGTAGATTCCAATTGCCGGGTGAACTTCTTCCCTTTATTTTCTAGATGCCGTTGATGACATGGGTTAGATCTAAATGTGAACATTATTCACATAATTAACAATCGAATCTTTATAAACTGACTTCTCATAGTTTTAGGATAGGATATATAGGATTCGGTTTTTGACACACCTGCCCTTATTGTTTGCACACTGGACAGTTTTGATTGTGCCACTCGCCGATATGACCGACTTTCCCGAAAAATTTAGGTGCCCGTAGAATTTACATTTCGTTTATTTTAATTCTTTTGATGAAAAGCGAAATGGACACTATTAAATTCTGGAATTCGTGACGGACCTTTGCTATCCGGAATATGGAACTGTTATGGAACTGTTTAGCATTATGAAATTTTCAAATCAAATTGGCATTGACTTCAATAACATGGAAGGGGCTCTGAAAGCGGCCAATCAATAAATATTATCATACTATCGTATCTAGCATTATTAAGTTGAAGTGCGGTTGGACTCGACCTTGGGGATCTTATCATGCACATCAAGCCACTCAAGGTTCAAAAATATCAAGTCACACTTAGTTGGTAAAAATGAGATAATACTGTTTAATATACCTATTATCAAGAATAATAATTGAATGATTCATCCCATTTCTCGAATTGCAGTTAATAAAGGGATGAATCACAATGACTCAGCATAACGGAAGACTTACATCGGGCAATACGTACGCTAAACGGTGAACTATCAATTTAAATATTTATACTCGTTTAAAAAGATATAACTCGATAAGAATATATACGAAAAAAATAATTAATTGTTTTACGTTACTACATTACTAAAAATAGGTAAATTACAAAAAAAACTTTATTAAAAATAACCGACATTTGATTTGCTATGTTTTGATTTGCATCATTCGATATTCCGAACACACCCAAATTTAAAATTCAAAAATCGAAGGAACAATTGTAATGCATTTCGTATTTTTGCATTTTATTTCTATAATTTTGTACGCAAATGTCACAGTTTTCAGTCAATAACATTGTTTCAATTAATTTATTAATTTTTTTATCGAAAAAATTATTATTTATTCTAATCGATTAGTGTATTTTAAAATTTCGGAATTATAATTATTTATATAAGTTCGGTATTCGGAATTATACACAAAAAGAAATTCTATTAAATTTGCATCGGGTAATCGCGAAGCGGCACCATATTTTATTTTTTTGCTGGTGGTGGTTTCTTTTTCTTATTTTTGCACCGAAAAACCGACTCGCAAACTCGAGCTGTCTCTTTCATGCGTATAGCACATTTGTATGCTCGGGGAAGCGAAACAAAAAAACAAAATACACACAAAATAGTAGCCATTTCTCAATTACAAACTTTGTAGAAGAGTGTGAGTTTTGAGAATATAGTTGAAATAAGAAATTTAAATTAAAACCTAAATATAAAATATTAAAACAAAAAATTTAATTCTATTAATTTATAAAAATCACAGTTAAATTCCGTACAATTTCTTTATTTTATTAACGTATACAAATTATATAAAAGAATATAAAAATGTCTGATGAGAAAAAGGTAAGAATTTAGTTGGCTGTAGTTTTAATATTAAAGTAAAAAAAGTTTTGTGTGCTGTACGCCAAATTATAAGACGGGCCGCATGACGCCCGCTATTTATAATTTATGGCGCAAATAAAGTCTCGATTTATCCAGTACCTTTGTAATTCGATGCATTTAATGATAATATAATGGTTAAAATAATAATTAGTGTGCAATTTTATGTACTTTATGCCCAAACTTTTGTTGGCATTTTCTTCGGTGGTGGAAAGACCATACTACACGAAAAATCTAACCTCCATTTTTTGTTGGCTGTGGTAAAGTTTTTTTTTTTGTATTTTGTTCAATCGGGTATTTTGCGTGGTATGAGTACGTCTAATTTAATATCTTATGAAAATGCATTAAATTATTAAGAAACTAGTCTAAATTAATTGATTAATTTATGTAGCTCATGTAAAAAAAATCAATGCGGTTTGTTGCAGTCAATTGTTTCATGTCCGGGGTAGATATTGACATTGGGGCTATTGTCATCGTAATTATAAAAATGTCGAAGTTTTAACAAAAAAACAACGTGGCATTTATTTAGTTATATTTATCGTTACTACATAGCGCCACTAGTATTGTATATTTGAAAATGTACGTTACAAAATTTCCCGCCACAAGATTCATAAGATGCGCATGCGAGTTGATAAATTACATTCATATTACAATGTTACCGGCATACCAATATAAGTTTTCTATCGATGTTTCCCGAACTAGAAGTTCATTGTAGGAACGGTCCGTCCAATAGCACATTTTTGTGCTCTAGATAATTCAGTAGTTGCAGGTCAAAAATCAGTGACTTGCTTTTTAAACTTTCTCGTCAATTAGAACAGTCTTATTCTTAAAGATTTTTTTTTTTACCTCACTACATACATTATTACCGCCAATGACGTCTTTCAAGATCTGTTTGTAAACAAATTTCTTGTTATTTCATTTAAAATAATTTGGAGGAACACACGCTTGCATGGTAGCTTAGAAAAAGTTTTAAATTTTTTGAACAGAATCTTTTTACCGTTACAGGACACAAAGGGAACCGAATCTGAACACATCAACTTGAAAGTATTAGGTCAAGACAACGCAGTGGTACAATTTAAAATAAAAAAACATACACCCTTGCGAAAATTAATGAATGCTTATTGCGACCGAGCCGTAAGTGCCCTCCCAAACCATTGGGGATTTAAACCAAATCTAATAACATTTTATTTTATTGCATATGCAGGGTTTATCAATGCAGGTTGTCCGTTTTCGTTTTGATGGCCAACCTATTAATGAAAATGACACACCAACATCTTTGGAAATGGAAGAGGGTGATACAATTGAGGTATATCAACAGCAAACTGGTGGCCGAAATTAAATTTATGTAAAGGGAGTTTTTTTTAATGTTAAAACCTAACTTAAGTTGTAATAAATATAATTTAAGAACTTTTTATGTGTTGTAATTTCTTTTAATAATTTTTTTGTTCGTTTTTTTGGGATTCAATAATTTTATATTAAACTCAATTACAAATTATGAAATGTAAGTGATTTTTAAGAAAAAAAACTCCAAAAAAATATTAAAACATTTTACAACATTTGAAAAGCGCTAAAGAAAAGATTAATGCAAAAAAATAGAAACTTAAGAAATATTTATAAAACAAATCAATGAAAATAAGTTATCTAAATTTTCACCTTCACAAAATGCCGAAACGAAAAAAATTCCAAATAAAAGTTTTAAATTAGTTTTTAGTTTCAAAAATATACTACATATTACAATAATTTCATTACTATTTTATTTAATTACATTGCTTATAAAAAAAAATTGTAACATGAAATTTGCTGAATAAAAATTGGAAAAGCATTCAGTCAAGAGTGAAAATGTGCAGCAATAAATGTTTTTGAAAAGGTATAACAATTTAAATGGATCAAATCTCTGTTTACTGTATTTTAGGTAAAATTACTTATATGGATAAAAATAAAAATCAACCAGTAAAATATAAAATATTGAAAAACTACTTTGAATGTTTTATTCACGTTTTTCTGAAACAAAAGTTTAGAATTTGTTCTGTTAAATTATCAATCCGTAATTTATTTGGGGTGTGAAGGTGAGTTTTGCATATTCTTACTTCCGAGCGAGCTGGGAATTATTAGTTTCCTAAGTGTTCTACCACGTAAAATGAGGATTTAGTTTGCCATGATTACATGCAAAATAATGAAACGTGTTTGCTCAGTATCAGTTTAGGCTGAGGAATCTTAAAATACTTTCCCACATATCAACAATATATGTCCAGATCTTTCCCTCGCTGTGTTGCATAATCTGAATGTTGGGGATTTCTTTATTATTTTTTAAGTTATCGTTAAATGGACCATGCTACATCACGGGGGTACTATATTAGGGATCTCAGTGATTGGCGGTGAAACTTAGTACGTCTAGATGTAATTAAGAAACATTTAAGTTTGTCTCAACCCAAGCGATGTTTCGAACCGGCTTCGTTGCTGCTCCTTACCCAATCTATAAAATAAAACTTATATGGCCTTGAAGCAGGCAACGCTTGGTTTTTTGGAGCATTGAAATTGCTGTCTGCAGAAATAATTTACATTAATTTAGTAATTCTTAATTTTATAAATTAATTTTATAGATAATCGTCCATTTTAATCCGGGTTGCAAATGGTTCGAATATTCACTACATCTCTGCTCATTTTAAATATTTGCCAAATTAAAATGTATAATATGTAAACCGGCAGAAATTTATAGACTAGGAGACCGGATCGAGTTGGGCTAGCAAGGCCACTTCATTGTTCGAGATTATGAAAATCTCAGTTTTCTTGTACATACCTATATTCTTCTGATACATTCTTGAATGAGGACTTTTATTGCTAGAATTTCCACTTGGAAAACGGTTGGGGATTTTCCAAAGCGCATGCGGAGTGTAAACAGAGGCTCGACTAATCCAACTCCTGTCCCCGTAGTCTGGTCTGTTTCATTTTATTTGATTTGCCAAATATTTTTAATTCGATCGCTCTAGAACCAGATATACCTTAATCAGTGCGGCTCTAAAGAATCATTGTTAAATCTCTTGAAATAAATTGGTTTACGAAGAAGGTATTTGGAGAAAAACGAGCCACGTGTTTTTATGATTTTATTATGTCCTACTGTTCCTTCATATAATGGGGTAGTGGTTAGCTATACAAGATTTCCGAAATGCTAGCTTCGAATGCGCTTCAGTGGGGAGGATAAATGAACCGCATATTTCGCTAACTAGGTACTTAAAAATGGCCAAAATCGGTTAGGTCTTAATGTCTCTGATGTTAGAAACATATCTTTGAAACCCAAGGATAAGGACGATTTGATTGACCGTAACTGCATCATTTGATTTCCACATGCCTTTATCAATTCGCTTGTGTGAAGCATGTGCTGGCTACCACCAGATTATATAGTAAAGCTAGCTTGGTGGTGCGGTATACCATTATACGCAAGTTGTAGGGAGCGAGATTCTGAACCACGATGAATATTGTCTGCACTACCGATTTGTATGTTGCAGTCAACATTGCTGATCTAGATCTTGTTCAGGCGTTATATAAATTGGATCTTGCAAGAAGCGATACCAATGGCGTTCACTCTACGAAAAGTGAGCGAAGCTGTGTTGAAGGATAATGACCTGACGTGGTTAAAATAATGTTTAAGGTATGGAAGTTGGCTACGAGTAATGTTTGTGGAGCATGAAGCACTTTCGAGAGAGACAGTACTGGGACCGCGGTTGAAAACGGAAACAAGGTGGTATAATCAAGACGCTTTCCAGTCGATGGCAAAACATTGTAGGCCAGAACTCTTTAAGCTGGTTATGTATTAGTAATAACAGATGAATATGGTAGATTATAGCAAGACTAATTTTAATTTTGATTAAATGAAAATCTAGCTGCCAGAATTGGAATAACTAATTAAAATGAAACCATGAGATCTCGTCCGCTCCTCCGGAAGGCCACTATGTCTCATCCAACTCATCAAGTCCTGGAAACTTGACTTGGTGGCTATTCAATGAGCCAATCACAACATGTAACCTTATTAATAAGGATGTAACCTCATTAATGTGGCGGCCATACCCTATGCGGGATGTAGAACAGCAAAATAAATACAATTTCGATAAAACTGACCGATATTGGAAAAAATTGTTCTTTTAGTTGAAAAAAAAGAATACAGAGATGTCCTAGATGTCCAGTGCGTCCACCAATTTTTATGTTCAAGGACGTCCTTTTATTATAGAAACACCCTTCTGGTCTTTGGACATTCATTGCGCAGGCTTGCTGTCGCTTCTATGGAGTGTCAGGTTTGTTCTGAATTGTTTCTCGTATTTATTCGGTGTATGTATGTCTCTTACCTGTTCAATCATCATCACACGGTAATAAAATGCTAAGCAATTTATAATGGATAGTTCCCATATACAATTGATTAGAACCTGCACTTTACGTTCCTCCGTTGTAATTGATCCTAGTTGCAAATAATTTTCCAAATTGCTGTTTATAAATTGAAAATGTTTCTTCAGTTTCATTGAATGCATCGAAATTGTATATTAACATTGTTCGTGCCTCGTTTTGTTTCCGAGTGGCCATATTCTACACATTTATTGAATTTCTTCCGTCATTTTGTAAAATTCACTCAGAAAACAAAACGCGTAACTCCATTTTATCGTCGCCAATAATGCTAAATATTTAGATATACGATCCGCTTCACACTGCTGACCAATGAAATTTGCTGATAGCTCCTACCGCGAACAACAAGCTCTTGATTGCTTCTTGCTAAAGCACATTTTTCATTGAATCACATTCAGATTGGTTCTTCAGGGACATTTCTGCAGTAAGCTTCTGATTTTGGCCCGCTGGTATACTTTCACTATTGCAATCGGCCATTTGAAAAAAATCAAGTACTTTTCGGATATACTGGCTTTGATTTATCAAAATCGTCCCCAACTTGTGGTCTCGCGTAATCTGCATGCCTAATACACTGGCCTCGCCAATTTCCTTCATTTTAAACGGTTTCTGTAGACACGATTTCAAATCAGAATTTTATCATTGGACAAAATGAGCAAGCCATCAACGTATAGTGCCAAAACCAACAACTTACTACCATGAACGAGATATGGTAAATGCACGCGCCGTAGTTTGAGCATTTCATGCCAAAATTCTATAATTCCTGATTGTTTGAGTGTTCGAGTTTAAATCGATATGAAGGAACGCCGTGAACGCATCCATCTGATGATCTTCAAATCGCATCTCACAGCTATCGCGATCCAAAAACGTATCGTTGTGTTGTCTTCAGCTCCACTGACAAAGAATCATCTAATTGAACGTGTGATACAACATAAACAAAATGGTTACTCTTCATCGATTTATGCTGTCTAGCGGTTGTGACGAAACATTGTTTACTTCTTCATCTGACGGTTCATAAATCTATTTAGCCTTCGTCTGTCCGATACTCACTATTTTCCGAACCAGAAACGCTTGTAGAACCCGAAATCTCATTGTGACCACCTGTATTCGAAACATCATCAACATCAGGAACTTCTGAATCATCAGTATGCCCGTTTTGACTATTACTTCTTGCCTGCATTGTTACATTGCGTCATGTCCCACTTCATTGTTATCATCTTCGAATGAATAAAAATGATTAGAAAATTTGTTACGATCAATTACCTCATTTTGACAGCGTTAGTCCTCCATAAAAACGATATCACGATCGACTGGTAAGCCGACCATGATGACAAACATTCGATTCATCGTTCTTGTTCTGTCTTATATGGTGCAGTTGTTTTATGCTGCATCCCCGAATCTCGCAGGAACTTAGAAACCTCATCCTTGCAGTACCGGTACTATTATCTGAACGGAAGGTTTTAGCATTTCACCCGTTTGATTATCCACAAATGCTTTGAATTCTTTGAAAACATTCTAGGTGTTCGATTTGTTCTTGATGAAATATACAAAATTGTACGGCTAAGTTCATCCAAAAATGTTACAAAATATCGCGCGCCACCAACTGGCATTGGACCACACAAGTCAGTGTGCATCAGCTCTAAAACTCTTGAAGCCCAAGATTTGCTGTCCTTGAACGGAATATGAGTTTGTTTCCCTTTGATACAAAATTCACACTTGTCTTGTTGATCACAGGATGCTCACGACTGCGAACCATTCGACATTCTTTGTCAGTTCTGCATTTCTTTAAACTACATCACCGATAGGCAAGCTGACACAAAGTTCTCAGATTGCTCTCAGAAGGGCAAAACTACCGAATCCAAAAGACGATAAAGCGTTAAGGCTCTCATCTATGAGAGCTAAAACCACGGAGCTTTCTGGACGTAGGCCTTAAGTGTTCAAGCTTTACGAACAAACTAACTTTTACGTCACAAGACAGCCAGCCTTTTAATCATTTTTCTGGATCAAATGATTTATGCACTCCTCTTCCCGTACGGAGAACCAGAATAGCAGCCAACATGTACGTGTGAAGTATATGAAACAGCACAAACGGAAGGAAAACGAAAGGAATCAAAGATCAAGTCGGAAACTAGGCCCAGAACGAGGATGTTACGGCTGGCATTCCATGTTAGCTAAATGGGGTCCGCATAATCTGTTCATCACATTCAAGGCAAATCCAAATTGGCATGCTATTAAGGACAACTTGGCACCGGGGGAGGGGTCAGCGGATCAACCAGACTTGGTACCACATTCAAAATCAAATTAAAGGCTTTCAAAAACGATCCGACAGTGAATGGAGTCTTCCGCATTTCTAAAGCTTACTGCAAACAGCAACAGTGAGGGGTGTTGTGATGGACAATCGAAATGTTGTTGTTGTCGAAATCGATGCATTTGGAAAAATCATCATAGTTCTAAAGTTTCGGGAAAGTCATTCCTCTACACTACATTGCTAGCAATTGTGCGAGGTCGAGGACACACTGCGCTTCCGTTTGCTAAAAGGTGGCAGAACAGTTCACAGTAGATTTAAATTGCCTTGGCACAGGCACTCTCGGTACATCAGTATCATCGATGCGCTTGAAGTCTCTAAAAGCAGAAGATCTCTGAAAAGCTTCACTCATCATTACCGATGATATCATAATGTTTACCAAAGGGCGATTGCGGTGCATTGAACATATTTTGCGTGAGGTGATCAACAGCAATAAGGTATTCGTTGTCACTGGGGACATTCGACAAATACTTCCTGTTGTGCCAAGTGGAACTCGCACTCGACTTGCTCGAAAAATTCATCAAGCGGGGCAGTCTTTGGAGCCACTTTACTGAATTAACGATGATCACAATCATGCATAGCGTCAATACTTGATGGTGTTTCAGTTCAAATCCCGTACATAACATGTTAGTGACAGTAAATTTCATCGAATCAGTTTTGGCAGAGATATTAATCTATTGTGAAGATCCAAATGAAGCACAAAATTACCCGGTTGAGTACTTGAACATTCTAACACCATCCGGAATGCCACCACTTGTTTTACTGTTGAAGCCTGGCGTCATAGTAATGATGCTGCGCAATCTGAATCCAAAGAAGGAAATGTGAAAGTCTTTAACAAAATTTTACCACCGCTGAAATCTACTCCAAATGCAATCTTGGCGACAACGTCTTCATTTCGCAAATAAATGTTCAACCACGGATACAGTTTTGCCATTTGTTTTTGTTCGACAGCGTTGGCGAGATAGATCGGGAAGGCAATCATTTCACATGATTAGTTCTACGTCGCATTATCAGAATCGAGAAACGCAAACAATGTAAAGGTTCGATTCATGGAAAATCTGCGACAAGGACATTTACTTGGTGATGATCGACAATTCACATGAAACATCGTTTACGAAGACGTTTTTCAATAGCTACACGAATAAAGAAATTTAAGTAAATGGCGAAAAGGAAAGTCTTTTGAAAAATATTAATTTTAGACTAGCAAAAGCAGTTAAAACGCTATGAAACAGTCCAGGGGTTGGGCCATTTAGTGGTCAGGGGCGCATACTTATTAAATGCCTGTTTGCGCAGTGACCTTAATTCAACTGTAACTGTTCAATCTTACCTGTCGTAGCACAGCAAAACTACTCTCGAGCGTGGCCAACTTAACACATCAGGAACAGCAATCTGTCAAATCTACAACAGAAGAAGGGATTTTATTTTTAAGATCAAGCAGGCAAAAAATTGTAAGGCGGCAACTAGACCTAAGGGGCAGACCCCTTCAAAATTAGTACGAAAACCGGCAGCTTCTGCTGAAAGAGCTGCGCAAAGATGTAATACATTCACCAGAAACACATATGGGGCGTCTTACAAAAAGCTGCGTTTGAGTACGATGAGACTCTCGATTATGTAAGCCATAGGCTTATAAAAATCGAGTCAATGAACAAGGAATGCAGGTTCTGCGAGGCTCTTGGGTTATTCTGGAGGAAATGTAGCGATTCCTTTTTTAGAGGAGCCAGGTGAACCTATAAATACTTTTCTCTTACGACACCTGCTTTCATATGATGTCCTTCGGTGCATAATTGTTTCAAGGTCAGGATTTTGCCCAACGTTTACTAGTCAGGGGCAAAATTACCACAAAATTGGTTCTTCCTTTGCCGCGGCCAACATGCCACCACAATTTTTGCAGGTGTATTTCATAGGGAATGAGGAAGCCGAGGTCCATAGGCGTTCAGAATTTTGCTTCTGAGATTTTTTCTTTGTTTTGAAGTTATGAGAATGCCAAACGAAAACTACAAAGTCGTTATCCACCTAGGCCGTGTCCCGACCACCACCAAACGCCCCATTGCAAAAGCAAAAAAGTATCGTGCAAAGACTTCAATACCTAATCGATGCGTCGAGGCAATTTTAATTTATTGCTCCGGTGTAGGCTACTCTTGCATCAGGTTCTGAAGCTACATCCATTTACAAAACGCGGTGAGGAATGATGCGGATGTAGATCCGAATAACATGGAACACGTGGTGATCCTTCCGTCATTATTTGTGAGTTGCCCGCGTGCGTAACCACGGGTGGCCCGACCTGTTTATTATATACATACATATTTAATTCCGTTTGGCCTGAAATTACCGGAGAAATAATTCTCGGTCAAAAATGAAATGATAGTCATGATTTGACAGCTAAAGTTTTTTAAATAAAGTTTAAAAGTTACCCGCCGTACAAAAGGCAAAGTATTATAAATATCGAGTGATAGAAATGCGACTTGTCGATTGCTCGTTGCTGGTTACAGGAAGTCGTGGTGAACAACTGTCGGATGAAGTGACGGAACGAAGATACCTAACCTAACAGACTTTTATGTAGCAAGAGGTATATTCCAGAACTACATTCATATTGAAGACAGTAATTCTCTAGTATCGGATCATTCCCCGGTTATCATGACAGTCAGTGAAATGGTAATTCAAAAGGAGAGTGCACCCAGTTAACAAATTCAAAAACAATCTCTTTCGTGAAGTAATAGAGGAACAAATCAATCTTCAGGTACCGATAAGAAATTCTCACCAGTTGGAAGATGAATTAGAACAACTGAATGACACAATTTACTATGTTGCTTTGGCAAGTACCCCCATTATACAAAATCAGAAGAAGCTTAACATATTCTACCCAATGGACCTTAGAGAGTTGGTAAGAGAAAAACGACGGACACGTAAAACCTGGCAAAAAACTAGAACACCGGAGAACAAAACAATTCTTAACAATTTAGGTAACAGTCTCAAATCTCTTCTTAAAGAATTTAAAAATGCATCAATCAACAGATATCTAGTTAGCCTAACCGATGAAAAAAATTCTAATTATTCTCTGTGGAAGGCGACGAAGGGACTCAAGGCTGTTCTTTTGCGGAGTATCTCGAGGATACCTTCCAACTAGTACAAAGATAAACGGCCAATGAAAATATAATGTCAATCCACAAGCTAAATGATTTTGATACACGCCCAGTAACTCTCGAAGAATTAAAAGTAAAAGTAAAAAGCAACATGAATGTTAAAAAGCCCAGGGTATGACTTGATTGCTGCCAAATAATCAAGGCTCTACCAGGTAAAGGATTTCGTAAGCTATTACACATAATCAATGCAAGCTTTCGGTTAAAATATGTTCCGTGGCAAAAAAAATCCTACACACCAATTTCACTGTTGCCAATTATGTTAAAACTGTTTGAAAAATTATTACTAAAAAGACTTAAACCAATAATTGAGGACCGACATCTAATTCCTCCACATCAATTTGGATTCAGAGAAAATCACTCCACAGTTGAACAGGTGCATATAGAATCACCAACATTATTGAAAGATCGTTAGAACGTAAAAAGTATGCTACAGCAAATATCTGGACGTTGCTCAAGTATTCAATAAAGTCTGGCACAGTGTACTGGAATTCAATTGCATAGAGATCTGCCGAGACAATTCTATGCCATACTAAGATCTTATTTATCCAATAGACATTTTCGTGTGAAATGTGAGGATGAATACTCCAAACTAAATAAAATCTCTGCCGGTGTCCCGCAGGGGAGTGCCTTAGGACCAATCCTGTATTTATTATATACAAGGGATATTCCAACAACAGATGAAGGAACCATAGCCACCTTTGCAGATGACACTGCATGGCCATTGGAAGTAATGTCGCTGATGAAACGAGCAAACTCCAGAATATTACCAATGCGGTTTGTAACTGGGCTAAGCGCTGGAGAATCAAGTGTAATGAGACGAAATCCACGGATATTAACTTTACATATCAAAAGGCTTCCCATCTACCGATAGAAATTAACTCACGACCGGTGCTATATGCAACCAAAGCTAAATATGAGGGCGAAGTGAGAAGTCTGGAAAAAATGAAACAAGGAATAATATTTTCGATCAAAAAAAAATTGTTTTTCAACGTAGTCGCCGTTTAGCTCGATACACTTAGTCCAACGTTTTTCGAATTTTGCGATCCTTTCCGAATAATACGATTTTTCCAACCCTTGAAAATAGGCGGTTGTTGCATCGATGATCTCCTCATTCGAGCCGAATCTCTTTCTGCCGTGCCATTTCTTCAAAGTCAGAAACAGGAAATAGCCGCAGGGGCAAAGTTTGGAGAATATGGCGGATGTGGAAGCATTTCGAAGAGTAATTCATGGATTTTGGCCATGACAAATACAGATGTGTGCACCCGTGCATTGTCTTGATGGAAGATAACTTTTTCTTCATAAAATTTTTCTTTCAAAACGTCGTTGAAACGGTCCAATAAGTTGCAGTAATATTCGCCGTTGACTGTTCTCCCCTATTGAAGGTAATCAATGTGGATTATGCCGCGTGCACCCCAAAAAACTGTAGCCATGACCTTGTTGGTCGATAAAATCGCCTTAGCCTTCTTCGGCGCAGGTTCGCCAGTAGAGATACACTGTTTAGACTTTTCTTTGGTCTCCGGTGTATAGTGATGGATCCATGTTTCATCCACAGTTCTGAAACGACGCAAAAACTCCTTTTTATTTCGCTTGAACATCGCCAAACCTGCCTCTGAAGTTGTCACACGTGTGCGTTTTTGGTCGATTGTAAGCAAACGCGGCACCCAACGCGCGGATAGCTTTTCATATTCAAATATTCGTGTAATGTATAGCACACACATTCATCTGAGATGCCTACTATCTCAACTATCTCGCACATTTTCATTCTGCGATCTTGCAATACCGTATCATGGATTTTGTCAACCTTTTTTGGTGTTATGACTTCATTTGGGCGTTCTGAACGTTCGGCATCAGTTGTTTGTACGACCACAACGAAAATCAGTAAACCCCTTGTGAATCATTTTAATCGATGGTGAAGAGTCCCCATAATATTTATCAAGCTTTGTTTTGGTTTGCGTTATGGGTTTTCCGCGCAAAAAATAATGTTTAACGAACACACGAAATTCATTGTTTGCCATGTTTGCAAAAAAAACAATGGGTTGTCTGTTTTCAATGGCTGTCAAAACTGAACTAAATGACAGATCTGTCTGAAAATTTTAATTTGGTCTAGTGACATCTGGGATTTGCGATTGTGGAGCCCTCTGCTGCAATTTTACCAGACTACCAGACTTCTCACTACGCCCTCGTATCTTGGCATGATACTCGATGCCAAGCTCAAGTGGATAGACCATGTCAAAAAGAAAAAAGAAGAACTTAATATTAAGTTCAGAAAAATGTATTGGCTCATAGGTAGAGGCTCTGAGCTTACAATACACAACAAGCTGCTGCTATATCGGTAAATACTAAAGCCGATATGGACCTACGGGATTCAACTCTGGGGATGTACTAAGCAATCAAACGCCAAAATGATACAGACATTACAAAACAAGGTTCTCTGTAACATCGTAAATGATCCGTGGTACACAAGAAATGAACACCTTCACAGGGACTTACAGATGGAATACATCAAAGATGAAATAAAAAAGCATGCCGCCAAATACGAAATAAGGCTCCAGAAACATGGAAACCGCTATATTCGCCATATGATAGATAACCCTGTCGTTGAAAGAAGACTTCAAAAAACGAAGCCACTTGACCTAGTAAACATACCAAATTAAAATTAGTATTTCAAATAGGTTTAATTAATTTTGGGACTAATCTTTGGGTTCCACCCCAACAAATCTAGATAATAGATGAGCACAGTCTCAGTTGTAATTAATAAAGGGGGGTCGGGGGGGGGGGGGATTAGAAACTATAATAATTACATCAAACAAATGCAACCCGACATTATCTTAGGACCTAGGTAGTAACATTTCCATTTTTTTTAAAATTACCGCTTTTACATATTTCGGGCAAAATTTTGCTCAAATATTGTTTGCAGCAGTGCATTGAGGATGTCCTAAAATATACATAGTTTGTCCAGGAGTGAAATTTACATGGCGAGTACGTAGATTATAATATTTGGAATACTTTCCAAAGGCTTTTCGGAGCTGATTGTCTATCGTAGAATGTATTATCGAGATTCTGTCCGTGTTCCGCATGTCGTGTAGCAGTTCGTATGATTTTCCGTTTGTTACCATGTGATATCCAAAGAACAAGGGATATGGTGAATGTGCTATTGATTGGTGGTTTGCCGTACGAAGAGCACAAGTAATTTCGGCCAAATATTTATCCCAGTTTTTATGTTCGCTCTTAACGTAAGCTCTAATTGCAGCCACGACTGATCGGTTCACACGCTCCGAAGCGTTTGCCTGGGTTCGCACTTGTTTGGGAACACCAAATAACTTTAGGAAAGTTATAATTTTATTCGTAGTGCTCGACTATAATGGTTTGGCTCGACTATAATAAATTTTGTGAATTGATCTAAAACCACTAAAATGTATGAATTGCCCTGTTTGGATCGCGGATAGGGTCCCACTAAATCGACGTAGACATGTTCCCATGGTCGCACTGCAAATGTCGGTTCGCCTAAAGGAGGTTTTGAAATGGAGTTATTTCAATCGTTGGATTGAAAGTTATTATGGAGTTATTTTCTTCGTTGTCTTGCACACAATGCAGTCCTTGACGTAATCATTTACTTCTTTTCTTATTCCTGGCCAATAAAACTGCTACCGTAATCTTGTTAAAGTTTTCATAATGCCACCATGTGCTTATTAGATGCTCGGTCATACCTCGGGGTATCCAAAGCTTCCAATTCGAGACATCGATTAAACTTGGATCGGAGTTTGCACCAATTTTTATATAAATCCGCTCTGAAACAATCGTGAATGAAGGATATTTATTGGGAAATTTAAGGATATTTTCTCGAAGTTGCTTAGACTCGAGATCATCGAAGCCAACGGAAGATAGATCTATAGAGGAAGTTATATCTTCACTCACCGTGTCGCAATATATTCTTGATAAAGAGTCTGGCACTATATTTTGGGAGCCTCGCTGGTGTTGAATATCGAAATCGTGCGCCTGTAGTTTGAGGCTCCAGCGAGCCAATCTACCATTCAAATCTGTTTGCGCCATTAGCCATTTAAGGCTGGAATGGTCGGTTATTACTGTGAAGTGATATCCTTCAATGTAAGGGCGAAACTTTCTCACGCTTTGCACCGCTGCTAGACATTCCAGCTCCGTCGTACTGTAATTAGTTTGAGCCTGGTTCAATTTTTTCGACATAAAGGCGATTGGTCTTTCATTACCTTCGATATCCTTTTGGAATAGAACACTCCCAACTCGAGTTTTCGAAGCGTCACAACGAATCCAGAATGGTTTTGAATAGTCTGGGTTTACTAAAAGTGGAGCAGTAGTTAATAGGAATTTTAATTTTCCTAGTGCAATTTGAGCTTCAGCTGTCCATGCAAATTTGCTTTGTTTTTTTAATAGATTAGTGATAGGAGTAGTAACCTGTGCGTAGTTAGGTATAAATCTCTGGTATCATCCTGTCATACCAAGTAATCTTCGGGTTTGTTTTACCGTTGATGGGGGCGGAAAATTTTTTATGGCTTCCACTTTTTCCTGGTCCGTTTTAATTCCTCCTTCTCCAAGGTAATCAAGAGGTCGTCTAGATATACGAATATTTGTTGATAGTAGCAATGGGGCACCACTTTGTCCATCAGCCGATACATCGTCTGCAGAGAATTACATAAGCCGAATGGCATCACTCGAAATTGGTATAATGGTCGACCAGGAACTGTGAATGCGGTTTTATCTCTAGAGGTAGGAGCGAGTGATATTTGCCAGTAGGCGTCTTTAAGGTCAATGCTGGATATATATTTAGTGCAATTTAACCGGCCTAATAGGCCATTAATTAGTGGAAAAGGATATGCGTCTTTTTTCGTCACGGCATTGACCTTTCGCGAATTAAGGCATAACCTAATCTTATTAGGCTTGCGAATATGCACAACTGGCGATGACCATGAACTCGAGCTCTCTTTTCTTACCCCTAGAGAAAAAAATTCTGTCAAGTTCCTGGTACATCAGCTCCTGGATTGCCGGCGAAACGGCGTAATGTCGCTGTTTTATTAGTATGACCTAATCCATTCTTTTCATACGACGGAGAAGAAACTAGTAACTAGTAACTAGTAACGTATTGAATTCTGTTGATTGTGCAGGAGTTAAGGAATGTTTATTCTCATCCGTAGTTATTGAAGAACTAATTTCGACGGAATCGACTATTTGAGGTTTGCTTTGGAAAATATTTCAGAAATCAATTCTTAAATAAACTTGCCCCCGTAACGAAGGCACAATGTAAAGTCGGACAATTTTAACTTGGTTATTAAATTTTACTGACAAATCGGCAAAACCGACAATTTTGTTTTTGGACCCGTCTGCAGTTGACACTTCAGCTGAAATAGTTTTATATAACTAACTTTTAAATCAGTTAGAAATTCTAATGCTCGATGTCCTAGTATGCTTAGAGAAGCACCACTGTCCATTAACCCACGAATAGGAGTACTATTTATCTCAACAATCGCGTAAGGCCTATTGTCTTTTTCACTTCCGATACAAGTTTCGGCACAGGCACGAACAAAATTTCGTCTCTCCTTCCAATATTTTATGGTTCTCTTCACGTTTTCTAGTGAAGGATGTGCATTTAAGCTAGGGGATTGGTAATCAGTATGTAAGTAAGGTAAGTCGATATCTGAGTAGTCCGGTTGGAGGCTGCGGTCGCGTATCTCACGGGTGAAGATGGAGTTACGTTCGTCTGCGAGCGGGTTATAATCTTTACCGGTCGTGCCATTCCCGCTCGGTTCACTCCCGGTGAACGGTTTTCCGTTAATCGTAGGCAATTAGAGCAGTTTGGCTTTAATACATCCTTCATTCCACAACCGTAACAAAATACTCCCTGCGGGAGTAAATTGCAGTCCTGATTACGGTGTTCTGGCATGTTACAGTTCCAGCATATTAAACTTTGTTTTCGGCAGCTGCTGATAGTTGGATGCTGGTAAGAATCTTTATTTGGATTAGTTACTACCTCATCAACCAGATATCCATTGTCATCTGTGTGTAAGGTATTGTAATTTGTTGGGTTTTTACCATATTCTGAGAGAGTAGTATGTCGTTCCTCAGTAAATTGATTTCGATTTGGTATCATTAATTCATCCACGAATCTTACTCTACCGTCTATCGGCGGTTTTCGGTTATTCGGTTTTTAGCACATAATCGCTCGTATCGTTAGGAAATTAATCTCAACTCTTTTATAGAGGACATCGATAAATGCAGCGTCATTTGTTGTAATTCGAATTTCATGTTTTCCCTTACTATTTCTAACAAATCTATTTCTTGGAACGGCCGATTCAACCGATAATTCTTACTTTCAACTTCTAGGAGGAAATCACTTAAAGATTCATTAAAGCGTTGCTTACGTGTCTCTATCGCCCGTCTCTATAGCATCACGTAATTGGCGATATGATGCTGCTGGATATTTTTGGATGAAAATCCAATACCATTTTTCTGCCACCCCGGTTAAAAATTTAGGCAGTATAGCATATAATTGATTCAGTGGTACCTGTTCACGCGAATCAATTGCCTCTAGTCGAAATATGAAGTCGTGAACTTCTAGAGGTTGTCCGAAGAATCTTATGTTCCATTTTGGACCAGATTTCAAAGATCGCGATTCAAAGATTGCGTCTGACAATCAACGTGAAAGCACGACTTGACGGACTAATTCACATGCACAAGAATTATCTGACGTGTTTCTAACAATCGACTCATTTGTTGTTCAACAAAAAAAAAAGAAATAATATTAAAAATAAAGATGGAGTGAGAAAACGTCTGAAGAACGTACATTAGTCAGTGTTTTCGAATTCTTAGAAGCAAAGGCTTTGCAGAGCCGATGGTTTAAGATGGTATACGCGGCATCCTATTTAAGTGGCTGCATCGATTACAGCTACGTTTCTCTTGATGACGTCTATACAGATGCATTACTTCAGATTGGGATGTCAAGTACATTTTAGATCTAGAAGAAGCCTATTTACAAAAAAAATACTAGGCTAGTTAGTTGCGTTCGTATAACATTGGGATTCACACTTTACTCATGAATTTGTCACAAAAACACATTAAGTTGACACGTAACTTTTGCTCACTGACTCACAAGATTGGAAACCTAAGATGGTTGGGACATGTTCTTTCGAATATGACATCATAGAACGGTTTGTTTTCTCAATATATATTTCTTATTAAATAATTTGGTTTGTAAAGTACTCAAAATATATTAAAGCCCCACACAAGTTCTGTTAAGTTTATAATTCGGAATATGAATATGAATAATGAATTAACGAACTGAATTGATCTGTCTTAATTAAATTTCGTTGAGTGGTTGTCCGTATTTAGTATGGAATTTCATTTCACACGTCTTGAATTCCCCATTTTCCTCGTACACTTTACAAAATTGAAATGCCGGACAATATAGGTGCAAACTTACAGCGCCAATCGTTTTCGATGGATTTTTCACCTGATGCAGACCGATATTGTCATTTATGTAGCACACATCATTTGTTTTAATCCGTTTCTGGGCCACCTCAACCAACGTATTATCACGTTTCTTATGGAAGCGCACCTCAACCAATTCACCTTGCAACATTTTCATAAAACAATTACAATCGGCGTGATCATGGATCGATGAAAGTTGCTCGGTGTTCCAGCATAGAATTATCAGATTGTATTTACCGTTTCCGGCATCAACTAAGTTCCGCGTATACCTAAAATATAATTGCATAAATTCATGAAATTTTCTACCAATGGAGAGTTTTTTACAGTAAGAAAAATATCTTACACATCATCATGAAAGTTTCGGTAGGCCTCCCAATCCGCAGGATTCGATTTATAGCTAATCAATAAATGATTTACGTATTCTAAATCGACATGGGTTGCACAGAATGCTTCACTTAATTTTATACACAACTCATTTAAATTTTCTGGAACTTCACGATTCAGGAGCTGGCCATCCAGTGGTTTGAAAACTTTAGTAAGTTCTCTTAAATATTGATCCTGGTTCACAACTCTTCCCATTTTTGGCACAATCACAAATTAAAATTAAATGACAATCTAGATGCTTCTATTGCAACGTTTTTTGATGTACTGGTAGTTGGAAAATTATGAATGTGCCATTTATAGTGGCAGTTCGCGAATTTATTTTTTAAGCAAAACGAAAAATTACTCGATCGTACGATAAAATATTTTCGATGCAAAAGAAAATTTCTGGTCAAACAATGCATCCTATTGGTTTAATAAAATGTGTGCTAATGTATAGCGTCTTTTTAATTGGCTGCGCATAGTTCTAGGAAATTTAATAATAATTTAGAAGTCACGTAGACCAAGAACGGCGAGTATATTTTTGCTGTTGACGATTGCCGAATATAGTTTATTATAAAAAAATCAAAACGATGACAAACACTTTGAATAAGTAAATGGGGTCAATGAAGTACTAAAAATTGCATGGTCCAGTCAGGAGTTCTAATAAATTTCGGGTTATAAAAGTTATGCAGAACACAGTAGGCTCGATTATTGGTTAAAACGCCAATTTTACTAAATCGGTGTTACACGAAAGAAAACGACTGTCGTTTTATTATAAATTAAAAATTTAATATCTTTAGTCACCTTTTTATGTCGTCATTTCTTGAGTAGATATATGTTACGGTTAAAGTCTGACAACGGCATTTCCCGGTATATGTACCATATAAATATTTAGAATCGTAACAGGACATTACGGGCACATTGATAATTCCTCCCAAAAGAAATCGTTTTTCGAATGCAAAGTAAAAATACAGAACAACTCATTGACCCAGAGGTTATGTCCTTCCGTCGCGGAAATTTACACACACCGATTTCGTCCATTGAACATACCGATCTCAAAAGGCACACGAAATAAGGCCTACAAGAGTTATACTGCGGTTTTTGTATGCCTTTCAACAAAGGCAGTTATTCTCGAAGTGGTTTCTGATTTAACAACAAACACCTTCTTGGCAGGCACCTTATTGCCCACACGTATACAAAACTTCATTAATGGCATTGAGAAAAGACGATTCAGGAGCAATTTCCAACACAGAACATTACATGGCACTCATCATTTATGCGGAGTCATATTGAAAACTAAACATTTATGATCAAATCATGTTTCAATTCACTTCCTCAGGGTCCTATATCCAACGATGCGGATAATCTGGATCTTCTAACTTCAGGACATCTTTTAACTGGTAATGCTTTACTATCTCCTCCGATGGAAGATTTAGGTGACGCTTCTTCCGCATTGGGTGTTCAAATCACTCGTGACAGTCTGTTATTAAACGTAGTCAACATTCGAGAAAAATTTAAAATTAGAGGCATTTACAGTCCGGGATTCCGGTCTACTACATCGCACTATTCCGTTATTTTAAGACTTTGATCAGTTCAGCACAATATGGCTAAGAACTCCGTCGCAAAGTAATGCTAGCAATGGTAATTCTTGTATGTTTATAGTACCCAGTGTTTTGGTATATAATTTTAAATTTCTGCAGGTAGGCTTCAAACTTACCATGTCAAGAGATAACTTGGCTCATCGAGCTCGTCAGTGGTAATTTCAATTTGAATCGTGCTTTTATATCAGGAATGAAGCCAAATGTGTGCCTACCATTGGCTGATTCATTCCACCTTCTTTAACATAAGTCAATCGCCATCTCATCTATTTCAGTTTTGTTGCTATATTGATTATGTCTACGATATGTGGCATACACATGGGCACCTATTTCATTTTGGGGACATCTTCTTAGGTAGTACAATTGCGTTCGCTTTTGGATTAGGATATCTACCGGAAGTACGCCAGCCAGAACCACAACAGCATCTTTAGACACTATTCGGAAGGCCTTTGTAGCCGCGGCATACGTGAATAGCCCCTCCGCCACACCTTTGTAGATTACTACAAATGTTTTGTGATTCAGTCCCCATCCCTATCTTGACACTCTCGGCAAAGGAGTGGAATAGCTTCTTAGCGTTTTCCCAGACTCTTAAAACGTGAGAAGCTACGTTCATTCATCTAGGTCAACTCCTAGATATCTCACAGACTTGACCATTTTCATGTTTCGACCGTTTAAAGATATTGTTGGGGGTTGACAAGAGTCAAAATTGCCTTTTAGCTGCAGCATCACTGTTTTCTCTGCAGATAGTGTCACTTTATTTTTTTCACACCATATTGATTCATTTTCTTAATTGCGATTTGATCCTGTCGCAGAAGTTCGAGTCTCGAGTTGTCATGCACCAGAATGACTTTGTCATCCGCGAATGCAATTTCGTCCAAGTCATCAATCATATGGCTTGTGTTAAACACGATATTCCAGGCTAGGGAACCTAGGATAGAGTCCTGAGGACATCCTTTTGTAATTTGTTTAGAAACAGAACCATACATATCATTGATTAGACCGATAAGCTAGCGATGACACTAGGCCACGTAAAGTTATCAAATGCTCCGCTGATATCCAGAAATAGACCCATAACATATTTCGAACTTTGGGTTTTGATAGGGTTGATTAGGCGTGCTATCGCATCTTCAGTGGACATGCTACGTCGGAAACCGAACTGTTTGTCCGAGAACAGTCCTCTCTCTTCAATTCGCGGTGTAATGCGAATGGCAAGTACCCTTTCTATATAATATTTCGAAGAAAGTGGATTTCTATCACAACGCTTCCTGATTACAACCATTTCACCCGTTTTCCAAACTTTAGAGAAGTACCCAAATTTTAAGCAGCTGTTCAATAATTTTACTATGATAGGCTCTATATGATTGGCCATGCCAGCTGGATTATTTCAGTGTTTAAGTTGTCAAGTCTTGGTGACTTGTTACGGTTAAAGTAAGTAAGAGCACTGGTGACCCCTTTTCACGTAAATGGGGGGTCTTCAGCATCTGTGTATGTCCAACGGCTGTTGGTAGCGATCTCACGCATTTCTGCTTGAGGCTCAGTTTCGTCTGGCAGAAGTGAATTGAGTAGCTCCAAGCGTATGTCACGTATCAGTGACGACTCCATTTGACTTCCTAATGGTATTCAAAACTTCAAGAGGTCTCTATTACCATGTTCCGTGACGTACCGTTAGAAACTACTTTCCTTTGCTTTAAATACTTCATGGCAGTATTTATTTCTTGCCATTCTGAAGAGAGTCAATTTCAACACTTTTGCTCTTTGGTCCCTTTCCGTCCGTTTGATGTAGCTTCTACACTGTCTCAAGAGCCAACCAAGTATCTAGCAACTAGACCCCAGTCAGCTATCTTAATGGCAAACCTCGGAGTTTTGTTACTTGCAAGCGGACTACTCTGTGACGCGTCTGATAATTCAAACATAATGACTTCATGGTCACTAGGTGTCCAACTTTCTTTTACACACCACCATGTTAAGTCAATATCGGAGTTCCCATTAGACGAGAATGTCATTGGGTTTCCCTGCTCGTTCATTATGAAAACGTCACTCTTGGACACGAAGTCCTCTAATTTTCTTAGAGGTCTTCCTTTCTTTCTAAAATAGGTAGAGTGAACCAACTTCCGATGATATTTCAACACATGTGCAGTGGCTATCACAGAACTGACTTAGCTTCTCCATGTTCATGCCAACACTATGAATACTAATTGCAGTCTTGGGATTCTCAGAGCATCCAGTTGCTACTCTGGCTATAACAGGCATGCCCCTGATTTGACCATTGACCGAGTGTGGGTCTTGCATACATAATATATCTATGTCGTGGGTGGAAATGCGTTCACATATCTCTGATCGAACTGTTTTAGTGCCTTGCATGTTGAGGTGGGCGGTACGTAGGTTGCTGTTACAATATCTGGTATTATGACTAATCATCATGCTTATAGTGTTTAATCTCAGGCGTTGCACGGCACTTTTTGTATGTGTTACATGAAACGCGACCTACTTGGTGGTCATGTGGTTTTTGCATTTCCTTCCAGTTTGCACAACTGGCAGGTTTGTCTTTGTTGAAAACACAACATACAAAAAATTAGTCTGATCCACATCCCGATACCGTACACTACCGGATATAACTTAATTTTACTGTAAACACTATTGGTGTTTAAATTGCTTAGGCAGCATCAAGTTTTATATATACCGAGTGACTCACACGGAGTATTACCTACTTCAGAATGTCATTGGTGTCAAACCAGTGATGACAGAGCGCTCAAATTTTCACTAATGATAGTTACAAGCGTACAAAAGCATTTTAGTGGGAAAAATTCAGAAAAAAAGTTATCCGCAATGGAATTCAAGCGTAATAGTGTGATTGCTTATATTTGGCTGGAAAACCACAGCCGCAGATTGTTAACCAGTTAAAACATCTGCATGTGAATAAAATGTTTGTGTATCGCACCATAAATCGTTATAACGATATTGGCAGCATTGCAAAACGCCATGGTGGTGAACCGAAACGCACTGCAATATTGCCGGATCATTCGGAAGGTGAAGGCCAAATTGGGTCGGAATCCACGTCGTAGCGGCACAAAAATCGCTCGTGAGGCGAAAATTTCGCTCGGGCCGCCGTAACAGCCGAAAGCCATTCACCGCTCGGTTTTTTGGACCGTGGCATCAAGATAAATGCTCAAATTTATCGGGATTATGTGTTGGAGGGAGCGTTAAAGCCTTGGACATAAAAACATTTCGGCCGCAGAACCTGGACATTTCAACAGGACTCGGCTCCGAGCCATAAAGCGCGCGTCAATCAAAATTGGCTGAGAAACAGCGTTCCGCGGGTTCATTTCCACTGCCCAATGGCCACCAAATTCACCGCTAGATTTCTCGGTTTGGGGTATTTTGAAGAGTAAAGTTGGGACAAAAAAATACCAAAGTGTCGATCATCTCAAGTAAGCGCTTCACGGGGAATGGGCCAAAATACCGCAGAGCCACTTTCGTGCTGCATGCAATAGCTTTGTCGGCCATTTGAAGGCCATAATCGTGAAAATTTAAATATTTGTAAACATATTTTTACTTTGATTCAATAAAATTCATCAAAAAATAAAAATTCTGTGGCGTTTTGTTTTGGTAACACTTCGTGTCAGCCACCCTGTAATTACAAAAGAATTTTAATGTAATAAAAAGTTAGAATTAAAAATAATTTACAACCGTATATAGTTCTCAATCTGATTACTTAAACCCCTCCAGTGGCAATTTAAATAATCAGTATTAAACCAAATCAGAGCAAAGGCCTGATTTTTCATTGGTCCTTCTAGCCGGATAGCCCGGCATACACACTCAACAACACATTAAAGTGTGCAACAACAAACTATACAGAAGTAATTAACGTCCACACAGAAAAATTCTTTCGGCAAAACAACAAGAAAGATATGGAAAAATTACTACGCAAGCAGCAAGAAAATGCAGACAAAATAATTGGCTTGCATCGCAACTACAACAAGGATGGCAATATACGCAAAACCAAAACGTATTTAGAAGGTCGCGACAGTCACGTAAAGTCTTTATACAAAGATTATGTGGCAATAGACGACCAAATTAGAGAAGCAACCCCGCCGCTGGAATCAACTCATTCGTATTGGGGTTCCAGAAGACAACTGGTGGAGAGGTACGATCTATTCCTAGAGGATATGCGTCAACGGTTGAATAAGGGACCGCCTAGTACTCCGACGATATCAACACCCGACCGATCACAACCATCATCACTCGTTAGTCATGATTTTAATACAAAAAACAACGAAATGAACTCAAAATCAGGTGAGCAACAACATTCATCAATACCTCTCAAGGATCGGGAGTCAACGGACGATGGAGATGCCAACTATAAGTGACTTAAGAAACAAGACATCTTAATGCGTCGGTTGTACAAAAATATCGCTTCTATTGAGTAATCATTAGACACCGCAGAGTGCTCAAAATAATATTTGGAGCTAAAGACCAACCAGTTGCAAAAACACATGGATGTAATCGACCAGCTACACACAGAAATCATGGTAGAAAGCGACGAAGATGAACGAGGAACCTCGTATTTTGAAAAGGACTTCCACGGCACTTTTCAGGGTAAAGTGGAAGCCAAGATTATCAGATTACAACAGCTCCAAAGCTAGGAACTTCGACAACAACAGGATGTCTAAAAATCAAATTACCGACATTGGACGTGTCAAATTTCGCTGGAGATTGCGAAAATTGAAATTCATTCAACGACATATTTACTGAACTCATTCACCGAAACAACAACATTTCAATTCATTGCAAATATGTCAATTCATTGCTGTCACTTCCAACGATACAAGTTGCAACTACCGGGGTGTTACGAAACCTCTACGACTCCGCGAAGGAAATGTTACACAGCATAGAGCGGCTAAATTTGAGCTCTCCATTTGAGTCATTTGTAACATTCATTCTGATCAAAAAAAAAAATGGATCCAGAATCTGCCAGGCTCTACGAATCAACGGTATCCAGTCACTAGAAGCCATGAGTAGCACAAAATCAGCCGCAACGCGCACATCTAACGTAACATCATTCGCGCCACCACTAAAGCGTATACATCCCCCATTGTTGGGTTAAAACGTGTAGAGAACGTCATATGGATTAGAGCAATGCGAGCAACTCCGGATCCATTTTTTGATCAGGATGAATCTTACAAATGACTCAAATGGAGAGCTCAAATTTAGCCGCTCTATGTTGTGTAACAGTCTTTATTTGGACATCGAATCCGAGGAAGAGTCAACTGTAACCGCAACACCATTTCGGCCAGCGGTTGTTACATAGTGAATCTTAATGTTTGATTCACTAGGGCGTATGATTTTCTTGATTTTCTTGGTTATCTCGTTAGTCGACAGGATGGAATCATTATCTCTAGCTGAGATAATTATCCGTTTTGTTTTTGTCTTATTTTGCCAACACTTTCTGTTTCTACGTTTCTTGCGTTTTTTACCGACCATTTGCCATTTCCCTTCATTTTCATTAGAATTAGTTGCAACTTTTCCTGTTTTGTCTGAATCGGCACTAGGAAGAGGAACTGAATCCTGTGCAGCCATCTCTGGTGTCTTTTCCACAGTAACCAATGATTTTGGTTTCTGGCTGTGCACCTATGGTGCACTTAAACCCCGAATCTTAGGCTCAGTAAGTTTCATGTTTCTTGTTTGCTCTACCATCGTTTCAAGAGAAACGATTTCTATCAGTAGGTTCTCATGGGGTCCTTCGCACTTTTGTGGTACTTGGCCATTACTGCTTGGCGAAGTGATTACAACTTGAGCCGTGTCCTCATCCTGGCCGACAAGCTCCGCGTCAGAGTTCGAATCGTGGAGATTCTTGTCATAATTCACCTTTTTAGGTGCCTTTTGACCGTCAGCTACTTCTAAGGACTGACCGAGACCACGTCTTGACCCTTTACCTATATCTCTGGGTAATTCACTAATAAAAATTAGATAATGCTTGTTATTAAAATCTATTTAAACTTTAAATAGTTAATTTAGTTCGGCTTCCCCTCCCAAATCTACTAAAATCCCTGCACTATATTTTGCAGTGCAGTGGATTTTTGTTACATCTTAACGGTGGCGCACACGCTTGTATTTGAAGTTGGAACTAACTTAATCCTAAGCCAACAAACATAGAGGAAGTGTGGATGTATTGGTGAATATGGCCCACAAAGACATTTAGGCGAATTAACAATTGACATTTTAGATAACATTTAAGGAATGCCTCGGGACCTAGTGTGTCTGTTGGGAGTGTTGTTGTGCTTTTCTGATGAGTCTAGATTGGGACTATCTATGTTCCGGGCCGTTCGAGAGGCTAGTAGTTTTTTCGCGATCAAATTAATGTTTTTGCTAGTCTTTACTAACCTGAGAAGTCCTTGGTAACTTTGCCAGGAATGTTATTATGTTTTACTGATAGATCTGGATGTGGGCTATCTATATTCCGGGGAACATAGATAGCCCACATCCAGATCTACGGAACAGCTAATAATTGGATTGCGCAAAAATTATTGGCTTTTCGAATGGCTTCGAGTAAGGGTGGTCCTAGTCTGGACCTATCGGAAAGCATAGTAGTATTCTTGGTAGACATGTTGGTGCTCAGAGTGTTCGGTTTCTTGAGAGAATCCTAAATTCTTGTATGACATCCTAATAAATGTTGGACTTCTTAAAAAATTATTTATTATAAATTGAAATTGGAATTAGTTCACAAATTCAATATTTCGCCTAAATGACGAAGGTTAAGGTTTGTTATGGGATTGAGTTATCTCTAACTTCAAACGCATCTTTAAATTCGAATATTTTTGTTCAAAATGGTTTTGTAAAAGATTTGGGAAAAAGAGACAATTTCCCGCTGCCACACATCTGGTACTCAGATGTCCACCACATCACTAGAATCATTGAATGTATGGAAAAAATTTATTTATGAAGCTTCATCCTGATCAGTTAATCCGTCTAGGCTGTAGAACGACGCCCGTGGATGTCGTCGTTCAAAAAACTTTTCAAAATAAAAATTAAAAAAATTCTCTTTATTCAAATACTGGGACATATTTGAGGAAAAGAACAAATACTTGAACCACCATGACCATGAATTCCCCCTCCCATAAAAAAATAAAAATTTAGAAAAAATATGAAAGACGGCCGTCGAACAAGAACAGCCAGTTCTGTTGTTATTTTTTATTCACACAATGATTGGTAACAAAAATACTTGGTCTGGTCGCTATATAAATTTTATGTCATGACTTCCCATCTCGTACAAAATTAACACAGTAAAATTTCAAAGTGTAATTCTGACGTATAATCACAGAGGTCTTAACTACAATATTTCGCATAACGCATTAAACCTATCAAGCCTTTTTCCTTCCTCTAGTAGATTATAAGTAGATTAGAATTATGTTGTGCCGTACGATCGCTAGGTGTGTGAAACCGGGTCGTTCTGTCCCAAAAAAAACCTTTCCTATCCTTCCTATTGTTATGTGTAAACAGGCTGTAGGAATAGGCCCGGAGTTAACCGCGACACTTGTCCAGTACTTGGTCCTACAGTCCAATCAATCAATCAACCAATATAACCCCCATAAGTAGGATGTAAATACTAGAAGCAAACTACTCCTTCTATTCACAAATTTTGAAACACGTTGTCAATAGAACGCAATAAAACTGAAGGACTGCGTTACATAATTCGAAAGGCGACATTAGAAACTCATACAACTCATTTGATAGTACGATGGGACTCGCGTCCTCAGAATTGCTGGAGCAGTTGCACATCTTTGGGTTGTCACCACACTTCGTATATATGATTCTCAACATTTCTGTTAGCAATATGATCGAGGTTAAGAAATACGTCTTCATTATAATGCTAGTTGGTGTAAGAACTGTAATGGTTTCTTGAATTAAATGTCTTCCAATATAAGGTTCGATTAGGTTAGGTTTCAGTGGTTGCTACCACAGGCTCCGACATCATTAAACTCTCTTTAAAACCATCTAGTACTATTCACATAACGTAAAATATCTCGCACATTACAGCTTACGATATCAGAGAGCCTGTCCATAGATTTTTTTTTTATGGGCGGAGGAAGGGAACCTTCGATAGGCTTCACGCGTGAACCCATATATCAAACCTAGTGATAGTGTCGGATTCTTACCGACCAAACCACCACCCCCGATAAACTATGCCGTTCGGCCCCGTGGAATTACCATTAGGTATTACTTCGCGAGGCAGGCTCAGCTTTCACTGCTCGGCTGGAATTAACTCCTCACTGAATTTCTGCTTCTTTCGAGGAATCTGGCGATTTTCTGGCGTTCGTTGGACTCCACGTACACAGATACTCCTTCTCTCCTCAGCAAAGCGTGGACACTCGAATAATACGTGTTCTACATTCTCCGTCATTCCGTTGCATAAAGGGCAATCTGGTGACTCTTCGTGTTTGAATTTGAACAGGTATGATCTAAAGCAACCATGAATTGTCAGAAACCGCGTCATATGATAATCCACTTCACCGTGTCGCCTGTTTAGCCACGCCTCGATGTAGGGGATCAGGCGATGGGTCCATCTACCATTCTTGCTAATCGGTGGTTCTCCGCTTTTGGTCCTTGACCACGACGCAGGTAAGTGGTTTGGCGCTCCTTGGCAAGTAGATCTATTGGGGGCATTCCCGCAAGAACACCAGCAGCATCTTCTGACACCGTCCGAAATGCGCACAATACTCTCAGAGCACTTAACCTCTGAACTGTTGCTTCTCTTTGTCTATAAGTATTCTTCTCCAACGAGTTGACCCGTGCCCCATACATCATTATAGATGTAACGACGTTGGCGAGCAGAACTCTGCTGATCATCCGCGCCCCTCTTGTATTCGGCATTATTCATGCTAGTGCCGCATTAACTCTCCTTGCTCGCTCGCTGGTGGTAATGAGATGTGTCTTATATGACAATCTGGCATCGATCATTACTCCTAGGTACCTGATGGATGGTTGACTACCAATTTGTTGGGCTCCAATCTCTAAGGTTACGTTCTCTATTACTTTTCGGCTAGTAATATGGACAGCTTCTGTTTTATGTTCTGCTAGTTGCAGCCCAGCAGATGTTAACCACTGTTGAATAAGTCTGACCGTCCTATTACAGATGTCTACAATCTCCTCTCTGTGTTTTGCGAAACTACAATCGCGATGTCGTGCGCAAATCCAATCACCTGTGCATCACTTGGTATGGGCAGTTGAAGTACACCATCATACATCACATTCCAGAGTGTAGGACCTAACACTGATCCTTGAGGAACTCCACCAGTCACCTCGTAAGTTTTCTTTCCTTCCTCCGTATTATACATCAAGATCTCCTCGCCAAAGTAGCTGGAAACTAGTCTCAGCAGGTACTTCGGTACGTTCATCCGTGTCAGTGCGTTAAATATGCAGCTCCAATTCACCGTGTTGAATGAGTTTTTCACGTCTAATGTAACCATGACACAGTATTTTTTACTACCACGTAGCCATCGAGAACCGGATATCGCCTGGTGTGCCGTATCTACAACCTCTTTAATCGCATCCACTGTCGAGCGCGCCTTTCGAAAGCCATACTGCTGCTCTGCCAGGTTTCCTGCTCTAACTATAGCGTCTTGAAACCGATCACATACAACTCTCTCTAGGGGTTTGCCTGCCGTATCCAACAGACAGACTGGACGCCAGGACGATGGCTCACTTGGTGGTTTGTCTCCTTTTGGCAACAATACTAGTCTCCGTTCCTTCCATTTACTAGGGAACACCCCCTCAACTAAGCATGCAGTATATATTTCCGTGAATAAGTGCTTGGGTATGCTTTAACCGCCGACTTCAATGCAATATTCGGAATGTTATCCGGGCCAGGAGCTTTATTGTACAGTAACTGGTGGTATATCATCCTCCTCGTTGCCTAATACTTCTAACACACAATCGGGTTGCTGCGAGAATAGGTGACTTACTATGTCAGACAGCATTGTCGGGTATGTGGGAGCAATGGCATAATTGCTTCTGAGTTTTTTCATCACCAATCGGTAGGGTCTACCCCAGGGATCGCGGTTGACCTCCTCGCACAGTTCGCGAAAGCACTTTCGCTTACTTGTTTTAATGGCATCCTTAAGCTCCGATCGAGCTTTACAGTATTGTTGTCGAAGGGCAGAGTTTTCGACGTATCTAGCACGCTGGTATCGCTTTCTTGCGTTCAGACACCTATTACGCAATTCAGAAATCTCGTCGTTCCACCAGAAGACTGGTTTTCTACGATTATCCACCATCCTTCTTGACATTGCTGCATCACAGGCTCTTGTAACATGTTTCATATGCTGGACGGCTTTGTTATTTGCGGTACCAGATAGGGTAAGATCCTCCATCATGAGACGGAAAATGTGCTCATCGAACGCTGCGGACTTCCATCCTATTATCTTCCTGTGCCTAACTATAGTCCTTTGGGGTTTACTATCCGCCAGTTCATGCACAATGCTTGATGATCCGTTAATTGATCGAGAAATATTATAAAAATAAATATTATAAATTCTTCAATCGATGCACTAGGAGGTGCGTAGCAACTATAAATATGAACGCCGTTCACCACATCTCCTGCAGAGCTTTGATCTATCCGCTTCGCTTCTACAGTTCCATGACCGATGCCCATAACCGTCGCATTTAAAGCACCTAGTCAGCTCTATTTTTTCCCGGATTCGGCAAGAAACCCAGCCAATTCTAACTTGACCCACTTCTAGCACTTTCCAAACCATAGTGTTAGGGAGGCTAACAACCGCTGTCTGCGTTCTTCGGTAGGCCTTCGTGAGTGACTTAACAACACAGACACCTTTCACCTCTTCAAACTGTGCTTCCAGAGCCTCTATCACCTCTTCAGACGTGATAACCTCGTCCATGTCTTTGATCACCAGTAACGCCTCCTGGGTCAAAGTTTTAATCGCCGCATTGCCCCCGATCGCTTTCGCTAATTGCTCTCGAAATATAGCGGTCTTCGGCTGGTCTCCTGTAGTTTGTAGCTCCAACAATAGGTCTCCACTATAAGTTTGACGTATGTTTGATACCCTTTCACCCAGAGTATTTAACGTCGGGTCCACCTTAACTTTCCGCAGCAGATCGGCAAATGTGATTTCGTCATTCTTCTTTATTAGCAGCGCATCCGGGCGAGCCCTTTTCCTTCGCGGACGTGATCGCCTTTTTGGTGTTCTTTTCCCCTTCACTTTCTGCTATTCTTGATCTGAGCCAACTGTTGCATCCTCAAATTGATTTGAGCTCGTAGTGTTTATATCTCCATTATCCGATATAGATGCTGTGGTCTTTTGCTTCTTGTTTCCGTCCTCCTCATTAATAAGAGTCTCCGATATTCGAAGTGCTTGCGGAGGACCTTGCGGAGCAGCCTTAGCCTCTTAGGTGGCGTGGACAACTTCCTCTTACTGGGCTCCACAAGTGGTATATCTTCGTTAGTCGTGCGCCTTCAGTTCCTCTTTCCCGCTCACAGTTCGTAGACGACCTAAATTTTTCTTCCCGTCATTATTGATCGGTGAAGTTTGGCACTGCTTTTTCGAAGCTCCTCTTACCTATAGCTGAACCATAAAGCGTGCTAATGGTACTTATCACCTTTTTAATCTCGCTATGAACATTATTTCGAGGTCTTACGAACTCCACCAGTCCTTATTTTTTTCCCCAAAGCCTGGCTAAACTTATTTCTTGGGTTTCCTCCTTGTAACTCCCCAAAGAAGGCGATGAAAAATCCAATGTACTGGTCATCGCTCCCTTCTTAGGGGACCTCTGCATTAACGCACTCTTACCAAACGGGTTACCAGGGGTTCTATTCCCATGCGCGGATGTAGTGCTTCCTCTCTCTTCGCTTGTCGAAATATCTGTTACATCGGCCAAGGTCGCCATCGTTGTAACATTGCAGTCGCTAGATCTCGACTGTTGGGAGCCTGCTTGCTTACTCTCATCAGCCGGTACTGGGTTTCCTACTCCCTGCACCGTAACCAAACTCTTCTTAACTAAACTCATGATGGATTCTTTTTCGAGGTGCCGCGCCCCTAGCATTTTATACTTTCTGCCAAGTAGGTACACAGCCGCCCCTCCTGGGGTACCGTCGCTGACCTGGAAGCAGATCAATGTGAGACAGACGCTCCAGGATCTAAGTCACATAACTCTTAAGCGCATCATTTGCAAGTGACCTATGTGACCCCCCTTTGACTTCTGCCTCGGCCTAGCCTGGAACCGAGTTACCACCGACACGAGCGTGGACGTAGTCATGCGGAGTAGGGATGGAGAGGCTACGTCTAGTAGTGAAAGTACCAGATATAATCGTATCATATCCCATTCGTCGGTGAGCCTGTCCATAGTGTATTTGCCCAAGTGATCATGTCGCTTTCTCCTCCTCGTCCTTGCAGCTTCTACAGAAGTCATGCTTCCGTAGTGTGTTTAAGATGTTGGATCGCTTCAAGCTCAGCCCAGACCATACAAGCTTCGCTATTCTGCCAGTCGGTCTATCGAGCCACCTAGCATTTTCCAAGGCAACTGCTTTCCTATGACTCGCTTCTTTCAACACAGACATGGTCCTTCCTACACATTCTTCCTACCTTTCTCCCTCCAGTTGGATAGTCGTACCGTACCTTTCTAATTCGTCTGCCCTGAAATTTCTCTCAACGTCAGAGTGGCCCGGAACCAAGACCAACTGTATATTGAAGTGTTCACTCATCTCGTTAAGAAATGTGGAACAATCCAACGCCATCCGAATCCAGTTAAAGAATGGCCATCCGACTGTCCACACAGATAGTGGTATCAGTCAACGACATTACACTGTGCTTCAACCAGTTCATGGCCTCTTCAATCGCTTTAACTTCAGCCTGGTACACGCTGCAGTAATCAGGTAGACGAAAAGATAGACTTACATTGATTTCTTCATAGAACAAACCAGCTCTCACTCTATCCTCGAGCTTGGAGCCGTCGGTGAAGAATTTAACTACCCCGGTCTCCATAATAAGTGCCCTTTTTGCAGGAACCTTCGAACCTCGAGAAAATTGGTTTTGGGCTAGGGTTATGTTTCATCATTCTTATGAGGATTTAAATAGCTTGACCTTGACAGACTGAAGTTAAAACAACGACAAAAATAATAATCTACATTGTCTACAAATATTCTACATTCTCTACATATTGTTGACATTTTCTACGCCAAATGAATTGTTTACACTATTTTCTATTAGCATGTCGACATTCCCGAATTACGCGTAGACGCACAACACTGGTTACAAAATCCGTGGGCAAAGAAGTTGGTAATGGTACAAAATGCAAAAGTGAAGCAACTGTGAGAAATGAGTATGACAACTGTGGTTAGGCTATAATGAAACTCTCTCACATACATAAAAATACATAATTATATAAAATGAAAGCTCATAAGATAAAGAAACACATTTCATTACAGCCGTACAAAATGGTTATTATTGTTACACACAATAACCACGTGACAAGATAATTTACTGTAATGTCTGCGCAGCTGCGGCATTTGCATATTATACGTTGTATACGTTTCGTGTGTACCTGATGCTATATGTATGTGGATTATGTACGAGGAACACATACAAAACAAAACTCAGATTCATTGTTGTCGTACTACGACTAACAAAATTCTATTTTTAACGCGCGTTTGCTTTCTGTAATGATGTAATAATACACTTATCTCTCATTTGTTTCTCATAATGTAATTGTTATGTACGGTTAGATTTTCTACGACTACATGGCAACGGTATGTGGTTGTTAAATATTTAACCTCGTGCACAATTAGTAGATCCATTGTATTCGTCGCTATGGCAACGATGTCTGTGGTGGGAAATAATATAAGTCGTATAACAAATGAAGAGCGCATGAGAAATACATTTCATTTATTTATATGTAATGATAGGAAAGAAACCAGTTATTTGTCAAACTATTGCGTGTTATGACGCTTATTATTAGAAACGTGCTGTATAAATAGATAAAATATTTAAAATTATTATATTAACATAATGGAAAGTGATAGTGATAGTGATAGTGATATTGATATAAAGTATACACCCCCCAATGATAATACAGATGTTGACAATGTTACCTGTTCTAATTTGATAATACCGGTAATGTCCAAAGCAAAATATTCAGCTGCATATAATACGTTTCTTAATTGGCGTAAGAAACAAAGAATAACGTCGTTTTCCGAGAATGTTCTTATGGCGTATTTCGGTAAGATGTCGAAAAAATTTAAGCCTACAACTTTATGGGCACAATACTCAATGTTGAGAGCGACACTCAATATTAACAATAATGTGGACGTCGCAACTTATTTTAAATTACGAGAGTTTTTGAAACGAAAATCATTAGGATATCGGCCAAAAAAGACGAAATTTTTTACTTCAGACGAAGTACACAAATTCCTAAATGTGGCTACAGACGATAAACATTTACTCGCAAAGGTAAATTTTTATATTGAAAATTAGGTAGATTTTTCTTAATAACACAAATATTTATGTTAGGTCATACTAATTATGGGAATTATAGGCGCTTGCGGCAGGGACGACCTGAATAATATGAAAGCGACCGATGTAAAAGATTTGGGGTCAGCAGTTTTAGTTGAAGTGCCCAAAACTAATAAAACAAAACTTGGTAGAAAATTTATAATATCAGGACGTTACTACGAAATTGTTAAAAAGTATGCAGACCTTCGTCCAGTAAATCCTATTGATCCACATTTTTTTCTGAGTTATGCGAAAGGGAAATGTGCAGTTCAAAAAATCGGTATAAATAAATTTGGAAATATGGGAAAACAGATTGCCGCTTATTTAAAACTTCCAAATCCGGAATTATACACGGGCCACTGTTTTCGTAAATCTTCGATCATTCAAGTTGATAGTGGTACCGCAGTACCAACTGTAAAGACCGAAGATAATTGGAAATCTTCGACAATCACTAAAGAATATACCGATGAAAGTTCGCTTGATATTCCATCTGCTTCGGAAATTCAATCGTCTTTGATACTTCCGAAGATTGCGTCCACTTCGACAATTTTTCCTACTTCGACAATTACAACGACGTTTCCAACGACAACAATTGTTGATAGTGGCGTAGAGAAAGCACCTGTGAAAGAAAGCGAAGCATGGAAATCTTCGAAAGTTACTGAAAATAACGCCGACGAAAGTTCGGCGGATGTGCCAACTACATCTAATTCAACAGTTGAAAAATTTGAAAACATGGAAAACCTGGTTATTGATACAAAGTGCGCCAATTCTGCGAAATTGATTTTTAATAATTGTAGCAATATAACAATTAATATTATAAAGGATAAATAAAATAAAATATAAACTGAAAATTGTATTCTTGTGAAAAATGAATCCGCTTCGTTTTATTCAGCGCTATAACCCAAAGAGGAAAAGGGTTTAGCGTTTTGCGCTGGCTTACAAATTCTCCCGATTTGAGCGTTTATTTGGAGTCACAGCTATACGTAGTAGTAAACGTGAAGAAAACCATCCGAATTGAGATGAAGAATTGATCACTCGAAGTTTTGAGAACAGAACCAATTCTTTTAAAAATTATGGTTATTCCGGATTATAAGAGTCAGGCGTTTTGTGTGACAGGATGAGAATATTAAGCTTTGTCAGATTGTAATATTTGGATTTAACTTAGTGCGATTTATGAATATTTTTAACTTTTTATGGAACTTTTCACATAATATGTTGTGGGATGCCAACAAATTCTTATTGGAAATTGCTTCCCTACAGTAATTTACTAAAAATTCAATGTAAGACATTATATTAGGCAAACCAGTGGGCAGCGATAATTAAAAATTAATGCAGAGTTTAGAAGTACAGAGTTCAATAATCCGAAATCAAATATTTGGGTGCCACTCTTCCCAAGTCGATCATCGAACATGTTAAATAGCTTTCCCTCTCTAGCTCTCACAACCCATGATTGGATTTTATCATCTGCACGGTGGTGCTACATTCACCCCGATTCATCGCACGTCTACGCACACAGACTGGTTGTTGCTTCAAGACTTTATTTACCATTCGTTGTTGTGATAACCTTGCAACGCGGCCTTATAGCCATCTAATTTGCTTGGGTTTAATGAATCCAATGATACCACTGTCATCGGAAAGTATGAATAGCTTTATCTCATGGTTCGTATAATTGAACCAAAGACGGAACGAGTAACCTTTCTTTCAAACATAAAAACATTCTTCAGGCATTAGAGGTAGGGGGCCCCAGCTTTCACTTCAAAAGCCAGCACAGGTCTTTGTGCACCCATAAACGCGGGATTAGACAACTGCGAGTGATGTTTAAACAACCACGGTTTAATATATTGTTATACGAATTTGCGGTATAAAATCTGATTCGGATCACTGGATTGTGAATACCGTAATATAATTTGACGGTTGATACCATCAATTTTACACCACTCCCGGAATATTCCTTATATCGCAAAATTTCAAACAAACACTAAAATACGACAATAATTGCAAAAAAAATAACACTCTACACAAAATTTACTGTTATTTTTAATCACACAACTATTTTCACTATAACACCCCTTCCTGCTACTCAGTTTCGCTTTTATTCTATTGCGTAACGCGTCTTAGCTAAGACTCATCAAAGAATAACTTAAGACTAACGCCTCAACCAGCGAACACTTAAGAGCTTAAGTTACATGCTGTTTGTACCATTTCGGTTAGTGCTACAATCACCAAAATTTTATAGGCTCTTCGTTACAAATAAACAAGTGAACTCTAAAATGGTCGTACCGCTCCCCTAAGTGGTCCAAACGGAGCACGGCATAACCTCTTCAGTGTTCACTGGAGGCTCTACTCATTACGTTCATCGCACCCGTACTAATATTGCTTATCAGAAACGTACATTTTACGAAGACTCGCTTATGCTCCTACTAAACTCTTCAAAGCGGGACGCTTTTGCGCAACAAAAACGTATAGCTTACGTAACATTTGTCATCAATTAAACAAAAAAATGTACAGTCTTTCACAAAAGTCTACCTACACTAAAATTTGCAAAATCGGGATAAATGAAACGAACTAAATATTGTAATATTAATTAAGAATATTATTATTGGACAAAAAAAATACTAATTTTCAAAAAGGTCATAAAATTTATATCACAAAAGTCTACATACAGTGAATAAAACCAAAATGATCGTGTTCAGACACACTAAAGAACTAAAATTAATATTTAGTTGGGCCACCATTAGACTCAATAACAGCGCTTAGTCGCCTGGACATTGAAGGTACTCAGTAACCGCTGAAGAAATTCCTGCCCATGCAATTTTTAACCCCTTCAGTCCTAATTTAAAACTGGGCCAAATAGATTTTTCTTGTAACATGTTTTGAGTTGCTTGGGTACCGTTTTAAGTAAAAATAAGACAAGAATTAAAAAGTCATTCAAGGTCAACTAATGTACACACACATGTACAAATCGAGCCAAGAGTAACTATTTTTTGAATTAAGGAAAAGGACTCACAGTTTTTAAAATCACGTGAATTTTTTATGAAATTTTAAAAAACAATTCCTTTCTTTTAGTAGGGAAAGATGTATAGAATATTTTCCACAGTAAACGTGCGTGTGAAACGCACAGTTTACCAACTTGCATCTAGTTGCCTCTTTATTTCCACTAAATTCAGGAAATGATCAATACAATCATACCGAATCCGAGATTTGTGTCATGACGATTTTCCCTCTGTATTCTTCGTGAATAAGGTATTGGTAATATCCGCTGGAGGACGCCCTCGTTTTTGGGGATTTGTGAAAAATTCATCAGAAAGAGTGTACAACAAATCTAGTATGTTTTTGGCTTGTATGTTTTGCATACGAAGTTTATACTCAATCCAACTTGCGCTGATCGCAAAATCTAAAAATTGCGTCATTATTCGCAATGGCCATTTTTTTGGATCTGATAAACGTCCTATAATATTGGATTAGTTGATCTAAAAGATTAAACTCCTCCCATACCGCAGTTATTTAAATTTACAATTTTCGGTTGTGAAAGGTCAACATATCGCTTTAGGGATGCGCTCCATCTTTTTATTGTGTTTATATCACCCTTTCCCATAAAATTGGATGCTAAACAAACAGGTTTGTTATCCAGCCATTTAACCACAATAATTTTGTCATTTTAACCATAGTAATCGTTGTCATTTTTTTTTAAATTGGCGGTCTTCCGAAAAATCTCATTTGTGAAATCGGTTAATTCGAGCGGTCCCAATTGCATTAATCCCTTTATTTTTTTAATATTTTCAATAAATTATAAGTCGTAAAAAGGTTATCGAAATACAGTTTGTGCCCCGGCACTTCAATTCTTTGAATTAAATGAAGGACGATTGCTGCACCAAACCCAAATTTGTGTTGATGGTAACCAGAAATTTAATTTCTTAAGCCTTGATAAATAGTAAAATTAAACGGTTGCCCTGATTTTTCGCATAGAGCAACTAATTTCAACCCCCAAGGTGATGGTTTACTTTTCATGTATTGTTTCGCGGATAATGTCCCTTTAAATTGAATCATTTGTTCGTCGATGCAAAGGTTCTCCTCCACGGGAATCTTTAAATTTGTCTAACAGAATTAAGTATGGGACGAACCTCTTATAAAAGGCCTTTATTATCTTTTGGAATATCCAAATTGTTGGTGACATGAAAATTAGTTCGCAATTGAAAAAATCGGTCCCTGGTCATAGTTCGCATAACGTGCTGGATTCCTATAAGATTGCTCCAGTACATTTCGATTTGGGGAAATTTTGCACATCCGATGATTATAGCTGCGTTTTTCTGAAATATGGTGTTCGAGACCGCGATAAAATATGGGGAAAATACAGGGAAATTTAGGCAAAAAAATTTAGAACAACAACTTTAGCTAACTTCAAGTCAATCATTTTGAAATTTAATTTTTGGTTTATAATTAAACACAATAATATCCAATATTAAAATAACTTAATTTATTTCACCAGCAAACATTAAGATATCCATTTTTTCTTATTAAAAATACAATTTAGTCATTTCATTTTCATTCTTTCAAATTTCCGGGTGTAAATGAAATAAGGAGCAATCAAAAAATTGATAACTAAAAAAATTTCCCTTTTACGTCAGTTCAGCAATTGTTAAGTTTTTTGATGAACTCTGTTGTACTCTACATAATATCAAGAGTTGTTCAGAGCTGTTGATGCATCCATTGCCATCCAATTTGCATCCACTTAGCATCCATTTTGTTGAGAAATGCACCCCTGCATCCCCTATTACACCTCTGCATCCCCAACAGAATTTCTCAACAAAATCGATGCTAAATGGATGCAGATTGGATAGCAATGGATGCATTGTTTGGATAGCGAAAACAATATCTGCATTATCATCTTTCGGCTGGGCTAGCGAAGTCACTATCTACATTACCTTTCGGCTGGGATAGCAAAGACACTATCAGCGTTACCTTTCGGCTGGAAAATTTCGGCTAACTTTAACAGTATGGTTTAATCAGACGTGTTAGTCTGTTGCGCGTTTTGATAACGACGACGCTTGCAAAGTGCGGTTCAGTGGAAGAATATGTGAACGTGATCGTTACGACTGCACATAAATGGAGTCAGTTGGAATGCAAGTGAGTGACGAGTGGGTCCCATGATAATGGGAACAGAAAGCAGTGGTGTAAAAATAACAGCTGATTCTATTAAAATCAAATTACTTCAGGACGTAAGGAAAGAAACCACCAAATCATCTGCGATGTATAGTCAAAACGCTTTGCAGCATAAGTCGGATCAAAATTATCAAAATTCAAAAAACAAGAAGTATAGTGATAAAAAAGGACCAACGGGATTGTAAACAGGACAAGTCAACGAAAACCGGGCAAACAAGGTTTATATAATTTTTGGCGAATCACATTAATGAGAGTGATTGGTATTTTGAATCCGGTGCATCAGCACATATCTGGTAAAAAGCTCTAACAACTTAAAAAATATCTTTACAGTACCGATTACACAAGTTGTCACGGCAGACAATGGCAAGTTGGAAGTTGGCGTAATGGGAAACATTGAGCTGGATGTTGTCGTCGAACGGAAAAATTCATCTGTAAATGTCAAGGACGTATTGTGTGTACCAAATATTTGTGTTAATTTATTGTGTGTGAGCAAGATCACAAGTCACGGGAATGTAGTGATTTTTAATCGTGACGAATGCAAGGTGATTGATTCTGCTGATGGTGTTATTGCTACAGGCACGCTAAAAACTGTCATGTTTATAGCAGTAAACACGAAAAATGATGAGTTTGTTCTGTGGTATGTCAACTATGAACTTTAAAGAAAGTTTAACATATGGTAAATGAAATGAACTTTTGTACGAGTAAAATAAATGCTTGTGAAGTTTGTTTGAAGGGAAAGCAAACAAGGCAATCATTTCCACATAGTGTCACTAAATCGAACAGCGTCTTGAGTATCATTCACTCGGACGTATGTGGACCCATTGAAACTGAGCCCCTTGGTGGTGCGATGTATGTGTTGATATTCGTATAGCTGATTTTGCTCGGAAAGTGGTTGTTTACATAATGAAAACGAAGTCTGAGGTGAAAGAGCATTTGAGGCATTTTAAGAGCCTTCTTGAGAATCAGACAAATCGGAAAATTAAAATTCTGCGAACGGACAATGGCACTGATTATGTGAACAATGATTTGCTTGGTTTCGACGACATCAAACGACTCGCCCTATTCACGGGACAAAATGGCATCGCGAAAAGGATAAATAGAACCCTTGTTGAGAAAGCTCGTTGTATGTTTATAGAGGCTGGTTTGCGAAAAGTTTCTGGGCAGAAGCAATCTCAACAGTGAAGATCAGATTCCAGAGGAAATATGGAATGGACGAAAACAGAGTCTTAGCCATTTGAAAGTTTTTGGAAGTAAGTTTATGGTGATGCTTAGATATTATGATGACTCTAAAGCTTATCGCCTGCATCATCCTGTCAAGAAAACAATCGTAAAGAGTCGATATGTTGTGTTTATGGAAGACCAATGAATTCAGGTGACTAAGGATAATAGTGTTCTAGGTTATTTTGATCCATTCACAGAAATGCAATCGAAGCCTGCTGAAGCGTTGAATAAGAGTGTGTCTTCGGTGCAAGAATTGAGCTGTGATTCGATTGTTACCAACAATAACCCATTAAAAAAATCATGCAGATTTTCGAAACCGAAGGCCTATGATGATTTTGTGTCGTATTTATCAAAATCAGTTGGATCAAATGATCCCGTGACGGTTGAGGAGGCATTATCGAGCTGCAAAATTATGGAAGTCAGCAATGCAAGAGGAGTATGATGCCTTAATTGAAAATGCAACTTAGGAATTGTCAGACTTGCCTTCCCAAACTAAACCTATTGCTTGCAAGTGGGTTTTCAAAACCAAAAGAGATGACGGATGTCGAATTATCCAGATACACGCAGAAGAAAGGCATTGATTATGAGGAAACGTAATCTCCAGTTGTGAGATACTGCTCGGTACGTTTTCTAATGGCTTTGGCAATGAAATTTGTTCTCGACATAGACCAGATGGATGTCAGAAAATCAAGATATATACATGTTGCAATCGGAAGGGTATATATCAACGGCGAGTGACAAAGTCTGCAAGTTAAACAAGTCAATATATGGATTAAAGCAAGCTAGCAGAGTTTAGAACGCAACACTAGATAAAGTTTGGCAAGCTGCTGAACTAAAGCGTATATTACAGAGTCGCCAATAATAAGATGCTTGTAGTCGCAATCTATGTCGATGACATACTCATTTTGTCAAACGATCAGGATTCAAAGATGCATTAGAAATTATGCCTGATAAAGTTACTTAAAGTCAAAGATAGCTAAGCTAAACATATCTTGGGCATACGAATAACACGTGTATGCAGGACTGCAACCCGGTTTCTACACCTTTAGACCTAAATCAAAAATTGACAAAAATTATGTCACCACAAGACGAATCGCAGAATAATGAAATGAAGAATATACCATATCAGGAAGCGGTTGGATGTTTGATGTTTGCAGCACAGGTCACGAGGCCCAACATTTGTCATGCAGCTGGTGTGCCCCCGTAGATTTAATAGAACGTGTTCTCAGGTATCTGAGGGGAACAACTGATGCTAAGCTGAAGTTTAGTAGTGATGATTTATCGGTTGTTGGGTATGCTGGTTCAGACTGTGCAAGAGACTTCGACGACTGAAGATCGACTATACGTGTTCAAGATGCAAAGAGAAATAATAACGTGGAACTCCAGAAAACAACAAACTGTAGCTTTGTCTACACCGGAAGCTGAGTATTTATGTTTGTTGTCGGCAGTTCAAGAGTTATTGTGGCTAAAAAATCTGGAAAAGGAATTACTCCCTGGAGCACCAAAAGAAACTGAACTGTTTTGTGATAATAAGGGGCCATCCATCTAGCCAACAGTAATGCGCATCATCTGTGAACAAAACACATCGATATAAGGTATCATTTTGTTCGAGATCAAGTCAATCAAGGAGTTGTTGACCTTCAATGTGTTGCAACTGAGACCATGATTGCCGATGCAATAACGAAATCTGTATCATCCTGACGTATTGTTGATTTAACATGCCACCATACCAATAACTATGTCATCCATATAAACGGTTATGGCACAACAACAACTCAAATATGCTCGTACAGGATCATATATCGGTCAAGCATAAATATTTTCCCACAAAATTATGCGATTCTATCATAATGCCAGACTTCCTGTGTGTGAATACGAGTACATAGATGCATGTTATGTCCGCACTAAATATTTTTTAACTCGTTAAAATATACGATCAGCAAATTTACCTGCTAGTTGCTATTATAGTTGTTATTGTACTTATGATTTAACTAGTATATAAAGAAACAAATTTGCTATAATAACAGTCAGATTCAAGTAAACAGTCAAGTGTTTTAAATATCGCTAGTCACACAGCCATCACCCTTGTTGAGCTGTTAAACTAGCTTTAGGACTTGATTCACCACAAGCCCAGAGTGAATCTTTACATTGGTCCTTCGAGCAAAACAAATACAATCCACGAAACAATTAAGTGCACAAACAACATCAAGTTGAGAACGTCCAGAATCTCTAAATTCATTTCGACAAAACAACATCGAAATCATCGAGTCGAGAGCGTAAAAATGGATACAACTTGCCGGCCGTAAAAATGGACTGGCCGACCAATCACCAGAGGGTTCTACGAAACACTCAAGAAAAATATCGAAGCACAATATAAAAAATATTGCGACAACGACAAACAGATTGTCGATCTTGTGACGTTACCCAAAGCACATCCATATTTGGACGAGCGCCAGGAAATTAAACCGTCGTACACAAAAGCGATGGACGACATCCGCGGTCTTGAAGAGGACATTCCCAAGCTTGAAAGGGACGTCCAAAAGCTTACCGCAGCCACAAGACTCCCACTCAACATCCTTAGGACCGGATCGTCAATCACCTGTGAGGAAGAAGCACCACTAAGATCCGATACGGCACAAAAACAATTTAGTGAACCATTGCGGCAGCTCAAACATCATGATACAAGTGATTACAGATCAACAGAGGAAGGTCCAGCTACGGTACAAAAACTACTCCGGCAACAAGATATTGAAAAATGAACGCAATTAATACAAAACTAACATCAGGAGAGTTTTCAGACGAGTACCTCAAATTAAAAATTCATCAACTCAACTCCGAAATGAAGGAGATTGATCTGCTGAACCGATGTATCCTCATGGAAATCAATGAGGAACGTCAATACAAATACTTCACCGACGATTACTACGGGAGTATAACATCCGAAGTAGAGTCCCTAGTAATTAAAATGGAGCAAGAACTAACTAAACCATCAACATCGCCCCCAAAAGTGAAAATACCCACATTTCACGGTAAATACGAAAATTGGTACGCGTTTAACGACATCTTCACCCGGCCTCAACTTTCAAACACACTAAAGTTGACGTATTTAAAATCACATCTCCAACAACAAGCGGGACAACTAATCGCTCATTTACCGACCAGTGGAGAAAATTACGAGGCGTCATGGCAGATTCTACAAGCGAGGTATAATAACAAACAATTGTTGGCCTCGTTGTACTTCAACGTGATTACATCCCTGCACAACATACAACATTTATCAGGCGCTAGTATCAGAACCCTGCGCATGACACCATCGTTGAGATGCTGCACAACATTAAAAATCTTCAGTTAGAAAACCCATTTGAAGCTATTATAGCACATCTTGTTATGCAGAAGTTAGACTTCGACACTTTGGAATGTTTTGAAAACAGGCGCGATTGCCCACGCAAAGTGCCACCGTTAAAGAGCAGCTTAGAGTTCTTGTTGAGAAGATTTCAAGCGTTGGAAGCCTCCGGATTGAACAAAGCATTAACCTCACGGGCAGCCAAACCTGAGTACAAGGTCCAGCGAAAGGTACTCATAAATACGGAGAACAGCCATCAGAGGCCGATCTCAGCAAAATCAACCGTCACATGTTCTTATTGCCAAGAATACGGGCATTTTATCACCACTTCCGAAATATTACCATAAAAAGACGAATTGATTTCATCAACAGAGCGAGAATCTGCTCCAATTGCTTGTTGCATAAGACAGATTCAGTATCTAACGAAAAACAGTTGTAACGATCAATTCCATCTGTGGCGTTCCAACCAATGTACGAGCTTTAATAGATCCAGGATCGCAAGTCTCTTTGATCACGAAACCCGCGGTTCAATGTCTTGGTATACCACTGCAACAAACCACCGTGAATATATCAAGAATTGGGGCTAATAATACAAACACGGCAAATTCCATCGTAACAATGTGCCTTAAACCGCATTTCCCATCAACATAAAAATTAAAGGTAAAGGCATATGTGTTGCCAAAAATTACAATGGATGTACCCGAACAACCAATACAACGAAGCCAGAACGATAAATGGAATAAATTGGTTTTGGCTGATCCGGAATATCATCTTCCAGCCCCGATCGATCTGTTGCTAGGAGCAGACGTGTACAGCGATTTCGTTGGCACTCGAATCCTAAAGGGTAAGCCTAGCACAATAAAAACTAGATTCGGTTGGCTAATCTCCGGCCCAACTCCAATCAGCGGAGCTCCACAAAACACTGCAGTCCATATCGGTAGCAGAAACGAGAGAAATATGGAGAGATTCTGGGAAATAGAGGAAATTCCGACCATCAGCGGCAAGCCGGAGATCGAACATGAATGTGAACAGATTTTCTCACAAACAACCAGCCGAGACCCGAATGGGAGATATATTGTTCAAATTCCATTTAAAGAACATCAAGTAGACCTATTGGGACACTCGAGGCATCGAGCACTACAACGTTTCTTACAATTGGAGAAAAAATTGGACCGGGACCATAACCTGAGGCAGCTATACGTGAATTGCATGACCACGTACATCAGATTGCACCACATGAAGCCGGTTAGACGCAATAACGGGGACTATTATCTACCTCTCCATGCGGTATTGAAAAATACAGATACCGCAAAAATTAGGGTGGTATTCGATGCTTCAATGCCGACATCTTCAGGCCTAGACGAGATGCATATTGGGCCTCCACTACAAAATGATTTGTGGTCCATTCTACTGAGATGGAGACTACACCGGATAGTGTTCACCGGAGATATCGTAAAGATGTATCGCCAAATACGAATGCAGAGAGAACAGAGAGAAACACCAACCTTTGCAAGAATACCAACTCACTACCGTTACGTATGGAACATACGCCGCGCCTTACCTCGCCACTCGTACACTACATTAACTGGCTGAAGATGAATCCGCTCAACATACAGAGGCGAGTTGCATTCTCAAACGGGATTTCTATGTAGATGATGTCCTAACCGGCGCTGACACCGTTGAAAAAGCTCAACAAATACAACCCCAACTAGTAAAACTACTGCACAAGGGGAAAATGGAATTAAGTAAATGGTCTAGTAACCAAAAAATCATGATCGGTGATCTTACCTTCACCGACGCACATTCGGCGATTAAAACATTAGGAATTCGCTATAATCCAAAGGGAGATCACTTCATCTCCCACATTCAGTTACCACCTAATAACAGCAAACTCACTAAGCGGCAATATTTGTCGGAGATGTCAAAAAGTTTCCTGTTTCAAGATTTCCTGTTTCAAGTCTATGGGCTTGGAGCTCAATAAATATTAATTCAGTGGGGGTGTTGTAAATTGAATTAATGTTAATGCTTATGTCGCGTGTGTTAAGCACATCCATCGTGTATACGAACGAACTCAATATGTATATGTTACCGTTAAAGTCCAAAATCGGTCAATGTCCGAAATTTTAATTTTTTAAATTCGTTTACACAATTAAATTTCAGTAGTCCAGAGGTCCAGTGGTTTCGAAATGTTTGTTGACCCTCCCCCTACATATCCGTAGTTTCATTTATTCCCCATCAGAAGGCTATGCGTCATAAGTGGCACAAATAGCTCCCGCGAGCTCGTGAGAGGTAGTAAAGCCGTTACTCCCTACTATTCGGAATTCCAATTTGCACTAATACCATGAAAAATACTCCGTGGGGTGAAGGATGAATCATTATACGTAAAGAAGTATAACCCCGCCATCTTCTATTAAAACAAAGAATATACAGGGTGTCCACCGGGAAGGTATACTACTTTGTTTGTTTATGATTTTTGATTAAATGAAAGAGAATGGATCTTATATTGATAAATGCTTTATTTAATGTCGGCAATTATGTATGGAATACAATATCAGATAAATGTCCGCCTCTGTTAGCCTCACAAATGCGAGCCCTTTTGAGCACATTTTTCATTACATTCTCACACATTTCACGCGGTATCTCATTAATTTTATCACGAATATTTTGTTTGAGTTGCTCAAGCGTTTCTGGTTTGTTTGCATAAGCCTTGCTTTTTAGATATCCCCACAAAAAGAAGTCCGGAGCAGTCAAATCAGGCGACAGTGGAGGCCAATCAACATCACCATTTTTTGAAATAACTTGTTGTGGAAAGAGTTCTCGCAGTAATTCCATTGTAATCCTGGCTGTATGCGATGTGGCACCGTCTTGCTGATACCACATGTTAATCAAGCCCAAAGTATGCAGTTGTGGCGTTAAAAAGTTTTCAATCATATCACGATATCGCTCCCCATTCACAGTTACCGTTACGCCGTTTTCATTTTCAAAGAAGTAAGGTCCAATGATTCCTCCTGACCAAATTGCACACCAGACTGTCACTTTTAATGAATGTAAAGGTGACTGATGAATAATGTGAGGGTTTTCCATTGCCCAGAACCGACTATTCTGTATTATGTGAATAAAACATATCCATTTAAATGAAAATGTGCCTCGTCACTCATTATGATTTTTTCATGAAAATCGGGGTTGCAATGGGCGAGCTGTAACATCCTATTGGCATATGTACGGCGGCGTAAATGGTCTTGTGGAAGAATTTGCCACGTGTCTACTTCACGACTGTCAAGTATGAACTGTCAATACTAATATTCGCCTAAATGGCGGCAAAACAAAGTAGTATACCTTCCCGGCGGACACCCTGTACATTCTTGAGAGCGAGGTATCTTGTTCTGTATTAACTTGAACCAACTGCGTTTTTATTTTCTCTGCACGTAAAGCCTAATTTCTACAATAAGCAGTATACCAATATCACTGAAGTGCGTGCTAAATGCTTGGAAAATACCTAGAATGCCTTTGGAATGTACTAAAAACCTCAGTTTCAGGGAACATTGTAATTTTTGGAAAATTTAATTTATTATCAAACTACGACAATACGCTTGTTGTTGTTGAATTTTTGGATTAGTTTGGATAAATGTCACTAGCATAGTGAAAACCTACAGGTTTTTAGTTCCATTTGTGCTGTTACCGAAAAACGCCATAATTCATAATTCAAACAGCAGTGTTTTAGTTTCATGAATAAATACAATCAACTATATGTCTTATGGAGCGAATACCAGTGAGGATGTTAACGACACAGCACCTAATGATTTACTACAGACCGATCCGTTTATAGAAGTAGAAAAGATGTACTGGTAGGTAAATGTTAGTTACGAAGATTCAAAGTTGAAAAATATTCGTCTTTGTAGCTACAACAAGGTAAGTAGCATAGCACCACCGAAAGAAATATACAGCAGCCTCTACCGGCGTTCGGAAGGAAATGTAAGTTCACGACTTAATGACTATAGTTAACGACTCAAGCTTCTTGGATTGAAATGGAATCTGAATTAAATTCTGTATTACACCAATTCCGTGTTAAACACAATGAAAATCGTATCAAATTGATAAAATTAAAGGTAAACAATTAAATGCTATATAGCGCGATATACAAATTTTAAATACCAGTCAAGATCTGCATAATAACGACACAAACGGTACGTGATGCTTTGCACGTCTGCTGATGACTAAAATAAATTGAGCTATAAACAGCTGTTCAACATATTTCGAAACCGATTTATTATTTCGCTCAAAACGATTTAGTCAAAATGCTACAGTCAAAAATTGGATATCTTATAGGCTTCAATAAGGATTAAACTCTGATACGAAGACATCAAATTTAACTAAAATATTTCTCTAATTCGGTCACACGTAAAATACAAAAATGTTGTGATTGCTTGTCGCATAGCTACACGATAACGATTTCAAATGGTGTCCCAAGCCCATTATTGGGAGAATGAAATTTATGTATTTTACTAAATTAAATATTCAATACACTAAATAAATTATGCATGATCAAAACAGCAAAATACCATATTTTAAAACGATCGATTTCTTAACACTAAGCCGTTTTTTATCGTGGTCGTTTGCTTCTCTACAGAAACGGAATCGTTAATTCAAGTAGAGTTTCGCACACTTTTATAAACAAATTCGCTATATAAATGGTTCATTTGCAATATTTCTGCTATCAATTTTCTAATAAATTTTGTAGTGCAAGTATATCTACTTAACCCTAAAATTAATTTGTGTTTTGTAATAAATATTACTTAATAAAATATGGGAAAAGTTGTGGACCACGATGAATATTTAAGAGAACTTACCAAAGACTATAAACCATTGACTGAACCGCTCCCGGATCGCGATATTCCAACAAGTTTGAAAGATTTGTGTTTAAAACTGAGAGAAGCATTCATTCCAAACCATGTCGATCTAGAACTTGTGAATCATTTATTGCTTACTTATAAATCGAATCCAGCGGATTGGGATACCTATCGAAATTTCCATGAAAATGTGTAAGGTATTTAGTTACAAAATATCAAAATATTCTAACCTCACATTTGTATTCAAGGTATACTAGGAATTTGGTTGATGCTGGTAATGGTAAATATAACTTGATAATATTGTGCTGGAACACCGAACAACAATCATCGATCCATGATCACGCCGATTGTAATTGTTTTATGAAAATATTGGAAGGTGAATTGGTTGAGGTACGATTTGATAAGAAACAAAATAAAAGTGGCAGTGCCTGTACTGATTGCGAAGATCCGAAACCATTCTACAGGCTTATTGAAGTGGCACAGAAGAGCATAAAAACCAACGATGTGTGTTACATCAACGACAATATTGGGCTACATCAGGTGAAAAATCCTTCCAAAAATATTGGCGCCATCAGCTTGCACCTTTACTGTCCAGCATTTCAATTTTGTAAAGTATACGAGACAAGTGGGGAATCAAAGACGTGTGAAATGAAATTTCATACAAAATATGGCCAATCATTGAACGAACATTTTTAATTTCGAGCGATAACGTTAAAATTGTTGAGTAAAGTAAACATTTAATCGAATTACAAATATAACGTAAATAAACTATTTTTGTAATATTTGCGTCGTTTTCTTAATCATTTACATCCCAGAGATCGTTTTCGTATAATTGCACTCGCCCTCCCTAATTGAGTTAAGTTAAGTACAAAAAATATATTTTGAGTTATACTAGGAGATATCGGGATAGACCGCATATTGATGTGTGCATGTTGGTCACGTTTCATTCTGTAAATTTATGATTACTTCCCTCTATAAACCTGTTTTATGCGAAAAGGAAGTCGTCTTTGTTGTTATTGTTGTTCATTTATAATGTTTCCTTATATAAACAAATAAATGATCTGGGAGTGGAATCCATTACACCACCAATAGTTACACTCTTCATTACAGCGGCCATTAGAATGGATGAGAATTCGAATTGGCTTCCTTGTCCATCGGCGTGTTAAGCAACATATCATCGACTTCTGCCCTATCAACGTGCGGATAGGGCAGTATCAAGTATACGTTTATTTCATAAGGGAATCTACAAAGTAACGTGGAGATCGAATGATGGAATAACAGAAAACCAAATCTATCACGTCATGAACTCATTTGCCATCATTTGCTTGTTGTATTCTAATATAAGTGGGGACTGGCATCTCGTATGTTCAATAGAAGCACAAATGACCGTTCGATGGAATGTCAATGCTTTAAAAGATCAAGCATCACTACATAGTGCCCAATCAACCGGAGTGAAGTTTTGAACAGACTACAGAACTACATAAAAAAATTGTGGCAGGGTTGAAATTGTTATAATTTTCACTAAATATAATCTAATCTAATCCGCGGAATATCTCTGCGACCTTTGGGGATTTTTTTTGTTTAGCGTAAATCGAAATAATAAGATAAAACGTGTAAACCGGCCTTGTGGGCCATCAACACTTAATACTAGAGATGACACCACATATCTGAGTATACTGGCATTTCGGGGACACTCCCTTCAATCTTTAGTGATATGCGGCATATCTCTGCGACCTGTGGGGAATTGTTTTTGTTTAGTTTAAATGGAAATAATAAGATAAAAAGTGTGAACCGGGCCTTGTGGGTGTTTAAGGGCCATCAACACTAAATTCTAGAGATGACACCACAAATCTGAGTATACTGGCATTTGGGGGACACTCCCTTCAACCTTTAGAGATATGCGGCATATCTCTGCGACCTTCTGGGAATTTTTTTTGTTTAGTGTAAATGGAAATGATCTGATAAAAAGTGTAAACCGGGCCTTGTGGGTGTTTAAGGGCCATCAACACTTAATTCTAGAGATGACACCACAAATCTGAGTATACTGACATTTCGGGGACACTCCCTTCAACCTTTAGTGATATGCGGCATATCTCTGCGACCTTCTGGGAATTTTTTTGTTTAGTGTAAATGGAAATGATCTGATAAAAAGTGTAAACCGGGCCTTGTGGGTGTTTAAGGGCCACCAACACTAAATTCTAGAGATGACACCACAAACTACTTTATTACACAAAATTCCCCGGAGGTCGCAGAGATTTGCCGCATATCACTAAAGGTTGAAGGGAGTGTCCCCGAAATGCCAGTATACTCAGATTTGTGGTGTCATCTCTAGAATTTAGTGTTGATGGCCCTTAAACACCCACAAGGCCCGGTTTACACTTTTTATCTCATTATTTCCAATTACACTAAACAAAAAAAATTCCTCGAGGGTGCAGTGATATTCCGCGGATTAGATTAGATTATATTTAGTGAAAAATTTTAACAATTTCAACCCTGCCACAATTTTTTTATGTAGTTCTACACTTTTTGTTAAATTGTGTATCTACATTTTTGTTTTTGTTAATTTGTGTAGCTACACTTTTGATAAATGTTGAAAACTTCACACCGGTGCCCAGCTGTCATTGACTATCTAGACCATCACAGTAACAGTGAAGAAACTCCTCTCAACATGCAAGAGCAGTGGCACGCTAAACAGTCAGCCATAACTACCGCGGCGCAAAATACTATCGGATTCGGAAGAAGACCTCCGACATTCCGCAATCATTGATTGGATGTTTAGTGCCGCCTGGTCGTTGAAAATAAACAAAAGCTTCGTGAAAAATGGTTGGCTCGCAACACTAGAATCACTCGCAACACTGAATATCTCCATGCTAGGCAAACCTACTTTCAAAATCTGCTAAATCGGAATGACTAAGTAACCCCCGCTAGAGAAATTTCTCCACCAGATGAAGAGGTCCTCCTCGAATACACCACAGTGGAGGAAGTAGACAGAATCCCCACAGAATTGATTAAGCTCGGAGGAACAAATCTTGCATCAAATCAAAGTGTTGGGTATCGTTGTACTGCCAGAGTGGTCTTCGTCCCAACCGATCGACCACGATTGTTTCACCATGAGAATGTTTTTTGGAAAACTGTTGGGAGTACAATATAAACATACATCAGTTATATATATATATATATATATATATATATATATATATATATATATATATATATATATATATATATATATATATATATATATATATATATATATATATGCGTATAGACTTTCGGCTGGCATATGCCAGTATCAACCATGAGAACCTATTCCGGAGAAAGACGTTTCTCTGTGTAACATCTGGTGCTCAACAGGGAGATGCCCTCATGCCTGAGCTGTTCAATTTCTCGCGTGAGTACGATGTAAGGAAAAGCAACATTGAAACTTCGCGGTGTATATTTAATAAATTAAGCCAAATTTTTGGATATGCAGATGATATCGTGCTTCTTGACCTAGCGATATCAAGGCAATTTCATATCGCTTGATCGTAACGCAAGAAGACTTAGTTTGGAAGTGAACAACAGCAAAACCAAATTCCTAGCAACTGCATGGCAGTTCTCCGAATCGATAGACATGATTTTGATAGTGTTGAAAACTTTAAATACCTGAGGTTAGTAATAACGTCGTTAAATCATATGCAGGCAGAAATAAAAGCTCAAATGGCTGCCGGTTAACGAGTTTTCTTCGCTCAATCAAGGCCATTGTGACCTAAACATTTGTTGTAGTTGTGCAAACTCGCACTTTATAAAGCACTCATAAAACATGTTCTGGCCTCCGGAAGCGAGAGCTAGAATGTTAACTACTTTCGAAAGGAAGGTCATTCGTTCCATCTTTGGTCCAAATAAAGTTGCGCAAAATGAATATCGGATTCAGATGAACCACGAGGTATGGCAATTTCTCGGAGGTAGCGATATCATAGGGTACATCATTCGAGTTAGATGGCTAGGCCCCGTTGCAAGGTCCCAGCCGGTGTGTGTTGTAGATCGAGACCCCAACTACACGGGCGTGACGACGTCGAACAAGATTATACGTAGATCTTTCGGGATAGGATTTCGAAACTGAAGTGCGAGAGCGATGGATCGACGAGACGGGTGGAGAGCCGGATAGAGATTTAAGCTGTAAATTCCCCTGGGTTACTAGGATTTTTTATTTTAATTGCAACACCCTCCATTTTTTAAAGAAAGTATGGACGGTGGGTTGGCGCTAAATTCTGCACTCCAACAGATGGTCTTAGTTGTGTTGATTAACATCACCGATCGTAATGGATGACGACAGTTTGCTTTTCATCCAGCCTCTAGTGAGATTCGGAGCCAGTACCTTCCGATCCAAGTGCCGAAGCTTTAACCACTTGTCCGGTTTAATATCCGCTTGGTCCAGTGCCAAAAATTAGGCGGTTAGAATATTGCAATCAAAATATTCTAATCGTACATATCGCAAATCATTTCACAAACTCATCGCTAACTCATTACTCTGTGCGTGTAATCAGAGTAAATGCATCAACAGATGTACATATACGCGCAAGACGAAGCTGCCACCTGCCGTGGGCCGATTTCAGATAAATCAAACTGAACTAGCCCGTCGGTCAATAACTTCCGAGGCTTACTAGTAAAAACAATTTTTTTGCCAAATTCGTCTTTATTCATCAACATAAAGGGTTTTTGAATTTGGGCGGGTCGATTTTGTAATGGAATAAAACTAGTTGTGTGTAAGGTATTAACGAAATTTTGTTTGAAAGGCCCATGTATGCCATTATATATGGAATATAACATCATTTAAATGTCCACTGCGGCTTCTCACGGTGGCACGGATCCGAGTGGTCCACTTTTCAATGACCCTGCCGCATAGATCCGGCAGAATTTGAGAGATGGTATTTTTTATGTTGGCTTTAAGGACCTTGGTCGATTGCATCTTAGTAACATAGACCTGCGGCTTGAGGAAACCCACAAGAAAAAGTTTAGCGGGGCAAATCGCACGATCTTGGTGGCCAATTTACGTCACCTCTGCGAGATATAACTCTACCCTCAAATCATTCATGCAGAATGTCCATCGTTGCGTCTGCTGTGTGGCACGTAGCCCCATCCTACTGGAAACACATTTGGGTCAAAATAAATCGGATGGTGGTGGCCTCACCAACGTTTCAAAAAAGTATGAACCTATGACGCCGTCGGTCCAAAATCCGCACAAAACAGAACTTTTGGTGGATACATTGCCACCTGGTGAACCTCGTATGGGTTGGCGTCGTCCCATATATGGCAATTTTGCTTGTTAACAAAAAGCCATTCATCCGAAAATACGCCTCGTCGGCGATGATTTTTCGGCCAAAATTGGGGTCCTTTGCGTCAGTTGGATCTTATACGGATGTAGGCCTAAATCCCGACGCAAAATTCGCCAAGTTAAAGTCTGTGAAAGGCCGAGTTCTTGTGCATGGCGGGTTGTCTCGAATTTGGCCACCAAACGTTGGAGAGTGGACTTTGAAGGACCGCCGCGTCTGATTAGACAGATGCCACCAAAACAACATAATCGCCACAGGCTGCCAACATCTACCCGCTCAAACTGAAAAATCCTTTATTTTCTTTCAAGAGTGATACATTCATTCCAACGCTTTTCTAACATTTCGATGCCTTTTCGGGTAAATCCTATTTTCTGGACCATTTTTTTCAGGTCAGCAAACAGGTAGTTGAGAGCCAGATCTGAAGAATACGGTGAATAGGCCAACAATTCCAGTTTTAACTCATGTAATTTTGCCATCGTAACCACCGACTTCTGACACGGTGCATTATCTGTGTGAAAGAGAACTTTTATCTTTTGCATTTGGGGCTGTTTTTTTCAACTTCTTCCTTCTAAGGACTTCCTTCTATCTCATGGACAAATATTCATGCAAAATAGAGTATACTCTGTCTTTTAATATCTTTAAGGTGTCAACTATCGGTGTTAGCACGGCGAGTGCGATGGCTCGAGACCGATGAAGGGCCATAGTGCAGGCGGTAAAATCAATTCATGGGACATGAAAACTAGAGAAAGAGAGGGAGAGAGAGAGAGTAAGAGAGTCCTTTCTGCACAAATCTTTTCGCTTTAATCGACATTTGAGCTGTAAATTCCCTTGGGCTACTAGGATTTTTATTTTAATTACAACACACTTCTCATTTTTTTTTTGTTAAAGAAAGTTTGAACGGTGGGTGTTTGGGCGCTGAATTCTTAGTGATGTTGATTAACATCACCGATCGTAATGAATGATGAAAGTTCATTTTGCATTCAGCCTCTGGTGGGATTTGAACCTAGTATCTCCCGGTCCAAGTGCCGAAGCTTTAACCACTTGTCCGGTTTAATATCCGCTTGGTCCAGTGTCTGTACGTGCAAACATAGTAAATGCATCAACAGATGTACATATACGCGCAAGACGGATTGCATGCTACCAAGAATGAATACATAGATCTTGAATAGACCACACTTTATTTCTAAAGTGAAAAATGAAGCCACCCAAACTTTTGGTAAAACTGTTGAAAATGTATTCTTTAATTATTTGAATCTTTTAATTCTTTCTCGTTTTTTTGTAAATCTTAAACTTTTCAACATCGTTGCAAAAACTGAAATAGCTCCTATTAAAGCTACCATTTCTGGTACTCAAATTTCCACCAAATTTCTCCATCAAAAGTGACAGCTTCAGCTGGAACGGAAGTTTTTAACTAAAATTCGGTCCTGTACTGCTCAGACGAATTAATTAAATATCAGACTAAACGGACAGACTAAATTTTGTTGGTTGGGATGAAACCTCATACTTAAGCTTTTTCCGAAAATTGAAAGACTTTTGGCTGAAATCGGTCGCTTTTCATTCTTTTTCAAATACATATTTTGAAAAGTATATAGCATTTCAAAGTTTGTTCACATTATTTTTTTAAATTTTACCGGAAATGACGCGTTTTGATTCAAAAAAATTTTATTTCACCAAAAATCGGCATCTCAGGTGGATTGACTATTTGGAATGAAACTTCATAGTAAAGCTTTTCTATAAATTGGGAGGTTCATGCGAGATGTGGTGGACATCTGGATACCGGAAGTGGCAGCCTCAGCCTTATAGTGAATATAAAATTTATACCTTGTTGGTTTTCCGAAATTTAGGCAGGAATAATGATTTTTATTATACAAAACGGTTTTTATCAAAAATCCGGTAGGATTCATTTTTCGATTTAGAAAGTAAGGGTGGTGTATTCTAGATCCATGTAAATTTGTCGTAGAAGAAAGTTGGGAGTTGGTCACAACCACAACATATTCACGGCGCCATTTTTCAAAATTTTGCATTGGAAACCTATTTACCGAGATTTACTTTAGTTACCATTTCAAAATACGCCGTCAAATCCGAATTTCATACAAATGTTTTTTCCTCCATATTTCAGTTCTGTCGAGTATATGACCTAACACTAAACGCATTGCTTTTTGCAAATTTTTCATTGGAAAACAACATGTAATTTTGCCATCGTAACCAATGACTTATGACACGATGCATTGTCTTGGTGAAAGAAAACCTTTTGTCTCTTACATTTGGGGCTGTGTTTTTGCAACTTCTTCAATCAATCAATCAATTTATTTATAAACAAAATTTTATGAACTTCACACTCCATTTTGAGCGTGCAAAGCCCAGAACTACCTCCAAACTTTCATCTAGCTGCTCCACACGTGTATAGGTTTCAGCTAGCTGTTTTCTAATTTGAATCATATTGTGAAGGTCCTTCTGAATCTGGGATACGACGAAGACTTCCGGTGAGTAGAAAAACACAATGGTCTACCAAATCCATGTTTCCGCCGCTTTCAATTTCAATTCCTATCTTCAAATATGATTCATGCAACTTCAATAACGTCAGTTGAAACTATTTACATTCCGAAACCATTTCTAGAATTCGTATAATAAAATAGAAATAAAATGTAGAATAGCCAAAAATGGGAAAAACAGCTGATTGCTCGACACGAAAGTCAAAGCCGCTTCCTTTAAAAATCACATGAGTTTTATGAGTTTTATTTTATTACGGTTAAACAGCTCTAAGCAGCAATCTGAATCCTGGTTGTGTTGGTGTTTTTGATTCAATGTGAGCAAGCAGTCTTTTGATATAGTTAAGGTGTCAACTACCTCACGCAACTTCACTTTACAGTCAATCAAAACGATGGTGAGCACTTTTTATCTTTTCTTAGTACGGCCTCGTTTAAACTCAGCAAACCAACGTTAGGGATGCTTTCGAAGGAGCAGAGTTCATAAAACACTTATCAACCCAATGCACTGTTTGAACGATATTTTCCCACCAAAAATCAGTGTTCAATCTACACAATCTACACACGTAATTGTGTGTCAGCCTCGGGACTTATTGATCGACGGATTATATCCAGCTAATCAACATACATATTTCGAAAACGATTTATTGTCCCGCTCAAAATATTTGTATCCGTTTTCATTTTAAAATTCTATAGCGTTGCGCTAATTCTAAAGTGGTGACGAATTCTGATTTTATTAAAAACACGTGTTGCTAATGAAATGGAGTACTTTACACTAAATAAACTACTCGAATGCGTGACCAAAATAGCAAACTTCAAAACGACTTCTTAAAACTAAGCCGTTTTTTATCGCGGTCGTTTTGCTTCTCTACAGAAACGGAGTGGTTAATTCGTAATTAATATAAGCAAACTTACTATATAAAAGGCATCTCTGCAATATTTTTGCTATCAATCTGCTAAAAAATTTCGTAGTGCAGGTATCTACTTAAATCTAAAATTAATTTGTGTTTTGTACCAAATATTACTTAGTAAAAAATGGGAAAAGTTGTGAGCCAGGATCAATATTTAAGAGAACTTACCAAAGATTATAAACCATTGGCTGAACCGCTTCCGGATCGCGATATTCCAACAAGTTTGAAAGATTTATGTTTAAAACTAAGCGAAGCATTCGTTCCAAACCATGTCGATCTAGAACTTGTGAATCATTTATTGCTTTCCTATAAATCGAATCCCGCGGATTGGGAAGCCTATCGAAATTTCGATGAAAATGTGTAAGATATTTCTGTTTGTTACAAAATATCAAAATATTCTAACCTCACATTTGTATTCAAGGTATACTAGGAATTTGGTTGATGCTGGCAATGGTAAATATAATTTGATAATATTATGCTGGAACACAGAACAACAATCATCGATCCATGATCACGCCGATTCTAATTGTTTTATGAAAATGTTGCAAGGTGAATTGGTTGAAATACGCTTTGATAAGCAACGTGATAATACGCTAGTTGAGGTGGCCCAGAAGCGGATTAAAACAAATGATGTGTGTTACATCAACGACAATATTGGGCTGCATCAAGTGAAGAATCCTTCAAAAACTATTGGCGCGATCAGCTTGCACCTTTACTGTCCAGCATTTCAATTTTGTAAAGTGTACGAGACAAGTGGGGAATCCAAGACGTGTGAAATTAAATTTCATACAAAATATGGCCAATCGTTGAACGAACATTTTTAATTTCGAGCGATAACGTTAAAATTGTTGAGTAAAGTAAACATTTAATCGAATTACAAATATAAATTGAATAAACTATTTTTGTAATATATATTTGCGCAAAACTCTAATTTGATCGTTTTGATTTTCCGCCGTCGTTTTCTTAATCATTTACATCACAGCGATCGTTTGAGTATAATTGCACTCGCCCGCCCTAATTGAATTAAATTATGTGCCAAAAATATATTTTGAGTTATACTAGGAAATATCGTGATAGACCGCTACAAATATATTTAAATCAGTGCATTGGATATTTGCCAATATGTTTAATTATGAAAATTATTATTCAAACTTTATTTCAAGTTCAAATCAATGTAAATGTTGGTCACTTCAACGTAATCACATTGTACATGATTAGTATTTCCAAGAATAGTTTTATATTTTAGAACTATTTTGGATTAAAACGTCAAAATATACGTTAGTTGTTGCAGTGCTTGCAATCACTTGAAATATGTGCTTGTAATTACATTATATTTTTCGATTCAATAAAAATACTAGGCTTAAACTAAACAAAGTCTAAATACTAGAGACTCAGGTTGCTGTAAACATAATGAATGCATTATTTAGTCTACCGCGTCATCTTATATAATTTAAAATATATATCTGGCATAATATGTAACGCATCTTCGTGGTAAGGTTGGCACATGCTTGTGTGTAATAAATATCCTGAGTGCTCAGGGCTGGCAGGATTCATAACTTATGAAAATTTTTACTACTACACGCATTACAAACAAATTACGTTTATGTGCTCAAGTAATAAAAAATGCACACGCCATGGGAACGTCTCAATGCATATGTTACATCGCCCCAAAAATGTAAACGCGAAACAGATGGTACCTAATAATGTTCTAAAACATAATTACACTAACTTATCTAACTAAATTTTACTTATTTATAATATTCCTATCAACTACTTGTTATCTTATAAATTGCGCATTCCATTAAGGTTGTTGTCGTTCGGGATCAGGTTGCGCGTTATATTGTTTCGTACTGTGAATTGTGTAGTTAGCATATTAGGGTAGCATAATTCCTCCCTGGGGTGCAGAAAGGGCATCCTCCGGTATAAGTATTTTTAAATCGCTTTGAATACCAACGTAGTTCTCTTCACATTAATAGCTAGTAACCATATCCATGTTTGATGTTCCATCTGTTTGAGGGTACACTTTATTTAGCTGTTTCCTGTTTTACGAAGTTTCCTTCAACAATATCTTCAACGTTTAAACTTTTGATTAGTTGACGGAAGTTTGAATAGTATGCAGGGCACCTTGAATTTCAGTTGTGTCGCTGGTAATCCCGTATGATTGAAATTGTTTGTTTTTAAATATTATCGTACAGTTCCAAAAAGATATTATAAAATTTTCATTCACTATTCGGACCACAATCTGAAGATAATATTGTTTCTTCTCTAGAATTAGTTATAAAAAGCTTGTCAATGGTTTGATGCAGCTATCTTGAACTTCTTCGATATCCGTGTGTCGTTGAACAAAATTCCATCAGCACGTAATCCCACCAGCAGCATCTAACTTTGGCGATCTCTGGAAAGCTGCAGTAAAATTGTCAAAAAATCATAAAAAAAAAGATAGTTGGAGAACAAGCTCTTACATTTGAAGAATTATCAATTGTAGTTGCACAAATCGAAGCATGTCTAAATTCCTGCCCGTTAAGCCCAATCACAAACGTTGTACCAGACTTATGTGTATTTACCAGGTCATTTTTTGATTGGAGGGGCCCTAATAGCTCCTCCAAAACAACCAATGGAAACGGAAAATATTAATCATCTAACAAGATGGAAATTAGTCTAAAAATAGAAACAAGTTTTTTGGAACAGATGGTCAAAAGACTACCTTCTACAGCTACAACAACGAGCAAAATGGAAAGATACACAACAAAACCTACAACTAGACCAGTTAGTACTAATCCGGATGGAAGATTACCTCCAACCAGAAGGCTAATGGCACGGATTACTGAAGTACATGCAGGCAATGATAATAAGATCCGCGTAGCCCCAGATCGAGGGCTGGGCGGAGCTCTCTTTAAGAGACCAATTTCCAAATTATCTCCTTTGCCAATCCATACGGAAGCAAGTGACCCACAAACAAGTTCACCAACACCTGCAAAAACAACCATAATAAAACCAAAATCATCCTCCAACTAGAATTTTAGGAAAACGTGAAAATAATAATCAAACGGAAGAAAGAAGTGCAAAAACACCAACTCACGACTGTATGAGAGGGATGGTCAATCCAGTAGTGACCCAAAAAGCTGAAGAATTATACAAAAGGCTGAAGAAACCTCGCCAACATCAAAAGACCAAAATTACACCCTGGATGAAAGCCATGTTATATACAACTACTATACTTTGTTTCCTTCCCTCAGCATCAAATGCAGCAATTAACGTCACTCATTTTCAATTCCAACAAGGGATCTTTTTTGACGAAATTGGAAGAGCCAACATACTAAGAAGCGAATGGAAGCTAATCATGTACAGGGTTTTCCAATAAGAGGTTTCATTATGAATATCCTGCTATTTGGGCAGCTGTCATGAATCGAAACCGTGTGCGTCGCTCAAGAACAACTGAGCCCGTAGTGCTGCTGTAGCCCGTAGTGTTGACAAAAACCCAGCATTGTCGATTCCTCGGCGATCTTTGGAATTAGACATTCCACAAACGACATTACACCGTATTTTGCATAAAGACTTACGTCTTAAGGTGTTTAAAGTTCAGTTAACACAAGAACTCAAGCCGGTCGATCACTATAAACGTCGTATCTTCGCTGATTGGGTCCTTCGAATGCATCAAAATGATCCGGATTTTCATCGAAAAATTATCTTCAGTGATGAGGCTCATTTTCACCTCGGAGGCTACGTCAATAAGCAGAGTTGTCGCATTTGGGGTTCAGAAAATCCAAGAATGATTATTGAAAAGCCTCTTCATCCTCAACGTGTCACTGTTTGGTGTGGTTTTTGGGTTGGCAGTGTGATTGTACCTTACTTATTCGAAAATGAGGCTGGTGCAACTGTTACGGTGAATGGATTGCGCTACCGAGCTATGATTAACGATTTTTTATAGCCGGAATTGAAAGATATTGATGTGGATGACGTTTATTTTCAACAAGACGGCGCTAAGTGCGACATAAGCAACGAAACAATCGCAATTTTGCAAGAAAAGTTTCCTGACCGTGTCAATGCTCCACAATCGATTCAAAACCTTAAAGATGGAATTCATGAAGTTACCGAGGACATACAGCCGCAAATGTGCGAATTGGTTATGGAAAATTTCATGAAAAGGATATGGTGCTGCAAGCGTAGCCGTGGCGGCCATTTGGCTGATATCGTTTTCAAATGTTAATGGCATACCTTCCCCTTTGCAATGAAATAAACATTCATTGATTTCTCTTAAAAAATACTCGTTGTTTTATGTCAAAATGAAACCTCTTATTGGACAACCCTTTATTATGATTTAGCGAACTATTGGCTGGAGTTTAATGAATTACAAGAAGCAAAATTCAACTGAAAAACAATGAAGTCTGCTTCATAATCTCCAACCAAGTAAGTCATCTGTTAAGTAAAGTGGAAGATAGAAACAAAATATTGGACACCAGTAAACCAACAATCAGTCAAAAGAGGTGATGTCTCTTCACCTCATTTATGGCAAACGCAAACGAACTGTTTGGAGAACTGAGCATGAACTAGAAACAATCATGTTTCATGAAGAATTCATAGTTGCCACAATACGAATCATTATAGCAGTTACCTTACTATTTATATCCAACCAACTAAGTGAACAACTCCAGTATATCCAACGGGCATTACCGGGTCATTTAGATCTACCAACACGCGAAGTAATCCAACTATACAAGCTCTCTAACATCAAGGCAAGTATTCTGCAAGGAAAGGCCATTTTTCAAATAAAAATCCAACTGATCGACAGAGAGGAATTCCAAATTCTGCATGTAATATCGGTACCAACACTTCATAATGAACAATATATCTACATCAAACCTTCCGCAAATTACATGCTAGTATCGTTACAACGGCTTGCATATTATTTTGCAACAGAATTTGGCTTCCATGTGTGATCTAAATAAACCGTTACAAAATGATAAGTCTAAGAGCGGTCGCTACGGAATAGGATTACTACATCATGAACCTGTCATTCCGAAAAGCTGTGCCATCCATTCAACACCGCCAAGTATGGTCTGGTTACAATTTCGTACGTCAAACAGCTGGATATTTGTAGCAAACAGAGACCACTTTTTCGACAGCATAACCACCACTACCATCACTCCAATAACAATTACCAGGATCTGGGATTCTTCAACTACCTATGCATTGCACACCCAAGGGAGATTCAATCACTTTGTATAGCAAAACAACATACACCACCTATCAGATTAAGGCATTCCTACCAACTTACAATTTAACAAGGCAAGTTAACTGGCTAAATTTACCCATCATCATCGATGATACCGACATTAATAATTTAGAAAACTCAATAAGGGACCTTAAAAAAAGGAACCTATAATGAGTTAAACAACCACGATATTGATCACTACAATAACCTTGAACTTCTCAACTAGTTGTTTAGAATTAGTGCTCTAGCTCCGACTATTTGAATAAAAATAAAATTTTCAAACTATTGAATCAAATGGGCCGGGATAAAATAAAGCTGAGAGGTTTAATAATTTTGTAGTGTTTTGATTAATTGCGTTATTAAAAAATAAAATACAAGATAAATTTAAGTTATAACAAAAATTTGACTAATTGTTCTAAAATACATCAATACGGAAGAAATAGTGGCGTATGTGCACGATTGTCATATACCACTTCCGAGTAGAGAGCGAGGATGCTTTCAAACAAGGTCAATTAAAAAGTTATTCTTATTGAATAGTTAAGACTCGAGCTGGCGGATTTTCTAAGGTGACGCTATGTGAAAGAAATAATCAAATGTCTTAGCGATATATTGAGCTATATGTCAACGCCCTTTCTAAATGGAGGGCAGGAGAGTACCTATAATTTTTTAAATATACTTCGAATTTCACTTGTTTCAGTAGATTTAGTATTTAGTTATAGCAAACATTTCAGAGTTTCTTCTAAAATTTCTCTCTACAAAAATAGTAGGGCTGTCTAATCATGTAGGCCTTGATAGTTTTAAGGCCTACATGCCTGATGATTAACAAATTAAACTAGCCAGAATTTTAGAAACAACTGGTTTAATTTTTGTCGTTTTCTGTAAGTGCTATTTTCCACCAAGTCCTAAAAACTACCACATAGATTTCCACCACATTTCGCAATGATCTCTCAATTTAAGGGAAAAGGTTAAGTATGAAGATTCACCCTGATCAGTCCATCCGTTAAGGCTGTAAAGAAGACACTGATATTTAGTCTACACGCCACCATCTACACAGACAGAGAATTTTTTTGCGAATGGTGAATCTGCAATTTCGGGGTCGGAAAATGGCCCCCGGGGGGATTAGGAAAAGCAAGTAAAATTAATTTACAAATTTCTGTTATTCACTCAAAACTCTGTAAATCTATCGTTTTGATTTTCCGTCGTCGTTTTCTTAATCGTTTACGTCACAGCGATCATTTTCGTTCTAATTTCACTCGCCCACCCAAATCAAATTAAATTATTTGGCCGAAATATATTTTGATTTTTAGTGGATACCGGGTGTCGTTAATTGGGTTTCATTACCGGGTTATGTTAACTCGTTTGAAAAATAGTTTATAATAAATCTATTTAGTTATTATTCATTTTACAAGCACACATAGTTTAAAATAGGTATACTAGCTGTGTATGGTGTTACTAAAAACGTCCGACTGGAAAACGACTAATATCTTTATTGGAACATTATAGCTGACATTGTAACGGTCCATCTCGGAATCTCATATAGTATAACCCATTATACATTTTTGGCTATTATTAAATTTAATTTATTTGGGCGAGTGTAATTAAATGAGAACGGTCACTGGCACTAAGAAAACGATGGTGAAAAATGAAAAACGATCAAATTAAAGTTTTGAGCAAATAATGAAAATTGTTTATTTATTTTTATTAGTAATTCGATTAAATGTTTACACAACACTTTTAATGTGACAATCAGTTATAATTTAAAATTCACTATAAATTAGAGGTTATTGTTCACCGATTGGCCATATTTTGTATGAAATTTCATTTCACACGTCTTGAATTCCCCACATTTCTCGTACACTTTACAAAATTGAAAAGCTGGACAGTAAAGGTGCAAGCTAATCGCGCCAATCATTTTCGATGGATTTTTCACCTGATGCAGACCGATATTGTCGTTGATGTAACACACATCATTTGTTTTAATCCGCTTCTGGGCCACCTCAACTAGCGTATTATCACGTTTCTTGTCAAAGCGTATCTCAACCAATTCACCTTGCAACATTTTCATAAAACAATTACAATCGGCGTGATCATGGATCGATGATTGTTGTTCGGTGTTCCAGCATAATATTATCAAGTTATATTTACCATTGCCAGCATCAACTAAATTTCGAGTATACCTTGAATACAAATGTGAGGTTAGAATATTTTGATATTTTGTAACAGAAATACCTTACATATTATCATCGAAATTTCGATAAGCTTCCCAATCCGCTGGATTCGATTTATAGGAAAGCAATAAATGATTCACAAGTTCTAGATCGACATGGTTTGGAACGAATGCTTCTCTCAGTTTTAAACACAAATCTTTCAAACTTGTTGGGATACCGCGATCCGGGAGCGGTTCAGCCAATGGTTTATAATCTTTGGTAAGTTCTCTTAAATATTCATCCTGGCTCACAACTTTTCCCATTTTTTTATTAAGTTATATTTGTTACAAAACACAAATTAATTTTAGATTTAAGTAGATATTCCACGCTCCACAAACTTGTTTAGTAAATTGATAGCTGAAACATTGCGAATGTGCCATTTATATAGCGCGTTTGTTTATATTAAAACTAAATACGAATTGACGATTCCGTGTTTGTAGAGAAACAAAACGACAAAGATAAAAAACGGCTTAGTTTTAAGAAGTCGTTTTTAAATTTTGCTATTTTAGTCATGCATTCGAGTTGTTTATTTAGCGTAAAGTACTCCATTTCATTAGCAACACGTGTTTTAATAAAATCAGAATGAATCGACACTTTAGAATTAGCGCAACGCTATACATATACGAGTATTTGGTGGGGAGAAATACCGTTCAAACAAAGCAATGGCTTGATAAGTGTTACAGGAACTCTGCTTCTTCAAAAACAACCATCGAACATTGGTTTGCTGAGTTTAAACGAGGCCATACAAACACCGATGATATTGAACGATCTGGTCGCCCGAATTCGGCAGTTATTCCACAAAAGGTAAAAAAGTGCACAAAATTGTTTTGATTGACCGTAAAGTGAAGTTGCGTGAGATAGCTGACACCTTAAAGATATCAAAAGACAGTGTACACACTATTTTGCATGAAAATTTGCATTTGATCAAAAACAGCAACACATCAATGATTCAGTTCGCTGCTTAGAGCGTTTAACAGATTTTTTGCGTTGGTATGTGACAATGGATGAAAATCGTTAATCAGCTGAGTGGCCGGTAAGGTGTTTCGTCGACTATCTTGATAATGGAAAGACCATCAATAGCGAATAATACATGGTGTTATTGGCGAAAGAAAAAAGTGCTCTTTCACTAAGATGTCACCTTGTCACAAGTCGTTGGTTACCATGGCAAAATTGCATGAATTGAAGTTCGAATTGCTTTCCCATCCTCCGTATTCTCCCGATCTGGCTCGTAAGGGATCCCTTCGAAAGAAACGTATACTTCGAAGCCAAAGAAAAATCGTTCTACAAATAAGGCATCAAAGAGAGTTAGAGAAGCGTTGGAATGAATGTATCAAAACTGTGTACCTAACAAGGTATAAATTTTATATTCACTGTCAGGCTGCCACTTCCGGTACACAGATATCAACCACATTTCGCATGGACCTCCCAATTTATGGAAACAGCTTTAGTATGAAGTTTCATTCCGAATAGTCAATCTGCCTCGACTGTAGAGATGACGAATTTTGGTGAATTAAGGTTTTTTTTAATCTCCGGTAAAATTAAAAAAAAAAATAATCTGAACAAATTTTCTTTCAAATTTTTAATCAAAAATTGTAACAATTTAATCGCTTTTTCGAAAATGCTAAATACTTTTCAAAATATTTGCAAAAAAAACAAAAAAGCTTCTATGGGAGTGCCACTTCCGGTGGACCGATTTCGAACAAAATTCAGTGGGATCTATAAATTTGTGGAAAACTTTTAAGTATGAGGTTTCATCCCGATCAATCAATTCGTATGAGCAGTATATAGGGTGTAATTTTTTTAAAAAGAGCTTTTTGGCGTAAAACGTTATTTCCTCTTAAATTGTACAGCAATATTTGCCAAAAACGTAAAAGCTTCTACGGAAGCTGTCACTTTCGGTGGAGATTTCGGCCAAAAATCATTGGGATGTCCCAATTTATGAAAAATGCTCAAGTATGAAGTTTCACCCCCATCAGTCAAACCGTCTGGCCTGTAGGGAACCAACAACAGTTAGTTTGCACGGCAACACACACAGCCATACACAAGAACACTACTATGAAAAACTACTTTTTTGACTTCTACCGCCGAAGGGTAGATGCAATTACTCTGTTTGCACGTACAAAGTGATGAGTTCACAATGAGTTTGTGCAATGATGTACATATTTGTGGACCAAGTGGATATTAAACGCAAAAAACAGAAATGTGTTGTAGTTAAAATTAAAACTCCTATAGTAACCCAAGGGAATTTACAGTTCAAATCACAATTAAACCTAGAATATTTTTTGTCAAAAAACTCTCTCTCTCTCTCTCACTCTCTCTATCTCAGAAACACTTGTCAGTCGTTCGGCTGATGCAAGAGTGGCGCCACCGAGCTTAATCATGTCTGTGGGGATTCCACCTACTTCCACCACTGTAGTATATTCGACAAAGACCGCTTCATCAGGAGGGGAACCTCCTAAATAAATAAGAACTAAATAAGACCGAGAATTAGGATACATTTTCTAAAGACGATGTTTGAAAAAACGGACAGAAACAGCATTCAAAACCGCTTAGGTAATTCAAGGGGGGGGAGCTAGGTCTAAAATAAACAGTAGTCAGAGGAACGAAATTATTAAATACATAATTAATAGAGGAACTAAAATAGTTTATTTGGTCAGTAGTGGAACTAAAAGAAAAAAATATTGCTTCAACAAATACAGGGTGGCCGACACGAAGTGTTACTAAAACAAAACGCCACAGAATTTTTATTTTTTGATGAATTTTATTGAATCAAAGTAAAAAATGTTCACAAATATTTAGATTTTCGAATTGCATTAGCAGTTTTTGATTTGGCCACCCTTAGCAGCGATTATGGCCTTCAAACGGCCAACAAAGCTATTGCATGCAGCACGAAAGTGGCTGGCGAAGCGCTTGCTTGTGATGATCGACACTTTGGTATTTTTTTGTCCCAACCTTGCTCTTCAAAATACCCCAAACCAAGAAATCTACCGGATTTGCATCCGGTGAATTTGGTGGCCATTGAGCAGTGGAAATGGACCGCGGGACGTTGTTTCTCAGCCAATCTTGATTGACGCGCGCTTTATGACTCGGCGCCGAGTCCTGTTGAAATGTCCAGGCTCTGCGGCCGAAATGTTTTTGTGCCCAAGGCTTCAACACTCCCTCCAACACATGATCCCGATAAATTTGAGCATATATCTTGATGCCACGGTCCAAAAAATTGAGCAGTGAACGGCTTTCGGCCGTTAAGGCAGCCCAAACCATCACCATCGGCGGCGCTTGGTTTCGAGTGGCAACCCATTGGTCCCAACTTTCAGTAGAACGGTCGGGCAAGTATTTCCGGCCATTTTGCTTGTTCACATATTGCTCAATAACGAACGGTGACTCATCGGAGAAAACCAATTTTGGCAAATCGCCACTTTCGTGCAAGCGCAACCACTCATTTGCTCTTTCCACTCTAACTTTTTTTGAACATCGGTGAGACCATGCGTTTTATGGAATTTCAAGACCTTTAGTCCAAGACGATCTTTCAATATGTGCTGCATTCGTTCGAGCAAAATGTTCGCCTCACGAGAAATTTTTCTGCCGTGTAACAGATTTGCCTAACGCTTCAACTGTTAGCAGAAAATTTTTGTATCAGCTCAGAGGTTCCGGTTTAACGGTCAATTGCGCGGCTAAATCTCAGGAGCGACAGGGGTGGGGTTTCCGGAACATGAGCTGATCAGTGATGACCGTATCTAATAATAATAATAATAAGAATAATAATAATAATAAAGTAATAATAATACAAAAAAAAAATAAAGAAAGAACCGTAAAAGAATGCGAGACAATTGAACCCGCAACAACAACGGAAACAGGAAAATCATGGATGCCACATGCCTCGCCTAATACTCACCTTCGTTACATTTTCACAACCGTTTTCTATTTCATTTTTCAATAAATAATTAAATGATTAATTTTAGATACTAACATAATTATTGAAAAACATCAAATACATTTTTCCTGAACATAAGTATTAATTCAAAGAATAAGATAATTATAAAAAAAAATCGTGAATTAAGACAATGTTCGCATAAACCAAAAATTAAGATGAACAATTCATAGGGTTATTGAAAAGAAAAATTCTTAAATAAATAAATTTACATTACCTGGAAATTATAAACTTATCGATCAATAGATAGAAAATTACTAATCGTACAAGATTACGCACTAACACAAGCTATTATTGAATCATCGATTAATTTATAATTTCCATCTAAAGCTAGCCGATATAATAATAAATGACTTACAATAATTAGATACATTGGTAATGGTTAAGCGAAGCGTTGGGCGCCATTATGTTGAGAATGGATGAACAGCCGATGACGTATTAACGCAGGTACACAGTTACTATTCGAAGACGTATTAATTTCGGTTTTTAGACGAATCTTCATAAATATTATTAAAATTAGTTTACATAGGTTTACTCAATATTATTGACATCTTGTATTATCTTCACCATTATAGACTTTAACATTTAGCGTAAATTTAGTTCCTTTTGATTAAATAATTTTATTCGAATGATTTTAGAATTCTAAATTATTAATTATGATTCTTAACATTTATCGTTTTGCAGAAACACACTGAGATTAGCACATAACAGAGTCCGCACCATTTGTTTCCACCATTTTATACATATTAGAACTTTGAAATTGCCCACAATATTTTCTGAGTTTACTGTTTCGGCTCGAGAGTTTTAAGCACGTTTTCAAATTATTTTAATTTTATTTCGTGGTTTATATTATCCACTATTAACACTATTTCATATTATAGACACAAAACTTGGCTTACAAGAGGTATAAAAATGTCCTTCATTAAAGCACTGGCTTGTAATTTATGCCATTCACAATTTTTATTTATTATTTTAAGTTAGAAAGAATTATTTCGGCACATAAAAAAAATTTATCAAGACACAAACTGATATTCTATAATGCACAAACTGATAGTTCAAAAGGCTTCAAGAAAATTATTATTGAATTTAGCCACTATGTGCCAACATATAGTCCATGAGTATTGCACGACTCTTTCACATCATATCTATTTTATTTTATTATCAATATTAAAATTTCAGTTTGATTAGTCTAATAGGTTACTCAGAAGTTAATTGTTAAAATTCCCAAACTCGACTGTCCTCCAAAAAAAATTTATCTGTTCCTTTTCGTTTTTTTCTTCATCCGCATCATCGCCGTATTAGTAAAACAAATTATCAATTCCGTAAGTACAAGTTTTTTTTTTTCTATGCCTACACATTTACAAGTAATTAGCTACATATTATATACCGATACCATAATTATCAATTCGCATACAATAAAGGGTTACAATGTATCTTGAGTTACGGTGTTTTTATACTCTTGATCAATCAATTTCATATTGGACGATGATATTGAACACAAACAATGGTAAGAATTAACTCATTAAAACTCATGGCCCAAAATTATGCACAGCGAAAATAACCAAATAGGGTTAAACACAATTTTTTAAATTTATGAAGCAAGGTTAAAGGAAACATGAAACGAACCATTCGTTACAATCGTGGGGACGTACCTGCCCCTGAGTTAGTCTCATATAGCCGGGCTTGTTATAACTCTAGTAGATATTAATTATAAAAAGGGGGAAAGCATAAAAGTGGTAACAAACTTATGTACAAATTTAAATTTTAACATCTTTGAAATGAAAGATTCCAAGAGATTTCCCATTCTGATCACATACTTCGCAAGAAACGTTTCCTATTAGCCGCACTATTGTAGCCTTTAAATATTTAGGCGCGAGTTTTGCGGAATAATGTGACACAGCCTGGCTCTGCGTAAAGTTTTTCACAAACACGGTTTGGCCTATTTTATATTTTGGGGGCCTGCTGCGTAGGTTATATGGGGCGTGCGCTTTAAATTGTGCATTACGTAGGTGTTCTTGAATTATTCGGGTCAGTTTATACAAATCTTCTAAATATGGTTGCCGCTAACATGGTACACCTCTTTCAGTAGTCGATATGCTGAGCCGTGCATTATCGGATGGTGACCAAATACTAGAAAGTACGGAGGATACTTAGTGGAATCATGGGTCGCATTGCGCAGAGCATGTGTTATCGCATCTAAATAAATATCCCAAGTCCGTTGATCTTCTTTGATATATGCCCGAAGTGAAGCCAAGAGAGTTCGATTCACCCGTTCCGACGCATTACCTTGGGGTGAATATTTAGATGTAAATATATGTTGGATACCATATTTCTGAAGTAGCTGGTCAAGAATCTTGGACTCAAATTGTTTGCCGTTATCGGTAACAATCATTTCGGGTACTCCAAATACCAAAAATATACTTTTCTCCAGAAATTTGACAACTTCTTGGGCGGTGGCTTGCCTTATTGCCCGAGTGAGAACAAATTTGGAAAAGTGGTCTACGGCAATTAAAATACACGTATTACCAGACTGAGTTCGAGGATAGGGCCCCATAAAATCTACGTAGATCCTTTGAAAAGGGCGAAACGTTAAAGGCAAAGAGCTCAGTGGCGGACGGTTCGTGTAATTAATAGACTTGTTACTCTTGCACGTCTCACAAGATACCACAAATTCTTGAACATCTTTTACAAGAGTAGGCCAAAAGTAATATCGTTTAATTAGCTCTGCAGTTTTGTTAATACCTAGGTGAGCAGAAGTCGGTGGACAATGAGCAGATTTTATGAGACCTAAACGAAGACATTCGGGTACTAGAAGTTTTAAATCCGGGTAATCTGGCTGACCACAGTTCTTTAAATCTGGCGACCGTATGTATACTCGTTGATTAATGACATGAAGGTTGGACTCGTTCGGATTAGTTTGGATACTCTTAACCAGTTGGTGATATGCGGGACTAAGAAACGCCTCAGAATCGAAATCGAGATTGATTGGGTCATCATCTAAACAGGAATTGTTGGATGTTTTACGAAGCCCGAGAATTTCGTCCATAAATGCGCGCGACAATGCGTCAGGCACATTATTCTGCGATCCTTTGCGATATTTGATCTCGAAGTTAAACCCCTGAAGTTTTAAACTCCACCGAGCCAATCTACCTGACAAGTCTTTTTGGGACATTAGCCAGGTGAGACTCGCGTGGTCCGTTATCACAGTAAACGGTAGTCCTTCTACAAACGCCCGAAACTTTTTAATGGATAGTACGGCCGCAAGACACTCCAACTCGGTCACACTGTAGTTCCTTTGAGCTGCATTCAATTTTTGCGACATAAAAGCAATTGGAGTGTCGTGTCCTGCGTCCGACTTTTGGAACAACACCGCTCCGATACCAGTAGAACTAGCATCGCATTGGATGTAAAACCTTTTATTAAAGTCGGGGTTCGTGAGTACCGGTGCCGTAATAAGAGCGAACCTCAGTGCGTCAAAAGAGTTCTGGGCTTCTTCGGACCAATCAAATCGTCGACCTTTCTTCAACAAGTTGGTAAGAGGTGCGGAAAGAGTAGAATACCCATCAATAAAACGCCGATACCATCCAGATATGCCGAGGAACCTTCGGACCTGCCTAACCGTTTTGGGAACGGGAAACTCTGCAATGGCCCGGACCTTATCAGGGTTGGGACGCAAAGTGCCCCCACTTACCACATACCCGAGATATTCGATCTCTTTCAGCAGAAAGTGACTTTTTTCCACATTAATGGTGAGACCTGCCTCAGTTAAACGAGCTGCCACCTCTGATAACAAAGACAGATGCTCATCGAAAGTGGATGTCGTTATGAGTAAATCATCAAGATAGACGAATACTCGGTCATGTAAGTGGCTGGGAATCACCCTGTGCATCAACCTGCATAAGGTCTGGGGCGCATTACAGAGTCCGAACGGCATAACCTTAAAATGGTATAAAGGACGCCCTGGTACCGTAAACGCTGTCTTTTCTCTACTCTCCGGATGCAACGGTATTTGCCAGAATGCATCTTTTAGGTCTATACTTGACATAAACTGGGCTCGATCCAAACGGCTTAGCAAACCTTCAATTAACGGAAGAGGGTATGCATCTTTACGAGTGACTTCATTTAATTTTCTGGCATCCAAGCACAACCTCGTTTTGCCGTTTGCTCTCTTTACCCTAGCCATAGGAGAACACCACGGACTTTGGCTTTCCTCAATCACCCCGAGCCTTAGCATTCTGTCTAACTCCAAATAGATTTCTTTCTGAACTGCGGGGGATACCGAATAATACCGCTGTTTCACGGGAGCAGCCTCTCCTACGTCGATATGGTGGGTTACTAACGAAGTTCGACCAAGACCTAATTTTTCAAAGCTGGGGAATTGTTCGACAACAGCTGCGAGTTGTCGTTTTTGAACCTCACTAAGCGGATGTTTCTTTGGATCGGCGATGGATGTGCTTAGAGTGGACAGACTATTGAGTTCTTCCACCATTACGGGTCTCAATCCGAAAGTTCTCCAGAAATCGCACCCCAAATACAGTTCTTGCTGTAAGCCAGGAACTATAAAAATCTGCATTTGGTATGATTTTCCCTGATAGGAAACTAAAGAGTTGATGTACCCTATAACAGGTTGAATCGCTCCATTAGCGGTTTGGACAGAGTTACGAAGCGGATGCATAAATACATTTTGTTTCTTGACGAATTCTTCCGAGTTTTTACCTAGAGCACTTATGCTCGCCCCACTGTCTAACAATCCAACAAACGGTACGCCGGACACGGTCACATTAGTAAAGGGTCGATTATCTTCCTCAACGCCATCTTCCCATATAGCCGCTAATATGGAATTTGAAAGAGTTTGGTTAATTTTTCGTTTGTTTAGAAAATATTTACGAACTCTGCTTATGCCCGATGAAGGTGTATGGTAATTAGACGGCTTAATATTAGACAATACATTTGTACTAGGTGGTTTTACGTGGATTTCTCCTGAATCATCAACTCCGGATCCGTGTTGGAGGCTGAGTCCACTTGATTCGGTCTGGGTTGCGTTGTTACGCGTGGCCGGAAATGAAGGGACCCAGGAGCTCTCATTCCCGTGTACGAGTTTTCCGGTTTTCGATTACAGTTTAGGCAGTAAGGCTTTAATACGTTTGGAATACCGCATCCATAACAGAATGAACGTTGGGGCGGTTTGGGACAATCCATGAAAATATGCCCGATATCACGACAATTCCAACAAATAGAAACTGCACTCTTAGCATTCGTATTTCTTAAAGGCGGATGTCTCGTAAAATTTGAACTATTAGAAAATGCTTCAATATTGTTTTGATGAACATAATTGGCTCCCTGTGCGGTAAACTGATATTCGGGTTCAGTAGTTGTGCCAAATGGGACAGAAATTTCATTGACATGTCGACCGATTAGGTTCATGCTTTGTTCTGGAATATAACCAATGCTTCTCCATGTCTCTTCAATGGCAATACATTTATTGATAAGAGCTGAAACCGAACCGAACTGATCTCCAGCTAACTGCGCTTTTAGTGCAGGGCGCATGTTTTTTCGAAGGACATCTATTAAGTCTGCCTCGGATAAAGGGGTTTTCAGAGGAAGTGCTAAATTAACTATATCATAGTAAAAATTTATGAAGCTTTCTTTTTGATATTTCTGTTTCCTATTGTCGATTGAGATTCGAATATCGTAGTCCGTCCTCCTGTACTGGAACCTATGGATAAATGACTCTTTTAGTTCATTCCAACTACACGCTCCGTTTCGCTCTAAGATTGTCCAATAGTGCTCGCGAGCTACCCCTTTCAACAAAAATCCCAAATCGTGCACTAACTGCTGTTGACTTACGCCATGAGTGGATGCCAGCAGTTCTACTCGAAAAAAAAATTTTTCAACGGTTATGCAAGTTCCATCATAGGAAATGTTCCATTTGGTGATATTAGAGGTTTGGCTGACCTTGTTCACTGGTGCTGTAGCGTAAGCGCTATCGGCATTGGGTTGTGCTCCTGTGGTATTTTGGCCAAAAACAAAATTTCCAGGCATTGGCGTAGTTATATGAGGAAAGGAACTAGGTTGCGTTATCATTGGTGGAACGGGAAGCATGCCGCCGAAATTTGGGTGATTCCCATACATCGTAATCGGCCCATTTGGTAGGTACCCAGTTGGGTTCACGGTCGGTTGAGCTGGTTGATAGTAATTGTTTAATGATTCGGGTTTCGATTCAATTTGGGAAGGATAATTAGGGATTGGGTTTCCAGTCATTGTTGCATACGGCGCATATTGTATGATCGGTTGTTGGATTTGGGTTTGTGGTGCTGTTGGATTCTCGATAGTATCAAACCTTACCCGCGTTTGTGTTTGTTGAGGTGGAGGAACAACTTGACTTAGTAATGTCAGTGCCTGAGAACCACTTGTCGTTCTATTTAAATTGGCCAACTTAGGCGTGGCGAGTACAGATCGCGATGGACCTGCTTCATCCAAGGAATGAATGGTAGAAACTACATTCGCATAAACTGATTTGAATGAAGGAGGAGGGAATTTTTCCCCAATGTCCTCCGAACTGTCATTAATCTGGAGAGGTCTTTCGGTTTCGTTCGTTCGAGGTCCTTGTAGATGATCTCCTACAGTGAAATTTGTTTCACTATCTGATTCGGAATCGTCCACATCTTCAATCAGAACAGCTGCTAGTGGATCAAGGGAATCACTTAAATTGGATTGAGTAGTATTAATTTTCTTGACAAGATCTATTATGGTATCGCACGATGCCAATAGCTTTTCGGCTGCGACTTGAACGGTTTTTGATTGAGAAATACGTTGTAATCGAAATCGTATATGATAAAGCCGAACAAGCGTGGAATCATAATCATTATTCTCCAGGTTTTCCGTGAAAGTCTCTTGCAACGTGGATTGAACTTCTTTTAACTTATTAGAACAAATCGATAATTCTCGACGAGGAGACTTCAACGCCGCTGAGTGTGCGCGTTTTGGAATTAGTGTTACATTTTCTAGTTCCTTCGAAAATAAGTTATCGAGATGCGCTATTTGTGAATGAAGTGGGCCCTTAATATTCCGAATTTCACATTCAATAAGAAACTCGTCCGATTCCAAGTAACGACTTTGCAATAAATAATCCATACTAATTGATGAGATCAAAATTTAAAGAGAAAAACTATATGTAGGTATTTAAAGCACGATTAGGTAACGTAAGGCCGGTCTTGGTTTCCAAGATTATGAGAAGTTGAAAATTAAACTTAACAAAAATATATATAGTATGTAGTAAATCAATACAAGAAATTTTGGGATATGAGTGAAAATGATTTATAATCAATATTTAATCAAAATAACCGATTTAAGCGTGAATGACCAAAAGTATATTACACGGACAATAATTTTTTGTTTTTTTTTTTTTTTTATGTAACTCGTTATAACTAATAATTGTACGAATATTATTAGTAATGAATAAATAAAATGTAATAATAATTATAATAGTACAAAATGATAATAATATATAAATGAATTTTGCTTTATCAATAATTTCGTTTGAATGATAAATTAATTACGCGTGGTAAACAATCTTTAAATTTTTATAACTGTTAAAAAGTTTAGTAATTTTTCAGACAATATTTGGTGAAATGTAACGAAGATGGCATTCCGGGCATGTCCAGTGGCATCAAAAATGTCTTTCTTTATTTTTCGATAATTATAAAATTTAAATGGATATAGGATTGGGAAGGTTTGGAAAGGATTCTAATTAGTCCGGGTACGAACAGACAAGTCGATGACATTATTTGTCAGAATACATCTGCGACTAGAAGCTAATTTAGAGCTGGAGGGGAGTAGCTATAGAAATTCACTTTAAACTCTGTCCTAACAATAAAAAATCAACTAAACTAGGAGTTTTATTGCGAAAAGCTAAAATGAACTAATCATGGTTGAATCAAAATCGAAAGTATAAGTGCAACTGATATCAACAAATGGTTATTGTGCATGCTTTCGACGATGCTCAAACATGAGGTTAAACAATAAAAAAAACTCAAATGAAAAAAAAAATTTGGTTGAAAATAGAAAACATTTTATAACAGTTAATACTATAACTAACATCTAATAAAAAAAAATCAACTAATTAATTTAGGAGTTAAATGCGGCTATTAACTGTAATAACTTCTGGAATAGGAAAGGGGAAGGGGAAAAAACAAAATCTGAAAAAAAAAACCGTATGTTTGGGCGCCATCTGTAACAGATTTGCCTAACGCTTCAACTGTTAGCAGAAAATTTTTGTATCAGCTCAGAGGTTCCGGTTTAACGGTCAATTGCGCGGCTAAATCTCAGGAGCGACAGGGGTGGGGTTTCCGGAACATGAGCTGATCAGTGATGACCGTATCTAATAATAATAATAATAAGAATAATAATAATAATAAAGTAATAATAATACAAAAAAAAAATAAAGAAAGAACCGTAAAAGAATGCGAGACAATTGAACCCGCAACAACAACGGAAACAGGAAAATCATGGATGCCACATGCCTCGCCTAATACTCACCTTCGTTACATTTTCACAACCGTTTTCTATTTCATTTTTCAATAAATAATTAAATGATTAATTTTAGATACTAACATAATTATTGAAAAACATCAAATACATTTTTCCTGAACATAAGTATTAATTCAAAGAATAAGATAATTATAAAAAAAAATCGTGAATTAAGACAATGTTCGCATAAACCAAAAATTAAGATGAACAATTCATAGGGTTATTGAAAAGAAAAATTCTTAAATAAATAAATTTACATTACCTGGAAATTATAAACTTATCGATCAATAGATAGAAAATTACTAATCGTACAAGATTACGCACTAACACAAGCTATTATTGAATCATCGATTAATTTATAATTTCCATCTAAAGCTAGCCGATATAATAATAAATGACTTACAATAATTAGATACATTGGTAATGGTTAAGCGAAGCGTTGGGCGCCATTATGTTGAGAATGGATGAACAGCCGATGACGTATTAACGCAGGTACACAGTTACTATTCGAAGACGTATTAATTTCGGTTTTTAGACGAATCTTCATAAATATTATTAAAATTAGTTTACATAGGTTTACTCAATATTATTGACATCTTGTATTATCTTCACCATTATAGACTTTAACATTTAGCGTAAATTTAGTTCCTTTTGATTAAATAATTTTATTCGAATGATTTTAGAATTCTAAATTATTAATTATGATTCTTAACATTTATCGTTTTGCAGAAACACACTGAGATTAGCACATAACAGAGTCCGCACCATTTGTTTCCACCATTTTATACATATTAGAACTTTGAAATTGCCCACAATATTTTCTGAGTTTACTGTTTCGGCTCGAGAGTTTTAAGCACGTTTTCAAATTATTTTAATTTTATTTCGTGGTTTATATTATCCACTATTAACACTATTTCATATTATAGACACAAAACTTGGCTTACAAGAGGTATAAAAATGTCCTTCATTAAAGCACTGGCTTGTAATTTATGCCATTCACAATTTTTATTTATTATTTTAAGTTAGAAAGAATTATTTCGGCACATAAAAAAAATTTATCAAGACACAAACTGATATTCTATAATGCACAAACTGATAGTTCAAAAGGCTTCAAGAAAATTATTATTGAATTTAGCCACTATGTGCCAACATATAGTCCATGAGTATTGCACGACTCTTTCACATCATATCTATTTTATTTTATTATCAATATTAAAATTTCAGTTTGATTAGTCTAATAGGTTACTCAGAAGTTAATTGTTAAAATTCCCAAACTCGACTGTCCTCCAAAAAAAATTTATCTGTTCCTTTTCGTTTTTTTCTTCATCCGCATCATCGCCGTATTAGTAAAACAAATTATCAATTCCGTAAGTACAAGTTTTTTTTTTTCTATGCCTACACATTTACAAGTAATTAGCTACATATTATATACCGATACCATAATTATCAATTCGCATACAATAAAGGGTTACAATGTATCTTGAGTTACGGTGTTTTTATACTCTTGATCAATCAATTTCATATTGGACGATGATATTGAACACAAACAATGGTAAGAATTAACTCATTAAAACTCATGGCCCAAAATTATGCACAGCGAAAATAACCAAATAGGGTTAAACACAATTTTTTAAATTTATGAAGCAAGGTTAAAGGAAACATGAAACGAACCATTCGTTACAGCCGCTACGGCGCGGATTCCAATCCAATTTGGCCTTTACCTTCCGAATGATATTCTGCGATGTTGCAGTGCGTTTCGGTTTACCACCATGGCGTTTTGCAATGCTGCCAGTATCGTTATAACGATTTATGGTGCGATACACAAACATTTTATTCATATGCAGATGTTTTAACTGTTCAACTATCTGCGGCTGTGGTTCTCCAGCCAAATATAGAGCATTCACACTATTACGCTTGAATTCCATTGCGGATAACTTTTTTCTGAATATTTCCCACTAAAATGCTTTTGTACGCTTGTAAACAATGGAATGAACTGTCATTAGTGTAAATTTGAGCGCTCTGTCATCACTGGTTTGACAGCAATGACAGTCTGAAGTTGGTAACACTTCGTGTCAGTCACCCGGTAGAGCCATAAATTGATGAAAGATTGAGAAGAGAACATTGATTGGAAAATAAATGGAATTATCAACAGAAGCGATAATGTGATCAATGAGAAAATAACAACCACCACTCGCGGCTGACTAGGAGTACGTAGGCGCAGGTTTAAATTAAAAATAATTGAACGATATCCAAATCAATACATCTTGATACTGGTCAAAATATAAAATTCTGTTTTAATAATAAGTTTTCGGAAAACTTGAAGGTTCAAAATTAATATGCCAAAATTTTGTAAACAAATAAATAATAATGAAGTATAAATAGTTCAGTTCGAATTTTATTCTTTCTATAAGTTTCTATTCCGTGGGTTTACACGAAGATTTCTTTGAAGGATTTTTTTATATTTTCCATACAAAACCGGGTTTGATGTCTCAAATCCAAATGTTTTTGGATTTGTTTTAAACCTAAATTTTAGTGGTTTCTTGGATTTTTGAATCCAATTTCCAGTGCCATCTATCATGAATCGAAAAAAAATGTTTTAAAAAAATCCTACGTACTTTAAACCGTAGAACCCAAATTTGCAATAAAAAATAGTAATTATTTTAATTTCAAAGTTATCCCCCGCCCCATACAAGAAGGGGAGGAGGGGTACTAATTTTAGCACTAAAGTATGTCCTTCCCGGGATGATTAAATTTTGATAATGGACATTTTTTTCGTAGTGTTTATTTGCCGAGATATTTAAAAGTTTCAGCTTAAAAAAATCACCCATATGCATCACCTATATGCATACCCCACCATAATTAACTGGTGGAGTAGCCTTATCTCAATAGTTAAAATCAGACACTGGACGTTTATACTAACTACATTAAACAAGTTCGACGTAGACTAATTTTATTAAAACCAAGGGCAAAGAAAAGCTCTCAGTGGGCATCACGAATCGTGGCGCGCTTTAACAACAATACTTATATGGCAGAATAGAATTTTCCTCCAAAGACAGGTTTACGATCCCCAAGCGTCACAAAACCCCAAATGTCAAAATCTGAAGCGAAAGAAATAAAAACGCCAAATAATACTGGCAATAGAAACTATGTTAGGGGGATGATACTTATCTACTAACAAAACCATAATCCGGCGGAAAAAGTCTCAAGTTATATTTATTGAATTTAATGTAAAAAATTAAATTTCTTCTAAAGAGTAACTTTTTACCTGTTTCAAAAGGTTTTGGAGATCTCCAGGTCATAAGAGGCTAAGCACGTCCCATGTTCCCATTTTTAAAGTGTTGTACAATTTCCGAGGTCGTGTTTGTGATGCATCTAATCTTAAATCTGTGGGTCATGTACTGGTGAAGAAACTTAAGGCATTCAGTCCCACCTTAAACACATTTATACAGCGAGTCGATTGATACCAAGACAGATCCCCGCTTCAGCTGCTCCTAACTTGATGAGCAGACGCTGATTTCGTATTGATTTTAGGGCGCGGCAGTGACTCTTCGCGATATGCACTCGATTATTCAGACTATAAACAGAGTTTCCTCTGCTCGTCTCCACTATCATCGCCTGACTAATCACCGCCTGTTTAATTTAAACTCCAAAGAGAGCGCCGCGGGAAGGTATGAATCTAATACTTCGCCTCTCCTAGTGGAAGGATAATTGTATAAACAGAATCAGGATTTAGATACATGCAATATTTTAGTAATTATTTCAGTTCTCTCATTCAAATATTGGTTAAATCGCCTGGAGGAAGATAAAAACATGTTGCCATTTCCATACTTCCAAATTTAAACTAAACCAACCTGTGTGAATTAAAAAAAATCGAAACAGGGAGTGCAACGGATTAAAAAGATTTAAAGGAGTTGTTAAACGACGATTAGGAAAAGTTATGACCGAGGTGTAAATTATTGAAGGCAGATTGTGAAAAAGACATCAAATTCAAGTGAGTTATCGTAATTGTTAAAATAAGTAGGATGCAAAGGCGGGAGGGATAACGAAGGGAATTTAACTACAAACAGCTCCAGCAAAATTCCTACCATCGAAGGTTAGCCGACTTCAAATAATAGCAAATTTATTCAAACTTCAGAAGAAACCTGTATTCAAGAATCAATATCGAAGTCAACAGGGTTACCTTGTACTCAGCCAAGAATATCTAAACCAAATGCTTTCAAAGGACGATAACATAATATTCATCCGTTTTACGTAACTTTCTCCGCGTATCATGATTCAATAAATAATATTTTGCTTTATAAAAAAAAAGATTAAATTTGTTTTATTACAATAATACGAGTAATTGCATTGGTTGTAGTACACAACACTTATAAGCACTTATAAAACGTCTGATTGGAAAACGACCAATCGATTAATAATTTATATAATTAAAAAATGTTGGCGTACATCCAATGTACTGTTTTAAGTACATTGGTAGCGACCTACCCCAATATCGCCTAGTACAACTCAAAATGTATTTTTAGCAGATAATTTCATTTGATTTGGGTGTGCAAATGCAATTAAACGAGAACGATCACTGATACGTGTAAACGTTCAAGAAAACGACGATGGAAAATCAAAACGATCAAATTAAAGTATTGCGCAAACAATAAACAGTTTATTATAAGCAACAATTTTAATAGTTTTTCTTGAAATTAAAAATTTTCGTTCACTGATTGGCCATATTTTGTATGAAATTTCATTTCACACGTCTTTGATTCCCCACTTGACTCGTATACTTTACAAAATTGAAATGCTGGACAGTAAAGGTGCAAGCTTATGGCGCCAATAGTTTTTGAAGGATTCTTCACTTGATGCAGCCCAATATTGTCGTTGATGTAACACACATCATTTGTTTTAATCCGCTTCTGGGCCATCTCAACTAGCGTATTATCACGTTTCTTGTCAAAGCGTATCTCAACCAATTCACCTTGCAACATTTTCATAAAACAATTACAATCGGCGTGATCATGGATCGATGATTGTTGTTCGATGTTCCAGCATAATATTATCAAGTTATATTTACCATTACCAGCATCAACTAAATTTCGAGTATACCTTGAATACAAATGTGAGGTTAGAATATTTTGATATTTTGTAACAGAAATACCTTACATATTATCATCGAAATTTCGATAGGCTTCCCAATCCGCTGGATTCGATTTATAGGTAAGCAATAAATGATTCACAAGTTCTAGATCGACATGGTTTGGAACGAATGTTTCTCTCAGTTTTAAACACAAATCTTTCAAACTTGTTGGGATATCGCGATCCGGGAGCGGTTCAGTCAATGGTTTATAATCTTTGGTAAGTTCTCTTAAATACTGATCCTGGCTCACAACTTTTCCCATTTTTTTATTAAGTAATATTTGGTACAAAACACAAATTAATTTTATATTTAAGTAGATACTTGCACTACAAAATTTTTTAGCAGATTGATAGCAAAAATATTGCAAATGTGCCATTTATATAGTAAGTTTGCTTATATTAATTACGAACTAACGACTCCGTTTCTGTAGAGAAGCAAAACGACAGCGATAAAAAACGGTTTAGGTTTAAATAAATAATGTCAGTTTGAAGTATCGTGATTTTCTAATGAATCATGATTAATTTATTTAGAGCGTTTATTGAATTTTGTGAATTACATGCATTTGGTGAACGTGTCAACCAATCAAGTACATATATTTCTGTTTTTGTGTGGGAGTTCGGAACATATTTTGGGAAGCAGAATTTTTGTATTATTGATAGTTGAGCGAAACGATAATCTTTTTAGAACAATGTGGAACAGTAACCAGCTTTAGGTCATATAAACGTCAGTATAGAGGTGGTTTAAATGAATGAACTAAATAGTGGCATATTTTAATCCACTTAGCAACCGTTTGTTTCTAGCCCAAAAATTATAGGTCAAGATTTATGTGCACCGTCTAGTGAATAATAGTCTGTTGGGTCACAGTCTCCATAAAGAAGACGTTTGATTCTTAATTCATTCAAATCCCATAATCGTTGTTCGTATCCTCTCCCTCTCGTTCTTCGTATCAAGCAATAGCACGAATAGAGCTCACTTCATCGTTCCGATTTAGTAAATTTAGAAGGTAGGTTTGTCATACTGAGAGAACATCAGCCACATATGTATTCTCTCTCTTGGATGGAAGTCTTTAGTTAAATTTCTGGCGTTTGCAAAACAGTCTCTCGGGTTTCCGTTTTCCGCTTGCAAGCTGGTGTTTTCGACGCATTTCATCATAAATTCGCGCTTCTTTTGTCCAAGCAGTTTGGATGTGGATTTCCTGCCGTTTCGAGATTCTGTGTGAAAGCTCCTAATGTTACGAGCCAACTATTTTTCGCGCAGTTTTCGTTTACTTTCGAAGAATTGACGGCATTGATCGTCGAATCAATCATTACGTGATCTTGGTGATTTTCTTCCAACTGTGTTTTACGTTGCTGCAGTTATGGTATAGCTGACTGGATAGCTTGCCACTGCCCCTAGATGCCCCTAGATTGAGCTCAGCACGGAGTCCCCATTGATTAATGCACCGATATTCCAGCGCCAGGTCTTCTTTGTTTGTTTATGAAATGTGGATGTTAATTTGCGCATTTTCCGTTCTTCCATCATTCGATTGCCATGTAACCTTGTGGATTTTTTATGTTGAAATAACCTACTCGATACGACTAGGTTATACATTAGTATCTATTAATATAGCAAGTTCGGTGACGCATTGGCCGTTGTTGTTACTGAGCTGTTGCAAGCTATGCAGACCAATATGTGACATGGTTTCTACACTCCAACCGACTTTTGCAATAAAGTCGCCCACGATAATTTTGATGTCATGTGCGGGATGTTTCTGACGATATCTTTCACCCAGGTCAACAAAGAATAATTCTTTCACATCACCTGGTGTATGTTGGTGCATGTGCATTGACAATCATGATATTAAATGTTTTAGTGCGTGATCTAACCGTGCATATCCACATGCTGGCAGGGCGGAAGTCGATAATAGTCCACGGCATCCACTGCAAGCCGCTGTAGTAGAGAGTGTAACCATTAGTGGTAGTATGGATCCTATAGAAGTATACTTCTAGTGAATAAATTTCCGCCTGATTTGAAAGTTTTTGGAGATCTCCAGGCCTTAAAAGGCTTAGGATGTTCCATGTTTCCATTTTAATATCGTCGTCCGTGTAATATAAGGTTATTATTATGTGATGAATACGATAAATTACACAACTACTTGCCGCACACTTTTCGCGTGTTTGGGTTACATACTAGTGATACATCTTAAAGGCACACAACCGTACTGCTGTAGATGGCACTAACCATGAAAAAAGACCCTGATTCATATAGTGTAACCCAGGGAGTACCTCGGGGCGGTATGAATCTAGGAGCTTGCCCATAAACGGGAGGCCCTGCAGTTGTAGCGTATCTCGACGATATCATTGTGACTGGAAAGGACGAGCAAAATCAATGACAAGCTATTCTGTTTCCTTCCTAACGGATTGCAACCGGATAATTCTAAAGCTGAGGCAATCTAACAATTCCATCATCAAAGACATTGCATTATATTTATTGCGTTATATTTACGGCCGGGAATTCGAGCGTACGTATTGACCAGTATTTGTTGGCAGTTTTTGGATCCAAAAAGGGAATACTTGTTTATTCTGTTAACCGACTACGGCGTTATGCACTTGCCAAGCTGGCCTACGGTTTTGATAATAAATACTTTAGAACGAAGAATGAATGCCTGAACCCGAAGATCCTTCGTTGCAACCATTCAAATTGGCATTTATTGGAACAAGAGAACAAGAATATGGAGACAACTTGCGGTAACGCTGAAAGACTAAGAGTTGTGCAAGAAGTGCACAGGTACGGTGGAGACACTGTTGTGGTATATGGGCTGGAATTATGAGTAGCAAAAGAACTGATCTCGTTTTTCCAGAAGGTAACTTATCGGCCGCCAGTTACTTCAATGAGATACTGCAACCTGTCGTACTTCCATTATCAATACAAATCGGATCAGAACTCATCTTAATGCATGCCAATATCAGGCCACAGACAGCAAAAATCACAACAAACTAGTTGGAGGCGCAGCTCAATCCCCGGATCTAAATCCCATTGAACACGTATTGGATCAACTTCAACGAAGCATTGTGTCACATTTAGCATCAATAAAAATAAGAACTATGCAATCTCCTTCAAGATCACTGGAGACAAATTCCGAAGATGCCAATTGTCATAAATGCAAGAGGAGGCAACACCACTAGATGCAAATGGCCTTGCGCAACACATTTCAGAATTAGTAGTATTTTATACACACAAAAAATTGATATATGCCTAATCTCAAAAAGTCACTTTACCAGAACCTCGTATGCCAAAATACGTGGATACCAGTGCTATCAAGCTCTACATCCAGCAGGAACAGCTAGCTAGAGGCGGGACAGCAATCTTTATTAAGGATAATATTAAACATCACAAAGAATTAAAAATAGAAGAAGAAGCTATGCAAGTAGCTGTATCTATTGAAACCAAAAATAACACGAGCTATAGTATATCAGCAATCTACTGTCCACCCAGATACAACCCAAAAAAAGAAGACTACAGCAAACTTCTTAAATCGCTTAGTAGTATTTTTATTATTGAACGCGACTTTAACGCGAAAACGTTTATTCTGGGGATCTAATAGAACTACTCCCAAAGGAAGAGAGCTATTTGAAGCAGACAATACCATAAAATGTCAGTTTCACTCCAGTAGAAAGTCAACCTACTGGCCTGCGGACCCCTGACCTTCTGGATTTCTATATATCAAGAGGTATCTCCGAAAATTACTTAGCAGTAGAAAATGAAGAAGGACTGTCTGTCGTCAGACCATTCTTCAGTTTTAATGACACGGTGTACAAGAGAAGTAAGCCCTCTAAGACTAACAAATAAATAGGCCGCTAGTCGCAGAAAACGTGAATCTATAGGTGCAGATCTCTAACGCTTACAAGATAGAAGAAGAACTGGAAAGCCTCATTGAAAGTGTACAAAAAGCGGCCTGGAAAAGTATCCCTGATCAGCACGCAATATTTCAAAAAAGTCTATACTATCCAATTGAAGTGAGAGAGTTGCTTAACGAAAAAATAAGAGCTCGTAAGACTTCGCAGAGAACTAGAGCCCCTGAAGACCAAAGAATCCTAAACAACTTGTGCAATAAACTGACACGGAATATTCCCTATGGACAGCTACTAAAGGTTTAAAAAGCCCTAAAATACAAGTGCCACCCATAAAAATGGTTGGTGAAACCTGGGCTCGCAGCGAAAAGCAATAAGTTTATATGTTTACCGAACACCCAGAAAATACATTCAAACCACCAACTGGACAAGCGGATAATGAACATTTAACACCTATAACGGGCTACCAGTTACTCTGGATACGACTTGAAAACGGGACAAATAATCAAAGCCCTACCCAAAAACGCATTAAGAAAACTACAGCACATAATCAATGCTATCGTTAGACTAAGTTATGTTTTGAGACAGTGGAAAGTAACAGAAATCATAATGATTCTAAATCCTAATAAACCAATAAACGACAAAAGATCGTATATGCCTATTTCTTTGCTAACAACAATATCAGAGATTTTCGAAAGACTCGTTCTCAAGAGACTAGCGCCAAATATACAGAGCAGAAATCTTATACCAGCACATGAATTTGGGTTCCGAGAAAGGCACTCCTAGGCGCTGGAAAAAAATTAAGTATGTTCAGCAATATTCTTAGACGTAGCCCAAACATGTGATAAGGTTTGGCACCGTGGTCTGGACTTTAAACTCCAACGAGATTTGCCAAAACAATATTTTGGATTGCAAAAGTCTTACATCAACGAACGTTACTTTCGGGTGAAACACGAATGTGAATATTCAAAACTAAAGAAAATATTGACAGGGTTCCGCAAGGTAGTGTTCTGGGCCCTGTATTATACCTTCTGTATACAAATGATCTACCAAACATAGTAAAAGCTATAATAATAGGAACGTTTGCTGATGACACAGTTGTTATGACCACTATGCTAGTATTGTTGAGTCCACAAGGAAACTACAAAATGCTATTAATATAGTGAATAACTGGACAAAAAAATGAAGAATAACACTAAACGAATCGAAATCAACACATATCAACTTTACAAATAGGGAATTAAATATATTCCGCTTAGACTGAATTCGCAACAAATTCCATATTCTGATAACGCTAAGTACCTCGGCATGACGCTAGATTCTAAGCTCAGGTGGAAAGCGCATGTTAAAAAGAAAAGGCAAGAACTGAATTCAGGAAAAAGCACTGGCTTATTAGAAGACACTCCGAACTGACAACGCACAACAAGCTGCTGTTATATAAACAAATCCTAAAACATATCTGTACGTATTGTATCCAGCTTTGGGGCTGCACAAAGAAAACTACAGCATTTCAAAACAAAGTGCTATTTAGCATTGTGAATGCTCGTTGGTACATTAGAAATGACAATCTCCATCCAGACTTAAACATGGAATACATCAGCGATAAAATACAAAAATTTGCAGAGTCATGTACTGCGACTGCAGCAGCATGGCAACGAGGAGCTGCGGAACCTACTGGATCGCACCAATGGACCGAAGCACCTAAAGAGAAGAAAGCCTATAGAATTAGTGGTTCCCTGAGTCGCTGAAATCGAAGGAATAGCAGAGTTGGGATGAACTGATAGGTTTCATTCATATAGATGAGTAGTGATGAATTACTGCACCATCTCCATTACCTGATTAACTTGACCTTACAAATTGGTGAAATCTCCATGACATGCAATTAAATAAAAAAAACTAATGTTATGTTAAAATCCTTGCGTCATTGATGTTTACATAATGTTCATTTTATAATTACCGATTATTTGATCGACAATTCTTATCATAACTTAAACACAAAATATAAATAACACAAAACTTAATAAACTTATTGGACTTATCTGTTATCTCAAATAAATATAGACGCGTGCCATAGGTGTTGTCTAGTCGAAATAAATGCTAGTGTCATTCCTATCGATAACAAATTTTTCTAAAAATGTTTAACGGTTTTTCTCAACTCAATTTAAATGGTGAACAAAAACTACTCCAATTTGCATTTATAGAAATTCGGCATCGAATTGTTAGAATCCAGCTACGAGAAAAATTCGAAAAATACACTGTAAAATGTTCTCTTTTGACAAGTTTTTACCTTTTTTCTCGCTCGCGCTCTCAACAAAAAAAAAATTTGCATAAGAAAAAATGAAGTTTTGATTTTTGATTAAAATTTTTTTCTATTTTTTTGTACATAAAATAAAACAACAGCATTTAGTAAATTATTATTTATCATAATTCTAATAAATAATATATTTTGAATTGAATGAATTAAGTTAAATAGACGCGTTTCATTCAATTAAATTTTACCTTTTTTTCCTTGTAATATTTACTATGATTTCATAACAAAGTTTATAGAAAAGAAAAAAAATTGTTATTTTTGTAACATTTACTATTAATTTATATTGTTAAGATTGTGTTGATAAAATATTATTCAATAAGCGATTAATAAAGTTATAAATAGAAAAAATAATTAAATATAAGTAACAAAATGAACCGTCGAAAACCTAACCTCAAAATCCCGATTGCTGAATCAAAGCCTGCGCCAGTGTAAGGAACATAGAGCGATATATCAGTTCCTCGAACTGATTTTTAAATCAAAATTGGTAAATTTATTTTTTATATTTAGAACACCGCCACATAATTTAGATAGCCGTACCACAATTACTATCGGTGATAAAACATTTATCGTCGAAGCAGATGATTTAGAAAAAATCTGTGATCTAGGCCGTGGAGCATATGGTGTGGTTGAAAAAATGAAACATAGACAAACTGGAACAATTATGGCGGTGAAAAGAATTACGGCCACAGTGAATTCACAAGAACAGAAACGTCTTCTAATGGATTTGGATATATCGATGCGTTCGAGTGAATGCCAGTACACGGTACATTTTTATGGTGCTCTATTTCGCGAGGGAGACGTATGGATTTGTATGGAAGTTATGGACACAAGTCTTGATAAATTTTATTCAAAAGTTTTTAAAGCTAATCGGACTATACCGGAGGATATATTGGGAAAAGTATTTAATACCCAGAGCAATAATAAGTCCAGATTCTTATTTTTAATATTTTTCATTATAGATCGCAATAGCTGTTGTAAATGCCTTGCACTATCTGCATGGTGAATTAAAAGTTATTCATCGAGATGTTAAACCATCTAATATATTAATTAATCGAAAAGGTGAAGTAAAAATGTGTGATTTTGGGATTTCGGGTTATTTAGTTGATTCTGTAGCAAAGACTGTTGATGCTGGTTGTAAACCGTATATGGCACCGGAACGTATTGATCCATCAGGTAATACAGGACAATATGATATACGGTCAGACGTATGGTCCCTAGGTATAAGTATGATTGAAATGGCAACCGGTAAATTTCCGTATGCAACATGGGGATCGCCATTCGAACAACTAAAACAAGTAAGTTTTTTTCTAAATTATATTTAAGTAGGTACATTATAAAATGCTTAAACTCTGAATTTCCCCAAATGATTTGCTTTGAACTTTTCCCGATCAAAGCAACACGTAGCCGCAAATTGAATTGAGTTAGGAGGCATTCACCAAGTGATTTAGGAATATGCCGTTACTTAGAAAGTTGCCACGTTTGAAAGACTAATGACTTAAAAAGATAGATTAGAACTCGTTATTGTTCCTAAAAAAAGCTAGCCTAAATGTTTCTGAGAGTTATTCGTTTCTATACTGTGGAGTGGAGGTGACCTTGATTTAAGTGCTGGTGTAAGTCCAATTTGAATCATGGGCATATGGTTACCTGTCGAACCATATGTGTTAATTTTGAATGATTAGACTCAACATGTTGGAAGGATCAACGCCGATTAGGTCAGGGGACTTAGGGGAACGGTGGTGTGCGGATCTTGCCTTTGGAGAAACCAAACATTAGATGAGACGTGCAAAAGCGGTTTACAATTGCAAGAAGGTCTAAGGTAGCTTTTTAAGGAGAACATTTGAACAAATTTGGATACAGAAAAAGTGAGAACTGTCTTTTCAACCTTGTTCGGTTAGGCGGAACAATGTTAGCATGATGAATGGAAAGCGGTCACGAGATATTTTATCTTCGAATAGGAAGGTAAAATGAGGAGAGGCGACTATCGCAGTGTAGCTCTGCTATGCCCAAACTATCGAGTATATTTGCAGCCAATTCGTGGGTTAGCAAGGAGATATTATGTCGTCCATATATTAATCTCTCACATCCGCATAGAGGTTTCAGTTTCTGTCGGACTCCAAATTGCAAGTCTAAGGACAAATAAAACTAATCTGGTTTTAAGTTCGCAGCAGTGCTTCGAATTTAGAAATAGGCTGTTTAAGTGTTTACTCATCATCTAGTGGGCAAAGCGATGATCAGATCTTTGTACGCTGATAAATCAGTATAAAAGTAGGCTTCTAACAACATTGCAGTAACGTGAGCTATGCGTGTGTTCGTTTTTGACCTAAATGTAACGATAGCAGCCTGTACTGAGTGTGGCACTCAGAAGGGAGAATTTCAGTTATTATGCGAAATCAGTACACAGCGAGAATGCCATCTCAGTCACGAATTGGATGAGTCGGAGCTGGAAGCACCAATTTAACATCGATAGCGTGTTGACCGTCAATAAGTACAATACTCCCGACTTCGTGTTTTAATTGTTTTTTTTTTGTTTTGGCTGACTATTATTAATACATCGTTTATTACGGTAAGCGTCTCGCTCAGAACAAGGATTTCGAGTGGATAGACAACAATTTTTCGCCAAAACGATGTTTCTTCACGATTTGTACTGACAATCGTTGTCTCGATATTGTCCTTTTTTGGTAGACAAAAATCGATAACAGATTTTCTGTTACACCCCAAGTTTTAGGAGTAGATCATTACAATCATCCTTTTTCCGTTCTGTAGGATAAGACTATGCCCCACAGAACTCCAAATTTAGCTCTTCATGGCGATTTTGACAATTGGTTAAGGCGTACACCAGTTCATGTCTTAACCAATTATTGTCAAAATCGGAAGGTAGAGCTAGATTTAAAATTTTACAGAACTCGGTGACATCTTCATAAATTTTGATAGAAATGCATGACACAGATCTGCATTCAACATGGTGCAATTTCGACCAGTATTTTATCCTAAAATTCATGTTAGAAATCCAAATTTGGCCAAAAGCCTGTAAATAAATAACGAAGTTCCATTCAGCATTTTTAAATTCCAGCAGTTCAAATCAAAATTTATGTTGATTTCCTAAATTGGTTAAGCAAATAAGGCAAATTAAATTGACTTGATCAGATAATGTTTCATAATTCAAATTTGCCCAAAATAGGTCGAGAAATGGCCAAGTTCTAAACTAATTCAATTTGTGTGCTGGAACTTGCCCTGCTACTCAACATCCGTCGAAATCAGTAATGATATAACTAAAAGATTTCAAAATTCTTTTTAAGACCCTTTAAAATCCTAACCACTTTCTGTAATTGAAATAGGGTTGGAATCGGTTACGATATGGCCAAGCTCTAAATCCCATAAACTCTCCGATATATAGGCTAAAATTCCAATCCCGTCCTACAAATCACATTTAAGCATAATTTGTGAAGAAGTCTAATCACCTCAAGGAATCCAATCACTTTCCTTAATTTAAATTTGGCCAAAATAGGTTGAGAAACGATCAAGTTTCATTCAGCATGAAAATCCTAATCTCGTTTTACACTTCAAATTAGGCCAAAAACAATATAGATATAGCTAACATTTAGCCTGACTGACAAAATTCCCAACTTCATCCAAAATTCACTTAATATCTCAAACCTTTTTTATAAGAAATACTCGAAGCTCATACGAGAAGTTCGTCAATAATTCATGAATCCTAATTACTTAGGATTCATGAATTTTTGAGTTTGGGTAAAATCGGTTATGGCCAAGTTTATTAATGGCCACATTTCAGAACTTCATCCTAAATCCATGCTTAAATCCTATTGTCCTTCAGTCCAAAATCAATTAGGAACTATCCAAGTTGTATTCGCCTCTTGAAATTTCAGGACTTCATCCAAAAGTCATGTTAAAATTCCAATACCGTCTTACAAAGCGAATTTGACCATGAACGGTGAAGAAATGGCCCAGTTTCGTAAAATATTTAGTTTCTAATTCATTCTATTATAACGTTTACATTCAGTGAAAGGTAGTGATTCTCACTCCTAACTTTGGTAATCTTTGTGACTCTCCTGATGAACAACGGGGGCTTCCACAAATTTTAGTATCACATTATCGTCATCAGCTCGGCACTATTGAGTGGTTCGATTTTATGTCTTCTAGGATTATGGCGATCACGGGTTTGTAAAATTGGTGTTTGCACTGCATGTTGCTCGAAAGAATCCTTCCCTGCGACAGTGATGAAGCTATTCGAAATAGCCGTTCCTTGCTTTTAATGGTGGTATCGATCTGTACCTTAGACGAGCAAAATGTGAAATAATTATTTATACGATAAAACGCCTCATACCATTTTAATTATTTAATTTGTGGTAATTTAACATTACTCATAATATTTAATCGAAATATAATCAAATCCGTAAAATAATCTAGACTAAGATACTTTCGTACTTCTTGATTCATTCGCAATCTATAATCACCGTTTTCATTTATTGGCTGGAATACAGCAAGTTTCTGCATATCTTGCATAGCGTTCATGCCTTACAATCAAAGGTAACCACTAGTGTAATAAGCGCCCTGTAGGTAGATGTTAACTTTTGTTTTAAAATTTAGAGCTATGTTGAGCTGACGGACGGCGTATTTTAGAAACAAGTTAAAAAGTATTTGAGCGATAGGATCGAATTGTCGTACTCCTGATGTTATTTCAAAGGCTTCCGAGGGTATGCCTCCGATTTTCATCTTGTAACTTCGTAAACCTGTTTAAAGTATACAAAGAGACTGTGAATTGGAATGTCGTTTTCATAACATTTTTATTGATGTGTTTGGGCGAAATCCACGCTGATAGTCGCCCAAGATGCGCTCACTATATTGCCATAATTTTGCTGCCATTACGTTGCTAAAACTTTATAACTGGCGTTTAATAAATCGCATGGAGATGGACAAATCAGAGCCGCCTTCCATCCTTCTGGGATTTCCTCAGTAGATCATTAAGTTTCGGGTTCGGGTTTTTTACCATTTCACATTTTTGACATCACGTTACGTACTGCAGATGGTGGTGCTCAATTTAAAAGAAGCAAAATAATTCCGCCACACTTAAATCACGTTGTTGGTGTCCGTAAATAACTATCCACATTCGTTGCGAATAGTGCTATCTCTTTTATGTTACGATGTCTATGTGTAAAAGTCGAATTTTCAATATTAAGCATACGTTGATGGTCCATTCTAGTCGTTATGTGATTGTCTTGTATTTTGGGATAGATTTCAGAGCGCGTGTGATCTTTTTCTCTATTTGCTTTCAAGCAATCTACGTCCAACCAATTATTTTAGTCCTCGGTGAAGTTTGACCAATTATTGATGACGATTCTTCCGTTACGACAGTTTTTATGATATTCCACTGATCCTCGGCGAAATCGAGCACTGGGTGGTTTTCAAGAAATCCTGATAAAATATTCTCATAATTGGATTCATTGTTATAACGCGGGTTCGCTGGACGCAACAGTTATATGTTGTTGCTGAAAGTGCATTTTGCAACTACAAGGAAGTGGTCGGAGTCGATGTTAGCTCTGCGTCTTGTTTTGGTATCTTTGATACTGGAGAAATGTCTTGAATATGAAGATGTGATCAATTTTATTATCCGTGTTCCCGTCGTTTGTTTGACTATAAAACCATTGTTTTGTGGTATTGCCATTCGGGCCAGTATACTTCAGATGCGAGTGTAGAATGTCTTTAATTTTCCTTTATCATTCCTGTTAGTGTCTTCTTGTCGAATATCTATTTTCCAATCGTAAACGTTTATTTTTCCTTTTGCAAATTGTTTTAAGTAGTGAGGGTATTAAAATCAACCATCCCTCACACACAAACTCTGCTTGGTTTTTAGTCCGCGGCGATTTCTCACTCTGTCATATCAGAGATAAATTCTCTCATCCGTCACCTGGCGGGTGCATTCTCTAGAGGCAAACTAGTATCCTCAAAAGGAACCCTATTTGGCTGGCTATATTACCTTTTCACATTAATCACACAGTTTTTAAAAAGGATGAACCATGCGTGTCCGAAACTAAGGCAGTCTCGACATTGAGTCAACCAGCTTCATCTCTTTTCCCAAATGCCATTGATCTTGTTGCTAAAAGTTTCTCTTTGACGATTCAGATAATTTCAAACAGTATCACATCGTCAGTCAAGAGGAGGAAGATGAGTGTGTTCCGCGCATGTAATCTTTGATATGATTTATATACTCTGATTGCCACTACATTATGTTGCATGGTGTGACTGACTTCGGCGGTGGACGTAGTTGGGAGTTGTCGCGCCAACTAATTGTATTCAATTATTTAATTTTTTACTTTCAGGTTGTGAAAGACGATCCACCACGCATTCAACCCGGTATATTTTCTGCCGATTTTTGTGACTTCATAACGGTCTGCCTCCAAAAAAATTTCACAGATCGTCCAAATTACGATCAGCTGTTGAATCACATATTCTTAACACAACACGCCACCAAGGAAACGAATGTGGCCGAATACGTCGAAGAAATCTTAAATCTTCCTGATGCTGTTTAAAAACCTGGCGAGTTCCAATCATCCCACACATCACTATAAATACAAAAAAAATCTAGATTTTCTAAGAAACTAATCATAACTACAACAACTACAAAATGATTTATTTATATAAATTAATTAATTCGTCTCAAGAAAATTAATTCAATAATAAAAAAATATTGTTAAAGATTTAGAAAAAAAAAATGTTCGTTTACTTTTCGTTGAAAAAAAAAATTGTTTGTAAATTAAAACAAATAAAAATATCATTAATTAATATTATTTTACTAAATTATCATTTCTAAAAGAAATAATTATAAAAAAATATTAAAAAAAACTATGTTCTAGTTTTAATAGAAGCCCTCATCCTCGTCCTCATTGAGTTCGGTGATGTTGGCCGCATTGTCTGAACCCCAAACGGCGGCCTCGACACCTCGAACCTTAATATTGTAGCAAACCATTTCAGTCTTCAAGAGGCTTTGCCGTAACGTTGTAATTTTGCGGGACATATCCTTGCTGTAGGCGGTGCCCGCGATTTTCAAATATCCGGTGTACAGCTGCTGCAGGAACTGGCTGGATTCAAAACAAATCGTAGTGTTGCCAGTACCTAATGCGTTTACACCACGACGCATCACCTCCCCGGTGGTGTCCGCGAGCCCCAACATATACTCGATCGGTTGAACTAGGCACTTGATTTCCTCGTCACTTTCGTCGTCCACTTTGTATGTTAAGCTGCGGCCGAGCGCATCCCATGCCGATAAATTTATACCGCTTATGTACTCGTAAAACGAGTAGGCTTCAATAAATTCTTGTAGTCCAGCGGAATATGCTCGAGCATACTGATACGGATCGAGGCCTTTTAGTTCCTGTGCAATCAGTTTAAAGTTGTTGGTACAAAGTGCATCAAGCCGCTGCTTTGCATCGGCCAACAAACTCTTCTCATTGTCTTTCCTAAAAAATGTATACCCAAAAATTAGAATCGGTTTCGCTAAACCCATATAGCCAATTCTGAATTACTTTATATCTACCGTATGCAACAGAAATATAATTCGTTTACTCTCAATTGTGATATCCCGACTTAGCTTCACGATTCGCTCATAACGGTCATGTTTGTCGTCGAGCTCTAACGCTATTTGCCGGAATGCGATTATTACAGGATTGGATTCATCAATTACGGCCGCTGCCTCGTCGCGCTGTTTACTATTGTAGTTTTTATTGATAAATGGTTTTTTAAATTGTCGTCGATTTTTATTTTGCGACATTTTTACACAAATTATTTCCAAAAATCGTACAACACAAAATAAACACGAGTTCTGTCAAAGTCAAAACAGTTTACGTTCGCATTGGGACATCTTGGAAATAATAGCGGAACTAAATTATTGTGAGTACTTTTTGTATTGCGATAGATGGGTAACAAAACTAATTCGCGTTCTTTCGTTAAAAATATTACACTGTGGTGCAATTTTTGAAAATCTAGATATTTTAGCAGATTTTATAAAATATATCCGCTATATACAAAAAATAAAAACGTGTCATTTTTATAAATCGAATGCTTAAATTTTGATTTACATACATAATTAATTAGTAACTGCTGAATAGCCTGAAATAAAATATGGATGAGATTGAGATATTAGAGGGGGACGATATGTAAAAATATTATCACGATATTTAATTTTTGAATTTTACGTATAAAATATTGCTGTTTTATGTGTAGCGGAATTCATATCAAGTATTCAAACCACTCAAAACAAGGGTTATGTACTCGTAAGACAGTGCACAAACGATCATTGCCAAACTATTAAAAAGGAAAAATTAGTATCCCCTGAAATTTTAACATAGACGCCTGGGGGAAGATTCTAATAAAGTGGCAAATTTCATGACTTTTTTTATTAGAACAAAATATTACAATATTACAGTTTTTGTGTGGTAAAAAATTAATAATAAAATAAAATTAAAAGTGATAAAAAATTCTGGTAAGTGTGCTTATGTGAGACGGAGTGTTTGTCTGTATAATATTTACAGTTAAATGGTTGTATCTTTTAAGATACACTGGGTCTTCTGTATTAATTTGCTGAATGTAGTCAAAATCGATCTATCTTCTTTTCAAATTTAAATAAACAGTGAGAATATTTTGTTCTTTATGTGATAATTTTTATTTGGTTCACATGTTTTCGTTTATATATTCGTAAGTTTCGTTGTATCGTTCAATAATTGTGGGTTGTTCCTGTGTTGATAAATTTTATACTCCTCTATTCTATTCATTTTTTCGCCTTTTTTCATTCTGTGTAGGATTTCTAAATTTCTGTCATGTCCTGTGTAAGTGTGCTGTTGATGATTCAGATATTCTGCTTATTTGGGCTGTGTTATGGTTGTTCCCACATTTTTACGTGTTCTTTAAATCGTGTAATCAAACTCCGACCAGTTTTTCTGATGCAGAACGCCTTACAAATATGGAAATAAAATTTCCATAAAAATATTCGGTAGTATATACATTTTAATGATAAAAGTAAAGCACCTGCTCGTGCAGATCCGAAACACGATCGCCTTTCTTTCTCAGACCCGTAATAGACGCATTCAACAGTATATTTGTGAATATTCCAAAATTGGAGAGATTATGCGTTGAAGAACAATTGTACTCATCTAAAACTGGACATTTCATGAAGCAGGATTTACCAAACAAACCCTGAAAATGGGGGTTTAAATTTTTCAACTTGTGTGACACAATGGGGTTCGCATATAAATTTGAGATTTATTCTGGATTATCCGAAGAACCTGCAAAAGCAGAACCTGATCTTCGAAGATGTGCCAATATTGTGGTTGGATTAGTTCGTGAGTTGCCAAATTTTCAAAATTATATAATTTACTTTGATAGTTATTATACAACAGTCCCTATTTGGTATTATATTTGAGAACCCGAGAAATTCTTTCCATAAGTACTATTCGATGAAACAGAATAAAAAATTGCAAGCTTCCCGAAGAAAAAGTTATGATGAAATTCGAAAGAGGAACTAGCCGAGAATATGTCGCCTCAATTTATGGGATAGATGTAACATCGCTATCGTGGAAAGACAATAGTATCGTCAATCTCATTTCAACATATGTTGACGCGAAACTATTTTTAACTGAATAGCAAAAAGTGGAGGTTTACCGCCAACCGTTAAAAGATTCGACAAAAAAGAGAAAAATGTAAAATTGATCTATTGTTCACAAAATATAAAGGATTATAATTGCCATATGGGTGGAGTTGGTTTAATGGACAGCCTCATGGGACGCCACAAGATTCATATAAAAAGCTGAAAATGGACAAATAGAATATTTTATTTATTGGATATAACGTGCGTTAACGCCTGGGTAGTTTACAAAAGAATGAATAGTTGGAGATAGCTGACACCTTATTTTTGTACGAATCAATCCAAGCTATAAGGCTCGGACGCCCATCTCTTGCATCTCAAATTCAGCCAAAAATAAAGAAATCAAATGCATCTTCGGCTCCTCCAAGAGATACTCGATTAGGTATGACTGATCATTGAGTAATTTTGAATTCAAAGGGAATATGTAAATATCCCGATTGTAGTGGTCAGACAAAAATGTATTGTTCTAATGTTATGTAGATTTATGTCTCACTGCTGAAAAAATTGCGTTTTAAATATCATCTTAACTAAAAATTATACATTTTTACTATAATATTAGTATCAATAAATATCTTGAATTTCTTATGAAATCTCAATGCCCAACGTATCTTAAAGGATACAATCGGGTTTTTTGCCAAAAGTTACTGAAAACGAAACAAAATACTAAATAAATTTTTGATTCGGTAACTACAGACGAAATTACGAATAATCTCATTTTTATATTAAAATTGATGAACTTCGGCATTCAGGATTTAATAAATAATTCATTTCACGAATTAATAAACAATTAATTTATGAATGAATATACAACCTGCCTTGTTAGCATAACCTTGAAGATAATATTCTTCACAACAATTAGATTACTGCCAACAATGTTTTAATCATTCTTAGTTCCCCTCGCGATCAGTCAATAAAAGTGTACAAAAATTGTAACGTGGAGTTCTATCGTACAAAAAAAATTTCACCTAAATCAATATTTTACGTTCTATGCCACCCAAAAATGACAGATACATTTGATCTAGGTCAAATCTATATTTTTTGAGAGATTTGATTTTCTTTTGTTTTGATCTACACTACCTGCACTATCTACACTACTGTTGATCTAACGCAAAGAACTCACCATATCTATCATTATTGTGTCGCATAGAAGGTACAATAGTGATTTAGATCTAATCTTCTTGTATGATAGAACCCCCCATTTCTCTACGTATTTCAATATTATTCAGTTAAGAGGATTTTTTGCTAACCTCTTACCTAAAATAATTTTGAGATAAATCTGTTATTAGAAATGTTTGTGGAATTTCACGGTTTGTTTCCATTTTTCGAAAACCCAATGAATATAGCATAAATTATGCGCGCTATTTAAAACAAGGTTGTACCAAAACTATGAAACATCAAAATCAGCTGTGTTTTGTTATTTTCATATACTGGTTATTTTGCGTTTTGTTCATTCTAAGCTAAAATCTTTTTCTAAATATAAATTGTGAATTAAAAATGAATTTAAATCGAATAAATTATCGAATTGTAAATAAATGTGTACAGTATAATAGCCATGTGTATATCGCTCGTTACGCCACAGCAACAAAACCAAGTAAAACTAGCAACGAAAAAAAACAGTTTACAGTGTCGAAAGACATCCGGAATTATTTCGAAAAGCACAATAAATTGGATTTAATACATTTGATGCCTGAGAAAATCCTAAAAAAGAAAGTAAAGTCGCCCGAATCGTTGTATTTGATAGACGAGACGACTGGTAAACAGATCGTCAACACGCTACATAAGTATCTATTTAAGGATGGTACAAGTGATAAAAAAAATTTGATTGAAGTGAATCCGGGCCTCGGGATTGTAACAAATCAGCTGCTAAAGCATTCGAAAAAAATCGATAAGCTTATATTGTATGAAATGTTTGAGCATTTCATTAATCATCTGCAAGATTTGGGACACAAACATCATCGACAAATTGGGCTACGAAAAGGGGATTTTATTGGACTGTGGAAACTGGCGTACCAAGATAAAATGGATAATGGTACGCGGGTCAATGATTTTCTCCAAGGCATGCCAAAATCGGGATGGAATAATGGTAAGAATGCAGTGTATTATCTGTATATTTAACGATTTCAGTATTTTTCAGAACCTAATGTACAGGTAATCGCAAGTGTTGGCTCAATCAATTTAATCAAGCATTTAATCAACTCGACTGTATTCCAATCGGGACTAATTTCATTTGGTAGACCAGAATTTTTCTTTATCCTACCACCGCCACTATATATCGTAAGTTTAATAATTTATTCCACTGCTGCATACAGTACAGACCAACATTTTGTATTACGCTTATTGATAGCATTTAGCCTGTACGAATGAATTGGGGTACTTGTTCTATCGAGGGACAACCATGCTGTTTCAAATCTTGTTCGAATATGAGTTTATTGAGCGATTGCCGCGCGAGCATTTTTTCCCGTGGCAGCAGGAATACAGCCTAAAGAAGACTGCGAAACTACATCGTGTTACGTGTATCGATCCCGAATATTTATATTTAGTAAGGATTACGCCACGAAAAAATCTCTTTGAATTGTGTACACCTCAGGACTTGCCGGCCCTGTGGTATTTTATAAAACAACACTGCGTCAGCCGGAAACTTCGGATTATACCAGCACTAGAACGATGGATACCGAGATGTGGGCCACGATTAATCACACAAACAGCTCAACCAACAAAACCCACGGAAAAATTAACAAATAGCCTTATACTTCCGAAGTACACGATACCCACGCCAGAAATAAAAAAACTTGATTTCTATCCAAATATAAATATTTTTACGGAATTCGGTGATCTTTCACCGTCCCAAATGTACTCGCTCTTCAACACGTTCAGTAATTGGCCGGAATATCGGGAATGCTCGTTTTTGAGCTCTATGGAAAGCACCCTGTTAAAAATGGAGACGTCCGAAGATAATACCAACGATGGTCTCGAGATACCGGACGAAGACGACGTTGAAACGACGAAGACCATCAAACCAACAAATTAAACGAAATAATTAAAAATAAAGTTTTATTGTAAAAAAAAAAATATAAATAAATTTTATTTTCACACTTTATTGGTCTGGTAAATCATATAAATCTGTTGTTGGTACACAGGTACCATTTAATGCTCGCCTTGTTCCCTTCGCACATACACCAATTGGAGCGGGTAGCGGCTCATTCTCTTGACCAAATCTCATACCCAATTGTGGCGATTGTTTAATGCATTCAATATTCAATGTAGTTATGTTAATACCGACCACGCTCGTTAGCTCGGGTAATGGACATGGTCCAGCCTTTAATAGCTCATAGCATTTGTTCTGGAATGGTACGAATTTTGTGAGACGGCATGGATTCGCAACACATTCAGGAATATTTTTGTTGCGTAGCAATACAATGTATTGTTCGGATTGGCATGGTCCTTGCTCGTAAACGGGAAAACACTTGTCGGCCGGCGGATAGTATACGTGGCCTGGTACACAGTCACAAATCCAATCATCTTGTTGATCACCAGGATAATATAATTCATTGTCTTTGCATTGCGTTGGATGGAAAATTGGTATCCGGTTCTGAAATAAAAGGGAAATATAGCCAGTTAGGTACTTATTATCAAATAACGAAATGCTCCGATTTAATCAAATCAAATTAACATATCGCAAATTAGTCCGTAATAAACGTAGATGCCGTGTTGTTAGTGACGATATAACAGTGATTCTGCGGTCAATTAAGGGTTAAGAATTTAGTGACAATCATTTAAAAAACAAAAATAGTGACATCTAGGTTTAAGTAGTAGCATTTGTAGCGATTTTATAACAGATTATATAGCAGAATAGTGAAGAACACAACCGATGCGATTATTCTAGACAATCTGGAATAAAAAAAAGGATGTGATGAACACATGAATTAGTCTTTGTTGTGTCTTAGTTAAGGCGCTAGTTAGAATAAAAGTGAAGGTGAGTAGCTGGAAAATTATAAAGTGAATTCCGTGTATAAGTAAAGTGAATTAATAAATAATTCTGGAAATTATTTGTTGTTATGTTTTAGTGTGTGGGGATAATAGAGGGAACATTAGTTTGGGCGTATTTGTGTTCAGAGTGTGCCAAAAATATTAGCTAATTATTTCCGATATACTCGGGAAGATTCCGGAAGCGGTGTAAATTACAGGGATTGGTGTGCTAAACCGTCAAATCTATGGTTGTATTCACATAATCCAGTGATACGAAATTGATTTGACAGTGATGATTTATGTGTAGAAAATTTGATGGATAAATGCAAAGTTGTTGGAATAATTTTCGAACCATCTGGAAAATTAATTAAGTAATTTTTAGCTGCCTTTCAACAAATGGCACAAGATAATAAATAATAAATTAATCGGAGGTTTGGTCAATAAAATCAGAACCATAGGTTATTGAAGTAAGAAAATAACGAGAATTCACATCGAGAATTGACTGGATTATATGAGAAACATAATATTTGGCAACCGAAGAACATAATGTGGGTGCTATTGGTTGGGAGAAATCTTTGGTGTTTATGGAATCATGTGATGGCGAAGAGACAGCAGATAAGGTGAACCAGCTGAGCCAGATTGTAATTTATCATTTACCATCCAACCGGGATATTATTATAATTCAAGAAGAGGGAGGCAAACTACCCAAAATTGTGGATGCTCAACCGTCTGCAGAATCGATGTCTATAAGGAGCCATTTGTTGGTAAGTGGGAGTCGAAAGAGGTTCATGGTGACTGAGGATGACAACGGACCACCTGGTAACGATTTTAGTGCTGGGATTATTACTTACTATCATTTATCGTATGCAACGGAGAACGATAGTAAACTTGGGGGCAGTGATAATATGAGAGGTGGTAAGGGGGCGGACAAAATCGAACACGGATTGCAGTACATGGATTATGTCGATAAGTATAATTTAAAGATAAACGGCAATGCTCCCGGATGATGCCGAAGAGCATTTATGGAATACGTGTGGACGGGATATTGAGTGATAACATGAACGAATGCCGACTAGATCAAAGTCAGACTGGTGCAGTGAACCACTTAGAATTGGATGGGATTTCGATGAATAGGACATTGGAAAGTATCCGGTCCCGGTGGTTGCAGGAACTGGTGGGAAATAGAGGACAATCGGCATGAAAGACGGCCTATGGAAGAGATGCACAAACGATCAGGAATTAGGGAGAACGACAACGATACTAAACGGAAAGGGCTAGGAATAATCACTGATGAAATGCTTATCAAAGAACGCGATGGCAATGGGAGCGTTGGTTGTTTTCGGGCAGGTGGTACCGATTGTGCATGAGATGATTGTGCATAGCGTGGCTTAATTGAGAGCAATGAAGGAAAGGATTGTCATGGAGAATGAAGCTGGAATGGAATAGACCATGATGAGTGATTGCGCGGTTGGATGGAATTAAGAGGCAAACACAAACGAGGGGATTCATTTGGTTGACGCTATACGGTTTAAATTGCAGAGGCGGTAGTTGAAACTATGTTCGGAACGCATAGGCTTAGGTGGGGTAATTGGTTTGAGTGACATTAATCCCACTTGATTAAGATAGCAATTCAGTGTAGATTGACCAATTAAGGGTTAAGAATTTAATAACATAAAATAATAATGACATCTAGGTATAAGTAGTAGCATTTGAAGTTGTTTTATAACAGTGAATTGTATAGCAGATTAGTACAGAATACAACCGTTGATGATATATAAATGCGGTTACAATGAAGCAATGAGTCAGTCTTAAGTTAGTTTCTGGTGGGTTTAGTAAAGCGAAAGTGAGTAGCGGGATAATTATAAGTGGTGTAATTAAAAATAATTGTAAATAGTGTGTAAAGTGAACTAATAAATAATTATTTGTTTTTGTGTTTTATTGTTTGTGGCGAATAGCGGGAAATTTATTGTGGACATATTTGTGCTATTTTTGGGAATATTCTAGTAGTGGTAAGTATTCATTAAATATTAGCAAATTATTTACAGATTATTTACTGTATAATCGGGATTATTTCGGAAACGGTATAAATTACAGGAATTGGTCTTGTAAAATGTTAAATGTACAGCTGTATTCACAACCCAATGATAGGAACCGGATTTAACAGGAGAAATTGAAATTTTGATTTGCCGGAATTATACGGCATATGGTTTAGTGTATTCAATCGTAAACTAAAACTTCAATCGTCGATTATAAGAAAACTGGGCGATGTTTTGATCCAAAGTAAAAGCCACTTTATTCAAAATTAGTTAATCTTTCACAATTGGCTAAATATTCTAAGAATTGAAGCAACATTTTTTTATGTTTAGGCGAAAAAACAGCAAGGAGTACCCGTTGCTAAATTTGTGGAAAAAATTAAATATTTTAAGGGCTTAGACGGCATATGGTTTCTTGTGTTCAGACTGTCAACCTGACTAACAAATCATGATCAAATTATGTATGGGGAGTGCAATATTTCATATTATGTAGGGGAGTTCGAAATATCATCACCCGAAATTAAACTATTACAATTGGCTAAATATTCCAAGAATTGTATCAAAAATGCGAGGTATTTAGCTAATTGCGAGAATTTAACTAGTTTTAAATAAAGCGGTGTTTAAGATTGAAGTTTTGATACACTCGGATGATGAAATTTCATACTCCTCTTACATAATATGAAATATCGCACTCCCCATACATAATTTATAAATCAGGTTGGCAGTCTGAACACAGGAAACCATATGCAGTCTTAAAAAATCAATTTTTTTTCAAAAAAATAGCAAGGGGGGACTGAGGAAAGCTAAAAAAAAAATACTTGATGCAATTGATAGTTGGGAACAACTATTCGAAAAGCTTAGAGGTATCCTCAGGAATATATGCTATTGTTCTTCGGACACTGTTGTTTGAGATTGAAGTCCGGTTCATAACTATGGATAGAAATTCCAGATTTTTCATCCCATCCTATTAATCAAATAAAACACGTAAATTATACAAAAGACATGCCTCTTTTCATGCAGAAAAACATTTCCAAAAAATGGACAAAAGAGTCTCTAAACAATAACATTGGCGACAATGGCTGCGTACCAATAGTCGGGTAAAAGTTGATTTTAAGTAAATTTTTCGGTAAATTCGATTATTTCTGAAAAACTCTATAGAAAACTGATCGAAAATTCTGTACTAAAATTGTTTTTTGCCGTAGTAAACGATTTACCCGACTATTGATACGCAGCCATTGTCATTGTAATGGATCCTGAAAATCCCCGGAACTGCTGACCAAAGCAAATTAATTCTAGTACAAACTTACCCTGCCAAAGATAAACGAGTTCAAGTTGTCGATATAAAGACAAAGATATGTTAGGCGAGAGTAATTCGAATAAAATTACAGTAACGCGCAAGTAGGCGCAATTACAATAACGAAACTTCCAAGGGGAATTTTTAAAAATGGATGAAATCAAAACCAATAAAGTAGTTAAAAAATGAAACTTATTGCTAAAACGATAAGTTTTTTTTAGATCTACGGCAAATAATAAAAATTATAAATTATTTTAATTTCAACATTAGGCTGCGTGCCAAACTTAAGGTAAATCGTTTACCACGGTAAAAACTGGTTTTAGAACAGATTTTTCGAACAGTTTGCCATAGAGTTTTTGAAACATACATAATTGAATTTACTAACTTAAGTTTGGCACACAGATAACTTTTTCTTTTATTTATAATCATGGTAACCAATCCACCAACACAATTTTGAATTAAAAAAAAATTTAGATTGTGCCGGTCACACGCATAGTGAAATTATATTTCTTTTATCTCTTTCTGTTTTTCTCCATAAAAACAGCCGTAGGAAGCCGTAGCCCATGGAATTCCGCTGTTATAGAGGAAAGAATGTTATAAATTCGACGGTGTATTCTGACTGGGTTGGTTTGTTGGGCATTTGTTTATTTTTTTCTCCTTTCACAATAATATGTTTGATAAAAGGGAAGTAGTACAAAGAAATATATCAAACTTCTTTGAAAGTTCACGGAAATTACAGTATTTTATAGTATTTTTGTGTGGTAGAGTGAAAATGATGATGATTTTGAACACCTATATTTATGACTTCACAACAGCCATCATCATAAATATTGTGTAAGAGAAACTAAGCTGATGTTAATATTTTTTATCTAAAGAATTAATGCAAATTTTGTCATACTATTTTAAAACCGAAGAAATGTTTCTTTAAAGATTTTCGGGTTTTCAAGTAAATTGACATCGTAATCAATCAGTAATACTAAAGAAAATGGTTTAATTAAAGTACAACTAAAACTCTTAAAGAGTGATTGGTTTAGATACGTTATTAATAGAAAACTAACGATTTTCTTTGTGCACGTTATGATAATAGGGAATCTCTATAGGTTCATCGGTTTCTATATCCTTATATCTACATATTTTCATGGGCCCACAGTTATTTTTAATTTAATTGTGAACACCTTTTCGGCCCATCGCTTGACCGCACACTTTCACTAGGCACAGTGCGTGTAATTTGTACTTTACCATAATTTAAAACTACAATTTGATTAGCACTTACACGCTACCAAAAATACTTATTAAATCGATCAGTTCCGGTGCTTATTTTTTATAAACACAAAACACCTTATATACTTCTTATATAAATAAAATATGACCTTGACAGTTCGCACACTTAAATAATTTTTTTTGTAAAATACTGATATGTATTAAAACAACTTTCAAGCCACAGAATTAGGCAACTCCATTGACCCTGCGCACACGATGATAACACTTGAATGCGATTAAAACACATAATATCTTTTAACACTGACTTGCAATGAAACTCCATAACAATAAGCTTTTTCAATATTTATAAAGCATTAAAAACTTACATTGGCATTCTTTTTCTTTTCCTCTAGCTCGAAATGTACATTTTCTTCAGGATACGCGAATCCTGCATCGTTCGATTGATTCTGGCCAAAGATCAACGCAATCAAGAAACAGATACAACTAATTATAAGTATTAACTTAAACATTTTGACTCTATTTAAATAACTGTATGTTTACACCACAACCTATCTTCTAATCGTTAGCTTATGATTAAGACTAAACCGAAATCGTCTGACATTGTACGCGAGTATATTGTATTGTAAATGCAAAAGCTGCTTAAAGCGAAGACTCAATAAACTGGATTTCGTGTGTATAACAGAATTTTGTTCAAGAGAAACAAAAGTCACATTGTTGAATCATTGTGCTTAAGAAAAATTAGTACTCTGCCCCGAACAAGTGTGTGTTTTGCAAGGTCGCGGTATGCAAGCGACGCCAACCTGCAAAACTTAATCATCTCAAGTTATACGGTGAAATGGTAATAAACCAGTTTATTCAAGTTTTGAGGTTGTCCACTTGTACAGTGTTTGCGTTGTTATCTACTCGAAACCGTTTTTTTTCTTTCATTTGGAATGTCTTAACTATTTCCGCGTATTTCATATCACTTACGGGTTTTTTTTAATGTTTTCAAGACGAGTTTAATAAAAAATAAAAGTCAATAAACACAATAATATGTGTAGTTCAGAATTTTCCAAAACATTTTGTTTGCAAAGTGAAAAATAAATAGAACTGATTTTAAGTTTATTAAGTTTAAAAGTTCAGAATTGTGAGGTAATTAGAACCAATTATATGGAGCAGTGCTGTTTAACTAGAGGGCAACGAACCGTATTGGACTAAATGAATTAAATAGAGTTTCTTTGTGTCTCACAGTTGGAAGTCGCTTTGTAAAGAGAATTAAAATTGCCACAATTGTAAACTACCGCAATAAATTTAATAGAAATATTGTAATTTTCCTAGGCATCACAACACATTATATCGAAATGCTGGTTAACTCGCTATTCTATATTTATGAACCATTGGCGTTCTGAAAAAATATGGAAAGGAAAAGGAAGAGACGTTCGAGTAATCAAAGCTAGTACATAGATTGCTAATGGAAATTTACCCCCATTAGCCTATCTCAAAACTAAAGTTGTAAATTACCTGACGACAGGACATTAGAGTTTATTGGGTAAAATACATACGTAAAAATTGAGTGGACCGGTCAAAGATAGGAAAACGTGAAATATTTTACCTTTTTTGAACAGAATGTTGAACAGCTTGATAGTTTTAACCACTTTAACCATTGTGGGCATGTTTAAAATAAAAATAATTTAATAACCTGTAAATAAATATCATATAAGGATTGTTTAGGGTTTTTTAAACCCGTTATATGATTTAACGGTAACGGACGCTGGTCACGGTCTCACCTCTAGAGCTGAACCACGCATATCTCGAGAAACGGAAGAATGTCGCAGGCACATATAATAAACTAATAGCGGAGATGCGTCTGTGGCAACATCATGCGTCTCACTCTCGCGCATTATAGTTGTTAAGGCATTAAAACCATTAACTCGTTAAAGAAGAATATCCTACTTCGCGGTTCAAACGGTCGAGCGCTGCTAACAAGTCAGCACCAGCGCGACTCATACATTTTTACAGCTTGGGTTATTTGCAACTAGTTTGAAATAATCAGTCAAAGCGAATGAACGCAATTCGTTTATTTGCGTTAGGCGTCGATACGCCATAACAAAACACACGTATTTTTATATTATTTAACCAATTAATTATTATAACTTTTTAATATGTAAGCATGCGTAGTTTATTTTGAAATATAAATATAAACAACGTGAACATATAAATCTTGTGTTCTGTGCTTAGCACTTCAATAAATCGTGTGTGTTATAATTTGAGTTTTATACGTCCAGGATAAACTGATCCGGGATCTGTGTTAGGTATTTGCCGTTCCAGTCCAGATGTTAAAGATTGCTAAGGCTTGCTTACCTACGAAGCTGAGGTTTCCCAGTTACGAAATTTCGAAAGCGGGTAAAACAAACCAACCATTATACAGTCCATTGTCCAGGATATTTTACATGGCCCTTCGAATTGAGTGAAATATAGTGTAAATTGGTTGGCAATCATCTTTGAGAATTGGTCATTTGAAAAACGTGCTGTATAGCTTATGAGTATTAGTGCTTGCATCCATTTTGTTTTTTTTTGAGTATAACCGATGCAAGATCCATCGTGTTAAATAATGGCTACGCCAATCGAAATACTTCTGCGTAAGCGGTCAAAAGTTGCTTTACCAAACTGGATACGGATCGAGAATAAGGGATCTATGCGATAAATAAGGAAGATATATCACAGGACGAGGTCATCGAATTATGCATTGCTAGCAGGATTCAACGAATGGGAGAGACAATTGACGCTGTCAACGAGCGGGAGGACACCGAACTGCAGCACCAGAAGTGAAGTTCGAGCTGGAAGACGAATCCTACGGAAAAGTAAATTGGTAACCTCAGATTCATTCATCGATGACGTCGGAGTGCTACGAGTTGGTGGGCGAATAGAGCATGCTCCAATCCAGTATGAACAATATGAACCTATTATTTTACCAAATCATGTCCGATAGGGGAAAAAATGGTGTAGCAACATATTAACAATTTCCAATGCGGCCTATCATATTTGATACACTTGTTGCGAAGAAAATATTGAATATTGGGGATTCGAAGCACTATTAGGGACATATTTCACAGTTGTGTTCAGTGTATAAGATAGGAGATAGTAAAACCATTTTTACGACAGGTGTTGACTTTGCGAGTCCAATACGAACGGTACTAATTCATGGCTGAGGTCAACGAATTCGAAAGAGCTACATATGTGTGTTTCTATGCATGTGCACTAAGGCGTCGCACATATAAGTCACTGTGGATCTATTCACTGAGTCGTTTCTGGTGGAATTTAACAGGTTCCTTGCAAGACGTGGAGCGTGTACAGACATACTACTGTGGGCAAAAAGTAGTAAGACTTTTTAATTTAAATTTCGCGCGGAAAACCATTCGTCGAAATATTTTTTTTCTATGTTGGTATGACTGTCAGTGACATCTGTGCCAAATGTCACATCAAAATAATCATTAGTGTTTAGTATACGGTTGTCTTTCTGAAGTACGAAAAGTGCATTCGGCGATTTTTACAATGAGTGAAATTATTCAACAATGAAATTCCATTAAATTTTGTGTGCAGTATCAATTTTGTGGTGCTGAAATGTTCAGAATGTTGCAAAATGCCTTCGGTGATAATTGTATGTCGCGAGCAAGTGTTTTTGATTGGTACAAATTGTTCAAAGAGGGTCGAGAACGTGTTGACGACGAACCACGTCTAGGACGGCCATCAACATCAACTGATGAAGAACACGTTAATAAAATCAAGGAATTAGTGCTCGAGAATCGACGATTAATAGTCAGAAACCTTACTGGCATCGTTGAAATATCGGAAGGATCAGTGAAAATCCTTTTGAAAGATCATTTGGGGCTAAGAAAAGTGAAAGCACGATTGGTTCCAAAATCACTCAATTTTTTGGAAAAACAGCGTCGCGTTGACGTCTGTGAAATAATGCTTTACGACTACCAGGCCCAGAAACAGATGATCAATTGGCCGAATATCGTGCCAAAGGTGAGCCGAAGCCGATAAAACCACGTCAAAGCAAGTCAAAAATCAAGGTGTTGTTGACAGTTTTCTTCGATTATCGAGGTGTGGTGCACTCCGAATTCCTTCCGACCGGCAAAACTGTCAACAAGGAATACTATTTGAGTGTTAAGCGTCGTTTGCGCGAAGCTATTCGTAAAAAGAGGCCGGAATTATGGGTCGACAACTCTTGGTTTTTGCACCACGATAATGCACCTTCTCATACTGCATTGTTTTACGTGATTTTTTCGCCAAAAATTCTACCCATATCGTTCCGCAACCACCGTATTCGCCTGAGTTAGCTCCGTGTGACTTGTGGCTGTCCAGCAAACTCAAACGATCGCTCTGGGGAAACCGTTTTGAGTCATTTGAAGACATTAAACGTGAATCGCTACGCGCATTGGAGGCTATTCCGGAAATTGACTTTAACAACTGTTTCGAGGATTGAAAAATCGTTGGCACAAGCGTATTGAGGTCGGGGGGGATTACTTTGAGGAGGACGAAATAGGTTTGGAAAAATAAATAAAGAATTTTAAAATTATGAACAAAGTCTTACTATTTTTTGCCCACAGTATTATACTCGGATAATGGATCAAATTTCAAAGGTGCTAGGAAAGCAATCGACGAACTGAACAAATTTATATTGGAAAAAGGAGAACAAATTGCAACGCAATTAATAACACAACATCCGTATTCGGAGGTCTCTGGGAAGCCGGAGTAAAGGCAATTAAGACCCATCTGCAACGCGTAACTGGTGAACCAGTTATTTCCAATGAATATGTGCTCACTCCCACACATTATTTAGTTGGTACATAATGTGTTTCGCTTTCGTGTATATAATCGCTTGAATGAAAATGGTCCAAATAATGTGGAGAAGATGGTACAAGGGATACATTTATAGTTTGCAGTAACGGTTTAAATGGAAGCATAACGAGGCCAACGTAAAGGTGGATCAAATTATGTTGATCAAAGATGACAATTCATTTGTAAATGCTTGGAGACTGGGAAAGGTGTTGAAACTGCATACTGGAGGAGATGGAAAGGTTCGTTTGATAAACTTGAAAACGGCTGATGGCGAGACGCAGAGAGTAAGTAATACATAAGTTATGCCTGTTACCCATACAATAAATTCAATGCCATCCTTGGTTCTGGTAAACATACGAATATGTTATCTGGCCTAACTTACATAAGTTATGTTGTCATTTCCATGTTAAAAGAACTTTAGTATCTAGTTCCATAGTTTCAGGTATCAAATTATGGTTGATAATTCAAACCAGAAAGCCCGAATAAGATGTTAATTCCCACCAACGAAGCTTGCCTACAGCAATATCATATTTAAATGTAGCCTTTAAAATTGCGTCATTTAACACCCAAGCGTCGCCCTACACATAATAGATATCGATAGAAATAAGTGCATCTGTCACAAAGGTCCAGTGAAGTTCAACAGTCCAGCAAGATGGTATACCATTATACAACACTACCAATCAACACGTAAAAACACCACGTCCATTAAGAAGTTAAAAAAAAAACCAAGGATCTCAGCTCAAGCCAGTAACGAATTTATTACAAAATAAAATATTTTGAATCAACGATTCAAGGCGGCGTAGTAAGTTACGGATTTGCTGTTCCAGTCCAGATGTTAGAGATTGCGTCTTATCTTACTTACCAGGAACAAATTCTCTTCCCAAGTAACCACCGAGCGAGCTACATCGATGGAACAATAATAATAAACTGTACGATAACGACCAACAATCAAGTAACAGCCCAATAAGTGTAAGCTGAGGATTCCAAGTTTCGAAACACGAAAGCGGGTGAAACAAACCAACCATTATACAGTCCATTGCCCCGCACAATCTGATCCAGGATAAACATCCAGATGCCAACTTGATAAATATATATTCCAGATAAAAATCGGCACATTTTAAGGTTAGACTTAACAATTTCATACAAATTTCATTCAAATTTAATACACAAAATTTTCGGTGAATAAAACCTAACCTAAAAACAGTGCTCATTCACAAGACGGAGCAACATTAAACACATTTAAGCAACTATTACATTACAGCAACAATTGCAAAATCCGGGAAATATAAGGTTGTAATCGAACAATTGTACAATCCGGTCATCAACTCATCGCCATCCCAGCTTCTACAGAAAATGGAATCATTATCCGAAAATCAAATAGGTGCTTAGGAACTTGTGGTTACAACGGCTACCAACAGATATGCAAGCAATTTTGTCGTGTTTGGAAGACGCAAATTTTAGCGATTTAGCAAAAGTAGTGATGACAGCCGATAAAATAATGGCCGTTAATAAACCTGCGGGCATTCACACGTTTCATTCAGATCCGAATTGAGGCATTGACTCACAATCTTGTAAGTTAACAACATGAATTGACGGAATAGTAGTCCAGCACAACAGCGAAATATGGTGCGCGACAAATCTCTCCATCGCAGCGCATCACAATCACAAGCCCTGTAATTTGGACGCTAGCAACGACATTTCTATGCAATCATAAATCATTAGATGCCTCACTATGTTCGGCAGGTGATGGTAAAAGATAAAGCTGATGGGCGATTTTAAAAAAGTAGAATTTTTCGAGTGTCATATATTTTCTCTGCCCGCAAAATCGAACAGTACTCCAATCCAGAAACGTCTATATGATTATATTTAGATATTTTAATTGCAGAGCCTGCAATTGCAGTATAATAACAACTTTGCATTACTTAACATAATTATTTATTCATTCTATATTTATTTATTGAGGTTTCTTTGAATCAATAAAACTGTGATACAGCTGGTTTCTCCAGTTTATTTTGATTATTATTTTGTATAAACAGATCTAGTTATCTCTTATTCTATTTCCGAGAAAAATTCCAAACACAAGATTATCTGAGGCAAAAAATGATTTCATGTTTAACGAATGATTTATTGAATTGGTTGGGGATTTTTGTGACCGTCGTTTCGCAATCAGCAATAAAATTAAGTGTCGTTATTTTTATAATTGTTATTGTACAAATATGAAATTTTTCAAATAAGTAGGGAGCACCTACACGTGTTAAAACTCACCGACGAATTTGCACCAAACATAGTCAAACATCTGTGGCCCGGCGCCATATGTCCCTAAATTTAGGTGCGTGAGTTTATTGAAAAGCATCATGTTAAACTTGTTTAATAATTCTACGTCAGTACAACCACGACAAGTACAAATACGACAGCAGAAAAAAATACGTGCCAAGTAAAACTAGATCTCAGAATTAGATTACAGAAACAAGTTCTTTCTAAATATTTTTACATTAACTAATTTAGCGGCACAAATGTTTCAACCACGCTTCAAAAGGATGAATATATTCTCATATTCTCACGAAACTTTTCCAACACGCTCAATTTACTAGCCGAAGTACAATAAATGCAAATAAATCGGAATGTCTGGCGCATTTGTGGTGACACTTGGAGAATCAATGCTTCGCCGAGACATTTTTCCCATTCGTCATCAGAAGACAGAAAATTGCAGTTGATTGCTGCCTCCTTGTATGTTTCTTATTCATTGACAACAGTTCTGCATAACGTGTTGCACCTGGGACATGAAGTATAAGAATTCGAAGGTAGTAACGTTCCTGGTCGTTCAAAACACCGGTGAACATGTGAGCTACAATTTTATTTCCACCGCTCTATCGTTCGTCCATTTTCCATGATTAAAGACAAAATTATAGGGGATTTCTATATACAGATAAGGGTGAGCTGCTACATCCTCTTAATTTAGATGAAACCTTGCTGCAAGTTTTCTATTTCCACCTGCATCTTCCTCTAGTAATGGCCATATTGCTTCAAGAGCGGTGATGCATCAATTAAAATTCATCAATCACCAGTTCAAAAAGCAACATTAGCGCAGTTATATGTAGATGTATTTGACGGCCTTCAATGACGTGAATATCTCTACATTGAGGTGGCCGTCTTATTTGAGGAGTAGGTACTTATTGTGTGGAACTACGTAACGATTGTTCTAAACCTTGGAAATTCTTTCAGGATTTATTTTTTGCACTTTCTGTCCTACATACATGGAGCAAATGGTTGACACAACTTGATCGAAAATAAGAATATCAGAGTCAAATGGAGGCTCAAATACTGTCAAATGGAGGCTCAATTTGTGCATATTCACAAATTATGGTAACGGTCTCGGCTTAACACCATGTTAACTATCGATACTCTTCGATTATGTTCAATGGCTGTCTGTTTTTCCTTGTGCTCAATCTCTTCATTAATTGATATGACGCAGTGTGATGATTATGTGATCGGAAAAGGCGATCGATTTGATAGCCTTTGAGGTTTGAAGAGATGTGTTCTTCCACATAGCTCGAATCCTATTCACAACGTAGTATTGCAAAAGATTTATGTTCGCCCTCTGGAGAAGTCAGATGGAATGTGCTATGATAAGTTTGACCGTGAATCTAGAATACATATTGTTCGTTGGAGTATCAACTATTTTCACAAACATTGAAGCAAATGATACGAGGCTGTTATATGCTCATATGTCCTCACGGCAATTTCGATAATGTACGCTCGTTGAAACAGATAAAGCTCAACTAAAATACTCAGGATAAATCAATGAATCGCCGTTTAAATTGAACAGCTTTGTAAGTTTAGCTTTTCCTTTGCAGTAGCAGCTGCGTTGGGCATTCTTTAGGCTTATTTATTCATTAATTTATTTATTTTCTTTTCAAATTTTTTAATAACTGCACCCGTCATATTGAGCATGAAAGTTCATTTATAATAAAGTGCACAGTCAAAATTAGGTCCAAATTTACTTATTGCTAATTTCTTTGTGTGACACTGTGTTGTAAATCGCGACAAACTCGAACTATTAACCGTGAGTGGCGGTAAATTTAGAACGGCTCATCCATTCTCATCTCTCACATGTTATCCGAACTTCTTTATAGAACTCATAAATAAAATGGCTTCAATGATCGTGATAACTAACATTATTTATTGTTGGGCTTTGTTTTACAACTTAAATTTTACTCAAACCAAATATTTAAAAATTTATTGAAAACATATTAATTATTTTAAAGGCAACTACAAAAAGGCTTAGTCGTTCCCTTATAAATTTGAGAGATTTACAGAACAGACAAACACTGTCCATTGGTAAGCAGTCATGACGAATAACTTGAGTTTCGTCGGAGAAGTTGACTTCATTCTGAATTCCTTGTCTTTGTGTAGTTTGTGTTGTTTCTAGAGTTTCATTTCGAGGGCGATGAGCTTGTGGAATTTCGTTTGTAGTACGTCGGATTAGAGTTGTTTCTGGAGTTTCGACGAATATTAGCAACTCTTTCAGCAGCTTCTTTGTTGAATTTCTCCACAGTTTGTTGGTTTTGCCTATCATGCCTACGCTGTTCAATCATCGGCTGTTTTCAATTGGATTTTTAACCATTATGATTTGAAAAGTGTCTTAAAGTTTTTAAAAAATTGCACCTGGAAGGAAGCCATTTGTGATTGCACCTCAGCAACTGTTGACTGAAAGGTTGTATATTTTGCCATCCATAATGGCTTTAAATTCGTTTTATAGTCTAGACTGGAACTTATGAAAGGCCTCCTTTATATATATAGTCAAGGGAATGTGCCTTGAAGGCATCCATTGACGTAGTTTTTTGAGATTTATGAGATTTCGTTTTCCCAGCCATCGCAGCCCACGTGAGGCAGAAATGTTATTATAACACGACACGGCGAGACAGGATGTATAAAAACAGTTGTTCCCCGCTCGGTAACAGTTAAATATTATAGTATTATATTAAAATTCTGGTAGAAACACACTATGATATACCCCAAATCTCCACAATATGCGTTCATTGGTAAAGATGCACAAGTTTTCGTAAGTATAATCAGCCAAACGTGTTGCAAAAATAACCAAGTGCACTCACACAACACACTAGACCTTATTCCACACGGCAGCGACAAATATAGCAGCACGCTTTAATTTTCCAATAATCCAGTATATGCATTAGCTGATAAATTAAATAAAATTCAACATTCTAGTAGATTTCAATCACGTGAACGATCAGCATCATGAGGATCATCCACAACTCATAATTCAACAAGAACTGTGCCGAAATATGAACAATGTTGGTGGCATTTCAAATTCGGCGAAACAACCGTGTAACTTCGGTACAAAAAACTAAATGTTCAGTCCGATATGGGGGAAATTCGATTGAAAATTATAATTCGGAAAATTTCATTAATCGTTTATATATATTTCGGATTTTCAGTCGAATCAACAATTTTTAATCGACATTGGTGCCGACATTTTTGCTTTGCCCCCAATCAAAAATGAAAAGCAAAAACCCTCAAATCGAACTAAACTCTTGTTATCGTCAATAAATTTCGGATTGTGACGGGTATTTCCGTGGACATTTATCCTGGCCGATGTAAATCAACATATCATCGAGGCTGATTTTATTAAACACCACGAGATGATAATCGACTTGAAAGAGAATCGCTTGATAGACAGCTTGACCAAATTATCAACAAAAGGTACACTTTCAGGTTCGCTTTCGACGTCACGGATCTAATAGCAGATGTTCTACGAGAATATAAAGGTATCAGTGATACACGATCACAGAAGTTACACGGTTACATTACGGTTATATTACACGGTTGTACAATATTTTCTATCATCGATCTTCAACGGGCATACCAACAAATACCGGCGAACTACCGTTTGTGTTCCCTTACATCGACGACATTGCACGAGGACCATCGAAAATATCTTACCATCGTATTTGAACGTTTACGACAATATGGCCTCAGTATAAACATTGCAAAGTGTGTATTCGGTAGGGCAGAGGTGATATTTCTCGGACATTTAATTACTCTAGCTGATTTATACGTGGGGCGGTCAACAATAAATCAGTTTTGCAAAAACTAATAAATGGTAACAAGAAGAGCGGCCAAACTCCAATCAACTGTATGGAAGAGGCAGAATCCGCTTTCCAAAATTGTAAAGATGTTCTGATCAATACCATCTTATTGACTCATCCGGCAAGCCACGGAAATTTGTTCTTGTTCAGTAAATGTAATGAATTCCAACCGTTAGGATTTTATCCTTAGGATAAAATTTTATTCCTTAGGAAGAAATTACTTGATACTAAGCAAATGCGTCATACCTATGACAGAGAAGTTTTGTAAAGAGTGGTTAAATTTTAAGGGCCGACGTTGAATGTGAACCACACCTAAACGTCAAGTTTTTTTCTGCATTTAATTTGGCATTTCTCAATTTCAGACTAACTCAATTTGAATTCCAAACGTCGTCAATGGTCAGAATGGTGGCAAGAAATGGCAACAGTGGATGATCAATTTTCGAAGAAAATCATCTTCAGTGATGAGGCACATTTTCACCTCAGTGGATTCGTCAATAAGCAGAATTGCCGCATTTGGGCGAATTATAATCCAAGAGTGATTGTCGAAAAACCAATGCACCCACAAAGAGTGACTGTTTGGTGCGGTTTATGGGCTGGCGGCATCATCGGGCCAAAATGTGGCCGGTCAGGCAGTTACTGTGAATGGTGTTCGCTATCGTGAGATGATAACGAACTTTTTATGGCCCGAATTGGAAGATATGGATGTGGACGATATGTGGTTTCAACAGGACGGTGCCACTTGCCACACAGCTAACGAAACAATGGCTCTTTTGCGCGACAAATTCAATGGCCGTGTTATCTCACGTATGGTGGCGATGTCAATTGGCCGCCAAGGTCATGTGATTTGACACCGTTGGACTTCTTTCTTTGGGGTTATTTGAAAGAAAAGATGTACGTCGATAAGCCAGCAACAATTCAAGAGCTAAAGGATGAGATAATTCGGCACATTAACGGCATAGAACCTCAATTATGCCTAAGCGTCATCGAAAATTTGGACCATCGGGTGGAGGTGTGCCGCTGAGGTCGCGGCGGCCATTTGGCCGATATTTTGTTCCATACATAATTGAACCATACCATATTATCATAATAAAAAGAATTGACAATAATTTCCTAAATAATTTGTGTTTTATTCAAAATCAACATCGGCTCTTAAAATTTAACCATCCTTTATTTATACGGACCATAAATCATTTATCTTCGCTTTAAGCAATAAAAAATGAGCCGTACACAGCGACAAATCAGACAACTCCATTATATCGGGTAATTTACCATCGACATCCGTCACATTGCTGGTTCGGAGAATATTGTCGCCGATTTGTTGTCGAGGATATGTTCGGCGCAGCAACGAGATCCGAAATTGCGTCAATATTCAACAGAAATGCGACGAACATTTCATTATCGTTAAGTCGGTTAGCCATGCCAAATTTGAAAATAAAAAATATATATTGTGACATTTCACAAAAACGAGCTCGGCCTGTTCGGTTCCATAATCATCCGTAAAGTGCATGAACTTACTCACCCTGGCGTTCGCGGCACACAGAAATCAGTTTGCGGTCGATTTGTGTAGCCATCGAATAACAGATTGTCAAACATTCGTAAAGGAATGTATACAATGTCAACGATCAAAAACATTGCGGCACAACGAATTCCCGATTTCGAAGTACATCCATCCAAATTCGCGGAACTGTGATAAATTCCAATTTATCACAGTTTGAAGCGCAAGCTTTCAGAGAACTGAGCGAAATTCTAGCCGAAAAATATTTGAAAACCACACCAAAACCATCCGCAAGCCAAAGGAATAATTGAACTTTGGCACATTACTTTAAAAACTACCATTAAACGTCACCAAAACGACGACTGGTCAAACTTGGTGCCATTAATTTTGTTGGAGCTACGGGTCGTGTACAAAGACGATTTGAATGCATCTCCGGCAGAACTGGTACTAGGTCAAACCCTACGTATTCCAGGAGAATATTTTTATCCAACGAAAAACGGAAAAACTAAATCTGAATTCGTAAAAGAATTTCAGAGAATAATGTTTATTATTCGGCCCACAACAACCACTCATCACGACAACGCGAAAGTTTTTGTGCAAAAGGAACTTCCAAACTGCCCACACGTATTTGTGAGAACGGATGGCGTACGTGCCCCATTACAAAGCCCATATACAGGTCCATATGACGTGGTGAAGCGTTTCGAAATATATTTTGTTGTAAAAATCAGCTATAAAGGATTAGATATTTTTATTGATCGTCTGAAGGCAGCTTTCATTCCAAGTGAAACTGAAGAGCAAGTAATGCCGAAAGTTCGTTTAGGAATAACACCTGTTACACGATTAGAAAAAGCAACGACACCTGTACCATCACCAATCAAAACTACAAGAACAGGAAGAAGAGTAATAATACCCGCACGTTTTCACTAAGGGCGGAGTGACTCTACATCATCACATAAAACCGTAATCCACTTGTCATTATATCAATCTGCATCGTATACGTATGGTCAACCTGTTCTAAATTGTTATTGTCGTAATTATCATTTTTTTCATCATTTTCTTTGATCATTACCATTTTGGGAAAAAAGCAGTGGTATTTTTCTTTTTTCCCAAAATGATTATCGGAGAAAGTGTGTAAACAATATTTGTTAAAAAGAAATAAAAAAGCATGTTGTTTGAAGTAAATGATTTTATTTAAAATAATACAAACAATTGTTAAAATAGACTGTTTTTAAGTTACCTATATTTATATTATTATTAAATTATACTATTAGTTTGACGTTTCTGAAGAGTATGCTGTTTTTATAGTGGATATGTACTAAGTAAATCTAGTGTAGTGGAACGCAGCAAATTGAAACATTTTAAATGTAGACCAACATGAGCTGAATATACCCAATTTCATTTTCTACAAACCGGCAAATTTTTTGATTCAAATTGCAATGAAAATATCCACTGCACTGTAATAAACACTTTATTTCACCACAAATCTCGCCTCGGGTAACACTATATATTCCCGTAATGTCATAAAATTGTGGTGAAATTTTTTATTTTTTTTGTATTGTGTGTTAAAAATGTCTGTCAAGTTCAACGCACTGTTTCGCGACGTAAGCTTATAAATGAATTTGTAGAAAAATTAATAAAGAAAATGTCTAAATCATATATATTAACTATAAAATATAAGTTTAAGTAAAATAGTTTATTGTTTCAAATATTGCAAATAGATTTAATTACAATTTTGTAGTGTTTATTAGCTTTGTTTTAATGAATATGTAGAATGTTTTAGTGAGTGTCGTCGTATTATTATTATTTTCTATTTGTATAGTGTGTGAAGAAAATACGTTTAAAAAGAAAATAAATTGAATAATACATAAATATAAACATTATCCGCAAGTTTTAAAGTGTTTTATCATACGGTACCGTACGCATAGATGTACGAACCTCTGTGAACAAAACATAAAAAAATGTTTACAAAAAAATCTCATACTGACATCAAAAAATCAACATTAAAGATCCAGGATAGTAAAAAGGATTCGGCAACCCGTTTACGGCATTTAAAAACAATTCTAGGTATTCGATACGTTTTTATAAATTATATATTTTTAAGTACATTATATTGAATAGTAAAATAATAATCATAATGTAAATGGATATGGTGGGTGGATATTGATGAATATGAAAGCTACAAAAACAAATCACCAACTACGGTAGTATATGGCAGCGTTACACATTTACATATCGCTCTCGTATTATTGCTATTGGTGAGATGAACAATAGGATTGCATTGTGATTTTTTGGATACCAATGCTCATCATTTTGATTACGAATTCATTTTTATAGTTTTCTTTTATCCACCTGTTAATTTGGTTGTTTATTTGTTAATACAAAAAGCTAAAAAGTGCGATTATGAATGGAATCATATGCTGTAATATCCGTGTCAACACCTGTAGTTTGGAATACATTATGAATACAGTGAAAACTCAAAATTGTATATCAGCAAAACAATGGGACACTTGATAAATTAACTGGGATCGGGTGGATAAGCTTTTTACTACATTAAAAGGCGCATAATTGTAAATCTTCCTTGCTGCGGTGTGTACTTTCTAGTTCGTTTCTAAGCCTGGGGCTTTTAAATATATTTTCGCATAGAAAGGGTTGATTCGAAACATGTATAATTTTTCTCTATTTTACTTTTGAAATTGAAACCTTGCATCAGTTAAAAAACTTAAGGCAAGTGTACCACAGGTCTCTACTTTCGCCAAATTTTGAACGTTATGTCCAAAATGGTATACTTGGTGAGCGTGGCTTAGTTTACAAGAGATTGTGCACATTTGTGTCTTTTCCTCACAAATTTTTATCAACTTACTCCAATCTTACGGTGGCTGAAAAAATCGCGTATTATTCCATCGGGCACAAGTGAAAGTTTAATCCTGGCGAACTCCTTCCATTTCCAAATTGGAATGTCGTTGAGCCCGGTGGTCTTCAAGTTATTGAATACAATAGTCTCCGTGATAATAATAGAAATTATTTTGAAGTGTATGCGTCTAATTTTACAGCTTACGTCAGCCGAATGCCGATTTAGATGAAAACACCACATTAATAATAAACATCACACATTAATATCCAGTGATTTGCACTGAACTTGTTATTGGAAACAAAATAAATATTTTAATCGCACTCCGGAGCGGTAACTTGTAGCTGGAGCCAGTGAGTTTGTTGGAGACGTTGCGGGAATTTATTCAAAAAACGTTTAGTTTGGCCCAAATGGCTCGCTCCCAAAATGATTATTAAACAAATGATGGTAAACTATTAAATTCGGTCTCGTATAATCTCTATGGCTTCTCTCAAATTTCTCAAATATTTTTATAATTATAAAATTGTGATGTATTTAGAGTTCCAATCCTGAAGTTTCTTGAATTGATAGACATCGTTCCACTGTTTATTATTGAGAATATAATCTATGATTTTCAACCTTCAAACTTCAAACTTAAGCTTTCTAATTATAAGGTTAGAACTTTCGACCATACTAATTTTTTGAAACAACATCTGCCATCTATACGTTAAATTGGGTAATTCTGGAATTACCCTCATATTTTCAATAGAAGTGAATCCACCAAGGCTTGGAAATCAAACCTTGGGACTACTGTCAATTAAATCGAGCTTACCCTCAGGTCGAAAAGAGACTTTTATAGTAGCAAAGATATGAAGATCAAACAAGACGCCATTCTGACCATTTTCTAGTAATTGCGAAATATATCATCCACCTATTGGAATATTAAAGCAGTCATTCACTATCCGATTCCGTGAAGTACGATGGAACAAAATAAAATCGACGGTATGAAATGCTTCTGGAACTATTTAGGTAATAATATATAAGGTTTTCCAATAAGAGTGATATGATTCGCAATAATTCAATTGTTGCACTTGCTGTGTGGCACACGTAGCCCCGTATTGTTGGGCCAAATGTTGTCAAGATCAACTTCTTCCAATTTCGGCCATAAAAAGTTGGTTATCATCGATCTATACCGATCTCCATTGACAGTAACGGTGTTACCAGCTTCATTTCGAAAAAAATATGGACCGATGATTCCACCAGACCAAAAACCACACCAAACTGTCAATTTAGGTGAATGTAATGGTTTTTCATGAATAATTTGTGGATTTTCTTCGCGGCAGTTTTGTTTATTCACCGCACCACTCAGAAGAAAGTGAGCCTCATCGGAGAAGATGATTCTGTTGCAATTGGAGAACGATTATTTTGATAATAAAACTGAATAATTTGTAAACGTTGTTCTTGCGTATATCTCATCATGATGAAATTGTAAACATTACTGAATAGATACAATGAAACAAAAAATGACAGATCATGACATATTACAAATGGCCGAAACGTCACGTAAAAATCATATCATTCCTATTGGAAAACCCTTTACAACTAAAGGTAGAAACATTTGATGGGCGGATGAGAACAAGCTTCACTTAAAGAAAGAGATCACGCGCCTAACGTCGCAAAGAAATACTCCAGCCAAATCATCAAGAAGAGGAATCGTAAATCCACAAACAACAGGTACTCAACTTAATATGAAATTTAACAATTTACGTCGGCGGAATTCACTCTTTCTCAAGAGAAATAGGGTCGAATTGAATCGCTTTGCTTTAACACTGTCTGCAAAGTTTTCGCCAACGTAGTCGCGACAAGTTATCACAGTGTCCGTATTTGGGACGACTACCGGTTTGGTTTTCGTCCAGTCAGGCTAAAATCAATCAAACTTTTTCTTTGCAGACTGTCTTAGAAAGTGCTATGAAAAGGACATCCCTGTACATTTTCTGTTCATAGATTTTAAAAAGTATGGCTAAGCAAGCTGATAATCGATGGCAAAATATCAGACTTTCAAACTATATCGTTAGAATATTCGTTAGCCCAACATAGCATAGCACAGCTCCTTTTAAAGAGTGATCCAATAAAAGCTTTCGGAAGTTTTTTTTTGAAATAAAATATATCTTGGAGGCCAATTCACGGGTCCGTTTCTGTTCCAACACCCATAAATCAAATCGTTGTCGCAAAGGTAGGTCAACGGGCTTCAATTCATGAACAAGCTGTATTTTGTATGCCTTCAAACCAAGATCTCTCTTCAAAATACGCCATAATGTGCCATACAAGACATCCAGAGCTTGAGAACGGCGACGAATTGGTTGATTGCGCTCTTCACGTACACTTTCAGCTACAGCAGCAATATTCACAAAAGATCGACTTGTACGCACTCTAGTCGGTTGGTGAATATCCAATAATGAAAAAGTGGTTCGAAATTTATTGATTGTTTCGCGAAGAGTCGCGAATATCGTCGTTGTACGATTTTAAACTCCATAAAATGGTCGAAGACCACGAAAACAATTTTTCACTGAACACTGATTTTTGAAATAAATTTCCACAACTTGTAAACGTTGCTATCGTCAATTCATGGTGAAATGTCAATGAATACTGAACACAAATGTCATATGAACATAACAGTTGCGTTGCATGAACCCAATGAGAATTCCAATTGGTAAAAGTACCTCCTATTGGATCATCCTTTATAAGGTTGGGGAAAAACAAATCCATTATTTTTACGTTTATGTCGCGATTTTATTTAACATGGCTACAATCATTCGTTTTGGCTTAAATATGCGCCGTTTTTTTACTTGTATTACTCGTTGCCATTTAGAAGGCAATTTCATTATGCCGCTTCTCTAAAACGCCTTATCCCTATTAGCAAAAAACTGAGATAGCTAGTTTTCACAAGCCTTGAGGCCATTTTTAAACCACCAAGAGCGTTTGCCATGAACAAAAAGAGATGATAATCGTTTGGTGGCAGATCCGGCCTATAAGATGGACGCATAATAACCTCCCAACCAATCTCCCGAAGCTTCTGGCGGGTCATCATGGGCGTGTGAGACCTGACGTTGTCCTGGTGGAACACGACATCCCTTCTATTGGCTAATTCTGATCGATTGCTGCCTTCAGTCGGTCCAATTGCAGGCAGCAGCTCATAGTAGATGATTGCATTCCTATCCCATTACACACGCAGCAAAACCTTCCTGGTTGTCAATCCTGTCCACCGTTTTGCCCACTTCGCCAGTGACGCCAGTCGTTTCCGCTTGACATTGTCATATGTGACCCAATTCTCGTTGCTAGTCACCATCCGTTTCAGAAATGGCTCGATTTCGTTCCATTTGGCCAAGGATTCGCAGATGGAAACACGCCATCAAGTTTTTTTTCCGTCACCTCGGGTGGCACCCAAATATCGAGGTTCTTTTTAAAGCCCGGCCGTATGCAAATGGTGTAAAACTGTTTTGTGGTCGATCTTCAGCTTCTGGGCGTACTATGACAGTTCGTATGCCGGTGTACTTCGATAATTTCCAAGACTTTCGACAATAGGCCTTCTGAAAAAGGAATGACGAAACCAAAATTGCGCGTGATTGGCTGTGATAGTATCGGGACCATAGACACTATTCACAATTTCAGCCACTTGCGTTTTCCCCTTTATTGAAGCAAAATTGTAAAATATAGCGAATTTTCTCTTTGTTTGCCTCCATCCTTGTCACGCTATAACTCAACCGAATCGATCAATCAAAAGAATGTACATGAATTGAAACCTCAAGCCATCAATTCGGCCTTCATTTAAACTTCAATATTTGAGATCAATGACCAATGGGCAAACCTCAATATCTGTAGACACATCATCGTGGATTGCAGCAGTTTTTTAAGGATTCTGCGCCAACATTAACATTTTTAAATTTTCTGGCGTTCTCTTTTTATCTGCAGCAGCATTGCTGTGACGGCCAAATTTATTCATCGGATATATCGCCTAAACGTAAAGAAGAACAAGTTTATCCCGTTTCTGCTCAAAGCTTCCATTGAAATAACTTCATGAAGTGTTACGTTTTGAACACATAGAGCAACTTGATCGATGAGACTGTCAGCAGCTAATTGATATTAGAGTTTTTTTTGGATTATCTCCATAATTTAGACCATTCGTCAGGTTTTTTTTCTTCATGTTATAGTATAATTCACTACATGATGTGGTTTCACTTTATGTTGTGTTGGAGTCGCTTTTCCTTGTAAATTCGAATAATATGGAGAATTCTAAAGAAAATGATATTAGGAATGCGGAAATTTCCCTCCATTTCAATAATAAGGTCCCAAAGCCGAGATCATGAAATCGGACCGGAATTATTCCTAAACAAAAAAGTTCTTAAAATGGTTAAAGCTGGCATATATAATTTTTGTAGGAACACACAAATACACGAAAGTTTAACGGCAAAATTGCATTCGACAACTATTTCATTATCGAGCAATTTTGAACGGAAATGTACTACCGATTAAAATTGAGTATCACAAATCTAGCAGATTAGTCATTGCTTTTAAAATATTAGCCGCATTCCTGACGCACGATCTGATCCGGTTTTCAGTTCAAATTCCGTGAAACAACATAAAAGCGCATACTAGGTTTGAATTCAAAATTTGGGATCTAGAACAAGGATCAATATTGCCATATAAAATTTGAACTGATCCAGATAAAATGAGTACAAGAGTCATGAAATGCAGAAATGATCGAAATTGTATTTATAGTTCATCCCACATTCAGTACGGCAAATTTGAATAGATTCGAATATATATAGTATAACCAGGCAAATTTGATGTCTCATCGTCATTTCCCAAAGGAAACAAAGAACTATTCGCGGATCGCGATTATGGTTTGGGCCACATGTACTGGATTTCTGTCTGGCTGAAGCGAGAATCTGGCTGTAAGAGACAATTCAAAAGCGATATTCTTCTGACCTTTCGTAATTGACGACGATATTAACGCTTGTGGACCGGCTCGACCGTAAACACTTCATTTTTGCGAGATTCCTCAAGCCGTTTCGCCTTCATCTCACCACTGGGAAAGTGCTACATGATTTAAGCTCAATAGATCATATTTTCCGAAAGAGATACTCATACTACTATAATAGCTGTTAGCACGACCTAATGCAATGTTGCACAACAATTATGTTTTGTTGTTAATACGTGGGAGCTCTAAAACTGTAGTTTATACTTTTGCGAATTTGCAATGACCTTCGCGTTTAAGCAAAACTTCTTTTCCTAGCTAAACTCTGAGCTTAGGAAACATGAAATTGTTGGTGGTCAATCAAATCAAATTCAGCTGGTCAATTCTGCTGCCTACCTTTTCATTCTGTCAAATGAAGGGACAGGGTCCCCGAAATCGGCGTCCAGCTTGACCTTAATTTGGGTAGATGTATTGCCTTTTAAATACAAAGTTTTTCATGTTTAGATATAAAGAACTGTAAGATAAACGTTAGATACAAAGGACTGAGCGTGGTTTTGATGTATTCCGCCATCTTCATCTTTTTGATTAGTTAGGCTAGGCGGTTGGTAGTTATTGTGTGGTTAGATTTTCTTATGAAACAGGATTGCACCAAAACCAATGCATCTCTCTATCACGCTCCTTCTATTACAATTTTGCGATGATATCGAGATTACAACTTCTGATAAGTTGGCCTTAGAACTGAGTTGAATACGGAGTTTGTATTTAACGGAAGTTTGTAACCTAATTAGGTGCTTCCGATGTTTCTGCTGTCCCACCAGTTTTCATAAAGGATTTGTTGTCACTGATAACCAGTTGTTATGAGGTCGCGGTTGTCTTCGAAAGAGGGGTTTCAAGTATTCCTGAAATCCTTAATTTGGGTAAAGGAATCGGTTTAGTGGAAGTTAATTTGATATTAACATGTTCGTGTGTTCTGTTTGGGTCAATTTAAGATTAGAAAAAGAAGTATGCATCGCTACTAAAACAAGCTGGCCTCAAAGAAAATGTATATTTCTACATTATCACATTGAACGAGATCTAAACTAAATTCAATCGATTAAGGTTTTCCTGAAGCTGTTGTCATTACTAGTTTGATGCCTGCTGTTTGGCCAGATAATCTTGATGATTTAATGTCTTTTTTAGATGCTGTTTAAAGTGGTCTCCAGCTCAAAAAACGTTTTTTCAGCTCCAAACGTGTTCGAAAAGTGCGGTTTGTCTTCAGCTTCTCTTTGAAATATTTACTTAACAAAATGTAGTCCAAACTAGACAATTATAATCTATGTATTAATTATATTTGTCTTAGTATACATAATTATAATTTGTTATGAAACAGCGTAAGAAAAAACTTAATTAGGAACCTTACTCAAATTCGATATCAACTGAACGATAAGAAATCAAAAAAACTATAAAATTTTATTTTATTTGTATAGTGTAGCCATAGTACGATAACTACATTCTTATGTACATGCAACATTTCTTAGCTTAACTTTACATATTAGGTAACCACAACCGTTATTTTACTCTTTTCGTGTAAAATGGTTATAAATTATTCATATTGGCTCGCTCCTACGTCAACACAAAAATGGAAAACGTAATATAACGTCACGTCATAAACCAAAATCGTGATCCAACTCATTAGAGTTTAAGTAGTAAATATGGCCAAGATCAATATGTACAATAAAATCTTTATATTGTAACAAATTCTACTACACACAAATATAACACTTGGTGGTCGACTAGCCAAAGTGTGCAGTACCAAGTGTTGTCATCTCAAAGGCCGCCGTTTCGATCGAGTACAGTTGGAGTAATTTTATTAGTCGATTATTATTCTAAATCCGCGATCATGTCACCTGCACAAGTATTCTTCCGCAGTACTGATTGAAAATAGAATTTAACATTGACATTTCAAGTGAACGGATTTACTCGAATCGCGAAAGATGTTGTAAACGGCGATTATAGTCATCATGGAGATTACATTAATTAACGGCGTTAATTATCAAGGCAGGTGAATTGGAATGTTCCCGAATACTACAACTACAAATAAGTGATATAAAATTGCGGATACGCATATCAACGAATACGATAAGCAGTTTATTGTGAGCACATTTGTAATTTAACAGTAATGGACAGCGATCAGTACGAATCCCGACCTTTTAAAAATCCCGCTTTCCAATATCCGCTTTTTCGAAATGTTGCTTTTCAATATCCCGCTTTCTAAAAACCCGATTTTGCTAAATTTTTGAAAAATCCCTTCGATTATTTTTATATTCAATATTTTTGATCTACATTTTTATTAAGATCTCGGTCATTTCTTGATTGTTCAAAGTATGGGATGTGATTTCATTTTAACCAGAATTTTTCAAGAATTTTTTGTAATTTGGCCATGTTCAATCTAATTTGGCCATTCCTTGACCAATAATTGTCAAATTTCGTATGCATAGTTGGATTTGGATTCTTACATGTATTTTGACTGAAGTCTTGGGTTTTGGCCATTTTGTATGGAACTTGGCCATTTCATAATCAATAATGGTCCGTATTTGAGCCGTTTATTTTGAAAGTGGTTTCCAACATGTCATGTTAGATTACATAGTGTAATACTTTTTATAAGAAAAGAATTGTAAGAATTGTGATTAGTTTAAGCATTAACTATTTTTTTTATAACACGGACTTAAACCATTTTGAAAATAAACGGCTCATTTGATGTATCGGTCTAGATCGGGATTCTAACATGAATTTTGAACGCATTGCTTAATTAATCTAGGCCATTTCTTCCTTAAATAGAATGAAATTTTTTAACCACTTATGTATAATTCTAATCTAGTGTGATTCGAAACCATCATCTATTTTATGCATTTACTACATTGTACTGATAAGAAACCGGTTATCAAAAGCCCGCTTTTTAAATTTTTTTTATGACTTAAAAAAACTATAAAAAGCCGGCTTTCGCTGTAATCGGGATTTTGAAAAGCGAGCAAATTACTCCAATACTAATGGAGAGTATTAGTCAAACAGGGAAATAGTGATCAAAGTGAAATAGTGAATTTATGAAAAAAAGTGTAAACAGAGTAAACAACTAAAGATTGAAATTTTACGCAGAGTGTTATGATTTGTAAAATGTATTAGGAATGTTATCGAGCGCCCGAAATTCGGGTTATGTTAAACCAAATTAGTCCAAATGCCGAAGTTATATGCGTGACTACTTCAAATAATTTATTTTGTTTTATTATTTTACCAGGAAAAAGGAATTATGAATGCGTTGAGGGATAGGGTATAAACGAAGCAACGAACCTAGCAATAAAGGTAGATTAGAAAATTTCTGTACAGTTTTGGTAAATAGATGGTGTGAAAGAAAGATACGCACATTTGTTTATTTAGCAACGCTATATCAGGACCTCTGCCTTACGTTTTCAAACCGCTTATGTATCTAGAAGCAATATCGGCTCAATTTTTTGGTTTGTTTTATTTCGAAAAGTCTATTTTTGTTTTATTTTTAACGATTATAAACCCATTGTAACAAGCGGTTTGAAAACGGTTTGAAGGTATGATAACGTAAAAGTGTTACACTGTCTCCTCCTTTACTCCCCCATAAGACTTTTAATTTGCATTCTAGCGAACCCGTATTCTAAACAAATGCTTGTTTAGAGAACAATATCCAGTGAGATTGCCCAATAGATTCCTCTATAGATGCTCAAGAAAAACCTTGTTTTCATCCTTAGTTGTCTGATGTATGCTTTTAAGGTACTTGTTCTTGTATCTTTGAAAGTAAGGCATCATCAAGCCGAGAGCTGGATTAGGTCCTACGAAGAGCACCTCTGAAGTCCCTTTTAGCCAATTTATCGGTCTCCTCATTTCCATGGACGCCTCTCCGACTGGTCATCTCAAGATGTCATCTCAAGTGTTCATGGCTTTATTAGGAAGCTTTCTCATCAGTTCCCTCAGTCAACTGGACTCACTTGTTTGAAGAACATCAACTGCCTTCATCATTCCCCGCAGATTTTGAACTTCTTTTTCACTTTCTCACTTTAGTGTGATCAGGTCTGAGGCGTATAAATAACCCAAAAGAGCGACGCCCCTTGGATTGACATCCGAGCCAGTTGTTTTTCGTTTTGCATCACAACCCACGATGATCGGAATATTATTGTGGTTTGCGTATTCAATGACCTTCATAAACTCCTAAATTAGATATTGAAGCTTCGAGTCATATGTAGAGTAAGGGGAGATTAGTAGAACCTCACGCCTTATCCCATTTTATTTTAACTTCGCTATGGCTGCTGAAGGTTGTTACAGCAGATTTCCTTAAGAAATTGTAATTTATATACATTCTTGATCATGAGATCATGATTTCTTGATCATGTTTCTGTATAAACTGCGCGCTAGCCATTCTTATCAAGATGGTATGGTGGAATACAGTTTCTTCTAACCCTAATTAAAGGGGAAACGGGTTTATACATAAGAGCTTCTAGCTTTGGGACGGATGCATCATCTAGGCCTTTGGGCCAAAAGGTAATCCATCTATGAGTTTTAGTTTTATCAGCCCCTTTAGAATTTGTGGAGGTTCTGGAATTGGAACCGAAACAAATATTATACTCCTAGTCGGCTTGGGTAGGCTACTAAATTTGATTCCAGATCAGGTTCTCCCACTGATATATAAAAGACACAGTCTCATAAACGATAATGGTTCACCAGAAGCAATTGGCTTAAAAGTTCCTATCGGTGTCCCTAATCGATATTGTGGTTTCTGTTGTTAACAAACACCTGATATTCGTGTACGTGATTGACAATCTTATTATATTTTATCGGGAGGAGTCGGTTTCCTGGTAAATCTAATTGCACAGAGCCAAACCCTTCGCCTCAGAGAAGGCTCCTTAGTGATGCACCGGGGATTTCTACGAAAAGGCGGTGTCATATCATTCTCTGAAGGTTTCAACGCTCCAACCAAATTGATGTTTTCTTAGTCTCCAAGTTTTCTAACTCGACAGTTTGCGGAGTAACACAGGCCATTGGAAGTCACATAAGTATCCGAAACTCATCATATATGGCTATTTAACCGTACAAACAGTCATCCCTTGGCACGGTAGATTAAATCTTGAGTTGTGTCGTCACCGATTTTTTTCCTAGAAAAAAAAGCAAGAAAAGTTCCTTGTAGTGTGTTCCTTGTGGAAAAAATATTACAGATTTCCTATTTAAAATTGAGATTGAACGATTGGACGTCGTTGAAAGTTAAAATTCGTATTTTGGACATTCCTTGCCGGTACATACGCTCTTGACCAATGGTTTTATTGTGTAGTTCCGTAAAAAATATTTCGGATTTCATATTGAAAATAGAGATTGAACGATTGGCCGTTGATGAAAGTGATGTTTTATGTTCTGGCCCTTCCTAATGATGTTAATCATTGTGACAGTCTCATACTTGTTTCCTGGTAAGTAAGGCCATTCATTAATTAGCGAAAATTTCGCCTAGCCAAAGGAAAAAATATTGCGTATTTCATGTTTATACTTGAGATTGAATGATTTGTCTTTGTTGGAAATGAAATTGTATTATTATGACCATTTCTAATCGATGATAACTTTAATATTTATCGTCCTGAACTTATTTTTAAATGAAGTGGGGCTAGCGGCGTAATCTTTGCCTAGTTCCATGAAAAAATATTGCGGATTTCATTTTTAAATTTTACTTGAACGACTGACCATTGATTGAAACAGAAATTTTGTAATCCGACCATTCCTAATCGGTGTTAACTCTAATGATGTGGGGCCAATAATAATATTCTGGCTTAGTTTTAAAAGAAAATACTATGACGAAAATCATATAGCTGTGCTAGTTACGACTTTCTATCAATATGAGATTGAATTTTATTTTTCTATCAATTCTTAGATCGTGGAAAGAGTTCTAAAAATGATGATAGTGGAAATGGGAACATCTTCCGCTAGGCAAGATATGAAATTGACATCAAAATAATTTTGACAATAGGGCAAATTCGTTTTAGTAATTTTGAACTAACCATATTTAGGCGTTTTAAATGGCCCTTAGTTAGTCCCTTACCTTAGTTTAGTTGATCATTTATTTTTTATTTTTGTCATTATTTTCAAATTCACAGATTTACAAATGATAACACATACGTGGGTTCCATCCCCATCTGCTATTCCTAGATGATAATATTATGAAAAAAACCGTGCCAGTGGCTAATTCCTTCACATACATTTTTCTATTAATTCTGCCCATGGTACCCTCTAGCAGGTCAAATAGAATATTTCCTGCTAAATCACAAACATTTTACAAGGTAATTTTACAATAGCCATGAGTAGATTTTGTGTTATTTAGTAAATAGTGTAAAGGTTCTCATTGAAGCGTTTAATATTAATTTTCTACTTTAATGCAATTAATTGCGAATGATGATCGCTATTTTCCGGTTATTACAACTAATTCGCAGTTTTTATAATACATGGATTTTGCCAGTACCTATGAAGTGACCTTTACAATATATGGCCCATTTTATTGAAAATTATATAGATAGTTTGAGGGAGATACCGACTAAAACGAGCGCTCATTGCTGTAAAGAAGCAAAATTGCCGGAATACGTTGGTGTTGCATATCGATGTAATCGTACTACTTCCACGGACCAGTGGAAGTATATAACTAAACTAGACTTGCATCAGGTATATGGCACATCAACCGTCAAAAACGGTGCCACACAGCGAGTATCTAGTATGAAAAAGCAACATTGAAACGCGCTGCATATTTAGTACGTCAGGACGATTTCTTGAATATGCAAATGATATCATGCTTGTAGGTCAAAGAAGTTTACTATGCAAGAACAGTTGGTTTGAAAGTGAAATGCATAAAAACCAAATTCCTTTAAACACCCAGAAGCAATATAACTTATTCAAATGATCAAGAAATAAAGCTGCCGTACAAAGAATTTTCTACACTCAGTCAAGATCTCAGTCACTATCGGGTAAGCTTGCGTTCTACAAAGCGCTCATAAGACCCGCGCTGAATTTCGGAAACGAGGCTAGACCCCGTGCTCTAATGACTGTAGAATGCTATCTACATTTAAGAGGAAAGCCATTATTTCAAGCCAATAAAGTTGCGCAATTGGATTCGCATGAACCACGAGATACAAAAAACTCCTCGGAAGCAGCGATATTATCAGTTAAAGTTCGAGATGGATGGAGACCATTTTACAGATGGTATACGATCTCTTGATGAGATGCGAAAGATAGGAAGAGAAGTACAGCGGTTCATTATCAGAATATTTTTTTATCATTTGTTGTAAGGTTTTGCCAGGTTTATAGACTTTCAATCTGGTTGGATTTAAGGTATCCTGTAATATCGACATCTCTGAGAAGTTGCTTAATTTCGTGATTCATTTAAATCCGAAAATCATTGTTTGCAATTTTAATTCAACCATTAATAGATCGATGATCGAAGTCGTTGGGCACACTAAATCTCATTTTGATTACATTCGATCTTCGACCACGATATTATCGGTTTAACCAAGGATTTGGCTTAATTTATTAAATGTGCGAAGGTTCCATAATAACCAAAAGATGCTATTTTCTCTAATTAAGTGCCAGATTTAACGCTACGAGACTTTCTCGGACTCCTAGGCATATGAGTGCGGCCCAGAGGTCTATTATCGTGGTTAATGCGTGGTTACATTGTGTTTCGAACATTTTTCTAAAAACATTCATCATAGTAAAGCACTGGTATGTGGTTCATTGGTGGGACGAAAACCACACGGATATACAACGATGATGTTTTCGCTGAATCCGATAAGTCTGGCGTGTACAACATTATTCAACATTGTTGCAGCATTTCTCGGTATTCTCATTGTAAAGTGATCGTCCCTTTTTATTCAGAGGATAGTTCTTCGTTTTTGGCGTAAAATGAATGAGAAAATGGTTCTCTGCTACTCATTTGCTAACTGGGTCATTGAAGCGAACACTGAAAAGATACTTTTAACCGTGAAATGTTTGTTCTAGTCCAAAATTTGTTCGATCTTAAGTCTCGTTATTTTAGCCTTAAATTTGAAGAGTTAAGGGAGTAAGAAATTATAATGTATAACTGAGCCAATGGTTTCTTATCAGTCCCAGTTTCTATAGTACTGTTCTTTAGGTCACCAAACAAAGGGAGCAAACGAGACAATAGATTTGATTTTCGTGACGTTCAACCAGTATTAATATTTTGATTTCAAAACTCATGACTTATCAAATGGATTTCTATATTTCCAGTTATGCTGCTTGTTTTCTTGCAATTCTCTTCAATTTGGTTTTGCCAGGCAAGGTTTAGTGATGTCATCGGCATGTGACTGATGGTCACGATGTGATCGTTTTTGAAAATTAAAACAAATGACGCCGTAGAAGAATATCATGGTCATGGCCACTGATTTTCTGAATGTAAGCCGCCTGAAATGAAAATAAAATGAATTTAACCCACGTTTTTTTGTGGTAGAGACGAAGTCCTTATCATATGACCTTCCAAATGTAGAGTCAGCTTATTTTGTGACAAGAAATATATTAGTGTATTAGAAAGAACGATTCAGTCAAATAACAATATTAAATGATTACGATTTTTCTACCAGACATTTACACATTAGATGTACTACACGAACTAAGATGGTCTGAAAATGGAATCCATGATACCTTCAACGGTTATAGTGAAAACTTGAACAGCGACATTAAACATAGCGATCGTCAAAGTGCATGCTTTCTGCCGAAGTTAACTTAGATGATTGAATTTTTTGTTTAGTTCAAAGACGTGATTAATGTTTTCTCGCTTAAACTATTCTGGGTGATTTCAACGCAAAACATCATGATCTCCAAAAAATACTCCATCGGCATCTAACATTGGATCTTACAAATCATAAAAATGTGAGCACAGAAGACCGTACGGTTAAAAGGCGATGTACAGAAAATGAAATTCTTTACTATAAAGTTATCAGAGATGAAAGGATCACGATCTCATCATCGTTACTTCAAGAGGACTGGCGGACGATTGGAAGAAAACCGCTTAAACCTAGGCTGACAAAATACCACAGCACATTTAGATTATTTGACCATTTCTGATTTATTCTTAATAAATGTGGGTAGCGAATCATCTCGTACCGTACCCCCTTTACGTGGGAATGCCTGATGCGGTAACTTTCTCTGTTCATCGTTATATTCCTCTTTCCTTAATTCCGAATATATCCAAACTGAGAAACCCCAGAACAAACCTGTGTTATATAGATCCAATTTCCACCAATCACTTCGACAACCAGCAACGAAGATCAAACAGCATGGATGACTAAAGAAAGCAATTGATGTTCTTCAAACTACAATAATCGCTCGATGAGAAAATTTCTCAATAAAACCACGAGTAAAATGGAGTTCTAGGATTTATATAGATCCTAAGAGAAAGTAGAAAGTCTTTCGACGAACCTCTTGACCTGTTATTGAATTTCTATTTATCATAAAGAATAGGGATCCAGTAGAGAATTTCTAGCGAACAACTCAAGTCTCTCAGATTGGCAACGGGCTACTAGTGTTATTACTGGAAAAAGTTACGACGGAGAAGGTTTTCTATTTGCTAGTTCGCAACACCAGGCCCAGGATGGTTTGTTTTATGTTCGCCTGCGTGACGGACTGGAATTTATCTTAAATTACCTTTCACATATCTTCTCGACCTGTTGTGGCTTATAACTAACTGTTTGCGGCCTATAAACCTTTTCTCATTTTTATTTAAATGATTTAAACGCATAGTGGATTATGTGCTTTACATATAATCCAATTCTTATGTCCTTTCTCTCGCGCAGACCAGAGTCCCAATTTTGGTCAAAAAATGAGGCTAAAATGGTAAACATTTTATCTTTGTTTCACATACTAGATGTAAGTATTAAATTTTACCGCTGTTTGCATCCAACAATATTATGATTTAATGTTAACTTCTAATACGGAAATAAAACAACAGTTTCTCAATTTTAACTCTCAATTTTCGACCCAAATTCGAGCATACCTGGATTAGTTGTTGTAAGGCGGTGGTTCTATGGTTCGTATATCTGATTTCTTTATATATTGGGTGTACAACCGTATTTCCAACCTTTTACTTAGATGTCGCTGGCGTCACTACTTGGACTTCATTCAATCGGATGTCAAGTCTGAATATTTACTGGTGACATTTGTTCGAAGCGTAAACAATTTTTACTTCCTTCATTATTTTTTGTTGAATACAATTTCAGCGAAAACAAATAGTTTGTTCGTGGAAGGTTAGGGCGGATATGCTTCATCAAATAAAACATGTAAGAGTGGTTTCAATGATTCAAATTTATTGATTTCGTCGTAAGAGATAAAGAAAGTAAAAACAGACAAAAATAAATTGAAGTTGCGGAATTGAAAGCATCTTGCTTACGAAGAAGCCATAAATTGGTTCGATTCGTTGATCGCCTCAAAACTCGGGGAATTTTTTCGATGCGGAATCCGTATGCTGTCTGAAATATGGGCAAAAGTCGTAGCTAATGATGGACAATACTTTGAATAAAATACATTGTCTGAATAGTATTTGTACCAATAGATAAATTTTATTATTACATTTGAAATAATTCATAACCTTAACTCGTTTTTAAAGATTTTTTTAATCCATTTTGCTTCTCGTTGCAAATAGAAATTCAATTCATTTGGGTATTATGTAGAAAATGATTTACTAACACTGTACATATTTTGTGAAGAAGAGGACAAAAGTTTCTTTCACAATTTTTTGGAACCGTTTGCGAATCACTTATTAAGAGTATGATGTCCGAGTACTGCCCCAGTTCGAGCTAACATAGGTTTCAACTAACTAATTAACTTATTGGAGTGGGTTACTGAAAAGTCCTGAGTCCTTGTAACTGTGAAGTTGCCTCATTCAAAGAGCGATGCTCTAAGTAAAAATTGACAGTTGGTGCAGTTAAATCCATCTACTTGATGGGTAGGAAACAAGACATGGTTCTTTACTACACATACGTATTTGTTGCAACATTTGTATGCGATAATCTCCATATTCTTTTATTGTGTGGTTAAACTTTACCAGATTTTTGCCACTCACAATATTTAATGTTGTTAAATAGGACATAATGAAGACTATCTAGCAAAACATAGTTATCGAACAATACCAAAGGCAGCGATAAAATATACCAACAATTTCGAAATTAGATTCTCATTTATTTCTGTCACTATGTCAAGAGTCCGGTTATAAATCGGCTTCACGAAATCTGTAGACGTTTTTCTTTAGGCTAAATATTTTACTTATTTGTATTAGGGAAACAATTTTTAATGGAATGTCGTTCGGTGGTCTTATTTATATTCGTCAGCTTCAGGTTTATGAATATTATTTCCTAAGTGATGATAATTGAGTTTACTTTTTGAACATACTCTACGAGATTATTGTGGACAACTTATTTCGAGTTGGCTGTAAAATTGTTTATCAGTAAGTCGACCAGTAAAATCGCCGATTGCATGTTTTCGAAGTATATATACAATTGATACAATTATCTTATAAAACAAATTAAAAAATAATTTTCCATTTTTTACTTTATTTGCAGAACACGTTGACATTGAGGAGGCGAAATCATTATTTGAAATCAATTTCAGTCATGTCTATTACATACTGTACGATACATTTGATCAAGCTGAAACCAACTTACGGCAAAGAGGTAAGAAACTATTTTATTCTGTCACTTACTATGGACACAGAATTTCGATCATTTAGATTTGGTTGGTATTATTTAGACACAAACAATAAAAAAACATAAAAATATAGTGTGTGTGTGTGTATACTCTTTACACATATTTTACCATTAAAATTATGCACCAAATCAATCGTTGTGTTAACCATATCTGAAAGTCTCGTGCTCATAATATTGGTTTCCGTGAACGATAAATTTTATTTTATATAACAAATGTTTTGAACCATTTCCGGAATACTAGATGAATATGCAAATTACTAAAATCCAAACAAATAAAATATTTTTTTAAATTAATGTTGCTTATTTTAAATGAAAGTTCCAGAGCATACACATCAATTGAAAAAGTAACATTCCATAATTATTTACAATTAGAATTATTTTTCAAAAATAATGTTTTATTAATTTTTAATTTGTATTTTTATTTTATTTTACTTTTTATATTTAAAATCGAAAATCAGAACTTTCATTTCATATTGGTAAGTGTAGTGTCGTAGCCTTAAATGTTTAATTTTTATTCGTGTTATTGTTGCGCATTTTTTAGTTTTGCCGATCAATCTATATGAATGTGCGTTTGTTGCGGTAAATGAGTTTGGCCTAAAATTTTTTCATTGTTTGATCCACAATGATCTTAGACTTTTTTCAGGCTTGGTTTTTTTTAATAAAAACTATCAGAACCGATGGTGACTTGAACAGTCAGGAGTATTTTTTTAATCACTCACATTAGTGTCGATTTTTTCTACTATTAACTTCATTTTCTTCGATAAAATACTTTAAGAACTTATACGATTTGTTTTATTTAATTTTATTTTAATGAAAACTGAAACTTTTAATGAATGTTTTGGTGTATCTATCACGAATTCGTGTCTGGTTGACGCTAATGGGGACGAGTGCAAAGTAAATAAGTATAGTACAGTTTTATCCTTATCTTAATCTTCGCTGTTACGGCAGAATCACGAAGTGAAACCATACTAGATGATCTAATGTCCACTACTTCAGCTTAAACGTTTGAGTTAAATGCATCACAGACCACTCCATCCCAACCTTACCATTCATTTTTGTACCATCTGTGAATGAGACCACATCTTCAGGGTTGAACACATCCTCTCTTAAACAGTCTTTTTGGTAGAAATGTCAGTTCTAAACTTTTCCTCAAAGGATTGTGACGGAGCAGCAACGAGGTTCTCTCTATTACTTAAGTTATAAGAGTGTCCTGTGTTCATCCAGGTCCACAAGGAGATGGTGATTCTTATAGCTGAGGTAACGGCAGTTTAACTACCTGGGATATCCAAAGCAGTATGATCAAAGAGAGTCGAAGGTGTGTTCTTGGGTATCACAGCGAAGCACAGGACAGCTGTTCGTTCCATTTTCATCAAAGACTTTAGGTTCATCAGAACATTTAGAGTCGGCTACCAGACTGTAACCTGCGCTCTATCGAATATTTTGAGCACGCTTCGTATGCCTTTAATTAGTCTCACTCTTTCAGGTTCAGTAACAGGTTAGTAATGACCAAGGTTAAAAGGAAGGGAATAATGCCATACTCAGTACTCACAAATCTGTTATAGAAGATCCACCAAGACTAGCTTAAAAATTTCTTCTTTCCGGCCAAAGAGTCACTTCGTCAGATACTCCTCCCCTCCTTTGGAATGTTTTCGATCGCTACGCTTGAGGTTTACTAAAGGGATCTGTACCTAAATTATTTTTATATAAACATCAGGAGCCGATATCGGTAGTGAACTCCCTAGAATAATTCAAAAAGTATTCCAATCGGTCGGAATGATCGGATTATAAAAATTGGCTTACAGCTAATATTGCTTCTCGAGATTCCTCTAATTTTTCTTTTAAGAGTCTCCGTTAGTGCGCTTTCTATAATTTAAAGTGACATCTCTTCCCCGTCGTTTTAAGGGTAAGTTGATGTAAGTCAGGGATTTCGATGACCCATTTGAATGGTATGCATTGCTATGTCAGCGTTATTGTAATTTTGTAGCAGAAAAATATTTAAGTTATGTTGAGCTAGAATTCAAGATCAATCTTACCTGTTTTCTTTGCATGTAAGAGTATATAGTTTATAGTTCTAAGTTCAAGTACTCGGTTTCCACTGATCCACGGCCCTTGGATTAAACCCATATCAATGTACTTGATCAGAAGAGCATCCGAGGCTGCCTTACGATGGTGAAGGTAGATTTGAAGATCTTGAGAAGTTAGGTTGACTCGTTAGCCCCACCACAGCGTCACTACCTTTGGTTAGGATACTACTCGATGTGCTCTCTCGCGGACCAGGGAAACGGGAAGTTCATCGTTTTTTACAACTTCAGCGTCACTATATTTAACCTGCAGCTGATGATCCATTGGTCTTTGTCAGTGCAACCAACGGCTCATTAATTAGTACAATTGTACTGAACTGGCTTAGTGGCAGTTATTACGACCTCGTCATTTTCGCAAACGTATGGACAATTCCTCTTGAGATCTCTGCCTCTTTGACAAAGAGCTACCATAGACGAACTCAGCCCACGTTCCACAATGTTTTTAGTCCATTCGAACGTTTCGACAGCCTTAACTGTTTTCGCAACAAGACACTTGTTGAGATTTTTTAATGTTTTTTAGACCCTCCTTGTTTTGCAGTTGGGCGACTTATTTTTGCGGTTTTACGTTACGCCTTGAAGGCCAGGCCTAAAAGCCAAATTTTGATCAGCAGTAGTTCCCAAATTTGTTGGAAAGCCGAATTCTTCAATTTTGTTTGTTTCTTTTAGATCCATATGTCCTACGAGTGGCCGAGAAAAGTCTTGTCCATCTGTACATAGATCCGTGATACATAGATAAGGCTACACGAACTGGCCCAGCCTGACCGGTTTTCTTAAAATTGTCGTGTCGGTACTCCATGTATGGGTAAGCCACGGGTTTTACGATTTAACAGAAATGTTTTCATTCAAGAAAGGTCAAGAAAAATCTTGGTCGAGAGACAAGATTTTTCTTGACCTTTCTTGAATAAAAGGTCAATAAAAATCTTGTCTCTCCACCTTCTACAAGTAGAGACTATACTTGTAGATTCAATATAACCTTAGCTTCTAGGCAAACAATCGAACGTATTGGCTATCTGTTGGTGTTTTTGAGATATGGGCCAGACACTTACTCATATGGTCGTTAGAAACAACAGAATTAAACGATATAATTTTCCAAATTTCCCAATATGACGTTAGCTTCTAGAAAACATCCAAACATCTTGGTTACATGTAGGAGTTTTTGAGAACTTGGTCAGAAACTCTAAAGATCTTTTATGGCTGAAAAATTCAAAAAATCATAGCGAAATTTTAACGATATAATTTGCCTTATAGATTAAATATGACTTTAGTACTTGAAAACCCTTGGTTACCTGTAGGAGTTTTTTTGATATTGGACAGGAACTTCAAAGAACTTACGTATATGGCCAGAAAAATTTAAACAATATAATTTTTGAAATCTGTTTTGTAGATTCAATCTGACCTTAGTAGCTACGGGTAAACATCCGAACATATTGGTTACCTATGGAAGTTTTGGGATCTTGGCCAGAAACAAAGATATTATATGGCCACAATAATTCCAAACATTATAGAGCGAAATACTAAACGATATAATTTCCCAAATTTCTCTTATAGATTCAATACAACGTTGGCTACTAAAAAATATTCGAACATATTGGTTACCTGAAGTTTTTGAGAAGTTACCGAGAAACAAAAGATTTTATCTGGCCGCAATAATTAAAAAAATTGCTGTGCAAGTTCTAAACGGTATAATTCCCCAAATTTTCTCTGATTTTCTTGTAGGAGTTTTTGAGGTATTGGCCAGATTCTTCTTCATAGAATTTAATATGGAAGTAAAATTTCAAAAAATTATAGATCGAGTTCTAAAAGACATAATTTTCCACTTAGGTTCAATATGGCCTTAGCACTAGAAAATCCACCAAACATATTGGTTATCTGTTGGAGTTTTTGAGATATTGGCCGAAATGGGCAAAATCTCAAAAAATTATAGAGGAATAATTTCCCAACTATCCCTTGTAAATTCAATATATGACTTTAGTTATTAGTAAAGCAACCGAACATATTGGTTATCTGTGGGCATTTTAGGGTATTGAACAGAAACTGCAAATGACATAAACACAAACAGTAGAAACCTCAAAAATTTGCGAACTGAATTTTAATTGATAGATCTTCCAAAATTTTCTCTGCGGATTCCGTAAGTATCAAATTTTTAAAGAAGTAATTCAGTAACATCAAGCAATGGTAATGCGGATGCATTTCCGACCCCCGTTTTGATCTGGCTTCTACCAGCTTTATAATGGAAAAGCCTAATGTCAAAATCGACTGAAGTTCATAATATTATAACGGGGCAATTAAAAACCCATAGAGAGTCTTTTATTATTGATACGACGCTAAATCATGTTTTGATCTGTTTCTCTTAAACAGTGGCCAATAAGTTGAACAAATGTTTTGAGATTTTGTTTTATTCGATTAATTATTTCTTAGTTTCCAAATACTAGTAAAAGGCGAAATCAAAGAACAATGGAAAATAAGTACCGCGTACAAAAATAATACTCTGCTATTTATATGTCTGACGAATTGACTTCAATTTTTGCCATATTTTCTAAATGGCTCATAAACAATTTTTTGTTTCCGAAGTTAAAATTTTATTCAGTGTTGATTAAGTTCTGTAAATTAAATTCGGGAAAGGTTGAGATTCTACTTTAATAACCTTAGATTAAAGGATGGTTTGATTTCGAACCAAAGAGGAGGTAGTAGGAGATGGATCGGATATTTGTTTTCTATTAAGCTTTTATAATAATAAAAGGCCTCATCATTTCCTCGATTTTATTGTATCCAGAGGAACCTTATTCATGCCTAGTAATATATGCCATTTAAAAGAAAAGAGCGAGTTGCAATGTCCTCATAATTTTCTAGTCGAGTTAATTTTAATCCTGTCATCGAATATTTTAATAAATTGAATTCAGTCATCTAATTATTTTTAGATTAGCCGAGCTAATCCGTCAGTCATATTTCTTAGTCAAGGGTAATGTTTTTTTATGACCAATTCCAATTTACGATCTGCTTGTTTTATATTTTGATTGCTCGTATTTTTCTGCTTTGCTTTATCTCTTACAAATTCCAGAATTAAAATACCAGGCTTGAAACGTTTATTTACATACATTTTTTGATTGCAAATTAAACGCTCGACACTTTTTGCTTAGTTATGAAATCGCTTCACCGCATGATACATTTAATTTACTTTTCTAAGTTTCTCAACTCTTTAATCAATTTAACGAATACAATTTCTGTTTTGGACACCAGTGCATAAAGCTCATCGAGAAGAATTAGACGGATCACTATGGCTATTAGGAAAAATCTTATGCTTGTTACCCGAATTAATTGCAAAAAGATGGCAATGCAATTCAATAAGTCGGATAATGAGCAAACTGATACATCATGGAAACAGCGGTAAACTGAGGCGGGAAGGTGTTCGGTTAGTACCAAATAAGTATATTTTTTCCAATTTAAGACTAAATTTTATTTTTATGGTTTAGTTATTTTCTACTGTGGTACCAAGCCCTGGGTGAAAATGCTCCAATTGAAATACACGCCATGTACTCCGAACTAGTTCCAGGTTTATCAATTCCCCAACGTGGTTTAATCGGATCGAACTCGGAAACTGATTTTAATATGCAGGATTATTCAAACCATCCAAATATGCGTGGCGAGCTAGGCGGCTCAGTATTTCATGATACCGGAGCACATCCTGTTAAACCGACCGAAATAATTCCATTACTACCGCCTAGTTCGCACGAAAAATCCGCTGCGCCTGATCCACGTGACGGCATTGAAATTCTTCTGGAGAATATGATACAATCAACCGGATGCCTAAAGTGGCGTGATAATACGCCACAAAAACATATGAAAGGATTTGCCTTTTTACTACAACGATTTCGCGATGTGTACTTACCAATTTTTTGTCCCGATTTTGATAATACAACCTCGATTTATGACCCGAAATTAACATTGCCAGTCATGCGAACGATTAGCAAGCAGAAGGAGATGTTAAGTTCATGCGTTTTTGTGCTTGTGCATTGGATCTCGAAATTTACGCTTGATCAACCAAATCAAAAGGATAACTTTCAAATTGAAGAGGATGCCGGCGAAAATGCTAGTTTGCTATCAAATTTGAAAATAATGGGCTATTCTCAGAAACAACTTATTCGTGACGTTCTCTATTCCACTCGAGATAATATTAATTTTGTGCACGAAGTGTTTCGGCAAGCATTTTTAATGAATTTTACTTCAAAAGCGCAAATTGAAGCTATGAAAATCGTTATTGCAGTCTACCGCCACTGGATGAGTCTAAATAATTCGCCACCTTTTCTACTTGAACCCGAGGAGAATAGCGATATACCACAAAGGCCTCAGCGACTTCGAACCGACTCCTATATTGGTGCTATACTTAAAGAGAACTTAATAATTCGTGCTGGGCTACAAAATGTCCTTCAAGTTTTTATCACACACGCGGCCAATGTATTTATGGTGCACACGGGTCATTTAAATATTGTGTTCATGTCAAAAACTCGTGATGTACAAACAACGCCTTTAGATGAGCAGATTGAAATCTGTAAACGCGTTTTGAATATTTATCGGACAATGGTCATGAATGCCCGAAAAGACTGTAAAACATGGGAACAATTGTTGCTCGTTTTGTTACAAATTACATCGATCGTTTTAACGAATCCACATTCGAATGAAACGAGTCCAGCCGGAAAAAATAAAGCGAATACATTAGGAAGTAGATTGGCTCCAGCGATTTTTCAAACGCTGATCGTGACTTGGATCCGTGCACACACTAATGTTGCTATTAATGCTAGCTTATGGGAGAAATTTTTGAGTGTTTTGTCATCGTTGACTGATAGAGATGAGCTAATCACCGAGTGGAATAAGACCATGCAAATATTGACACGGGTCCTGGGAAGAGAAGTTTATAAAATAAATTTGTCAGATTTGCCACTTGATCGTTTGGCCGAATCAAAAAATAAACGACGACGTGGTATAGCACCGTTTAATGGCAGTTCAAAAAGTCAAGCGCTGCAAGATGATTTGGGAGAACACTCACATCAGAGTAAAAATAGCAACGAAGGCAGTGAGGAGCAACAAAATGATGATTCGCGGGGATCTAGTCATGGACGTAGTATTCCAACTATGACAAATCTCAATAGAAGTTATAGTGAGGGGAGTTTAGCTCCTTATCGGAAGTCTCGGGAACGTCGGAGATTAAAATCTACACGGGTTTCGACGTCTCCGTCTAATGTTGAAACTTCATTTAATCGACTGCTATCGGCCACCGCGAATATTAGTGTAAGCAGTGAAACTTTAAACTCGACGAAACCTCTTCCATCTCTTCACAGTGATTCGGGTACACTTCGACGCGCACGATCATTAGATTCGTTACGACCTGGGCTTCATAACGATGTCGATGATCAAGAAACGAGCCAACGTGGTTCACGATCTCCGTCGCCGACCGCCTCGAGCGGAATCGAAGGGGGTTCAATAAAAGATTCCCCAATGCAAATTGAAGTTATGACGGGTGATACGAGTAGTATCGATACGCAAGAGGAAACTGGTTCAATTGACGGGCGCCATCGTTCTATCATGGCTGGTGGTACAGCAAAGGGATGGCAACCTGATGCCGCGTCTGTAATGTGGAAACGTATGTTGGGTGCCCTGGGTGATGTTAATAAAATTACGAATCCTAAACTGCATGCGAAGGTGTTTAAGTATTTGTACGACACAACTGAAAATCTAATCAAAATTAAATTGAATCAAGGAATATCGAATGATAATCATACGACACCGCCTCCGCCAACACTGGTTCCACCGATCGGTATATGCGCTCCGTGGTGTTACGGCGCGTTCGCTCTATCATCCCAATTTAGAGATGGAAAACTATGGGCTCTACAGCTATTGTGTACAATCGCTCGACATGGTGGTATAGGAAGTAATCAGCTTCCGCTATTCTATCACGCAATACATCAAGCTTTAACGGGAGAGGATCGTGGTATGTCTTTTACAGCTTTAAAATATTTGGGGGGTTCGCGATTTTTAAGTCTTTTGTTTCCTGGACATACGCTTTTATTACTGGATTTGGTGCACGCTTCGTCTGTTATTTTAACGTCGACTGACACAAATATAAACATGCCTAGAGCAGAAGTCGCCGGTCTATTAGGGTCATTGCTTTGCTTTCCAAGAACATCACTACCAAATCCTGTGCTTCAGCCATCTGACAAACATATCGAATTAGTCCCTTGTCCCGATTTACAAGACTTAATATTAAGTGTAGTGTTACGTTGTGCACGTCGTGAGCCCAGTTCTAAAGCACGGTGTATGGCAATCGCTGCCCTCGGCCAATGGATCATGCAAAGTCTTACGCATCCGGAAGATTTGGCTAAACAGCCGGGGTTTACACAGTCCATTCCACATAGTCATGAGAATCCGATTGAGACAACTACATTAAATCCACGGCTTACTGAAGCAATTCAGGTAATATTACAAGCGCTACAATTCCGTCATCGTACTATCGCCCGAGTAGCGTCCGAAACCCTAAAATTGTGCGCTGAAAAAGGATTAAATATTTCGAAAATTGAAAAATTACCTCAGCTCATTATTAACTCGATTTGTATAGCGCTCGAAATACAAAACGTAACGAATCCAAAAGAGGCGGATAAGCATGTGATCACATCGCTACTTTTGTGCTTAGGAGAATTTTGCATGTCGATACCAATAAGAGATTTGGTGAAACCGGTTGCGTCTGACACAAATCTTAACTTAATTGCAATCGTACTTAAGATTTTACATCAGATTTCAACGGGTACCGCATCAGACCACATTAAACTGTTTACAGCTGATGAAGATTTTGATATGAATATTACGTTGGACGATGTCAAGGAGCAGAGTAGCAATGAGGCTAATTATCAAACAACGGAAACGATTCAAAATTGTAAAACGGCTATTAAATTGTGTGCTAAAATGATTACAATGCATTTGGTTACAAATTTGGCACATTTCCCGATGGGGATCGGAGCGTCCCGACTTAGTTCGCTGGTCGATGAACAAGATGATTTAAACATTGGGATGCTAGTGCAATCGAATCAAATGCGGGACAATGTCGAGCTTGGTGCGCCTCAAGTGCTTAATGCCCCTAATTTACAAATGTTTATGTTAAGCGAAGGTTTAGTGGCGAGTTTTGTAGAGCTACCCAGTTTAAAATTACCTGGCGGTGGTATAACCGCTGGCCTACTAACCGCAAATCGGCAAGTTCGCGTACTTCTTCGTGATTTGAGTGGTAAAGTGTGTTGGGACGCGTCCATTTTATATAAAGAACCGCGATTAATAAAAGCAATTATAGAGCCGATCGCTTCGAAGCAACAGGAATCGAGTTTAGAAAGTCATAGTTCCGGCGTATCGTCGATTGGTCGTAACTATTCGGAGCGTCAGCAATTCTTCTCGGATAAGGTTAGTTACTTGCCCAGTCGACATTTTATTCATCCACGAAATAATTTCGCGTCTCTCGATCCAATGATATCGAATGTTGGGATTCCGATACAACCATTAAGACATACATTACGCCATCGGCCGCCGAATCAATTACCTCTGGCGAAGGATATGGCACCAGATCTAGATCAATTGGATGATGTAAGTCAAACACAGTTAACAATTTTATTTTAATAATATAAAATAAACTCATTTTTCTAGTTACTTCAATACATTGGACACACGAGCCCCGAGTGTTTGAACAATGCAAATAACACACTAAATACTCCTTGTAGTTCACCGTTAGGGCCCCAAATTGAATCCAACACCATTCAAGTATTATTAAGTCAACGTTCGCTTGAACATGAATACAATATGCGTCAAAATTTAAACTTTAATGTTAGTAATAGTTTATCGAATCATGCGCCATCCAGTAATTATGGTTATGGTAATGTATCGCTTGATTCGTCGAAATCGATTAGTTTGTCGAGTGATAATAGTAGCACAAATTTATCGAAACCATCTCGAAACGCAAAAGAACTTTTGCCGTTCCAATATTGTAGGCTGATCTTTAGTCAATTGGGATTAGCGGGTTGGGAACGTCGCAAGCGGACCCATTTATTAAATAGAACCGAAAAATTGCTTAGAGAAATGCGTAATTTGGATACACAACGGTGCCGGGAAACACATAAAATGGCTGTGATCTATGTTGCTGCAGGTCAGGAAGATAAAAATAGTATTTTAAGGTAATTTCATGTTCGGTATTGTTGGGATTTTTTTTTATTTAATTTCGATTTATATTTTAGAAATTCTTGTGGTAGTAGTACTTATGAAATGTTTGTTTCGGCGCTCGGCTGGGAAGTTGAATTGGAATCGCATAATGGGTTTCTTGGCGGTTTGCCGCGTGTAGGATGTGGTTCGACCGCCCCCTATTATGCCACACCATTTCTCGAAGTAATTTATCATGTGGCTACCCGAATGCCAACCGATACATCCGAAGCAATATTAAATAAAACGCGACATTTGGGTAACGATGAAGTGCATATCGTTTGGAGTGAGCACAATCGCGATTATCGCCGTGATATACTACCAACGGAATTCTGTGATATCTTAATTGTTGTGTACCCGTTAAAAAGTGGTTTATTTCGGGTAACGGTGAATAGAAAACCGGATGTACCTTGGTTTGGTCCCATTTGGGATGAGGCGGTTGTAAGTGGTACATGTCTGGCGAGTTTGGTGCGGGCAACTGCGATCAACGCAAGCCGAACGAAGCGCACTTCCCTTCCGTTTTATCAGCAATTGTAAGTGATTTAGAAATGAATATATGAATTTTCAATTAATTCTAGATATTTTTATATTGTATTTTAGTTACGAGGAACGAAATCGCTCATTGATAACGTTATCATCACGACACAAAGAAAGTAGTTCATTTGAAGATTTTACCGCACGCGTTTTTAATCCCATACCAAACCCATCATTTTCAAACGCTTCTCTTGGTTCAACCGCAAATAGTAGTAATGCAAATGCACCGCTAGCAGCTGCCTTAATCGATCATCACCGAAGTTCAACGAAGAGCAAAAGTAAAATCCTTAATAAATAATGATAAATAGTTTTTTTCCCTAAAATACGAATTATCCCAAAATTAAGGTTGGCATCAACATCCCGATATGGTGACAACGACAACATCGTCCTCATCATCAGTCCGCGAATTAAGCCATCAAAGTATGGCATTACAAACAATATCACTCGATCATCCATCACCGCGGCCACTACGTAAACTGCATCATCCATTTAAAGGTGGACAAAAGAAATCAACGAGCGGTGGTTTATTAACGCCGCCGGAGAGTCCAACGATGCCCGGAAGAAAATTTAAGTAAATTTATTTATTATTATTAATTGAATAATTTATTAACCTTATTATTATTTAGATAGTTAAATAATTATTTAATATAAATTAATATAAAATATACTTCACATTGAACCTCTCCTCTCTCTATATCTCGTCTCTTCGTCTCTTGCGCATTATGCAATTATTGTGTTTAATTAAGACTTACAAAGTTATATATGTACAATATAGAATATATTTTTTTATTCATTTATTTTGTTTTTAATTATTTATAACTCTAAATTATTTTAAAAATAAATTACATATTATTTTTATATACATAATTATATTTAGGTTCGGAGGAAGTTAAACGTATTATTAACAAGTAGAACACGCATATACACCCAGATACTTAAAATATTAATTAAATTTAAATATTTTTTCGCGCTTTTTTACAAAAAAAAATTAGCAATTTTATGATGCTGCGATGAAGTGATAACTTACATATTATTAAACTATTAAAATGGACGAAATTTGTTGGAATTCTTTGTTTTGAGAAAGGTTAGGGTGTGTTTCAAAACAGTCGTCGTAATGTGGTTGTTTAAATAAATAATTAAAAATATTACTAAGTATATCGAATTTTTTTCTTTGGTCGTAGACCACTAATTTGTTTATATTTGTTGGAGACGAAATATTAGATTAAGAATGCTGTAGTTTTAACAAAAAATTATTTACCTTTTGCGAAAGGTTAAATAATTAATTTTGGCCGAGCCATGAGTATTTTATTATAAGTTCATAGGAAAACAATGTTCAAAAACTTTTGGTTTTATTAAATTATTTGTTATCCGATATATAGCTATTCGATTTGAGCGAACTCATTGTATAAAGATTCTTATAGTAATACTACGGTGGTTCTCGACACAAAATTTAAGATGTCGCTACCAGTACTGATTTCAGATTATATAACTTTACCTAAATTTCAACTGTTGCTTTTTTTGAATAGAGTCAAATCAGGCAGTTAAACGGTAGGTTTACATACATTTGGACAAGACTTATAACCATGACCACTTTGTGTTTAGCGAGAGGAGGCCTTTTTGCACGCCCTTCTATTCAGTGTCGTTTAACATGACGGTGTCACTCACATCTAAAACACCTAATAGGAGTCACATATTCTCTCACTACTTACCTACGCATCGTAATCAGTTCACGTGCAGTCTTTCATACTTAATCATCATGTTTTTAGCTGCCGATTTTCTACCATTCTGTTAGTTCAGTTAGTTATTGTTTTGGTAGCGTTTAATTGGTTGGCTACTCCTTGCCATTTTATTCCCAACCGACTGAAGAATCTATCCCAGTTCGACCAATATTCGACTCCCCATTAAGATCATATGCACTTGGTTGTTCAACTTCATTCACAATGAAGAGGTTACTGCAATAAATTATTCAATGGCGGTTCCTCTATCCACTATTGCGTGAGCGCCATTTGTGCGACTGCCAATTGCTGCTGATTTGCAGATGCTTGATGATTTAATTGACATAATTTGTCTTTCTCATCATTAGGTCCAATGTCATTTTATATGTGGTACACACTTTACTCCGTGAGAAGTGGTTAAATGCTTTTTTTTTAGCATTATTGCAGCAGACACACTTTGGTGTGTCCGTCTTCTTTGGATAGACCATCTCGTCATAACCAGATACACAGCAATGTCCAGAAATTTGATCTTTTTATTTGCAGAATTAAGGGATGTGTCCATATGCATGGCATTTGAAGCATCTTGACCTCCTCCGCGGTATCTTTTGGCCCTTTTTTAAAACTGTTTCAAATTTTCATCTTTTATTGTTCCACTGTAGCGTTGCTACCAAACCAACTTCCGACAAGTTCTTGTTATTCAGAAAAAATACCAAGTTTTCCGACTTCACAGTTTCGATCAGTAATCCTTTTTACGGATGTGGCAATATGGCTTTCTACTGGGTTTATTATTTCCCGCTACTTACTCTTCACTTCGCTACTGTTAGCAATGGTAAACTCCTTGCCTGGTTTTAAAGTCACAACGCTTCGAGTTTGCCACTGAGATTTTGGGTTGTTTTTAATACTTGTTTTGGTTGCATGTGGCTCTATTTCCTTTACTTAATCAGCGAAATTCCAGAAAATCAAATATTGATTATAAAAAGGCAAACTAAGTATATAGCTAAGCGAAAGGGGGCTTAAAAAACTTAAAATAGATAAAACAATTCAAATTAGATAAGTTAAATAGACAAGTTTTTTTAACGTGCGTTTCGTTATGTTAAAATAAATGAAGTGGCAGTGTTGATTCGAATTTAGATTGATCTAATAGAACAGAAAAGTCGATACCGCCGGTTACTAAGTTACTAACTCGGCGCTTACTAAATGGTTGTAAATCAGTTTGAGAGGATCTTGGTATGGAGGCAGATTGAACATGTCCTCCCATGGTAGCACGCGTAAAGCAAAGCGAAGAAATGTACGTTGAACTGCTTCAATTCTCTTTTTGTGAACCTCATAAGGCGACCACACCTGACTAGCATACGAACAGAACTGGCTCTAGTAACGACATCGTTCAATAGTCACGAGAAATGGACTGTGCACGTTTTCGAGAGTAGGTGATTGTTTGAAATTTGCCCATGTTCAATTCAAGGTTGTTGTTAGCACACCATGCTGAGAAGTTGTTGAGGTCCGATTGTATTAGGCTCTTCTCGGTGGTGTTAGAAACCCGTTTGTAAATCTTCTTGTCATTAGCGTATATGGATGAATTTTCAATTAAACATTCAACGGTTATCGTTGATAGACAGAATGAAAAAAATCGGCCCAGATGGCTGCCTTGGGACACTCCAGATGTTGCTGAAAAATGAGCTGATACTAATGAACTGAACAGCACATGGTATATACGGTCTTTAAGGTAAGAGCCCAACCAATGGATAATTTGGGGAGAAAAGCCAAGAGCCCTAAGCTTAAACAAAATAACTTCATGAGAAATGCTGTCAAACGCTTTACTAAAATCGGTAAAGATAACATCAATCTCATTTCCTGCCTCCATCATATTTAATGTTTGTTCAGTGAATTTAATAAGGCTGGTGGTCTTGGATCGTGTTTTGAGAAAACCTTGCTCATAAAAGTACAGTGAATCATACATAATACTTCCGAACAGCTTAGGAATACAAGATAATTTTGCAATCGGTCTGTAATTACATATGTCTGATTTGCAGTCGTTCTAATGGATCGGAATTATAAAGGAACTTTTCCAAATAGTTGGAGAAATTCCAAGCAAAAGCGACTTTTGGAAAAGTGCAGTCAGCGGCTGAGCAAGAATATCACTGCAAGATTTTAGGACGATGGTTGGTAGACCGTCAGGACCGGATGAAAAATCATCTTTAAGTTTGGAAATATTTTATACCATAGATTCATAAGCGATTTGAATGGAAGTTAAGGTTGTTTCACCAGAATTATTCATGTTCTTCATCGGGTTTAAGATCGTTGTTTGTACTCTTAGGATCAGCGATTAGATTGGGTTGCATGAATCTGATATAATTCCCATTAAGTTCTTCAGCCAAACTGCTGAAATTATTATATTATTTAAACAGTTAGACGCAACGTGTCCATTGAACTGACGCAACTTGTCCATTGAAGCGGGATATATTTTTACATTTGATCTTTTGTTCCTGGATGTTGTGCTGATTCAATATAAAATTATCGTGTGATAAAACATCGGCGTTAGTTTTATTGTTACACAACCTGATTACAAATATAATTTTTAGTTTAGCAACTGCTCTAAGGTTGCATGGAAGATCAATATTGCTGCTGCTGCAGTGTTGAGAGTTGCTGGAGTTGGTATCATTATGAGGAGGAATTATTTAAAATGAAGAGGGCTGTTATTTGAATGATTGAAAGCTGTGGCAGGAAAAAGTTCCTGATGAATTAAAAGGGAATTCGTCAGATCATGGTAATCATCACTGGTCGTTCTCAATTCCTTCTCAAGTCGCACGATTAGCGATTCGTCATTGGTTTTAGTCGAGCTGGCGTCTGCAGGAGTACAGTATTCGATGCAAGATGTTTATTGATGAGCGTATTGTTGTTAATGTTGTTAGTTGTAAGTCGCTTGTTGTGATGGATGTCATGAACAGATACACAGTAGTGTCCACAAATTGGATCTTTTTCTTTGCAAAATTTTGTGAGTTGTCCATATGCATGACATTTGTAGCACCTTGTGACCCTAGCTAATAAAGTCTTGCACTTTGAATAAAGACCAACCAATACATATTCTGCCTCCGGTGTGAATTCAATGATTCAATAGTCCATCGCGGCATCTTTTGGCCCCGTTTTGAAACTGTTTCAAAGCCACCTTAAGGTCGTCGATTGAAACATCTCTATCTACGTCGTACATGATGTTGCGAGGCAATTTCCTGGCTGGTAGCGTTGCTACCAAACCAACTTCTGGCAAGTTCTTGTTATTCAGAAAAATACCAAGTCTTCTGACTTCACAGTTCCGATCAACAATCCTTTTTCACGGATTCCCTTACTGCAATATTACTTTCTGCTGGGTTAATTATTACCAGCTACTTTTCACTTCGCTATTGCTAGCAAAGATAGACTCGTTGCCAGCTACTAGTTTTAAAGTGCCAACGCTTCGCCGTTGCCACTGAGGTTATGTGATGTTTTTTACACTTGTTTTGATTGCAGATGACTCTATTTCCTGTTTGCGTGCAATTTGATAACGACTCAACATATCTCTTTTTAAATAATAATAATAATTCCCAACGACCTATTACCCCTCCCAACCGCACGCGGGGAGTCTCCATTTGTATTATTATTATTTTTTTGAGTATAATTCAAGTGAATTATGAGACTAGAGACGGGCTCATTCTTATCGTAATCAGTTCTGTGATGTTCTATTCGAAAGATAGGTACCGTTCTTAAAACTCGCGAATTTACGTTTAGTTTGATCTTTTCTAATAGAACAGGAGAGTCGATACCGCCGATTAGTATCTGATGAATGCAAACCACGTCTGCAACAACTTGGCGCTTACTAAGTGGTTGTAAATCAATCAGTTTGAGACGATCTTGGTATGGATGCAGGTTCAACATGTCCACCCACGGTAGCCCGGATAAAGCAAAGCGAAGAAATCTACGTTGAACTCATGATAAGGCGACCATACCTGGCTAGCATATTCGAGCAGGGGAAGAACGAATGTTGAATATAAGGATCGTCGAATCCTTTCGACCAACGCTTGATGAAGCCGAGCGCAGAGTTTGCTTGATTGATACTACGATCGATGTGATGTCTGAAATTCAATTCGCTATCACAAATGACACCCAAATCACGAACAGAACTGACTCTAGTAACGGCATCGTTGTTAATATAATAGTCTCGAAATGAAGAGTCACGAATTGAACTCAAACCCTCAAAAATCTTATTTAAGTCTGCAACAGTTATTTCGCTAAGAGTTCGTATCTCACTCTCTAAAGTGGAGAGTGCCTCATTTAATGTTTGGGCACTACTGTGCGTTGCTCGTCATCGCTTTCAGTGCGTACTCGTTTTTGCACATTGTTGTTGGGAAATGGAGACCCTAATCCGGAGGCAATTTTACCCTGTCCCTAACTACGTATGTTTCTGCACTGTTTTTAACAGAGTAGTGGATTTTTATTTCACCTTATAGATGGAACCACTACTTCATTGCCTCCCATCAACCTCAAGATTGACAATGACTCCTCGATATTTTGTAAGTATTTTATTTATAATTTTAAATTTTCGCTTATAATAATAATATGATTCGTCCAGTGAAGTTTTGTTCATTCATTGTTAATCGTAGTCAATCTACTGTACTAAGTTATATATGTACTGTCTAAGTTATAATGTACGTATTGTTATATCAATTAGCATAGTTAACCGATATCGGCGCCTTGTACATTTAGCCGTCTACCATTAAACAATTATGACGTCTCCATCCCTAGTCGCGTGGAGTCATGTAGTTCAGCACAAAACTGCCGGAACTTTGGAAGAACTTCATCACTTAGTAATGATAACAGGGTTAATTCGTGTGTGTTCGTATTACCCAGCCACTTTTGTTTTAGTGACACAACGAGTGTCAACTCGTTACATTCGAAAAGTAGGTGCTTAACGTCTTCTAATTTAGATCCGCATAAACATTGACATTGATCTGTTATTTTGAATCTCTGTGGGTAGGCTTTAAACTTACCATGTCTCGCAATTACATGGCTCATCAAGCTCGTTAGTGGTATTTTTAGTTTGAGTCTTGCTTAAGTGTCTGGAATGAAGTCAAATGTTTGTCTATCATTGACCGATTCACTCCACTTTACATTGCCATAAGTCAATCGCCATTGCCGCTAATTCAGATTTGTTTCTATATTGAATATGCCTACTATCTGCAACATGTATAGAGACACCTATTTCGTTTGGAGCACTTCTTCTTAGGTGGTACAAGTGCGATCGTGTTTTGATTAGAATATCTACCTGGAGTACGCCGGCAGAACCAGAACAGCATCTTAGATACTTTCGGTAGGGCTTTGTTACTCTTAGCAGGGTATTCCTCCGAGCACTTTCTAATGGTCTGAAGTGGTGACAATTTAGTCTATCATACCGCCCAGCCGCGGCATACGTGAATAGCGCCTTCGCCACACCTTTGTAAATTATTAAAAGTGTTCTGTGATTTAGTCCCTATCCCTCTCTTGATACCTTCGCCAGAGAGTAGAATAGCTTCTTAGCGTTTTCACAGACTTAGAACGCAAGATGAACGCAAAAAACATTCATAGTGTTTCTAGGGAGATTATAGACCGATAGACTTGCGAAGACACTAGGCAACGTAGGGTTATTAAATGCTCCGGCAATATCCAGGAATATACCCATAACATATTTTGAAATTTCGGTTTTGACAGTGTTAATTAGGCGGACTATCGCATCTTCAGTAGACATACTACTTCTGAAACAGTTCGCTGAGTTCAATCCGCGGTGTAATGCGAATGACTAGTAACCTTTCTACGAGTTTCCCCGTAACCTATCACCAGGGTCTCTATCACCAGGTTTCCTGATTACAATTACGTCGCCTGTTTTCCACACCTTAGGAATGTAACCAAATTTTAAGCAGCTGTCTAATAAATTTACTATGCTAGGCCCCTATGATAGGCAAGCTGAATTATGTCAGCGTTCAAGTTGTTAAGTCCTGGTGACTTGTTACGTGTGAAGCAATAGAGACCACTGGTGACCTCTTCCCACGTAAATGGGGGTCTTCAGCAACTGCGTATGTCCAACCGCTGTTGGTGGCAATTTCACGCATATCTGCGTTTTACCCAGTATCGTCCGGTGTTTCGTCCGGTAGAAGTAAGCTAAGTAACTCCAAACATGTGTCATGCCACGTATCTCGATTTGCAAGCGGCAAATTTGTATACAAGATCCCATGGGTCTTTATTACCATGTTGCGTGACGTACCGTTGGATACTATTTTGCTTCGATGTAAATGCCCCCTAGAGAGTGACAATTTTAGCTCTTTTGCTCCTTGGTTTCTTTCCGTCTGGTATGCTCATGCATAGAATAACAACATGTGCCTAGAATATCTAAGTTTCCTTTGATTTGAGTTCCACCAACTATTTCGTTTCTTGAATTATTCTCGAATTGAGTTATTGCATACACTGGCTAACTGTGTTGAGATCAGCTCCACATCAGTATCAATTTCATCGATCGCATTAATTTCTGGAAGTGCTTTTACAACATCCCAAGAGCCATCCAAGTGTCTAGCAAAGCTATCTTAATTGCAAATGTCGAAGTTGTGCTATTTGCAATCGGACTATTCTGTGGCGGGTTTGATAACTCAAACGTGATGACTGTATGGTCACAAGACGTTCAATTTTCTCTTACACGCCACTATCGAGCCCAGCTAGGCTCCGTTGACTATTGTTAGGTCAATATTGGAGTTCCCATTAGAAGAGAACGTCGGTGGCTTTCCCTGCAAGTCATTATGAAAAGGTCACTCCTAGACAAAAAGTCCACTATTTTTCTTCCGATTTCATGAACGATCATATCACATTTTACTTCTAGCATTGAAGTCTCCAGAGATCATTGCCTTTCGGTGTTGACCCGATAGAGAGCCTGGGATCGTTTCGATTTTGTATAGATGGTACTCGATTGGTTCACTGTATTGGGCATATATTGAAAATAGGTCCTCAATCCACCCGTCGTCGCTGGAACAATTTTCATCTTCGATACCATCCAATTCAGGCGATGAACTGCACCAAGATTTAATTTTGTCGGATGAGTAAATTGAACTAAATGTTCGAGATTTAAGTTGCATTCCCTTGATGTCCTCCACCAAATGGCTGTCGTTTCCAAGACCTTTTGACAATACGTAAGGTCCACGGAATTTCGGATCTATATACTGTAGAGCTTGTGCTTTTTTTTCATATATGTCGCATTCTGGCTTAAATTCGCGATCTTCGTTCAAAACGGCGTCCAAGCTGTTGTGTACGATGTTGTTTAACTTAAAATCAAACACGAGTTCATTTGGACTGAATCCCGTCGTTGAGTTCTTTTGAGAATTAACGGCCCATTGAAAATCTCGAAGTGTTTCATCCCAATCTTTTACATTCTCGGAGGTACAAATGAAAAACAAAATCGTCTGGTTCGTTTTTTCCATTTGTCCGTTCACGCGAGGACAAGACAATATTTATCGAAGGGTTTAGATGTAAAAGACGTACCTCTATCACTGATGATACGATTCGGGAACCCCAAATAGGCGGTAAGGTCGTTCAAAAATTTAATTACTGGCGCTGTTTTTATATTTCGGACGGCTCTCACAATTATAAACTTACTAAAAGCGTCAGACATCGCAATGATATGTGTGTTTCCATGGTTACTCTTTACAAACGGTTCGAGATGGTCGATATGCATCACCCGAAATGGTATCGGTTCCATTGCTCCAAAGCAATGCATCACAAATTTTCTTTAGTTCGTTCGATTGTCTTCTCGATACCAAAGTGCCCCATATTATCATGAAAATGTCGTACCATTCGAAATCGAACTGCTTTTGGCACAACAAATTTTAGTTCGTCACGCTCCTTTCGAAACAAACGATTATCTTTCAGCAAAATTCCTGGAGTTGCATGAAGTCATATTCGAGTAATCGCATCCACCAACATCATCTCCGTTTTCTTTTTTAGTCGTGCGATGGCAGGACAGTCGGTGACGAGACGAAATCGTTTTCCAAGAAGATATACTCGGAATCGATCAAGACATTCCACAACGGCCAGAACCTCTAATTCGTATCTGTGGTACTTTTGCTCAGCGTCTGTGCAACGAAGACTATAATATATAACCGGTTTCCAGTTCGTGTTGAGCGGCGAGATCGTAAAGTGTGAGACCACGGTTTGTCATAAAGAAGCCCGATGAAACTTTAAAAGGCCTGTTGCTGCGGTTCTCCCCAAATAAAATTTTTATCTTCGGACTTCCTTAGCAAATCGGTGAGACCCAAAAATCGTCGGACTTCGGTGAATGTTGACGCCTGCGAAAAGTTCTTGGCATCACAAACTTTACCTTCTCCGGGAAACATTCCTCTTTCACTAATTTCGTGCCTCAAAAAGGTAATCTCGGTTGCAAGAAATTTACACTTACATCTAGACGAAGAGTCAATTCGGCTTGTCGTACAACAGTGAATAACTTGTATAGTGGTGTCAATTCCTCTTTAACGGTTTTACTTGGAATCACTACATCATCGAGGTATGCAATCACTTCACCAGGGTCCATTATCGAAACTGAGTTTAGTCATCATGGCTTGAAATACGGATGGTGCGTTGACTAAACTGAAAGGCATTTGATTATATTCGTGATGTCCTTCTATCGTTACGAAAGTGATGTACTTCTTCGATTCATCGTCGATCTCGATCTGATGAGAGCCCATTTTCATATTCAATGTACTGAAATATTTATTTCCGGACAGACATGCCAACAGATGATCGACAATAGGCATCTGTTTTGCAGAAACCTTGTTTATTTACCGGTAGTCGACACACATTCGACTTTCGCTATTCTTCTTATCGACTAAGACTATGGACGAGGCATACGGAGAATTAAAAGGTCGAATAATGCCGTTCTATAACAATACTTTCACAATATTCTTGATAATCGGTCTTTTCGGTCGCGAAAGCGATACAATACAGTTTGATATTGATCAAACTCTGATATTGTTGAAGCGAGAACATTGAAATATGACGGCAGCGAAGCTTTTAGTTGACTTTGTTCGGTTTCGCTTAAGTCCTTTCCCATGTCAAGATTTTCCGTAATCGCAATTATACAGTGGTCCCCTTCGAACACAGGTCGATTTCCTTCTTTACACAAAATGTCACGGCCAAACAATACATTTTCGGAAATAAATTCGTCCTCTGCGACAATAACGTCTGATTCTTCTCGATATCAACTGTTGCGACAATAAATTTTTGACACACGTATTGACCACCAGCATACCCCGAAAGAACGATAGAACAATCAAATTTCGAATTCATATTTTCGGCGAATGACTTACGGATCAAGGTTCGATTGCTAACAGGGTCCACAAATGAAGAAGTCTCTACCATTTATTTTGATTTCTTTTGAAATGAAATCGTCAATGGCGGCGGTTGATAATGATTTTCCCTCAATTTTAACGACATTCGGCTTCGCAATCGTTTTCGATTCGGCAGTTATTTTTCGTTTCTCCGGACATGCAGCAGTTTGGTGTGTCGTTTGAAGGTAATTCATGTAACGTTCTGTTCTTTGTGGCTCTGGGCATCACGGAATTGGAATCTGCATTTTTTGTATCGGCGGTTTTGCATATTTTCACGTCGATGTTATTTGGATTATGGGAATATAGTTGACGTATACTCTGATGGCGGTATCCAACTCGTTACAATTCGAGAATGGTTTGGAGAATTGACATAACGTCCTTCACATTACTGAACGGATTGCTATGATAAACGTTTGGCAACCCAATATTTGGTACGTTCCCATACATCGGGTTAATCGTATTTGGATTAAAATTGTTCGTTGGCATCGGTTGATATGTTAATCCGTATGGGAAACTATGAACGGGCTGTGATCCAGATTGGAAATATGGGATACAAACCCCAACCGACACAACGTTCGGCAAAAACTGTTGATCTGGCGTCGCTTGAAAATGAGGAATGGATAACCCAACCACTCCCGATACTCCATTCGTCAGCGGATGAGTGGTATAATTGGACGAAATCGGTCTACCGGGCGTATTTGTGACATAACGCGTCGATGCAACACTCGTTGTTGCCTTAATTGATTGACCATCTTTGCATTGACCGATGTTGTATTGTTATTTATAAACTGCTGACTGGGTAAGCTCAAATCGATTTGTTGTGTTGGACTGATAGAAGACAAAAAATGTGATGACGTCACAAACTCAACCGGATGTGACAAAACTTGTGTGTTTGTGGTGGTTCAAATGAAATTAACTGAGAGTTCGGCATCGGGTTGATACATTTTGATGACGGAATTGCAATTGCAACATACTTACGAGATTCTCCTTTTGACGACAAGTTCTCAAAATTGAAATTTCTCTTTCTAACTCGAATATTCGATCAGCCATTGGTTTGTTCACGACACTTTCGTATTCCTAATCACTATAAAATATTTGAAACTCGGCATTTTGCCACAACACAGAAAGTTTCAAACTGTTATATTAATTTACGGCGGAATTAGTATTTTATTTTACGCGATTTTTTTTTGGTAACCCTCACACCTGAATTTGTCAAATTGGCAAAGTTGGGGAATTACGGCGGTTGATTTAGAATCAAATAAAAAAAACTTAAATTATTTTACGAAGGAAAACAATTTATTTTTCTTTTATTATCGCAAACACGTTTTTCATTTGTTAATGCTACGGCGGTTCGAGTGTAACTAACTAAAGGCTCAGTTACAATGCATTCGCTCCGCTCTGTTCCGCTTTTCCGTAAAAATTTAAATTTGACATGTTGCATATAATTTCCATTGAAAACGGAAAGATGAACCGCTTCTTGGTGGACATCTGATATTAATATGTTTGCCATCAATTGAGCCAACACAATTTGGCTTGTTCCATTTTGCACCCAAATCAATCGCAATGGTTTTGTAGTCCTGTCCGTTGGACTGAGAAACATATAAAGACAACAGAACTCTCCATATAACATCACACGTTTTCAAAATAATTTTTTGAGCTGTCGATCTACCCATTTTGAATGCCCACGAGAAAAATTTCGGGTTCACTCGGGATAAATAACTACAATATAATAAAATAAGCATTATTTAATAAAGATTTACGTATTTGCAATCCATTTTTATATTTTTTAATACTTACGACAACGTGAGTCCCAATCTCGCTTCAAAATGAATTGGCTCGCGAACCGATTTTTTTGTTAAATCTTCTTGAAGTAGTCCAAGTAACATTTCATACACTTCCCGAGGCATTCTTGTTTGGGAGAAAAACTCTTCGGAGTCTAATTCCTTCATTCGTAAAAGTCTTGTGTTGTAATATCCAGCGTTAATTAATAATATGCGAGGCTTTTGAAATATTTTCGGCAAACTGTCTTTATAATGAATTGTCGTTTTCGATGAATCGTGTTTTCGGTTAATTGGTTTTTCGGTGAATTGAATTTCAGTGGATTGCTTTTCGATGAATTGTTTTTCGGTGGCGGTTTATGCTTTTAAATGCGCCGCATGGCTGACATATACAGATGCGACGAGGAAACTTTCACAATTAATTTCATTACATATAATGTGCAAAATTGTTATTTATTATTTATACAACAAACTTTTATATTTTCAATGGCCGATACAATTTTACTGCGTCTTGTATCTAGAATGACGGAAAGAATGCCTTCTTTTCCTTCTCTACCTTCTTACGTCTCTTCGATCGAAAACATCCGATCTCATTTCGACTTTCGTTCTCATTTTTAATACAGCAAAATTTTGCCCGATTCTTTATTGTATAGTAAGTCGCTTAACAAGAAACCCAAGAATCCCTTAACACAGAATCACTATTGATGGAGGCAGCCACAGAACTTTATCGCAGGCAACCTAAAAACACGTAGTCGTCATGTTACCAAAAAAGCATTTGTTTACAACAACCTTATGTAAAATTTGCTGATCACGAACCAACCAAAAGTTTCAACAGAACCGAGCGTATATGTCCGTTTCTAACTATTAAGTGTACAAACATATTTGCGATCTTTTTTAGTGAAATAAATGAAATTAGTTTGTGTAGAAAATGAAAGAATGTTTTATTCAAAGTATGCTTCTTCGGAAGCTATAACCTTCGCCCATCGTTCAGGCAATAAACGGATTCCCCGAAGGAAGAAGTCTGGTTGTTTCGAGGCGACCCAGTCGGCCCATTTTTTGACGTTTTCATATGAAGTGAAGTGCTGCTGTGCCAGGGCTGGTTGCATCGACCGGAACAAGTGGTAATCAGAGGGAGCAATGTCTGGTGCATATGGCGACTGGGGTACAATTTCCCAGTTCTGCATGTCCAAATCATCGATAAACTTGTCCCGTAATGGTTTCACCCTCGTTCAGCAGCTCATAATAAACGACACCCTGCATTTAGTGCTATTTGGTGCTTTAAATACAAAGCATCACCTTCGAACCATGGTAATTTGCTTTTGGCATGGACCCACTTTTCATCCCCAGTGATGATCCAATGCAAAAACCACTTCCTTTGTTATCGTTGAAGCAACAATTCGGACATGGTTTTCCGACGTTCCATGTCCCGTTCTTTCAATTTGTGTGGCACCCAATTTCCCAGCTTCTGAACCAATCCGATTGCATTTATACGTTGCGAAACACATTGTTAGGTAATATTAAACTCTTCTGTCAATTGTTTTTCGGTCTGATAAGGGTCCACATATCAAGCAATTCTTCCAATTCTGTATCTTCAAATTTTCTTGGTCCGCCTTCACGTTCTTTGTCTCTTACGTCAAAATCACCAACTTTGAATTGTTGAAACCACTCTGCATGTTGTATTCGATTGAGCATTTTCACCGTAAACTTCCACAAGCAAACGATTTGTTTCTGCTGCACTTTTCTTCAACAAAAAATAATGATGTAAAACTTCCCGCAAATGCTGTTTTTTGGCACAAAATTCGACATTTTCAATTACATGAAAATAATTGTTGTTTACGCTTTGAACAAATGTCACTAGTAATTATTCAAGCTTGACATTTACAAGCAGTGATACTAACGATGCCTCTATAAAAAGGTCGGAAATACATTTTACACCAAATAATTATCTACCTATTTAGTCCTTAGTGATCTTAGTACGAAGTTACAAGCAAATAATTCCAACGAATTCCTTCCAAAGTAAAGTAAATAAAATTTTATAAATTTAATAAAGAAAAAATTAAAAAATTAAGATTCTTAAAAATTTTAGTATTAAAAACATTCACAATTTAAAATATTTAATTTATTATTTACATTTTATATTAAGACAACTAAAATTAAATAAAAAAATAATTTTTTATTGTTTTTGTTTATAAATATTTATTAAATAAATTTTATATAAATAATGTAATAATATAAATAATTACGAACACAAAAAAGAATTGTTATGCTATAATTATTAAATTAATTAATTATATTTGTTTGTATAATTATGTATTATTTTTGTTTATTTTAAAATTAAGGCTAATCAGAATCACAAATGAAATGAAAAAAATTATCAAAAATGAATCAAAGAATATTTTTATATTTAATATATTTATACTATAGCATTTATTTTATTAAAAAAAAATACAACAAATTAATTGTTTATAATATTAGATGTATTATGTTATATTATTTTTGAAAAAAATTATTACCTAATTTATTATGTTTATTTTTGTTTTTAATGCAAATAACTACTACTATACCATCCATTTACTGTAAAATTAATTATTATTTTTTGTTTAATTATTAATTAATTTTATTTTTTATTAACGTTATATAATTTAAAATATTACAACACACACACACACGGAAGTATTGTTTTTTCTATTTATTATAAAATATAAAAATAACAAAAAAAAAATTAATAATTAATTGTTAAAAATTAAAGACTACGTACTTTTTGGATAACAACAAATATTTATATTTTATGTCTTGTGTTAATGTTTATTGGGTTGGCATTCGACCAAATGAGTAAAGAGTATGGTAAGCTGGTAATTTAGTACCGAAATAAATTATAGAATTGCAATCATTAATGAATTAATTTTATGTTACAGATTTTTTATCTATTGTGTTTTGCTTGGGGATATCGTAGAAGACAGTAATTGAAGGAACGGGATGAAAATTTACTTTTCCCGGCATACCAATTTGCATTATTCATCAGCCCTGGGATCTGGCTAGGATTCAATAGTCCAATCATTCATTTAGTAATTCAATATCAAATGATGATTACATTAATAATGGAGACTTTTAACAACAATTAGACGAACAGTCACAATACCGAAGGGAGCAGACCTACACAGAGGAGACAGCTTGTCATAGTAACCTTCGAGATCAAATCTGCAATTTTGAAATTGTTTGATTGATTTTACTGCATGAACAAGTACTGAACAAGTGTCTCGGATTTTTTTAGGATGGAACTACCTGGTTTCTGACACCTAGCGATCGTACGGCACAAGACAACAGAGTCCTCAAATACTAGACGAAAGTATACGAGTTCTTAAGGGTAACTAAGGGTATTTGTTAATTATTTTTTTATATCAGCAACCTACCTAGAAAAAAGCCAATGATTATTTCTCCAGATATATGGAGATTTTCTGAAATTTAATGCTGAATTATTACTTTTCGGTTTCCTTGTTTAGACAAAATAATTTCAAATCGATCTGAAATAATAGCAGCTGAAATAGAATAATAATCATATTAGCGCACTTCAAAGCCCAAAACTCATATTTTATTCTGAAATTTTTAATCCTTATTTCTAAACATGTATTGACCGCCTCGAATCTGCAACGTTGGTATCTCAAAAGCAACCTTCAACTACAATAAATAAGAATCCGCCTATAGGTGGCTGCCACATCAGAAACTCACCTTCACTATGACACTTCTCCCAAAAAATAAACAATCACTCGAGGGATCACCTACCATAAATGGACCGGTCAAGAGGGTCAAAGTTATATTCTATAATTAAATGCTTCTTGCGACATCGGTGCTTATACCAAAAATTCACATCCACTATTCAACCCAAAAATACTATCACCACACTACATTTGCCATCTACCCTGCAAAATAATGTAACATTAGCCCGCAATCTAAACATTCCGGTGTATATTCAAAATAAAAGAAGTTCAAAACAACATTTTCCGTAAAACAACAATTCACATTTAAAATATCGTGAGCAAAGAAATGATAACATCTTCATGACACTATAGCAAGTACTGTTACTCACAGACCTCAAAACGCAGAGTGTCATATTCAAGCCGACACCCAAATCGAACAACTTTCAAAAATCCGAACATCCTTGCATTCGTGGCCGGACTAGGCGAATTATTCACAACATAACATGCCAGTCTCTCACTGATTACATAAAAATAGCAGCCCAACAAATCTTGACTTCCCGAACTTCACTCACTTCAGAGGTTCAATACAGTTTAACCAATTTTAAGGGTGCCCTTCACTCCAGAAAACGGGATGGTGGATGCACAAGATCCCGTTGCCTATTCCTCCTTAGCGATATAATTATGCAATACTAAGGCAGAAATCACATGATTGCCTTTTACTTAAAAATGTTTCATGCTACAAGACGAATGAACGGGGGTACGAAGGACATATTGATATTTGAGTAATATCGACAAGTTAAAAATCACAACAGCCGCCGTTACATCTCAATATCTGGTTGGTAAAATAACTTAAGAATGTTAGAAGGTCAATGGTCAACCTTAATCGAGGAAGATGATTATTTTCCATTGGTCCATCTCCAACATTGGATGTAATTAGATCGACAATTTAGAATGTCCTATCCTGCACTGATGGGTTTCCTATCGACTTTTCAAACTCCCACCAGATAACATTTCGCTTACTTTAGAAGCCCACCTTCAAGATGGATTGAGACAACTCAAGTGCCAATTCCTAAGAATCGAATTCCTCAGATGATTATCTCCAATTGTGGCGTCCTCCAATTGTGGTTGATCTATTTCCAGAATTAAGACTGACACAGAGAGAAAATCTGCAATAACCACTCATTCTTGCCTATGCAGGACATCATAATTATTTCCCGTGAAGCCAATTGATGAGTTGGCTATACTCTTTAGGAGTTCTTTGAAGTGCTTAGCTTCGCGGTTCTGGAGCCCAATCATCAAAAATGTACGGTTCTTATTTGAGATCCGAACCTAGCTGCCAATCCCCTAGTATTTGTTTAGGTGAAGTAAGTTTTACAACCGTAAACGTTATGCGCTAGTTGGGGACCCAAATAACTACCAATTGGTGTCACCCAAAATTGATTTCAGCAAGCCGCTGCAATCACCAAAATGAACTTTCACAACGAGGCGAATTTAAAAAGGCAGCTGAACAAATTTACCAATTCTACGAATCTGATTCCAGTGAAATGATCAATGATGAAGAAGAGGAAAGAACTTCCCACAATAAAACCACAAATTAATCAAACACAATGCAGTTTATTCAGATTCAATGCAAAAGGGCATCCATTAAATGTGAGCAGTCAAATTCGATTATTCACATTAATCATAAATCAAGCCAGCAATGGTGGGATGTACCAAAATTAATAGCAAAAAAATCAACAGCGAGAGATTAATAAATACTGACAAGAAACCCTTCAAAGAATTACCCCAATTCAAGCTATCAAATATCGAGACCAGTGCTATCGAACAGGAATGGGGACGAATAGAAAATCATACACCAAGGCTTCAAACAACGTACTCGGTTAGACGGTGGGTTGATGTTTGGGGTGAGGAGAAATTGGAAATTTGAAGAGTGATAAAGCATTTTACTGAACAAATTTTCTCGATAATCGATAAATTTAATTAAATTAAAATTTGTATAAATTAAAAGATATAATCTACCGAGAAATACCATTGGCAGAACAGAGTCCAGAAGAGATACAAAACTCGATGCTATACACAAAAGCCGCCTTAGAATAAAGCCTCTAAAAGAGCCACTCCTAGTGCTACAGTCAATCAGCCGTCCACTACTTAGGGAACTACTAACGGTGACGAATTGAAAAATTGAATTCCACTTTAAAACAGACATTGGAATCTGCCTCGTCAACGTTACATATGATACACAAGGAAGACAAGTATTGGTGCCCTTTGGAGAGTACATCGACAATTGCGACAAGTGTTGAAATGGTTTCACTTCGTTTTCTCTTATATTCATGATATCCTTATTGCGTCTAATTCTATAAACGTTTCTTTGAATTTTGCGATCCTCCCATCGTAAGACCGAGTTAATGTAATTTCAAAATTTCCATCAATATTCCAAATATTGGTATTCATTCGTAACTGAAATGTTACCACTGCTTTGTATAATGTTTAGCCGTACTTTTCTCGTCTATTCAACAGCACTTCTATTTAATAAAGGATCAAACAGAGATTCTCTTGCCCCGAAGATTGCACTGAAATATTCGAAAAGATCTATTGTTCTCTTACCGATGTCACCTTTGTGACACATCCGTTGAAAAACAGTCATTCAACGTAACTACCGATGATTTCAATGTAGAATTTTTTTTTCAAAGAAGCTCTTCACTTCCCCTTTGCATTTATTAACAATCAAATATATTCGTCATTTCGTTGAAGGCCAAAATGTTTATTTATTTATAGATTATAAATCATTCACAGCACCGATTGTGTCAAAGTCAAATTGATTCTCGGCAATTACAACATTTCGATTATTTTACCCAATTAAATGCCGATATTCACCACATTATAGTGAAACACTACATTGTGAGGGACTGTTTGCCTCGTTACGGTGAAACTTTGCTCACGTTTTTCACCTTCAACATACAGAAATTGCTCGGACAGCAATAACGCGATGAAAATCAAAAAGCACCCACCATCCGTATCACGAGAAAATTTCTTGCTTTGATAAGCTTCTGGCCAAAAATTTGGGGGAAATTTTATATCCCACGTTAAATTTAAAACCACCACACAAAATAAATAGTGTTAATAAATTTTGTTTATCAAAATTATATTTATTTTAAGGAATCTGATTTTCATATTTTCCAGATGCTAACCAGAGATAACAACGAAACCGGGTAATTCACACACGTCACGATTTCACGAAGCTTCTAAGTTTTCATAGCATTCGTGCAACTGAATATAACCATAGGGTGAGTGATACTGTCCAGCAGTTTCATATCAAACTTAACGCTTCATGACCAGCATAATGTAATCCCCATTGCAATTCAGAAGTTCCAATCATTTTATTGGATGGCCCTGCGTGAAGGAAGGTGTCAACAACACTCCAGTAGAGCCGGCATGATGTCAAAATGGCAAGGTTCCCGGTGATCAATCGAAACACAGATACTTCGGATATCGTGGAGCAACCCGTGTCATGAGAGTCTTAGTTCCTAAGAACCAAGAATAAAATTTTGCATCATGTATCGGTTAACAAAAAATTCCTGTCATCTCTACAAAATATTAAGCTCAATATAAGCTCAAGCTCCCAAATGACAAGATCATATGCCTTGGCTGCAACCAACTTGCTACTAGCTTCGGCATGATTTCTCGTTGAACGTCAGCTCGTAACCGAATTATCGATGGTGATGATCGTTTGTGTGAATGAAAAGTAAAATTTTACTTGGATCTCAATGGATTGAAAGGACATTAAAATCGCAGTTTTTTAGATCACCATTGCTTTTGGATTTTCTGGGTGTGCTTCTACGCACATCTCGAGACAGTAATTAATCGTGTCTGTGCCTTTGGAATTAACATTAAAAAAATCATATTTTGGGAAAATAGCAGCCTCCGTTTAAATAACATTTTTAACTTTTCAGATTCAAAGTCAAACCGCTAAGCTAACAGCAGTTCGTTGCCGTGGCGATCTTCGCTTTATAATAGTTTTGGCCGAACTGTTATCACCTATTCACCACCAATTCATAAAAACACAAAATCGGTTCAGCCAACTACTTTGATGTCTGCCTGCACCAAATAACATTAATGGCAGCGTTAATGGAAAACAAGCAATAAGCGTTTCAAGGTAACATTTACCTTGCCGAATACCATTTCGAATGTGCAGTTTGTTGATCGATTGTGATTTCGGAAATCACTCGCTACAGACGAAATAGGAGCCTTGCAAGCGGCCGAACGTAGACATAGCTTAAGAAGTAAAGCAAAGCACTTCAGGTATCGATGAGTATTTCAAGGACAATTCGTCAACTCTACTTCAGCTTGAACAGAATTCGGGCGACTTTGGCTAGTCGCGATATGAAGCAAATAATCACAACTAATTTTAATCCATGGAGCACTAGCGTACTAAATATAGGCCTGGTACGAAAGAATAAAAACCCGCAAGCCAAAACAGCATTTGCTGTTGACAGACCAGACCGACGCTGGCAGGTCAGATGCATGGATTAAGAATGTACAAAATGCAGCGATACGCGTCTCTGAAGTGCAAGTTTTATCGATTTATCAGGCATCGTCAATATGACCTGGACGACACAGTTAACTACAATAGAAGGATGCACCTACCGTTCCGTTTTGAAGCCGTTGATATCTTGGACTGAAACATATTCTTTGATCTGTATTTTTGAAAACGAGGAACATGCAGCGAATGTCGCCAAGGTGATAACCAAGCTGCAGGCTCTGTGCATTCTGAAGCAAAGCGACGGAACAACAGAATAACCCATAAAAGAGTCGATCGGGAACCCGGATGATATGAGTATCAATCCAGACCAACGAAAAATTTGCTTTCAATGCTATACATCGAACGCATGGCGCAAATTTAGAGCCACTCCATATATTATTCATTTAGCCAGTTGACCTTGGCTAAACGTACACGTGAGGATTTCTAAGAGAATCGGCATCAGGTACACTTTCATCGATGGTAATAGCTTGATAAATTCGCCCATTTTGATCGTTTGCCCACCGCTAATGGCGAAAAGTTATCAACGCAAAACACCTAGGACGGTAGACATAGCCCACCCTCCATTTTTTATTTTGCAAGTTAATTCAACATTTTGATGCTTCGAGACAACGTGGAATGGCTGCTAGTCGAAGCCGTGTGCAGTGTGTAAAATTATCGAGACTTATATGAAGGGTTGGGGTGTCAAGTTTGTGCTATCACGCTGGCCACTCCAACTCTACTTGTGGATTTAGTTTATGCCACTTTTGCAATAGAGTCCCGAAAACAGTCATCTAGCGAATCACTAACCGGCGGGTCGTTTAATTCAATCCAGTGCGCTACACGACACATGTGCAATTAATCGAATTAATAAGAAAACCAGCCGCAGCCTAACAGTGGAATCTGTGTCAATGAGGCGCATCTGTCGTGTTCAATTGTTGAGTTGTAATCGGATTGAAACCACAGTCCTATTCGTCGAGAAGATCACGAAGAGGCTGCCATCCTGACCTTTTGCCATCCCGATATTTGGAACTCATCGATTTGTATTATTAGCGTCGCAACAAGATTAATATTCTAGAGGTTATTGCTTTAAAAGGATGGTTGCATCCTCGTTTACCCTTTCTCTTCGACAAAATGGAGCGGAAGCCATTGAATGTACGGAGCTATTCCAATTCGTAATAAGTATCATGTAACAAGGGATGAATAGGAGAGATACCTAATCGCATCCGAACTTGCAATGAGAATCTGTTATGTAATGATTGCCATATCTGAAATCCGCAAAGGCAAATGGAGGCCTTTTTCTGATATGATGGCTTCGAATTCCGCGTCTACAGAATGTTGATATGCTGTCAGTGTTTACTCCACAATCTGCAATGTTCCAATAGCTTATAACAAAGCGTGACTGTTTTCTGGGATATTTCAGGATAATATGTCCTGACTCCAGGCATTCAAAACAATTGCTAGAGATTATCTATTTCCCATGCTCTCCTACTTTTATCTTCAGAAATAGCTTATAACCAGAAATAGCAAAACCACTTGTCGTCGTTCATACCTCTCGAGTCCTTAAACCTCCTTTCCAGCTCACCGCTCACTTCTTCTGGAATTTAACTCATGGGTATCCTTGATTTCGACCCAAGTTTCATGAATACGAGCGCTTCTAGGCTCTTGATACACCATAGTCAGTTTTTGATTGTCGGTGTTTTGCACCTCTAATAAATAATTTTCTTATATCGTTTTGCGGAAGAATTTAACATGTTGAACAGTGCGTCTCTTGGATTCAACTGATTCGGTAGGTCTCAATTATTCAGATGACTGATATGTCATGCTCACCTTTAGTTATAGATACATTTTAATGACCATCCGCATATGCCTCAGGTGCACCTCATGGAATGTATGTACGAGTATGAGCCTGGTGAATATATTTATTTCGGGTCTGATGAACTATGAAATTCAGCAATAACTTTCCACACTTCGTTATTTGGTTTATCGGCGATCTCGTTGTGGCAATGTGATTCATGGGGCAAACGCGAAGTTCTGGAGTCTATGTAAAAAACCCAAATCTTTGAAGCCATATTTTTCTGTACAGACTGTGCTTGGTAAATCGCAATTGCTGTAGAGTTAACTGTAACTGAACTTCTAGAACCACATTTCAATATTCCATAATCGGTCATAAGCTTCATTCCACATCATTTCTCGCAGTGTGAAAATATTTGTAAATTAAAATTCGAATTGTACATTGCCATGAGCAAAATTTGAAGTGAGAAATTCCAAATGAATAAATCGACTGCTTTATCGACGACTAATTCGCTGATTGAATTGTTTGATTAAAGGTAATTTTATTATACGTGTTGTTTTCGATGCCAAACCTCTATTAAACCAAGGTACACAATCGTCATTCGAGAACTCATACTCAACATTTCATAAATTACAAATATGATTTGTAACATAATACTCGTACTTAGGGAATTTGTCAACAAATTTTGAAAACTCAATTATTGATTTCTATCTAGACCGGTGGTTTTATGGTGGCGGTGAAATCATACAAAATTTTCATTTAGGTGTATTAGACATTTTTTGATATATGATACGGCCGATATACAAATTATGCGCGGGAATAGTGAGAATAAAATAATTGTAGTGGATTTAGACAACACCGTCCGCTTAACATGATTATCAACCTTGAAAGTAACACATTCCATCTTTTATTAATTCTCAAATATTATGTTCTATATTTACGGTTTAGCGAATGTTTTACAACATTAATTTATTTATAGATCCATATGGTGTTATTGCTAAATACTAATCTACTACAACTGAGACTGACTAAAATTTCTAAACACATTGAGGTTTTTCTATAGATTGATCCGAGTTTATGATTCAAACACTACAATCTAAAACGATTTACGTAGTTTACGTCAGTAGTTATTGTTGGGAATTATGTAATCATGTTGGGTTCATATACCATACTAGTTTACGGTTGGAAAAGCATTAAGGTTACCTCATAGGTTTGAATGTGTAAATTCTAGTTATAGAAGAGATGTTCAAAAAAGTGTTGAACCACGCCCAACCTAGGTGTAATTGAGGGTTACCTAAAATGAATCTCAATTTCAGCGTTAGCCTATTCAGAATTACGTAGCCTATCGAACGTGGCAATAAATTTCGAGATCTGAAACAACAAATTGTTCGGCGCTCAAAACAAGCAAGCTATAGCAAGGCAAAATAGCACAATCTTATAAAAATCAAAATGATTTTGTGTAAAAGAATTACATAGAACATGTTCCACAATACTCCAGACGCTGACCCAAAAAATAATGGGCAAAACGTTTTTCCAATTGAGCAATTTCCAGCTACAAATAGAAATCCGCGGTTTCTATAATAAATTTGTTCATAAATTATGCTTTGAATTTTTTTTTGCTGAAACCGGTAGAAAAGCGTGGTGATGGGTAGTTTTGTATTTTGAAATTCGGCCACATTGTGTCATCGAACCTGGCTTGCAGGCGAATGAGGCGACATATTGCAGCAAATTAAACGTTGATCTACTTATAATTACACCAATAACCCAAAATAAATGAAACATACGGAATCTGGAACAATAACTTGTATCCGCTCAAAAAAAGTAAGGCTAACCATCAGGGATTTTTGTAAAAAATTGAAAAATTTTTTTTGCTGAAATTCCGGTTCAAAATGATTATAGGTAATGTATATAGCACGTTGAGCATGAAACTACCGGTAATATACCGGTAAAAAAGCGTGGTGATGGGTAGTTTTGTATTTTGAAATTTGGCCACATTGTGTCATCGAACCTGGCTTGCAGGCGAACATCAGGGATTTTTGCAAAAAATTGAAAATTTTTTTTTGCTGAAATTCCGGTTCAAAATGATTATAGGTAATGTATATAGCACGTTGAGCATGAAACTACCGGTAATATACCGGTAAAACAGCGTGGTGATGGGTAGTTTTGTATTTTGAAATTTGGCCACATTGTGTCATCGAACCTGGCTTGCAGGCGAACATCAGGGATTTTTGCAAAAAATTGAAAATTTTTTTTTGCTGAAATTCCGGTTCAAAATGATTATAGGTAATGTATATAGCACGTTGAGCATGAAACTACCGGTAATATACCGGTAAAAATGCGTGGTGATGGGTAGTTTTGTATTTTGAAATTCGGCCACATTGTGTCATCGAACCTGGCTTGCAGGCGAATGAGGCGACATATTGCAGCAAACTAAACGTTGATCTACTTATAATTACACCAATAACCCAAAATAAATGAAACATACGGAATCTGGAACAATAAATTTTATCCGGTCAAAAAAAGTAAGGCTAACCATCAGGGATTTTTGCAAAAAATTGAAAATTTTTTTTTGCTGAAATTCCGGTTCAAAATGATTATAGGTAATGTATATAGCACGTTGAGCATGAAACTACCGGTAATATACCGGTAAAAATGCGTGGTGATGGGTAGTTTTGTATTTTGAAATTCGGCCACATTGTGTCATCGAACCTGGCTTGCAGGCGAATGAGGCGACATATTGCAGCAAATTAAACGTTGATCTACTTATAATTACACCAATAACCCAAAATAAATGAAACATACGGAATCTGGAACAATAAATTTTATCCGCTCAAAAAAAGTAAGGCTAACCATCAGGGATTTTTGCAAAAAATTGAAAAAATGTTTTTGCTGAAATTCCGGTTCAAAATGATTATAGGTAATGTATATAGCACGTTGAGCATGAAACTACCGGTAATATACCGGTAAAAATGCGTGGTGATGGGTAGTTTTGTATTTTGAAATTCGGCCACATTGTGTCATCGAACCTGGCTTGCAGGCGAATGAGGCGACATATTGCAGCAAATTAAACGTTGATCTACTTATAATTACACCAATAACCCAAAATAAATGAAACATACGGAATCTGGAACAATAAATTTTATCCGCTCAAAAAAAGTAAGGCTAACCATCAGGGATTTTTGCAAAAAATTGAAAAAATTTGTTTGCTGAAATTCCGGTTCAAAATGATTATAGGTAATGTATATTGCACGTTGAGCATGAAACTACCGGTAATATACCGGTAAAAATGCGTGGTGATGGATAGTTTTGTATTTTGAAATTCGGCCACATTGTGTCATCGAACCTGGCTTGCAGGCGAATGAGGCGACATGTTGCAGCAAATTAAACGTTGATCTACTTATAATTACACCAATAACCCAAAATAAATGAAACATACGGAATCTGGAACAATAAATTTTATCCGCTCAAAAAAAGTAAGGCTAACCATCAGGGATTTTTGCAAAAAATTGAAAAAATTTGTTTGCTGAAATTCCGGTTCAAAATGATTATAGGTAATGTATATAGCACGTTGAGCATGAAACTACCGGTAATATACCGGTAAAAATGCGTGGTGATGGATAGTTTTGTATTTTGAAATTCGGCCACATTGTGTCATCGAACCTGGCTTGCAGGCGAATGAGGCGACATATTGCAGCAAATTAAACGTTGATCTACTTATGATTACACCAATAACCCAAAATAAATGAAACATACGGAATCTGGAACAATAAATTTTATCCGCTCAAAAAAAGTAAGGCTAACCATCAGGGATTTTTGCAAAAAATTGAAAAAATGTTTTTGCTGAAATTCCGGTTCAAAATGATTATAGGTAATGTATATAGCACGTTGAGCATGAAACTACCGGTAATATACCGGTAAAAATGCGTGGTGATGGGTAGTTTTGTATTTTGAAATTCGGCCACATTGTGTCATCGAACCTGGCTTGCAGGCGAATGAGGCGACATATTGCAGCAAATTAAACGTTGATCTACTTATAATTACACCAATAACCCAAAATAAATGAAACATACGGAATCTGGAACAATAAATTTTATCCGCTCAAAAAAAGTAAGGCTAACCATCAGGGATTTTTGCAAAAAATTGAAAAAATGTTTTTGCCGAAATTCCGGTTCAAAATGATTATAGGTAATGTATATAGCACGTTGAGCATGAAACTACCGGTAATATACCGGTAAAAATGCGTGGTGATGGGTAGTTTTGTATTTTGAAATTCGGCCACATTGTGTCATCGAACCTGGCTTGCAGGCGAATGAGGCGACATATTGCAGCAAATTAAACGTTGATCTACTTATAATTACACCAATAACCCAAAATAAATGAAACATACGGAATCTGGAACAATAAATTTTATCCGCTCAAAAAAAGTAAGGCTAACCATCAGGGATTTTTGCAAAAAATTGAAAAAATTTTTTTGCTGAAATTCCGGTCCAAAATGATTATAGGTAATGTATATAGCACGTTGAGCATGAAACTACCGGTAATATACCGGTAAAAATGCGTGGTGATGGGTAGTTTTGTATTTTGAAATTCGGCCACATTGTGTCATCGAACCTGGCTTGCAGGCGAATGAGGCGACATATTGCAGCAAATTAAACGTTGATCTACTTATAATTACACCAATAACCCAAAATAAATGAAACATACGGAATCTGGAACAATAAATTTTATCCGCTCAAAAAAAGTAAGGCTAACCATCAGGGATTTTTGCAAAAAATTGAAAATTTTTTTTTGCTGAAATTCCGGTTCAAAATGATTATAGGTAATGTATATAGCACGTTGAGCATGAAACTACCGGTAATATACCGGTAAAAATGCGTGGTGATGGGTAGTTTTCGAACCTGGCTTGCAGGCGAATGAGGCGACATATTGCAGCAAATTAAACGTTGATCTACTTATAATTACACCAATAACCCAAAATAAATGAAACATACGGAATCTGGAACAATAAATTTTATCCGCTCAAAAAAAGTAAGGCTAACCATCAGGGATTTTTGCAAAAAATTGAAAAATTTTTTTTGCTGAAATTCCGGTTCAAAATGATTATAGGTAATGTATATAGCACGTTGAGCATGAAACTACCGGTAATATACCGGTAAAAATGCGTGGTGATGGGTAGTTTTGTATTTTGAAATTTAGCCACATTGTGTCATCGAACCTGGCTTGCAGGCGAATGAGGCGACATATTGCAGCAAATTAAACGTTGATCTACTTATAATTACACTAATAACCCAAAATAAATGAAACATACGGAATCTGGAACAATAAATTTTATCCGCTCAAAAAAAGTAAGGCTAACCATCAGGGATTTTTGCAAAAAATTGAAAAAATGTTTTTGCTGAAATTCCGGTTCAAAATGATTATAGGTAATGTATATAGCACGTTGAGCATGAAACTACCGGTAATATACCGGTAAAAATGCGTGGTGATGGATAGTTTTGTATTTTGAAATTCGGCCACATTGTGTCATCGAACCTGGCTTGCAGGCGAATGAGGCGACATATTGCAGCAAATTAAACGTTGATCTACTTATAATTACACCAATAACCCAAAATAAATGAAACATACGGAATCTGGAACAATAAATTTTATCCGCTCAAAAAAAGTAAGGCTAACCATCAGGGATTTTTGCAAAAAAATTGAAAAAATGTTTTTGTTGAAATTCCGGTTCAAAATGATTATAGGTAATGTATATAGCACGTTGAGCATGAAACTACCGGTAATATACCGGTAAAAATGCGTGGTGATGGGTAGTTTTGTATTTTGAAATTCGGCCACATTGTGTCATCAACCTGGCTTGCAGGCGAATGAGGCGACATATTGCAGCAAATTAAACGTTGATCTACTTATAATTACACCAATAACCCAAAATAAATGAAACATACGGAATCTGGAACAATAAATTTTATCCGCTCAAAAAAAGTAAGGCTAACCATCAGGGATTTTTGCAAAAAATTGAAAATTTTTTTTTGCTGAAATTCCGGTTCAAAATGATTATAGGTAATGTATATAGCACGTTGAGCATGAAACTACCGGTAATATACCGGTAAAAATGCGTGGTGATGGGTAGTTTTCTATTTTGAAATTCGGCCACATTGTGTCATCAACCTGGCTTGCAGGCGAATGAGGCGACATATTGCAGCAAATTAAACGTTGATCTACTTATAATTACACCAATAACCCAAAATAAATGAAACATACGGAATCTGGAACAATAAATTTTATCCGCTCAAAAAAAGTAAGGCTAACCATCAGGGATTTTTGCAAAAAATTGAAAATTTTTTTTTGCTGAAATTCCGGTTCAAAATGATTATAGGTAATGTATATAGCACGTTGAGCATGAAACTACCGGTAATATACCGGTAAAAATGCGTGGTGATGGATAGTTTTGTATTTTGAAATTCGGCCACATTGTGTCATCGAACCTGGCTTGCAGGCGAATGAGGCGACATATTGCAGCAAATTAAACGTTGATCTACTTATAATTACACCAATAACCCAAAATAAATGAAACATACGGAATCTGGAACAATAAATTTTATCCGCTCAAAAAAAGTAAGGCTAACCATCAGGGATTTTTGCAAAAAATTGAAAAAATGTTTTTGCTGAAATTCCGGTTCAAAATGATTATAGGTAATGTATATAGCACGTTGAGCATGAAACTACCGGTAATATACCGGTAAAAATGCGTGGTGATGGGTAGTTTTGTATTTTGAAATTCGGCCACATTGTGTCATCAACCTGGCTTGCAGGCGAATGAGGCGACATATTACAGCCAATTAAACGTTGATCTACTTATAATTACACCAATAACCCAAAATAAATTAAACATACGGAATCTGGAACAATAAATTTTATCCGCTCAAAAAAAGTAAGGCTAACCATCAGGGATTTTTGCAAAAAATTGAAAAAATTTGTTTGCTGAAATTCCGGTTCAAAATGATTATAGGTAATGTATATTGCACGTTGAGCATGAAACTACCGGTAATATACCGGTAAAAATGCGTGGTGATGGATAGTTTTGTATTTTGAAATTCGGCCACATTGTGTCATCGAACCTGGCTTGCAGGCGAATGAGGCGACATATTGCAGCAAATTAAACGTTGATCTACTTATAATTACACCAATAACCCAAAATAAATGAAACATACGGAATCTGGAACAATAAATTTTATCCGCTCAAAAAAAGTAAGGCTAACCATCAGGGATTTTTGCAAAAAATTGAAAAATTTTTTTTGCTGAAATTCCGGTTCAAAATGATTATAGGTAATGTATATAGCACGTTGAGCATGAAACTACCGGTAATATACCGGTAAAAATGCGTGGTGATGGGTAGTTTTGTATTTTGAAATTCGGCCACATTGTGTCATCGAACCTGGCTTGCAGGCGAATGAGGCGACATATTGCAGCAAATTAAACGTTGATCTACTTATAATTACACCAATAACCCAAAATAAATGAAACATACGGAATCTGGAACAATAAATTTTATCCGCTCAAAAAAAGTAAGGCTAACCATCAGGGATTTTTGCAAAAAATTGAAAAAATGTTTTTGTTGAAATTCCGGTTCAAAATGATTATAGGTAATGTATATAGCACGTTGAGCATGAAACTACCGGTAATATACCGGTAAAAATGCGTGGTGATGGGTAGTTTTGTATTTTGAAATTCGGCCACATTGTGTCATCAACCTGGCTTGCAGGCGAATGAGGCGACATATTGCAGCAAATTAAACGTTGATCTACTTATAATTACACCAATAACCCAAAATAAATGAAACATACGGAATCTGGAACAATAAATTTTATCCGCTCAAAAAAAGTAAGGCTAACCATCAGGGATTTTTGCAAAAAATTGAAAATTTTTTTTTGCTGAAATTCCGGTTCAAAATGATTATAGGTAATGTATATAGCACGTTGAGCATGAAACTACCGGTAATATACCGGTAAAAAAGCGTGGTGATGGATAGTTTTGTATTTTGAAATTCGGCCACATTGTGTCATCGAACCTGGCTTGCAGGCGAATGAGGTGACATATTGCAGCAAATTAAACGTTGATCTACTTATAATTACACCAATAACCCAAAATAAATGAAACATACGGAATCTGGAACAATAAATTTTATCCGCTCAAAAAAAGTAAGGCTAACCATCAGGGATTTTTGCAAAAAATTGAAAATTTTTTTTTGCTGAAATTCCGGTTCAAAATGATTATAGGTAATGTATATAGCACGTTGAGCATGAAACTACCGGTAATATACCGGTAAAAATGCGTGGTGATGGGTAGTTTTGTATTTTGAAATTCGGCCACATTGTGTCATCAACCTGGCTTGCAGGCGAATGAGGCGACATATTACAGCCAATTAAACGTTGATCTACTTATAATTACACCAATAACCCAAAATAAATTAAACATACGGAATCTGGAACAATAAATTTTATCCGCTCAAAAAAAGTAAGGCTAACCATCAGGGATTTTTGCAAAAAATTGAAAAAATTTGTTTGCTGAAATTCCGGTTCAAAATGATTATAGGTAATGTATATTGCACGTTGAGCATGAAACTACCGGTAATATACCGGTAAAAATGCGTGGTGATGGATAGTTTTGTATTTTGAAATTCGGCCACATTGTGTCATCGAACCTGGCTTGCAGGCGAATGAGGCGACATATTGCAGCAAATTAAACGTTGATCTACTTATAATTACACCAATAACCCAAAATAAATGAAACATACGGAATCTGGAACAATAAATTTTATCCGCTCAAAAAAAGTAAGGCTAACCATCAGGGATTTTTGCAAAAAATTGAAAAAATGTTTTTGCTGAAATTCCGGTTCAAAATGATTATAGGTAATGTATATAGCACGTTGAGCATGAAACTACCGGTAATATACCGGTAAAAATGCGTGGTGATGGATAGTTTTGTATTTTGAAATTCGGCCACATTGTGTCATCGAACCTGGCTTGCAGGCGAATGAGGCGACATATTGCAGCAAATTAAACGTTGATCTACTTATAATTACACCAATAACCCAAAATAAATGAAACATACGGAATCTGGAACAATAAATTTTATCCGCTCAAAAAAAGTAAGGCTAACCATCAGGGATTTTTGCAAAAAATTGAAAAATTTTTTTTGCTGAAATTCCGGTTCAAAATGATTATAGGTAATGTATATAGCACGTTGAGCATGAAACTACCGGTAATATACCGGTAAAAATGCGTGGTGATGGGTAGTTTTGTATTTTGAAATTCGGCCACATTGTGTCATCGAACCTGGCTTGCAGGCGAATGAGGCGACATATTGCAGCAAATTAAACGTTGATCTACTTATAATTACACCAATAACCCAAAATAAATGAAACATACGGAATCTGGAACAATAAATTTTATCCGCTCAAAAAAAGTAAGGCTAACCATCAGGGATTTTTGCAAAAAATTGAAAAAATGTTTTTGTTGAAATTCCGGTTCAAAATGATTATAGGTAATGTATATAGCACGTTGAGCATGAAACTACCGGTAATATACCGGTAAAAATGCGTGGTGATGGGTAGTTTTGTATTTTGAAATTCGGCCACATTGTGTCATCAACCTGGCTTGCAGGCGAATGAGGCGACATATTGCAGCAAATTAAACGTTGATCTACTTATAATTACACCAATAACCCAAAATAAATTAAACATACGGAATCTGGAACAATAAATTTTATCCGCTCAAAAAAAGTAAGGCTAACCATCAGGGATTTTTGCAAAAAATTGAAAAAATTTGTTTGCTGAAATTCCGGTTCAAAATGATTATAGGTAATGTATATTGCACGTTGAGCATGAAACTACCGGTAATATACCGGTAAAAATGCGTGGTGATGGATAGTTTTGTATTTTGAAATTCGGCCACATTGTGTCATCGAACCTGGCTTGCAGGCGAATGAGGCGACATATTGCAGCAAATTAAACGTTGATCTACTTATAATTACACCAATAACCCAAAATAAATGAAACATACGGAATCTGGAACAATAAATTTTATCCGCTCAAAAAAAGTAAGGCTAACCATCAGGGATTTTTGCAAAAAATTGAAAAAATGTTTTTGCTGAAATTCCGGTTCAAAATGATTATAGGTAATGTATATAGCACGTTGAGCATGAAACTACCGGTAATATACCGGTAAAAAAGCGTGGTGATGGATAGTTTTGTATTTTGAAATTCGGCCACATTGTGTCATCGAACCTGGCTTGCAGGCGAATGAGGCGACATATTGCAGCAAATTAAACGTTGATCTACTTATAATTACACTAATAACCCAAAATAAATGAAACATACGGAATCTGGAACAATAAATTTTATCCGCTCAAAAAAAGTAAGGCTAACGCATCAGGGATTTTTGCAAAAAATTGAAAAAATGTTTTTGCTGAAATTCCGGTTCAAAATGATTATAGGTAATGTATATAGCACGTTGAGCATGAAACTACCGGTAATATACCGGTAAAAAAGCGTGGTGATGGATAGTTTTGTATTTTGAAATTCGGCCACATTGTGTCATCGAACCTGGCTTGCAGGCGAATGAGGCGACATATTGCAGCAAATTAAACGTTGATCTACTTATAATTACACTAATAACCCAAAATAAATGAAACATACGGAATCTGGAACAATAAATTTTATCCGCTCAAAAAAAGTAAGGCTAACCATCAGGGATTTTTGCAAAAAATTGAAAAAATGTTTTTGTTGAAATTCCGGTTCAAAATGATTATAGGTAATGTATATAGCACGTTGAGCATGAAACTACCGGTAATATACCGGTAAAAATGCGTGGTGATGGGTAGTTTTGTATTTTGAAATTCGGCCACATTGTGTCATCAACCTGGCTTGCAGGCGAATGAGGCGACATATTGCAGCAAATTAAACGTTGATCTACTTATAATTACACCAATAACCCAAAATAAATGAAACATACGGAATCTGGAACAATAAATTTTATCCGCTCAAAAAAAGTAAGGCTAACCATCAGGGATTTTTGCAAAAAATTGAAAATTTTTTTTTGCTGAAATTCCGGTTCAAAATGATTATAGGTAATGTATATAGCACGTTGAGCATGAAACTACCGGTAATATACCGGTAAAAAAGCGTGGTGATGGATAGTTTTGTATTTTGAAATTCGGCCACATTGTGTCATCGAACCTGGCTTGCAGGCGAATGAGGCGACATATTGCAGCAAATTAAACGTTGATCTACTTATAATTACACTAATAACCCAAAATAAATGAAACATACGGAATCTGGAACAATAAATTTTATCCGCTCAAAAAAAGTAAGGCTAACCATCAGGGATTTTTGCAAAAAATTGAAAAAATGTTTTTGCTGAAATTCCGGTTCAAAATGATTATAGGTAATGTATATAGCACGTTGAGCATGAAACTACCGGTAATATACCGGTAAAAATGCGTGGTGATGGATAGTTTTGTATTTTGAAATTCGGCCACATTGTGTCATCGAACCTGGCTTGCAGGCGAATGAGGCGACATATTGCAGCAAATTAAACGTTGATCTACTTATAATTACACCAATAACCCAAAATAAATTAAACATACGGAATCTGGAACAATAAATTTTATCCGCTCAAAAAAAGTAAGGCTAACCATCAGGGATTTTTGCAAAAAATTGAAAAATTTTTTTTGCTGAAATTCCGGTTCAAAATGATTATAGGTAATGTATATAGCACGTTGAGCATGAAACTACCGGTAATATACCGGTAAAAATGCGTGGTGATGGGTAGTTTTGTATTTTGAAATTCGGCCACATTGTGTCATCGAACCTGGCTTGCAGGCGAATGAGGCGACATATTGCAGCAAATTAAACGTTGATCTACTTATAATTACACCAATAACCCAAAATAAATGAAACATACGGAATCTGGAACAATAAATTTTATCCGCTCAAAAAAAGTAAGGCTAACCATCAGGGATTTTTGCAAAAAATTGAAAATTTTTTTTTGCTGAAATTCCGGTTCAAAATGATTATAGGTAATGTATATAGCACGTTGAGCATGAAACTACCGGTAATATACCGGTAAAAAAGCGTGATGATGGATAGTTTTGTATTTTGAAATTCGGCCACATTGTGTCATCGAACCTGGCTTGCAGGCGAATGAGGTGACATATTGCAGCAAATTAAACGTTGATCTACTTATAATTACACCAATAACCCAAAATAAATGAAACATACGGAATCTGGAACAATAAATTTTATCCGCTCAAAAAAAGTAAGGCTAACCATCAGGGATTTTTGCAAAAAATTGAAAATTTTTTTTTGCTGAAATTCCGGTTCAAAATGATTATAGGTAATGTATATAGCACGTTGAGCATGAAACTACCGGTAATATACCGGTAAAAATGCGTGGTGATGGGTAGTTTTGTATTTTGAAATTCGGCCACATTGTGTCATCAACCTGGCTTGCAGGCGAATGAGGCGACATATTACAGCCAATTAAACGTTGATCTACTTATAATTACACCAATAACCCAAAATAAATTAAACATACGGAATCTGGAACAATAAATTTTATCCGCTCAAAAAAAGTAAGGCTAACCATCAGGGATTTTTGCAAAAAATTGAAAAAATTTGTTTGCTGAAATTCCGGTTCAAAATGATTATAGGTAATGTATATTGCACGTTGAGCATGAAACTACCGGTAATATACCGGTAAAAATGCGTGGTGATGGATAGTTTTGTATTTTGAAATTCGGCCACATTGTGTCATCGAACCTGGCTTGCAGGCGAATGAGGCGACATATTGCAGCAAATTAAACGTTGATCTACTTATAATTACACCAATAACCCAAAATAAATGAAACATACGGAATCTGGAACAATAAATTTTATCCGCTCAAAAAAAGTAAGGCTAACCATCAGGGATTTTTGCAAAAAATTGAAAAAATGTTTTTGCTGAAATTCCGGTTCAAAATGATTATAGGTAATGTATATAGCACGTTGAGCATGAAACTACCGGTAATATACCGGTAAAAATGCGTGGTGATGGATAGTTTTGTATTTTGAAATTCGGCCACATTGTGTCATCGAACCTGGCTTGCAGGCGAATGAGGCGACATATTGCAGCAAATTAAACGTTGATCTACTTATAATTACACCAATAACCCAAAATAAATGAAACATACGGAATCTGGAACAATAAATTTTATCCGCTCAAAAAAAGTAAGGCTAACCATCAGGGATTTTTGCAAAAAATTGAAAAAATGTTTTTGTTGAAATTCCGGTTCAAAATGATTATAGGTAATGTATATAGCACGTTGAGCATGAAACTACCGGTAATATACCGGTAAAAATGCGTGGTGATGGGTAGTTTTGTATTTTGAAATTCGGCCACATTGTGTCATCAACCTGGCTTGCAGGCGAATGAGGCGACATATTGCAGCAAATTAAACGTTGATCTACTTATAATTACACCAATAACCCAAAATAAATGAAACATACGGAATCTGGAACAATAAATTTTATCCGCTCAAAAAAAGTAAGGCTAACCATCAGGGATTTTTGCAAAAAATTGAAAAAATGTTTTTGTTGAAATTCCGGTTCAAAATGATTATAGGTAATGTATATAGCACGTTGAGCATGAAACTACCGGTAATATACCGGTAAAAATGCGTGGTGATGGGTAGTTTTGTATTTTGAAATTCGGCCACATTGTGTCATCAACCTGGCTTGCAGGCGAATGAGGCGACATATTGCAGCAAATTAAACGTTGATCTACTTATAATTACACCAATAACCCAAAATAAATTAAACATACGGAATCTGGAACAATAAATTTTATCCGCTCAAAAAAAGTAAGGCTAACCATCAGGGATTTTTGCAAAAAATTGAAAATTTTTTTTTGCTGAAATTCCGGTTCAAAATGATTATAGGTAATGTATATAGCACGTTGAGCATGAAACTACCGGTAATATACCGGTAAAAATGCGTGGTGATGGGTAGTTTTGTATTTTGAAATTCGGCCACATTGTGTCATCAACCTGGCTTGCAGGCGAATGAGGCGACATATTGCAGCAAATTAAACGTTGATCTACTTATAATTACACCAATAACCCAAAATAAATGAAACATACGGAATCTGGAACAATAAATTTTATCCGCTCAAAAAAAGTAAGGCTAACCATCAGGGATTTTTGCAAAAAATTGAAAATTTTTTTTTGCTGAAATTCCGGTTCAAAATGATTATAGGTAATGTATATAGCACGTTGAGCATGAAACTACCGGTAATATACCGGTAAAAATGCGTGGTGATGGGTAGTTTTGTATTTTGAAATTCGGCCACATTGTGTCATCAACCTGGCTTGCAGGCGAATGAGGCGACATATTGCAGCAAATTAAACGTTGATCTACTTATAATTACACCAATAACCCAAAATAAATGAAACATACGGAATCTGGAACAATAAATTTTATCCGCTCAAAAAAAGTAAGGCTAACCATCAGGGATTTTTGCAAAAAATTGAAAATTTTTTTTTGCTGAAATTCCGGTTCAAAATGATTATAGGTAATGTATATAGCACGTTGAGCATGAAACTACCGGTAATATACCGGTAAAAATGCGTGGTGATGGGTAGTTTTGTATTTTGAAATTCGGCCACATTGTGTCATCAACCTGGCTTGCAGGCGAATGAGGCGACATATTACAGCCAATTAAACGTTGATCTACTTATAATTACACCAATAACCCAAAATAAATTAAACATACGGAATCTGGAACAATAAATTTTATCCGCTCAAAAAAAGTAAGGCTAACCATCAGGGATTTTTGCAAAAAATTGAAAAAATTTGTTTGCTGAAATTCCGGTTCAAAATGATTATAGGTAATGTATATTGCACGTTGAGCATGAAACTACCGGTAATATACCGGTAAAAATGCGTGGTGATGGATAGTTTTGTATTTTGAAATTCGGCCACATTGTGTCATCGAACCTGGCTTGCAGGCGAATGAGGCGACATATTGCAGCAAATTAAACGTTGATCTACTTATAATTACACCAATAACCCAAAATAAATGAAACATACGGAATCTGGAACAATAAATTTTATCCGCTCAAAAAAAGTAAGGCTAACCATCAGGGATTTTTGCAAAAAATTGAAAAAATGTTTTTGCTGAAATTCCGGTTCAAAATGATTATAGGTAATGTATATAGCACGTTGAGCATGAAACTACCGGTAATATACCGGTAAAAATGCGTGGTGATGGGTAGTTTTGTATTTTGAAATTCGGCCACATTGTGTCATCAACCTGGCTTGCAGGCGAATGAGGCGACATATTGCAGCAAATTAAACGTTGATCTACTTATAATTACACCAATAACCCAAAATAAATGAAACATACGGAATCTGGAACAATAAATTTTATCCGCTCAAAAAAAGTAAGGCTAACCATCAGGGATTTTTGCAAAAAATTGAAAATTTTTTTTTGCTGAAATTCCGGTTCAAAATGATTATAGGTAATGTATATAGCACGTTGAGCATGAAACTACCGGTAATATACCGGTAAAAATGCGTGGTGATGGGTAGTTTTGTATTTTGAAATTCGGCCACATTGTGTCATCGAACCTGGCTTGCAGGCGAATGAGGCGACATATTGCAGCAAATTAAACGTTGATCTACTTATAATTACACCAATAACCCAAAATAAATGAAACATACGGAATCTGGAACAATAAATTTTATCCGCTCAAAAAAAGTAAGGCTAACCATCAGGGATTTTTGCAAAAAATTGAAAAAATTTGTTTGCTGAAATTCCGGTTCAAAATGATTATAGGTAATGTATATTGCACGTTGAGCATGAAACTACCGGTAATATACCGGTAAAAATGCGTGGTGATGGATAGTTTTGTATTTTGAAATTCGGCCACATTGTGTCATCGAACCTGGCTTGCAGGCGAATGAGGCGACATATTGCAGCAAATTAAACGTTGATCTACTTATAATTACACCAATAACCCAAAATAAATGAAACATACGGAATCTGGAACAATAAATTTTATCCGCTCAAAAAAAGTAAGGCTAACCATCAGGGATTTTTGCAAAAAATTGAAAATTTTTTTTTGCTGAAATTCCGGTTCAAAATGATTATAGGTAATGTATATAGCACGTTGAGCATGAAACTACCGGTAATATACCGGTAAAAATGCGTGGTGATGGGTAGTTTTGTATTTTGAAATTCGGCCACATTGTGTCATCGAACCTGGCTTGCAGGCGAATGAGGCGACATATTGCAGCAAATTAAACGTTGATCTACTTATAATTACACCAATAACCCAAAATAAATGAAACATACGGAATCTGGAACAATAAATTTTATCCGCTCAAAAAAAGTAAGGCTAACCATCAGGGATTTTTGCAAAAAATTGAAAAAATGTTTTTGCTGAAATTCCGGTTCAAAATGATTATAGGTAATGTATATAGCACGTTGAGCATGAAACTACCGGTAATATACCGGTAAAAATGCGTGGTGATGGATAGTTTTGTATTTTGAAATTCGGCCACATTGTGTCATCGAACCTGGCTTGCAGGCGAATGAGGCGACATATTGCAGCAAATTAAACGTTGATCTACTTATAATTACACCAATAACCCAAAATAAATGAAACATACGGAATCTGGAACAATAAATTTTATCCGCTCAAAAAAAGTAAGGCTAACCATCAGGGATTTTTGCAAAAAATTGAAAAAATGTTTTTGTTGAAATTCCGGTTCAAAATGATTATAGGTAATGTATATAGCACGTTGAGCATGAAACTACCGGTAATATACCGGTAAAAATGCGTGGTGATGGGTAGTTTTGTATTTTGAAATTCGGCCACATTGTGTCATCAACCTGGCTTGCAGGCGAATGAGGCGACATATTGCAGCAAATTAAACGTTGATCTACTTATAATTACACCAATAACCCAAAATAAATGAAACATACGGAATCTGGAACAATAAATTTTATCCGCTCAAAAAAAGTAAGGCTAACCATCAGGGATTTTTGCAAAAAATTGAAAATTTTTTTTTGCTGAAATTCCGGTTCAAAATGATTATAGGTAATGTATATAGCACGTTGAGCATGAAACTACCGGTAATATACCGGTAAAAAAGCGTGGTGATGGATAGTTTTGTATTTTGAAATTCGGCCACATTGTGTCATCGAACCTGGCTTGCAGGCGAATGAGGTGACATATTGCAGCAAATTAAACGTTGATCTACTTATAATTACACCAATAACCCAAAATAAATGAAACATACGGAATCTGGAACAATAAATTTTATCCGCTCAAAAAAAGTAAGGCTAACCATCAGGGATTTTTGCAAAAAATTGAAAATTTTTTTTTGCTGAAATTCCGGTTCAAAATGATTATAGGTAATGTATATAGCACGTTGAGCATGAAACTACCGGTAATATACCGGTAAAAATGCGTGGTGATGGATAGTTTTGTATTTTGAAATTCGGCCACATTGTGTCATCGAACCTGGCTTGCAGGCGAATGAGGCGACATATTGCAGCAAATTAAACGTTGATCTACTTATAATTACACCAATAACCCAAAATAAATGAAACATACGGAATCTGGAACAATAAATTTTATCCGCTCAAAAAAAGTAAGGCTAACCATCAGGGATTTTTGCAAAAAATTGAAAAAATGTTTTTGTTGAAATTCCGGTTCAAAATGATTATAGGTAATGTATATAGCACGTTGAGCATGAAACTACCGGTAATATACCGGTAAAAATGCGTGGTGATGGGTAGTTTTGTATTTTGAAATTCGGCCACATTGTGTCATCAACCTGGCTTGCAGGCGAATGAGGCGACATATTGCAGCAAATTAAACGTTGATCTACTTATAATTACACCAATAACCCAAAATAAATGAAACATACGGAATCTGGAACAATAAATTTTATCCGCTCAAAAAAAGTAAGGCTAACCATCAGGGATTTTTGCAAAAAATTGAAAAAATGTAGCACGTTGAGCATGAAACTACCGGTAATATACCGGTAAAAATGCGTGGTGATGGGTAGTTTTGTATTTTGAAATTCGGCCACATTGTGTCATCGAACCTGGCTTGCAGGCGAATGAGGCGACATATTGCAGCAAATTAAACGTTGATCTACTTATAATTACACCAATAACCCAAAATAAATGAAACATACGGAATCTGGAACAATAAATTTTATCCGCTCAAAAAAAGTAAGGCTAACCATCAGGGATTTTTGCAAAAAATTGAAAAAAATTTTTTGCTGAAATTCCGGTTCAAAATGATTATAGGTAATGTATATAGCACGTTGAGCATGAAACTACCGGTAATATACCGGTAAAAATGCGTGGTGATGGGTAGTTTTGTATTTTGAAATTCGGCCACATTGTGTCATCAACCTGGCTTGCAGGCGAATGAGGCGACATATTGCAGCAAATTAAACGTTGATCTACTTATAATTACACCAATAACCCAAAATAAATGAAACATACGGAATCTGGAACAATAAATTTTATCCGCTCAAAAAAAGTAAGGCTAACCATCAGGGATTTTTGCAAAAAATTGAAAATTTTTTTTTGCTGAAATTCCGGTTCAAAATGATTATAGGTAATGTATATAGCACGTTGAGCATGAAACTACCGGTAATATACCGGTAAAAAAGCGTGGTGATGGATAGTTTTGTATTTTGAAATTCGGCCACATTGTGTCATCGAACCTGGCTTGCAGGCGAATGAGGCGACATATTGCAGCAAATTAAACGTTGATCTACTTATAATTACACCAATAACCCAAAATAAATGAAACATACGGAATCTGGAACAATAAATTTTATCCGCTCAAAAAAAGTAAGGCTAACCATCAGGGATTTTTGCAAAAAATTGAAAAAATGTTTTTGCTGAAATTCCGGTTCAAAATGATTATAGGTAATGTATATAGCACGTTGAGCATGAAACTACCGGTAATATACCGGTAAAAATGCGTGGTGATGGATAGTTTTGTATTTTGAAATTCGGCCACATTGTGTCATCGAACCTGGCTTGCAGGCGAATGAGGCGACATATTGCAGCAAATTAAACGTTGATCTACTTATAATTACACCAATAACCCAAAATAAATGAAACATACGGAATCTGGAACAATAAATTTTATCCGCTCAAAAAAAGTAAGGCTAACTATCAGGGATTTTTGCAAAAAATTGAAAAATTTTTTTTGCTGAAATTCCGGTTCAAAATGATTATAGGTAATGTATATAGCACGTTGAGCATGAAACTACCGGTAATATACCGGTAAAAATGCGTGGTGATGGGTAGTTTTGTATTTTGAAATTCGGCCACATTGTGTCATCAACCTGGCTTGCAGGCGAATGAGGCGACATATTGCAGCAAATTAAACGTTGATCTACTTATAATTACACCAATAACCCAAAATAAATGAAACATACGGAATCTGGAACAATAAATTTTATCCGCTCAAAAAAAGTAAGGCTAACCATCAGGGATTTTTGCAAAAAATTGAAAATTTTTTTTTGCTGAAATTCCGGTTCAAAATGATTATAGGTAATGTATATAGCACGTTGAGCATGAAACTACCGGTAATATACCGGTAAAAAAGCGTGGTGATGGATAGTTTTGTATTTTGAAATTCGGCCACATTGTGTCATCGAACCTGGCTTGCAGGCGAATGAGGCGACATATTGCAGCAAATTAAACGTTGATCTACTTATAATTACACCAATAACCCAAAATAAATGAAACATACGGAATCTGGAACAATAAATTTTATCCGCTCAAAAAAAGTAAGGCTAACCATCAGGGATTTTTGCAAAAAATTGAAAAAATGTTTTTGCTGAAATTCCGGTTCAAAATGATTATAGGTAATGTATATAGCACGTTGAGCATGAAACTACCGGTAATATACCGGTAAAAATGCGTGGTGATGGATAGTTTTGTATTTTGAAATTCGGCCACATTGTGTCATCGAACCTGGCTTGCAGGCGAATGAGGCGACATATTGCAGCAAATTAAACGTTGATCTACTTATAATTACACCAATAACCCAAAATAAATGAAACATACGGAATCTGGAACAATAAATTTTATCCGCTCAAAAAAAGTAAGGCTAACCATCAGGGATTTTTGCAAAAAATTGAAAAAATGTTTTTGTTGAAATTCCGGTTCAAAATGATTATAGGTAATGTATATAGCACGTTGAGCATGAAACTACCGGTAATATACCGGTAAAAATGCGTGGTGATGGGTAGTTTTGTATTTTGAAATTCGGCCACATTGTGTCATCGAACCTGGCTTGCAGGCGAATGAGGCGACATATTGCAGCAAATTAAACGTTGATCTACTTATAATTACACCAATAACCCAAAATAAATGAAACATACGGAATCTGGAACAATAAATTTTATCCGCTCAAAAAAAGTAAGGCTAACCATCAGGGATTTTTGCAAAAAATTGAAAAAATGTTTTTGCTGAAATTCCGGTTCAAAATGATTATAGGTAATGTATATAGCACGTTGAGCATGAAACTACCGGTAATATACCGGTAAAAATGCGTGGTGATGGGTAGTTTTGTATTTTGAAATTCGGCCACATTGTGTCATCGAACCTGGCTTGCAGGCGAATGAGGCGACATATTGCAGCAAATTAAACGTTGATCTACTTATAATTACACCAATAACCCAAAATAAATGAAACATACGGAATCTGGAACAATAAATTTTATCCGCTCAAAAAAAGTAAGGCTAACTAACCATCAGGGATTTTTGCAAAAAATTGAAAAATTTTTTTTGCTGAAATTCCGGTTCAAAATGATTATAGGTAATGTATATAGCACGTTGAGCATGAAACTACCGGTAATATACCGGTAAAAATGCGTGGTGATGGGTAGTTTTGTATTTTGAAATTCGGCCACATTGTGTCATCGAACCTGGCTTGCAGGCGAATGAGGCGACATATTGCAGCAAATTAAACGTTGATCTACTTATAATTACACCAATAACCCAAAATAAATGAAACATACGGAATCTGGAACAATAAATTTTATCCGCTCAAAAAAAGTAAGGCTAACCATCAGGGATTTTTGTAAAAAATTGAAAAAAAATTTTTGTTGAAATTCCGGTTCAAAATGATTATAGGTAATGTATATAGCACGTTGAGCATGAAACTACCGGTAATATACCGGTAAAAATGCGTGGTGATGGGTAGTTTTGTATTTTGAAATTCGGCCACATTGTGTCATCGAACCTGGCTTGCAGGCGAATGAGGCGACATATTGCAGCAAATTAAACGTTGATCTACTTATAATTACACCAATAACCCAAAATAAATGAAACATACGGAATCTGGAACAATAAATTTTATCCGCTCAAAAAAAGTAAGGCTTATCCATCAGGGATTTTTGTAAAAAATTGAAAAAATTTTTTTGCTGAAATTCCGGTTCAAAATGATTATAGGTAATGTATATAGCACGTTGAGCATGAAACTACCGGTAATATACCGGTAAAAAAGCGTGGTGATGGATAGTTTTGTATTTTGAAATTCGGCCACATTGTGTCATCGAACCTGGCTTGCAGGCGAATGAGGCGACATATTGCAGCAAATTAAACGTTGATCTACTTATAATTACACCAATAACCCAAAATAAATGAAACATACGGAATCTGGAACAATAAATTTTATCCGCTCAAAAAAAGTAAGGCTAACCATCAGGGATTTTTGCAAAAAATTGAAAAAATGTTTTTGCTGAAATTCCGGTTCAAAATGATTATAGGTAATGTATATTGCACGTTGAGCATAAAACTACCGGTAATATACCGGTAAAAATGCGTGGTGATGGATAGTTTTGTATTTTGAAATTCGGCCACATTGTGTCATCGAACCTGGCTTGCAGGCGAATGAGGCGACATATTGCAGCAAATTAAACGTTGATCTACTTATAATTACACCAATAACCCAAAATAAATGAAACATACGGAATCTGGAACAATAAATTTTATCCGCTCAAAAAAAGTAAGGCTAACCATCAGGGATTTTTGTAAAAAATTGAAAAAATTTTTTTGTTGAAATACCGGTTCAAAATGATTATAGGTAATGTATATAGCACGTTGAGCATGAAACTACCGGTAATATACCGGTAAAAAAGCGTGGTGATGGGTAGTTTTGTATTTTGAAATTCGGCCACATTGTGTCATCGAACCTGGCTTGCAGGCGAATGAGGCGGCATATTGCAGCAAATTAAACGTTGATCTACTTATAATTACACCAATAACCCAAAATAAATGAAACATACGGAATCTGGAACAATAAATTTTATCCGCTCAAAAAAAGTAAGGCTAACCATCAGGGATTTTTGCAAAAAATTGAAAAAATGTTTTTGCTGAAATTCCGGTTCAAAATGATTATAGGTAATGTATATTGCACGTTGAGCATAAAACTACCGGTAATATACCGGTAAAAATGCGTGGTGATGGATAGTTTTGTATTTTGAAATTCGGCCACATTGTGTCATCGAACCTGGCTTGCAGGCGAATGAGGCGACATATTGCAGCAAATTAAACGTTGATCTACTTATAATTACACCAATAACCCAAAATAAATGAAACATACGGAATCTGGAACAATAAATTTTATCCGCTCAAAAAAAGTAAGGCTTATCCATCAGGGATTTTTGTAAAAAATTGAAAAAAAATTTTTGCTGAAATTCCGGTTCAAAATGATTATAGGTAATGTATATAGCACGGTAATATACCGGTAAAAAAGCGTGGTGATGGATAGTTTTGTATTTTGAAATTCGGCCACATTGTCTCATCGAACCTGGCTTGCAGGCGAATGAGGCGACATATTGCAGCAAATTAAACGTTGATCTACTTATAATTACACCAATAACCCAAAATAAATGAAACATACGGAATCTGGAACAATAAATTTTATCCGCTCAAAAAAAGTAAGGCTAACCATCAGGGATTTTTGCAAAAAATTGAAAAAATGTTTTTGCTGAAATTCCGGTTCAAAATGATTATAGGTAATGTATATTGCACGTTGAGCATAAAACTACCGGTAATATACCGGTAAAAATGCGTGGTGATGGATAGTTTTGTATTTTGAAATTCGGCCACATTGTGTCATCGAACCTGGCTTGCAGGCGAATGAGGCGACATATTGCAGCAAATTAAACGTTGATCTACTTATAATTACACCAATAACCCAAAATAAATGAAACATACGGAATCTGGAACAATAAATTTTATCCGCTCAAAAAAAGTAAGGCTAACCATCAGGGATTTTTGCAAAAAATTGAAAAAATGTTTTTGTTGAAATTCCGGTTCAAAATGATTATAGGTAATGTATATAGCACGTTGAGCATGAAACTACCGGTAATATACCGGTAAAAATGCGTGGTGATGGGTAGTTTTGTATTTTGAAATTCGGCCACATTGTGTCATCAACCTGGCTTGCAGGCGAATGAGGCGACATATTGCAGCAAATTAAACGTTGATCTACTTATAATTACACCAATAACCCAAAATAAATGAAACATACGGAATCTGGAACAATAAATTTTATCCGCTCAAAAAAAGTAAGGCTAACCATCAGGGATTTTTGCAAAAAATTGAAAAAATTTGTTTGCTGAAATTCCGGTTCAAAATGATTATAGGTAATGTATATTGCACGTTGAGCATGAAACTACCGGTAATATACCGGTAAAAATGCGTGGTGATGGATAGTTTTGTATTTTGAAATTCGGCCACATTGTGTCATCGAACCTGGCTTGCAGGCGAATGAGGCGACATATTGCAGCAAATTAAACGTTGATCTACTTATAATTACACCAATAACCCAAAATAAATGAAACATACGGAATCTGGAACAATAAATTTTATCCGCTCAAAAAAAGTAAGGCTAACCATCAGGGATTTTTGCAAAAAATTGAAAAAATGTTTTTGTTGAAATTCCGGTTCAAAATGATTATAGGTAATGTATATAGCACGTTGAGCATGAAACTACCGGTAATATACCGGTAAAAATGCGTGGTGATGGGTAGTTTTGTATTTTGAAATTCGGCCACATTGTGTCATCAACCTGGCTTGCAGGCGAATGAGGCGACATATTGCAGCAAATTAAACGTTGATCTACTTATAATTACACCAATAACCCAAAATAAATGAAACATACGGAATCTGGAACAATAAATTTTATCCGCTCAAAAAAAGTAAGGCTAACCATCAGGGATTTTTGCAAAAAATTGAAAATTTTTTTTTGCTGAAATTCCGGTTCAAAATGATTATAGGTAATGTATATAGCACGTTGAGCATGAAACTACCGGTAATATACCGGTAAAAATGCGTGGTGATGGGTAGTTTTGTATTTTGAAATTCGGCCACATTGTGTCATCAACCTGGCTTGCAGGCGAATGAGGCGACATATTGCAGCAAATTAAACGTTGATCTACTTATAATTACACCAATAACCCAAAATAAATGAAACATACGGAATCTGGAACAATAAATTTTATCCGCTCAAAAAAAGTAAGGCTAACCATCAGGGATTTTTGCAAAAAATTGAAAAAATGTTTTTGTTGAAATTCCGGTTCAAAATGATTATAGGTAATGTATATAGCACGTTGAGCATGAAACTACCGGTAATATACCGGTAAAAATGCGTGGTGATGGGTAGTTTTGTATTTTGAAATTCGGCCACATTGTGTCATCGAACCTGGCTTGCAGGCGAATGAGGCGACATATTGCAGCAAATTAAACGTTGATCTACTTATAATTACACCAATAACCCAAAATAAATGAAACATACGGAATCTGGAACAATAAATTTTATCCGCTCAAAAAAAGTAAGGCTAACCATCAGGGATTTTTGCAGAAAAAATTTTTTTGCTGAAATTCCGGTTCAAAATGATTATAGGTAATGTATATAGCACGTTGAGCATGAAACTACCGGTAATATACCGGTAAAAATGCGTGGTGATGGGTAGTTTTGTATTTTGAAATTCGGCCACATTGTGTCATCGAACCTGGCTTGCAGGCGAATGAGGCGACATATTGCAGCAAATTAAACGTTGATCTACTTATAATTACACCAATAACCCAAAATAAATGAAACATACGGAATCTGGAACAATAAATTTTATCCGCTCAAAAAAAGTAAGGCTAACCATCAGGGATTTTTGCAAAAAATTGAAAAATTTTTTTTGCTGAAATTCCGGTTCAAAATGATTATAGGTAATGTATATAGCACGTTGAGCATGAAACTACCGGTAATATACCGGTAAAAATGCGTGGTGATGGGTAGTTTTGTATTTTGAAATTCGGCCACATTGTGTCATCGAACCTGGCTTGCAGGCGAATGAGGCGACATATTGCAGCAAATTAAACGTTGATCTACTTATAATTACACCAATAACCCAAAATAAATGAAACATACGGAATCTGGAACAATAAATTTTATCCGCTCAAAAAAAGTAAGGCTAACCATCAGGGATTTTTGCAAAAAATTGAAAAAATGTTTTTGTTGAAATTCCGGTTCAAAATGATTATAGGTAATGTATATAGCACGTTGAGCATGAAACTACCGGTAATATACCGGTAAAAATGCGTGGTGATGGGTAGTTTTGTATTTTGAAATTCGGCCACATTGTGTCATCAACCTGGCTTGCAGGCGAATGAGGCGACATATTGCAGCAAATTAAACGTTGATCTACTTATAATTACACCAATAACCCAAAATAAATGAAACATACGGAATCTGGAACAATAAATTTTATCCGCTCAAAAAAAGTAAGGCTAACCATCAGGGATTTTTGCAAAAAATTGAAAATTTTTTTTTGCTGAAATTCCGGTTCAAAATGATTATAGGTAATGTATATAGCACGTTGAGCATGAAACTACCGGTAATATACCGGTGAAAAAGCGTGGTGATGGATAGTTTTGTATTTTGAAATTCGGCCACATTGTGTCATCGAACCTGGCTTGCAGGCGAATGAGGCGACATATTGCAGCAAATTAAACGTTGATCTACTTATAATTACACCAATAACCCAAAATAAATGAAACATACGGAATCTGGAACAATAAATTTTATCCGCTCAAAAAAAGTAAGGCTAACCATCAGGGATTTTTGCAGAAAAAATTTTTTTGCTGAAATTCCGGTTCAAAATGATTATAGGTAATGTATATAGCACGTTGAGCATGAAACTACCGGTAATATACCGGTAAAAATGCGTGGTGATGGGTAGTTTTGTATTTTGAAATTCGGCCACATTGTGTCATCGAACCTGGCTTGCAGGCGAATGAGGCGACATATTGCAGCAAATTAAACGTTGATCTACTTATAATTACACCAATAACCCAAAATAAATGAAACATACGGAATCTGGAACAATAAATTTTATCCGCTCAAAAAAAGTAAGGCTAACCATCAGGGATTTTTGCAAAAAATTGAAAAATTTTTTTTGCTGAAATTCCGGTTCAAAATGATTATAGGTAATGTATATAGCACGTTGAGCATGAAACTACCGGTAATATACCGGTAAAAATGCGTGGTGATGGGTAGTTTTGTATTTTGAAATTCGGCCACATTGTGTCATCGAACCTGGCTTGCAGGCGAATGAGGCGACATATTGCAGCAAATTAAACGTTGATCTACTTATAATTACACCAATAACCCAAAATAAATGAAACATACGGAATCTGGAACAATAAATTTTATCCGCTCAAAAAAAGTAAGGCTAACCATCAGGGATTTTTGTAAAAAATTGAAAAAAAATTTTTGCTGAAATTCCGGTTCAAAATGATTATAGGTAATGTATATAGCACGTTGAGCATGAAACTACCGGTAATATACCGGTAAAAAAGCGTGGTGATGGATAGTTTTGTATTTTGAAATTCGGCCACATTGTGTCATCGAACCTGGCTTGCAGGCGAATGAGGCGACATATTGCAGCAAATTAAACGTTGATCTACTTATAATTACACCAATAACCCAAAATAAATGAAACATACGGAATCTGGAACAATAAATTTTATCCGCTCAAAAAAAGTAAGGCTTATCCATCAGGGATTTTTGTAAAAAATTGAAAAAAATTTTTTGTTGAAATTCCGGTTCAAAATGATTATAGGTAATGTATATAGCACGTTGAGCATGAAACTACCGGTAATATACCGGTAAAAATGCGTGGTGATGGGTAGTTTTGTATTTTGAAATTCGGCCACATTGTGTCATCGAACCTGGCTTGCAGGCGAATGAGGCGACATATTGCAGCAAATTAAACGTTGATCTACTTATAATTACACCAATAACCCAAAATAAATGAAACATACGGAATCTGGAACAATAAATTTTATCCGCTCAAAAAAAGTAAGGCTAACCATCAGGGATTTTTGCAAAAATTTGAAAAATTTTTTTTGCTGAAATTCCGGTTCAAAATGATTATAGGTAATGTATATAGCACGTTGAGCATGAAACTACCGGTAATATACCGGTAAAAATGCGTGGTGATGAGTAGTTTTGTATTTTGAAATTCGGCCACATTGTGTCATCGAACCTGGCTTGCAGGCGAATGAGGCGACATATTGCAGCAAATTAAACGTTGATCTACTTATAATTACACCAATAACCCAAAATAAATGAAACATACGGAATCTGGAACAATAAGTTTTATCCGCTCAAAAAAAGTAAGGCTAACCATCAGGGATTTTTGCAAAAATTTGAAAATTTTTTTTTGTTGAAATTCCGGTTCAAAATGATTATAGGTAATGTATATAGCACGTTGAGCATGAAACTACCGGTAATATACCGGTAAAAATGCGTGGTGATGAGTAGTTTTGTATTTTGAAATTCGGCCACATTGTGTCATCGAACCTGGCTTGCAGGCGAATGAGGCGACATATTGCAGCAAATTAAACGTTGATCTACTTATAATTACACCAATAACCCAAAATAAATGAAACATACGGAATCTGGAACAATAAGTTTTATCCGCTCAAAAAAAGTAAGGCTAACCATCAGGGATTTTTGCAAAAAATTGAAATTTTTTTTTTGCTGAAATTCCGGTTTTAAATGATTATAGGTAATGTATATAGCACGTTGAGCATGAAACTACCGGTAATATACCGGTAAAAAAGCGTGGTGATGGGTAGTTTTGTATTTTGAAATTCGGCCACATTGTGTCATCGAACCTGGCTTGCAGGCGAATGAGGCGACATATTGCAGCAAATTAAACGTTGATCTACTTATAATTACACCAATAACCCAAAATAAATGAAACATACGGAATCTGGAACAATAAATTTTATCCGCTCAAAAAAAGTAAGGCTAACCATCAGGGATTTGAAAAAATTTTTTTGTTGAAATTCCGGTTCAAAATGATTATAGGTAATGTATATAGCACGTTGAGCATGAAACTACCGGTAATATACCGGTAAAAATGCGTGGTGATGAGTAGTTTTGTATTTTGAAATTCGGCCACATTGTGTCATCGAACCTGGCTTGCAGGCGAATGAGGCGACATATTGCAGCAAATTAAACGTTGATCTACTTATAATTACACCAATAACCCAAAATAAATGAAACATACGGAATCTGGAACAATAAATTTTATCCGCTCAAAAAAAGTAAGGCTAACAACCATCAGGGATTTTTGCAAAAAATTGAAATTTTTTTTTTGCTGAAATTCCGGTTTTAAATGATTATAGGTAATGTATATAGCACGTTGAGCATGAAACTACCGGTAATATACCGGTAAAAAAGCGTGGTGATGGGTAGTTTTGTATTTTGAAATTCGGCCACATTGTGTCATCGAACCTGGCTTGCAGGCGAATGAGGCGACATATTGCAGCAAATTAAACGTTGATCTACTTATAATTACACCAATAACCCAAAATAAATGAAACATACGGAATCTGGAACAATAAGTTTTATCCGCTCAAAAAAAGTAAGGCTAACCATCAGGGATTTTTGCAAAAAATTGAAAAATTTTTTTTGCTGAAATTCCGGTTCAAAATGATTATAGGTAATGTATATAGCACGTTGAGCATGAAACTACCGGTAATATACCGGTAAAAATGCGTGGTGATGGGTAATTTTGTATTTTGAAATTCGGCCACATTGTGTCATCGAACCTGGCTTGCAGGCGAATGAGGCGACATATTGCAGCCAATTAAACGTTGATCTACTTATAATTACACCAATAACCAAAAATAAATGAAACATACGGAATCTGGAACAATAAATTTTATCCGCTCAAAAAAAGTAAGGCTAACCATCAGGGATTTTTGCAAAAATTTGAAAAAATTTTTTTGCTGAAATTCCGGTTCAAAATGATTATAGGTAATGTATATAGCACGTTGAGCATGAAACTACCGGTAATATACCGGTAAAAATGCGTGGTGATGAGTAGTTTTGTATTTTGAAATTCGGCCACATTGTGTCATCGAACCTGGCTTGCAGGCGAATGAGGCGACATATTGCAGCAAATTAAACATTGATCTACTTATAATTACACCAATAACCCAAAATAAATGAAACATACGGAATCTGCAACAATAAGTTTTATCCGCTCAAAAAAAGTAAGGCTAACCATCAGGGATTTTTGCAAAAATTTGAAAAAAAATTTTTGCCGAAATTCCGGTTCAAAATGATTATAGGTAATGTATATAGCACGTTGAGCATGAAACTACCGGTAATATACCGGTAAAAATGCGTGGTGATGAGTAGTTTTGTATTTTGAAATTCGGCCACATTGTGTCATCGAACCTGGCTTGCAGGCGAATGAGGCGACATATTGCAGCAAATTAAACGTTGATCTACTTATAATTACACCAATAACCCAAAATAAATGAAACATACGGAATCTGGAACAATAAATTTTATCCGCTCAAAAAAAGTAAGGCTAACCATCAGGGATTTTTGCAAAAAATTGAAAAATTTTTTTTGCTGAAATTCCGGTTCAAAATGATTATAGGTAATGTATATAGCACGTTGAGCATAAAACTACCGGTAATATACCGGTAAAAATGCGTGGTTCTGGATAGTTTTGTATTTTGAAATTCGGCCACATTGTGTCATCGAACCTGGCTTGCAGGCGAATGAGGCGACATATTGCAGCAAATTAAACGTTGATCTACTTATAATTACACCAATAACCCAAAATAAATGAAACATACGGAATCTGGAACAATAAATTTTATTCGCTCAAAAAAAGTAAGGCTAACCATCAGGGATTTTTGCAAAAAATTGAAAAAATGTTTTTGCTGAAATTCCGGTTCAAAATGATTATAAGTAATGTATATTGCACGTTGAGCATAAAACTACCGGTAATATACCGGTAAAAATGAGTGGTGATGGATAGTTTTGTATTTTGAAATTCGGCCACATTGTGTCATCGAACCTGGCTTGCAGGCGAATGAGGCGACATATTGCAGCAAATTAAACGTTGATCTACTTATAATTACACCAATAACCCAAAATAAATGAAGCATACGGAATCTGGAACAATAAATTTTATCCGCTCAAAAAAGTAAGGCTAACCATCAGGGATTTTTGCAAAAAAATGAAAAAATGTTTTTGCTGAAATTCCGGTTCAAAATGATTATAGGTAATGTATATTGCACGTTGAGCATGAAACTACCGGTAATATACCGGTAAAAATGCGTGGTGATGGGTAGTTTTGTATTTTGAAATTCGGCCACATTGTGTCATCGAACCTGGCTTGCAGGCGAATGAGGCGACATATTGCAGCAAATTAAACGTTGATCTACTTATAATTACACCAATAACCCAAAATAAATGAAGCATACGGAATCTGGAACAATAAATTTTATCCGCTCAAAAAAGTAAGGCTAACCATCAGGGATTTTTGCAAAAAAATGAAAAAATGTTTTTGCTGAAATTCCGGTTCAAAATGATTATAGGTAATGTATATTGCACGTTGAGCATGAAACTACCGGTAATATACCGGTAAAAATGCGTGGTGATGGGTAGTTTTGTATTTTGAAATTCGGCCACATTGTGTCATCGAACCTGGCTTGCAGGCGAATGAGGCGACATATTGCAGCAAATTAAACGTTGATCTACTTATAATTACACCAATAACCCAAAATAAATGAAACATACGGAATCTGGAACAATAAATTTTATCCGCTCAAAAAAAGTAAGGCTAACAACCATCAGGGATTTTTGCAAAAAATTGAAATTTTTTTTTTGCTGAAATTCCGGTTTTAAATGATTATAGGTAATGTATATAGCACGTTGAGCATGAAACTACCGGTAATATACTGGTAAAAAAGCGTGGTGATGGGTAGTTTTGTATTTTGAAATTCGGCCACATTGTGTCATCGAACCTGGCTTGCAGGCGAATGAGGCGACATATTGCAGCAAATTAAACGTTGATCTACTTATAATTACACCAATAACCCAAAATAAATGAAACATACGGAATCTGGAACAATAAATTTTATTCGCTCAAAAAAAGTAAGGCTAACCATCAGGGATTTTTGCAAAAAATTGAAAATTTTTTTTTGCTGAAATTCCGGTTCAAAATGATTATAGGTAATGTATATAGCACGTTGAGCATGAAACTACCGTTAATATACCGGTAAAAATGCGTGGTGATGGGTAGTTTTGTATTTTGAAATTCGGCCACATTGTGTCATCAACCTGGCTTGCAGGCGAATGAGGCGACATATTGCAGCAAATTAAACGTTGATCTACTTATAATTACACCAATAACCCAAAATAAATGAAGCATACGGAATCTGGAACAATAAATTTTATCCGCTCAAAAAAGTAAGGCTAACCATCAGGGATTTTTGCAAAAAATTGAAAATTTTTTTTTGCTGAAATTCCGGTTCAAAATGATTATAGGTAATGTATATAGCACGTTGAGCATGAAACTACCGTTAATATACCGGTAAAAATGCGTGGTGATGGGTAGTTTTGTATTTTGAAATTCGGCCACATTGTGTCATCAACCTGGCTTGCAGGCGAATGAGGCGACATATTGCAGCAAATTAAACGTTGATCTACTTATAATTACACCAATAACCCAAAATAAATGAAGCATACGGAATCTGGAACAATAAATTTTATCCGCTCAAAAAAGTAAGGGTAACCATCAGGGATTTTTGCAAAAAATTGAAAATTTTTTGTTGCTGAAATTCCGGTTCAAAATGATTATAGGTAATGTATATAGCACGTTGAGCATGAAACTACCGGTAATATACCGGTGAAAATGCGTGGTGATGAGTAGTTTTGTATTTTGAAATTCGGCCACATTGTGTCATCGAACCTGGCTTGCAGGCGAATGAGGCGACATATTGCAGCAAATTAAACGTTGATCTACTTATAATTACACCAATAACCCAAAATAAATGAAACATACGGAATCTGGAACAATAAATTTTATCCGCTCAAAAAAGTAAGGCTAACCATCAGGGATTTTTGCAAAAAAATGAAAAAATGTTTTTGCTGAAATTCCGGTTCAAAATGATTATAGGTAATGTATATTGCACGTTGAGCATGAAACTACCGGTAATATACCGGTAAAAATGCGTGGTGATGGGTAGTTTTGTATTTTGAAATTCGGCCACATTGTGTCATCGAACCTGGCTTGCAGGCGAATGAGGCGACATATTGCAGCAAATTAAACGTTGATCTACTTATAATTACACCAATAACCCAAAATAAATGAAACATACGGAATCTGGAACAATAAATTTTATTCGCTCAAAAAAAGTAAGGCTTAACCATCAGGGATTTTTGCAAAAAATTGAAAATTTTTTTTTGCTGAAATTCCGGTTCAAAATGATTATAGGTAATGTATATAGCACGTTGAGCATAAAACTACCGGTAATATACCGGTAAAAATGCGTGGTTCTGGATAGTTTTGTATTTTGAAATTCGGCCACATTGTGTCATCGAACCTGGCTTGCAGGCGAATGAGGCGACATATTGCAGCAAATTAAACGTTGATCTACTTATAATTACACCAATAACCCAAAATAAATGAAACATACGGAATCTGGAACAATAAATTTTATCCGCTCAAAAAAAGTAAGGCTAACCATCAGGGATTTTTGCAAAAAATTGAAAAAATGTTTTTGCTGAAATTCCGGTTCAAAATGATTATAAGTAATGTATATTGCACGTTGAGCATAAAACTACCGGTAATATACCGGTAAAAATGAGTGGTGATGGATAGTTTTGTATTTTGAAATTCGGCCACATTGTGTCATCGAACCTGGCTTGCAGGCGAATGAGGCGACATATTGCAGCAAATTAAACGTTGATCTACTTATAATTACACCAATAACCCAAAATAAATGAAGCATACGGAATCTGGAACAATAAATTGTATCCGCTCAAAGAAAGTAAGGCACGTTGAGTATAGCACGTTGAGCATAAAACTACCGGTAATATACCGGTAAAAATGCGTGGTGATGGGTAGTTTTGTATTTTGAAATTTGGCCACATTGTGTCATCAACCTGGCTTGCAGGCGAATGAGGCGACATATTGCAGCAAATTAAACGTTGATCTACTTATAATTACACCAATAACCCAAAATAAATGAAACATACGGAATCTGGAACAATAAATTTTATCCGCTCAAAAAAAGTAAGGCTAACCATCAGGGATTTTTGCAAAAATTTGAAAAAATTTTTTTGCTGAAATTCCGGTTCAAAATGATTATAGGTAATGTATATAGCACGTTGAGCATGAAACTACCGGTAATATACCGGTAAAAATGCGTGGTGATGAGTAGTTTTGTATTTTGAAATTCGGCCACATTGTGTCATCGAACCTGGCTTGCAGGCGAATGAGGCGACATATTGCAGCAAATTAAACATTGATCTACTTATAATTACACCAATAACCCAAAATAGATGAAACATACGGAATCTGGAACAATAAGTTTTATCCGCTCAAAAAAAGTAAGGCTAACCATCAGGGATTTTTGCAAAAATTTGAAAAAAAAATTTTGCCGAAATTCCGGTTCAAAATGATTATAGGTAATGTATATAGCACGTTGAGCATGAAACTACCGGTAATATACCGGTAAAAATGCGTGGTGATGAGTAGTTTTGTATTTTGAAATTCGGCCACATTGTGTCATCGAACCTGGCTTCCAGGCGAATGAGGCGACATATTGCAGCAAATTAAACGTTGATCTACTTATAATTACACCAATAACCCAAAATAAATGAAACATACGGAATCTGGAACAATAAATTTTATCCGCTCAAAAAAAGTAAGGCTAACCATCAGGGATTTTTGCAAAAAATTGAAAAAATTTTTTTGCTGAAATTCCGGTTCAAAATGATTATAGGTAATGTATATAGCACGTTGAGCATAAAACTACCGGTAATATACCGGTAAAAATGCGTGGTGATGGATAGTTTTGTATTTTGAAATTCGGCCACATTGTGTCATCGAACCTGGCTTGCAGGCGAATGAGGCGACATATTGCAGCAAATTAAACGTTGATCTACTTATAATTACACCAATAACCCAAAATAAATGAAGCATACGGAATCTGGAACAATAAATTTTATCCGCTCAAAAAAGTAAGGCTAACCATCAGGGATTTTTGCAAAAAAATGAAAAAATGTTTTTGCTGAAATTCCGGTTCAAAATGATTATAGGTAATGTATATTGCACGTTGAGCATGAAACTACCGGTAATATACCGGTAAAAATGCGTGGTGATGGGTAGTTTTGTATTTTGAAATTCGGCCACATTGTGTCATCGAACCTGGCTTGCAGGCGAATGAGGCGACATATTGCAGCAAATTAAACGTTGATCTACTTATAATTACACCAATAACCCAAAATAAATGAAACATACGGAATCTGGAACAATAAATTTTATCCGCTCAAAAAAAGTAAGGCTAACAACCATCAGGGATTTTTGCAAAAAATTGAAATTTTTTTTTTGCTGAAATTCCGGTTTTAAATGATTATAGGTAATGTATATAGCACGTTGAGCATGAAACTACCGGTAATATACCGGTAAAAAAGCGTGGTGATGGGTAGTTTTGTATTTTGAAATTCGGCCACATTGTGTCATCGAACCTGGCTTGCAGGCGAATGAGGCGACATATTGCAGCAAATTAAACGTTGATCTACTTATAATTACACCAATAACCCAAAATAAATGAAACATAGGGAATCTGGAACAATAAATTTTATCCGCTCAAAAAAAGTAAGGCTAACCATCAGGGATTTGAAAAAATTTTTTTGTTGAAATTCCGGTTCAAAATGATTATAGGTAATGTATATAGCACGTTGAGCATGAAACTACCGGTAATATACCGGTAAAAATGCGTGGTGATGAGTAGTTTTGTATTTTGAAATTCGGCCACATTGTGTCATCGAACCTGGCTTGCAGGCGAATGAGGCGACATATTGCAGCAAATTAAACGTTGATCTACTTATAATTACACCAATAACCCAAAATAAATGAAGCATACGGAATCTGGAACAATAAATTTTATCCGCTCAAAAAAGTAAGGCTAACCATCAGGGATTTTTGCAAAAAAATGAAAAAATGTTTTTGCTGAAATTCCGGTTCAAAATGATTATAGGTAATGTATATTGCACGTTGAGCATGAAACTACCGGTAATATACCGGTAAAAATGCGTGGTGATGGGTAGTTTTGTATTTTGAAATTCGGCCACATTGTGTCAGCGAACCTGGCTCGCAGGCGAATGAGGCGACATATTGCAGCAAATTAAACGTTGATCTACTTATAATTACACCAATAACCCAAAATAAATGAAACATACGGAATCTGGAACAATAAATTTTATTCGCTCAAAAAAAGTAAGGCTAACCATCAGGGATTTTTGCAAAAAATTGAAAATTTTTTTTTGCTGAAATTCCGGTTCAAAATGATTATAGGTAATGTATATAGCACGTTGAGCATGAAACTACCGTTAATATACCGGTAAAAATGCGTGGTGATGGGTAGTTTTGTATTTTGAAATTCGGCCACATTGTGTCATCAACCTGGCTTGCAGGCGAATGAGGCGACATATTGCAGCAAATTAAACGTTGATCTACTTATAATTACACCAATAACCCAAAATAAATGAAGCATACGGAATCTGGAACAATAAATTTTATCCGCTCAAAAAAGTAAGGCTAACCATCAGGGATTTTTGCAAAAAATTGAAAATTTTTTTTTGCTGAAATTCCGGTTCAAAATGATTATAGGTAATGTATATAGCACGTTGAGCATGAAACTACCGTTAATATACCGGTAAAAATGCGTGGTGATGGGTAGTTTTGTATTTTGAAATTCGGCCACATTGTGTCATCAACCTGGCTTGCAGGCGAATGAGGCGACATATTGCAGCAAATTAAACGTTGATCTACTTATAATTACACCAATAACCCAAAATAAATGAAGCATACGGAATCTGGAACAATAAATTTTATCCGCTCAAAAAAGTAAGGGTAACCATCAGGGATTTTTGCAAAAAATTGAAAATTTTTTGTTGCTGAAATTCCGGTTCAAAATGATTATAGGTAATGTATATAGCACGTTGAGCATGAAACTACCGGTAATATACCGGTGAAAATGCGTGGTGATGAGTAGTTTTGTATTTTGAAATTCGGCCACATTGTGTCATCGAACCTGGCTTGCAGGCGAATGAGGCGACATATTGCAGCAAATTAAACGTTGATCTACTTATAATTACACCAATAACCCAAAATAAATGAAACATACGGAATCTGGAACAATAAATTTTATCCGCTCAAAAAAAGTAAGGCTAACCATCAGGGATTTTTGCAAAAAATTGAAAAAATGTTTTTGCTGAAATTCCGGTTCAAAATGATTATAAGTAATGTATATTGCACGTTGAGCATAAAACTACCGGTAATATACCGGTAAAAATGAGTGGTGATGGATAGTTTTGTATTTTGAAATTCGGCCACATTGTGTCATCGAACCTGGCTTGCAGGCGAATGAGGCGACATATTGCAGCAAATTAAACGTTGATCTACTTATAATTACACCAATAACCCAAAATAAATGAAGCATACGGAATCTGGAACAATAAATTGTATCCGCTCAAAGAAAGTAAGGCACGTTGAGTATAGCACGTTGAGCATAAAACTACCGGTAATATACCGGTAAAAATGCGTGGTGATGGGTAGTTTTGTATTTTGAAATTCGGCCACATTGTGTCATCGAACCTGGCTTGCAGGCGAATGAGGCGACATATTGCAGCAAATTAAACATTGATCTACTTATAATTACACCAATAACCCAAAATAGATGAAACATACGGAATCTGGAACAATAAGTTTTATCCGCTCAAAAAAAGTAAGGCTAACCATCAGGGATTTTTGCAAAAATTTGAAAAAAAAATTTTGCCGAAATTCCGGTTCAAAATGATTATAGGTAATGTATATAGCACGTTGAGCATGAAACTACCGGTAATATACCGGTAAAAATGCGTGGTGATGAGTAGTTTTGTATTTTGAAATTCGGCCACATTGTGTCATCGAACCTGGCTTCCAGGCGAATGAGGCGACATATTGCAGCAAATTAAACGTTGATCTACTTATAATTACACCAATAACCCAAAATAAATGAAACATACGGAATCTGGAACAATAAATTTTATCCGCTCAAAAAAAGTAAGGCTAACCATCAGGGATTTTTGCAAAAAATTGAAAAAATGTTTTTGCTGAAATTCCGGTTCAAAATGATTATAAGTAATGTATATTGCACGTTGAGCATAAAACTACCGGTAATATACCGTTAAAAATGAGTGGTGATGGATAGTTTTGTATTTTGAAATTCGGCTACATTGTGTCATCGAACCTGGCTTGCAGGCGAATGAGGCGACATATTGCAGCAAATTAAACGTTGATCTACTTATAATTACACCAATAACCCAAAATAAATGAAGCATACGGAATCTGGAACAATAAATTGTATCCGCTCAAAGAAAGTAAGGCACGTTGAGTATAGCACGTTGAGCATAAAACTACCGGTAATATACCGGTAAAAATGCGTGGTGATGGGTAGTTTTGTATTTTGAAATTTGGCCACATTGTGTCATCAACCTGGCTTGCAGGCGAATGAGGCAACATATTGCAGCAAATTAAACGTTGATCTACTTATAATTACACCAATAACCCAAAATAAATGAAACATACGGAATCTGGAACAATAAATTTTATCCGCTCAAAAAAAGTAAGGCACGTTGAGTATAGCACGTTGAGCATAAAACTACCGGTAAAAATGCGTACATATTGCAGCAAATTAAACGTTGATCTACTTATAATTACACCAATAACCCAAAATAAATGAAACATACGGAATCTGGAACAATAAATTTTATCCGCTCAAAAATAACCATCAGGGATTTTTGCAAAAAATTGAAAAAATTTTTTTGCTGAAATTCCGGTTCAAAATGATTATAGGTAATGTATATAGCACGTTGAGCATGAAACTACCGGTAATATACCGGTAAAAAAGCGTGGTGATGGGTAGTTTTGTATTTTGAAATTCGGCCACATTGTGTCATCGAACCTGGCTTGCGGGCGAATGAGGCGACATATTGCAGCAAATTAAACGTTGATCTACTTATAATTACACCAATAACCCAAAATAAATGAAACATACGGAATCTGGAACAATAAATTTTATCCGCTCAAAAAAAGTAAGGCTAACCATCAGGGATTTTTGCAAAAAATAATTTGACTGTAGAATTGAGGTGCAAATAAGTCATAGGACCTTGATGTTTCAAAGATTCGTTCTTCAACGATTTAATAGGGTTTCATGTGATTGCTGATACCTTGATGGAGCAATCAGATCCATAAGAAATAATTTTTGGTATAGGACTTTCAGAACTACGGCTAACGTTAGAGAAAACCTATAAGATCGTAAATGTGTGACATGTTGTTCTGCAAACAAATCTTCCACATCTTATCGATACAGTTTCGTGTTTTATTGAACAGGTAACGTTGACTGACGCATTAGATAAGAAAAGTTGGATTTTTGACTAGAATCGGTGTGCACTGCTACAAATAATTTGGCAGTCCTTCAAAGAGCGCGAACAGCTAGGTAAGGCAGCTGTATGGAATTTGGTGATTGCCAGGCATATGTATAATGCCAACATTTATTAAAAATTGCACTCAACTGAAAAACTATTGCAAGTAGTGTAAACTATTGTTTATACCAGACATAACCATTCGATTCAAAACATTGAGTCATAAATCATAAAAGACGTTTGTATATTTTATGCCGACATAATTTGAAGACGCTACATGACATAATGTCTTAGTCACGGGCATGGCGTGTAGTAGTTCAAAAGAACCGGATATTACTTCATTATTCAAATTTGAAATAGAATATATTAGTAATCAATCGGTGATTTCAATCAGCACGAATATAGTAACGTAATAATAATGGGCAACATATGCTGACCACAATTTCCCGAATGGATCTGCTTACAACTAAAATATGTAGAACAGTAATACGTAGAACAATAAAAAAGTCGTTAACAATATTTTATGTCGGTTTCCGTCACCCGTAAAAAATAAACCACGAACCGAATTTTCATCATCTTAAAATGTAAGCAAATAAAAATTTACTTTACAAAAAAAAAAGTAAAATAAACATTTACTTGCTTAACGGATCAATAAATTTTCATGAGAATACCAAAATATTTTCTTTTCCGTTTGATTATTTTAGGAATTGTTGAACGATAGGTTTTAAAGTGTCACCGGCAGTTAGTTTGCAGTAAATCAATACGCCGAAATCTATTTTCTCGCTTTAAGATTATAGACATTAAGACGCCTAACCAATTAAGAAGGCAAATATTTATACTCATCAGACATGAGGAGATGTCGTACTGTTTAATCTGTTGAAAATGAGTCGGAAGTACAAATTATTGATTTTTCCGAATTTTCCGAATAATGTTGACCTGAAAATATATACATTTTATTATTTCGTTCATATAAAATTTAAGTGATTTGGTGAATTATTTAATGCTTTGGGTTTACTTACATGTCGCTACTGTATTCGACCTAAATAACGTCTTGTAGTAAAATATTTTTGATTAAGACATGTTATAAAATGCTGTTGTACCAAGGCATATAATTTTGTAATTCTTGTATCTATTCTCAATTTGTAGTTGTTTGTGTTTAATATCTCAACTTATACAGGATACGCCACCGGCCACCGGACCCGAATGTCGACCGCCTGGTTTCGATGTCTTTTGCAAAGAGTCTGCATCACTGTAGCCACACAGACTCAAATTGATGCAACTTTCAAATGTCCATTGTCTCCTTTATCTATTTCATAATGCGTTTTCGCATTGACGACTTGCATTGCCAAAAGCAAAACTGATGTTTGTGTGGTAGCATTGCCACGGCTAAATACATTGAACTACCTCGCAATAAGCAAAATTGATTTTTTCATCCGCTTCCAAATCGCTAAGATTCTGTATAATTTCCGGTAGTGTTGCCACTGCATTGCATTACACCATGCCAAAACGGTTGAATACCTTTTCCGCATACAATAACATTTGAGCTGGAATGCATTGATCTCGAATTGCACAAGTGTTCCTTAGCCAGAAAAATTGCTTGATTGTTCTCCGTTGCAATCAAACCGTCGTCGATATAAATCGCAAGTATCATCATTCCATTCTTCCCATTACGACAAAAACATATTTGCGTCCGATTCACTGGTCATCAAGTTGAATTTTTTAATGAATGACGTAAACTTTTTGTTTCGTACCGTTTCCGGTTCTTGGATAGCTTGCAAAGTTCTCCTTCAAACCACCGTTCACCAACTGAGAAAAATTATAGGAAATTCAAGACGTTATTGATTTACAAGAAACCCTCGAGGACAAAAATTGTGCAGTCAAAGCTACACTTATGGAAGCAGGACGTGTCCTAGACAAATCGGAAGAATATTCCAATCTTGATACCAGTTTGCATCAACTTACGGCCAACCAGCAATCCTTTTTAAAAGAAATGGCCGATTTAAATAATGCAGGTGGTACCGATATTCGTTTACCGCGAGTTAATGTGCCGTATTTTTCTGGAGTTTACTCTGAGTTTGCGTCTTTGGAGGTCTTGTTTCCCTGGCTGGAGGTTATCTTCCCAAAAGCAGGTAGAAGCTCGCACAGCAACCATAAGGACTTAAGACCAATATCTCTGTCATCCTTTCTGCTGAAAATCATGGAAAGGCTGCTGGATGTCTATATTCGTTCGACAATTGTACTCAGAAACTAGGCATAGTCTCAACATGCGTACCATAAGGGTAAGTCCTTGGACTTTCCTTTCAGGAATTCTCGCTGGTGGCGTTTCTCGATATCGAGGGCGCTCTCAACAACGTGAAGGTGGAGGCAATTAGAGAAGGATTGCCGCCACTCGAGATTGAACACCCAGTAACCAGGCTAATTAATCACTTGCTGGGAAGCAGAAGGGTTATTATGGGTTTGGAGGAAGTTTTCGTTAGAAGACGGATTGTTCGGGCAACACCTTAGAGAGGTATCCTCTCTCCCCCTTCTTTGGAATGTAGTAATTAACGCACTACTATTGGAACTGAAGGGGGAAGGAATAGGTGTAGTTGCTTATGCCGATGACCTAGCATAGCTGTCTCGGGAAAGCACCTTGGGACAATTAGGGATGTGATTCAGAATGCGCTATCAATCACTGCGGGTTGGGCCAGCAGTTGTGGTTTGGGTTCTTTTCACAAGGAGATATACAATTCCGGAAGTGGTTTCACCAAGTTTGAATGGTACTATGCTGGCCTTTACTGATAAGACGAGATTTCTAAAGATTCTTCTGGACAGTAAGCTCAGCTAGAAACCAAATACGATAGAAATAGTGAAGAAAGCCACTGTGGCACTCTTCACTTGAAAAATGCCATCGGAAGGAAATGGAGTCTGAAACCGGAACTGGTGCACTGACTTTACACAGCAGTAATAAGGCCTGTACTGCTATATGGTGTGAGTGCATGGTGGCCAGCTATGGAGAAACTACCCTACAAGAACATGATGGAGCAGGTGCAAAGGGGAGCCTGTTTGCTCATTAGCGGGGTGCTGAAAACGACACCCACTAGTGCCTTAGAGGTTATGCTGTAGCTTCCCCCTTTGCATATTATTGGTAAGCAAATGGCGGTCCATAAGGCCGCTCGGCTATCAGCGGTTTCGGAGTGGAAGTGTCTGAAAAAAGGGTATTCAACTATAGTCAATTCTGTGTGGCATGACCTGGTGAATTTGGATTATATAACACTCCTGTTGTGCTTTTGTAAGCTATTTAAGGTGATTCTCCCCTCTAGGCAGAATTTGAAGTGTGAGGGCTGGTGTGTTTTGTGGGGAATTAAATGTGGATCTATCCTTTCGTCTCCCTGCCTACTGCAGTGTGTACCAGGCTGAAGTTATAGCGATTGAAGAGGTCATGAACTTGACTGTCGAGACAGTCGGGCGGCCATTATTTCACTGGATTCAGTTTCCCAGCATTAAGAGTGGCGTTGGATTGTCACACATCTTTTAACGAGATGAGTGAGCTATTCAAGATCCAGTTGGTCTAGGTTTCGGGCCATTCTGATGTTGAGGGAAATTGCAACGCAGACGAATTATCAAGGTACGGTACGACGCTCCATACAGCAAGCTATAGGTAAGCAGTTGCCTTGATGGCCTTGGCTCACCAGTCCGACTGGCAGAGTAGCGAAATAAGTATGAAACACTCCAAGATCTTAATCACACTAAGGAAGTGTGATTTAGGTAGAATTGTAAGGGTACTTACCGGACACTGCCTCTTCGGAGATCATGCCAAGGACGACGAGGAGGAGCAGACTCTTGTTCACTTACTATGCTCATGCCATGCGCTAGATGGTAGAAGACCACTTGGGCAAATACACTATGGACGCCCTCTCTGATTTCGAAAGCTGTAATGTGCGAGATCTTGTACGCTGTATTAATAGCACTAACTGGTTTTAAAGGGGGTTTAATGATGTCGGATCCTATGTTATCACAATGAGTCATATTTGGCCTAAGTGTACGATACCAACCACTGAAACCTAACCTAACCTAACCTGGCGTCTTTGCGCGATTTGTTCAACGCGTCTGTAAATAATAATCCGAAAATCCTTAAGTTATACAAACTGCAGTACCTTAAAGGGTTTTTAATAAACGAGGCTACTGCTTTACTACGACACATCGATATAACAGAAGCAAACTACAATGATGTTATTGAAACAATTTATCGGCCATCCTTCAACATAGGCTTGCGCAAAATCGCTCCACCGTATTAGGTGTGTTAAGTGAAAAGGCTGAGTCCCGTGACCCATGGTTAATCCTTAATAAACAAGTCGATACACGAGAAAGTTGCGAAACCAGGAAACGCGTTACTCCTCGTCAGGTTTTTAATTCAAATGTTAAAATAATGCGCACCAGCGCGCAGTTTGTAGCCTGTTTAAAATGTAGTCAATCTACTATCAGCGTAGCTGTGAAGAGTTTCTACAAATGTCCGTTAATGAGAGGAGAAATTTTGTTGCCTTTCGGCAAATTGTGTTTTATTTGTATGATGAACAATCATCAATCACAAAATTGCCACTCCAGACATCGATGCGGCTTATGTCGAGTAAAACACAATACTACTTTGCACCGGGACGTTCAAAAGTCACAAACTAACGGTAAAAATTGAGCGCTGTAATTTTTTCAAGAACTTCAACACCTAAAGAGTTAAATTTAGGATCCTTAAACGTTGCACACATCATGGCAGTCAAGCGATTTACCGCTTTATTACCAAATGCGATCATTAGGGTTCTTGATTCGTCAAATAATTATCAACGGTGCCGAGTATTGTTAGATTCCGGAGTACAAGCAACTTTTATCTCGGAGGCCTGTGCACAAAGACTTGTATTGCAGATCCCTATTTTAATAAACCTGAAGTAGTGGATATGATTGTTGGGGCAGATAGATTTGTTTACATATTACGAGAAGGGCAAACTAAATATCCTAGAGGACAATTGAATAGCCCGAAATTTGATATTTGGCTGGATCCTGTCAGCAAACAAAAATTGAAACTCAATTAACGAGCATTAGCGTTGGCCTAAACGTCGATGAAGCACTTAAACGATTTTGAGAAATGGATGAAATCCCAAAATGTAATCCATTTTCCAAGGAAGAGAACGAATGCGAAGAGCATTTTATGTTGCATTTTTTGCGTGCACCATTGTGGCGAAAAACAATTTGTCCCTTTGGGAAATTCGCTGAATATCGCCAATAGACGATTTTTCAATTGCGAAAAGAAGAAAATTAATTAATCGTGATCCTAAACTCAAGTTAGAATATGCCAAAATTATCCGAGAATACCATACATAATATTGGCGCATTTAAATGAAATTCCAAATTCTACTACGAACGCACTAGATACCCGGAGTTACTATGTACCACATCGTATAGTACTGAACAATGATAGTACAACCCCAAAAGTGCGAGTTGTTTTCGATGGTTCCAGTTAGACTACCAGTGGCAATTCAATTAATGATATCCTTATGGTCGGGCCGACTATTCAACCAACCCTATGGATGACGTTGTTGAATTTTCAATACAAAAAATTGCGATTACAGCTGACATTGAAAAATCTATAAACAGATTTTGGTAGCCGACAAAGATCAAGAATATTAACGAAACAGCTCTTGATTCAAACAGCAGTAACCGTTAATAACTGTCGAAAGCATTAACAAATTTTATATAGACGATTACCTATCTGGTGCGAATACGATCAACTAACTTATTTGCTATGACTCCGATAATTTAATTTGTGAAAATGGAGATTGAATGCTACCGAGTTCCGTGACCCACACACGAGGAGAGTTTTCATTGAAGAAGCGAATTCAACCAGCAGTACTCTATAGCAGGTTCCTAATATTGGAAGTGATACTTACTTGATTCAATCAGCAAGTACAGTTCCTACAAATTGGCAGAGGTCCCGGATGTTGTTCAAGGACTTTGAGAAAAACTAGGTTCAGTGCATTAAACACCAACCTCCATTTTTCTCCAGTGATGCTCCCCTCCTTATGGCTCTCGTCCCCGACGGCTAGCACCACCTCCTTTTCCTTCACAATATCGCTGAAGAGCTTATGTCCATTTGGCGACTGTCCCACATGGAGCTTGGCCCGTTTCCTCTCGGCATCCAGACCTCCATGCTCCTCCTCGCTAGACCTCTGACTTTTAAGCCCAAGGTCATACTTGTGTGAATTGCTCTCTTCGGGAATGCAACTCTTTGCCCAAATAACAGAGTTCCTATGTTCTTCCGTCCATTGCTCCTCCGGGACTTAGCCAGTCTGTCCATGACACGGAACGCCGAACGCCTCGTCCTGATCTCCTACCCAAAGGAGCAATGCTTTCTATTTTTTATCGCTACCACTAGTTCTTGGCTTGCAAGCCTCGGAACCAGTCTTAGCCATCCTTACGGCTGGGGTCACAGACTCCCTGACGTCTTCATCAGCTTTTGAGAAATGCTGGCCACTTCTTTAGCTATTTTAAATTTATTTTTGTTAGATTCCATAACTGATCCCACGAGTACTGGAAGTCGGTCGCCAGATATCCAGAGGGCTCTGTTCAGGACTGGGAAATTATTTTTAGATGGGTCCCCAGCCTGGCTGATCATCGGCACGGTTCGCATAACACCTTGATCGGACCCATCCGCCGACCTGCCCCACACCGGTTACTTATTTCACAGGAGGCGATGGCGATAGTGGGGCTCCAATGCATCACAGCTAGAGGTAAAACGTTGCAGCAGCTTATAGGGGGGTTTACCATACATTCGAGTAAAACCAGCCTAACCACTTTCTAAATGCGGTGTAGATTATGCATGCAAGAAAGGTCGTGGAGCCAAGATGACCAAAGGTTACATCGAGATTTTTGTATGCATGGTTGTTACCAAGCAGTTACGGAACTTATCACAGACGCATATATAGCAGCCTTAAAACCATTTTCTTCTAGAAGAAATGTTCAAAGCGATATCTATTTACTCAGACAATAGCACGAACTTCATTGGAGCAAATCGGAAGCTGAAAGAGGTATTTCTATTTAATAATTTAAAAATGAATCATTTGTCTATTACATAATTTTGCACTTACCATCAAATAAATTGGCATCAGCAGAAGGAGGTATTCTGTTCCTCATTTTGGAGGATTTTCAGCCGTGAAAATCCATCTCAACCGAGTCATTGGTAACTGGTAACTAACATTTGAGGAAATGACCACCTTATTATGCCAAATCGAGGCAATATTGAACTCCACGCCATTCTGTCCAATTAAGAATTGCTGCCTGCAATATTGAGACAAAAAATTGATATATGTCTAATCTCAGAAAGTCATTTCACCGGAACCTCGTATGCCAAAATACGTGGATACTAGTGATATCAAGCTGTACATCCAACAAAAAGAGCTAGAGGCGGGACAGCAAACTTTATAAGGTTAATATTAGGCACAACGAAGAATTAAAAATAGAGGATGAAGCTATGCAAGTAGCTGCTGTATCTATTGGAACCAAAAATAACAAGAGCTGTATTATATCAGCAATCAACAACAGATATAACCCAAAAACAGAAACTACATCAAACTTCTTAAATCGCTTGGTAGTTATTTTATTATTGGAGGCGATTTTAGACAGGCAGGACATTAAAATGTGAGTTTCACTCCAGCAGAAAGCCAACATCCTGAATTTCTATACTACTTAGCAGTTGAAAATGAAGAATGGCTATCGTCAGACCATTCTAATGACAATAAGTGACACGGTAATAAGAAAAGCAAGCCATCCAAGCAAGCCAGCAGCCAACAAACAAATAACAAAACAAGCTGGGAATACTTTCGGCAGCTAGTCGAAGAAACCGTCAATCTACAGGTGTAGATCTCGAACGCTTACATGATAGAAGAAGAACTGGAAAGCCTCATTGAAAGTGTACAAAAAGCGGCCTGGGAAAGTAACGGGTGATTTTTTAAGAGCTTGAGAACTTTTTTTAAAAAAAAACGCATAAAATTTGCAAAATCTCATCGGTTCTTTATTTGAAACGTTAGATTGGTCCATGACATTTACTTTTTGAAGATAATTTCATTTAAATGTTGACCGCGGCTGCGTCTTAGGTGGTCCATTCGGAAAGTCCAATTTTGGGCAACTTTTTCGAGCATTTCGGCCGGAATAGCCCGAATTTCTTCGGAAATGTTGTCTTCCAAAACTGGAATAGTTGCTGGCTTATTTCTGTAGACTTTAGACTTGACGTAGCCCCACAAAAAATAGTCTAAAGGCGTCAAATCGCATGATCTTGGTGCCCAACTTACCGGGCCATTTCTTGAGATGAATTGTTCTCCGAAGTTTTCCCTCAAAATGGCCATAGAATCGCGAGCTGTGTGGCATGTAGCGCCATCTTGTTGAAACCACATGTCAACTAAGTTCAGTTCTTCCATTTTTGGCAACAAAAAGTTTGTTAGCATCGAACGATAGCGATCGCCATTCACCGTAACGTTGCGTCCAACAGCATCTTTGAAAAAATACGGTCCAATGATTCCACCAGCGTACAAACCACACCAAACAGTGCATTTTTCGGGATGCATGGGCAGTTCTTGAACGGCTTCTGGTTGCTCTTCACTCCAAATGCGGCAATTTTGCTTATTTACGTAGCCATTCAACCAGAAATGAGCCTCATCGCTGAACAAAATTTGTCGATAAAAAAGCGGATTTTCTGCCAACTTTTCTAGGGCCTATTCACTGAAAATTCGACGTTGTGGCAGATCGTTCGGCTTCAGTTCTTGCAGGAGCTGTATTTTATACGGTTTTACACCAAGATCTTTGCGTAAAATCTTCCATGTCGTCGAATAACACAAACCCAATTGCTGCGAACGGCGACGAATCGACATTTCACGGTCTTCAGCAACACTCTCAGAAACAGACGCAATATTCTCTTCTGTACGCACTGTACGCATTCGTGTGGTTGGTTTAATGTCCAATAAAGTAAACTGAGTGCGAAACTTGGTCACAATCGCATTAATTGTTTGCTCACTTGGTCGATTATGTAGACCATAAATCGGACGTAAATCGCGAAACACTTTTCGAACCGAACACTGATTTTTGTAATATAATTCAATTATTTGCAAGCGTTGCTCGTTAGTAAGTCTATTCATTATGAAATGTCAAAGCATACTGAGCATCTTTCTCTTTGACACCTTGTCTGAAATCCCGCGTGATCTGTCAAATACTAATGCATGAAAATCCTAACCACAAAAAAATCACCCTTTACTTCTGATCAGCAATAAATACAGGGTGGGCCATCTGTTCGTCCTTTTTTCAATCGATGAATTTAGTACTTACCTGTTCTAAAAAAATTTTGATTGTCTAAATTTATTATGAAAATAATCATTCAAAAACAACAACAATGGAAGGTCACAGACCGTATCAACATTTTCATTCATTCGTACTCCTCATGCAGTGGCCTTTTAGTGATAGTGTTCGTAAAGAACCAAGCACATTTACCAGGCATTCACAAGAACTAAACAATTACTAACGCATCCATACAAAATTCAACTAACTCAAAAATTGAATCCACCAGACCATTTAAATCATCGTCGTTTTGTTAATTGGATGCTTGAGCAAAATGAAGGTTTTTCATCAAAAATCATCAGCGATGAAGCTCATTCTCTTCTTAATGGTTACGCCAATAAGCAAAATTGTCGAATTTGGGGCCGTTTTTCTTCGAAAACGAAAAGGAAAATGCCCTTATAGTGAGTGGGGAACGTGGTCGCAACATGTTAACTGGTTTTTTGTGGCCCAAATTGAATGAATTGCATGTCATCGACCTTTGGTTTCAACAAGACGAAGCGACATGCCACACAAGTCGAGCAACAATCCATTTATTGTCAACAAAATTTGCTGATCGCATAATTTCAAGAAATTGTAAAGTTCTTTGGCCATCAAGAATATAACACCACTTGATTATTTTTTGTAGGGTCATTTGAAAGGTAAGGTGTACTCGTATGTATGCTAATCATCCATAAACAATTCAACAATTTAAAAATGAAAATATATAAAATAAATATAAATATAAATATTCGAGCTGAAATTGAGGTCATTGATCCGCTTTTATTGGAAAAAGTCATCGAAAATTTTGGTTTTTCACACATAAATGGTCTTGAACCATATCTTTCTTTATCAATAAAAATTTTTGACTTTTCTTCCCAAAATGTGTGTTTTATTTACAAATGAAAAAAGGACTAACATATGGCCCACTCTGTACGGTGGTTGCAGTGATCTGCGTACTGTGTCAGACCGTAAGAAAACGTGCGATCAAATCAGCAAAATTCATCAAAGTGTCGTCTTAAGTAGTTCGTAATAAAGTCTGATTGTGAAATTTGATCGTTTGTAGTATCTAAAAATGTTCCAGGAACTCGAGTTGTACATCCGCAAACCAGTTCAGCTGGAGTAGCTTTTAGTTCGTCACTGTAAGTCGTTCGTAGTCCAAGTAAGATTGCAGGAAGAACACTAGCCCAATCAGATCGGTCGTAGCACAAAATGGCAGATTTGACGACTCGATGTCATCTCTCGATCATCCCATTACCCCATCCCATGATGTAACTAGTTGTTCTTCTGCGCTCAAAACCAAGTAAGTTAGTGACAATGGACTCTGGAACACCAAAGCGAGCTATCCAATGCGAATAAACAACGAAAGCGACGGTTGCATCAGTTATATCCGGAACTGGAACCGCCTCGGGCCAGTGAGTGTATCTATCAATCATTGTAACACAATACCGCTGATTATCAGAAACTGGTAAAGGACCAATGATATCGAGGTGAATAATCGAAAAGCGTTGGAGATTTTGTATGTCGAGAGATTTTAGCCTTTTGGCAAGCTACACAACTTTGAGCCATTTTCTGAACGTCTTTTTTAATTGATGACCAGATGACATTCTGGGTCAAAAGTTTGATGAAAGCTTTGACGCCAGGATGAGAGATTATGAAAAGCCTCGAAAACTTGTTTTCGGAAATTAAGGGGAATGAATGGCCTAGGTGTATCGGTAGAAATATCGCAATAAATTAATTCTTTTGAATTGAAAGAAACGGGAAATTTCTCAAATTTGAGAACAGAGTTACTCTTTAAATTTCTTAAAGTTCTTCGTCATTGGTCTGAGCATCGCAATGATAGCATAATCAATACTTCCGGGAAAAAAATTTGATTAATGCGTGAAAGAGTATCTGAAGACCAATGAAATCTAAGTGTCGAAATTGACGAGGAGATGCTTTTTTCGGTTTTTGATTAAAAGCGTCGACAAATGTTTAATCCCTGAATAAGTCGCGAGAAGTTCACGATCATAAGCACTGTATCTTTTATCACTGAAACGTACTGAAAAGAAATCGAGTGATTGCCAAGTGTCTGATAGATACAAACTGCTGAACCACTGCTCTGATCTCCGTATCGGAAGCGTCGACCATGATGGCTAAAGTAAGTTTAATTTTACAGTTATCGAACCGTTTTTAGTATAACCTTTAAGGTAATCGTTCAACAATTCCTGGTCAACAGCGGCACCCGGAATGAAGCGTCGATAAAAGTTAATCATGCCTAAACAAACGTTTCAGTTGTTTAACAGTCTGTGATCGTTCGAAATCTTTGATGGCTTGAACCCGTTCATGCGACGGTAATATACCTTGTCCAATTACTATGGCCAAGATGTTCGTCATAATTTCGAGAGGCAATGAGCACGTCGTCCAAATATACAAAACAGAATTCGTGTCTGCGTAGTGCTGCATGCATAAGACGTTGGAATGACTGTGCTGCATTCCTAAGGCCGAAAGTCATTCTACAAAATTTAAATAGTCCGAAAGGTGTCGAGATTGTTATTTTTGGAATGTCCGTCGGTTCAATAGGAATTTGGTGGTAAGCCTGGAGAAGGTCTATCGTTGTGAATATGTGCAGCCCTCGAGTCGCTGTGTAAAGTCTTGAATAAGTGGAATCGGATACCTGTCTAGAATTGTGACTTTATTTAACGCACGAAAGTTTCCACACGGTTACCAAGTTCCATTCTTTTTGGGTACTAAGTGTAGTGGGCTGGACTAAGGGCTGCTACTAGGTCGACAAAACTCGAGTTTCATCATGTTTTCGAATTCTATTTTCATGATAATGAATTTGTCCGGTGCTAGTCGTCGTGATTTACATGCAACCGGTGGTCCGTTCGTTTCAATTTTGTGAGTCACGTTATGTCTAGTATTGTCGATATTAATGTTACCGTGAATGACTATTAAACAATTTGATATTAAGTTGAAAACTCGAGGATCCATTGTTGACTAGTCGATCCTAGATACAATAGTATCATCGTAGGAGGAAGGAGTACAATTTGAATACAGAGAGGATAACGGATCTATGAGTCTCGCCTCTGTAAATTCTCCAACAACCCCGTGTTCCTCAAAAAATCAGCGCCGATGATAGGTATCGACATAGTGGCATCTGCTACTATATGAATTCCCAGAAGAATTCGCGACGCAGTCCAATGTCAGCCAAGTCTTAAAAATTTAGTCCCGTCGCATTTACCGAAGAACCGTTCGCTGTGAACAACCTGAAAGAAGGGTCGACCCTTGGATTCCGAACAAAACGGCCTGGCAAGACTGAGACATCTGCACGCGAATTGTTACGACTACGTGAATTTGAATTAGATCATGATCTAGAATTTTGATTAACAATTTCAGAAATCTTCGATAGCAATGTTTTTTGAATTCCGAAAGTTATTGTCTAGTGTAAAAGTGGAATTTGGATCATAAGAATACAATGCAGATATCTCGATATGTCTCATACACATTGTTAGCACGTTCTGCAAGGACTGACAGGGAGACGTCGTCTTCGAATGGTGCAAACACCATTTAAACTGACTGGTGCAATCTCTTCATCCAAAATCGACGCATTCAATTTCATTCGGCTTCCTGTCCCCAAGCGTCAAGCCATGCATCAGATTATTAAGCTTCGTCTTTTCTGATTCACCAAGTATTCGAATCACCTCAGCCTTGAATGTAGAGTAAGGTGTATTTCCCTTCGGGCTAGTGATAATATATGCAAATGTATCATGAAGTCGTACATCCATAGTGGCTGTGGGGGTTTGAAAGCCACTCGAGCAACAAGTCCAGCACCGGATTGCATATTAATATTTGATTGCGAAATCTCCGGTATTACATTTGAATTTATATTTAATTTTGAGACAGCCTTGACAACAACATCATTAATAAGACCATTCAGCTGAGCGGGCGTTAATGAAATTTTGTACTCCCCTGTTGTACCGCTGCTTGATGCTGTTGATTAGTCTGATTCATTCGTCGATAAAAGGAAACTGGTGGATCATTCACACCTTGCACCACAAGCCGAAACAAAATAGCTAAAGTAAGAAAAAATACCGAAAACACAAATATTGAAAAGGCGAAATACATTTTATTTATGAAAAACAAATTTATATTAGCACCAGCACCGGAGTGGTTAGTTACTTAATTGATAGTTAATGAGTACTTACAATTTGTTATTTTCCTGATAAAACAATTGACTTCTAATATCAAGAATGAATTGCAACTGTCCGTGCTGAAGTTGACGTGATGATGAAAATTCCTGATAAAGATGACGTATCGATGTAAATTCCTAATATAGCTGCCAGTACTCCGAACTTCCAGTAAAACAAAAATCAGCCGAATTTGGCAGTGACCGAAGCTCCGAAATTAAAAATGGCTTAAATTGATAACGGCCGTAATTGCTGATGTCAATGTTATTATCAGCCGTTGATAAAATTGCTGCGTGATTTAATCACGTTGGGGTCACCAGTTTAGTGGTTTAGAGCTCCACCAAACTATTAATTCGGTAAAACATAAAGAACCACTAATATTAAACGGATTTATTTAAATTAACCCTTAATAAGGACATCTTATATACTGTTAAAGTTAGCCGACTCGCTCTAGCCGAAAAATGTCGATAATGCAGATTTGGTTGTAACAATTGAACCGATGAGCCGAAAAATGTCGATAATATAGTTTCGGTCGAAACTACTAGTATTTGTCAGCCGAAAATGTCGATAATGCAGATTAAAAACAATAAGGATTATCCGCTAGTAAAAGTCGGTAAGACTGATTCGTATACAAAGCCAGCCTAAAAATGTCGTAAAATTAGATAAATACATTAGGTGTTAAACAGTAATTTCTTCTTTAATCCAAAATGTTTAGTTCGTTGCATTAAATACATTAAAACATAATACAAAACTATTTTACCATTGAGACAACTCGAAGAAATATATGAAGCAAAACCTCATAAATGTCAGGTCAATTTTCATGTTGGGAATCCGGGAACAGTCGCTTGAATATATCGCACACACAAAATTTGAAAATTTCTAAAAATTGACCGTTTAAAGTGTCATGGCTGGAAATAGATCCAAATGATAGGTCTTAATGATGATCACACCTGGAAAAAATTTCAGCTCAATTTTCATGTTGGGAGTTCGGGAAAACTCGATTGAATATATCGCACACACAAAATTTGAAAATTTCTAAAAATTGACCGTTTAAAGTGTCATGGCTGGAAATAGATTCAAATGATAGGTCTTAATATTGCTCACACCTGGAAAAAACTTCAGCTCAATTTTCATGTTGGGAGTTCGGGAAAACTCGATTGAATATATCGCACACACAAAATTTGAAAATTTCTAAAAATTGACCGTTTAAAGTGTCATGGCTGGAAATAGATTCAAATGATAGGTCTTAATGATGCTCATACCTGGAAAAAATTTCAGGTTAATTTTCATGTTGGGAGCCCGGGAAAACTCGATTGAATATATCGCATACACAAAATTTGAAAATTTCTAAAAATTGACCGTTTAAAGTGTCATGGCTGGAAATAGATTCAAATGATAGGTCTTAATATTGCTCACACCTGGAAAAAACTTCAGCTCAATTTTCATGTTGGGAGTCCGGGAAAACTCGATTGAATATATCGCACACACAAAATTTGAAAATTTCTAAAAATTGACCGTTTAAAGTGTCATGGCTGGAAATAGATTCAAATGATAGGTCTTAATGATGCTCATACCTGGAAAAAATTTCAGGTCAATTTTCATGTTGGGAGTCCGGGAAAACTTGATTGAATATATCGCACACTCAAAATTTGAAAATTTCTAAAAGTTCACGGTTTAAAGTGTCATGACTGGGAATAGATTGAAATGATAGGTCTTAATGATGTTCACACCTGGAAAAAACTTCAGCTCAATTTTCATGTTGGGAGTTCGGGAAAACTCGATTGAATATATCGCACACACAAAATTTGAAAATTTCTAAAAATTGACCGTTTAAAGTGTCATGGCTGGAAATAGATTCAAATGATAGGTCTTAATGATGCTCATACCTGGAACAAATTTCAGGTCAATTTTCTTGTTGGGAGTCCGGGAAAACTCGATTGAATATATCGCACACACAAAATTTGAAAATTTCTAAAAGTTCACGGTTTAAAGTGTCATGACTGGAAATAGATTCAAATGATAGGTCTTAATGATGATCACACCTGGAAAAAATATCAGGTCAATTTTCATGTTGGGAGTGCGGGAAAACTCGATTGAATATATCGCATACACAAAATTTGAAAATTTTTAAAAATTGACCGTTTAAAGTGTCATGGCTGGGTGTGCGATATATTCAATCGAGTTTTCCCGAACTCCCAACATGAAAATTGACCTGAAATTTTTTCCAGGTGTGATCATCATTAAGACCTATCATTTGAATCTATTTCCAGCCGTGACACTTTAAACATTGAATTATTAGAAATTTTCAAATTTTGGGTGTGCGATATATTCAATCGAGTTTTCCCGAACTCCCAACATGAAAATTGACCTGAAGTTTTTGCCAGGTGTGAGCAATATTAAGACCTATCATTTAAATCTATTTTCAGCCATGACACTTTAAACGGTCAATTTTTAGAAATTTTCAAATTTTGGGTGTGCGATATATTCAATCGAGTTTTCCCGAACTCCCAACATGAAAATTGACCTGAAATTTTTTCCAGGTATGAGCATCATTAAGACCTATCATTTGAATCTATTTCCAGCCATGACACTTTAAACATTGAATTATTAGAAATTTTCAAATTTTGTGTGTGCGATATATTCAATCGAGTTTTCCCGGGCTTTTTTTAAAAATCAATGCACACTACAAAATTCTAACCAAGAGTTGGTTTATACTCAACTAACCATTCCGGGATAGAAAATTAAAATAAATTTATATAACGAATCCGATACAAGGCGCAAAATGCCACAAGTTTCTAGGTTCTACTATATACCATTAGTTTTGAATTCCATGCAGTCTTGTGTTGAAAGGTGTGTTGGTATCGATTCCCGGATTAGACTTTGAAATGTTATGGCGTCTTCTAACATTTTATTTCCAAACTGTTGCAATGTGTTAACGTACCATATGTTTCAGATGGTGTCTTAATAATTAGATTTCTCGGAAAATAATCTCCATAATATTCGTTGGTAATTATAGTCATCTTGATGAACAATAATCGACCTAAGCATTTTTTTTAACAATGTCGGTGGAATATATACTTATTTATGCTTGTGCGGCAGATTTTAATCAAATGGTAGGTAAATCCTTTATGGTATCTATTGTTTGTCCTTGTACCTGAATATTAACACACTCCATATGCGATGCAGTAATTCTCTTGCGATATACTGAGATGACTTATGAGTTTACTTACTTCTACTCGAATTTCTGACAGGATGTGACGATCACATTACATTTTTCAAAATAATATTGTTGTTCTAATTTATACAATTGTTTACCCTTTGCTTGATTCGATCCCATCCAATCAACGCTCTCGCTCTCTATTACACTCATTCTTTTCTTTCCTTTATATTTTTAATAACGTTGTTTGTCCTTGATGTTGGACTTTTTAATTATGTAGAATGGCTTGCAATAAATAATTAATTTAAATAATTTAATTTATTTATACACAGGATTTATCGATTATTTTAACTAAATTAATTTCCCACAAAGTATGGAGAATACTTAATATGCGCCCAACCGACCAGTTTATATTAATTCGATGGTGGGATCACTCATCACATTGCCGTGCGTATGTCAATGTCAACTCAATACAAAATACTTACTATCTTTTTGCAAATAATTTATCAATAAATGGCTATACAAACCAAAAATTTGATTCAAATTAGTTTGATCAATGCAATTAGTATGCATCACTATATTTTACCGACTAAGTACATAATAAAAACTATTATTAGCACTACAAATTAATGACTCTCGAACCAAATGATTTATTTATTTCTGTTAAACATGTGCACATATAAAATTACCCTTTTCTACGTCTTTCGTTGCACGACACGTTATATGCGAGAAGGTGCTCTAAAAAAATATAATAAAATATACAGTAGAGAAACACGCTCTCCATCGAACACAAGTAATGTGTTGTAGATATCGTAGGTACGGTTGATTTCTCTATTATGTTTTGTTTTGTTGGCATGTACGGTTATTTGAGGTTTTCTGTTACACTTTATTTTGTTCTCGCGAACAAGTAAACGACAAGAGAGAACTCAAAACAAACGCATTCGATAAAAATTTGTTTTGTATTATTTTAGTTTTCTAGAATATTTTGCATTCGCAACAACAATACGCATTAAAACATTTAGTGATCTATTAAAAACAAACTGTTTAAAATAAAAAATGGATAATCGGGTTGATCAGTTTTTGAGTGATTATAATCTATCACAATATAAAGAAAATTTTATACGTAAGTAAATCCATTACAATCCTATTTCTTTGTCGTACAGTCGTACTGTATTCATGAAACATTTGACTCTTGTATAAAGAGTTTATTTTTGTTGTTGCTTCTCTTTAATAAAATCTTTATATAGAAATATTCAGTTTTTGTATTCTGTGTATTATATACCATATGTCTGTATTTTATAATAATTTGAGAATTGGAATTGGGTGTTTGATATTTTTATATATATTTTTTTTGAGTAACATTTTGCTCTCTCTCTCTTGTAGAGAGTATCTGAAACAATGCGATGCGTAAGAAATTGAGATTTAAGTCACTATCCCACTTTGAAGTTAAGGAATATTTGTTTTCAAATTATAAACTAGCTACATATTCATAATCGCAACAACAATTATTTTCTGAATAAAGCTTAAAAATCTCAAAGCCGTCATCGCTTTCTAGTCGATTTTTTCGTTCGATGTAGATAAATCATAATCAAGAGAGAATTATGAGTAACAAACAAATTATACGAGTTTCCTTTAAACGCTAAATAGAAATTTGACGTAATGTATTATTTTTGTATTTGTGAAAAAAAATAAAATTCCATTAGCGGCGAAAATATAATCATACTTACCCCTGAGATATACTCGACGTGACTGCGACGTTTCTAAATGTCAAAAACGTTGTTCTCCATAGACTGATCAAGACTCGTTAATCGCGTCGAATATAATCGTTGTAGTTTGAAATCATATATTTTTACTTTTGAGTTACGTCGGTCGCGTTGAGTATATCGCAAGGGTTAAGTGTAGATATTCGATCGAGAAAGTGTGTCGTATATAATCAAAGATGATGTATTCCAGTTTTATCAGATTAGACATATTTAAAAAAATTGTTGTAATTTAAGAGAATTAGAGTTATTATGACATTAGTTTTGAAAACGCCAATACTAAATTTGTAAAATGCCTCATCACGTGCTCCAACCGTATTTTTATCTTTTTTCACTATAGACCGCTTACTTTCATTAAATTTAAATTGCCAAGCAGAGGGCGGTTTAACGAACTTTGCAAGCTCTTCTTTAAAACCTATAACAGGGCATTCATCACTCCCTAAATTTTTGTTGTTCCGCGCTCTTTATAAATATCGGAATATTCTTCGACTGTGACGATGGTTTCTCTCGCCTTCACCTTCTTCTCAATCTGGGCAAAAACTCGATCTTCAGCCGAAGCAATTTCATTTGAACCTTTATGCCGCGAATTTTCCGTCCAGAAAAACAAAATATTATTATCTTTTGTAAGAGATGAGTGAGCCGTGCCGATTATCATGCCGAAAAGGTATAAATACAGCTGCCGCCTTGGTCGGATACTTTTAGAAGGATCATTTTTTTGCATTTATTACAACTAATTTCCAAATCATTTAGTAATTTATCTTTCTTAAATAAAGATTCAAATTTGACGGGCAGTAACCCAATGATTTCTCCCGTTTGAATTTACATAATTTATTATGTTTCTCTGTCCTAATTAAATACAACTGGTGGTGTCCAACAAATTTCGTATGTCTGCATTTTGGTGCCGAGATATCCGCTGAATGTGTTTCTTTGCATGTTTTTGATTTCTTCACTGACATATTCCATGTTTTAGTCCCTATGTAGGTCCCTATGTGTTGAGAATGCCACGCAGCACTTTGTTTTGAAAACATTATATCATTTGTGTATTTGTCTTCTTGGTACAACCCCAAAGTTGAATACCATAGGTACATACTGGTTTTAGTATTTGCCGATATAATAGCAATTTATTGTGTGTTGTAAGCTCAGGATTTCTACCTATTAGCCAATACATTTTCCTAAATTTGATGTTCAATTCTTCTTTTTTTTAACATGCTCTTTGCATCTAAGCTTGCAATCGAGAGTCATGCCAAGGTATTTGGCTATATTTGCAGTTGAAACCTGCCTTGAATTAAGTTTCACTGGAATCCAGTTAACTTTCTGGTTTGTGAAGTTTACGTGAACCGATTTGGCTTCGTTTAGACTAATGAGCCATTTATTTGTCCAGTTACTTGGTTGCTTGTAGATGTTTTATCGTTGCTTCTGATACTCTTTCCAGTTGCCAGAATAGCTGTAGATCTCGATGCAATTTAAATTCAAGTCCTTGGTGCCAAACTTTGTCGAAATTGGTGTGGTGGAATTAAATTTCATTCTTCTATTATTGGCTTGAGCCTCTTCAAATAATTTTGAAATGACAGGAAGTAGTGAAATCGGCCTGTACGACTTTTTGTCGTTTGCTAGATTGCCTGGTTTAGGAATCATAATTACTCCAGCAACCTTCCACTGCCGTGGGACATATTTTAGTCTGCAGGCAGCATTGATTATTTGAACCAATTTTCGTAATCCCTTCTCGGTAATGGCTTTTACGACTTGGCCAGTAATTAAATCATAACCTGGAGCTTTTCTCGCATTTAAATTGTGCTTGATCTCATCTTTCAATTCCTGTAATGTTACATAATTGTTGTTATGTTTTCATCTGCAGTTTGCCTAGGTAACGGTTGAAAGATTTCTTCCAAGTGAGTCGTAAATAAAGTAGCTTTTGCTTGTCACTTTAGGTCCCAGGTTCCTTCCTCATTTTTAATAGGCGGCACATACATTTTGGTTTAATCCCTTTGTTACTTCCCAAACAGAGTAATCAGTGTCTTTATGTTCGGTGAGACCGCTTAAGTACGTGTTAATAGTTTCGTTCTTAGTTTATTTTATAAGTTGTTTCAGTTTATTGCACAGATTGAGATTGTTTCTCTCTAACTAGTTCCCTGATTTTAAGAGGATAATTTTGATTCCTACGGGATTCGGTATGATTAGTTGGAGAACTTTCCCATGCTGCTTGTTGAGTAATACTGCTAAGTATCTCCAGTTCTGCTTCCAATTGTACCGATGTTTTAATTGGCACTTGAAGATTTATTTGCTGTTCAATTAGTTCTTGGAATAGGTCCCAGTCAGTTTCCAGGCAATCAAATGCATGGTTAACATGTCATCTTTCTCCTCATTAAGAAGATCAAAAATACCTTGACTCTTAGCTTGTGTATTCTCATATTCATCATGACCTCATTCTTCTTCTCGTTATTAGTTGCAGACATGTCGAACATACATCGAATTTTTGACAATTAAGGGTTTTCGCGCCAAAATTTGAAATACGTTGTGTTTGATTTTTACAACAAAAATCTGTGTAGGAATAAAGTTATTTTGATAGTTAATGCGCCATTCCACACTTTGATTCTTTCGTCGTGATTCTTTCCTCGTTTCCTTCCAATCACCTACAAACTAACAACAGTTTGTTGGTGAAGGGGGAGGAAACGAGGAAAGACTCACGACGACAGAATCAAAGTGTAGAACGGCGGAGTAGGAATAGATTGTTTTTGTTTTTTAAACCAACATGGAATACATCATTTTTGAATTTAATCTCACAACCTCATTTAAAAAACAAAGTAGAATAGATTACGTTTGATTCTTAAAAACACAAGTAATCAATTTGTTAGGTTAATATCGGGTACAACACAAAATTGAGTAGCTAAATTTTACACCAACAAATTGAATGCTTATTGATCGAGTATCTACCTTTGGCTATATTGTTGGTAAAATATGTGTAGTATGGAAGAAATGTTATTTATATTGTTACGATTTCGCCTATTGGAAAAATTGAACTTACCAAAATTAGTCACTTCGAGATAACACTTGGTGGAACATTGTTAAGGTGTGCGGTTAAGGTGTACATCAACAGCGGAATTGAAAACGCGGAATGTTCGCGAATATAACTACATGCAAGTGATTTACAATCGCAATACATAGCAGTGAATAGTGCAAATTATGAGAAGCAAAAAGTGAACTGTGCGAAAAGTAAAAGTGAAATAGTGAACAGTGATAAATTGTGAAATAGTGAATTGTTGAAGAAGTTATAGGAGTTGGGATCTATAAAATTCATAACTTAAACGCTGAGTATTTTATTTGCAAAATGTAGTACGAATTCATATCGAATTCCTAAAATTCGTAACAATATCAAGGTGAACGTAGACTGTCTCGCTGTATATATAAATAGTGTAACGCTGAACGCAATGGCAGTCATAAATAGACAAATTTAGGTAGTGCGTGAAAGACTGAAATCGAAAAGGATTAGTGTGTTGTTTGTTGTTATTAACCGTCCAATTGATAGTTGTATTGGGTCTAAAAAATAACATAATACAAACTTATTAGAAACAACGATTCCTTTCTCAAAATACTTTCATTAAGCTAAAACTAAGGCAAATGGAAAACTGCGCTGAGGATTAAAAACAAAAACTGAGTATGTTGATGGCTGACCGGTGACAATTAATATTGCAGCCACGTTTAAAATAAAAATGAATCACAGTCGTAAGAATGGATCAACTGCATTAAAAAATGCGTTTTTACTAATGTGAGAACTCCTAATTTTATAATACGGATGGTTAGCACTAAATGGACTAACTGGTTAGATATCCATAAGATGTTATCTCGAAAGAAGAAATATACAATTACGCCTATTGAGAAAATATAACTCATGAAAATTGATCACCATGTTCAATTGGTTTGAACTATTGGATGAGTACCCCTTCACACACTGCACAAAATTCCAGTTAGAAGCCGAAGGATTCATTTCATTCAATTCAATGCTGTATTGTGATTTACTAGTTGTGTCAACTCGAAACTTTTAGGAGGTTTATTATTATCAGTCTTCCTTAGAGACCATGAGTAATGGAAGCGTACCCAATACTTGTGTACTTTACTTGGCTTTTATTAACACAGCAAGTGTCCCCATATCTGCGCATCCGGAAAACTACATCCTGTTCATAATATTGGTTTTAGCTGCATCCAATAATTTATTACTTAAGGAGGGTTCTCTAGGCTAAATTCGATATCAAATGACTTAAAAATAACAGCCATAAAAAGGCGTAATTTAATAGTATGGTTGGAGTAGGCTTAAGGAGTTTGAGGGAATACATTTAGCTTTTTCTCACTGTCCAATGATAAAATGATGCGCAAGGTTGCGCTGAACCCTGCCTGGTCTTAGTTGTCTTTACGAAAATGTAAAACATATCTGCAATTCGCCAAAGGGAATAAAAGTTCTCCCCAGAACTGAAAACGGCAACCAAAAAAGACCCTGAAAGTTTATTAAGAAATTTTGAGCGGTATATCAACATCCTTGTCGAGCGAGTTCATCCGCCTTTTCATTGTCTGTTTGATTGAAATGCCTTGGCACCCACATCAGGGGGATGTTGAATTGATCTTTAAGAGATGAGAGACAACCCTGGGCAGGCATTGGCAATGTAAGACAATAGAGCATCTTTTGAAGACTGATTGTCCGTAAAAATTCTAATATCCCTTGCAGATATTACATCGACCAGTCAACGGCTTCTCTTACCGCGATTTGTTCAGCTTGAAAAACGCTGCAGTAGTCCGGAAGATGAAAAAATAGATTTAGGAGAGAGGGCTGGCCACTTCATCATCTCGAGTCCACCCTCATCCATGAACTGCCGAGTGGTTCAAGCTGTGTGACACCAGGCATTGTAACCAATATGAAATCTACCTCTATATATGAGGAGTAGGGCACTACATGACCCAAGAGATTGTTCTTGATATATCTTTCAGCGATCATGGTATAAGACTGTTTCAGCAAAACAGCACTGCGAAAGTCGTTCTCATATAGTCGCCGGTTGATCAGACCTCTCCTATTACTACCATGGAGACATATTTTGAACTCGTCACTGAATAATACAACGAACCTAAAATTGCTCGATGCTCCAGTTGATGTGCTCGCGAGCAAAATCGAGTCGCTTTTTGCGGTGGGGTGCTGTTAATTTTGGGTCTCTACCGGGCCATCTATAGGAGTGAGGTTGGCTTCCTTTAAGCGTCTTCCTACTGTCCATTGACTAACAGCTCCATCTCGAACTTGTCTTAGCTCCTACCGCACATCGACGCCGGCTGGTACGTGGTCTCCGATTGAAGGTATCAGTTTCCTGAAATCTTCTGGATACTCTTAAGACAGCAGATTGGCTCATGTTTAGCTATTAGCTAACGAGCGACTTCTTGTTGCTTGCATTCTCCTTGCAATAAAACAACAACTTGTGTGGTTTTTACTGAAGTAGTATCCATGAATTTGAGAAAACAACCAATGAAACTGGTAGAGATTTGGTCAGGTCAACGTCTGATAAGCGACTGATGACAAATATCGGTCAAAGTGGTATTATACATGAAAATGCAGCCCACCAATTGTTTTAGCCGAAATATCGCATTTTGCTACGATTGCCTTAATTTGAAATGTACTATATAGATTTTAATGATAGTGGTGTCCTTCTAAAGATAAAATGCTAAGCTATCAAAAAATTGTTTTACGAAAATCAATTAAGTCGTTAAAGTCGATTTAGGTTTCTGACTTTTTTGGAATATTTCTAAAAATGTACTAAGGCAGCTAAAGTATATGCAAGAAATATCCATTTTATCTTCTCATACCGAATCATAAAAACTTGGGTTTAAATTTTTCAAATATGAGTTAGAAATGAAGTTCCATGGAGCAGAAATGATTTCATTAACATAGGAATCGGAGAATTATCCTGATTTCTAACTGAAACAATAATTTTCGACATTGTCTACATTCTCTACATTGCTGACGTCGTTTGTTTAATTATCTGCATGCTTTCTCTACACATGTAGAATATTAATTGTCTATGTGGTGTAGACAATACGGCACAACACTGGTACCCTGCCTCGTATGGCCGAATACCAAATATTCTTGATAGGGGTCTATGCGATTTTCGTTCCTGTTGAGACGATTTTTCAGGCTTTTGAATTTTCGTTAGCCAACCTGTTGCTACAAATGCATATTAATAAGAATAGTTTTTACAATAGGTGATGCCCCTTCAAAAGGCAATAAGCCATGGTCTTGTGATGTTTATTTTTCTCCCTTTCAAAGCATGAAGACATTTAATAAGGGAGCCAGGAATTCTGCAAGACCAATATGACTATCGGCTCCTTATCCTCTCATTTGTCTTTGTTGTTTGAAACACTGCACTTACCTTAGTCGTTGTACTTGACAGTTTGTAGTAGTTTTATGTATTCGATTATAAAGCTCAGGTACTATAGTAGTTGAGGATCCCGTTCAATATCCCGACTTATATTCAATTCATCCCTTATTGGAGTAGTTACTTCATACCTCCACCTGATTATCGACTATGTGTTTCCGTGCGATGTTTCGCCTAACTCTTCTTCATTTGATTATGACAATACTTCGATTTCAAAGAGTTTGAAAAACCCAGTTCTTCATTCAGGTCTCTTTTGATCATCAGCAATATTGAATCGGTTGTGATAGTGTTGTGATAGGTACAAAACTCACCTAGCCGCTTTTCATCGTTGGCTTAAAGATCATCTTGTAGATGTGCCTCTAAAAATTGCAAACAAGAAATTTTAATATTTATTTTACATCTTTTTACAGATTTCGATTTCGAATCATTTATAAATTTACGCCCAGAAACAATATCCGCTTTAATTCCAAATAAATCTGACAGTGCAAAGTTGCATAAAACAATTGCTTCGTTTATAAATGAATCGGACAACATTGAAACAGTTTATGTTAAGACTGAAAACAATTCAACACTTGATGATGATGATGATATTTATGAAATAAGCGCTGAAGAACCCATTTTACCAGATTGTGTAAAACTTATTCCAATTGAGAAACGAAAATCCCAAGCATCAATAGAAGCGCAACACCCTGAATTAACAATTACAAAAATGCCACGAATTGAGAAGGCCGTATCACTGAATACAACAATAACACAGGAACCAGAAGATATCGAAATTATAGAAATGCTAAGTGATACTGATGAAGAATATCAGGAAGAATATCAGGAAGAATATCAGGAAGAATATCAGGAAGAATATCAGGAAGAATATCAGGAAGAATATCAGGAAGAATATCAGGAAGAATACCAGGATGACGAAGAGAGTAATGATGTGATGGAGATTGCAGATGAGACTACCGAAGCAGATGTTCGAAGAGCAAATCGACAAAAGTATAATTTTAAGAAATTAGTTAAAAACCTGGTTGGTTGTGTATAGTATGAATTAAAAAAACCCGATCAATATAACATTACTGAAATTTTTAGAAATTAAAGGAGATTCGTGATTTGGATATGCACATTTTACTTGCCGTCTATGTTAGAAAAAGGAAATTTGATGACCGTGAGCGTGCACTTCTATCTGAAATTGTAATCAAAACAGTTTTAATTGAGGACACAACACTTTTGTAAGTACAACCAAAAACTATTTAGAAATAGATATTTTGTCTCTAACAAAAACAAATTCAAATATTTCGGTGTTCATTGATGGCTAGTCTATATCAGTTATTGATAGATGTCTCTAACGGTCATAAATTAAATTGTGCTTGTTATTTAGTGCAAACTTAGTTCTGATTTATCAACTATTACAAATACATTGGAGATCGACAAATTGTATTTTATTATAAAGTTGAAAGTTAAAAAATTTGTATGGTAAATATTTTTTAACTTTTTATTGGTTAAAATTGTTTACAAACAAATTATTTGTGTCAGCCAAATATTTCTCATACAAACATTTTTCAGCTCTTGAACCAGTTTTAACCAAATGAAACACACTCTTAAACTGTGTGCCTGACGCCAAGTTTATTACCAAACAAATAAATTTCCTAAATTTATAGTTGAATTAGTTCATACCAGTCGCTCATAGATGGCACGAAACAAATCGCGTCTGATGTTTATTAAAATTTATTAAATAAATTAAAAGTGAAAATCTACAAAATACTTCTAATCGTTAATTGATAAATTTGAACCAAGTTTGCAGTTTAGAACTAAATATAACGTAAATTTTAGTTTATGAACAAAAGAAGCATCTATCAATAACTAGTATGAACTAACCCTCAATTTAGATAGTCGGAAAAGTTATGCATTTTAAAAACAGATGTCGCTTAATTATACTTAAACAAATAACTTACACTTGTGAAGCAGAAGCGTAAGTTATTTGCACTTAAAGCGTTTTCTTGCCATATTTTACATTTTATAAACAGTACTTGTCTTAACAATAAAATGTCGGGTAAATATATTTGAATTACTGAAAAAAATGTCAAAGATTGTTATTTTCGGTGGTCGGAAACCGGAACCCTAAGAACGTAACAAATTATTTGGTAGCCACTTGTATGTGTCGGGTCATGAAAGTCAATTAAATTAAATAACTATTTTAACATATTTTTTCTTACAGAATAAGGAAGCATGGATTTCAAAGTCTTGCAAAACTTATTGTGGAAGCGTTTCCTGAGGAACCCATTAAACCATATTTCACAGATATAAGCTCTTTTAATCAGCCGCATTCCAATATTGATAGGGGCAGTTTATATACCGCATTTACAAAATATCAAGCGATTTTGGCTAAGTCAGGATTTGCGATTGCAAAACCGCCGAAACCACGAGCCTGCTCAAGACTAAAAAGCGTCGAAGTAAGCGTAACACCAGTCCTCAAGCATTCGGATACCTTTGATAAATTGGACAATGTTTTAGAAACAAATTTCATTGCTTGTCGCAAAGAGCGACTTCACATTATCGAGCAATTACAAGCGAAAGGCAAATTCTCATCCGTCAGATATGTACAAAAATATAAAATCCTTCAAACAATCAACGGTTATGAATTGGTAAGTTTTAAAATATTTTCAATTTTGACATGCAACTCACTTCGGTTTATTTATTATGTATTTTAAGATAGTACAAGATGCACATTATCTATATCCCAGTCTAAATAGTTTCGTTCCTAAATTTGGTAAAATAGCACATAATATAATTCAGCATGCCAAAGAATTAACCTGGACTGATGAATATGTAATTGATTTATTAAAATTCGCTAAACCGAATATTTCGGAAGATAATGAGAAATTATTGGCTATTTTATTATTACCGTATGTATTGCCTAAAGCTGCAATTAAAAAAAACGATCAATCTACAACAATATCGCCTTTAACATCAGCTGTTCAATTTATTCGTTTATTTAAAGTAAGTTAATTTCTCTACCTAACACTTGATAATGCATACATTATTTTTTACCAATTTCAGAATGCGGCAGACGAAACAAGTGTTTACGAAAAGTTGTATCTAGAAGATGCAAAATTTATTATGGGAGTTTTAGACGTGAATCTTAAAATGTTTGGAGATTTTAATAATATTAAACGCATTGTGCTTAAAGTTGGAGTAACCACATATCAATTTAGTGTTCCGTTGCAAGCAATTGAAGCATATTTTAAGATGTTCTTAGGATTGCATCTGTCATATCCGTTGTATGCACACCATATTTTTGATTTCTTCGGATGGATTGCTTTTGATCTACAGAGGCCAACATCAGTGTATGATATATATCAATCAGTCTTATCGTATTACACCAAATTTACCGGAATTACCTCAAATACAAAATAGATTAGAAAATATTTTATCGTTAAACTATCTAAAGATTATTTTTATGGACTAATGAATATGATTTATATTTTATATTAAAATATGGAAAATTATTATAAAAAATTGTGTTTTAATAAAATAACAGGGTCGGAAGAAATGCACTAAGAAAATTTCATCTGAAATAAATTAATGGTAACTGTAATTACATATAAAAAATTTAAAGATCAAAATGGTGGAGTACGAAACCAATCTCATCCGAAAAGATATTAAATACACACAACATTAAATTTTACTACACTCGTGAGCAACTAATCGACTCAAAACTTGAAAAATAAACAAAAACAATTTTATAGGTTAATACTAAGTATTGCCCCTCTTTGCGTCTAGGATGGTTCGCTTGCGGTTCCCCATTGATCTTATTAGGGTTTTGACAAAAACTTGGGGGATCGCACCCCACCCCTAATCCAACGCAATCTTGATATCACTGAAGTTAGATAATACCGGATTTCTGGCTCGGATCCTCCGATTTAGTTCGTCTCTTAAATGCTCAATTAGGTTCATATCTGGACCACTTCATTGCCTCGAGTCCAACCTCAACCCAGTGTGACACCGGGCATTGAAACCAGAATATCCTCGATATATCTTTCAGCGGTCGAACCTCTGCTATGGCCTCCACCAGTTACGAAAACAAAATCTGTTTTCCCTCAAGCGATATGCCAGCCTACAACATGCACGAACTGCTGCCGTACGAGATTGTTTCAGCAAAACAGTACTGCGAAAATCGTTCTTCCACTCCCCGGTAGGCCCGGTCTCTTCTCTCACAACCATGGAGACATATTCTGCACTCGCCAGTGAATAGAATGGACCTCCACTGCTCGATGCTCCAATTGATGTGTTCGCGAGCAAATTCGAGTCGTTCTCAGGTCAATTGAAGGTACCAGTTTCCTGAATCCTTTTGGATAATCTTGAGACTACGGAGCTCTGGAGACTTTTTCTGGAGTAGTATCCATGGTTTTGAGGAAACAGCGAATGAAACTGGTAGATATTTGTTCAGGTCAACGTCTGATAAGTGACTGATGGCAAATATCGGTCAACGTGATATTATACAGGAGATTACAGCACGCCATTTGTTTTCATTGAAACATCGCATTTTGCTACGATTACTTTAATTTTAAAAGTACTGGATAGATTTTAATGATAGTGGCGTCCTTGTAAAGATAAAATGCAAAGCTGTCAAAAAAAGTTGTTTTATAAAGGTACGCGCGGATGCTTGAGTCGATTTAGTTGCTCGCGAGTGTAGTAGTTCATTGAATATTTGTTATCACACAATGAAATGTAATACTTTATACTGTTAATTCGGATTAGTGAAATTTTTAAGATTTTCTGTAGAGTATTTGATAAAATACGATAGAATTGGTTCCGTAAGCTAGAAAGTAATTCGCTAGTACTACAAAAGCAAGACCGATTGCTTTAAATCAAACCAGATTTTCCAGTCAAAAATGCAAATAAATTACATACAAGTAAATCTCGATTAGAATACCAAAAACTGGCTTTTATATATTTCAAACTAATTTTACAAAACGCAAGCGTAGTTAGAAGTAATCAGAAGTGATTGCAAGCGACAGTATAGAGTACAATGGTGCTTCACCTAAATTTGCCAGTCTTCACGATCTCTTTAATTATCAGTGTGACATTTATGTTATCTAAAATAAATTTATAATTGACTACCAACGCCAATGTGGTGAAATTATGAACTAAAGTGGTGACATCAAAATAGTTGCTGTATAACATATGCCACATGATTCTGTGGGAATAGGAAAACGTGCAACTGTATCCAGCGCCACAACGGCAATTGTTTACTAAGGTGATTTAGCTAACTTTGTGGTATTCTTCAGGACCTTTTCAACGAAATTCGACATGTATATATTCTATATGATACTAATAACCTTCCAACAGCGCCAAAACAGTGGATTTGTGAACTACACTAGTATGTACACAATTGTATTGTTGTATAATTGAAGATTTTCCCAATGATATACTAAACGATACGATGGGAATAATAAAAAAAGGTCATAAGGCCATATCGTGTTGTTGGATGTTTTTTGGGTGAGTTCTTGTGATAAGTACCCGTACAAAAGCCTGTTTTGAATGACAAGTGGTCCTACAAACCGTTGTTGAAATAAGGCCTTTGTGAAAAAGTACAGTAACTGTTGTGGACTACAGAGTGTGCCCTGGATTACCTTGGCTTGAAATCTATAATAAATCTATAACATAACCAGTCGTTCAAAAATCTAGGCCTTAAAAGACAGACTTAAATTAAAAACCAAACCACAATAATATACCAAACGAAAATAAAGGCGAATTTAATTTGGCAATGAAAGGAGAAGTAAGAGACGTAATACGGACCGAGATACAGTCGACCGAAGAACGCATTAGTGCTACTTATGTTTTAACAAAGTCCCTGAAAGGGATTTTTTCTCATTCCAATATAATCACGTGGCATATGTTTGAAAAGTTTTGAACCAAGCAAATATTTTGTTGTTCGATTTTAATTTTCGATAAATTTACTGTAGAAATTTCAGAACCTTGTCTAGTTGCCATACAAAAACAGCAAAAGCAAAGAATAATGTAAAAGTTTAGTTAGTTAGTTTTGTAATTTGTTGGCAGGATTTCCGAAAGATGGACTGACTTTTTTGTCAGTCTTTGAGCATGTGAGGAAAACGTGATACGTGTGGAGATAGTCTGTTTTCCAAAAAGGAAGAGTTTCGATCAATGCAAGTTGAGAAGGTGACAAAATCGATCGACTATTTCATAAATGGTACAAATTACCGAGCCATATTATGTTGGAACTGCAAAAAGCTTAGTCATATTGTCACTAGGGTTCACAGTTGCACGATATTGACCGGAACCGACAACTATGTGTTGCTGAAAGGCAGGACTTGATCTTGTCCCAATTATTTCTACAGTTATTCCAATGTACTATTTGTTGTCGAGTGGTGTGTCTTGTTGTATTTTTGACAGCGAACAAGAAACTCGCTGAAATAATTTTCTTTGTTAGAGATAAAATATTGTTTTACGCACGCCAGAATTTATTTTATTCGTTCCACTGTGTATTGGACTGAAGGTTGAAAAATTAAATTTCATTTTGTACCAACACACCCAAATGAGAATTAAAAGAAATGAATTAAGCCATATGCTTTGTTTTATCCACATGGGGGTGGGGGGAGTGAACTGAGAAGAACAATGGCGATATTTGAGTACTTACTTCTCCTATTTCACGAATAAGAGACTTTTATTAAACATTTTGGTACGGTAACAATAAAATTTCGACAATGAAAATGTCGTATCTTAAATCTTTCTTACAGAAAAATTCAGTTCAGCTGATCAGCCACCTTTCAACTATCGATGAGAACTAAGTAATGGTCTGGGGATGAAACCACGACTTCTAGCTGGGAGATATTTCAATTCACTGCTGTCACTACCAGCTACGAAGCATTAACAAATCTGCCCGAATTCGCAAAAGAAATGTTACACATCAAAGAACAGCTGCAAGCCCTGTATACCACCATTAAGACGTAAACGTATCATCACGGTCAGCGACAAATGTTGGGTTAAGCACTATGTAGTCATGTTCACGGGTTAGCATAATTCAAGGAAAATGTTAACATTAGACAGACAAGCTTGGTGAATGTTTACGAACTTTCCATACGTTGTTTAGCATAGCATATTAAAATAGATCAATAAGAATGCATCTACTAGACATAAATTTCTATATATAGATGTAAATCAATCTCTGTGTCATGTTTGAGGCTACAATAAGGACTACCCTCCAGTGGTAGTAAGGTTTTAATGACGCATGACGCTAAAGTCTAGCAGGGCTCTGCGGACATTCTACTCCGAAGGCACGGTACAAATTTAACATGGATGCCGATATCAATATACATGGCCAGATACTATATACATATATGTAAGCAGCGACAGCAATCCTCTCGTTGCCTACAGATTTAACACTGTTACTTGAATACCCACAGCAGTCAGCTTCCTTATCGTAAGAAGTAGGTGGAATCCTATCATCAGACCGTCACGTAGATGATCTGTTAACTGGAACTGAAAGTATTGAAGCAGCTTTTTGGCTCTGAAAGAGCTAAGGACTCTTACGGCTAAAAGCAACGGGTTGAATCTAAGAAAATGGGTTTCACATTTCGGGGAAATTTTTGAACATATCCCGGTCGAATTAAATCACACCGGCAAGGTACATATCATGCTGGATTGGCACAATTTTCTTATGCATCAGAATCGGTGTATGTTGCGGCGGTATAGAGCCAAACCACTGACGATATGGGTCACAATACAACATATTTACTAATTTCAAAAACACGATTTCACTCCTGTCAAAACAAAATTATCTATTTCCTAGAGCTTAATGCAGCCTTTTCATTGGCAAAACTTATTAAGCATATTCAAGTGGCAATGAAACTCAATGGTATCAAAACTTATGGTTGGTCCGATTCAACAATTACACTATGTTGGATCAGGTGAGAACCAAGTCGATTCAAAACTTTCATAGCCAAAGGAATATCTGCAATTACGGTGAAGGGGTTCAGAATTTCTTCATAACAAATAAGTGTTGAATCTCGATGAAGCCATGCCCAGCTTAGCTTTGTTGGTAAGGTGCGGCCTGAGGACTTAGGAGAAAATCAATAATTAATTTGGTTTGCGTAAAGGAACTCAACCCATTTTTACAATTGCTTGAGTGACATTCAAGTTTCAACAAAGTAAAATGCATGGTCGCATTGTGTAACGTTAATAGCCAATACCATAGGAGTCCTTCCAGTCGAGATGTCCAAGTTGCAGAAACTTAACAATCATCCAGGAGCAAGATTTATATAATGAAATTCACTACCTCAAATCCTCAAGGGACTTAAATAATAAAGCAGACTCGCTTATCTTTGAACTCATTCTTAGATAGTAAAGGAGTATTACCAGTGAATGTGCGGCTGCCAAATTCAGATCTTTGGCCTGCTCCCAAAAATCTAAAAATCTTGAACAAACAGTGCAGTATGATAGCCATTGATGGAACCAACTGGCAGTTAATACCTCTTTTAGGATTATCTGAGAGGCAAGAATAAAATCTGTGAAATTTAATCTCAATAGATTTTCAGATCAACCACAACATTCGAAGAACTCTACGTATCTCAACTCCCTGCCTTTAATCAATTTATAGATAATGCCAAGACACTTCGTAAAAGTTGATTGCTTAAGGTGCCACCATGTGTGTTGGTCGAAACCGAGGGATTAAAAATAAAATGACATATGAGGTCCAGACTTCTGGAAACGCTGGTTCTCTGAATAATTTCATCAACTGTAGCAGCGAACCAAATGGCCAAAAAACCAAACTAGACGGCAAACGACAATTAGTACTATTAATCGAATATTAGCAGCTGGCACACGGTGGAGCTAAGAGAAACGTGATGCCGACATCCACATGAGTCCCTCTAATCGGTCCACAGAGATATACTTGACATCTATTGGGAGAACATGGAGAATTTTAAAATAGCCCACATAGAGTTACAGGCGGTTTATATGGAGCTGCCCGGTTTAAACCGCAATGCCATTCTACAGCAACTTCTATGGAATTACTATAATTTAAGAGCGGATAACGGAGTTATTATGTGAAAGCAATAAGGATGGTAAGGATAAAGTTATTTATTATGAAAATCATCTTTTGGCGGCTCTTATCAAAAAATCAAACAACTATAGGCGATAACACCATTAAGTAAGTCAAATATAACACAAACCTTTAGTGGTAAGGTCAATAGGCAACTTGATAAAGGATCAAAATCGTTTATGTATTTGTCAGAAAAATATAATAATTGAAATTATGTTACCGCTTTCTTTCGCGTGGTACTATACACTAATACCTGTAGTTTCAATTCATTATAACAATTAAAGAATTACTAGATCATCTATAAAAAAATTCAACCATAATTTTGATAGCGTAGAAAATATGCGATCTAAATGTATTCTGCAGTCTTGCAAGCTCGCACTTTATAAAGCACTCATGAGAGTGTCTGCGTCATTTTTCAGATCACGAGCTGGACCCTAAAATCTAATGGCTGTAGTATGCTCTCAACGTTCGAAAGAAAGGTTATTCCCTCCATCTTTGTTGATACAATTAAAGTTACAAACAACGAATATCGAATTCGTACGAACCACGAGATAAAGCAACTTAGAGGTATTGCTATCAGTTGCAAATGTAAATACAATGACGTAACAATTGTCATTGTGTTTGCATTTAATATTTATTGTCGAAACATACTAGATGTTAAATATGAATTTTTAATTCAAAGTTAGCGACATCTAGTTTTCGAAATTTTAGTTAATTTTTGTGGAACTATTTTTCTTAAAAAAATTAGTTCACATGAAATTACACAAACCAAACTATATAAAAGGGCAGATTGTTTTTTCCAGAAGAGTTCTAAAAGTAAAGGCTTTCTGGGCAGTTGTTATTAAATGCTCAGCAGTAATAAGTGTTCTATTATATAAGATTGGTCTCTTACAGTTTAAAGAATTAATATAATTGTGTAGTTAATTTATAATCTAACCGAAGATTATTTTGGGTTAGAATATAAGCATAAAACTCATAATTGGTGACCCCGACGTGATTAGAGATCACACTTCGCTATATGCAAAAATCATACATCAGCGCTATACTCAAAAATTATACATCAGTTGTGCTATTATGCACTCACAAAAAAAATAAAAGCTTCTTAATTATATAACATTTGCGTTGTTGGTTTTATGTATAAAAATTTCATAATAAAAATTGATACACCTCACTCATTCCTTTTGTTTCTGCCCTGATCGTGTCGGTTTTCATTGATTTGCACACGAGATGTTTTATACGGTTCAATTTCGTTCGTCAATTAAATTCAGTTAAGAGATAATACATCGATTACAATGTGTGATGAATCAGAAATCTCACCTCAATTCACTTCAGCAGTCAATCCAGCCATGTTGTCACCATTAGACATCGAGTATTTGATGATCACCTAGTTCATCCCAAATGCTAAGCGGAAACGTCACATCACTCACGTTCAAATTAACCCTGTTAGTAGCTCAAGGTTGAAAAGTGTGGTTCCATATCGTTGAATCTCAACTAGCCCTTGGAAAAATTACTTCGGAGGCAACTCGCTATAATCATCTCCTCGGTGCCCTGAATGATCCTGTCATTGTCGCTGTAAGCGATATCATAATTGGACCCAAAAGTGCCACACCATACACGGACTTAAATAAATTGTGAGTTTTATGCTTATACTTCTAACCCATAAGAATCTTCGGTTAGATTAATTAACTACACAGACCAATCTTATATAATAGAACACTTATTACTGCTGAGCATTTAATAACGACTGGCCAGAAAGCCTTTACTTTTAGGACTCTTTTTGAATAAAAACGATCTGTCCTTTTATATAGTTTGGTTTGTTTAATTTTATGTGAACTTATTTTTTAAGAAAAATAGTTCCACGAATATTAACTAAAATTTCGAAAAGTAGATGTCGCTAACTTTGAATTAAAAATTCAAATTTAACATCTAGTATGTTACGACAATAAACAATAAATGTAAACACAATGATGTCATTGTATTTACATTTGCAACTGACAGCCACAGAAGGCAGCGATATTAAAATCCTAATGCTGGAAACACATGTGCAGAATTCCGCATGCAGCAAAATTAGAATACACTAGTCTATATGGTTTAAAATACACGTATGGCGCATGCCATGCAGAATTACGCACGTCGTCTCTATTTCTAATTTGACTGTGCATCCGTCGTTGTTGACAACATGACAAAAATTAAAAATAAAAATCTTCGCTAACTTCATGCCACATTGTTTCTTTGTTTTTTCACTTTTGACACTAAATTTTGACATTTTTATTTTTGTTTAACAGATTTGTTAACCAGCAGAAAAAATCACAACACTCCGATTGATAGCTTGCTCTAACTTAAAAAAAGAAAAATACCGCACAGCAATATCAAAAAATTATGCTCATGTGTTTTACATGCATATCTGTATGCGGCGCTGCATGCGGAAAATCTGCACATCTGTTTTCAGCATAAGCCGAATTGAGTAACTAAAACGCGAGGATATAGTCATCAGTATATGAAGCACTCGCTGATGCCCGTTTTAACGTTCTATTGTCGAAAGAAATTTTAAATAATCGTACATAAAATTTTCAGCGTTGCCAGGAATAGGCCCTAAGTAATTGTAAATAAGTAGTCGGAAGGTGGGTTACATTGTTTATCGATGAGGTTACAGATTCTTACTTCCTCGTGGCTTGCAAAACATAAAGCACATAATTTTCTCTCCGATCTTACCTTTTTGTCGGTAGTGCGAAATAATTATTCAAACAATTATTTTGCTACAGCGGACCTTTATCATGAATTAACTTTATGATTTTTTCTAGGACTTCCTTCTCTGAGATCTTCGGTAATACCAAAACTTCATTCAACAAATTATTTCTTTACAATATCTGATTTGTTTTAGAAATACTCACCATGTTTTAGAAATATTGACCTCAATTACATTTACGACGTTTCTACTAAAAGCACGGACGTATTCCATTTTGATTGAAAAACTTTCTTCTCCATTGACATTGTAGGTGGTTGACGATCGTTTCCGATCCGGCATCGAATGTCTTGTATATATCTAATTCTCTGAATCTTGTCTGTTTCAAAGCGATTTTTGCTAGAACTCAAATTCGAACTACTTTCCCTTCGTAATGGATTACTTAATGGTCGAGTAATCAGATCAAATTTTGTTTATCCTTCTCTAATCCTTCATAATTCCTTCAATATTATTTTTTAATTATGAATCAGCTAGCTGGAGAATGTATGAATTTTCAGCGAATACTTCCTCACTCGCGATTACTTTGGACAGCAACACTGAAAACATAAATAAATGAAATATAATTTCGAGTGAAACGAGTGAACGAGTGAAATATAAAATGACTCACTGCTTTTCTAAACTTGATTTAGGTAAACACGCACTAAAATTTCGAATTAGAAATTAGAATCTGATTATACGAGTATAAATCAAGTATACATATACTAATAATACTAATTTAAAGTGTTAATAAAAAATCACTCAAATATGAAAACCTCAACCCACATAATATTGGAGTGATTTTTGATATTAGCAGCTTTAATAATAGATATTTTTATATTTGAATGTGTAATAACGATTTACGTTTGAGTGAAATTTTAAAATCTTAAAAATATTTTGAGTGAAATTTGAAACAAACCAAATTATTGTACAAAATTTCGAATTGCAGTAATTCTGAAAACTGGATTGCAACGAAAATTAAATTGATTGAATTTCATCTTTTGGGATTCTTAAAAGTTCTTGAACGAATCACAGTGAGTTGAACAAACAAACTACGTGCGATTTTACTCAAATTATCAAACAACATGACGACGTGCCACGTTTTTATTAACATTAAACGAGTTAGGTAAGCATAGTTTTAAAAGTTTAAGTTCAAATTATGCGTAGAATCGTAAAATCGAACATAACGAGTCAAATTCTTTTCGAAATGAACCTTTACATAAAGCGTGCTTTCAATGCTCTGTGGCATACACGCATTTCTACGATCGCCAAAAGAGAAAAGCCAAAACATAACAAAAACGCTTAAGAATAAATCTTAATGGTTCAGTCCACAAAACAGTAAGTATAATGTCAGATGTCGTCATTCCATAATTTATGCACGAATGCTGCGTGAGATAAATTCAAAAAGCAATGTAACGAGTCGGAGTTTAGTGTCGAGTGGTTTTATTTTCTGTTTGTGTGTGTGTTTTGTGTTTTGTAAACAAACATTTAATAATTTTTATATCGACGATTTTATGATCTCATCGCATCGTGCGCGCATTCATTCATCGTAAAATAAAACTAAAATAAGTTTACTGTTTCTTCGATATGTACTCGTACGTCTTACGAAATGTGCCACCGAAGGTCAAGAATTATAATATGTAATATTGCCTGAGCGATTTGCATATATGAATCCATGACTACGTGATACACACAATATTATTGTTGAGTATTTAGTGGAAGTATAGAGGGAAGACCTGGAGCCTTGAACATTTTTGAATTTCGTAAGATGTTTAGAATGTAAGCAAGACACGTTCATTCCACAATCCTTCACACGCATAAAACAAAACAAAGAAATATGTAGAGCATTTTATGATTGATTATTAGGTTTTCTAAGAATGTGTGCCGAACCAAAGATTTGTAGTTTATGGAATTTTTTTTCTTAGCATTGAGCTTCTAAACTCTTTTACGCTAGGGTGGGCCAAATTATTTTTGTGGTCAAATAAACAGGTTGTTACAATTTTCGGTTTAATAAGGACAGCCGCAACGTGATTTGCTATAACGAGAACGGAATGTAAAAGGTGGCGCATAACAAGGAACGTGGGAAAACTTGGGAAATTTACGATGGAAAGACTCAACACAGAACAAAGAATCAATGTTGTTCAATTTTATTTTGAAAGTCAGTCGGCATTCGATTATTCAGACACAAAGATCATATCGAAATTTCTTTCATGTTCGAAATGCAACTAGCGGTCCAAGAATTTACCGATTGGTTCATCGTTTCCGGCATCAAGAGGCTATGAGTGATTTTCCGCATGCTGGAAGACCTCGTGCTGTTCGAAATAATGTGAACATTGCTCGAGTGCGACCAAGTATTGAGCAAAACGCCGAAACTTCCACCAGGCGACGTTCTCAGCAGTTGGTGACGTCTAGGCGGTTTTTGCAAATAATTTTACATAAGTTACGCTTTTTACCCATATAAGATTCAATTGGTTCACGAGTTAAAACCAAATGATGCACAAATACGCATTCAATATAGTCGCCGTCTTCAAGAATTGTGCCTATGGAAAACAACGAGTTTATTAACAAACTCATAATGAGCGATGAGGCCCATTTTCACCTCAATGGTCACGTGAATAAACAAAATTGCAGAATATGGGGCACCCAAAATCCAAGAATAATTGTTGAAGATCAAATGCTTCCACCTAGACGCACAGTATGGTGTGGAATAACTTCAGAAAGGATTATTGGACCAAATTTTTTCGAAAACGACGAACAAGTTGCGGTTAATGTGAATGGCATTCAATTCCGGACAATACAATGATTGAACATTTTGGAAGACCAGAGGTAGAAAACAATCCAGAATTGTGGTTCCAACAAGATGGATCTACAGCTAGTCCGACTATGGGTCCCCTGCGCGAAATTTTTGACCATCGAATAATATCTGCGTTTTTCTGATTTTAACTGGTTACCGCGTTCGCCCGATTTAACGGCTCCCGATTTTTTTCTTTAGAGCCACCTAAAGGGTAGGGTGTATGCCAACAAGGCAAGAACCATTTAACAGCTTAAGGCCAGTATACGCGAAGAAGTGAGGGCACTGGGACCTGCAATTCTAAGAAAAGTTATGGAAAATGCACTGGAAAGAGCATATCAGGTCGAAGCAAACAATAGGCACCATTTGAAAGATATGATCTTCAAAACATAATGTGAACATGCCCCTCAGCCTAGGGCACTCAGAGGGCGTCGGCTGTCTCTGTGTACACCTACGTAACACCAAGGTAGCCGCGTTCTCGTTGCGAGGAGCGGGTTCTGTTTCGACAGTAGCAAACTGCTACCGAGGACCAAATGCCAGTGGTATATAGAACATAAAATTGATGAATGGTTGCCTATGTTTACGACCCCTGCGAAATTATTTAATTCCGCAAAATTCTGGTTTATGTCATTTAATGTCTTGGAATTGCAACAATTCTGTTATCAGCGATTTAGTTCGCAAATCCTCCGTTTTAAAATTTAGCTAAAGCACCTTAGTACTCAAAAGTACTCATTTTCCTTAATCTCGTTCACTAACAATTTTTCTTCATGCATATACACGTATTTTCTCCCAAATTTCAAGTAAATCAAAACAGTTTTAATTTTCCGCCAATGAATATCATGAAAAAGGGTTACTGGGATGATTTTCCCGATGTAGAAAAACCAGTTAGATTAGTCAAGATTATTTCCCGTATAATACCACTATTATGTTGGTTGTAACTGTTTTGCAGAAAACCCCGTTTTCATTCATATATAAGACCACCAACGTGCCAAGTAAAGAAATGCCTTATTTTCTGAACTCTTGCACCTGTTGAACCTTCGTCAAACATATACTTCTAGGTTATATTGAGGGTTACAGCTACAAATCATTCTTGAGAATCACCCTAAGCGAAGTGAGAGAAATGGTGAGCTCTTTCGCAATTTTATGCACCAACTGAATCAAAACTCTTCCACTTTCGAAATCGAGAATTATCAGTTTCATCCTGAAAAAGAAGACAAACTATAAATCTTTATTTTTTATTTAGGTAATAGCGGGTTTTGAACTTACCGTCTAATTAGCTTCAAGGAAGAACTGTAACCTCACCAACCGAAAAGTTTCAGTTCGATTAAACTGTTAGAATTGTTTTCTTATGGAGAACGGAAAGAAGAAAATCTTCTCACTTACATCATAAATTTTTATCGTTCATGATTCTATTCTGATCTCTTAACGAATCGCTTTTATACTCTTTACAAGTACAGTACTAAAAATGAACCGACAGTATCAGAGTACTTTTCATACACCAAAAGTATTAATCGGTGTGAAATTTTTGTTAAAATAGCAAAATATCGAACAAGGTCAACTCGGCGAAACCAACTCGACAACGGACAACTCGACTACGGACAACTCGGTGACGGTCAACTCGGCAACGGTAAACCCGGCGACGACCAACTCGGCGATGGACAACTCGGCGACGACCAACTCGGCGACAGTCAACTCGGCGACGACCAACTCGGCGACGACCAACTCGGCGATGACCAACTCGGCGACGGATAACTTGGCGACGATCAACTTGGCTACGACCAACTCGGCGACTTTTTAATAAAATATTAAAATGACTTTGGTTCATGAAATTTTATTAAACTTGTGTTAATCGATTAAGATGAGATCTGGTGTGTTGGGTGGTAATGGGATTCTAAAATGAGTTTTAGAAGAAGCTCTGGAATATGGCTACCTGGCACGGAGCTAGGCCAATTCTTATCCGATTATGGTGGGATTGGATATGGCAGATGGAAATGGGATTCTAAAATGAGTTTTGAAAGAAGTTCTGGAATATGACCACTTAAGACGGAACTCGGTCCTCTCTTACCCGATTATGATGGGATTTGGTATGTTGGATGGAGTTTTGGAAGGAGTTTTGCAATATGGCCAGGAACTTTTAACGGAACTCGGAAATATTCGTTTAAAAAGGTTTTTTTCTACGTGGTACATAAATGGAAAGAATATTTCGCAACTACCAGATAATAATCAGAGTCAATCTTGGCTCTACATTTTGTACTGATACCTTGATCAATTTGGTGAAAGCCAGCTGCGCCGGCGTTTGATTTCGATGTGACTTTATGAATGTTATGGATGATGTCCATAGATAGACTTTATGGATGATGTCCATAGATAGCACCCTTGGTTTGGTCGGGTTTATTTTTATTTGAGATATATCGTTTGTCGATGTTGTTACTTAGACAAAAGTCTAAATCAGTAGCGGCTGTATCGACGATATTATTGCCAGGCGGAATACGTTCCATGTTCCAGTCTTAAACGTTGTCATTAAATCGTATCCGAGGTTGCTGTTGTCGTGACTCCAAAATTATCCGACACATAGTCGGCACTCTTGCATAAATCATACGTAATGAAGCATTGTTTATTTTTTTCGTTTGCTACTTTTTGCTTATAGTTATCACACCATACTCGTACACTACTTTCATAGTAGAACAAAAATAAAAAACAAATTTTGAAGAAAATTTGGGTGCTATACAGTACAAAAAAATATAATATTTTTATGTTGAGCGAGAAATATGTATATTGAGCAAATAGACCAAAATGGGGTTTGAGTTTTAGCTAAGCATTTCTATAAACAGCCGCTAGAGATATTTTTCCATTTGTAACGACATCGATAAATTGATTTATCACTGAATTTTCATTTCGTTTAGGTCTCTGATAGTGATTTCTCTGTGCTTTTATATTTCAAATTTTCAAATCCAACGCGGATTTATTTTATTTTGTATTTTTTCAAGTCAAATTTGTAGAGTTATTTCAATATAAATAAATAGATAAAAATAAATAAATAAACCATGTCGCTGGAAACAGCTATTCCATGTCTTCCATAGTAGCGTTGAGTTGCCACGCGCTATCAGCGTGATGAGAAAGTATTTCAATATTCAAATAGTCCGTGTTCCTGCCCCTTCACGGACGCAGAAGTCAACTCGCTAGATATTGTACGTTATTTCAGCGCTTAAAGTAGCACTAGTCCGAGTCCCAGATTTCACGAACGTAGAGAGAAACTACAGAGCCTATCTCAGCGCTTAAAGTAGCACTTCGGATAGACGCGAAATTTCAACAAATGATAACACAAGGTTGACCAAAGTTGGACGGCCGTTCAAAAACTTTACACCGGTCGAAGTATACACAGACACTACAAACTAACCTTACCTATATGACCATTATTTTCATTGAGATGGATCTCACAATAACCACTGTGATTTTTGATGCAACCCAATACTAGAACTAATCGGGCGTATATGTAGATAGACAAGTGGATATCATTTTTGATAGTGAGTGACTAAATAATACAAATTAAACATACAGGTAAAATTCGAAGTTTCTCCGAAAAATTGAAAGAATTCGCCTGTTCTCTAGCTCAGAAATTTTATTGGACAGACATAATGCCAACAGTCCTTTATAGAGGAATAAACGAAGAAATAAGTAGTTATGAACTGTAATTACTAAACCAAACAAATTTATAATTTGAACTTATTTTATTTCCGATCAGCAAATTCCACTCAAAATTGTTATAAGAATTCAAGTTAACAGTGTATAATCGAATACATCCTAATTGTTAGATATAAATTTCACTACGATGTATACAGTTTATGTTTGGCTATGTTACTTTGAATACGAATAACATATTCAATTTCACTCAAATGATTTTCCAATACTACCAAAATTTCACTCAACCGAAATAAAAACTCAAAACGATTTATTTCTCTCTTCAAATTTCTCCACGCTACTCAATAACATTTTCACTACTAAAAATACTCAGAAATCGTGGAAGGTACTAAAATTACTATACAGAATAGTGTGGCTTGAATAGTATGGTAAATATAGCTTTTGGCTGATTCTGCTTTTGCCTCTCTCGCTTTAGTATAAATTCGACTTTATTACATTAAAAAAAGAATTTCCTCCAAAAAACCAAAACAAAATTCAGTTTCGGAATTTCTTCTGAATACAGCGGACGAACGTTGATGCAAGCGCGCGTATTAAAAAATTGTTTTCATTTTAAATTTGTTTTGTTTATAATTTTTCCGAGGATTTTTCCGGCATTTCAAAGTGATTAGTGTTATAATTGTACGTGCGTGTATGTATGTGTGGAGTGTTTATTTATATTAATTAGTTGTTTTTTTGAAAATTTCACAACGCCAAAAAGAAAATCAAAGTGATTGATGTCTATGTTAAGTGCTTATTGTGTTTTATACGAAAAGTGATACAATTTTTGAGTGTAAGTGAAGTGGGGAAATTTTTATATTGCCGCAATCGAATTCAGTTAATTATAGAAATTTGTAAAATTAATTGGAAATTACACAAATATGGATATCGTTTAAATCTTGTAGTATGGTTTGTTTGTGTGCCTAAGTTATTTCAATAAATTTTAATTAATTTGTGGCGGACGTTTATAATTAATTTTCGAAATATGCGGTTTTTAAATTGATAATAAAAAATTGTTCGGCGATAAAATTTGTTAATTAGTTGCACAAATGTTGCACGCAACATTGTATGATTATTCGTTGGTTTTCGTGTTATATACGTACATATGTATGTGGTATTGAAAATTTATATCGATTTTACAAAATACTTGAATATATATCCTTGAACCCCAACCTCATTGAGAAAATTTTGTGTGTACGATACAATGAAGGTATACATAAATATCGTGAGATCTTGTTCGCCCACATATTTACTACCGCACGGTGATTTCATTTATCATACATTTCGTTTTAGGTATGAGAATTATTTTATGGACAGCTCAACATAAACAAAACATACTGGAGACACAAAATCGCGATTCGATTGACATTAGATAATGACCGTGATCTTAAATTTAACCGAGCAGCTAAAAATACGCTATGATAAATATGAAATTTTTAATTAAGAATTCTACGTAATATAAAGATCAAGAATGCAATATATAATTGGTTGAAATGTATTGAAATTGTTTGCTACTAATTAACAACCAAATTAATAGTCAAGTTATAGGTTAAATGATTTTCTCTATTTTAGACGGAAATTTCATTTCATAAAGCAATTTAAGAATTTTCTACTGTTTCATTTCCTTCAAATTAAGTTTTTTGTCGATATCGAAATAATGAAAGAGAGGGGTGGGCTTCGATGTTAAGCAAGAAAAATTCTACGATGGTTCTTCAAAATACTTTACTTTAGTGAATCAACTTAGTAATCTGAATGTGGATTGCCATGTAGTGTAGCTGCTACTGTGGTCGAGTGGTCAGACCAACTAAAATTTCGTTGGTTTTAGTTTATTAAACTAAAATATGATAAAAGCCCATAAATATTTAATCTGAAAAGAATTTTTGAAGTACGTACGACTTACGATTCACTTTTCTGACTGATTTGGCTTTGAAATACCATTCGTCCTTGCGTTCTATAGTCTTGGAGTATTCTTAAATCCATAAGTTGCCACTGTCGAATATTTTACCATTCAGCCACCAATATAATCCAGTCCTATCAAGCCATTCTTTCCATTTTAATCTAATCCAATACCAAATAATCATTTCTATAAACTGCGATGAAGCAGCTAGGAAATAAGGTAGAAACTAAAGCAAGGGCCCCTAATAAAGTGAGATGGTCCAATTTAGTAGACAAGCTACGCTGCTAATTCGGAGATAAAGGATAAAATAATAATAAACTTTGATATTAATGAAATCTATGAATATCTTCCAATACCGTTGTCCTTTTAAAAAACCGAGTATATCTAGTTCACTCAGTACATCTAGTATATCAAAAGCATTCCACCCAGGAAATCAATTTTATTTTATATAGACCATCCCTACCAACCAGTTCGACAGCCCATCCAGCTCGAATCCCATTTTCGCTTAAAGTTGAAAAGGTATTATCGTCCATTCGGTGTTGTCCTTATGATGCATATATTTGTATTGCTTTTCAGCATTTGCACTGCCTGAATTGTAATTCCAGAAGATTTTGACTTAGGTTTAGTTAGCGTATGCAATTTTTAATTCAGCTACACACTTAACGCCAAAACATTGAGAAATTTCAAAATGAAACTTTGCTTACCGATTAAGCCCACTGTGTGCTAATTAGAGCTCACGGGAAAAAATTAGTGCTATTCCAAGGGCCGAAAAAACGGAATTTTTTTTTTCCAAATTTAGACTGAAAGACGAAATAAATAAAACTCGATTTCTATAAAAAACCAGAAACAATTTAAGCCTGATTTTAAAACTTCACAAAGACGGGTAAACTGATGAAATTTCTTTCATTCATAAGTGGAGACAAAACAAACTTGCCCCTAAAAGATACTATATTAAACAAACAAAATATCAACTTGAGCAACAAAATTTCCGGGTTTCACACATAGATGGTGCTAGCGACACATTTATTTGCAATTTATGTCAGAAGTTGTGTTTTGTTCATAGCGTGGACAGTTGCTAACGATTACCAGTTGTAATACCAGCACATATCGCAACGCAAAGATATTTCTTCTAAGAACGAAAATGCCGTGTTTTGTGCCAAATAAACAGCATTTGCGGGAAGCTTTGCTTTTCTACTTCAACTTGAAAAAAATGCAGCTGAAGCACGTCATTTACTTGAAGAAGCCTACGGCAAACAGGCACCATCTAAACTACCTGTGAAGATTGGTTTAAAAGCTTCACAAGTAGCCATTTCGACGTTGAGGACAAGAAGCGCTCCAGAAGACCAAAAACATTGGACGACACCATTAAACGCGACTCGCCAAGATATTTCCAAATATTTACATGCAATGAGAAGATGAACGGGGGCTGAAGTATCTGTGATACCCGTAAACAAGTTTCCCCGACATGCTGAAGATACCGTTTGCATTCTTACCGCAGCAAACGGATCCCCAATTTCCACTTACGGCACAAAACTTTTGAAGGTTATTTTCGGTCTCAGGCGTTCGTTCACACATCCCTTCATCGTCGCGGCACTAGACAGGTCTATTATAGGTGCTGACTTTCTGTCCAAGTATGGTCTCGTGGTCGATTTGAAGAACAGAAGACTCTGATTTATTTACTACCCTCGCTGTGAACGCAATCATCGTCCAAGGTGATACGCCATCTCCAAAACATTTCAGCGTTAACAACGATTACGGCGCTCTTTTAAAGAAATACTCCTCGCTCGCTGAGGCTCCGAACTACAATTTTCCAGTGAAGCATAACGTAGTCCACTACGTCGTCACGCAACAGACATTCTAGCGATTCCATAACGAAGTGTTAAAAGGGCTAGACTTCGTCTACTCTTATATCGACGATATCCTCGTTGCGAGCAGGTCCGAGATGGAACACAGTGAACCCACCAATATAATCCAGTCCTATCAAGCCATTCTTTCCATTTTAATCTAATCCAATACCAAATAATCATTTCTATAAACTGCGATGAAGCAGCTAGGAAATAAGGTAGAAACTAAAGCAAGGGCCCCTAATAAAGTGAGATGGTCCAATTTAGTAGACAAGCTACGCTGCTAATTCGGAGATAAAGGATAAAATAATAATAAACTTTGATATTAATGAAATCTATGAATATCTTCCAATACCGTTGTCCTTTTAAAAAATCGAGTATATCTAGTTCACTCAGTACATCTAGTATATCAAAAGCATTCCACCCAGGAAATCAATTTTATTTTATATAGACCATCCCTACCAACCAGTTCGACAGCCCATCCAGCTCGAATCCCATTTTCGCTTAAAGTTGAAAAGGTATTATCGTTCATTCGGTGTTGTCCTTATGATGCATATATTTGTATTGCTTTTCAGCATTTGCACTGCCTGAATTGTAATTCCAGAAGATTTTGACTTAGGTTTAGTTAGCGTATGCAATTTTTAATTCAGCTACACACTTAACGCCAAAACATTGAGAAATTTCAAAATGAAACTTTGCTTACCGATTAAGCCCACTGTGTGCTAATTAGAGCTCACGGGAAAAAATTAGTGCTATTCCAAGGGCCGAAAAAACGGAATTTTTTTTTTCCAAATTTAGACTGAAAGACGAAATAAATAAAACTCGATTTCTATAAAAAACCAGAAACAATTTAAGCCTGATTTTAAAACTTCACAAAGACGGCTAAACTGATGAAATTTCTTTCATTCATAAGTGGAGACAAAACAAACTTGCCCCTAAAAGATACTATATTAAACAAACAAAATATCAACTTGAGCAACAAAATTTCCGGGTTTCACACATAGATGGTGCTAGCGACACATTTATTTGCAATTTATGTCAGAAGTTGTGTTTTGTTCATAGCGTGGACAGTTGCTAACGATTACCAGTTGTAATACCAGCACATATCGCAACGCAAAGATATTTCTTCTAAGAACGAAAATGCCGTGTTTTGTGCCAAATAAACAGCATTTGCGGGAAGCTTTGCTTTTCTACTTCAACTTGAAAAAAATGCAGCTGAAGCACGTCATTTACTTGAAGAAGCCTACGGCAAACAGGCACCATCTAAACTACCTGTGAAGATTGGTTTAAAAGCTTCACAAGTAGCCATTTCGACGTTGAGGACAAGAAGCGCTCCAGAAGACCAAAAACATTGGAAGACACCATTAAACGCGACTCGCCAAGATATTTCCAAATATTTACATGCAATGAGAAGATGAACGGGGGCTGAAGTATCTGTGATACCCGTAAACAAGTTTCCCCGACATGCTGAAGAGACCGTTTGCATTCTTACCGCAGCAAACGGATCCCCAATTTCCACTTACGGCACAAAACTTTTGAAGGTTAATCTCGGTCTCAGGCGTTCGTTCACACATCTCTTCATCGTCGCGGCAGTAGACAGGTCTATTATAGATGCTGACTTTCTGTCCAAGTATGTCTCGTGGTCGATTTGAATAACAGAAGACTCTCTGATTTATTTAATACCCTCGCTGTGAACTCAATCATCGCCCTAGTTGATACGCCATCTCCAAAACATTTCAGCGTTAACAACGATTACGGCGCTCTTTTAAAGAAATACCCCCCGCTCACTGAGGCTCCGAATTACAATCTCCCAGTGAAGCATAACGTAGTCCACTACATCGTCACGCAACAGACATTCTAGCGATTCCTTAACGAAGTGTTAAAAGGGATGGACTTCGTCTACTCTTATATCGACGATATCCTCGTTGCGAGCAGGTCCGAGATAGAACACAGTGAACATCTCGAGTCAGTATTTAAACGTCTCTCCGCATATGGAATCAATATTAGAGCTTCGAAATGTATTTTCTGCGTGAAGCCACTCGACTTCTTGAGCCACATAATTTCGAAAGAGGGCATCCTCCCGTCGAAAGACAGAGTTGATGTCATTTCAAACTTTCCAGAACCAACATCAATCCACCAAATACAGCAATACAGTGAACTATTACCACCGCTTTATACCACGATTAACCGAACTGTTATCGCCTATTCACAGGCATTTGGCTTACTCAAGAAAGGCAAAAACAGAAGAAACTTCTTTTGACCCGAAGATTGCACAGAAGCTTTTGAAACGGTCAAGCGTTCTCTTGCCGCTGTCACTCTTTTGGCACATCCGTTGAACGACGCGCAGTTCAACATAACTACCGGCGCTTTTAATGTAGCATTTGGAGCTGTCTTACAACAACGTAACAAAGGATGTTGGCAACCATTAGCGTTCTTTTCAAAGAAGCTCTCTCCTGCGGAAATTAAATACTCTACTTTCGATAGAGAACTTCTTGATATGTATTTAGCAATCAAACGCTTTCGCCATCTCGTCGAAGGACGAAATTTCTCTATATTTACCGACCATAAACCACTTACAACAGCTATTGCGTCAAAAGCAGAACGTAGTCCCCGGCAATTACGTCATCTCGATCACATCAAAGGTAAACACAATGTGGTGAGCGACTGTTTGTCTCGTTCTGGTGAAACTCTTCTCACATAACTCAGCGTCTTCTCCTTCGACACGAAGGAATTACTGGTAAAACAACAATGCGACAACGAATTGCAGAAATTGATTTCAGCACGCACACCGAAATCAAGCGTAAACCCGCAACGGATCGACTTACCAGTCAAGCAGCAAATTTGTTGTGAGACTTCTACAGGTAAAAATCGACCCTATGTTCCTTTTAACATGCGACGGACAATCTTCGATAGTCTACATGGCTTATCACATCCCGGCATCCGTGGCCAAGAATGAATACTGATACAAGGAATTGGGCTAAATCTTGTATCCCATCCCAAAAGTGCAAAGTTCACCGCCACACAAAATCAGCGCTTGGTAAATTCGAGCTACCAAGGGGCAGGTTCAAACACATCCACATGGACCTGGTTGGTCCACTGCCCCAATCGAATGGCTATCATTATATTTTAACGATAGTCGATTTACCCGTTGGCCAGAAGCTGCTTATCCAATCCGAGAAATGACCGCGAGCTCACGAAGCTCCTAGGTTCCCATCGCATTCGGACAACTCCACACAACCCTAAAGCGAATGGTCTTGTCGAACGGTTCCACAGACAATTAAAATCCGCCTTAACAGCTCGATGTAATACATTCCATTGGAGTTCAGAACTCTAACTATCCTATTGGGTATTCGAACCTTTGTCAAGAAAGACCTAGACTGCACACCAGCAGAGCTAGTATATGGTCAAAATATCAAGGTTCCCGGTGAATTCTTCATCAACGATGAAAATTCGAACCCAAACACAGATACTTCGGATTTCGTGAAGCAACTTCGTACTACCATGAGAGCCTTCCGACCTCCAAACGAACAAGCAATGCACATTCCCAAAAATCTGGAAACCTGTTCACACGTATTCGTGCGTGTGGATAGAGTCAGAGGTCCTTTGAGTACACCCTATTCTGGGCCGTATCCAGTAACCCGCAAATTGCGCAAATTCTTTGTTGTGGATATAAATGGAAAATCAACAACAATTGGCATCGACAGGCTTAAGCCAGCATATGGAATACTTGTGGTAAACCCAGTCGAAAAACGTAGTGTTCGAAAAACGGTTAGATTTAATTTAAACCACTACGGTTTTCGATCCAAGAGGGGAGTGATGTAGCAGCTCAAAATCCTTCTCACTTCGTGGCACTCCTCGTAGCAAAACTATTTATACACCACGCCGCTTAATTACGATGCATAGCTCATTTGGCTGAATAGAGCTATTTCGCCACCTACATTAGCGAATCTCGATATTTAACGATTATCGATAAATATCGAGAATTAAAAATATTCGCACGGGAAAAGAAAGAAGAAACGAAAAAGGACAGTCGGGTTTTGAAGTTCAAGAGACACAGTCTCATATACGCACACTCGAGTGTAAGTGAAGAAAAAGTGAAAACCAGAAGTGCCGAACAATCGTCCACCATTGAAGTCGTGGACTTGCGTTAAAAAAATCTAATAAATTATAAATTAATAAAGTTTTAATAAATCGTAAATTAATATTTACAATAATACAAATATAGTGAGTGTGTTTATATTCTAAAACCCGCTACCTCACTATAACTAACGCGTCGTTTTATTGTCATGGAATTCATGTATTGGCAGAGAGATGCAAAAATGTGTAGATAGCGAAGGACAATACTTTGGATAAACCATTTTTTAGACTTCTATTGAAATTTTCCATTTTTAATTTTTCAAAAAAAAACCGGAAATTTACTTGCGCACCTGGTATAGTGGTATACCGGTCAATAATATTTGTGTTGAACAATAAATTAAACAATAAATAGCTATAAACAATATAGTGGCTGAATTTGTACCTTTGAATGAACAATTTTAGGACATAAAGTGTTTTAGAAACCAATGAAGTGGGCATTTCTGATTAAAAATCATCATAGAATAAGTTCATTGCCATCCGAAAAATATAGTGGCTGAATTTGTGCTAATCCAGAATTGGCTTAAATTCAGCCATAATCTTTTTCTGATGACAATGAACAAACCTGATAGGAACATGCAATCAGAAGTGCCAACTGCATTGGTTTCTAAAACACTTTATGTCTGAGAATTGTTCATTCAACGGTCTTTGTTGTTCAATGGAATTGGACCATTTCTGGATTACCACAAATCCAGCCACAATATTTTACGGATCGCAATGAACACAAATATTATTGAACGCTGTACCTCTGTGTTTTGTTTTTTTAATATAGTATCTTTCAGGGGCTAGTTTGTTTTGTCTCAATTTATGAATGAAAATTTATGAAAATTATATTTCTATGATAAGCACAAATCGCCAGTTTAGCCGCATTTGAGAAGTTTTAAAATCAGGCTTAAATTATTTCTGGTATTTTCTAGAAATCAGGTTTTTTTAATTTTTTACTATCCCTGCAATCTGTTCTGGGCCAAGGCTCTCTCCCAACTCTTTCGCGGTTAGGTTTTTTCGTTCTTACTTTTACGCCAGTGTTGGCCAATTCGAGCACGTACGGTTATAGGTCCGATTTCATCACAATTTGCACATTGCATAGCTCCATGCCAGCCTATACTGGCATGGAAGATGGGTTGGCCCATGAGGTTTGCACTCCGACAGGGAGTCATAGATGTATTCAATTTTATCACAGATCGTAATCTGTTGATGAAAATTCCCTTTGCATCCCCCTATTGAGATTCGACCCCGGTACCTACCGATCCAAACGCCAAAGCTTTAACCACTGTGCCATTTAGTTGGTTAGAAATTGGTTTTATTTATTTCGTCTTTCAGGTGAACTTTGAAATTTTGTTTTCCCGTTGTTTCGGTCCAGGACTAGCACTAACTTTATCCCTTGAGCACTAATTAGCACAAATTGGGCTTCATCGGTAAGTAAAGTTTCATTTTGAAATTCGGAAGTTTCCCTGCTGTAGTTACACACACATGGTCCCTGATTTTTAGTACTATTTTGTTTTACTGAAATGAGACAGGTAAATGGCATACAGCGCGTGTAAATCCTAGGCACCGTTTCATTTGTCGTTAAATGAAACGGTCCTTCAAATCTAACAGTTTTAACAGACCTAAAAACGGATTTTTCCATATTCCAATCTATGTCGACACGATAAAATACACTTCATTCATAACTCAAGACGGGCAATTTAGTTTAAGTAATTCATCATTTAATTGATGACGGTTCCGTAGTGATTTTTATCGATGACATTATGATTGGTACCATAACAGTCGAAGATGCCGTTTAAAATAATCCAAAATCATATTCTTTTAAATTTTAAATTGAAATTTCTAGGATACGAAATTTTAAGCAACGGTGCAAAAACGTCTACGCGGCATGTCGAAGGTATGCATGGGTTAAATCAGTTTATATCGGTTTATCTAGATTGTAAGCCCAACAACGGTTTCATGTCTATCTACACGGTGAAAAATTTAAAATAATTACCGATTGTAACATTGCCACACTGTTGCAAAAGTTGTCTTAACAACAATTTGCTTTTATCGGTTTTACGATAAACTAAATTTTCCGAAAGCTCAAATAATTTACCTTCGCCATTTTTTACTAGATCATATCATCAGTCAGCTGCATTAAGCATGCATCCGTAGATCTCTTTCCAAAGATGATCGACTAGAAGAATTCCTCCATGTTTTCCATTTAAGAAAGCAAGTGTTCTGATGATCCTAATAAAAGATCAAACATTATTAATCTTCTTTTGCCAAAAATACCGTTCCCCAAATTTGATGGGAGCAAAACTGGCTCAAATTGGCTCAAATTTAGAGGGTCACTCCAGAGAATGACAGTGACCAATAAACCAATATCGAATATTGAAAACTATTTTTATTTTTTGGAGGGATGTCTGGATGACAAATCGAAATCCATAACATCAAGTGTAGAATTTTCGATCGTGGTTTTCAAGTAGCTTGGAAATATTTGTTAAAACGATTTAATATTGATCGAGATATAATTGAAATTCAATTGCAAGAATTCTTTAAATTAAAACCGGCCAAATCTGAATCATCGGTTGAATTACAGTTTCATTGCAGCGCTTCGAAGCAGCTGGATGAACATTTAACTGATGCTGTTATCGTACACAACTTAAAGAAAAAATTGGATTCGGAGTCGCTTAACCTTTGGAAATATGAAAACAAATGTGATCAAGAATAATGTTGGGATGAGACGTCAGAATTCAAGCAAAGACGCAGTCGAGTACTGGATAGTTTAAATCTACAATCGTATAATAAAATACGCTCAAGTATGAAGCCGATCAAACCGATTCATAGTACGGGAGACAAACAAGGTGTACAATCATGACGTCAACTGTACTGTACAATCATGAACATATGTTATTAAGTTGTATGATCTTTTTAAAAATGACACCGCTTCAACTATATAGTTGCGTCAGCGAAAACGCATTGTATTTGAGATGCTTGAGATCGAGACATAGAGCACAGAATTGCAAATTTGGAAATTGTAAAATGTGTACCAAGAGACACAACTAAATGTTGCATTTTTGAATCAAGTTTACAAATGTATATGGTCGGATAGCAAAGGACAATGCGACAGCAAGGGAACTCAGCAACCATACAAACCTCAGATTTGGCCAGTGTTGATATTCAAAGCGTAAATAACCAACAAGCCATTGGTGGTTCTTTAAGTAGGGAAGGAAAAAATAAATTCAACTTTGAAAGGAGAATATTGTCCGACTCACCTTTCAGTCTTAAATCCTAAGTCCAGTATCACAAAACTTTGGGTGGTATTTGATTCGTTAAATATTCTGAAATATTGAAGCCCAATTAGACACAATGCTTGTTATTAAGACGTTAGGTTTATGCATGCAAACGAGTCGTTTTATCGACAATTGCAAAAATATTTGACTCTTTGGGTTTTACAGTGGAATGTTTTTTTACCAGCAGAATTAGCAAGTGAGTTTGGAGCAAATTAAGGGTTGCACCATTGGCTGGTACGAATTTTGGTCAAATTGAGAGAAACATTAAAGTTTAATGACTCAAGGGTTACTTGTTCGTTAGTGGTTCACAATTACCCATTCAAGCTGAAATGTAAATTTCCAAATAGAAAGGAGATATGTTGATCGTAAGCAGATCTTTGTAGATATATTAAGCAGAGACCAGTTTCAAGGTCCGAAAAACCGCATGGCCGAAAAATCGACCTGACCGAAAAACTTGACCAACGAAATTAAGGTGCAGAATTCAATCATCAGATAGTTCCGTTCACGCAGTTCAACAGAAAAGTAAAGTTCATCGGAATTGTCGCACATTCAAGCAAAATCAAACCAATGGAGCATTAACTTTTCACGAGAATCGAAACGCGATATTGTGGTTAATAACAATAGTATATACAATGGGAAGTCTTTGGCGAGGTAATCGAATATATCGCTAAATATGGAGTATTAAGTAGGAAGCAAATTATCCAGTTTCACCAATTTTTGAATGCAGAATCATTGCTTCGAGTTGGAGGTAGTTTAAATAAGGGGGATTGTGGGAGTTTGTGATGAACTCAAAACCTTTATCGCAGTTTCAGTCAGACCTGATATAACTGAAGTTCCAGATAATCGTTTCGATTAAATCTATTCTCTATGTTTTTGGAAAAGGTTTAAACATGAATGTGTTGGGATTACAACAGCGGAATAAACAAAATGGGGAAATATTTTTGGCTAAAAGAATTTTGTGGAATAAATTACCTAATTCCCTATTCCCAGAGAACGCCAGAATTTTAATCGTCAATTGGTTTTTGATGCGAATATGTGAAAAAAGCTGCAATCTAACGTCATGCTCCGATAGAAGTCAGATCAATCATTTTGTTTACAATGGTACCAAATATTGAAAAATTCATCGGTTGCCACCAGTGTTATTCGTCTACGCGTAATTAGGAATTGTCGACATGTTGGTGTCGAAAATAGTGTAGAAAATTAATTTTGGCGTATACGATGTCGAAAATTCGTAGAGTATGTAGAATATTCGTAGACAATGTAGATTATTACTTGTTTTGTTGTTTTTGTATTGTTTTTCAATGCGAGGTTGTTAACTAGAACTGACAGTTTTACACTTTAATTGCGGATTTCCTACATTGTTAAAGTTATAATCAAATTTTTACAAAACAAATATGCCAAATTGGTACTATTGGTACTCTTGCGCCACATATTATACAGCATTACTGGGCAAATGGGTACTTTTTGCTGTTATCAGAGAAATTTAACTTTTTTAGACTACAGTTTTAAAAAGTTTATTGTTACAGAAATACTGGCAGATCAAAAACCACCAGTTGCATCTGCCTCCGGTAGGCCAAATCAAAACATTAGTTTTAAATGTTTGCAGTAAAATTTATTTAATAGGCTGTTCGGCTTAGATCTGCCTAAAATTTTCACATTTCCTAATTTTCCAATTATTATGGTACCTATTATGCGGCCTATTACATGTAGCACCACTTCCAGGAATCATTTACTTTCGATATCGAGCATCTGCACGCAATATTTTACGAAATTTTCATAGACAGCTATGTACTAAAATTTGCTTCTTTCCATTGAAATGCACCTTCAACAAGCTCATATGATCACCGTTGATTTGCTTAAAATTATATCTAGCTACATTAGTCATTTCACATTTTACATTCATTTCAAATGATTTTAAAATAGGTGCGTTGCTCAAGTCTATCCATGAATTTACGGAATTTAACTATGTTCAAATTTACGTTTAATGGCCAATGGAGTAGTAAACAACCTAAATCCATTGTCAAGCCCTGTCTACCGTCTCGACCGGCATTTTGATTAACCGATGCTAACCGTTCGTAAAATTAAATTTTTTAGGTGCACTCGTGCGATTTGCACATCAGTAAATAAGCGTACACCAGTACCTCCCTTAGGTCTATGACTTTATTCCCCGGTTATTAACTTAAGGACAATATCCCCTCCCCCCTTTACCCCAAAGCCAATCAGGGAGTACCCCTGGCCCATTGCCGTCAGCCTTTACTCTCCAGATATTACCTGGAACATTACCTGCCTATACCATTACCTACCCGGCTAATACACATAGCACTCGTATTCTCATAAAATATTCATAATAACAAAAATGACCAAACTGATGGCCCAGTGAATTTCCATTACGATTGGAGCATTTTTCGACAATGGTTAAAATATCATGGAAAGGCTTCCTGTTCTAGATAGAGGAACAATCATAGCACGACTATGTTAATAACACATTACCTGAAATTTACACTGAACATCTAATAATCTCGGCGAATGACGGGCGGAAAATGACCGGGAAGGAATGGCGGGGAGGGTAATGACCAAGGTGTAATCGGAACGGGGGGGGGGAGGGTAATAGCCGGAATAGGTATAATGTCCGGTGTATAATAAACAGGGTGTTAATATCCGGGGGTAAAACTACGGAAAATGAGCCGGAGGTAATAGCAGCGTGGTATAGTCTACGGCTAAACTGTCCGTGGCAATATCCGGGGAGGAATATATATCCTGTTATGGTTTCACACGATTCTGTTATTTGCATTTCGATACTACACAATCATCTATGTAATCCACTTCGAGTCTATAGTCAAGAAACCCGGAAAATATTAGCATCTCCAAAGAATTTTTATGCATCCAGCGCTACATTAAAAAATTAAAATTTTTAAATCTAGTCGGAATCGAGAATGCAAATCTCTGTACAATGCCGTCTGTTATATACATTTTCGAAACGAATAGTGTATCCACCCAATTTCATTATCCAAGTTCAGCATCCATTTCTTAAGCGAAGGGATTCTCAGTTCGAACAATGTTTTGGCTGTTGGATTTACAAGCTTCATTTAAATATTGGGGTATTTCAGTGATTTTACCGGGGTTTCATAAAATGTGTATTGTTTGATAGCTGCGTTACTTACATGAATTTGTGCTTTAATATTTTCCAGGCTTTTGACTTTTATCGAATATTTTAAAATTTTGAGTTATTCTGGGTGATCGCCAGATATTATTTTTACATCGAAGTGAGGTTACTAAGATGTTGGAAGTTTCTGGCTATGTTTCAATTACAATAAAATTCGAGGTTACGAAGGGATTCGCTTAGGCTTTGTGATTATACTTTGTATTCGAGTTCAAAGTATTTTCACTATTTTTGTAGTTTGGCCACTGCAGTCTAATGGGACATAGTTTGAAACCAAACTTCCAACCTCATCTCGATGTATTTTAAAATTTTACTAACGCAGCTAAGGTATATGCAAGAAATATTCATTTTTTCTTATCATTTCGTACGAGTACTTGATTGCCGTATAAAGACTTGGGTTACAATTTTTCAAATGTGAGGTAGAAATAAATCTTTATCGAGGCGAAATGAATCCAACAACAAAGAAATCATAGAATTTTGCTAGTTTCTAACAGAAACAATAATTTTCGACTTTGTATACATTCTCTATATTGTCGACGTCACTGTTTTAATTGTCTACATATATTCTCTACACATGTAGAATATTAATTGTCGACGCGGTGTAGATAATACGGCACAATGTCGGTTGCCACTTACATCCAGATTCTGGCCGGGTTTTCAAAACATGGAAGCACTATATTCAACATAATTTTGAACACAAAGTTGGCAATAATCAATTTGGCCATTTTACTAATTGTCTGACCTAAAATTGCCTGAGTTTTGTTTTCCTTGTACCAACCGCGTTGTTTTAATTTCTAATTATTGGGTTCGTTTGTTACACTTACAGTATAGCAATATATGTGGTAATGTGGTAGTATTTTATCGATACATCATGTTTTATGTTTTAAAGAACTTATGCGTTTATTGATTATTACGTAAGTGCACGCAGTCATAAAATTAGAAAAAAATCCAATCAATAAAAATTTGAATATACATTGCATGCTGTGCTACATCGTCGGCTGAATCAGCCAACGTTCGATTTCTATTAATACATTTTTGAATTGAGAGGCACAATATTATTGATTTATTATTGTACCAAGGCTCGCGCCTATCTTGCATCTGTTTCCAATATAAAAGACTAATGATGGAATAAATTACGGCTATTTAGCATACACACGTAAATATGGTATATCTGATTAACGTGGATGTCATACAGATTCGTACAAGATTAATGGATGCCATTAGTTCTCTGATATTTACGTTTAAACACTCTACAGATTAAAATTCCGGAATTCCAAGTTGACCGTAATTTCTCCTGCCTTGAACTTTTTGTTTATGTTTTGGTACTCAATAAAAAAAATTCCGACAACAAATTCTTTGAAGTTAATTAAACGTGGCGCGATAAACATGTGCACATAACTATGTAGGTTGGTACGATATCGTAATCGCTTGAATAGAGATTGAATTGAATCAACAATAGAGTTTCAAATTGGTAATGTACTTTGTTTGTTTCATTATTCATGGGACGTTAAATACATAATAAATTGCAGCATACTCGTATGCGTACGTACATGGCTAAAATATAGTTTGAAAATGATAAAAATGATGTCATATATGGAGACGTAAATGCGGCAGAAACTAATCACGAATCGAAACGTATATGTATGTAATGTATATATGTATATAATTAATAGTTGTGAATTGAAATGGATTAACTTGGTGTATAATATTCTTAGGCGGCCTGGGTACTGTATGACACTGTGCGTATCCTAAAAATTAAATCCGAGATCAATTTCAATTGAATTGATTTTTATATGATCTACTTTTGGAATGTCCCGGTGGTACACCCACTTCAATCATCTCGAACCCTGGGTAAGGGATTATATTTTTTTAAACTTACTTCGTTTAACCTGGGTGTACTACGAAATCTTGATTTTGAAAAAAAATATGTTTTATTAATTCGGGCCGGTCGGACTAATAATATTTTAACATCAAAATAAGATATTTTGCCCAAAAAATTAATAGAAAAAACCAAGGCTGCGAAGTCAGCGGCGGGAGTCGATTTCGTGCAGTCGCTGCTATTTTATCGGAGAATTCCCATATTTTTGTCAAATTACAACAACAATGTCATATAATGACACCCGCACTAGAATCAGTCGAATTCCTAGTTTTTGATGGTTTTCAAAAATTGAAATTGCAATCCCAATTTCTTGAAAAATAACAAACGACTATAACAAAACTAAAACATTAAAACCCGCACACAGTAAAAAAGTAAAGGATCGGATTATATAAGTCGGATCGCGGCGCTGCTGTCGCTTCGCTCCCTAGATAGAAAAAAAAAATTTGTTTAGAGGAATTTAAAAATCGATAGGAGCGGGAGTAGAGGATCGGGTTATATCAGCCAGGTCGCCTCGCTCCAAATCAAATAGAAATTCGATCGTTTTTTGATCGTTGAGGGATTTTATATTTTGTTCTGCAGGTAAAATTATGACAATTTGCAAGTAACGTACCCCTTTGTAGGGTTTTCCAATAAGAGGATTCATTTTGAATAGCCTGCTATTTGGGCAGCTGCTAATTTTGAAGCTGTCATCTTTTGACATTTGACAAGTAAAAACTACGCCATTACTAAAAATGGTACGGTATACGCTTCAACAACGCATTGAAATTGTTAAAATTCACTACAAAAACGGTGACAATTTTGCAGTCACAGTTCGCAAAGCTAAAGCACTTTTGGGTCGTCGTGAAGCACCTTCTCGGTCGGCAATAGTAAAACTGGTGGACAAATTTAAGCTGTTGGGACAAGTTAGTGATGTGAAGAATCGAAACCGTGTGCGTCGCTCAAGAACAACTGAGAATATTGCTGCTGTAGCCCGTAGTATTGACGAAAGCCCAGGTTTGTCGATTCCTCGTCGATCTTTGGAATTAGACATTCCACAAACGACATTACACCGTATTTTGCATAAAGACTTAGGTCTTAAGGCTTTTAAAGTTCAGTTACCACAACAACTCAAGCCGGTCGATCATCATAAACGTCGTATCTTCGCTGATTGGGTTCTTCAAATGCATCAAAATGATCCGGATTTTTATCGAAAAATCAACTTCAGTGATGAGTCCCATTTTCACCTCGGAGGCTACGTTAATAAGCAGAATTGTCGCATTTGAGGCTCAGAAAATCCAAGAATGATTGTTGAAAAGCCTCTCCATTCTCAACGTGTCACTGTTTGGTGCGGTTTTTGGGCTGGCGGTGTGAATCGACCTTACTTATTCGAAAATGAGTCTGGTGCGCTACCGAGCTATGATTATTGATTTTTTATGGCCGAAATTGGAAGATGTTGATGTGGACGACGTTTATTTTCAGCAAGACGGCGCTACGTGCCACACAAGCAACGAAACAATCGCAATTTTGCAAGAAGTTTCCTGACTGTGTTATTTCTCGAAGAGGTGATCACAATCTTGTGATGCCACCGAGATCTTGTGATTTAACACCTTTAGACTTTTTTCTTAGGGACCACGTGAAAGATAAGGTCTATGCCAATAGACCACACACCTCCACAATCGATTCAAGACCTTAAAGATGGAATTCGTGAAGTTATCGAGGACATACAGCCGCAAATGTGCGAATTGGTCATGGAAAATTTCTTGAAAAGGATATGGTGCTGCAAGTGTAGCCGTGGCAGCCATTTGGCTGATATTGTTTTCAAATGTTAATGGCATATCTTCCTCTTTACAATGAAATAAACATTCATTGGTTTCTCTTATTGGAAAACCCTTTATTTATGGGGGTAAAATTTTCATCTTTTTTTATGGCCTAATAGTTGTTTAATCATAATGACAAGTTGAAAGTTTTTTAGCCAATAATTTAGCACTGCAACCTTCTCAAATTATACGAAATAGCGTTACTGAATGCGCTTCAGAGGGTCAAGTTTATTTACCTAATACTCAGGCTCAAAAGCAAAAGATAACGAGAGTAAGGCATAGCACTGTGAAGGACCCCGATAATATTTTAACAATAAATATACCTGAGCCATTAAAATTTATTGAAGGCGAACAATTTGTTTCGTCGGAGAAAATTTTGATGATCAGGCAATTATTTTACTTGGGACACACTCTAGCTTAAAACTTCTTGCTGAGGCTGAATGCTGGTTATTTGATGGTACTTTTGAGGTAGTCCCATCGTTTATGCGCCAGCTATACACGATTTATGATAAAATTGAACGAGATATCGTACCACTGATATTTTGCCTAATGAGCTCGAAAAGCGGCATTACTGCGAGATGTTTCACGAACTGATGAAGTGGGCTAGTGAGTGGAATATAAGTTTAAAACTTAACAGGATTATTACCGATTTCGAAAAGGCAAGCGTATCTCTTAAAGATTTTTGTCCGGATGCTATGTACAAAACTTGTTTGTTCTATTTCGGACAAATAATCTGGCGACAGGTACAGGCAAATGGCTTAACAAAAAAATACGGCAATTCAAAAAGTTTTTGCCTTCAAATTCGCATGCTAAAAAGCTTAGCTCGCGTACCAGTTGAGGAAGTGGTTCTCTGTTAACGGGTGTTTTTTTCAGCCTGATAGAACTTGACATTGTAAAAAATAAAACAAAAAATTATTTTTTATGAAAAATATACTTTGGCAGATCTCAGTATACGAGGGCGTAATGAGAAGTCTGGTAAAATTGCAACAATTGGCGACGCAATCGCAAATCTCAGATGTCATGTGTCAACACTATCTGTCATTAGACCAAATTAAAACTTTTAGACAGATCTGTCATTTAGTTCAGTTTTGACAGCCATTGAAAACAGACAACCCATTGTTTTTTGCAAACATGGAAAAAAGTGAATTTCGTGTGCTAATTAAACATTATTTTTTACGTGGAAAAACCATTACGCAAACCAAAACAAAGCTTGATAAATGTTATGGGAACTCTTCACCATCGATTAAAATCATTCACAAGTGGTTTACTGATTTTCTTTGTGGTCGTACAAGCACAACTGTTGCCGAACATTCAGCACGCCCAACACCACATCAAAAATGGTTGACAAAATCCATGATACGGTATTGCAAGACCGCAGAGTGAAGGTGCGCGAGATAGCTGAGATAGTAGACATCTCAGATGAACGTGTATATATTACACGAACATTTGAATATAAAAAAGCTATCCGCGCGTTGGGTGTTGCGTTTGCTTATAATCGACCAAAAACGCACACGTGTGACAACTTCAGAGGCAGGTTTGGCGATGTTCAAGCGAAATAAAAAGGAGGTTTTGCGTCGTTTCATAACTGTGGATGAAACATGGATCCATCACTATACACCGGAGACCAAAGAACAGTCTAAACAGTGGATTTCTACTGGCGAATCTGCGCCGATGAAGACTAAGATTCAAAAGGGGAGAACAGACAAGGACGAATATTACTGCAACTTATTGGACCGTTTCAACGAGGTTTTGAAAGAAGAACGACCGCATTTGACGAAGAAAAAATGTCTCTTCCATCAAGACGTAGGAGCGGATTATATAGATCTATTAATGACATCTACTAAAAAGAAAAATAATGACACCTGTTTGTTATGCAAGATTTTGTAATTGTACGAGTTTGTACTTGCAACATTTTGTAATTGCAACATTTTGTAGTTGTAAGATTAATAAAAAACGCAATATTTTGTAAATGAAACATTTTGAAATGCAGAAAAGTAACTCCTTTGACACATTTAGTCCTTCGACACATGCGGCCCTTCGAGACATTCGGCTCTTCGTAATTTTGCCCTTCGACATTCGATCCTTCGACATTGAGCCTTTTGATATCATACCGAATTGTAGAGGCTTCAATAACTCTCGCGGGCACGCGGAAAGACGCATCGCACCTCCCTCTCCGTTTAGCCCTCCGAGGGCCCTTAGAAATAAATTCCAGGAGAGCGGGGTTCAAAAACATGTCGGGAATAAAGGAGCAGTTTTATTAGTTTTATTCTAAGTGTTTTTCTGATTTTTTCATACAGTTCTAGAATACTTGACCATTTCTTGTAAGTAAGGTCTAAATAGGATTCTAACATGATTTTTTGCTAAAACTCTAGAATATGGCGATTAGCGACAGAACTTGGCTATTACAGGTTATGATAAAATTCGGTATGTGTGATGGAAATAAGATTCTAAAATGATTTTTTGACTAACTATGAATGAAATATATCGCCCTTTTTATCCAGATACGCAGAGCTTTATCAAAAAATCATTTAATAACCCCATTTAGATCGTGTCAGATTTAAACATAATCGGTAAAAAATGGCCAAATTCCATCTCTGTTGACTATATTCCACAGATTTATCAAAAAATCATTTATACGGACCCCATTTCCGTCGCACGTGACGAATTTCAACATAATCGATTAAGAAATGGCCTAGTTCCATCCCTAATGACAATATTCCAGAACTTTATCAAACATCATTTTAAAATTCCATTTAGATCCCACATGTCGATTTTCGACATAATCGGTTAGAAAATGGCCAGGTTTCATCCCTATCCGCATTCTTCCAGAACTTTATCAAAAACGCATTTTTTGTCGCATGTCGAATTTCAACTAAATCGGCTAAAAAATGGCCTAGTTCCATAGCGATGGCCATATTTCAGAACTTTATCAAAAAATCATTTTAGAATCCCATTTCCATTGCACGTATTGAATCTCAACAAAATCTTTTACTGGGTCCCATTTTCCCACAAATTTTAAAAATTCAAACCGGGATTTCCTAAAAATCGGGATTTGTTTTATACAAAACCGGAATTTCGTTACACACCCGTTTAACCCCCTGAAATTCTAATCTACCTAATAATTTGTTAATGACGCGTTGAAACATCGATAATGTAGTCTGAGAATAAATCAAAAGTAATAAAATAACGTTTCTCACCTGATCTATCAGCCTGTTCGTCTACTCGTGGTATCAAGTAGCGTTCAGTTACGGTTTCCTTATTTATCCTTCTATCATTTCCTCCCTCTTTCTTAATAAATATAAATGGACTTGCATATTCCCATTGTCTATCTGTAATTATCTACCATTTGCTGTAACTTATTCTATAGAGCTGGCACAATATCAACTTTATCAGGATTAATTAATCAATTTTTAACGTGACGCATTTTTTGGGCATCGATTAGAATTATAGATATCAAGCTCTTGCTTTCAGTGGTATTTCTTGTTTTAAACGAGTTTGACCTCCAATAAAATTGACAAGTGGTGCTTTGGCTGTATTACCGTCATTAGTGGTGACAATGCATTTTCCAGTCAGTCTGGATTAAGTGGAAGATTTTGCTTTTCAAATATGTTGCCACATGTATATCAGGTATCCAATCAATAGAGGAATAGGTGGACATTCTGCTTCGATTATGTATGTGTACTCGTATCCGTGACTCCGTTAATCGATATATTTAAAATAGCAGTGCTAAACGGTTGGGCCTTCTCTCGTCCATAACTCGTAAGTTTGTTCAAATTTCTAACTGTAGGTGTAAATTATTTTTAAATATTTTTATTGGGAAATTATCAAAATATGCCATTCCTCGATGCAACTAAAATATTTAATTTTTGTTGTACTTGTTCAATTCGGCCGTGAGTCTTGAGAAACGGTATTTTGACTATTTTGAAGCGTATAACCGGAAGCATTTTAACCGCTGTACCCCAAACGAATTTTTGGCCGGCACAACCCTGCGCGCTGCTTTCCCTGAAAAATTAATTTTTTTATATAATGAATAATAATAAATATTTTAATTAATGCTAATTATTATTGTTAAGTTTTGATAAACTATATTTTGGGGTTTCCATATAATGGGAAAATGAACGAGTGATTTCCATTGAGCTTTGTTGATCGTCACTGCGAAAGGCGTGCGTAAACTGTAATTAATTGGATTTGAGTATATTGCGCTAATGTTGCTCGATTTCAAGTTAACAAATTTCAAGACAAGCCTTTATATACGCCTGGCATACTTCACCATCGATAGTTTTTAGTGTATACGTACTCCTGCGTATTCTGAAATAATTGTGCTTTCCCGACAAAAAGTTTTTGTGGATATTTTTTCGTATATTTCTCAGAACACATAATATTTAGTTCCGAAATCCATGAGACTTATTAGTTCCTATTAGTCCCCAACTATAAGTAAATCAAAACCAAATCATCGAGCATTAGGTTATTTGTGTATGTATCTTGAACTTCCGGTATCCGTAGCTCATATTATGGACCAATTTTCAAATAAAAACCTCGTTTCCGTTATTTGCAATTGCTTGGCGCATGTGAATGGAATCGTTCAATCGAATTTTTACAGAGACCAAACCAATCACAGTACCAATATAATATTGAATAGAATTCTATATCTCAATATACACGTAAAATTAGACTATCAATTCGCCTGTCGATAACGATCGATATCACATCTTCGATGCAAATCGGTCTCAACCGCGACAAATGCAACTTCATTGATCGTTGAAGCATTGCAGCGTTGTGGCGGTCCAACCAACAAATTTATTCTACTAGTGAATTTATGTAACAATTTGTAAGTGCATTTCCAGAGTTATTGGATCTAACGGGCAACACAAAGTGCGATGAAATCCTTTGAAAAAAAAAAAAACAAAACCGTAGGAATGAAAAAATTAATAATTAGATTTTAGCTGCCTCTCCAACTCACAAGGCGTGCGTTAAAATATTAAGTTTATAAAAATATTTGTTGAATAATTAATTTATTGATTTTATGAGATACTGATATTTACCCATATCGTATTTCAAGTTTATGAGACAAACCACTATTGTCTGCTCGGAAGACTACTCTCTAATCATCCAATGGGATTTGTTAGAATGCAGTTTAAGAGTAAATTAATCAGATGACTACAAACGTGAATAAATTCTGTAAAAACTTCTGTCCGATAATGGAAGAAGCAAACCGACTTTATGGTAACTTGTGATTTTACTTTAAACGTAAATATGAAACCTCTATCGTACTTTAGCAACATGAGAAGCTCCTTCTTTCTAATGTTTTATAGAAAGTGGGTCGAAAACTTAGTTGTCCCGGAACCATAAAATTTTGAAAGCATGTGCTCTTCAGTTGTTGCAGTCATTCTCGTGGCTTTCTACTTCTTCCTTCAGAATGTTGAAACTTATTCACGAGATCTTTCCGGTAACTTTTTCAGTCAATAATGGAACGTCGTCTGCAAACAAATGAACACATTTATAAAATGGACACGCAATATTTCACCTTAAAAATATTCACCAACGTTAATTTCGTTATTTCTAATCAGAAAGATTTAAACTAGATACTCGTAGTTATTCAATTTAATTGCACGCATAATAATCACAAAAACAAAAGACGTTCATTTCGAAGCAATTCACTACGAAGTATAAATGTGACATTACGAAAAACAAAAGAAATTTGAACAAAATTGATTTTACTCATCCAACATTTTGTATGAAAGGAAATTTCTCGTAGAAGATGTAAATATAAAAGTTAGTACTTTTTCCTTATTAAATATTGATGGCAATATCGATGTCACATAATTTGTAAGTAATGTTTTTGTAAAAACAAGGTTATGTTGTATTTATATATATGTTGTACATCTTATTACATATACAATATCATTATAAATTAGAATAACATTTAAACAAAATAATCCCTAATATTGATCTTTTAAGCGACGTCTAGTTAGCGCCACTTCCTATGAGAGCGAAAGGCGAATATGTTTATATGAGAAAAAGCTTCATGTCATTTTATTATTATTTCATCATTTGTTCATCATTAGTTCTAAAATATTCCGTCAGATGTCAGCCACTTTGCGTTAAAAGGCGAACTCCTACTAACACAAAGTGTTTGACATCTCGTGGAATATTTTAAACTAGAGTCAACGGTGGTCAAATTCTAAAAAAATAATTGTATGTTACAAAATTTTATAAAATGGCCAACTAGTATAGGATTAATATTAAGTTTAATGAAAGCGGTACTAAAAGTGTTCTAAATGACAATTTGTTCGTTCGATGGCAAAACGGAAAGAATAAGTATCAGTCCGAATTTTCTGAATGACCTGTTCGCCAAAAATCGATTACAATATTTTTACAGGGAAGTACAATTTTACGATAAAATTTTGATAAATACTGCATTAATCATTTTAAAAACGCCAGTGACATCTAACGTCAACGGTATAACTTTGTGGTACACATTTTTTTGTTAAGTTATTTAATTTTTATGTATATAACAAAGCCCAAGCTGGAGACGGTTTTTCCCAATGGCCAAGCGTATAGAATTACTGTTAAATTTCTAAATTTACTAGTACGAGTATACGACAAATGTTATCACTTTCACAGCTTGTAATGTAGAATCCGTCAAAAACACCTGAAATGGTGATAGATCACAAACTGTATAACGGAAAAAAAACTAATTAACTTCTAGAACAACTCTATATTCAGGGTAAAATACTACATACCAGTGTTGCCGTATTTTAAAACTTTACTTTTGGAACAGTTTCCATAAAATCACTTGCCAGAAAGATCCAAATATCCGAAAAACCTTTATATTGGGAGTATAAACAAGTTATGAGGGATTTACAAAAGATGGCGTAACTAAATCGCATCGGGCCATCTTGTAACTACATTCATGTTAAAGCGTCATCGTTTCCCTCTAAAAACTAGTATGTGTTATTTCGCTGAAATGAAAACAACATATTTTTTGTGATCTAACCATGTTAACCTTTGTGCCAATAAAACACAATTTGCGGGAAGCGCTGGTTTTTTGGTTTAATTTGAAGAAAATTGCAGCTGATCGATTGCTGTGTGAAGCATATGGGGAACGCGCTGCATCAATAAAACATGTGAGTACTGGTTCCACCATTTCAAAAGTGGCGATTTTGACACCAGTGACAAAGAACGCAAAGGGAGACCAGTAAAGTTTGCAGAAGCTGAGTTGGAGACGTTATTGGACCAAGATTCATGCCAAACTCAAGAGGTGCTCACTGAAACTTTGGGAGTGACTCAACAATGTATATACCTCGCATCACCCCGGAGGATATTATCAAATCACTCACTCAGTTTAAAGGTGGCTGTGGCCCAGATGGTGTTCCTTCAAGTTTCCTAAAAACACTTGGTCATGAGCTAGCATTTCCTCTATCAATATTATTCAATGGATCACTTTCGTCGGGAATTTTTTCAGTTGTTTGGAAATCCTCACATATTGTTCCAATCTTCAAATCCGGTAATAGGAATGATGGCTCTAATTATAGGGGCATTTCTATACTATCAGCAATCCCTAAATTGTTCGAATCAATTGTTTGTGACCACATGTATTTCGGTCTGAAGTCATTTATAGTTGACGAACAACATGGGTTTGTCCGTGGAAGATCTACCGTGTCGAATTTAATGGAATTTTCAAAACGTGCCTTGGAGGTGATTGAGGCTAAGGCGCAACTTGACGTCATTTATACTGACTTTAGTAAGGCGTTTGACTCAATCAACCATGTTATTGTATTGGAAAAATTAAAATCTTTTGGCATTTCTAATAATTTGTTAAAATGGATTGAATCATACCTTACTGAACGCATACAGTTTGTAAAAATAAATGACAGATTTTCTAATCCGATAAAAGTGCATTCGGGAGTTCCACAGGGTTCCCATCTCGGACCCCTTATCTTCATTTTATTCTTGAACGATATCACCAAATGTGTCAAATTCGCTCGTTGTCTAATTTATGCTGATGATCTAAAAATATTTTCCCCTATAAATAATACGCAAGACTCATTTAATCTGCAGAAGGACATTGATGCAATTAGCCATTGGTGTGAAAATAATTTATTATTTTTGAATACCAAGAAATGTAAAATTATGTCATTTACCCGCTCATCGTCATATGTAATACATGATTATTGTATTAACAATGATAAGTTATCAAGAATAACTGAAGTAAGAGATCTTGGGGTTATGTTTACACAAACCTTATCAGTGAATCGGCATATTGATTTGATAATTGCAAAGGCTTGTTCTATGTTAGGATTTCTTAAACGAATTATGAAAGAGTTTAATAACCCGAAAGCTTTGATCTCGCTATATCAATCTCTTGTCCGTTCACAACTTGAATATGCGTCATGTGTTTGGTGTCCAAGTTACAGTAATCATGTCAAGAGAATTGAGGCGGTTCAGAAATCATTCTTAATTTTCTATGCCTGGAAAACTATTGGGTTTGATAATCGTAGAATGTGCTGGGAGAATGTTTTAGGCCTCCCTCCATATACCGAGCGATGTAAATCTCTAAAACTCGAGCCACTTGATATTCGTCGGCAGCATGCTGGGGCTATTTTCATTTCCAATTTACTAAATGGCGAAATTGTAAGCCCGTATTTATTATTTAACCTTAACTTGTATGCCCCTGTGAGGAATCTACGTACTCGAACCCTTCTGAAATTAGATTTTCATAAAACTAATTATGGATGTGACGAACCTTTGAATTTAATGTCGAAGTTTTATAATCAATTAAGTATGTTTTGTGATTTTAATATGACGAAATCTGGGATCAGACTATCTTTAAAGGAAAACTATTTTAAATAATTTATTATAATAATCAGAATTATGTATTTCATTTGATATATTTTTTATTGCTAAAATTGTACTGTAATTTATATTACGAATTAATTCACTAAAATAAAAATATGGCAAGAAGCTAATGCTGTGCATCTGTTGGGATCAGTTCGGAGTGATCTACTATGAGCTATTCTAGCCTGGGATTGCCTGTGTCACCCGTGGTATTCACCAGACATTTGTCCTTCCGACTACCACTTGTACCGGTCGATGAATCATCGCCTGGCCGAGCAGCGCTTCACTGCTTACGAAGAAACCATAAATTGGATCGATTCTTGGATCGCCTCAAAATACGAGGATTTTTTCGACTCGGAATCCGTATGCTACCTGAAAGATGGGAAAAAGTCGTAGCTAACGATGGACAATACTTTGAATAATATCCATTGTACCAAACAGAAACACGTCGATTAATGGGAAACCACAACTAACTGAAAAATTCACTGAAAACGATAATTCTTCGAATACGGCATAAATTTTTTAAATTTATTTATTAAAGTTGGTTGGAACCCAAGCAGGGTGCGCAGTCAAGCTTGAACCAGGACAGGGAATGCAGCTGACCTGCATTGAGAAATTTATAGTTAAGTAACAAGAACCGCGGTACCCCGAAACCTGGGCAACCACAAACAAAGTAAATGCTGTCATCAATCTCTTCAAGGCAGTTGGACACACAAGGAATCTTAAACAAACTCCATTATTTGTAAATGGAGTTTAAAACGACCGTGACTGGTTAAAATAGCGACTTTGTAAACCTAAGATTAGGTTTAAAATGAAGTATTTTGGCACTCGGCAAAATTGCCCTTAGCTTTCTCACCAGTAATAGTACAGCAGCAGTAGCCTTTTGAAGATTACTTTCCAGGTAAAATTTCCGAAAATTTACTGTCAAAAGTAACACCAAGATGTTTGACTGTGTCAGATCTGGTGATCGTCTCTCCAAAAAGGGGAAAACACAGACAGTTCGCCAATATTATTACGTCTAGTAAAGACTAGCAGACTAGTATGCATTAACAGGCAAGCCCTTCTTAAGGCTACATATTTCTCCAATTTGAAGAGCGCATCACATTAAATCAGATAGTACATTAAGGTGTTTACCCGCAACCAAAATGACCGTCATCAGCATAGCCCTGAGTAGTAAAGCCAGACTGCTGCAGTTTAACAACTTATTCATCAACAACCAATAACCACAAGAGACGGGATAAGATCTTGAACAGAGATAGAGCATGGATCTAATCCAGTAACGATGGCAATATACAGGAAAGTGTCCACAAGAACCTCCTTAATACTAATCGATCTTTCAAGCCTTTCTACAAGTTCATGCAAAGCAGCTTCATATGATTTTTCAACTCTATAAGTATGTTGAGTGCTGCTGAGTAGGAGGACAGATAAATGAATGTCTCCAATATAACTGTCAACAGTTCTTTCCAAAGCTTTAGGAAAAGTTGAAGAAACAGTAATAGGCGAAATGCCTTGAGGTCAGTATAATCCGGTTTACAAGCTTTCGGGATGAAAACAACTCTACGCCTGTTCCAAGATTGTGGAAAGTTCCAAAAGCACTGCATGCTTGAAAGAGTAGAAGTCCTGAAGAGAGGAAACCCTTGTTGAAACCCATGGTTCATCCGGGCCTCTCGGCTTATCGGACGGAATAACAGTATTGGTAGATTGCTTGATAGATTCCTTTTTGGAAAAGGTAAGTCTGCTATCTGGAAGCCGCAACATATCAAGTCTGCAAGATTAATTTTTAACCAGAGACTTATTGAGCCTGGCAATCAAAGATGACCTGCAGCGGATCTTAATTTTTTTTTATAATCTTTTTGAGATGCTAAAAAATTATCCCAATCAACCTAATTGTTAGATCTTTTGGCTTTATTTTTTAGCCTTGTCGCATCTTTCCTAAGTTTTTTGCGATCAACAGCAAAAAGTCTTGTCCCGAGTCTTTTGTTTGGTAATAAGAGGTTTGGTATATCATTGGTCACCTTCCAATTGATTATTAAACCGATAATCGACATAGAACACAAACTAATATCAATCACTTCCCTACTTACTGATTTGATGATCCTCCTTACTGATTTGATGAAATCCTTAAAAAGCAGCCTTTTTAAGGATTTCAAGCTCAGAAGTGCTTCGGTAGTTAAGCTGTGATTTGCATGAATTGCAGATTTAAGAGTGACGAGCTATAGCTGCAACATCTGTTAAGTGATGGGAAATAAAAATGAAAGTTCAGACCTTAATTTCGAACCCTTTATAAAGGATTCTGCCAACAATTCGATCTAATCCAAAAACCACCCCGTCGAGAAGGTATGATTCTTGAATTAGGCGTATGTCTGTCTGAGATGAAGCAATCAGGAATATAAGCTCAAAATATGCTGCTGTAAGTCCATCTGTTTCAATTTAAGCATGGAAGTCATTAAATTATATACATGAGATAGTGAAGGAACTAAGACCCTGAAATCATGCCACGGAGAATCGTCTCAAGGAAAAAGTGAGCAAATTTTAATCTACTAGAGGCTAGTTTGGGGAAGCGGTCACCATACGATTCTGGAACCTCATAATATAGACTTGAAGCAAAACCCGAGTTGGACCCATCGACATTAGTCATATCGAAGATCTCTAACTCGCTGTCGGTAACTAGATGGGATCTCAAAACAAATAACCGGGAGTTCCCAAAATAAATTTTATAATTGCAGAAAAAAGTACTGTTTGTTGTTTTAGGCTAAGATATTAAAAATATTCAATCCAGAAACAACACCATCAAGAAGATATGGTTCCTGAATCAGGCAAATATCTGTTTGCGATAGTGGAAGCCACTTGCTTTAGCTCAAAGGAAGCTGACTTAGAGTGGTGCAATTTAATCTGTTTTATATTAAACATGGACAAAATAATAGAAACCAGCAGAGGACAAAGCAACGTGGACAGAAGTGGATAACCTATGGGCCAGAGATCATCTTAAAGAGTACCCTGTCCAGTACGTACTGCAAATAATATCTGTAACCCGTTATGATCTCAAAGAAGTTTTCACTTTCGTCTCAAAATTTTGATATTCAATAGATATTATGGAAAACACGTGCTTAGTTTTTTTTTTACTTTTCTCGAAATTTTCTTTTAATATTTTGTTATTAGCTCTCAAACTTAGAGAAGTTGTGCAAGCTCAATCGGTATATCCAACAACAATAGACTCGAATGAATTTTTTTATTAAAAACAGATTACCTATAATTACCAAAAAATTATGGAAACTAACTCTGAAAATTTCCGATAGAGAGCTAGCGATTTTTTGGCGTGCAACAACGGATTTTTTCTATTAGGTAGGTTCGAATGGTAAAGAAAAATTGTACAAATTAACACATTGACATTTAATTTTTAGGTTAGGTTCAAGAACAAATTTAATTTAGTAAAGAACGCTCTTGATATTTTAATCCATTGAATATCTTATTAGCCTGTTAAACGCCGCCTAGTTAGCGCTACTTCCTATGCGAGTGAAAGGTGATATTTGTTTATATGAGAAAAAGCCTCATGCCGTTTCATTATTATTTCATCATTTGTTCATCATTAATTCTAAAGTATTCCGTCAGATTGCGTTCAAAAACTAATAGAGAAGCAAATCCGAAAATAAAACAATAGATAATTTTTCTCGGCGGGGGGGGGGGGGGCAATATGAAAATGACAATATGGAAGAATACGGAAAGAAAAAGAAGGCCGGATTTCAAACTACAGACTAATGCTATGCGGTTTTGAGGAGTTCATTATTTTAGCGTAAGGATTAGGAATGAAGGTTGGATCAGGATAATTAAACGATTATGCGTTTATTTTGCCCAAGATAATGGCATCTCGTGAATATCTGTCAAAACACAAAATTCATAAAAATCTTCGAAAATTAAAATTCATATATTCTTGAATTCCCCACTAATGTACAAATTCCCCAAACAAGTTTAAGTGATTTTATATGAGATGAGGTTCTACTGCGACAGAGCCAAGATTAGTAAAGCAAACGCCTGTGTGGTGAGTTAAGTATATTCCAAATGTTAAACATGAACGCCTCTCTAGAAGTCGTTTGTTAAGTTCATCCCGTTTTGCCTCTCTTACGACTAAATTAAATTGTGGGATTATTGGATTTCCGAACAAATTATACTAACGAAAAACGCCGAATCCACGTAGTACGTTTTGTAGTATGCACTTAGCAAAGCACACTAAATTTACTAAACAAAGTAGACTAAGAAATTGCACTAAACAAAGTGAATCCTCCCATACAGATTAAATATTAATGAGAGTGCAATTGAACCTACAAATTTGTTCCCATCCTCTATAAATAGAAAATTAGTAAACCATGCTTTAAATAACCTTGAGGTTCCAATTAGATACGCGAGTAATACCCAAACTTGGTTTAGATCTAATTTTAGTTTAAATCGAGCGTAGAACCGGAGACCGCAGCGTGATAGTAACTAGCGATTTCTCAAAATAAAATAACAAAAAAAAACTATCTGGTAGTAGAATAAAAATCGAAAATTTGACCCCAGTACTTCTGGATAAATGTTAATGTTGTGTTTTGTTTATAAAGTACCAGCATAATAACGAATTGATAACTGTCGCAATATACACCACATTTGCTACGATAAAATTGTTTTTGTATTTCCGTTTGATTACACGAAAAATAAACAGTTTCAGTTTATTTCTTCTAAAATTAACCCAAATAGTAGTTTGATGACATAGTCAATTTGATTTAGATTTACACGGAGGCCCAACCAAAAACAAACACAAGACGATTCCGATGATGATTTCGGATACGAAAAAATGCTACGCAGCACGTGGCGACCAAATCGAAATGAAAAACTAAACTTCTATTTTTAAACATTTAAATTGTTTATTTATTTATTACATTTATAATATTTATGATCATATTCTGTAGAGAATATAAAATTGCGAACTAAAATATATTTTAACCTACTGTTATGATCTCATCTGGGACCATCAACATCATCGTACGAATGAATGAGCTCACCAAAGTTGTTTTGTTTATAAAATTCAAAATGCTTAATTCGTATTTTATATTCGAGCTTTAATAGTAAATTGATTACCTAAAACAAAATGTAAACACAGGGATAGTTTTTATGACCGTGAACTAGTTTTGTGTATTCATTGTGGGATTAGTAAATTAACAAGTGGTTTTAGGTATGGTTATGTACTTTGTAAAATTACCACCCATCATAAAGGTAGTGAGTTGGTAGCAATTGGAAAATTAATTGTGCACATTGTACTGGGTGTTGGACAGGGGTAAGGCCCTTTTGCTCTCAACTGACTGTATGCTGGGAGCAGATACATTCGTTATGTATCGTAATGCTCAGTATTCTGAAGAAACCTCCGACCCCATGATGTCACAAGAGCAAGAGCAGGTACGCAGGATGCTTCAGAATCTATTGAATACATCGACACCGGAAGCATCACCAAGTTTATCGCAAATGATAAGCGGAAACGTCGCAATACTCACGTTCAAACTAACACAGTTAGTAGCTCTAGATCCAAAACTGTGGTTCCATATCGTTAAGTCTCAACTGGTTAAAAAGTGCCACACCATACACGAATTTGAAAAATGCTATTTTGGAAGAAGATCTACCGACTACTTCAAGGATTGGAACTAGGAGATATTAAGCCGCCTCAACTACTTCAAAGGATGAACATCAATGGTGGAGTTAACGCCGATGACGAATTTGTGAAAATAATTTGGTTGAAGCGGTTACCCCCAAGAGGTCAAGAGATTTGCCGAGTTAGCCGATCGTTTAATGGAATTTTTGTCGCAGAATCAAATAGTGCTTTTGTCCACGATCGATGAAGCAAATAAAATCGAGTCTTCAATATTAAAAAAAATTAACGAAATTACTCGTCGATTATAGACCAAATGGAGCAACATAGACCTCGAAATTTTTCTCGTAGTTACTCTCGTTAGTAATCGCGTTCGCCTAGAAAATTCGATAACCGACAGAATTCCACAGTACCTAAGGATTCTTGCGCGTTGCAGCGAAGTTAAAGCAAAAAACTAGATTCATGCTCACAAATGGCGACGTGTGGGGGAAAGTTAATCAATTGCCGCCTAAAAATTGTTGATTTCCCGCTAACGATAACGAAAAAAGGAGCATAAACCCAAATCTAGAATTGTTTGCGACCAACTGATCATCAGTCAAAACATTCGGTTCTTGTCGATTAGATTTAAACCTTCGTCTTCGAAGACATTTCATTTGGTTTTTTATTTTAGCAGATGTTACGTCTGGTCCATCCGTTAACTTCTTTACAAGTACAAGCTATAATTGTCAACTCCGATATTCCTACACTAAGAGTTATTGACAATAAAACGATTGACGTTAGAGTGTTACCTCTTCTGGAACAATTTATCGAGATAACGCGCGACATCCAAGGAAATACACCCACTAAACATCAAGGTACACATCATATTACCACCCATGGTCCACCGATTGCATGCAAAATCAGGCGGTTAAGTACCGAAAAATTGGTAATCACAAAACGGGAATTCGAATACATGGTAGCGCAAGGTATTTGTAGGCTATCTAAGAGTCCTTGGTCTAGCCCGCTCCACTTGGTTGATTATTATGTGATTTTACACATCATTTTCTTCGAATGACTTTCGGATTACGGAATGCTGGAAACACCTTTCAAAGATTCATCCACTCGATACTTAACAATCTGAGTTTCTGTTTCTCGTATTTAGACGATTTATTAATCGCTTCACGACCGTTTGAAGAACATTTACAACATTTAAACATAATTTTTACGAAACTAAAGGAATCAGGTTTAGTAATCATCGTTACAAAATGTAATTTTGCAAAAAACCAAATTCTGGTTTTGGGGTATAAAATTACTTCCGCAGGAATTTTACCATCGACCGCTCGCATTAAGGACATATTAAATTTCAACAAACCAGAGAATGTTAAGCAACTCAGACGCTGCTTGGGCATGTTGAGTTTTAAATAGAATTTTTATTCCTAACGCTGACGGCAATCCAGCCATCCTCTGCGATTGTTTAAACGAAAGTCAGAAGGATGACTCACAAATCATTAACTGGTCAGACAAAGTTGTAGCTGCTCAGCAAAAAACAACTCAGCGAAGTTGCTATGTTGGCACATCCATTACCTACTGCTACATTGAAGCAGTTATCCAACAACAAATCGAAAATTCTTGGAAACCTCTGTAAGTTTTATTCATTAAAGTTAACCGACACTCAACAACGGGCTTATTCTGCCCGAAACGATTTCGGCATTTACTCGTATGCGTCTCATCAGAATCCTGGAAAGGCATCACCTGGACAATTTCGTTATTTGGACTACATTAGCCGATTCACCACAGACATACAGCATATTTCCGGTATAGAGAATGTAGTAGCAGACGCACTTTCAAGAATTGAAGTCATATCATGGCCAGAATTCATCGATTATCAAGCCATAGCAGTTCCATTAGCATTTAATTCTCCAATACATTGTCATGTACATCGTCACTCCTTTGGGAAGTTACACTCCGGTTGTAAAAAGGTTTGCCGAAGTCTATCTCAACATTATTCCATTCCCAGAAATCTGACTTCTACAATCTGCAGAACATCGTTACTGCGTCACATTGATAGATCGATTTACTCGTTGAACAGAAGCAGCGCCAGTACCAGATATGAAAACCGTGACTATAGCTTCAGCCATTTTCAACACCTGGATTTCACGTTTCGGCATTCCAATTTCAATAGTAACCGATCAAGGCTCACAATTCGAATCAGAATTGTTTACAAAATTCTCAATATTGTTGGGTTTTGAACGGAAAAGGACAACAGGATATCATCCACAGTGCAATGGTTTTATAGAACGATGGCATCGGATACTGAAAGCCGCCATCATGTGTTCTTTTATCGGTATTGTTGAAACTTCGTACGTCATATCGGAAAGACTTCAAAACTTCTTCTTCAGAACTCGTCTTCGCCGAACCCGTACGGATTCCTAGTGATATGCTGGAAGAAAACAAAATCAAACAGGACCAACCAGAATTCGTATCTCAGCTCAGAGAACAATTCTCTTACATTCGACCCACCACCACCAGCAACATCAACAAGATAAAATCTTTAACTCTAAAGATTTAAATATGTGTTCATATGTTTTCAATACGGGGAGGCCCGTTCTTGGTAATCAAACGTCACAAAAAATATTTTACTCTGGATATACGGGACAAGCATTGTAACGTCTTGATCGATAGACTCAAAGCATGTTTTATGGAAGGGAACGCGGTAGATGTTTGCCCAGTGAGCCAATCGAAGACGTCAATAAGACGCAATCAAAATCCGCCAAAACTCATCGAAAAGTCAAATTTAATTTCGAACCTACTCAAAGTAATCCGATTGTTCCAATCCATAACCCGAATACGACTAGAGTTGGCCGGATAATTAAAATTCCTGTCCGCTACGCGTAGTCGTTCAATAACAAGTTTACTAGGAAGGAGGTAATGTTGCTGTCATACTCTAATATAAATACAATGACATAACAATTGTCATTATTTTTATATATAGGGTTTTCCAATAAGAGTGATAAGATCCAAACTTTTCTCGCAATAATTCAATTGTTGCATTTGTTGTGCGGCACGTAGCCCCGTCTTGTTGAAACAACAAATATTGCCAAGATCAACTTCTTCCAATTTCGGTCATAAAAAGTTGGTTATCATCGATCTATACCGACCTCCATTCACAGTAACGGTGTTACCAGCTTCATTTTGAAAAAAATACGGACCGATGATTCCACCAGACCAAAAACCACACCAAACTGTCAATTTAGGAGAATGTAATGGTTTTTCATGAATAATTTGTGGATTTTATTCGCATCAGAGTCGACAGTTTTGTTTATTTACCGCACCACTCAGATGAAAGTGAGCCTCATTGGAGAAGATGATTTTCTTATCGTTTTCAAGTACACAATATAATTCACTATAACAATTCACTCCAATTCACTATAATTAATTTTATCATATATGAGGCCATATTTCTCGTAAGTTATTTTCCGTTTTTCAGAAAATCAAAAAATTATAGTGAAAATTCTAATCCATCAATTTTCCCCAAATTTTCCTGGTAGTCTCAGTATGGCCTAAGCTATTAGAAAAACAACCGAAAGTATTGGTTACTAGTCGAAGTTTTTGAGATATCGGCCAAAAACTGAAAATAACTTATATGGCCGCAGAAAATCAAAAAATTATAGTGAACATTCTAATCCATCAATTTTCCCCAAATTTTCCTGGTAGTCTCAGTATGACCTAAGCTATTAGAAAAACAATCGAAAGTATTGGTTACTAGTAGAAGCTTTAGAGATATCGGCCAAAAACTGAAAATAACTTATATGGCCGCAGAAAATCAAAAAATTATAGTGAAAATTCTAATCCATCAATTTTCCCCGAATTTGCCTGGTAGTCTCAGTATGACCTAAGCTATTAGAAAAACAACCGAAAGTATTGCTTACTAGTCGAAGTTTTTGAGATATCGACCAAAAACTGAAAATAACTTATATGGCCGCAAAAAATCAAAAAATTATAGTGAACATTCTAATCCATCAATTTTCCCCAAATTTTCCTGGTAGTCTCAGTATGACCTAAGCTATTAGAAAAACAATCGAAAGTATTGGTTACTAGTAGAAGCTTTAGAGATATCGGCCAAAAACTGAAAATAACTTATATGGCCGCAGAAAATCAAAAAATTATAGTGAAAATTCTAATCCATCAATTTTCCCCGAATTTGCCTGGTAGTCTCAGTATGACCTAAGCTATTAGAAAAACAACCGAAAGTATTGCTTACTAGTCGAAGTTTTTGAGATATCGACCAAAAACTGAAAATAACTTATATGGCCGCAGAAAATCAAAAAATTATAGTGAAAATTCTAATCCATCAATTTTCCCCAAATTTTCCTGGTAGTCTCAGTATGACATAAGCTATTAGAAAAACAACCGAAAGTATTGGTTACTAGTCGAAGTTTTTGAGATATCGGCCAAAAACTGAAAATAACTTATATGGCCGCAGAAATATAGTGAAAATTCTAATCCATCAATTTTCCCCAAATTTTCCTCGTAGTCTCAGTATGACCTAAGCTATTAGATAAACAACCGAGAGAATTGGTTCCTAGTGGAAGTTTTTGAGATATCGGCCAAACACTGAAAATAACTTATATGGCCGCAGAAAATCCAAAAATTATAGTGAAAATTCTAATCCATCAATTTTCCCCAAATTTTCCTGGTAGTCTCAGTATGACCTAAGCTATTAGAAAAACAACCGAAAGTATTGCTTACTAGTCGAAGTTTTTGAGATATCGGCCAAAAACTGAAAATAACTTATATGGCCGCAGAAAATCCAAAAATTATAGTGAAAATTCTAATCCATCAATTTTCCCCAAATTTTCCTGGTAGTCTCAGTATGACCTAAGCTATTAGAAAAACAACCGAAAGTATTGCTTACTAGTCGAAGTTTTTGAGATATCGGCCAAAAACTGAAAATAACTTATATGGCCGCAGAAAATCCAAAAATTATAGTGAAAATTCTAATCCATCAATTTTCCCCAAATTTTCCTGGTAGTCTCAGTATGACCTAAACTATTAGATAAACAATCGAAAGTATTGGTAACTAGTGAAAGTTTTTGAGATATCGGCCAAAAACTGAAAATAACTTATATGGCCGCAGAAATATAGTGAAAATTCTAATCCATCAATTTTCCCCAAATTTTCCTCGTAGTCTCAGTATGACCTAAGCTATTAGATAAACAACCGAGAGAATTGCTTACTAGTCGAAGTTTTTGAGATATCGACCAAAAACTGAAAATAACTTATATGGCCGCAGAAAATCCAAAAATTATAGTGAAAATTCTAATCCATCAATTTTCCCCAAATTTTCCTGGTAGTCTCAGTATGACCTAAGCTATTAGATAAACAACCGAAAGTATTGGTTACTAGTGGAAGTTTTTGAGATATCGGCCAAAAACTGAAAATAACTTATATGGCCGCAGAAATATAGTGAAAATTCTAATCCATCAATTTTCCCTAAATTTGCCTGGTAGTCTCAGTATGACCTAAGCTATTAGAAGAACAACCGAAAGTATTGCTTACTAGTCGAAGTTTTTGAGATATCGACCAAAAACTGAAAATAACTTATATGGCCGCAGAAAATCCAAAAATTATAGTGAAAATTCTAATCCATCAATTTTCCCCAAATTTTCCTGGTAGTCTCAGTATGACCTAAACTATTAGATAAACAATCGAAAGTATTGGTAACTAGTGAAAGTTTTTGAGATATCGGCCAAAAACTGAAAATAACTTATATGGCCGCAGAAATATAGTGAAAATTCTAATCCATCAATTTTCCCCAAATTTGCCTGGTAGTCTCAGTAGGTCATAAACAACCGAAAGTATTGGTTACTAGTGGAAGTTTTTGAGATATCGGCCAAAAACTGATAATAAATTGATAAAAAAATTTAAATTTTCTAAAGGATTGGTGATGAAATGGCCTAGTTTAGTCCAGCATGAACAGATCCTAGAATTGGTTCCTAAGTTTTGGACCTCTGATCAATACTTTTATCCAAATTTCTCGTCATTCATTTAGTATGGCGGAAAGACGGAATATTGTTAAATTTCAAGATTTGATTTACCGAGTTCCTTTACTTCGGAGATCAATCAATTTGTCATTTTAAGGATCACTTTTAATATTTTATTCCGCTGGGATGTTTTATTTAGTGAAAAAAGAGATACAAAATGAATAATAAATTTCCGCTGGTAATTATATAACAAAATAATTCTCTTTTGTGATTGTGCTGTCACTTGCGGCGAGTAGCGAAATCTCTTATTTTCCGCTGAGAAATTTACGCTATCTTATACAGCATTATGCGATCAGAATGCAAGGAGGTGCAATAACGTGGAACTCTAGAAAACAACAGACTGTAGCTCTCTCTATAACAGACCCCGAATATTTAGTTTATCATCAGCAGTTCAGGAAGCATCTTGGCCCAACAATCTGGAGAATAAACTGATTTCTGGTACATATACTCCAAGAACAAAGCACATGAACATAAGACATCACTTTATTCGACGTTAAGTTAATCTGGATTAACTGGATTTTAGTCTGGAAAATGGACTAATCGACTGTAGCCAAGCTTTGGTTCATTTTTTAGATTCTTCGTCTTCTGCCAATGCACTTTATATCACATTTTGTCTAACCCTGAATAATAAAATTGTACACAAATTGTAACACAGACTACCGTGTAGGTAGCCGCATAATTTATGTAAACTGACTTCGTTTCGTGTTCTCGTACTACACCTATGGCGCTTACTCATTTGTTTAGCTAATGTACCGAAAATTAAATGAACAACTTGATTCGAGTGGGCCGTGTAAATAGTATTCAGTGCCAAGAAACCAAAATATAATATAGTAACAGTCAAAGAGTCTGTTTTTATTTATAAAGTGGTTGTTGTTGGCGTTACTGATTTATAGAAACCTGACTACAATTTAATGGCCCGCATATACAATTAAATAAATGTGTCATAAAAAATCAAGAACTAGCAATAAAAAATGTTTCATGTAATCGTACTTGTACATCAAAAATAGCAAAGGTCAAGAATTTGAGGCAATGCGTGCGTAATCTATCAAAACCGCGTGATTACATCTTCCGTGTGAACTGCAACACATGTATATATGGTAACGCTCCCGCGAAGGTGTGTGCTTAACGCACGCAGTAGAAAATCTCCTAAATTCAATTAATTATAATTATGTTATTTTTTATAGACGTGATGTACCTTAAATTAGCGTCAATAAAATTTTTATGAAGTAGATTTGTTGGAATGGGGCACATAGAGAGGAATTGTGGTTTTTAGATATCACGCATCAAAATTTACCGCAGATAAATTATGGTGGTCGGGAGTCTGTCGATTATCAAATTTGTTATTTATTCGGTTGTCATTGGCGATAACCCCGAACCAGTTTGTTTAACTTTGAAAATGTGTGTAACCAACAAAGTTCGATAACTACCAAAAAATGTTTACCCCGCCACAAAACTATATATCGGTATCGATTTTTTTCACCCCAAACCTTGTAATTCCAAAACAAGAACGTTATGTTATGAAATTTCAATTTTAATTACACCAGAAATGTAATTTATAGTTAGATAGAACTGCTTCTGTTTATTATAAAATCGATAGTAATTTATTTTTTTTCAATTTTCTAAATAAACCTTCAATTCCATCAGATCGAATGAAAATTTACGTATTTATGGTTGCTAGCATTTTTGCGTTATGGTAATTCCAACTACCCTCAAACAAAACCATTAACTGTTGATACCTCTAAGCTACCCTCTTAAACAGGTATGCTGTGTATTATATAAAACTGTGTGGTCTACAATCTGCAATGATTTTTTGTTCATGCTAAAAGAAGCCAAATGCTAACTAAATACAGAAAATGTATACGCCTCACAAAATATTTAGGAATTTTGATACAGCAGTACCATGGGCTGAGTGTCAAAATATTTTATTTCTCCCTGGACCGAACCGAATTTTTTCTTTGACAAACATACCTGACCAGCTCGGCCCGCATTGTTTCAAACTATTGGGGTATATTTTGATACTGTTAAACGGCTATCTTTCCAGCCGATTGATGGTAATGCAGATAGTGTATTTGATAACACAGTCGAAAGGTGGTAATGCAGTTATTATATTTCCACCCCAAGTTGAAATGTCATAATTTGTCGATACTGCGCAGAGTGTGTTTAACTTCAATATTCAATCGAAAAATCCCGCCAATACAGAATTTAAAGTAACAAATAATTCATCAATTTTTTAAAAGAAAAATGTCAATAACAGCCATATATAGAAAAAAGCCGAAAGTTGCCAGCCGAAATTTTTTTTTTTTTTTTTTATATATTTATTTATTACAACTGATTTACAAATCATCTAGTAATTTATCTTTCATAATTTATATTCTTGTTTGGAGGGTTGTAGCCCTTTGGCTAGTCCCCTATACAATTTTATTATATTTTTAGTCGATCCTGATTGGATCTTGTAGATCATGCGGTTTCTTCCTTCGCAGCCGTCTTTGCTTATTTCTTCACTAACGAAATCCATCGTCAGATCTCTATGGAGGTTGTCATTTCTTATGTACCACGGTGCATTAACTATTCCACGAAGGACTTTGTTTTGGAATGACTGGATGATATTGACATTGGTTTTCTTTGTACAGCCCCAGAGCTGAATACCGTACGTCCACACAGGTTTCAGGATTTCCCGGTGTAGTAGCAAATTATTATGTAGAAATGTGGCTCAGAATTTCTTCCTTCTTTTTTCTTTTTCACATGCTCTTTCCATTTTAGTTTCGCGTCTAGAGTCATGCCTAGATATTTTGCCGTATTTGCATAGGGAATTTGCTGGGAGTTCAGTTCTACTGGTATCCAGTTGACCTTCTTGTTGGTAAAGTTTACGTGAACAGATTTTGTTTCATTAAGTTTTATTCGCCATCTCTTGGTCCAGGTACTGACAATATTAGTAGCTCTTTGCAATTTGCTTGTAGATTCTTCTATGCAATTATCAACTGCTAAGATGGCCGTATCATCCGCAAACGTCGCTATGTTAGTATTCTCTATCGCTGGCAGGTCCGAGGCGTATAGAACATATAAAGTTGGTCCCAGAACGCTACCTTGTGGTACCCCTGCTGATATTTTCTTTATTTCTGAGTATTCGCCATCTAATTTAATTCGAAAGTGTCGGTTAGATATGTAAGATTTTAGAATTTCATAAAACTGCTTTGGTAAGTCTCTTTGTAATTTATATTCCAAACCTTTATGCCATACTCTGTCAAAGGCCTGTGCTACATCCAAGAAGACGCTTGAACATACTTTCTTTTTTTCAAGTACGTCTTCAATTATGTTTGTAATTCGGTGTACTTGTTCTATTGTTGAATGATTTTCTCTGAAGCCAAATTGATGTGGAGGAACAAGATTTCTTTCTGCTATTATTGGTTTTAGTCTCTTTAGGAGTAGTTTCTCGAATAATTTTGAAAATATTGGAAGTAAGGAAATCGGCCTATACGAATTTTTGTCATTAAGTGGTTTGTTTGTTTTAGGTATCATAATTACTTCTGCTACTTTCCATTGACTTGGAACGTGTTTAAGTCTGAACACTGCATTAATTATTTGGAGTAGTTTACGTAGACCTTTTTCAGGAAGAGCTTTTACTATTTGTCCTGTAATTAAGTCATATCCTGGAGATTTCTTTGTTGAGATTGATTTCTTTTTTTAATTCTTGTAGTGTGACAGGAGATATATTGCAGTTATCCATTTTATATACTGGTGGTATGTTTTCCTCTGCAGTTTGTCTAGGTAGTGGCTGAAACGTGTTCTCGAGGTGGGTTGCAAACAACGAAGCTTTTTGCTTTGCACTTATAGCCCATGTGCCATCTTCATTTTTTACTGGCGGAATTTGTAGTTTAGGTCATTTTAAACTTTTTGTCGCTTTCCAAACGGAGTACTCGGTATATTTTTCCCCAGTAAGGCCACTCAAGTATTTATTAATGGATTCGTTTTTGATTTCTTTAATTAGCAACTTTAGTTTATTGGATAAAAAATTAAGAGTTGTTTTATATTCTGGCGCTCGACTTCTTTGCCAGGCCTTTCTTGCTTTTCGTTTTGCTGCAACCAGTTCCCTAACTTCTAGAGGATAACTAGCATTTCGACGCATTTCCTTTGAACTTGAGGGGATACTACTCCACGCCGCTTCTTGTATACTGTTGTTGAGTTGTTCTAGTTCTTCTTCTAGCTCTATCGGGTTTTTAATTGGCATCTGAAGATCAATATTATCCTCAATAAGTTTCTGGAATTTCTCCCAGCAGGTTTTTTTGTTCGTTAGCGAAGGTGGACTAGTTTTTTTAATAATCGTTGCATTGATTGTCATAATAACAGGCGTATGATCCGACATAATCCCCTCGCTGCTTTCTAGGTATATGTAGTTTTCGTCTATACCTTTGGTGATAAAGAAGTCAATGATATCGGGTATTTTGTTTCTATCCGTAGGCCAATAAGTTGGTTGATCTCCAGTATGAAAATCGCAATTGCATAGTCTTCCTGCTGCAAACAGCTCTCTTCCTTTTTTAGAGGTTACTCTTGATCCCCAGTAGGTGTTTTTTGCATTAAAATCACCTCCGATTATGAAACTTGATCCAAGTGATTTAAATAACGTGCAGTAGTCTTGTTTAATTAAATTATATCTTGGGGGGCAATATATTGACGATACACTATATTCTTTGTTGTTATTTATAAATACTTTTAAGGTGACTACTTGCATAGATTCCTCTTCAATTTTAAGATCTATAAAGTGTTTGATGTTTTCTTTTATAACCACCGACGATCCTCCCCTTGCCCTTCCTGCTGGATGAATGGCGTGGTAACAATTGTATCCATATATTTTAAGATATGAAGTTGAAGTAAAATGGGTTTCCGATACTAGGCATATCTCGATTTTTTCAGTATTTAGGAAAATTTCTAATTCAGGAATATGTTGCATTAGCCCATTTGCATTCCAGGTTACTATTCTTAATGTTTTATTTGTTGTTGTTTGCATCATTAAGCATGGATTTCATTTCATTTAGAGAGTCTTGCTTATCTAACCTGTTGCTTAGAGCTTGAAGGCATTTCTCTTGTTTAGCTAAACGAATGTTAAAAGCTTCCATGCTTCTTAGTATCTTTTGGAGCACTGCTGTACCTTCAGTAGTGTGCTCCGAAATAATTGGTTTTGTCATGACTACTTGCGAGTACAGTTTTGGTTTTGGTTCTCCCGTTTTACTAGCATGAGGTTTAGGTTCCTCTTTGGTGGAAGTTTGATAATTTTTTACCGATACTCCTGGACTTTGTTTTCGCGTTTTATTTCTTATTCGTTGTAGCTCCTTAGCTATTTCACATCCCAGCCGAAAATGAAAAAATCGATAATACAAAGAGTATCTTGACTACTTCAGCCGAAAGTTTGGAAAAGTCTCATTTAAGTGAACGATTAGATTTAACCAGATAGACACCAATATCACTAGACAGATTCGATAGCCCATGACCATAGGTAGATTTTGGTTATAGGTTAGGGGTAAGTCTGAAGGGGTTATAGGGGTGAAATTTTTATTTTTCCCTCATTCTGACGATAAAATCGTTCATCATTCTAGGTTTTGGCACATGGACACCAATCTGACTATGCTGATTCGATAGCCCTTGACCATAGGTAGATTTTGTTTATAGGTTAGGGGTAAGTCTGATGGGGTTATAGGTGTCAAATGCCATATCTGTTTCATACAGCCGAAAAATGTCGATAAAGAAGTTAAATGATTTTCAAGCAAAGTCGTCCATCATTCCAGATTTTGGCACATGGACACCAATCTGACTATGCAGATTCGATAGCCCATGACAATAGGTAGATTTCGATTATAGGTTAGGGGTAAGTTTGATGGGGTGAAATTTATAACATCTATATAAAGTTAGGGGTAAGGTTAAATCTATAACATCTATATAAAATAAATTTTTGAAAGTTGGCCGTATGCTGCTATAATAAACACATGAAACTATAAGTTAATATCGGTTAAATTGCAAATTGTATTTATTGTTTGTTACGATACATATGTTTGCGGGTGGTTAAGTAGATTAATCACTTTCGACTACGATATTTCAATTTAATAGATAATTTATTAAACTTTCGGCTCAAGTAGTCAAGACACTATCTGCATTATCGATTTCTTCACTTTCGGCTGACAACTTTCGGCTAACTTTAACAAGGTATCGAAAATATCTATTTTTGAGTAAAACCTACCGTGCGATTTACGAGTGGTGCTGATGTTAATATTAAAAGTGATTAATGGCACCGTGACGTATATCGTTAGATTCATTGGAGTGACTTCTATCACCCGACCAACATACAGAAAAAATTCTATGACCTTTTACGGAAATATCCCATTTTTGGTAATACCTTCTATGCGATTTACGAGTATAGATTGAACTCATTATGATCGATCTCATTACGAGTGATAAAAAGTGGATTTAGTACCGGCCAGCCATCAAAATCAGTTACAAAAATTAATATTCGTGTCAAGAAAAGTTGCTGTGTGCCTGGTGGGATTAGAAATGAGTCATTGTCACTACGAACTTCTGGAACCTGGTCAAACTGTTACAGATGAACGTTACCAGGCCCAATTGATCATATTAAGTGATGTTCTGGAGGAAAAAGAGAATTTAATGGCCAAGAAAAGCAGAAGGTGATTTCTAGTTGCATGACAACGCTCGTCTATATAATCAGCATGATCAACCTAAGAATTTATCTTCTCCGTAGGCTGGGAAGTTTTACAACATGCGGCTTATTCTACAAACTTGGCTCCCTCTGATTAAATACCTCTTCTTCAGATCGATATCATCATATTTGAAAGACCAGCGGTTCACGAAAGTTGAAGATGTTCAAAAATGACTCGATGACTATTTTGCTTTGAAACCACCCACTACAGAAACTTGCGAATATGAAGGCAGTCGTCATCTACCTGATAAATGGCAAAAGAGCATAGAAAGTAATGGCGATTAACACAATTTCTACTTACACACCTAATACATAAAAAAATATAAGGTTGGGGAAAAAATCCATTATTTTATTTATTTTGTTTTGGCTCAATTCTGTGCCGTTTTTTCGATAACTCATTGCCATTTAAAAGTCAATTACATTATGCTGCTTTTCCAAAACGCCTTCTTCCTATTAGCAAAAAACTGAGATAGCCAGTTTTTACAAGCCTCTTTTAAGGCCATTTTTACACCACCAAGAGCACTTGCCATAGACAAAAAGAGATGACAATCGCTTGGTCACAGGTCCGATGGATGCATAACAACTTACCAACGTAGTTGCCGGAGTTTCTGGTGGGTTTTCATGGACGCGTGAGGCTTGGCGTTATCCTGGTGGTACGCGACACTTCTCCTATTGGCTAATTATGACCGCTAGTGGTCGATTGCTGCCTTCAGTCGATGCATTTGCTGGTAGTAGAGGTTGAATTGAGCTTTTGGTCATTAGACAGCAGCTCACAGTAGATGTTTCTCTTCCAGTCCCATCAAATACATAGCAAAATCTTCCTGGGCATCAATCCTTGTTTGGCCACCGTTTGGATCGCTTCTCCGACATTCGAACATGATCGTTTCCTCTTGATATTGTCGTATATGACCCATTTCTCGTCGCCAGTTACCACACGCTTTAGAAATAGCTCGATTTCGTTCCGTTTGGCCAAGATCTCGCAGATGGAAACACGGTCCATCAAATTTTTTGCGTCAACTCGTGAGACACCCAAACATCTAGGTTCCTTTTGAAACCAGCCTTATTCAAATAGTTTAAAACTGTTTTGTGGTCAACCTTCAGCTCCTGGGCGATTCTACGACAGCTCGCATGCCCGTTTACTTCGAAAATTTCTAGGAATTTATCGAGATTTTCGACGATAGACATTCCAATGCGTAGTGCATCTTTGATATCGAAATTACCAGAACAGAACCGTAGACACCAAAATTGCACATGATTGGCTGTGATAGTATCGAAACCATCGACAATGTTCACAATTTCGGCCGCCTGACTTGCGTTTTTGACTTGTCCGAAGCAAAATTGTAAAACATATCAAATATTCCCTTTGTTTACCACCATCCTTGACACGCTATAACTCACAACTGTATCAATCAATCAAAACCATGACATGGTATACTGCGACAAATATGTATATCACGAGATATATGTATGTCACTAAAGCCATCTAGCGAAAAAAATAATGAATTTCTTTTTCCCCAATACCCATTATTTGTTCCAATAAACGAAAAGAGTCTATATGGAAAATATAGAAGTCACATAGAAGCCGCTACTTCAAGTAAAACAATTTCGGCAAAAAATCACGGGGACCTTCAATTTAAGAGAAAAGCTTAAGTTCGCAATTTCAAACCGATCAGTCAATCCGTACGACAGACTCACAGAGAGCTTTTTCAAAAGTAGATTTTCTATCATCGCCGATGGAACGAATGGTACATCTCCAAAAATCTCAAGGTGAAAAATTCGATCTCGGTCGCAGTCTTGTTAATCACCCGAAAAATAGAGGCTGAAGGAAGTTCTGATTAATCACACTTTTGGATTTAAATACACACGATCAGTGTGCGAGGGTGTGAGATTTTTAGAGATAATTCATATGGGGTTGTTTTAGATATCTTGCTACCCCAATTTTTCTTTGTAACTAATTTTGTATATAAATGAAGATTGTTAATTTTATTTCTTTTGTGATTTTCAGTTTCTTTTTCGTAGTATAAAAGCTTCGGCTTATGCTTGTAAATATACGAGTAAATATACAATCGATACAATTAACTTCTGAATAAAACGTCATTCAAATGGCCTCCACGACTTCTTCTGCAGGAACGAATTCGATGAACCCAATATTCGAGCACTTTTCCACTAAATCAAGTCGTATGTCATGAATAGCACGTTCAATATTGACTTGTAAAGCTTGAAGAGTTTGGTTTATTGCTAAAGACCAGTGGCTTCAAACAACCCCACAAGAAATAGTCTAATGCTGTTAAATCACAACTTCTTGGAGGCCATTCAATATCACAATTTCTTGAAATAATCGAATCTCCAAACTTTTCTCGCAATAATTCAATTGTTGCACTTGCTGTGTGGGAAATAAAAAATGACAGATCATGACATATTACAAATGGCCGAAACGTCACTTAAAAATCATATCATTCCTATTGGAAAACCCATTAATTAGCAACCAGCGCCATAATAGTGAATTTGTCTTCTAATTCATTGATAAGGAAATTGTTAATTTTTACAAGACCTTTCAAACCACATGCCACATGTTTTTAACGAAAAAAAAAATGTGCTACCAGCGTCACAACGACAAATTTATGAATACTAAGTACTTCAGATAAATTTTCGACAAGTTTCAAATCCTTTCCAAATGTGTGTATGTAAGAATATATAACTTCTATACTAAATTAGTAAGTGGCCACCAAACGCTGATAACGAAATTGTTGCTGGTTCAAAAACCTATCAAACGATATTCTACTTGATTTTGTGATCTTTACAATGATATGCACAAATAACGGGTGTTTTTTTAAGCCCGATAGAACTTTTTTTTATGAAAAATATACTCTGGATGATCTCAGTATACTCTGGCAAATCATGAATAGACTCACGCTTGAACAGCGCTACGAAATTATTAAAATTTACTTTGAAAATCAGGCCGGGGATCGCGTTACGGTCAATGGAGATCGTTTCCGCACCATGATCAATGATTTTTTGACCGCAACCATTGACTTATTAAACTCAAAATTTGGCGATAAGGTGATTTAGAGAAATGGACCTGTCAATTGGCCTCCAAGGTCGTGCGATTTGACACCTCTTGATTATTCTGATAAACCAGAAACAATTGACGCCTTGAAGACCACCATTGTTCGTGTTTCGGCCCAAAATTGGCCGTCCAGAATGCGTTTCGTCACGAACAGCAGCCTCTGCCCCTATGCCCGAAATCATTTTCAAATATTAATGCCATGTATTGAACTTTCAAGTTCTATCGGGCTTAAAAACACCCTTTGTTATTGAACGGCACACCTCTGTATTTTGTTCGTTTAATATAGTATCTTTTAGGGGCTAGTTTGTTTCGCCTCAATTTATGAATGAAAATTTCGCACAAAGCGGCTTTTATAATTTCTGCTTTTTTCTAGAAGTTAGGTTTTATTTGTTTCGTCTTTCAGGCGAAATTTGAAATTTTATTTAGTGTTTTTTCAGCTCCTGGACCAGCACTAATTTTCTCCCGTGAGCACTAATTAGCACAAGTTGGACTTAATCGGTATGCAAAGTTTCGTACAAACTCTACGATATCCTGTTACTGGCCATTCAAAGTGTGTCACTCAACGAATTTAATGAATCAGTTTTACTCAAAAAAATCTTTCGCTACCAATCCGTTTATAAATCAAACCTATGTCATTTGAAAGGTTATGCCTTATTGAATTTTAAAAACTAAACCACTCAAACGGTGTTGGACACTACCATATTATGTTAATGTGAGAACGAATAGTGCTTGTTAGATTTGCTTACCCATCTCTATGGTTGTCTTGGTCGTCAAATTCCTCTACGTTTTAGGTGGTGGGTAGTTTTGAACCACTAAAAACCAGTATTTGACGGGTACGGTAATACATCGTCATGCTCGAAATTTTCCTAAAATTTAAATATATTATTATTAGAACAATCAGAAATTTCTCCTTAAGTTTTATTTTGGTTGCATTTTGCTAAAAGTGTATTTTACGCTTTAGATATTCAAGCACCTAAATTATTGTAAGCATGAAGTTTTAAGGTGAAGCTATCATTGTAATCTGTTGGCAACCAAGAACTGACAGTGCCTTAATGCTGTGCAGCTAAAATTAATCCCTATCGACTAAAATTCATTTGCAAAGATTTTGCAGGCCCCTGCAAGGTACAGGCTTAGTTTAAGTGATATCACGGTTTCCCACAAATTTCTATAATTAACTGAAAAAATGTCAATTCAAAATGTTATCACATTCTAACGATAATTATTTTCTGTATGTTCAAATATTTAGGAGGAAGAGGTGCGCACGAATTACCAATAAAACTGAATTCGACTAAAACAACATTAAAAGCCGCATAAATATAACAAGTAAACAAAATGTAACGACGACCAATATACTGTGTATTCCAGATAAGAAAGTGATAAGATGTTTTGTTTTATGTAAAAAAAAAAATTTATGTTACCAGTATTATAACACTTGGTGTGGTGATATAACCAACAGTTATTTCTAATTAAGTTTAATTTTTTTTATGGTGAAGTTAATTTATTATGTCAGTTATCATGACGTACCATACACTTGTTGATCGTGAATTTCAAAAACGGAATTCAGCAGACAAATTAAGACGTAAGAATATTTTTTGTTATTTTTAAATTAAATTAATTACATTTTCTTAAGAACTGATATTTATTATTTTAAGTTCAAAATGAGTTTTTCTGTTTGCTAATTATTTACTTTAGGAAATATAATTAACTAGACAATTAATTAAATTCTTTGTTTCTTAATCGATTAATTTTATACGGTTGGTATTGTAATGGTGCAGTCTGTTATATACGCCCGGCGTACAGAACCCAATTTTTTCCGAAAAATTTACTATACCGCCTTAGCTATAGTTGCTGGCCACTTTTTAATTTTAAAATTTTATAACAATCGATGGTTAAAATTTGTCGTGTTGCAGAGCGTGCCGAGAAACAAATAATTCACTGCATGATCTATCGACGCCTGCACAATCGTCATCAAGTGTAAACAAAATAATTAAAAAAGACGAGGACGAATTTGTATTGGCATTGTAAGCGCTGCGACACACGACACGGTAAGAAACAATGTCCGGCATTCAACAAAAAATGTGAACAGTGCGGTAATAATGGTCATTTAAAAAAAAATGTGTCGCTCCAAAAAGAGATCAGCGGAAAAAAGTCAAAATATAAAAAAATCGAGGGGGGGGGGAGGTCGGTGGACATTCATGCGAAATTCTCGGTCGACATTCATGCGAAGAGCTGGAGCTAGTGAAACGCGTTCATAAAGTGGATATACAGTTGGGTTGTTACAACAATTATGAGTATGCTATCAATTTTGTTGACAATCCGAAGTTCAAAATAATTCCACCGCGTCGAGTTCCAGCTGCATTTAGAGATAAAACAAAAGAGGAATTGGACAGAATGGTTACAACGAAAGTTTTAGCACCAGTTACTGAACCAATCCCAGCCGTAAGCCCTATGCTGGTGGTAGAAAAAAAACGGAAAAATTCGAGTGTGTATGGATCCAGTCGAATTAAATAAAAACATAAAACGACGCCATTACCCGTTGCATACAGTAGAAGAAATAGCCGGAAAAGTAGGAAAGGCCAAGCTTTTTACAAAATTGGATTGTCAACATGGTTTCTGGCAGATTAAAGTGACTGAAAGAACTTCAAAATATTTAGACATGCCGTTTGGTATAAATTCTGCACCTGAAATATTTTCGTAGACTATGAACGAGACATTGCAAGGCATCGATAATTCCGAGGTGGCCATGGTAAAATTTCTTGGACATATTTTTACATTCAATGGTTGTGAGATTCATCCGGATAAGGTATCAGCAGTTCATCGTTTGAACACTCCACTTAATGTCAAATAATTGCAGAGATTGCTTGGTACAGTAACATACCTTGCAAAATTTATTCCGAAATTTTCAGATTTGACAGAACCATTGAGAAGATTAATAGTGAAGGACACCACATGGGTATGGGGTGTTGACCAACAAACAGCTTTTGACAAGTTAAAAGAGGTCATCACTATTATCATTATTATGAAGTAAATCAAAGCCCCAAAATAAAAAACCGATCGCATATGCCAGCAGGGCATTGATGAAAGCCGAGAAAAATTATCCACCAATCGGCAGAGAAGCAGCCGACCTAAGATTTGTGTGCAAAAAATTGGACATCGAAACCGATCAAAACCATTGGAAACGATTTTCAAAAAACCGATTTCATAGGCGCCGGCCGCCGATGCGTTTACAACAAATTCTTTTTGATGTTTTGCCATATTCGCCGCACAGTACAATACAAGAAAGTAGCTGACACACTCAGTCGCGATTGCAAAGCTGAACCAATTGACAAAAAATGGACAGATAGCGAAGAATACAAAATCAACGCCGTATTCGCAATGTAGGACGTGGCGAAAAATCACTTAGCAAAATTGACAGACGAAGATTTTGAATTACAATCGCTACGTACAGTTGTCGAAAGAGAATGGGCAACTGATGACAGCAAGTTGCCAGAAGCAGTCAAGCCGTACGCGAGCTGAACGCCCAAAAGTGTTAGCTGATGTACACAAAGGTCACATAGGTGTCGAAATCATTCGCAAGAGCGCGAAGCAGCCTCTACTGGCCTACACAAACAAAGGAAATTAAGGAATTTGTCGAAAAGTGCTCTACATGTCAACGCACTCGAAGATCAAAAATAAAGAAACGATTACTACAGAAAGTTTTGCCGGACTATCCATTTCACCTAGTTTATCCAGACATGTTTACGTTCAAGGGCAAAAACTACGTCATAATTGCCGATCATTAATGACGGCTTTATGGATTTTCAAGAAGTAAAGTCAACAGCATCGGCAACAGCCATTTTGCAATTTAAAAAATGATTTGCTATTCACGAAATACCGGAAACGTTGGAACCAGATGGTGGTCCACTGTTCGCATCGAAAGAATTCAACATTTTCGCGTTGAAATGGATTCGCTGAACGCAATGTTCAGGCAGCAAAAAATACACCACGCAATGATATTTTGGGTTCTCAATGCCAACGATTGTTTAGCCTTCGCACAAGAACATTTATACTTATCAGACAGGACGATTTGAAACCGCAAATCATCAGCGGTGTCACCAAAGAATTGGCAAAATTACGCTTTCAACAAAAAATGTACGCCGATCGTGTTTTATCACCATTGAAGCAGTTAGAATTGAACGAAAAAGTTCGAAATTTCGTTAGTTATAAAAGATCATTCAATCTATACCCACGGATTATCATTTATATCACGGCTCTCTCAATATTAGGTACTCATAAGTATTACACAAAACAAAGTTTCGTTTCTTTTCGTTATCCCGTTAAGCAGCCACTGTTGCGCCAAAAGAAAATGAGACCAAAATGAAAATAACGATGTTATTCGACACTAGTCATGCGATAGGTAAAGGGTTTTCCAATAAGGAAGTGACAACTTTTTTTTATAAATAAAACGCAAACCATTTGTGATATCTCGAAAATTACCACTAGCAAGTTTGCAGGTGTCGTTGAATCCAATTTTCGATGACTTGGCCACACATGTCAACGGAAACGGCCGCTATCTCGCCTTCAATATTGGCTCCGAGCTACTTTAATGATTTAACGTAGCTCCATAAAAAAGTCTAGAGGTGTTAAATCACACGATCTAGGCGGCCAATCGACAGGGCCATTTCTGGATATAACACGTTTATCGATCTTAGATTTCAATAACACGATTGTTAGACCTACTGTGTGGCATATCGCACCATCTTGTTGGCTCTGTGGCGACCTCCATTGACTGTAACGTGACGGTCATTTTCATCAACGAAAAAAAAACGGTCCAATGACACCACCAGCATGAAAACCACACCATACACTTATTTTTTGTGGATGTTTCTTGAAGCATGTGAGGGTTTTCACCTGACGAAGACCTTTAGTCAAACATGCGCTTCATCACTGAAGATGAGTTTGCGATGAAATTGGTCATCTTATTCCAACATTTCCAGAGCCCAATCCGAGAACGAACGCCGCCTCATATGATCGAGTAGCTTTAGTTCTTGTGTTAGCTGGATCTTATAAGGGTGCAAGCCAAGATAATACCAAGATGATACTTGAACAATAATTACGACCAAAAATTGGAATTAACGCTCTTGAAGTTGCAGTCACCGACTCGTAATTTTTGTAGTAAATTTTAATTATTTGTAAACAAAACACGATATAAGCGGCGTCGTGATTCTCCCTTCAGGCTAAAATATCGATTAAATTATATTGGGCGCCACTCTGGGATTCTAGAATGGTTGATGGTTGCCCGCGTTCGCTCAGTCGAGTAGTCCACTCCGGCGTGAGGTAAGAGGAACCCAATTCGCTACCAATTTATTTGAAAATATATATATTTATTTGGATAATGATAAGAAAGGATGACTTACCAGCTGTTCATGTTAGCGTGTGTGACGGTAATGTCTTGTCACTTTTGAGTCCCGCTCCTTGACAAAATGTTCGATGTACTTGGAGTACTTGTAATACCGGTTGGAGCCCGGCTATCCTCTATCGCACGGTTAGTTCGATAAATTGCCCCTAACCCCGCATACACTGTGCTGTAGCACTACTATACGCACTGTACTTGATCCCGGGACGGAGAATTCTCACAAAATATGTAATGACCTTAGCGGCACCGTTGTACCATCCGATAAAGGTACAGTTTTGTTGTTCATTCGCACACAAATTCAGCTTTTATATGTCACTCACAATCTTTTTTTCTTTGTTCTCTCTCGATCGAACTGTTGAATTAATTTTCTCGATCGGCATGCAATCCACGAACCAAACAAAAAAAACTTTTCTATACACACGCGTTTTTTATCTTCTCCAAAACGCGCTTCACACACAACACTACGGTACAAACTGTCAAGCCAATGGACGACAACCAAATAAAAAACTTGTTCCCGCAATTGATGTCCCTTTCATTATTCTATTTGCCTCTCATAATTTTGATTGCTCAAAACATTACAACAGCTGAAAAGCAAGAAGGTGGAAATCTTTGATAATGTAATTTATGTGTATTTGGATTCTGGACGCATGGAAATGTGTGGGATTGGAAAATAGCTTATTAAATTATGTCTCTCACTCAAAACCATCGTGAAATTGCCGCAACTCACCATTTACCGATTACAACGAACCGAGTAACAACCTCTCCGAGATGCCCGGTTACATAATCTCTTAGTTACCGAAAGAAAATTTGAAAATTGATCGAACTAATGTCGAGAAATTTTCTTTGAGGTTCTAGAGCAACCACAGTTTATCATGTTTAACGGAAATGCAGCTTTTTATGTTCCCTGAAAACAGATACTACCAAATATTCGTTTACTATCAATTTTCATTCCTGAAATGTCATCAGATCATTTCCGTGATACTTGACGCAATAGCCTCCTCTAAACCTCTCAACTTCGACCTTCGATTTGGGATCTGCTAGCTTTAGATTAGATGACCTGAAGTTTGATCAAGAAAGAATGGAGTTCAAAAATTTTTAATGGGGCATTTGATTAGGCCATAATGAGCCTAACATTATTTGTATGTCGATTGATCTTGTTTTTCGTTCTAATTTCGTTTTTGGTCCGATTTTCAATTCTGTTAGCTTTAAAGTGATAAAGCCTTATGATTTTTCTAGAACTAGCAGAATAAAAAAATTTAATAGGGCATTTAATTAGCCTAAAATTAACCTTTAATTTTCCAATTGTTTTTAAATCATTTTTGAGATGGGTTCTGTTTACTTTTTCTAAAGGTAGCAGAACCCATCAGTTTAATTGGAAGCGATGGAGTCCAAATTTTTTTAATAGAGCATTTAATTAGCAATAATAGACTAATAGCCTATAATAATTCATACTATCTTGTAATGTTCTGCCGTATGGGTTCTGCTAGCTTGAGGGACATTCTTAAGACCAAGTCCCCCACTTCAAAATTTCTAATTTTTACCTGAGGTTATATCTTGGTGAATATTTTCGAAATGTGTTATCTAGATTTTCTTGAACGCTTTCAAAAGTGCGATCTTTGTGGTGTTCCTCGCCTAAATTATTCGCACTGTTAGTATTACTATTTGATGGGCCAATCATAAAAATTCATATTTCGACCAAAACTTATATAGTGCGGAGTCGCACACGCAATTTTGCTGACATTTTCTCCCAGATAACTCCGCACATCAGAAAGTATACTTCGACGGCCCCTTTCGGCCGAATTATTTTGAGAGTGATAGAATGCGATTGTAAAGGTTTTTACCGCATACTCCTAAGCACTTTTTAAAATTTCGCAACATAAATTGTTTGCCGTTGTCCGTCACGATAAACGAATCAGATCTCCGCACGACGCATCGGTCGCAACATCACAAATTTTGAAAATATATCGATGACCACCAACGATTTTTGATTACTCCATTTAAATCTTGGAAGGAGTCCATATAATCTATAGAGACCATTTGCCAAGAGCGCGTTGGTGTTTTTTCCACTCCCAATGACCATAAACATTATCATAGTCTACAAATCCAGTTTTCACTTGAACACACTTCTTTAGCTTGCCATATCGGAACTGAAAATCCGGATATTTGTCTCGGTGATCCTCCCTCAGAAATGGCACCCGGTCTCGAACGCGCGTCGGGAACAACGTCCAAGTTGCTATGTGGTGTATTAATTCGAACGTGAATTGCTGGAATCTCATGGCTCATTTGCTAGCCGAAAGGCTGGATCCTTTAGATTCCTCAACCACATAAGAGATGCATACAATCTATGACAGTCCAGAAGGTCACTCCTTCAACGTAGAGTTTAAATTTTTCAATGGTCAGAACTATTACAGGTGAACGCCACCTACGCCTCTGCCGTTCATTTGAGTTTCTTATTTCCGTCCTTCTTTAGTAAATCGATCTCGTCACTTTCGAGAATAAACTGGTGTGAAACGTCTGTACCGGCTCAAATTAGTCGTCGAACCTTTTTAATAGTCGTCGGGGTCTTGAAATATGCCACTAATTTTGTCGGAGTCAATTCTCAGCCCGAACTCGTCCAGAATGTTGCGAAAGTTCCTGATCTCTCGGAGACATACTCTCAAGGATTATATCACCTAAATATGCAGATCCTTGGGTCAATAGTATTCAAGTACCTTGTCCATTACCCTGGTAATCGCCTGAGAGGTATTGCAAAAACTGAATGGCATGCATCTCTATTGGTAAAGCCCATGCCCCGGTACGATAAAAGCTGTTTTCGGTGTGCAATTCTATTTGCCAAAAGTCATCACTCAAATCTATATTCCAGAGGCACTTTATACCGATGGTAGGTGTCATTTTCCGTTACTTGGTTCAGTCCACGTGCGTTCTAGCAAAATTTCAGCTTCCCGAAGGCGGCTGTGCAGGTGTTTCTTTCCTTACAACTCCTCGTAATTGATGTTCCTTTCATTCTTCTACTTCAATCTCATAATCTTGGTTTGTCCTTATTATTTTGCAGTTAACCAATTATTACGCAGACTATTCAACACATTTCAACAGCTGAAATGTAAGATGGTGGGAATCTTTGGTAATGGAATTTTTATGGATTTGAATCCTGGATGCATAAAATTTTATGGGATTGGAAAATAGCTTATTAAATTCCCTCTCTCACCCTAGATGTCTCTGAGATTTTAGTTATTAAAGTTTAAGTTTAGTTTATTATTTCATGATTTTGTTCGTGGTTCTTGATCTGGCTTAAGATTATTAACGGATATTAGTGAATTTATATTAACGAGTGTATCACTATTCTATTATTTGTCTACCTCGATCCTTCCTGTGAGATTGTAGAATGTATTATTTTATTCTCCGTTCTCCTTTGATCAAACTGCTGTTGTTCCGTATACGCACATTATTGAGAGTATACTGGTGTGTATAGATTTATTGTAATAGTTCTTGTTCTAATCACCTGCTTTGGTTCGTTATCTTCGGAGAGCTTTATATTTACCGTACTGTCGTCACGATCTGTGGCTTGTGGCAATCTACTGGTTTTCAAGGTGTAAAATTTTCAAAAAATTCGTTTCGTTTTTCCACATCCATTTGATATAGAAGTGTTGTTATCTCCTCATAGGTAAGAATGGTATTACCTAACTTCTCCTGGGAGGAAGCGAGTGGTTGGAAGCATCTTGCTGCCATCATTTACAAACGAGTCTCTTCAAGTTTGCAACAAAGGCATCTGTGGGTAAAACAGTTACAACTCCTATATGTAGTAAGTATGGCTGATATGATTGATGATTTGAAATTCTTGTAATAGTTCGGAAAACCGTGGTAATTTCATTTTTATTTTATGAAGCAACCACGAGGGTTTACGTGTTATTGTCAAATATACTAGGAAGGAATATTCCTTTATGTTAATGTTTCAGTAAGAGCTGGTAGGTTTATTTGAAATTCAAACTCATCTAAAATGACTTCCAGTCTTCATCTTTTTCAATTTTGAGCTTCTCCGCTGTAATTATTCAAGGTTGCCTGCCCAGTTCCTTAAGGTAAAGCCATCCTTCTGAAGTAGTTTTGTTAAATATTTTCACATGAATGTCTCAATCATCCACATAGAAATCGCTGCGTAGTACTTTGGAAGCGGTTGGAAATCCTTCTTCACCCGATTCGAGTTGTACCATAATACCGTTTTGATTTTATATTCTCGCGATTTGTACATTTTTTAAATGTTGATGATGATATTTAAGTATTTGCCATCTCATGTCGCCAAGTCCTGTTGTATTTTTGGGCAAACATTCATTACTTCGCTTAATAACCACTGGTTACGTTTTCACCCTGCAGATACGTCAAAAATCACCTCCTGTGTTATTAAGCTCATATCGGATTAATGACAGCATGCTGTATTTTCATGAATTGTTTCTCTTATTGGAGAAATATCGCGCCTGCCATTATTTTAATCGCCTAAAATTTCTACTGAGCCCCATTTGTGGAGAAGTAGTATCCTCACTATATACTTTTATCTATAATTCCCATTTGAAGGGATCAAAATATTTTTTTGGTGGGGTTGTTCATTAATCTGTCAAAATGTCTTCAGTGTTTTCTAAGTTTCATGCATCGAGTTTTATTTCGTTGTATACTCGTGACGATTTTCATGGCTATCAAATTTCATGGCTATCAAATTATCCAAGATTACTAGATCTGGAGCATTATGGTAAGTCACTCATTTAGGATTTACGTATGAAAGTATATTTTTGAAAGAGTAAAGTGAGGACACTGCTGGGACCGATTTCTCCGAGTTGGTTTAAATAGTGGATTAAAGTGTGTTCACGTTACTCATAACAGACAGAAGAATGTTAAGTAGTATTTAAGGTCATCATGCCGCCTATTTATCCATTCTTGGATGAACGCTGTTAGAAGATAAGCCTACCGGTCTTTTCCGAGGTATGACAGTGCTTTTGTAATTCTGCGATCGTAGTAATGCGACCTACTGCTCTGGTTCTTGATTGTACTTGATTTAGCAGCTTCTCTTTCAACCTTTCCTTCACCGGATACTGTGCGAAAATCAGATACCACTCTTAAATCCGTATAAGATGGTACACCAATACAAGCGCCTTTAGAGGTTAAAGGTTACGTTTGTTAGAAGCATCGGTAGTTTTTATGCTACTGCTAGCTTTAGGTTAGGCATCACTTTCTTTAGCCAGATATCGTAATAATTACAGCGATGGAATTAAGATTCCACCAACATCAATGGATACTGGTTCTCTCATCTTTCTACTGGTAATTAAAATTGTTGTGGTTTTATGGTGGGCCAGCTGAATTCCGAATTTTAAGCCCTTTTGTTTAATTGTAATGGTCAACATTTTCTATAGTTTTCGCTAACATGACATTTGCAACGTCGTCCGCGAAATCCAGTTTCCACCTGATCAGGAACGCCGTTTTAGAATGCCGTCGAACAAAGTGTTCTAAAGTACAGATAGCACTTTCCTACTGATGCTTGAGATACTCCCTTCGTAACGTTGTATTCCATGAGACTGTCTGTATCGCGTATCAACACCCTATTGAGAAAATAATCCCATGGCAAGTAGGGAATTGAGAATAACAGATCCATTTGTCCAAGTTTAAGGAATTTTTGACCTCTATAGTGACCGACTTCACGCCATTTCTTTCACCTGCAGCTATATTGGTGATTTTAACGATGTTGTTAGTCGATCGAGCATTTCGAGATCCGTACTTTGATTTTGTAGGGTTTCCTTATAGATCATGATGACCTACTTGTTTTCCTGCTGATTTCACCAGGAATAAAAATTTGACATCACTGCAGACCACCAGTATGCTGGTGGACGACGACTATCTAGTAATCTTTCTAGTTTTCTACCATAATTAAATTACAGGAGTTAATAACACAGGTCTATTGATGAGAATGCTTCGGTCATTCCTCTCCTTTTCGTTATCGATTGGTCTAAGACATTCTCAAATTATTCGATTGTTATACGATTGCTTGTTTGGTCGCTTGCCTAGTTATACTCGTCCATAAATTGTTATTTTTCACATAGAATGGCGACATCAACTCTACTTGCATGCACGAATTGAATAGAAAGTCTTGTGCAACCTCGCTATCGTTGAGCTGGATCAACTTCATAGTTGATGTGCTTTTTCAATGCTGCAAATTTTTCATGTACTTAGGAGATCCCATTCTATCAACTTAGCACAGGTCTCATTTTCGTCTGAGTGTCTCTATAGTCAACTCTCAATAACTTGAAACAAACTTTATAGTTTTCCCATTAATGGGTTGCATTTAGGACCCTCCACCGTCGGCAATATGTTGAGTGTAATTAGCCAACGTTATAACAATTTTCAACTCTATAAATGTTTCGAATCAAATTGGTGGTGTATTCACTAATCATGATGTCAACAGTTTGCGGACCTGAACGTGCCTAATGTCTTTAATTTCGGCTAAAATCTATGTTTAGATATTTTATCTGCATTTTCTTATGAAACTTTATTTTAAAATTCTTTGAGCGTACATGTTACTCAAACTCAAATACGACTTTCATTTTCTTAAGCATCTCAGCAAACGACACCTTTAAACTTTTAGCTCCTAAATCTAGGGTATCGCCAGTTCTTTGATTTCCCTTCTTCTGGGTGTGCTCAATCGAGGCATCGTTTTGGTTACACTGTCCACGTTTTAAGATGATTTAACGGACGCGTCTTCTGTTTAGGTGAGGTTTGACATTCCTTCGATATTTTAGCAATTCCACGAAATTCTGGTAATTCGTTCACGTGTGGTATTTTATATGCCTACAAATTTTAATCATTGTCCGGGTTCTCAAAACTTTTCGTCTGATGAATGAGAATTAGAAGTGATTAGTAGTGTTAATTAGAAAATTGGTTTAATTGAGTGTTCTGTACAATATTTCAATATAAGAACACAGAATTAGATAACAAATATTTTTTAGCATTTAGCTTAAGCTTATCTCACTAATTAAAACATATCGCCCCAAAAATATTTCGAAATATTCTAAATTTATTAATTTGTTATATAGGCAAACACGCAGTCAATATGTCCCCAATACAAAATATACTCATGATTTTATTAGCCCTAACCCTAATCAGGCCACAAATTACCATACAAAATTCATCTATTGTAATTAATTTAGGTGCGACCTACACAAATATATTGGTGGCGTGACTTAATCAATGAATATTTTGTTTGTCAGCTAGGTATATTCAAAATAGACAGAATAATTTATACAACAGAAGCAATAACCATAAAATTAAATGATTGGAATTATTTTATGGATGAAGAGGGAATTTTAAAACACGCCCGATAATAATTTGTATATTCTATTTCATTTCAGTATTGGTCATTATAATCCTCATCTGTATTTCCATTTCGGGCCTCGTGGCAGCATTTAAAATTAATTCGCTAATCGAACGAAACTACAACGGAAATTGCCTTGTAAATGCTCAACTACAGTTTAGGAATAAATATGACCTGTCCAATCCGCGAATACGAAAATTTAATCGAACCAATAAAGAGGGCACAACGCTTGCCGCAACCAATGACACGATAAATGGAACGATATATGCATCACCAGATGATAAATTTTTCGATACGATGATCATCGATACATACCATACATATTGGGGGACACGTAGCGAATGCGAATATGTTTCAATTGCGCCCCTATTTTCATCGTGTGTCGCCGCCATATGGATAGCAATGTTTATGATTTGTGGCACGGGTAATTCAAACTCGTAAGTATTGCGAATTGTATAAATGGCATATATAAATTAAATTTATGATCGGTTTCTATTCTATGTATATAATAGGTTCGCACCAAAACCATGGCGAATTGTTACACCATCGGCAATATTTTTCATCATTATGACGATCGCCTCATTCGTCCACTTAATATACCTGAAAATTACATTAGACCGATTCTGTGATCAAATTCAAGCAAATCTGATAAAAAGTTACACGTGGAATGATCTGCTCGATCGATTCAGTACCTTAAGTAACGATTCAGAATTATTTTCACACGGGAGCTATCCAACCATTATAACGCTACTGTCGATTATAAACGTGTTATGGCTGGCCGTATTCATCATTATGATACTGAGATGTATATTTGTGGTAGATTTCCAATTGGTTACAACAACAGTTGCGACGACGACGGCAACACCGATGCTGAGTGATAATGATGCGCGTAAAAGTACCGAAACGTTTTTTGATGATTGCCGAGATGGGGCAGGTGTTCGATTTAAAGTAGACCGCGATGACGATGAGACATCGTTTGTAACAGCTCGTAAGTATATATAGATAAACCCTTCGACCTCACTGTATATATGTATAACAAAATCGCGACCTTTCTAATTCTAACAAAATCACGTAACCAACATACTCTTTGGAATTAAACACAAATTAAAACTTTTGATGTTACAGATGGTAAAAAATTTGATAAATTTTTCTCTGTTTCTCTTAATTTCCACAGTAGATGTAAGGATTGATTGATCGGATCCGCGCGCACTATGCTATAAATATGCGAATATCTAAGATTACAAAATTTAATTCCAAATGAAAATTACAAAAAAAAAAGATCGAAATCCAATTCTGACGATTGGATCGCGAGCGTATTTAAGAACTAGCACACAAACAAATTTTCTTTTGTATTTTCTTTCTTCTTCCAGCACAACGTACACCATCCGCAGTGACGGAACCAATTTTCGATAAAAAATAATTAATTTTCATTTTTAATTTAATTTATTATTATTTTACACCACCGCTCACTTCTAATTTTTCTTTTTTTTTTGTTTGTGTTAAAAAAAATGGAAAAATTTTAGTTTTAAATATTTGTTTTAAATAGAAAAGAAAATTTTGGAAATTTCGAATTTAAAACAAAACAATCAATAGTAAGAAAATAATGGAAATGTTCTATTGTTTATAAACCGATGTATTTATAATTTATAATTATTATATTTGTATAATGAATGTTTTATAAAATAAATAAATAACTTTAAAAAAATTCTATGTGGTTTTGGTCTTAACCTCGAGGAACGGAACAGGGTTGCACAAGGTTGTTTTTTGTTACTTAAAAACTGCAGGAAAACAAATTTCAGCCACAAAGGTAGGGGACAGAACAAAATATCGCGAGTAGTCCGTGATTTATTGAGGAAAACCTTCCAATCTGTGGTTGGAATTATACATCGTCCTTCGAGCATGAGCAACAACCAAACTAGCAAATAAGTCAACAAACCTACACAAGACCAACGAGCAAAATCGAGAGCCACATGAGATCATCAAAAGCGAAATGGAGCAGTTGCTGAAGGAACAAGAGGAGATAGGCGAAAAATTAATGGCACGAAATTACAGCAAGAGATGGAGATAGTCGAAACCCCTATTTTTATTTCCAGGGATGACGAGATAATAACGATGAACTCTACATTAAAAGAGAATCATCAGTATAGAGTAACAAGAAAAATAATTGCCGAAATAGGATTCAGGAGAATCAAGGGTACACTTACCCAAAATACAATTACCAACGTTAATGGCGAGTATGAGCTGTGGAACTCTTTCAAAGAGATTTTGACAGAGCTCGTCCACAACAACAACCAACTATCCAACACAATAAAAATGGCCTACTTAAAGTCAAATTTACAACAAGGAGCGGCCCAGTTAATAAGTCATCTCTCAACAACTGGTGACAACTATACGAGAACCTGGGAAATACTGCAAGCAAGATACAACAACGAAATTTTACTGGCAAATAAGTATTCCAACACATTGCTCTCTCAGCGAGAGCAATTCGATACTTGTATGATACTGCAATCGAAATGCTACACAACATCAAGAAGCTAGAGATGAGCCCTCTCTTCAAAGCACTAGTATTGTTTATTCTAGGCAAAAAACCTAGACCTTGAAACTACTAGGCTGGGATGCCAAGGATGCCAAGGAAGGCATCAACTGAAGGACTGCGACAAACTGATCAGCGAAAAAGCTACTTGTGTATGTTGTTTAACACAAATTCCAAAGCGAAATATGTGAAGGTCATCACTTCTGATAGTAATAACATGGCCTCAACGAGCAAAGGGATGATACAAATCTTCATAATTAATCAACAAGGTCAAGTACTACTATACCATCAGCGTAGTCAGAGTGGCTACCGGCACTGGACAACTCACCACAACGAGGGCACTAATTGATTCAGGATCACAGACAACACTAATATCATCGAAAGCTGCCAATATACTGAACATCATGAAGAAAAAAACACATGTCAACATTTCAGGCATAGTGGAAACAAGGCATGCATATGTAGACACACAATCAACATAACTGTAGTGCCAAGATTCGATGGAGACTTTAGCTTAGACATCGAAGCTTTAACATTCAACAAGCTATAACCCAACAACATCAATTTAGTGGATCCGTACTACAATCAAACTCATCCAATTGATTTCATAAAGGGTGTTTTTTTAGAGGTTCACATCTTTAAGTTGGCAACACTGTTTCGTTTGACAACCGATTTGACAGCTGACATTTACTTTGCCATTAGTTTGATTTACCATTTCATAATGAATACTCACGCCAGAGCAAGCCTTGTAAATTGTTGAAATTTTTTATCAAAATAATCGTTCTGTTGGCCAAACTCGTCGTGCATTACGTCCATTTTGCGGTCGTCATAATCGTCCATCAGAGCGGGTAATTCGGTTCGTATCGGTGGAACGTGTTCGTATCACATATACTCTAAATGATAATGCGCATATACCGTAGCATTGAAGGAGACCCAAACCAATCAACTCGACGCCGTTCTCAGCAACTGGAGATGGGTCCATCGACTTTATGGAAGATTATCTAAGGATCTTGGTTTATGTGCTTACAAAATTCAACTCGTGCAGGAATTAAAGTCATCCGATCATCGCACACGCCGCCTATTCGGCCAATAAATATACTGAGCAGAAATTGATCTTGATATTGATTTTCCAAACAAAATTTTATTCAGCGATGAAGCTCATATTTGGTTGAATGAGTGAAGATAATCCACAAGCCTTTGCGGAAACACCATTATATCCAGAGAAAATCATTGTTTGGTGCGACGTTTTATGGGATCATTGGTCCATATGTCTTCCAAAACGATGATGGGCGGAATATTACAGTCAACGGTGAACGGTATAGACATGATTTCTAACTTTTTGGACCCCAATTGGCTGGCATAAATCTTGCTGATATGTGATTCCCAGAACGGTGCCACATGAAACACAGCGCTGGATACAATTAATTTACTCAAAGAAACATACGATGAAAGACTAATTTCACGTAATTGGCCACCGAGATCATGTGATCTAACAGCATTCGATTATTTTCTTTGGGGATATGTTAGGTCACTTGTCTACGAAGAGTGATCGAAAATTGAACCTCCAGATTACGCCATGTACGCGCCAGCCGTGGCGGCCACATGTCCGAAATCATATTCAAGCATTAATGGCGTAAAATTATCTATCCAATAATAGGCACAAATTGCAGAGTTCGGATGGATCATAATTGACAGTCTGAGTAACGTGAACATCCAAGCAAGAATAACCCTGGTGACAACTAAGTCAATCGAGGAGCAACTGAAATTATTTGTGGAGATTGACAACATTCCTGAGGAAGAAGAAAATCAGGTCGAAAAGACATTCCAAACAACATAGAAGCGGCATGCTGGCAACATTGAAGCGGCAATCACGCTAAGAAATTGGAGAATCCCTGAGAAGAGCCTCAGCCAGACTTCTGTAAATCAAGAAAAAATTCACAAAATAGGATTCACAATTCATGCAAGATTACATCGATGTGGTTTAGATATGGAGTTAACACAAAAATATGTACTACATACCTCATCATGGTGTTATCAAACTAGACTGCACAACATCACAATAACCAAGCTTCGAGTGGTTTATGACGCATCAGCAAAAACAACTACTGGACTCTCATTAAACGACATTAAGACGAATGGCCCCAAACTACAATAGGATTTAGCCGACATACTAATGGCGAAAACACAGGATCATCACCACAGTCGACATTGAGAAAATGTTTCGTCAAGTTAGGCTTAACACAGAACATAACGACTAGCACCGTATACTGCGGGTAAAGGAGCCTTTAGCGCCCATTCCCCGTATAGGCTAAAGACTATAACATTTGGTGCTACCTTCACTAACTATCTAGCTATAAGAAGATTAATTCAGCTAGCCAAGAATGGATCCAGTACACATCCTGCCGCGGCGAAAATCATCATGACGGACTTCTAAGTGGAGGCTCTGCTGAGGATACAAGAACCTCAAAATCTCACAGCACAGGGTGGATTTCATCTAAGAAAATGGACATACGACTCTCCCAGAATATTACAAAATATTCCTGGCGGGCAACAAGCTAATGGACACATTCAAATAAAACTAAATGAATGCATTAAAACGTTGGCAATTTTGCTCCTTCTCTTCTTGAATTCGACATAACCGAATTGCAGCTAACTACCAAACATCACCAATAACCATCACGGCCTAGATTATGATGCAGGATGTATGGTAAACTGAAATAAACTAGGATGAGCACCTACCAGAAAACATAAGCGCCAAATAGCAGAAATACAAAGATGAGCCAAATGAAATATCATATATAAAAAATCTGAGCTGAGTCAACATGACATCAAGATGCAAAATGGAACTGAATGGGTTTTCCGATGCATCAGAGTATGCGTATGCTGCAGTGGTATATAGTGGTACAAAACAATGGATGATACCGGTGAAATAACAATCCAACTACTAATGTCCAAAACACGAGTTGTCCCAGTCAAAACAAAAATATCAATTTCTCGGCTCGAATTAAATGCGGACTTATTATTGGTAAAATTGATGAAACACATCATACGGGATACCACGAAACTTGAAGATATCAATTCGTACGCTTGGTCAAACTTAACCATAACATTATGTTGGATCAAAGGTGGCCCAAGCCGCTTCAAAATATTCGTGGCAAATAGGATTTCAACAATCTAGAAAATATTACTAACATTAAGGTGGCATCAAATCGTAAGAAAATACAGCAGACGCTGCCTCGCGTAGCATAACACCCAGACTGGAACAGTATGAACTCAGTATGGAATTGACTACCCTTCCTGAGAACTAAGCCACTCCAATAGAATACTGACTAAGTTACTTCAGACTTATCATTAAACTTACAAGCGGAGCTAGAAGAAAAAGTTGTGCTTATGACGCATATTGTCTACGATTTAGCAACAATAGGAGACAAAAAAGTATATGCATGCATTACCAAGGATCGAAAGCTAGCTTTACTAAACCCAAATCATACACAAACAACTTATCATCCTAAACAAAAACAACGTAATTACGCAATGAATAATTGAGGACGCCCATAAAAACCCATTACATGGTGGCACACAACTGACACTGGCAATCCTGAGACAAAAATATTGGATCATTGATGGCAAGCGAGCAAAACGACAAGTGATACAAAACAACTTGGAGCAACTAATGAGCAGTTTCAAATCATCAAGAGTGAGACCGGGAAGACCGTTCACTAAAACAATAATCGACTGCGGGGCCCATCCAACTAACAATAACCAAAGGTCGAGACAACAAATCCTACAAGATATACATCGCCCTATTCATATGCATGGTAACAAGGACCACCCACATCGAGATAATGAACAGAAGCATTCATAGCGGCCTACAAAAGATTCATCTACAAACGAGAACTATGCACGGACATATTTTCCGACAATGGAACCGTTTATGTTGGAGTAAATACCGAAATGAAAAGGACGAACCGTGCAGCCTTGACAACATTACCCGACGGCATAGCGGCTATGCTGGCCGCTGATGGAACAAACGGGCACTTTATATCTCCTCACACTCCACACTTTGGTGGAATATGGGAACCAGAAATATAGTCTTTAAAATTTCACCTCAAGAGGTGAGTTAACTCTTACATTCGAAGTTATGTAGTATCACCACTCAAATCGAAGCACATTTCTGCTGCAACTCCCTCAAAGCGATATCAGAGGTGACTACCAGCAGCATGGGATAAGATGGCTCAAGATTTTTGTAAATGATGGTCGGCAGAACATCTTCACCAACTTCAACGACGGACCAAAAGGAGAACAGTGCAATCAAATGTAGCAGTAAACTACCTGGTACTAGTAAAAGAATATCAACTACCGGTCTCATGACGATGGAAATTGGGACGGGTTCTTGACACTCATGCCGAAAAGGATAATTTGGTGCGAATTGCAACAATTAAATGCAAGGACGCGACATACAAACGACCAATAACAAAACCATGTAGGCTACCTATTGATGGTGACTCAAATGAGACATTGCATATATAACCACTCTCACTGATGTAGGCGTAGCAACCAATGATGCCAGTAGAATTCCAACTCTGAAGTTGGAAGTGAACAAGTCATGGCCTAGACAACAACCACATCGCCACGCCAAAACTATAAAAAGGATGAACCACCTAGCGTTAGCCGTACTCTCGGTGTGCTGTCTGTTCGGACTCGTTACCACTAACGTCGAAAATAAACCTTTCAACCAGTCTACAAGAATTTAATTCGAGAAGCTAGCTATAGGCACGTTAGAAATTGTCGCTATGGAATGGACTCTGGCAATTCAATACAACATGAGCAGTTATTGGGAAGAAATCAAAAACTGTAAGGTAGGTCACGGCGAATTACAAGCGGCCTGTAACGGGGTGGCTGGACTAAACTGTAATATTCTAGAATAGCTTCAATGGTAATTCAGCAACTTGGTCACTGATAATGAGCTGCTACTAAGCAGCAACAAGGAAAAACAACGCGTAAGACGAGGTTTTGGCCATCCAACAGGTATCATACTGGGAGACATGTTTGGAATTCTCACTCAACGTGAAGCGAGGGAGTATGAGGATCGGTTTGAGGAGCTCAATAACAACGAGTACGAGCTATGTTGCTGAGTAAGAATCAAACGACCTTGATTGACAACACGGTCAAGGTGGTAAAACATTATACAAACCTCACTGCCACATCAATAAACAACTTAATAAACAGGCAGCAAGAACTACGTCAAAAAATTACGCAAATCCAGGAATATCGAACATATGAGGATAGGGAAGATAGTTATCGGTGTTGATCGGCTTCCTCAAATTAACCCTAGTATTGGATAACTTAAAGGATACACAACAGGGCTTACTTGACTTGGGCTACGACGCGCATCATGGTATACTACACTTCTCAATACTTGTGCCAAATCAGAAGAGCAATTATTCTTGATTCGTTAACACGTGCTAGGCTCCATCACCATTTCAGAACACTAATTATTGAAATTGCTGTACCACTCTCATTCACGAGGGATTATACGTTGCTGTAACTAGTTACTGTACCAGATATACATCATGGCACTACTCAATAACAAATTATCATCTCAACCGAATATCTCGCCATAGATGACAGCAGAGAACATTTCGCAACAATGACAAGGGATGATGTAAACCGTTGTCAAATTCGCCTATCGTGAAACTTTGCGAATTATTCGTACTAAAATGAAACAAAAATCTCTACACAGTGTGCCGGAGCAAGACGTTGAACGCAACCGATCATTGGATTAAGCGATACGCACCTAATCAATCAAAATTTTTATTACCACACGAAAGTACGGTCGATATCATCTGCAATCATGAGATCCCGCCACACACATTCAAGAACTCTGAACTAATCAGGACTGACCCCGGCTGCATGTTAAGTTATTAATCATAGCTCCTGGTGCAACCGAGAGAGCTACCAGATCAGATCTTCCACCATATTCATCACTACAGCATGCATGATTCACATACTATTCTGGAGCATATTGATATTGGAATAATCTGGACGATAAGCCGCGAACGCAGAATAACCGTTGAATACCACCAACCACCCTCACTACTGCCAAGGCTGAGAGAAATTAGAACAAATTAAAAAGCCAACCTGCTTATTCTCTTCTATAATTCCCCACCAAAGGTAAGCACACTACTCATTAAATAAAACTATTCAATAAGAAAAATTATAATTCCAATCTGTGGTTGGAATTATTCATATAGTCTAGGCAGTTGGATTATACTATTTTTTAGACTGATTCCGTAATCTCTTTAATTTTGTTTCATAGTTCATTTAATTTATATTAACTTACCATATACTATCATGGAAATTGAGATCTGTTTACTTTACGCACTACGTTAAAACATTTTCTGATTATTTTGTTAGGCCGTGTTCGTACAAATAATAAAATAATGGCTCGGCTATTCTGAATATGGACTCGATGATACATTGTGTGTTCTATTTTTGGATATAAACTTCAATATGCTGGTTCAATGGGTTTAAATATATATACAGCGCCGATCTCTTGTTATGTGATCGCTGAGAACATAAAGTGGTGACCCCGATATGAGGGTCACCAATCCGATGAAACATTTTTTTTACCGAATTATATTTTACAGCTTCGCGGTGGATGTCCTAAAAGTTACAAGAAAACAGTTTAAGTTTAACAAGTTAACAGTTTAACAAGTTCCGGTATATAAATATTAATAAATTGCGATCTGTTTACTTTACGCACTACGTTAAAACATTTTCTGATTATTTTGTTAGGCCGTGTTCGTACAAATAATAAAATAATGGCTCAGCTATTCTGAATATGGCTACTCGATGATACATTGTGTGTTCTATTTTTGGATATAAACTTCAATATGCTGGTTCAATGGGTTTAAATATATATACAGCGCCGATCTCTTGTTATGTGAACGCTGAGAACATAAAGTGGTGACCCCGATATGGGGGTCACCAATCCGATGAAACTTTTTTTTTACCGAATTATATTTTACAGCTTCGCGGTTGGATGTCCTAAAAGTTACAAGAAAACAGTTTAATATAATTTTTTAAATTTTTATTTTATATTTCTTTTTTTATTCGTTTTTTTGTTGGATTTTAATTATTTTTCAATTTTTAACTATACACAAGTTTTTTTTAATTTGTTCTGTCTGTTTTGTTGATTTTGTTTAAATTTTAAATCGATCAAATTTAAAATTTACTTTTTATGAAATTGAAGTTTTATTAATATTAATCTTTTATTGTTAGTAAACATTTTTTTTTTCATTTTGTATTAATTTCATAAAAACAAATAAAATTATATAATTTGTATGTATATAATAATAACGAAATTGTTTTTATTATTATTAAATGTATATTATTGTATTTTATTTTATAATATATAATTATATAGAACCGAAAAAATCAAAATTAAATTTAATCGTAATATATAATAATTAAATCACATTTCTTTATTTATTTATAAATATATATATTTTGTTGTTGTAATATCGATCATTATTTATATATTAATCATATAATAATTAAATTTGTTAAATAAAAAATAGCAAATACATAAAATGGCATCTATTTATATTCGTTGATTTTTTTTTTAGGGGGGGGGGGAGGGGGTTTAATAAATATTTATTTCAAAAACATAAAATAAATTTTTTAATAGAATTCATAAAAAATATTTAATATTGTCTTACATTTTTAAAATTATTATAAATAAATTGATCGACATACGAATTATTATAATTTTATTTTTTGATTGACAATAAATACAGGCAATATTTAAAAACAAAACAAAAAAGATTTTAATATTTGATATGAATGTTTTTTTTAAATATTATTATTAATCCAAGTTTATTTCTCGATCAATACATAACTTGTATTTTATAATAAAAATTTAAATATTAAATTTATTAATTTTTTTTTTAATATATTGCAAAAAATTATTTTTTTTTTTTGTATTTATTTATTGTTTCATAACTTTTGTTGTATAAATTTTTTTTTATTTATTTCTTTATATTTTTTTAATTAATTATAATCTAACAATTTCGCAAATTTAACATGTTCAGCTATAATAATAATTAATAATAATTAAATATAAATTTATTTAATATATAAACAATCTAAATTTTCAAAATTTTTTAAAGATATAATATATATAATGTTAATGAAAAAATTTAGAAAAAAAAAAAATTAAAATTAAATGGAGACGTCTCGCTCCCAATTTCACAGTTATATAAAAAATATCGGACGCCATATACACGAGTACAGGGGAATAAACACAAAACTATTAAAATGGCGGTCGCACAAACAAATGAAAGTTGTATTAAGTAAAAATGGTTTATTAAAGTTTAATTATTTATTTATTTATACACTACGTTAGATAATTGCACAATTTTGTTTTATTTTGTTCTATTATTTTATAATTTTTATTTTGTTAGATTAATAAAAATAATAGTAAAAAAAAACAATATGTGTGATTTATATTATAAGTAAAAAAATTAAAATTGTTTATCCCTTTCCAAATTTTTTATTTTTATTTTAACAAATAATATAATGCATAACTTAACTTTTTAAAAGTTCTTCAGTCCGTTTACTAACACCTTGTAGCTTAAGTTGATTTTGTTCGCCCTAATAAAAAAAAATAAAATAAAAAAAAAAAATTATAAATGAATGTAAAAAATAGTAGTCATGGATATGTCAGCATTTAGGCGTACAGTGGTAAATCTGTTTTAGTATTAAATAAAGTATATAAATAAAAGCAAACAATAAAATAACAAAGCATAAAGTAAAGTATCATAGTCCAAAATATTGCTTACATATTCCAGTTTTTTTAAATGTTTTGTTAAAAGCTATATATTTTATATAATTATTTGTTATATTGTAACAATTATTTATATATATATGTATTAGTTTTGTCGTTTTGTTTTATAGTTTAAATAAATAAATATGTATATAGATAGTAGTATATATAATAAATAGTACATACATAAATGTATACAAGAATATTTTTGGGGGAGTTTAATACTTTGGGAGGGGAAATGTTGAGAAGTAAATTTTACCGATTATAAATTGTTTATTTACAAAAGAGATATTCCGGTATATAAATATTATTGAGGAAATACAACTAGATTTTTTTTTTATATAATTTTAGAATACGCTTAGCATAATATTTATAAAAAATAATATATTTGTTTTTTTTTTGGTAATTTTAAAAGTTAATTTCAAAATAATAACTATGTATATTTTATTTTTTAAATTATGTGCGTTTTTATATTTATATTTATTTGTATCTTTAATTAAGAATTAAGAATTACAAAATGTAAATAATTAACACATCGAGAGAGTTTATTTTACAAAAAAACATTAGAGTTCGTTAATAATGAAATAAGTATGTAAAGTGTTGATGTTATGATGACGGTCTGATTTGTGAGAGATGGTTTCGGTCGGTGACGTTTGATCACGTTTTGTTTTTCACAACGATCAGGATTTGCTGACACGAGATATTGAGAGCGAAGACTACGGTCGATTCTGTGGTTAGAGATTTTATTTACAAGTTTATGGTTCATGAACTGAGGATTTTGTCGAAGGACCTCACTTTTGAGGTTTTATTATTGCTTTCTAACTATCAATAAGATCTCTAAAATAAGATAGAAACTAGACTATTAGGCCATATTTGGCACAAAAATAAGGCGAGCTTTTTGCTCAAATCGAAAAAACGAAAGAAAATGTAAAAAATTATTGTCCAGATCGTAGCCAGTGCCGCCATATTTACTGGGGCACTTGTTTGTAACGCGGAGAGGAGGAAGGTGGGAGTTATCCTAGGATGCGACGTAGCTAGGCCATCAATCACAGGGATGAGTAACTTTCCAATTTTCTTTTAAGAACTAACCTCATTATTAGTAATATAGGTCAGGAACCCACCTTTATTATTAGCAATAGACAGTGGGTTCTGGATGTTACCCTGGTCTCCGATTTTATTTCACCTATGATTAGGTAATGGAGGGTGGCGATGGAGCATTCTGTACCTAACGTTTAAGCTCAATCTCCAAATTACAAATCAGTGCGTGTTCAGAAATCCCCCGGAGGAATTGGAGGGCAGGATACCATCTAGAGTCACAGGACTCCCCGACACGGGTAATGTTCTGGATTCAATGGTGGATACTCTTACTAGGGCTTGCAATACCTCTATGAGGAAAGCTTGCCCATTAACAAAGCTGAGGGGAAATCAAAAAAACTGTTTGGTGGACCTCGGCACTTGCCTAGGAATGCCTTACATAGGGAATGCCTCAGAGTATACAAAAGGGAAACAAGGAAGGCGCAAAGGAATTCGAGGAGGCCCTTCTGTGATAGAATGGAAGGGGTCTCGGATACCTCGCGCTTAAGATTCTCTGTTCCAGGCTATCTGATAAAACCGGATGGCGAATGGACGGTTTCTAGTGAAGAGACTTGATCTTTTGATGGAAGCTCACTTCCCGGGTAGTGAGGATGCGTCGATTGGGAGGTCTTTGGATGACTGCGGGTCTAGGAACGACTGCAGCGTCCAACTGTTGTGTACAGAGGATATTCTGAATACGTGGAAGATAAAATGGGCTATTAAATGTTTTAAGCCCTTTAAGTCAGCTGGTCCGGATGGGATTGTATACCAGCAAAAATTCAGAAGAACTCGGAGGTCTTACTTCCCTGGCTGAAGGTTATCTTCAAAGCGTGCCTGAAGCTGTCCCCTGTAAGCAACCCTAAGGACTTAAGACCAATATCTCTGTCACCTTATCTGCTGAAAACCATGGAAAGGTTGCTGGATGTCCACATTCGTTCGAGAATTGTACCCAGAAACTGGGCACAGTCTCAACTTACGTACCATAAGGGCAAGTTCGTGTACACGGCATTACATACCTTAGTTCGGGGAATTGAGGAGTCACTGGATTATCAAGAATACTCGTTGGTGGCTTTTCTCGATATCAAGGACGCTTTCAATAACGTGAAGGTGGAGGCAATTAGGGAAGGAGTGTTATCACGTGAGATTGAATACCTTGTAACCAAGCTAATTCACGAGGAGGTCTCCGTCAGAAAACAATTTGTTCGGGGAATACACCAGGCAGATGTCCTCTCTCCCATTCTCTTTGGAATGTAGTAATCAATGGACTACTATTGGAACTGGAGAGAGAAGGAATACGCGTGTGTGCTTATTCCGATGACGTAGCGATAGCTGTCTGGAGGAAGCACCTATGTACAATCAGAGATGTGATGCAGAATGCGTTATCCATCACTGCGGGTGGATTGGGGTTTAGCCCATCTAAAACAGAGTTGGTTATTTTCCGTAGGAGATATAAAATTTCGGTAATGGTTCCACCAAGTTTAAATGGTACTATGCTGGCCCTTACTGATAAGGCGAGATTCATAGGGATTCGTCTCGACAGTAAGCTCAGTTAGAAGCCAAACACGATAGAAAGAGTGAAGAATGACACTGTGGCACTCTACTCTTGTAAAAATGCCATCGGAAGGAAATGAGGCTTGAAATCGGAGCTGATGCACATTAGTGGGGCGTTGAAAACGACCCCAATAGTGCCTTAGAGGTAATACAGTACCTTCACCCGTTGGATATTATCGGTAAAAAACCTCAAATTCTGTGAGGGATAACCTGGTGAATTTGGAGTATAAAACACCCCTTTTGTGCTTTTGCAAGCGTTTTAAGGTGATTCTCTTCTCTAGAGAGGATTGGAAGAATGGTCTCATTATGGAGACCGAGAGAGTTAAATTCTTCACCGACGGGTCCAAGATTCATGGTAGAGTGGGAGCTGGGGTGTTCTGTGGAGAATTACTAGGCTGAAGTTATAGCGATTGAAGAGGCCATAAACTGGTTGAAGCACAGTGTAATATCGTTGACTGATATCACTATCTGTGTGGTCAGTCGGGCGGCCATTCTTTCACCGAATTCAGTTTTCCTGGCATCAAGGGTGGCGTTGGATTGTCACACATCTCTTAACGAGTTGAGTGAACACTTCAATATCCAGTTGGTCTGGGTTCCGGGCCACGGTGACGTTGAAGGAAATTGCAGGGCAGACAAATTAGCAAGGTACGGTACGACTCTCCAACTGGAACCAGGAAAAGAATGTGTAGGAAGGCCTATGTCTGTGCTGAAAGCAGCGATTCATAGGAAAGCAGTTGCCTTGGCAAATGCTAGGTGCGAAGCAAGTATGGCCTGAGCTGAGCTTCAAGCGATCCAAGATCTTGATTACAATAAGGAAGCAGGTGGAATTGGAAGGGTACTTACTGGTTGGGTCTGGATCCAAATGACTTCTGCAGAAGCTGCAAGGACGAGGAGCAGGAGAATACTCTTGTTCACTTCGTATGCTCACATCCTGCGCTAGCTAACAGAAGACATGATTACTAGGGCAAATACACTATGGACACCATCATCTTTTACATTATGTGAGTAGCACTAGATGGGTTTAAAGGCAGATGATGATGATGTCGGATCCTGTGATATCATCAATGGGTGAAAATTGGCTTAAGTGTGCGATAGCAACCACTGAAACCTAGCCTAACCTTGTCCAAATCGTAAAGCGATGAATGATGGTCCAGATCGTCAAATCAAAGGTAAATAAAAATTGGACGAACTTTACAACGAATTTAAACAAAATTACTCATGAGTCAAAAATAGGGTACAATCAGCTGATAATAAAACACAAGGAAGCCGCGAAGATCAACATCAAGACATCAAAAATGATTCGCAGCATTTAATAGGAATGCAAAATATTAAAGGGCTGGATTTAATGCGAACAATCCAAGCAATTAGTTTCATCGTTTGTTATACATTCTTCCTCCCCCTTTGCAGCGACCCATTCATGGAGTCATTTTTTCGCAACTTCGTATACGAACCAAAGCGCTACTCAGCAAGTGCGTAGAACTTCGCAGTTGAGTGATTCCAACGCGTTGCTAACCGATGTTGCCGTATGTGATGGAGCATTGTCATGAAGAAAAATTACTTTGTGTTGCCTCTTTCGGTGTTCTGGCCTTTTTTCAAGCAACGAACGGTTCAAATCGGTCAATGGTTACTCGTAACGTTTAGTATTAACTTTTTCCCCAGGTTTTAACTGCTAGATAATAGATCACGCCCCTCTGGTCCCACCAAACACAGATCATCGACTTTCTGCCAAAGCGATTCGGCCTTGCGGTCGATGCGGATTGTGCGCCTGGATCCACCCATGATTTTTTGCGCTTGGGATTGTCAAAACAAATCCACTTTTCATCCGCTGTAACTATTCGACGCAAAAACGACTTCCTTTTGTACCGAGTGAGCAAAATGTCACATGTGTTTTTGAGCTTTTCCGTTAGAAACAGCTTCTTGGCTGACGCCCCTTTGCTCGAAGTAATCGGTATGATTCAGTACCAATTATCTTCAAATTTCGACATATTAAACACAACAATGCAACACTATGTACTTGTTGATGACACAATAAAATAGCGCAGTGTCTAATTTTTATAACACAAACTACATTGGTGCACCATCTCTTGTCTGAAATCCGCATTTCGTACTTGTACACCTGGTAGTTATAAGTAGAAGACAAACTGGAAAACTTACATCAAGTCGGAGGAGATGCTGTAAAATTAACTCCACCTGATGAGACATGAATTTGCAATAAAAGCAGAATTGTGTAAAAGGTGTTTAGTACATTTCGTCCACAAATATACCGCCATAACGACAGTGGTACATCGAGAACACACGACTTTAGAATTTCTAGGAACTGCGCAAGTGAAACTAAAGTTAAATAATGGAGAGGAAGGATTTGCAGGAGTTTTCATTCGAGAGTGTTTGACTGATAATTATCTAAGTACAGAAACATGGAGACTCATAGAGGATTTAATGTGGGCCGATCCGAAGTTCAATGTTCCAGGAGTTGTAAATATTCTATTAGGAATAATGGATAACATTTCTGATATTTTAATGCCAGAAATAAAATAGGGTGAAATGGAGCCCACAGCTTGATGCATGCAATTGGGTTGGATTTTGTTTGGAGCTATAAAATCAGTTTCAAATGAACAGCCGATACAAACTATGATTTCAACTATAGATGATGATCTACAACGGTTTTGGGAAATTGAAGAAATTCAGTAACCAAAACATTTAACGACTTAGGAAGCTAAATGTGAAAGACTTTATCCAGAGGGCTATAAACGGCTTGTCCAATGGCTTTTATGAAGTGAAGCTTCCATTAAAGGAAAACGTAGAGCTAGATGACTCTAAAAACAAATAATTACAAGATTCAACAAGGAGAAAACATTATTTATCACACCATGCAGTCATAAAAGAGACAAGCGCAACAACTAAACTTTGAGTGCTTTTTGATGCTTCAATAAAAACATTTTCAGGTAGCAGACTTAATGAAACACAACTAATTTGGCCAACCAGGATCCAGCAAGATTTCTTTTCAACCGTGCTTGAAGGCGAAACTATAAATATGTCTTCACTGCCGATATCGAGAAAATGTATCGGCAAATAAAGGCTCCCAAAGAACATCAGGATCTGCAAACAATAATCTGGCGGGATGATCCAAATAAGCCATTGCTAGAGTACAAGTTAACAACAGTAACTTATGGCATTGCATTAGCACCGTACCTGGCCATAAGAACTTTACATTAGCCGGCGCAATGCGAATAAACTGTATATTCCAAAGAAGCAGGGGCTCATTCAATAGACGAAATATTGATCCTGCAGAACGAGCTAATTAAATTACTGAAATGTTAAGGTTTTAATCTTAGAAAATGGTACAGCAATTCAAAGGAGGTACTATACAAACGATTTCGGAGGAAAATCGAGAATTTACGAAATTTGAAATCACAGAAGATCAAAATGTAAAAACCGTCGACCTGTGGTGGTCTGGGCCCAAGGGGCCTAGCGTGAATCTGCCATCATCAAAACATCAAATTTTCAGTACTCAGGGAGAAGTGAATAAAATCAAAGTCCCCGTGCGACCAGCAGTACATCAATTTAGGATAAATATTCATCATACATGAAACTGATAAGAATCATTACTCATACCAAAAAGTGGGGATAAGAATCATTATTCATACCATTTTACTTAAAAAGAACGGAAGAATCAGAAATTCGATAGCACCGTTCGATACTACATATATGAAGAAACACATGCTAAAACTTTGAATGGGGGATGCCAATTAGGTTTAAGCCGAATCAGCAGCCAATATTGGATTATAAATGCCAACCAAGTAATTCAAAAAATATTCAACAGGTGTGTTCGTTGATGCTGATATAAGACAAAGGAAGCGACTTATTTAATGGGGCAATTGTTAGCATCGCGTGTTAAACCATCTCGTCCCTTCACACACACGGGAATTGATTATGCCGGTCCAATCAAACTAAAATCTTCTGTCGGCCGCAAAATAAAAATTTACAATTCTTACATCGCAGTATTTATCTGTATGACAACATGTACTGCCATCTAGTGGTTGATGTGTTATGCTGAAAACAGGTGTGCAGATTTTCCGCATGCAGCGCCGCGTAAAGATCTGCACGTGAAGCACATGAACATAATTTTCTGACACTTGTGTGCGGCATTTTTCTTTTCTTAAGTTAGAGCAAGCTATCAATCGAAGTGTTGTGATTTTTCTGTTAGTTAACAAATCTGTGAAACAAAAATGAAAATGACAAAATTTAGTGTCAAAAGTGAAAAACAATAAACAATGTGGTATGAAGTTAGTGGAGATTTTAGCGGAATTCTGCACATGTGTTTGCAGCACTAGTGATTAACAACAAATGCCTTCATAGCTGCACTGAAACGATCTATTTTCCGCCGAGGACTGGGCAGCCACATCTACAGCGAATGCGGCAAATCATTTAAAGGCGCAGATAAACAATTGAAGATTGCCATAAAGGAGTTCAACAAAACTCATATTGAGATACCAAAAAATGGCAACAGTGTTAGACCAAATAGAAGCAAGTCTTGATTCTAAACCATTTTATTATCGGGGAATCATTAGTCGCTGCACCTGATCAAGATATTAGTGAAAGAGCCTGGATCAAAGTAATCGTTGGAAGTTAACTCAGAAATTGGTACAAGATTTCTGGAGAATATGGTCGTGTGAATATTTAACATCATTCTAGCGTAGATTAAAATGGCAAGAGAGGCCAACTAGGCAATATTAAGGAACTAGGTAAAATTGAGGAACTACATCCGTCACAAACGACAAGGTCCGTGTGGTTACGGTTCGTTGCAAGAGAAATAACTATGCATATTGCTAATAGACGACAATCTCAAGAATGACAAATCTATTAGCACGTACCAAATACACAATCAGAAAGGCTAAATACAAATTTTAGAAGATCATCAAGTTTTGTTAGGGGATCACTGAGCAAGTTGATAATCGTCCTAATGTGCATAGGAATGGTGACTGCACTCCCAACACCTCAAATCAGTCAAATAGAATCGATCATTTGTAACATCAGTCCCAGTTGAAATATTCCCATTCAAAAAAATACACCTGGTATTTACTTCGAAAACATCGCTGTTACAACTTTAGCCCAGGACTCAAAAAAGGGAAATTGTGATTGATGTCCACCTCTGTCAACGTAGGTGTCGTATCTGCTAAATCAATTGCGGCACATCAATGATTTAAAAAAATTTCCGGTTTAGGACAGAAGACGTGCTTTTGTCCGTTTTATTGGCAGATTGGCTCACGATCTCTTTGGTGTATTAGATGAAGAATAAGCAAACAAATACGAATCTAAATACGAACTTACTAAAGGAACAAAATATATACCTGGATCAACAGGTAGACACACTAAAGACGACACAATTATTCACCATGCTCGCGTTAAGTACTTAAGCCTTAGATCTAACTAATTATCAAAACATTCAAAGGGGACTACTAATTATTTTTGTTGACACACTTCAAGGAAATATAAATCCGCTCATTATAACCAGAGAACAGGTTGACCAATAATTGAACCTGAGACAAAAACTCCTTCAAAATAGCTAAAACTACAAGAGCCAAATTCCTGGATTTACTTTATGGAAGTAGATACTATGGATGCCAATTGCGGAACAACAACGACTACGATCAAAACCAAGGTGACTGGAATTTTAAAACTACAATCACGGTGTCCTATCAATCATCAAGGAATTATTCGAGCCGAATTCCACAAGTCAGTACCAACAATAAACATCTCGGAGTAACTGTTAGAAGCTGGATGTTGTCCAAATCCATGGCGGAACTTGGATTAAAAAAAGATGAAACCCTGGAGTAGGATGACATACAGGCAGCCATCAACTAAAGTCACTCGACTCGCATATAACAAATGACTTAGTAGTGGGATCAGTGAGATTTAAGTACATTTGTAGTTCTACTGGATTCGATGACATTAGAGAAAATAATTTAGATCTGTAATCTAACCGAAACATGGTATTATCTTTTACTTGTGATTTTCGATCTCTTTAAATCGCATTATAACGTTTTCGACATAATTGAGCATTTTTCATTTTCCGATAACACAAACCTGCAAATAATGTAAATCTGTTTAAAATTAGTAATGGTTTTGTTTTGTAAAGAGGTGTGTAACGCTTTTGTCGTAATCAAACGCCACCATATAAATGAAACTGATAATTTCTGTGCGATTTAAAATTTCTTTTCCTATAAAACGAATAACAACGAATCAATCAACAAAACAAATAGATCTTGGATTAGAAAATAAGTCTAGAGGCAAAGTATAAACAGATATTTTGTTTGATCAGTATCTCAGATTAATTATATATTGCTTGATATTTAAAATAAGGCATCACAAAAACAACATACACATTTTTATTTTTATAACATCCTACAATACTAAAGCTCAACTATCATTATGTTTTATAAAAGCTGCTAATTTCGGGCTGCTGCTCCATGTGAAAATCAATATATATATATATATATATATATATATATATATATATATATATATATATATATATATATATATATATATATATATATATATATATATATATATATATATATATATATATATATATATATATATATATATATATATAAGATAAGTGTTTTGTGAAAAATCGACAAGGGTCGAGGGGGACGTCTAGAGGTGGTCTTCAATGACCTTGAAACACGTTAGTTTCGGAGATATAGGCTAAAATTAGAACCTTTAACCTAGTACTTTTGAGTTTTTTTAAAACAAAGTAATTACTTTTGCTCAGACCAAATTTTTGATAACTGTTCAGAGGTATGAGCAAAACTCAGTGTTGTGCCGTATTGTCTACACCTTCTAGATAATTATTATTCTACATGCGTAGAAAATGTATGTAGAGAATTAAAAATTTGACGTCGATAATGTAGAGAATGTAGATAATGTAGAAAATTAATGTTTCTGTTATCAATCAGTAAAATTCTTTGATTTATTTGTTTATTTAACCATTTCGGCTTCATGGAATTTATTCCTACCTCACATATGAAAAACTTGAACCCAAATTTTTATATGGCAATGACGTACTCCAATGAACATAATATACAAATCGGGCTTGACGAATTGTATAAAATTAATTTCGGAATACTAAGCAGGCAGATTCTGAATTGTTTTAACGACCATTAAATACCTTGATGCAGAAAAAGCATCAAAAGCAGTAATGACATGTTGCCACTTACATAATTACTTACGTAGGAAGAAGGACGCCTATTTGAAATTGAACAAGGTAGCTGTAGCTTAAGAACACAATTCGTTGATAATTGAAAAAATACACTTACTAGGCCTGTTTCAATGTGCAATTTGAAATGCTCTCGAGCTGTATTTCATGGTCTTGAAGAAATAACAGATCGATAAATACCAAAGCTGGGGAAATAAATGTCATCTGTACCCGTGCCAATTTTTACTTCGCGTTACCTTTTTATTACATTTTTTGTGCAACATCTCATGGTATGCGCGAGGTTTAGTCGCCTATAATTATTCGAATGCTAGAAAGTCGACTATCGCCATTGTATGAATTTAAATAATGCGGCTTTCATATTGACAAGCACAACAAGACACTTTTAATCATGGCTGCGCAAAACAAATATGTTATATTTTTACTTTTTTACTTTTTTCAAAGTATATTCTGTCGAACAAATCTTATGGGAGGTGGTCAATTTGTATAGCCTTTGAGATACAGGGTCTTTGAAAAATTTGGTTCACAAAAAAGTACACACAGTATTAAACTGTAACTTCCAAAATATTTATCGGAGAGCAACCAACTTAGAAATCTTTTACTGGCCCTTTCTTTAAATGTTAATATTATACAATATATTTAAATTACTTTTTAGAAATTGTCTAGTGTTGTGATGATGATACAGGTCTCACAGAGGTGAGGAGTACATTGCGGATTTCCAACCCGCTGCGTTCCTGACGCAAGAATATTTACAATCACAGAAGACTGCGAGATATTATAACAACATCAAACACGCGGGCGGAGCACCAGTCAGTCGCACCAAATCATTTGGATGTCGACAAAGAAATATTTACTAATGTAACAGCAAATCCATCTATTAACATAAGGAGCTTCGAAATAAAATTGAACGTCGCTCGCTACCGAATTCATCAAATATTGCACATGGAGAATCTTCATCGATACCATACCATAGTTCAAGAACTATTACCGATAGAACACCATAAAAGATTGGAGTTTTGTAATTGGTTGTAAACAAACATCATTTCAGCACCGCTTCAATGTAAACCACCGATATTAAATATTGAACGTTATTTACAATTTTTACAAACTGATTTGCCACTCCTCCTTGATGATATTCCTATTTTAACTAGATTCTTGCACACATACCAACATCATGGTGCACCTAGTCAAAACGGGATAAATGTTAAGAATTGGTTAAACGAAAATTATCCAAATAATTGGATTCGAAGAAATGATCAAATTCATTGGCCTGCAAGATAACCCGATTTAACTGTATTAGATTTTTATGTATAGATAACAATGAAGGCGCTTGTATACTCCTTCTCTCCGGGGACAATTTGTAATAATGGGAAATCAGAAATCAAACGTTATTACGTGTGTTGACCCCCAAGGATATCACATCGGGCCGTGGATATTTTTTGTTTTCATAGATCAAATAACCGAAATAATCAGAAACTCAAAATTGCTCATATTTTATGATGACGTGAACATTTTTCTGTCAATGGAATGCTAGATACGAAGAAACTTCAAGAAGACATCGATAGATTAAGTGAGTGGTGTGATCGAAACTCGATTTACAGAAATCCGTTAATTACTTCATACAAAGTCAACAACGAAGTATTGCAAAGAGTCAATGAGATTATAGATTTAGATGTTACATTAGTCGACAATTCCAGTTTCAATAGACATATTGAAAATTGTATTGCGAAAGCGAATGCCTTGTTGGGATTTGTTAAAAGATGGACAGGTGAATTTAAAGATATTCAAACCTTATGTTCACTCTATTTCGCTTACGTTCGATCTCAACTGGAATACGAAAGAAAAAAGTGACTGAGATTTCGACCACAATTTACCATTCCATAAAAATTTGGCTCGGGTACCTCCGTACTCAACAAGATGTACGGATTACAAAATATGCACACTTGAAAATAGACGACTTCTCTTAGGCGCGGCTTTTATTGGTAACGTTTTGCTCGATCACATTGATTCTGCTTGGAAAACATATCAATTCATGTGCCTTGCAGAACATTTCGAAACCATGAGTTTTTAGCACTAGAACACTTTCAACATCGTCGACGACCTTAAGAATTATTTTTAAAATTTATAATTGTTAAATCAACATTTGATTTATATTTTTGTGTTTAAACCACAGAAAAAATTTCTTTAAATAAATATAAAATTGAAACAAAAGAAGAACTAATACAACGAATACACACAGCAGCTCAACAGATAAGGGCAGAATTACTAAGAATTGAAATAACCAAAGGCATACTTAAACGAATATTAGCCTGTATTCAATCACAAGGGGGACATTCTAAACTCCTTTTGTGGTCTGGGGGTATTGTAGGGGAAGAACTGAACTTTATAAAACAAATAACTTATTTTTACTTTAAAGCATCATAGCATCATAGCATCAAATGGATGCAGATGCAAGTTAACCACTTAGATCTTAAGGAGATCTTATAAGCCAATATACCAGTCAAATAAGACTAAGTTGGTTGCTCTCAGCGTTGTGCGTCTACGCATATTTTGGAATTTTTGACGTCATAATGCGTCGACAATTGCTTTTGTGGTCGACAATGTAAACAATTGGCGTAGAATATGTCGAGAATGTAGATAATTGTAGAATATTATATTGGTTTATGATTTTACTTGTAATCTATAATAATATATTAGTTGTCTTGAAGGAAATGTCATAGATTCAATTTTGTCAGCATCTACAAGTTATGTGAAAAAGAAAATCATTTGCTAAATTTTCCAGTTGAGTTTGATATATCATATTAAACTTTATAATTACAAACTGTTTCATTTATTATATGCTGTGTGCTTTAATCAATCGGCACTTATGAAAGTTGTAAAGTGTGTGCATTGGCAAGTTTAGAGCACTTTGCAGAATTTCATAATTGCATTTAGAATGGAAGTTACGATGATTTTTGGAACAACACAAAAAAGCTTATAACCTCAAATTTGTGACATATTATTTCGTTTTGTTTTATTTTCAACGTTGCACATGCAATTTTTATAATAATTAAATAGTTATTAAATTATATAATAGATAGCGCGCTTGTCATGCAAAAGTCATTATTTACTTTACATAATGGAAAAAATATCTTATGTAATTTACATATAAATTTCATGTACATTTTGAAAACATTTGTGATTGGAAATTGTTGTGAAAATTTAAAAAAAATTAAACACATTTTATTAAAATTCAATTAAATAATTAAAAACAAATTCAATATGTAAATAAATAGATAAATTTAGATAAACTTAGAAAAATAATACATCATAAAAACCACTAAAAGTAACAAATCGTACAATAAAAATTGAAGTCGCTCAATTAAAAGGACAAAACCTCAAAATTAGGTATAGAAAATTATGCATGATTAATTTGCGTCACCACAACTTTGCACAACAGTTCGAATTTGAATGATAGAATTTAATGTCAATGGGCGCATTCAAGGCACCAAACAGTTGGGAACATGTTGAGTAAAATCTAAGGCAACGTTATGAAAATGTTTAGTACTATGAAATTTTGAAATCCAATTGGCGATGATTTCACTAATCATGATGCCAACAGTTGGCGGTCCTGAACGCGCCCAATGGCAGGTGGAGATCGTGTCAATGTATAATGAAATGGCAAGTCACATAGTAATCTTTTGTGGCTCCACTAAATTCACGAATTAACATGATTCGTGTTGCAGAAGCAGTAAGATTAATTACAAAATATACTGAGATATGGCAGTACACACATTTTGAATGGATTATTTTTCGGTTGTGCTGAGTTAAACTACTACATCTGGCACCCAAAACAACTTTAATATTTATATACAATAATTTCCTGCTAAATTGTCTTGTGCGAAAGACTAATGACTGCCTCGCATAACTCGTATATAGAATTTTATCAAAGAGCTGGACTAATATAGATGCGTGACATGTCTGAGATGATTAGTATATGACAGGTCGTATATCAATCGTACATATCAATAATTATGCATAATTTATGATTTCTCCACATGATAAAACCCCATGCAGGTACAAATTAATTGTGCAATATCTGGATCAGTACAGCTGAATTATTAATAATTTTTGTTTCTCTATACATTTTACAAACAATTTATATTATTGAAAATGTATTTGATGACGAAAAACAAAGTTTCGCGCCGATGACGTCATATTTCTAATAGACAATTCAGCGTGAAGATAGCAGACATGCCCTATGCATTGATTTTCTAATAATTTTGTGATTTAAAAATGATTATTAGTTATCTGATTATGGCCTATTTTTGAAATCAGTAGAAATTGTCATATAAAGGGATTGCAATCTAAATTTATAATATTTTGAATTTTTAGCCACACTTTGTTCGCACATTTTCTCAATTATTTTACCTTATCAAATTTATAGCATTTCAATAATTCTAATGTATAAAATATTCACGATAATATCTGGAATTACAAAAAATTGTCTTTCTTGAAGTCTTTCTTCAAATCAAATCAGAATCAAATCAATTTTTTTGTATAAATTTAGGTTACTACAATTTTTGAAAATCTAAAATTTATTAAATATTGAAAAGTTAGGTTCTATTATGTGTGCTTGAAATTACAACTAGACTCATTTTGAATCAAACGCAAACTAATATTTTTAATTAGGCGTTATTTATATTTAAAGAATTTGTAATAAACAAAAAAATCAAAGAGTAATTAATAAATATTGTTTTTGGTTTGTTGACATTGTCTACATTGCCGACGTAACATATTTAATTTTCGACATACATTGTCTACATGTGTAAACAATGTATTAATTACACCATGTAGATAATACGGCACAACGCTGGTTGCTCTTCGATAAATATTTTCTAAGTTACAGTTTAATATTTGTGTGTACTTTTTTTAACCAAATTTTTTAAACACCCTGTATCTCAAAGGAAATCATTAATTGACCCCCCTCTCATACGACTTTCTCACAGAATAAACCGAGGGATTACCACTTAACGGATTAGCATCCCAAACCCGAACACTTCTATCGGGCTTAGGACTAAAAATATTCGTTTCTATTATAAATTACCTCATGCAAATTTTCAGGTTCATCAGACCACGTTTAGAGGTCGCTCAAATTGGTTTTTTGAAGAAAAAAAACACTAAAACGACCCTTAGTGACGTTTTCTCCTCTCTTTCACTTCAGCTCGTTCAAGTAACGGCGGTTTAATATTTTCTAAGTATTTTTGGGTATGCCGAATCCATCCAAAATTAACAATTTTAAAGTTGAAAAACGCGCAAAAGGTCATGATGGATGACGCATTTATTACGAAGGATGAAATTCTGTATAAAAGAGGATCAGGTTAGTTTAAGCAATGAATATTCTTTCAGAAGTTGAACCAGCAACATCTTTATGAACGTTTTATAAAATATTAAACAGATTTTCAAGAAGTTTCTGAAATATTGTTGGAGGTCATCATGCAACGCATGTTGGTTGATTGGAAAGTTTTGTCACTTAGTATTTTTAATCTCATATCTGATATTTTTCGTTATATAATTTCATAGACGAATCTATTGAAAATCTACAAAAAGATAATCTTCCAACGAATCGAGACGTAATTCGAGGATTCCTTCACAAACTGACAAATACTAGTATAAGTATGCAAGCTAGCAGTGTTGCGGGTAAGATCGCTGCCATTTGGCAGAAGTTTGGTATTTTTCATCAGGAAAAGAGGAATATTATTAGAAAAATCATAAAATTACATGACACATAGCGGAATCTCAAAAAAAGTATTAGCAGAAAAAGTGAAAAAACAAGTAAAAGAGAAGTTTTCTTACAAGATGGAAACTCTTTGACATTGGTCATGGTGTTAATATTGAAAAAACAGTGGTTTATCGAGCAACAATGAAATCTTAATGATCTCAAGAAACAGATATAAACTTTATCATTTCGGACACCAGCTCACGTACATTGTCTTCTAGCGGCAGTGAATATTAAGCACAAGTAGAAACGAAACTAAAGCAAATAACAAATTCCGCTTCATCTCACTCATCGCTACATATGAACAACGTGACTGATAAGGATATAGTAGATGCGTTGAATCGATCGAAAATAAACAATTCAGGAGCTGCTCTTCTAATCACCACCACTGCAAATGCATTAGGGCATGATTTAGAATCAATCGCAGTTTCCAAAGAGACCATACGTCGCCATCGATAACGGCTCAGGAGGGGAATCAGTGATGAAATATTTAAGTCTTTCACTTCTGATTCTATTCTAACGAAATGCTTGACAGACTGTGCGTTATAGTATCCGGTTATGGTAACATCAAAATGTTGGGAGTTTCAATGATTACACATCGAACAGGCATAGAGCTGGTATATAAAATACTTGAAGACTGGAATATAACAGACAATATTGATTGTGCTTTGATACAACGGTCAACAACATCGATAAGCCAAATGGAGCCTACAGACTTCTTGAAAAAAGTTTTTAGTAGCTTGTTAAAGTAAAGGAAGTATCAAGTGGGTCCGTAAGTATTCAGCTTTTTCAGAGATTTAAAAGGCAGTGGAATTCTTTTACCCATACTCAAACAAGCTCCGGTTTAGCTCACGCAAATGTTCAAGAAATCTTCAGTTCACCAGAGAAAGAGAATATCATTCCTGTATTAATGGGCGAGATGATTATAAAGAATTTTTAAGTTTATCACTTTTATTTCTTGGCGAACCACTTACATATATCACTATAAGAGCACTAGAAGAGAATTCATTTAATAACAAAAACAAATATTAATTAATGCCTTAATTATTAGGCTGCTGTGCAACAGACAAACTAGTAAAAATATCAAATATAAAAAACTTGTTAATTACATACAAAGATAGTTTTCGGTCATTAGAATTTGACGAAAGATTGATCTAAAAGGTAGGAATTTGGCCGCCTCTCTGAGGTTACATAATCATATTGTCTTTAGTTTAATAAGTGATTGATCCATTGAATCCTATCCAATTTTTATTCCTGTTGGCTGAGACACAAAAACGCCTTCCCTTTTAAATGCTTCTATCAAAATTATGGTTTCAATAACGCATGACGTGAATGCCTTCGCCACCATTCGGATCCCATTGCCCATTTTGGCTAATTCAAATTCATCAGTAATATTATGGGACCAAACTTTCAAGATTAGGCTATGTGGAGGAATTCCACACGGGTTCAGAGAATTGGGAAACTCTATTGAATAGCTGGTTATTTTAGCTAGGCTCTGGCCGGCAGCCGGCTTCAGCTATTGAATCTGATAATTAATAAAGTCAAATTTTGTGTATATTAGTCCAAGATTCATCATTTCTTGCAACCGAGTCTAGGATGTCAGGATGGAATTCATATTTGGATAAATTGACAATAATGCCCCTCATAATGTCATTGTTTTCCCGAATGTCTTGTAGAGAGCGAGTCATTACCAAAGAGATCTCATCCAAAAAATGGCCGTAAATTCTTTTAGTAATTTTGCCCCTCCGATTCCTTTGTTGCTGCTACAAACTGGTGTGTCATTGTATATCAGATCAAGTAGTAGTAATAATGTAGAATTAATTAGAAATGTTTTTCGTATCATTTCGCTTTCGGTTTCTTGACTCATATTATCTGACATCCTTCTAACATTGAAGACATTTTCCGATTTATTCCATAGAAAGATACAATTCTTGCACCTTGGCGTATAATAACGGCTTCGCAATGTCCTCTATTTTGTAGTTCAAATAAAGATGTTAATGACGTTTTATGTGGATTGGTAATATGATCCTGTAAATTATTCTAGTTGAAATTTAATCACATCCCGTTTTTCAAATACACATCAAGGTATTGGACAGGGGAAGGCCGCTAGTAAATCGAAAATGCAAAACTTGGCCCCACAGAAAATATAGCGTAGTCTGATCCTTTATAGAAGGATGTACGTTACTGATTTGATCGAATTAGCTCACAAAACAACGATCCATTTCTTGAGAATTTGAATTTCATGGTTCGAACGTCTTATTACTGACTAACCAATTGTCTATTGTGCAGCAAATGATTTGACTGATTATCTCTTATCATCAAACGGTATGTCTAGTAGTCCATTGCAGATATAATTTTGTTGATACAACTCCAACTTCCGGGCGTCATATGCTTAACGTTTATTGCATACCCGCCATCTACTCTTGTAATCATCAGAGGATATTGCACCGGGTCGGGTTATATAGGATAGGTGCGTCTCACGCAATTTTTTTTAGTTCATTTCTACACAATTTCAATGCCATTTCTCGATACTTAAAATCGTTTCCAAAGATTATAATTACAACTTCAATAACAGTTGCTGCATTGAAAACTGCTAAGCTTTCTATTGGGTTTGATAAATATGTTCAGGACCTCTTGCATATAATGATTTTTTTCATGCAGCATTTAGTGAATTGACTTGAGTAACTGCTTGTTCACTACCGGAATCTGTAATGTTGCACCGATTTTGTGCCTCCGGTTTTCTCACCGCCCAATATATATATTTGAATTAATTTCATGTCTTCATTTTGCAACGGCAGAAGCGATCCACTTTTATAGTACGCCTTACCTTGAATTCGTATAGTCGGCATGATTCCTTGTTTTGTTCCGTCGTTACATATATCACAACTGATGTTAGTTGGGAGCTTACACAAACGAAAATGGTTTCATTGAGCCATTGTTAAGAAAAGATAAGGAGTTACAGTGTTCTGAAATTAATAAACTAAAGCGAGAATTAGGAAAGCTATAGAAAAGCTAGAGCATTGAAAAATAATATAACAAAAGAGGGTCCCTTTTCCAAAGGAGCTGTGGAAAATTTATCTATGAAACTAAAAATACAATATAATGTAGTATTGAATCTAATATCAAAACGCTTACCGATAAACAACAGTAGCAGAAGCACTAAATAACCCATTTGTGCCCAGCGTGGGGATATCCCAGAAATATTCGATTTTCAACATCCTAATGCAGATTGGAACGTAGAAAAATTTGAATTCCAAGAAACAACGCAAACCAAATATTAAAAGTAATGAATACAGTAAAATCGTAATGTGGAATAGAAAGATAGAGATATTCATGGAAAATATCAACAGTTGTTACGACCCAAACGGAGCCAACTGGCAACCACACCACAGGTGTCCTGGAACGAGTAATTAAAACCCAATTGGTAAAACACATCGCATATAGATAACAACAAGTTATAGCGGTCTTTTTAAATAAACGGCTTTTGATACCATCGAAAACGATGAATACAAAGCTCTTTAGAATTAAAGACAAATTACCAATTCAGTCAAAAATTATTTTTTTATGAACCAATTGTGGCTCCACATATCGATTATTTCTCATCTATTCTGTTTATCATGAATCAAGCGCAAAATTACACGTCCTCAAAAATTCAGAATTGATTGATGTTTAATTTCCAAGCATTGTGAACGCGGCAACACTTCAGACACACTTCAGACTAACATAGTATAGTAAACTATTTTCGCAACTGTTGCTGGTATAATGGAGTAAAGTTGTATAATTCATTAGGGATGACTATTGCATGCTATGTGAACTCCTAGAATTAGTGTACGGCCAATTTATTAAATTATTGCATTAGAGGAAAAGTAAATATTTATATATGACTAAAATACTAATAATTAATTTAAAAAAAAAATATATTAAAAACGTCATGACAGATAATTAAACAGACAAATAAATAAATAAATAAAACAACCTGTGCAGGCTGAGCAGGTTGGCAAAAAGTTTATAATGCAAGAGATTTTGGGTTAGCCGCGCACTATTTTAAATCTTTTACGTGGCGTTTAACCAAAATTTCATTTTTTTTAAATATGGAGCCTAATTTCTCTGTGACAAGCTATATATCTTAGAATCATTATTCAGGCGTTAATTAATTTTCAAAGAAACTACTAGTAACATTTCTTTATTTATTTAAGTTTCTCTTTAATTTTTTATTAATAAATTAGTCCCTTTTGGTTGTTTAGGGGCTATACAATTTTTAATTTTTTAGTTATGATGACGTGCAATACCTGATATTTTTTTATTTATTTATATTTTTATCAGCTACAATTTTTTGCGAAAAACAATCTTTTCATTGAATTCAGAATACACAAAAATACTAAGATAACATTAAACCGGCATTACTTGAACGAGCTGACGCGAAAGGGAACAAAAAAACTTCACTAAAGGTCGTTTTTGTGTTTTTTTCCAAAAAAAAAAAACAATTTGAGTGACCTAAACGTGGTCCGAAAGACCTAAACATCTGCATGAGGTTGTTTCTAATAGAAATTGATATTTTTAGCCCTGAGCCCGGTAGAAAATCAGACATGAGGAAAAACGGATCGCCCTAATATATATATATATATATATATATATATATATATATATATACAATATAATTTAAATAAAACTATCTATATTTATAAAATAAAATCTATTGCTTCGATGGAGGGACGGTGGGGGGCGATATACATTTTAAATTAATTAAGTCCGAAAAGATTAAATTTTATGTGTCGGTGTAAACGAATTACTATTTTACGTAATATCATGTGTGAGTGCTACATCAAATGTACATAATATTTGTTTTTTAAATTTATTTTGGCACAATGGCATATTTTTAATTATTTATTTAATATTTTTTTAAATCGCACAGAAACCACAATATGCATAATAAAAATGTATGTATGTGTATTGACAAAACCTAAACCAAATCGAAATAGTTTTTTTAGTAATTTAAAAAATTTGTTGAGCAGATTAATTAAATATTTAGAAATATTCAAATGCGACTATATAATATAAATAATTATTTAAATAGCAATTTTTTTTTATAATTTTTATGACTTTTTTTTTATAAGTTCTGGAAGCTCATTACCATTCAAGCATATTTTACAATAAGTATAAATTTTAAATATTTTATTTTGTGATGGTTTGTGGTTTTTAACAAAAATACAAGTCTCTATTTAAAATATACAAATTATTTTGTTTATTAATTTTCCGGTGGGAAATCATCAAATAATTATAGTATGGAATCGTAAAATTTATACTTATTAAATTAACCGTCAGAGTAATATGTTTTTTATTTATATAAGTTAAGCATAGACAGTATTTTTAAATATATATATTTAAATTATATTTTATGAAAATAATTATGTTAATAATATTTATTATTTTTTGTTTGTTTTTTATTTTAATTTTTTAATTTATATATATAATACAATAGAGATAAGGTAATATAGATAGAATTAAATACAAGTACGTCACTAGAATATATTACTATATAAATTTAGTTTTTTTTTGTCTTAGTCAATATTAATTAATAAAAAGAATTAAAAATAAACTTTACCCGAATTTGGAATGAGATTTTATTTTTATTCATCAATATTTTGGATTATACATAATATAAAAGTAAATTCTCGAATATATAGTGGCCGTACATATTTTGTACATACATCAAGGATATATAAATATCCTACACGCACACAATTTTTTTTATTGTTGTTGTTATGTAACTTATTTTATATTTATATTTTCCTCTCGTTACAACAGAATAAATAATGACTTTTAGAAAATAATAAATTTATGTATCCTTTTAGTTATAACGCTACTTCCTTTTTTAACTCATTGCACTATTATTTTTCATGTATTCATTTTAAAAATAAACTTTACTTAAAAATTAAATATTCTTGGTTTATTATTTTTTGGTTTTGTGATAATATAGAAATTTTAAATAGTATTATTATATCATCACAGGTCATAAAATATATTTGTTTAAAGAAAATTATTTATTTGAGAAGCTGATGAGCGCGTTGATTTGCAACAGCTATCCTTGTCTCATTAGATTCAGCCTGGAGGCACGCATGTAAATTATTTTATATTTTTATATTTAGCATTTTTGTAAAACAAACAAAATAATAATTCGAACTTAGACATAAATATACTACCAGAAAATAATATGATATGTGAAGCAAAAACTATACATTACCTTGCGATTAACCCGATCTATTTGTCGATTTTGATTTTCGAGCTCTGAACCCATATCAAGTGCCATGTTTCTTAAATTACCGATCATTGTGTTTACTTGTCCCATATTTTCTTCCATTTCTTCTTCGCGTGCATCGTTTGTTATTCTAAAAATTAAACGCAAAAATAAATACATGTTAGTGAAAATTTGTGATACGGATAACTAAAGAAAATTCAATATTTTTTAATAATTGATGAATAATAATTTAGTGGAACTTAACCAACAACCGTTAATAGCGACCATAGAACTACAAAAAAAATCTTTTTTTCAAATTTTTAAATTTTTTAAATTTTGTCCATTCTAATAGCAAATGCCCTAGGAGGTGGTATATATTATATACCACAAGGCTGATTCCATCAGTATTTAAATATGTATGTTATATAGAATTCATTGAAATATATCACTGGATCATTATTCATTAATCAATGTCTGTGAAACTGTGTAAAGTTAGTACAATATTTGCGATGGTAACACTCTTGGTTTGAATCTTGAATATATCATTTTTAGTACAAGATACCACGAAAAATTGTAAAATATGATATAAATGTGTAAAAGTTAGCACGAAAAAAATTTCAATAATTAATTGCCCAAAGAAAATTAAGATGAAAATTTATCAACTTAAAATGTGTGGGCAAAAAATAGTAAGACTTTGTTCATAATTTTAAAATTCTATATTTATTTCGCCAAATCTATTTCGTCCCCCTCAAAGTAATCCCCCCCGGACTCAATACACTTGTGCCAACGTTTTTTCCAATCCACGAAACAGTTGTTAAAGTCAATTTCCGGAATAGTTTCCGTGTAGCGATTCACGTTTAATGTCTTCAATTGACGCAAAACGGTTTCCCCGGAGCGCTCGTTTGAGTTTGCTGAACAGCCAGAAGTCACACGGAACTAAATCAGGCGAATACGGTGTTTGCGGAACGATATGGATGGAATTTTTGGCGAAAAAATCACGTAAAACCAATGCAGTATGAGAAGGTGCATCATCGTGGTGCAAAAACCAAGAGTTGTCGACCCATAATTCCGGCCTCTTTTTACGAATAGCTTCGCGCAAACGACGCATAACACTCAAATAATATTCCTTGTTGACAGTTTGGCCGATCGGAAGGAATTCGGAGTGCACCACACCTCGACAATCGAAGAAAACTGTCAACATCACCTTGATTTTTGACTTGCTTTGACGTGGTTTTTTCGGCTTCGGCCCACCTTTGGCACGATATTCGGCCGATAGTCTGTTTCCGGGTCGTAAACATAGATCCAAAACTCATCGCCAGTTATAATACGTTTCATGACATCCTGGTAGTCGGAAAGCATTGTTTCACAGACGTCAACGCGATGCTGTTTTCCCAAAAAATTGAGTGATTTTGGAACCAATCGTGCTTTCACTTTTCGTAGGCCCAAATGATCTTTCAAAATGGTTTTCACTGATCCGTCCGATATTTCAACGATGCCAGTCAGGTCTCTAACTTTTAATCGTCGATTCTCGAGCACCAATTCCTTGATTTTATTAACGTGTTGATCATCAGTTGATGTTGATGGCCGTCCTAGACGTGGTTCGTCGTCAACACGTTCTCGACCCTCTTTGAACAATTTGTACCAATCAAAAACACTTGCTCGCGACATACAATTATCACCGAAGGCCTTTTGCAACATTCGGAACGTTTCGGCACCACAAAATTGATTCCGCACACAAAATTTAATGGAACTTCTTTGTTGAATAATTTCACTCATTGTAAAAATCGCCGAATGCACTTTTTGTACTTCAGAAAGACAAGCGTATACTAAACACTAATGATTATTTTGATGTGACATTTGGCACAGATGTCACTGACAGTCATACCAACATAGAAAAAAAAATATTTCGACGAATGGTTTTCCGCGGGAAATTTAAATTAAAAAGTCTTATTACTTTCTGCCCACAGTAGTACATACAAAACAAAAATTAGCACGAAAAACGTAACGGCTGATAAAAAGTAAAATAAAACATTTGATCAAACTTGATATAAAAGCACAAAACATTTGTCGGACATGAAAATGAAATAGAATATTTGATGAACTTCCTAGACAAATTTCAAAGAAATCGTATGGGTCAAATGTTTGTAATATTGGTTCGAGTTGCCCTCTTCCAAGCATTTGTCGGACATAAATGTAATTTTTCTTTTAACTTCTTAGGAAAGTTTTAAAACAATCGTATGGTATAGTTTGAAAGAGGCCAGCTTGAACCAATATTACAAACGGCTGACCCATACGATTGCTTGAAAATTTGTTTTAAAGTTCATTAGGATTCTTCTACAAAACAAAATTAAATTCATGTCCGACAAATGCTTGAAAGAGGCTCGAACCATTTGTACTTCGGTCTGTTTGAGATCCATTGAATTATATTTTCAACTTGCTGCTGGTAAATTACGAATGAATTTTATGACGGTTTTATTAAGAAATTACGAGCAACTCGAACATTATGCACAATGTCATGCATACGCGGGAGACAAGCGGGCCGTCCATGTCAGCAAAAACTGTGACACAGAGCATTTGAAAACCGAGTACCAATCTATGGACCGCATCTCATTAAGAAAAAAAATGGAGACCGGAAACCGGACACCATGCGAGTGATTACCGAGTGCTTTATTATAGAGTGACAATTCCGGACGGATACCCAATGCCGAATCTACAGGACTTTTCACGGAGTTGAGGATTTACTTTGACTCGAGGGGCGGTTAAAAAATATTTTAATATAAATAAAAACCAATCACATAGGCGTTTCCAATTACGATCATGATCACGTTCAAGATCGAGCACACGATTATCTTCACGTGGTATCAACACGAATCAACCCGGCCTCTGTTGGTATCACGAAACGCGCGGATAAGGAAAACGCGCGAAAATGCCGCAAACCTTGTAACTATCACTTCTCGGTCAACTGCAGTGAAAAACAAAAAAAAAACGATTAAGTCAGTCGGTCAATCTTATATGACAAAACAAACGACCTGGCTTTTCTCATTGACACAGGAGCACACCTTTCGATACTTCCTGTACGATATTTTTCAACGTCAATTTTTTTGAATTTACAATTACACACACGATCGACAATAAATACCTATGGAACAAAATTGCGCCAGGTAGATCTCGAAGTTAAACGCCCGTTCACACACGTTTTCGTTCTAGCAGATGCATTCGTATTGGCGCCGATTTTTTAAGCAAATTCGGCCTACTTGATTCCGTTTTATATGGTCACGACAGGTCATCTTTCTGTATTTCAAGCACGAGGACTATACCCGGTACGCCATGGATTTCGAGATTTTCCGACCATGGGCATCTAAATCTTGTCCATTACATATGATCAAGAAGAAATATAATGATTAGAGACCGGGAGGATTGCATATGCAAATAGGAAGTATCATTCTGGTTGAATATGCACTGGAGTGACAAGGGGGTTGGCGGGAATGAAATTATCAAGGTCTCCTAATATGTAGGGTGCTATTAAAGTTAATACAATTAGTGAGGTTAGTATGACAATAAATCCAAAAATGTCCTTGAAGGAAAAGTAGGGGTGGAATGGAATTTTATCAATATTTCTGTTTATTCCTAATGGGTTATTTGGGGGAACTATAGGCGACTAAATAAAGTTACGATACCGGATCGCTAATTTACATTGAAAATTTCTTCTTGCACTTGTTTGGTTGTACGATTTTCTCCAAAATTGACCTTGTCAGACCTTATCATTTAATTCCCATCGCTCCTGAAGACGGACAAACGATGTTGTCCACGATCTAGACTTCGTTTTTGTATATATTGACATTTGTGTGGCATCTCAAAAACAAGAACATCACGAACGATATTTGGAAACACTTTTCCAACGGCTAATAGAAATTGAGATTCACACGAAGAGTTCAAATTGTGATTTCAGCATTAAAACTCTAGATTCCCTTAGCCGCATAATAATTTTATAACGGTATTCTGCTGATTTCATTACGGAATTCTCGGCTCTCACAACAATCGAAACTTGTTGAAACGTTTGGACCGATTCACTCACATTTGGCCGCTCTACTGAAGAAGCCCAAAACACCGACGCATTTTACTTGGCCCGAAGAAAGCCAGAACGCATTCACGAAATTTAAGAGTGAATTAGCTAATATAACGATGTTAGCTCACCCGCTGAACGACGCAATATTCAGAAAAACTGATGCTTCGAACGTTTCCGTCGGGAAGCTCAACTGTAACAATACAATAACGATTGTTGAAAACCTTTGCAGTTGACCGGAAATTAATCGCAATTTATCGAGCGATTAAACAATTAAACAACAAGATATTTTGTTGAACACCGATCATATGCCACTGACTAGAGCCATTCAGTCTAAAACTGGACGTAAGCCTAAGTAAGCGCGCCATTTGTATTATATTAGTCAATTTACCACAGTTATCAAGCATGTAAACTGCAAAGAAAACGTGGTTGCGGATACTTTATCCAGGACGAAGATTCTCTGGTTATGAAATATTTTGAAATATAAGATATTCAGATCCTCGTGTCCGAGCTACTCGTCAGTTGATTACGGCTCGCAACCCTTGCCAGTGATCAAAAGTTCAAAAGCACACGAAAACACCTTTGGCTCTATTCGAAATTCCACCTGGTCGATTCGAACATACCCACTTGGATATTTGGATAGCTGGTCCTCTTCCACCATTCAATGGATATTCTTATCTTTCAACCTGTGCAATCGATTTACACGATGGCCCGAAGCTAATTGCATGAACGACATGTCAGCTCAAACCATTGCCAAGATTTTAACTATAATTACATAGCTGGCTTTGGCGTTCTACAAAAAATTACAACCGATTAAGAAACGCAATTTGAGTAAAAAATTTCGCTGGGTTAACGAAACCCTTGGGCTCTCATCGGATACGTAGAACCGCGTACCATCTGCAAGTGAACGGCATAGTCAAACGCTTCTATCGACGGCTAAAAATTTCTCTCAGAGCCGGAGGCGATATAATTTATTGAAGCTTCGAAGTCGTACTACTCAAACCATTAAGTTACAATTCGACAATCAATACAAAACGATACATTTGTCCCGAAGTCGCTCGTCAATTGCGATTTTGTTTTTATACGAGTAGATCAAATCAACACAAATTTATAACCATCCTCCGAAGAACCACATATAAAGTTATACACCGTTTACCAAAACAATTCGTTGTCTCGATTAAAGAAAAACATCAATCTATCGCGATCGATTAGCATGCTTTGAGCAGCCGAGCGATTACCAGCACCACACATCGAAAGTGTAAATTTTAACTGCCCGACAATCACGCAGTCACGCTAGTGACCATCAGATACAGACTACACGAAAACAATCCACAAATTCGATATGGATATCGAGAGCTTAGAAATAATTGATGTAAAAATAATACAAATTGGGTAGAAGGACAATGGCCCAAAGTTTTGTTCACTGATGAGTCAAGATTCGAATTTCGAACAAGGAGAACAAGAATATGGAGTTAACCTGGTAACGCCGAAATGGTAAGTGTAGTGCAAGAAGTGCACTAGTACAGTGGAGGCACTGTTATGGTATGGGCTGGAATTATGGATCTTATCGGCAGCCATTTACATCAATGAGATACTGGAACCTGTCGTGCTTCCATTATTAACACAAATCATAATTCTACGACACACAGCTCTACGTTCACAACTTTGAAATTACAATAGGAACCCCTATTTTGTATTGCAGATTCGGATACTACGGCTTAAAGTACGTAGAATTTCTTTGAAACATTTTTTTCAATTCATGATAGATGGCGCTGGAAAGCCACTTTTGCCCACTGATAAAAAGTTACCCGATTTTGGAAATCAACGTCATGAAGATCTTGGTGTAAAGACACATGATACGGATGATACTTATGTCGTTTTAAAACTTTCCAAATACTGGTTTGGGGAAATCCGGAATCGCTAGTTATTTTTCGTGTACTAATATGAGGATTATGAAATTAAACATGTAACCGAATCCTATTCGGAAAACGCGAAGCATAGAGTGACAGCATTATCAAGACTATGGCCAGCTTCTCCATAAACCAGCACCATTTCGATTTTTTGAAACATTTCATTTTCAAACACGTCTTCTAGATTTCGAAATAATCTTCGAACTGAATCGATATTTTAAAAACAAAATACAAAAAAAATCATTTATTTGAAAGCAGTTTAATCGCATGTTCCTGGGTTACGATAATAGTTAATTTTAATTCAAACGTATTGCAGAAACGTATGCATAGGTTCTCAGTAAGGGAAATTGAAAAAAAATATAAATTTAATTTAACAGCGCCATCTATCATGAATCGAAAAATGTTTGAAAGAAATAAAAGTACTTTAAGCCGTAGAATCCAAATCTGCAATAAAACATAGGGGTTCCTATTTTAATTTCAAAGGAACCCCGCGCCCCACCTACAATAAGAGGAGGAGGGGTACTAATTTTGATTAAATGATTAAATTTTGATAATGGACATTTTTCTCGTAGCTTAAAAAATCACCCGGTAGGTACTAATACAATAACCGTTTTACCCGTTATCCCTAAATTTTTTTTGACAATGTATGTGTGATCGAAATTCAAGAAAATGGCAATCTAAAAACCATTTGTTCCATTTTCACTTTTGATGTGTGTAGTTAAGATCTTTTGTTTTTGTAGTCACGTATTACTCTGCACTGATACAACATTTCAACTGTGGGGAGGGTATGTAGTGCATTTCAAACTTAATTCAATACAAAATTAATTGAATTCAAATTTATTAATTCGATATTTTTAATTTATCAATGATTAATTATTTTGAAATTTCACATATTTTATTTAATGAAATTGTGCGTCCGAAAATTGTGTTGGTGCACATCTCGGTTCGTGGTCCTAATATTACCAACATTTAAAACAAAATTAAGAGCGAAGAAAATGGTCTGCGAATAAAAATGCTATAGTCCATTTCAATTAAATATAAAATGGTATTTTTCAGAATTGTGCTGTCAATGTTTTACTAACTATCGACTCGACCAGCATACGAATTCCGGTTTAGTGATAAATGAGTCTGAGAAATAACTTGGGTATTTTTTCGACTAGTCAATTCTAAAACACATAAATTTTCTAGTGATCAACCAAATGCCCGTTTACTGAGAAATGGCTGTTGTAAGTATAAAAATTGTAATTGGGTACAAAAACTCAGTCATCGCGATTCCCGCTTGGTGACTGAGAATTAGAAACGCATAAAAGTTAACAAATTAAACCACACAAAAATTATATGTGAGAACTAATTTATCTACAGAAATGTGAACATTTGTAAAATTGTATATACTGGGTGACTAACACGAAGTGTTACCAACTTCAGACTGTCATTGCTGTCAAACCAGTGATGACAGAGCGCTCAAATTTACAATAATGACAGTTCATTCCATTGTTTACAAGCGTACGCATTTTAGTGGGAAATATTCAGAAAGAAAGTTATCCGCAATGGAATTCAAGCGTAATAGTGTGATTGCTCTATATTTGGCTGGAAAACCACAGCCGTCAGATTGTTAACCAGTTAAAACTTCTGCATGTGAATAAAATGTTTGTGTATCGCACCATAAATCGTTATAACGATACTGCCAGTATTGCAAAACGCCATGGTGGTGGACCGAAACGCACTGGAACATCGCCGGATATCATTCGGAAGGTGAAGGCGAAATTGGCTCGTAATCCGCTCCGTAGCGGCAGAAAAATGGCTCGTGAGGCGAACATTTCGCTCGAACGCTTGAAATTCCATAAAACCGTGGCATCAAGATAAATGCTCTAATTTATCTCGATCATGTGTTGGAGGGAGCATTGAAGCCTTGAGCACAAAAACATTTCGGCCGCAGAGCCTGGATATTTCAACAGGACTCGGCGCCGAGTCATAAACCGCGCGTCACTCAAAGATGGGCTAAGAAACAACGTTCCGCGGTTCATTCCCACTGCCCAATGGCCATGGTTTTGGGTATTTTGAAGAGCAAGGTTGGGACAAAAAAATACCAAAGTGTCGATCATCTCAAGTAAGCGCTTCGCCGGGAATGGGCCAAAATACCGCAGAGCCACTTTCGTGCTGCATGCAATAGCTTTGTCGGCCGTTTGTAGGCCATAATCGCGGCTCAGGGTGGCCAAATCGAAAACTGCTAATGCAATTCGAAAATTTAAATATTTGTGAACATTTTTTACTTTGATTCAATAAAATTCAATATGTATACTGAATTACTGCATGAATGAAACTGTTTCTTACTTGAATAGTTTGTGTTTCCTTACTTGAAAATTTTCTCAAAATACCTTAAAATTTTAACTAAATTTTATATATTAAACCGGGATTTTAGGCCCCTTCCTATATTTTACTATCTTTTAACACTATAATTCATAATTTAACTGTACTAGCTGTTGGTTTGATATTGAAGCTCATGGAGTGTTAAACACATTAGCTGAAATCAAACTGTCTGTAAAATTAAGGTAAAACCTACAACATTTTTAGCAAAAGTTGTTTCTATATTACCCGTTTTCGGAAATAGCCAATGGTAACTTTTCGGTAACTTGCTGACAATAAATTACCAAATCTATTTCCGAACATGTAGAGTACCTTTAGGGTAATTTAGTTTATTTTTTTGTTTCTGCCTTTGTATTAAATTAGAAGTATCAGGAAAATTAACTTACAAACTTTTAAAGTACAAATAGTACAAAAAGAAGCAACAAAAATGTCGTATCTGCCAAAAATACGCCATTGAATTTTGCTGAATAAAAATATGTTTGTATAGTTCTTAGTAATCTTCCTAATTACAGAATATTTTTCGAAGATTCAGTTTCATTGAATATTGCGTACCATTATCGTTTCGCTTGAAAACGGCATTGAAAAATGTCTGGAACAAATAACCATGGACACTAAAAATGCCTCGTGTTATAAAGTTTATAAAAGGTTCAAACTCATTTGAAGAACCAGACTCAAAAATGTTGTGAGAATGTGAACTGACTGTTATAACTGTTATATAAAGTTGTAAAGTAGTAGTTTTCTTTGTTTCCATGGATATATTCAATGTAACGTCATATTTTATTTGTTTTCATGTTTATGTTGTCATATCATTTTTGAGGATCATGAGAAAAACGTTCAGATCGTTTATAAAATGGGCGTTAATAAAATAATAATTGTTGCTAGATTTAGGTTTTCTGATAGTCTCTCTGACTTTTAATGTTCTCAGTCATCAAGCGGGAATCGCGATGGCTGAGTTTTTATACCAATGTAGGTCGAGTCTGCCACAAATAACATTCCTACCCTATCTTTAGGTTCTGTTATGTGCAAAACAGGTATATGATGGGTCAAGCGAATTCCGGAAGATCCTGGTTAATCTTTGGCCGTCATCTTCCTGTTAAGGCTGGCACGTAACATTTATATTTGGTATTATTCTGATTTGTATTTTAGTGTGCTGGTAAAAGCGACTAAAAATTAAATCTAAAATTCATACCTTCCAATATATCCTGCTTGTGGGCCTAAACCATTTCGTTCATCCATAACTCTCTGTGGCTGATTATTTACAACTTTTCCATCATCATTCCCTTTCCAGGTACCATCGTCTTCTTTAAACGATGCACTCCTAATAAATAATAACATATTATATAATTATATATATTTAATTGACCGAGTAAAATAATTTCAAAAACTTACTTATTACACGGCAACACACATAATCCACAACATTTTTCCATTCCACTTAAATTTTTTTCGGCCTCCCGCATATCAGCGTTAATTTGGTCCATTCCTTCCTCGATTCGATCCAATTGTTCTATTTTATATCATTGATGTATATAAAACAGCACGCGCAGGAAGATAAAAATAAATATGCGTTAATATCATTTTATAATAAAACAATTCGGAAATACGATTTTGTTTTATAATTTAATATTTTTTTTTTCATTTTAATGAAATTAAAATTAATAAAAAAACCGAAAAATAAAAGTAAATAAAATAAAATAAAAACAAAAATTAATAAAATTTACTAATGAATTTTTACATGAAAACGAGATTTATATTTTTTTTTTATACTCTTTCAAAAATAAATTACAAAACTCTATTTTTAATTTAATTAACTTTTATAAATATAAAATAATATTAAAAATAAATGATAAAATTAAATTTACTTTAAAATTTATTTTTTAATAGAATATAAATATATAATATTATATAGGAAGAAGAAATATATATATTACTTTTTTTGTTTGTATTTTTTTTTTAATATTTAAATCATTTTTAATTAAGAAAAATTAACATTCCGCATGCATTTTTTGTTTGTAATTAATTTATATAATTTTCTAGCAAATAATTGCATAATTAAAAAGAAACTGTACCAAATAAATAAAATTATATTTATGTATATAAAACTAAATACAAATAATAAGATTATTAAAAAAAATATTTTTACTCGGTTTAGCCGTAAATAATATAATATTTATAAATAAATTATAAAATTAAATAAATTACCTCGATTTTTAAAGTAAATAATAAAATAAATTTAATATTAAATAAAGAAGCATATTTTTTTTGGTTGGTAAAGTATTTTTAAAATGTAATTTTATATAGATCTACTTTTAAAAGGTGTGTAGTAAAAACAAATTCTTAAAAATATGTAAAATAGTAGTAGGAGCAGTAAACCAAAAATAAAAATTAATAAAAAAAAACTATTATTTTAATTAATAGTATTTTTAGAGAAGTAGTTGTGTTTTTAATTAATAAACAAAAAAAAAAGTTTCAACAAAAAATTAGTAAAAATTAAAAAAATTAACCAGAACAGAATTTTAGAATCATTTGTAAACATTTTTTTTTTCCTTTTTGTTGTTAATTGAAGATACTCACATGTCTTGGAATATTGTGTAGAGAGTATTCAATATTTAAATATATTTTTAATATTAAATTTATATATATTTTTTTTAGTAGAGTGGGTGATTTGACTGAAGAGTGGGTGGAAAGTGGTGATTTGTTTTTATTTTATAATTTTATATCCCATTTTTTTTTTTTTTTTTCAAAAATATAAAATATAATTGATATTTCTAAATATATATTTTGTTACAGTTTATTTTTAATTATAAATTTTTATTTGTATAAGTATATTTTGGTTAATCATATTAAAATAAAGTAAAAGCAATTATTATTAATTATTTTAATATGATTATGTTAATATGTTATAAATAATTTAATAATTTAATTTTTTATAAAAAATGCGAATTCCAATTTTATTTATTTGTTTTATTATTTTATCTTTCTGTGTTTCTGTATCCAAATGTATGTATATATCATATATTTTATGTAAATCTAAAATTTAGGAGTAAATATTTATATAAAAATATTAAATTGCGATTAATATATAAATAATTCGCTATTTTTAATTTATTTATATATATTTAAATATCCCAAAATATATAAATATAAATCTGATAGTGTTGCGTACTGTATTTTGATATATAATTAAATTTAATTTAAAATAAAAATTAAAATTTAATATTTGTTTTATATATATATAATAACAAAAATAATTAGTTTAATAAAAAACTAAAAGAATTAGATTTAAAAATAAAATATACATACATAAAGAGCGCATTTTTAAAATTATTATTTTTTTTTTTTTAAATTTTTGATTTTGTCTGAATATTTTACACTTTTTATTTTTTATGTCTTTTTTGTGTATAAATCTTACCTCCTTGTTCATCCAGCATTACGATGGTACGCATCCCAACTTCCGTACTCTAAATATAAAAACACCACAAATTTTTCTTAGCATATCCGTTTTTAAAAAAAATATAATTTAGATTTGGTTAAATTTGTAAAAAAAAAATATAAATTAATAAAAAAAATATTTACAATAATTTTTAATTCTCTCTTGTGGTGTAAAAGCTCATTTTTATAAGTTTTTAATTTTTAGACAGTTTATTTTCATAAATAAATAAATATTGGATTTTTAACGCATAACATTTTAGTATTCCCCTGCAAATTATTTTTATGGTCGAGATTACATTGTTAACAAACAAATAATAACAAATTAAACAGAACCAACAACCATCCACCCAAAAACCAAAAAAAAAAAAAAAAATATTGTTAATGTATATTAATATAAAACACCTTTGTTAGTTCAAAATTGTTGCTCGTTTAAATATTAGATTCTTACCCCCTTGATGGTCTAAGACATTTAAAGTTTTAGTACCAGCTTCCTCGCTCTAAAAAATTTTTTTTGTTTGTTTTAATAAAACGATTTTCTCAAATAATTTCAAATAAGTAAAATTAAAATATAAAAAATAAAATCTTAAAATTAAATAATAAATAAATTAGTAAAATAAACGATAAATTTTCTTGAGAAAAAGGAAATTGTTTACAGACAACTTATATGGTATATAAAATATTTATTTTTTGTTTATACAAAATTGCAAAAACTTATTTACAAGTATATAATAAAAAAAAATATTATAAAATAGTGAATAAAATACTCATAGCTAAATATTCAGAATGCAAGAAGACTACCATAAAAAATAGTATCAAGAACTTTTGTGCATAAAGTTAAAATTTTTGTAAAAACCTAATTTAGAAATATTAATTCATTAAAAATATATATGTACAGTATTTCTAAATTTAATTTTTACGTATCAATACATAATAAAAAAAAATAAATAAAAATATTATCAAAAACACTACGTTTAGAATTTTTTTTGGTTCAAAACTGTGAAATTCTAAAAAAGCTTAAGCAAAAAGCTTTAGCTTGTATATATAAATATATATATAAATTTTCATAAAATAAAAAAAAAATAAACAAAATTATAGTAAATGTAATTATGTGATTTATTTTTTAAAAGGCATATTTTATGCAAATAAAATTTAATATTTTTTTTATTTTGAATGTAATTTATTTTGAATGATTTTTTCTATATAAAAATAAATAAATAAAAAATTAAAATATAAATAAACAAAAAATAAATTGAAAAAAAAAAAATATTTATGGAAAATTATAATAAAATAACAAATATTATAATTAAATGATAAGCTATAGTGAAATATTGTAAATTTGATATCGTTGATCACTTCAGGTTATATAAAAATGTGTACTAAACTAAACATCTAGAATTTTATTAGATATGGGACGTCAATATTTAGTGATATTGTTTATAGTTTAATAGATTATGGTTGTGATCTTATTAATTTATCAAATTCAATATTAAAAATAGTATGACACGTAAATATTTATACTGAACTAATAATTCGCCACCAGCGCCGAAACGGCGGATTTATGAACTAAAACGCTGGTAACAATTTTTTGTTTCATTCAAAACCTTTCAAAAGATATGTCACTTGATTAAATCCGAAATAAAAATTGCATTCTTACCTAGCGCCATGCCGGTAATTTTGTGTACTAAGCCACTTTAGCTATATTTTTGGCATTCTTCCAAAGATTCTCAATGATATGCAACACATACCGGGTGATTTTTTTAAGCTGAAACTTTCAAATATCTCGGAAAATAAGCACTCTACGAAAAAAATGTTTAATCATTCCGGGGGGACATACATTAGTGCTAAAATTAGTACCCCTCGCCCACTTCTTGTAAGTGGGGCGAGGGTTAACTTTGAAATTAAAATAGGAATCCCGATTTTTTATTGCAGGTTCGGATTCTACGGCTTAAAGTATGTAGGATTTCTTTAAAACATTTTTTTTCGATTCATCATAGATGGCGCTGTAATAACGATATTAAATTTTTTCCGATTTCACCTAATGAGAACCTATGCATACTTGAAATTAAAATAGGAATCCCGATTTTTTATTGCAGGTTCGGATTCTACGGCTTAAAGTACGTAGGATTTCTTTAAAACATTTTTTTCGAATCAACATAGATGGCGCTGTAATAACGATATTAATTTTTTTTCGATTTCACCTATTGAGAACCTATGCATACGATTCTGCATAGGTCGTATGCATAGGTTCTCAGTAAGATAAATCGAAAAAAAATTAATATAAATTTAATTTAACAGCGCCATCTATCAAGGATCGGAAAAATGTTTTAAAGAAATCCTACGTAAGTACTTTAAGCCGTCGGAACCAAATCTGCAATAAAAATAGGGGTTAGTATTTCAATTTCAAAGTTAACCGCCCCCCCCCCCCACTCACGAGAAGGGGAGAAGGTGGGATTTTAGCACTAATGTATGTCCCCCCAGAATGGTTAAATTTTGATAATTGACATTTTTCGTAGAGTGCTTATTTTCCGAAATATTTGAAAATTTCAGCTTAAAAAATCACCCAGTATATATTCGATAATAAACGAATCGTTTACAACCAACGCCAAAACGGTAGATTTGTGCACTAAAGTGTGGATAACAGGATTGTTGCTACGCCCAATACCTTTCAAACGATATACCATATTATGATTATAACGGGACGGAAAAATTATATCTGGTTGCAGTGGGAAACGGAAGTTGTGAGCCTCAATGATATACGACTCGAGTATATTCTATAATAAACAAACAATTTGCTACCAATGCGAGAACGGTGAATTTCTGAACTAAAGTTGTTTTATCACAAAAGTAGCATTATCTCCTTTCAAACGATATATTACGCGTGTTAGATGGATTAGAGGTGATTTCTCGTGGCAGATAGCGAGGCTTCTTAGACGTACAGGTCTTAAAAGCTCCCAATATTGACGAAAACAATTCAAATCCCACAAAGTGCTTAGGTGCCATCAAAATGTATTTCCCGCTTCTGTCAGCAATTAAATGATTTGTCCATCTGTATGTTCGCCAAACTTTTCCTATTTTAAAATCGGAGAATTGAAGGTTTTTAGACCTGTGCATCGAAGAGGTCGTCACTTGCCATAGGAAATCACCCAACAACACGATACAGCTTTACAATATTTTTGTGTGTCTTGAATCAGAAAAAAATTCTTCGGTTCATAAACCATCTTTGCAATCAATGCTGAAATATCTTGAAGTGTGCCACAAAGTTAACCGAAACACCTTAGTACTCGAAACTACCGCTACGGTGTTGGAAGTTGATACCTTTTTTCTTGAATGAAATCACAAAAAAGTATGGGCATTGTAGAACTCAAAATCACCGCAATAGCGCTGGTTTGGCATTGGTGGCAAACTAATAGATTATTATACAGAGTGACCCTTAATGACACTTATCTGAACATAAATTATATGACAGCACATATCCTAACTGTAACAGTTATAGCGTTAATCAAGCTTCTTCTGTAAAATTAGTCACTTTGAATTTCATTTATAAGTTAAAAACTATTGCTCACAAATTTCTGAAATAAAGGTTTTCTTATCGCAAATTAATTAGTTTATTAAATACAGGGCCAAAAATAAGGTAAATTGATAATATCCAAACATTTCATCCAAACTATGTTTGTTTGAACGATTTTGATAAAAATTTGTGGTTTTATTCAAATGCAAAGAAGCAATTGCGATCAGAAATAAAAGGTTATCCAATTCAAGCTTGATAAAGTAAACTTAAAAAAAACACACAAAATATTCGGAATGTATTGTAATTTTTATTTCATTTTACAGATTGATTCTTGCCATTTTTAGTTAAACAAGATATCATTCAAATGTCCTCCACGGGACTTCTTACAGGCCTTGATTCTTTTGCGGTAATTTTCAATGACTTTTCGGCACATTTCGGGCGGTATCTCGGCCATTACCTTACGAATATTAGTTTTCAATTCGTCAAGAGTTTGAGGATTGTTTGCGTAAACACGATCTTTCGCGTAGCCCCACAAAAAGAAATCCAAAGGCGTTAAATCACAGGATCTTGGAGGCCAATTGACATCAGCCAATCGCGAAATCAAACGTCCAGGAAATTTCTCTTGCAAAAGATCTCGATTTGCTCGTGTTACGTGACTGGTTGCTCCATCCTGCTGGAACCACATATCGTCAAGATCATAATCTTCGATTTTCGTAAAAAAATAATCGGTTAACATGCGGCCATAGCGCTCAGAATTGACGGTAACGGTTCGTCCAGGGTTGTTCTCAAAAAAATACGGCCCAATCACACCACCAGACCACAATGCGCACCAAACAGTGACTTTTTCCGGGTGTAATGGCTTCTCTACAATCAATTGTGGATTTTCTGAGCCCCAAATTCTACAGTTTTGCTTATTAACGTATCCACCAAGCGAAAAATGAGCTTCATCACTGAAGAAAATTTTGTTCGAAAAATCAGCATCGACGGCCTGTTTTTCCAACACCCAATTTGCGTATGTTCTTCGTTGTCGATGGTCAGCAGGCTTTAGCTCTTGTGTCAAATGGACTTTATACGGATGAAGATGCAAATCCAGATGCAAAATGCGCCATAATGAGCCATAAGATAGGTCTAAATGTTGAGCTCGACGAGGAATTGACAAATTTGGATCTTCTTCCACACTTTCAGCTACAGAAGCGATATTTTCAGCATTGCGAATGTTTCGATGATGCACAGACCTTACAATATCAGTAACAGATCCAGTTTGTTCAAATTTATTCACTGTATTCAATATGGTTTGCTTTGTAGGACGATTATGACGACCATAATCTGCTCGTAAAGCGCGAAATGTGGATACGGCAGAATCACTATTTTTATAATAAGATTTAATAATTTTAACGCGTTGGTCGATTGTTAAATGCTCCATATTCTTAAATGGCAGAATGTCAACTAAATAAATGACAGCGTACTTGACGTTTATCTTTGACAGATGTCGGTATACAGATTTCTACTTTATCAACCTCGAATTGGATAACCCGTTAGCTTTTATGAGTCTTCCAGAGGGGTCCATGGAAGGAAGGAAATTTGTTACGGAGATCTGACACTGGGAGCTAGATGTTTCGGTATTGTTGCCTGTTGCCCTTTTTTGTTCTGAGACTTCCTGATTTTTTAAAATCCAAATTGGCAAGGTTACAGGTCCTGGAAAGCGGCCAATTTCAATGAAGCTCTCAATTGAATGTATTTTAATTTGGGGATGTCAATATGATGCTCGGATGTACTTCGGAAAATTGATCAATTTCAATATAACTACACAGTTTGAGGAGAAATTCGGTTTGAATGATGAACATTATTTTAAATAGGAGTTACGGAAGTAACTCCCCAAAAATGATAATTCGGCTAATTTTAATGAAGCTCGCAATTGAATGTAACTGAACTCAGGGATTTCAATAAGGTGCTCGAATCTAATTCTGGAAATTGATCAGATCAATATAACTATACAAGGCTTATGAAACTTGCCAATTTAAATAGCACTAAAATAGTTCTTATCCGTTTGGAGAGAAACTCGTTTTGGACGATGCAAATTAAATTTAAATAGACGTTACGGAAGTGGTTCGGGGAAAATGGTCAATTTCAATGGGATGCAACTTTTTTCAACTGACCAAAATAAAACAAGGTTTATGAGGTGGAAATGATTCCAAACGATTTCCAGATGTGGTTATGGAAAATGGTGAATTTGTAGAATTTGTTAATTTGTTATTTAAATAGAGATAAAAAACAAAGTTATTATAAAAATGGGATTTCAAGAGTTCTCAAGGTTGGAAGTAACTCCAACTGAATCTAAGCCTTTTTATAATTCATTGCACTAGTTTGTATTTTGATAACGGAATAAAGATATTTCAAGCAGCTCGGTTTGTAAATTAAAAATGAGTTCCAATGAAGTAGTACTGAACGTTACGTGCCAATTTATGATAGGAAAGAAAGTTAGTTTGAAAGATAAAATTGGAGTTTAATAAAAATATCGTAGATTGTACTGAAAAATGGTCAATTTTAATAGGACTAAGCTATTTCTCAACTGGTTGGAATAAAGCTGAGTTTGTATAATGCAAATGATTGCGTACGGTCGCCAGCTGTGAATAATGGATAATGACGAATTGGAATAGTAGTTTCAAATTAATGATCAATTGGGATAAAGTTCGGTTTGAATGATGCAAACGGAACTGCATATGATTTCCGACTATGTTTCAGGAAAACGGCGTATTTGCATGGAACGAAATTTTATCTCAGACTATTTCGATTGGACATATGACGTCTGGATGCCTGGAAAATAGGCAATTCGAATGGAACTAAGCTATTTATTTACTGATTAGGACAAAACTCGGGTCCTAAATTTCGAGGAAGCAAAGATTTTGTAATTAAGATGAAAATGAAACTCCAATATAAGTTCCAGATGTGATTCTGAAAGAAGGACGAAATGAATGAACAATCTCTCAACCGATTAGTGTTTGGGATCGAACTAAAGGATTTCAATATGGGTCTCAATATTAGGATGAAATACCGTTTGTTTGGCTTGGAAAATGGTGAAATCGGTTTTACTCGGTAAAACTCGGTTTCATGATGAAAATGGGATTACAATAAGAGTTTGAGATGTAGATCTGGAAAATAGATATTTGAAATGGGACTAAGCTATTTATCAACTGATTGGGATAAAACTTGGCTTATATTATGAAAATGAAATTTCATATCGTTTCTGGGTACGGTTTCGAAAAATGTGAAATTTACATGGATTACAAATTCTCAACCAATTAAGAGGAAGCATCTTACAATGAAAATGGAATTCTTATATGAGTTCTGGACTATGAGAGAAGGCCAATATGAATGGAGTCAAGCCATTTTTAGTTGTTTGAGGTTGCACTAGGTGTTCGTATTTTAAAAATGAAACAAACCGATTTCTCACCCAACAAGAATGCACTCGGTTTGGAAAATGATAAAAAGATTGAAATATGAGTTGCGTAAGTAGTTTCGAACTACCAATTATATTGGAAATAAAACAAATAGTTACTCAATGTTTATTTTTGTAGCATATTTTTGTTTGCATGAACTTGCGGAGAACTCCGAAAGACTAATTTGAATGATTCAAACTCCTTATTTATTCATTGGAATTGCAATGAGTGTTAGTATTCTGGAACCGAAAAAACCCGATTAGTTCCGGAGAATTTTCAATTAGAATGACATGAATAAATGCAAGTCGGTTTGTAGATAAAACTGGAATTCCAATAAAGTCCTGGAATCTAAATGAAACGTTTTTGAGATAAAAGTCGATCACACGACTAGGTTTACCAAGAAATTGTTGTTTTTTCTGGATAGCTCAAAATTGGTTGATCATCCTAACGAAACTCAATCTGTATTAGCGCCTGTTCTCAATTAGCTGGCTCCAGAAATACATTTTAAAATTCTTGTAACAACTCAAATTCAGATACTATTAGTTAATAAATGGGCCAATTGTTTTTTATTACATTCCATAACATTATTCGAAATCCATTTAAGAAATGTGTATCCTGTTACATTCATTCCAATAGCTAGAACAATTATCCTTTCGAATTCATCATTTTCCAGGATCGAGTTATCGATTTTCATGAATTATCGGTTTTGATGAAATACTGTTTTCTGTTAATTGACGTTCTCGGGGAATTATCGTTTTCGATCAATTGTCGTTTTCGGTGAATTTGTTGTGGAACCGAATTTATTCCACTATTTTGAGGACCAACAACCAACTCCTAATTAATTATTTGTATAATTCTTGCAATTCAGTAATTTGTCCATTTTGATAAAATGTCGTATTTGCTGCATTCTCTATTTCGAAGAATTGTCTTTTCGATAAATTAGAGAACGGTGATTTGTTTTTTAGATGATTAGAAAAAAATTCTTTGGTCTCAAACTAAAACTTCTTTTACTGGTTGTTTACGGTCAGTACGCATTTTGAGCTCTAAATTGTCAATACCAGGACATAAAATTTAGCAAACTAGAAATATTTAACTCACGAAGCATCAGTGTACTATCCCAACAGCAGCTAATTTATCTGAAGGCACATTAAATTGAAAGATAAATTTTGAAACACTGATTCTTAGCTCTGTTATTTCTAATTTCCCGCGGTTCACTGTCAAATATAAATAAATTTAATCTAAAAAATGATCAAATATGAAGGACTATTATTAAAATTGTGAATTTGAAATTTTATCACTATACAATATTTTTAAATTTTAAAAGTGAGCTCAACATTGAATTTAGAGAATACTATCGTAATAAAAATTGACTGGAACCTATGAGATATCACACCACATGACTTTTTTTTAATTATGCAATTCAGTCAGATCGATTAATTATTATTTTTATACTGTATTTTTCGGTTAAAGTACCAGTTAAATGAGAGTAATAGTTATTGGTTAAACCAACACCAAAATTTAATCACATCCTTAAGAATTCACCAAAAGTGAGAAGTTTCACTATTGATATAAATTTAATTTGACTATCTCAACAAAGTTATTGAGAATCCTATTTAAATTTTATAAAACGAATTATAATATCAGATAAAATAGATACCACAAAATAAGTAATAAAATGTTCGGTTTGCGTCTTTGCTATCATACACACATTGAAATTACAACTAATAATTTTTTTAATAATTCTAAATATTTAGTGTCTCGAATTCAGTCAGACATAAGTTTACCTAACATTCTATACAAATAAAATAGGATTTATAATTTGGTCGTGACAGTTAATTTAAATTTATATAAATAGTGAAACTTTTCACTTTTAGTGAATTATATTAAAAGTGAAAAGTTTCATTATTCTTTCTATTTTAATTGTATAGAACGGGTAGGTAAGGTTTTCGCTATTATGCAAATTACAAATTATATTTAAATTGCATAGAACGAACTATTATGTCAGATGAAAGAGTCAGAACAGAATAATACAAAAATCGGTTTGAGGAAACACCCAAATTTGAGGTAGTTCAAAATGTCCATTTAGTGTAAAAAAACAACCTCCGCCCTGATACTTACCCGTTTTGTTAAAAACATATCTAACCCATACCCCAAAAGTGATCAACCATTTTTTACAAAAATTTCACTATAACATAAATATTGTGAACGTATTTTTTATTATATTTAATTTAATTTTTAATTATGAATTTATATATTGAGGGTATAATATTATGTAAAATGTAAAAACTAAATTTTATAAAAAATAAAACTTAAGGAAAACAATAATAGTAAATAATACTTCATAACAAAAAAAGAAACTCTTTATTTATAAAGTTTTATATTATTTTTTTGGGTTGTGTAAATTAAAAATAAAATAAATAAATTAATCGAAAAAAAATAAACCAAACGTATAAATAAAAAATTATAAGAATAACAAAAAAACGGTCAGGAAGGACTGAAAATATTTGGGTTTTTGTGTCCAAGGTGACTCACCTCCCTGATCGTCAAGAGCTACCAGGGTACGTATCCCGGCTTCCTTGCTCTATGATGCGGCACAACAATAAAGTTTAGGTGTCATTTTGATGTTGAAATGTTTTTTTTTATATTTTTTAATATTTTTTTAATAAATAATGAAATGAATAAAAATAGAGAAAAAGAAGAAGTTTTGAAATTATATTAAATTAAAATTATATATAAATATTTATTTATAAATTTAATTTAATAAACCAAATTTTTTTACGTAAATAAATAAACGAAAAATACAGATTATTTCGGAAATAAAATTAATAACGAAAATTAAAAAAAAATAAATTAACGAAACAAAACAAAAAATAATTTTTGTCAAAATAAAAAAAAAGCTTTTAAATCGACATATTTATTTAAAATGTGGTGGAATTTTTCCCTCCAAATATTAAATTTAAAAACTTTTTTGATATTTAAAAAATTTTTTGTAAATAATTTTAATTTTAAGTTATGTTGTAATGAAGCTGTATTTTCGTTTATTAGTAACCTAGAAGTATATCAATTATATTAGTTAATGTAAAAGGTATTATAATTTTTTTTTTTTAATTTTTAAGAAAAATAAATTTTGATCCTGAAATGTAAAATGTATATTTTTTCTTTATATAAATAATTTTTTCTTTTCAAGTATAAAAAAGTATTTCTTCAGTTTATTTATATATATTTAAACTAATTAAAAAAAATTATAATAAATTAAACAAAAAATTAAGAACTTGAGTTTGAATATGTTTTATTTATATATATTTATATAGTAAAACTTATAAATAATAAATAAATAAACAAAAAAAAATTGTAATAAACTTAACAGAAATAAAATGCAGTGGATCAGTGTTTTATAGTTTGTAGCTTATTTTTTATAATAATATAAATATATTTTTATAATAAATATAAATATATAATCAAATAAAAGCATTTCATTGAGAAAATTTTATTTTGTATTTAAAAATATAAATTTTATTCTTTTCATTATAAAATTTATAATTTATCTATTTAAAGTAGCATTTATTTTACGAGAGAAAATTAGAACAGAAATTAGTTGTCTTTTGTTTTTTGTATTTAAATATTTAAAAAAAAAGTTATTCATGCTATATTTATTTTCATAGATAGGATATACACAACATATAAGGCAATTTTATTAGAGTTATGTAGAAGGTCTAGAATATATTTATTATGTATTTTATATATGAAAAAACAATAAAACAAAATACACATGCGACAAATATTAATAATATTCTAACAAGATATTTTTGTTCTATTTTATATATATTTATATACAAATTAAGAATAATATTTTTTTTAATCATATAAAGTGGTGTGATTTATAAGAAGAAGTTAACCTATTTTATGCTGATCTAGTTATATATAAATATTTAATTTTATATTGTTAATTTTAAATTAATCTAGTCATGCATTTTTAAAACATAAATATTTTAATTATGTTGTATTAAGACCATATTTTAAACTAAGGTAGAGAGTGTGAGTGTTGTAATCAGTTTCAGACTTAAAAACAACATTTAATAAATAAATTTAAATAATTCACCAAAAGTGAGAAGTTTCACTATTTATATAAATTGAATTTGACTATCTCGACCCAGTTATCGGGAATCCTATTTAAATTTTATAAAAAGAATTATTATATCACATAAATAGGTAGCCAGAAAATAATTTATAAAATGTTCGGTTTGCGTCCTTGCTATTATAGAAATATTGAAATTATAACTAAATTGTAAATTATTTTTTTAATATTTCTAAATATATAGTGTCTCGAAATTCAGATTTAAGTTTTCCTAACGTTCTGTACAATTAAAATAGGATTTATAAATAGTGAAACTTTTCACTTTTGGTGAATTATATCAAAAGTGAAAAGATTCATTATTCTAAAGTCACACTATTTAAATAAATTTGAATTGGTTGTCTCGATCAAATTTTATATTATATTTAAATTTCATATAACGAATTAGTATAATAAGAGATAAAAGTGTCAGAAAATAGTAATAAAAAACTCGATGAGTCTTTACTACTAAACACTAAGGAAATTACTAATAATTCGTAAGCGATGTACTAGCTAAAAAAAAATAAAAAATATAAAAATTTAGACCGTTAAGGTATAGATTAAACAGTAGAGTTAATAAACGATTTAAAATAAATAATTGAATTAGAAACAACATATTAAATAAATTAAACAATTCACAAAAAGTGAAAAGTTTCACTATTTATATAAATTTAATTTGACTATCATGACCAAGTTTTTGGGAATCCTATTTAAAGTTTATAAAACGAATTATAATGTCGGATAAAATAGATAGTCAGAAAATAATTTATAAAATGTCCGGTTCGCGCCCGTGCTATTATAGACACATTGAAATTACAACTAACTTGTAAATTATTTTTTAATAATTTTAAATATTCAGTGTCTCGAATTCAGACTTAAGTTTACGTAACGTTCTATACAGTTAAAATAGGATTTATACCTTCGTCGTGACAGTCAATTTAAATTTATATAAATAGTGAAACTTTTCACTTTTAGTGAATTATGTCAAAAGTGAAAAGTTTCATTATTCTATCTATTTTAATTGTATAAAGTAAGGGTTTTGCAATTATGGGTAGAATATTACAACTAAATTGTAAATTATGTGTTCAGATTTAAAACAAAAATTGATAAATAAAAACTAAACAAATTCGCCAAAAGCGAAAAGTCTAACTAGGTAAATAAATTTAAATTGTCTCGACCAAGTTATAAATCATATTTAAATAAAATAGAAAAAATATTATGTTAGATAAAGGAGTCAGAAAAACCAAATTAAAATTCGGTTTGAATGTTTACTAGTAAACACTAATGCAATCACTACTAAGTCGAAATTGCTAGCTAAACAAACTAAAAATACAAACATTTTAACCGTTCAGGTATATATTAAACAGTAGAGTTAATAAACAAATTTAAAAAAATAATTGAATTAGAAACATCATACTAAACAAAACTAAATAATTCACCAAAAGTGAGAAGTTTCGCTATTGATATAAATTTAATTTGACTATCACGACCAAGTTTTTGAGAATCCTATTTAAATTTTATAAATCGAAGTATTACGTCGAATAAAATAGATAGCAAGAAAATAATTTATAAAATGCCCGGTTCGCGTCCTTGCTATTATAAACACATTGAAATTACAACTAACTTATTTTTTAACTTATACCGACCAAATGGCACAGTGGTTAAAGCTTTGGCGTTTGGATCGGGAGGTACCGGGTTCGAATCCCGATAGGGGCAGGATGCAAAGTGAAATTTCATCAACAGATTTCGATCTGTGGTGAAATGTAACACATCTATGACCCCCTGTCGGTGTGCAAAACTCATGGGCCGACCCATCTTCCATGCTGGTATAGGCTGGCATGGAGCTTGCAATGTGCAGATGGTCTTAAAATCGGTCCTATAGCCGTACGTCCTCGAGTTGGCCGCAAGGCGTAAAGTAAGGACGTTAAAAGCATAACCGCGGAAGAGCAGGGTGAGCCTTGAGCCCCAAAACAGATCGCATAGTTACCAATAAAAAAAAATAAAAAAAAATAAATAAAAAAAAAAAAACTTATTTTTTACTAATTTTAAATATTCAGTGTCTCGAATTCAGACTTAAGTTTACCTAACGTTCTATACAATTAAAATGGGATTTATAAACTGGTCCTGACAGTCAATTTAAATTTATATAAATAGTGAAACTTTTAACTTTTAGTGAACTATGTCAAAAGTGAAAAAAATGATAAATAAAAACTAAACAAATTCACCAAAAGCGAAAAGTCTAACTAGGCAAATAAATTTAAATTATCTCGGCCAAGTTATAAATGATATTTAAATAAAATAGAAGAATTATTATGTCAGATAAAGGAGTCAGAAAAACCCAATTAAAATTCGATTTGAATCTTGTCTAGTAAATAATAATGCAACCACTACTAAGTCGAAATTGTTAGCTAAACAAACTAAAAATACAAACATTTTAACCGTTCAGGTATATATTAAACAGTAGAGTTAAAAAACAAATTAAAAAAAATAATTGCATTAGAAACAACATACTGAAAAAAACTAAATAATTCACCAAAGGTGAGAAGTTTCACTATTTATATAAATTGAATTTGACTATCTCGACCAAGTTATTGGGAATCCTATTTAAATTTTATCGAACCAATTATTTTATAAGATAAAATAGATAGCCAGAAAAAAATTTATAAAATGTTCGGATTGTGTCTTTGCTATTATAGACACAGTGAAATTACAACAAAATTGTAAATTATTTATTTTATTAATTCAGAATATTTAGTGTCTCGAATTTAGACTTAAGTTTACCTAACGTTCTTTACAATTAAAATAGGATTTATAAATAGTGAAGCTTTTCACTTTTGGTGAAGTATATCAAAAGTGAACAGTTTCACCATTCTCTGTATTTTAATTATTTTAATTGTATATAACCTTAGGTAAGATTTTTTCTATTATGGGTATAATGATATTACAACTAAATTGTAATTTTTGCAAACAAAAAATGTATTAGAAACTACAAATTAACAAATAAAAACTAAACAAACTTCGGTTTGGGTCTTTACTATTAAATGAAATTATAACTAAATTTGAAGTAATTTTTTTAGATTTATAAATGAGTGTAACGAATTTGGACTTGTAATCAAAGTTTAAAAAAAAAAAAAACAGAATATAATAAATAAGACTAAATAATTCACTAAAAGTGAAAAGATTCACTATTTATATAAAATTAAATTGACATTATAAAACCTATTTTAATTTTATAGAACGAACTATTTAAAATAGAGAGCCGAAAATAATTTATAAATTGTATGGGTTGCGTCTTTGGGATTAAATGACACAATCAAATTAGAACTAAATTTTAAATGAGTTTTAAATATTTCAATTAAGTATTATGGTTTCAATTTTACAAACATGAAAGATATTAAAAACACGTATGAATTTTAAAATATTATATGGATTACACTGTTAAATTTGTTATTTGTCCACTTGAACCAAATGGTTTAAAAGTTGTGGGATTTAGTGTCTCGAATTTAGAAACACCTAAAGGTGGATGCCTTCTGCTATTTTTCTCAAACTAAGTCTATGTCATTATTGTCGGTCGACTGGAAATAGATTTCAGTCCCTGATTGTGTAAATACCTGGGAATTTTGAGAATACTAATTTACAGACAAATAGCATAACAATGTAACACCGCGGAGCGCGCAGTATGAAAACACCAGGTTACAGACTTGTATCTTCTAAAACCAAGTATCTTTTACGACATACACTGTTAATATTATGTATTTAACGAAAGTAAGGCCATCTCTCGGAAAACATAATTTTTACTAATACCGCTAGTTAACGTTCGAAAATTCACTATTAACGATCCAAAAAGGGTCAGAATTTCGACATTAGAGACAACTAGCGAAAATATTTGGCACCATTATCCAAAACACAAGCGATTTGACGTCTACTATAGGAAAACATGACGCATTAAATAGTAAATGAGTTCATTATTTCTAATCCCTAAAGGATCTCGATTATTTGCAAACTAAACCTAATAATTGTGCTTGCGATCAAATTTTCTTTTAATTTGGAATTCCAGGCTTAGGTAAATTTGATAAAATTTATGTGGGATTTCGTTTACATTTTGATGTGTCAAAATTTTCAAAATATTAGGTGTGCAAGTAGAAACTCGGCTCTGAAGTTGGTTGCATTAAAATATACTTGAACGGATAAAAAGTGGTTTGCAAGATTTCGTGATGGCAATTTTAGTCTTGCGGACGATCCACGTCAAGGTGCAGTAAAACAATTTGAAGACAAAGAACTTAAAGTTTTATTGGACGAAAACCCGTGGCAAACTCAAAAAAAGCTTGCAGAACAGTTAGGAGTTACTCGTCAAGCAATATCACTTCGGTTGCATGCAATGGGAAAAATACAGAAGGAAGGAAAATGGGTTCCTCATAAACTGACCGAAGAAAACAAAAACTACGTAAATTTAGAAATCTGACCTTTTATCGAATCCATTCGTTTTATAACCGAAGCAACTTTTAACGGGCATATTAGGACTATTGTCCCAAAGGCTTATCCGATAACTCTATCTTCAATATACGTTTCATTTGTCCGATTAATTTTAGAATATGCATCCACCGTATATGGTCACCATCATACCAGGTCATTCGAAGAGAATTCAGAGTGTCCAAAAACAAATTGTTGTGTACGCACTTTGATGTCTACAATCAAGTCGGACATCAGACTTTATGCTTCCGCCTAATCAAGATCGCTGTAATTGATTAAAAATGCAACGTTTGGACTATGGATGGGATGTTGCAGCTTCAGTCTTAGTTAGAGATATTTTCGACTCTCGTACCGATTCCACGAAACTCCTATATCGCGAATATTTAATTCGCTTTGCAACGAAGGAATTAATTCATTTTTATAATTGACAATAAGTATACTCCGCATCACTTGAATATGGCCAACATATTTTTTTTCATTTTTCCAAATTATTATTTTCATTTTATCTGGAGTTATTCTCTTTTATGCGTTGTTGGGCAGAGAAATCAATAACAAAAACAATTAAAGAGATTCGACCATCTCTGAGAGTATTTGGTTGAATTTTGTTTACAATAAGAAATAAAATTTGTATGTTTTTAGTTGTTCACTTGAATAGGGCCAGTTGATTGTTTGAACTCTCGATAATTTGTTTTTCTTTAAATCAATTTTTTGTTTTACTGTTACCATGGGTCGTGGCAAATTTTACGAGTCGCGCATTGCAACTAAAATCGGCAGAAGCAAACCGGTTGTTAAAAATTACCTTATTAATATTAAAAACTATGGCAAAAATATGAAAGGCCGAATAAAAGAAGCTACAGTACCTGGCCAAATTAATGTGAACTTTTCAAAAATTAAGTATTTAGCTGAAATTTGGTTAAAAACACGTTTTTTTACTTTAATTCATTAAAATGGATTTATTAACCTTTGTTTAATAAAAAATAAATAAAAAATCCAACTGGCTAATATTTCATCCACCTCCCCTTAATTTTAAGCAAAACTGAAATACAACGGGGCAAACTGTTGAACGACTTTATGATGATATCCTTGATTAAGGGGTGTACAACGACCCTACTATTTTTAATTTCCTCAATCAATTTTGACTTAGTCGTGATGACTTTTTCGACAATTGCTGTTTTAATACAGCCCAAACATTTTCAATCGGATTCATATCTAGCGAATTACCAGCCCAATTCAGAATGAGTATCTTTTTTCCTTTCATATACTTCAAGACGCGTTTTGCGGTGTGGCAGGGGGCTCCACCTTGTTGAAAGATATTTTTTTACGGCGAAACATTTTTGGGAGTTCAGACACCAGTACTATATCTTGGAGCTGAATCTATTTCTCAGCGTTCATCGTTTCTTCTACGATGTGAATAGGTCCCGGGCCTTTTATGGCGATAAAACCCCAAATTATTACTGAAGTTGGATGTTTTACCATTTGAATAGTGCAGTCCTCACGTTTTGCCATTAAGGTACTATTTAATTTTTGTTTAATCGTCAGGTGGCAACTTTTATATCAATTTTTTTTAATCGACGTCTTAGCGTTCTGGTAGAAATGTTAACAGTTTTTCGGCGATGGTTGAGGACGGTTAAACGATTCTGTCTTCCCTTTGGTAATTCGCATTCGACCACAATGGTGTGTGCCCTGGTTAGCCAAGGATTCACCGGTTTGCTGCTGCTTCTTAATGTTTGACACTGAGGACTACGTAATTCCAGCCAATTCGGCAATTTTACATTGTCTTAAGGTGGTTTTGTCAGCAGTTGGTTTACATTACGGTCTGTGGCGCTATTTCGTGGTATGGAACCATTGATTTAGTTTTCAAAGCAGGCAGGATGTCTGGTCTTGGTTTCAATTGTTTCGATTCATAATGCGAGTGCCGTAAAAAACTGAATTAAGAATCAAAATATTGCAACAATATTGCAATATTATGGCTTCCATATCCACCAGACCATAGAAAACGTTTTGGGATGGTTAAAACGAAAAACTTATGAGGGAAGGAAACAGGGAAGACACTGAGTAACTTTGAGGCGCTAAAATCAGCTTGGAGTGAAATTTCCTTAAATTACGTTTGTTAACACGATGGAAAGCCAAACTACTAAAAAATTAATTTTAGTTTTTTGTTTTGTTTTAAAAGAAATAAAGAAGTTGAATTTAAGTTTTCCTTGTCGCTTTGTTCTGTTTATTATTTTGTCTTTTTTGAGTAGGCCCTATTGAAGTGAACAACTAAAAACACACAAATTGTTTTTCTTATTTTCATCTCTCAGAGATGAACGAATCTCATTAATTGTTTTTGTTATTGATTTCTCTTCCCAACAATGCATAAAACAGAATAACTCAAGTGAAAAGGAAAATGATAAATTGGAAAAATGAAATAAATTATGTTGGCCCTATTCAAGTGAGACGGAGTGTACATGTTCATGAGCGTTGCCTTTGCTTTTTTGCATTCATTAGGTAAATAAATAAATAAATTACTGTTTTTTTTAATTCAACCCGAGCCTTTTAATGCTAAAATGATGGCATTTCCTCAGATAACCAATTGCGGAACCTTAAAGGTAACATTAACAAAATAAATTGACTATAATCCTTTTTTCCTTTCTTTCGCTACTTTGGTCATATTATAACAAGATTTTTAGATTAACAATATAATCACTTTTTCATAAGTATTCTTAAATCTCTTTACATATAATGTCAGAATAACAACAAAAACAACCATGTACATATAAAAGGGGAAGTAAATCATGATATCTCTCTCTAGCTGTGAGAGACAATAAAAAATAATATTATAAATAAATGAATGTAAATCACTGCAAAACTATAAGAAAATGTCTAGATGACGTTACGTACATATTATATTTTAATCAATATCACCACAACACCAACAAATCTTTAAGAGATTTAGTCCAAATAAAAAAATTATGTACCTATTATTAATGTTACTGAACATAAAAAACGAATATATAATAAAAAATTAAACATCGAACATGTATACACACAGTTTATGTTAGATAAAACATAAAAGCATAAAATGCAAAAGCACATCGCAGCTTTATACTAATAAAATTGATGATGTTCAACAACAGATTAAACAGTAATAAAAAAACAAGAAAGAAAAATCTTAACATTTTCAGGAAAAGTCTAATGGTGTTTTTGGTGCTACGGGGTGAGACAAAATTCGTCACGGTCGATACGGCGTATTATAAAATCGTGTATAAACATCTTCAGAAAAGTAGACATTAAAATGTTAAAACGATTTATTAATTAATTTTAATTAAACGTGTGGTATCCATCCCATAAACAATTCGTTACACAGTAAATTATACATTTTTGTTACCCTACCGTAAACACGAATAACGCAAATTACTCGAATGTACAGTGATAGAAGTAATAAGATAGTTAATAAAATCACACTCAATATTTATATCACCGTATACGTTATGTCATTGACACAGACAAAACGGAAACATCTAACCGAAGTTTAATATATTTTTAGTTGTCTTACAGATAACGATATACAAACGACATAAAAAATTAAGTATTATGATATTCTGCTCACATATATTTATTATAATAAAGTGATATAGATAAGACGTGTCGTCAATTTTTGTTTTTCCAGATATTATATCGACTATTTATAGAAGTAATAAAATTGGAAAATGATTGACGGAGTATTTCCGGAATATATATAGTATATATATAAAAGCTCGCATCTACTTTGTAATAGAGTGGAAGTAGTAGTAGATTTATAGTTTTGAAATTATTACTTGAGTCAATAAATTCTTTGTTTGTCCACAATTTCGATTTATATCATATTACCATCTTTGTGACAAATAAAGTGGACAGTTTTGAATGTCATCTGTGCCGGATAAATAACTTTGACCTTCTTTTCAGTGGCTTTGATGTGCAAGGTCTTAGCACATTTTCAAAATTTGGAAGAAGATAAAACTGTTCTGGAATTTCACTCAAACGTGACTAAAATTTAAATTGAACATCACTCGAGAACAGGAACAACTTACAATTCCAGTTTCACTCAAATTTAATAAAATAACGTATTCAATTTTATATACGACGTAATTAGGTAAATGTTCAAAACTCGAAATTCTGAAATTTCACTCGAACTAGTAAAGCAAAAACTTTTTAAAATTTCACTCCATTAAGTACTAATTTTAGTGACGTCGAAGTCATATACAACTCAAACTAGACGAACTATTTCAACCGAATTTATTTTTAATTTTGCACAGAGCAATTATTCTAGTTTGACTCACACGATGTCACGATTTAAGTTATCTAGATTACATTTGGAGCTTCACTTAAATTTTGAAATTTGTTTCTACTTAAATTCGACTAAACTACGATCCAGTTTGACTGAAATTTAGTAAAATAGGAATTTCATGATGGTTTTAAATAAATTTTCGTTATATCTAACTGGCTTTTCATTGAAAACTCGAAAAAAAAAATATTTTTTAGGTAATGGGGGCTTCCCAAATTTCACTCAAGTTTTTTTAATCTACTTGCTTAAGTTTCAAGTTAGTCAAATACCACTGAAACTGGAGTTGTATCACTATTTCAGGCTAGCTTAAAGAACGCACTTGAAATTTCACTCAAACTTCGAAATAGATAACACAAATCGAAAATAAATTTTCCATGAAAATCGTTCTAAAACTCCTCTAAACCTTATTTAATTTATTAAGAAAAAACACATTCTTGAGAAATTCACTTAAATTTCATTGAAAAAGGTTAACTACAATCATTTGAGTTCTTATTTTATATGAGATAATTTTATTTAAAATACATATCAAATCTAAATTCGACTAAAATTAGGTTTTCTACAGACTTCGTTAAATGAGTGCGAATCAAAAACTCGAAACTCTAAATAAATTTTTAATCGCTAAAACTTAAAACTGAAACATTTTAAAAATTTCACTCAATTATAAAATTTTAAAAATTTCACTCAATTGTAAAATTTTTAAATCTAGTAAAATCAAATTCAAATATGTACAACTAAATCTGGATTGATTAATTGGTCTAAAATTTCACTCCAACTTGATTAATCTTAAACTGTACAAAACGCCGTTACTAAAGCACTTTAGAAATTTCACTCAAGTCCCAAATAATTAATTTGAGTGAAATTTAAGTCAAATAAAACTCAAACTTAACGGACTAATTTGAGTTAAATTAAAACAATTTAGAATTTTCCCATCATAATTTTAATGAGGCTTAAGTTTAATTTTACAAAATTTGTCAGAAAACTGTTGCCAGACGTTATTAGCTTAAGTAATTTTAAATTATACTCTATATTCGCTCAAATCTCTCTCAATCTATACAGAATATTTAGCTTAATTTTAATTTTGTTAGATTAACATTTAATTTGTTCTTCCATTTGAGTTTCAACTACAGTTTTGTATTTGAAATGAACGAATCAAAGTTTAATTTGAACTAAAATTTCATAAAATTGAGTTTGTTGAGTTTATGCAATCAAATAGAAACAAGACGACAGATGAAACAAAATTAAAAATTTGTAAATAGTCATGAGTATTATTTTCAAATCATTCCACTAAAAATGAAAAATCAGTCGTGCAGCAAATGGCCGAAATTATAATTACAATAACACTAGATTACTGAAATTATGTCTTGATTTCTTCAGATTCGAATTCACGAAACTTTTTAAATCTGACATAAATTATGCTTAATAATCAATAATCATTAAAAATTGCTCTAAACACGAGTAAAGCTCATTCCACTCAGAAAATTGTAAAATTTCACTCAAATGATGAATTTGAAAAATTCCACTGAAAAGGCTTAAAATAAATAGTATTATTTCCAAATAGTTTTATTATGACAATTGTAATTATAGTACACATCGGAGTGTTTTCAATTAAATTATTTTTAAAAGCTCAAGTTAAATTATGCAGTATAAACAGGAAATCTCTGTATATTTTCGTTTTCATTCATTTGCAGATTACTTGATTGCTTAATTACCGCATTAATATTTCATTCAAGAAATAGTAAAGCTACCTAGAAATTTCAATCAATTCAAATTTCACTCAAATTTGCTCATTCATTATTATCCATCCATAATTTTGTACTTAACCTTAAATTTTTCTTAAGTTCAACTGAAATTGAGCTCAGATTATTCTCATAAAGTTTCTTTAAAATTTTGAGATTTAAGTAGTGATAGGCATCTTTAAATTTGAATCCCCACTCAGATGATGTTGAAGAAATTTTTTTTCAACCGTTATTAAAACTTCAGTGATTTTATATTCTACTCAATCTTTGGTGAAATTTTTTAACATTCAAAACAATCAAGATTACTACATACATTCAGAATTTCACTTCAATTTCTACTGTAATTCTGCATTTGTAATTAACGTAGGCACGGTAGTAAAATTTATGTTAATGTTACAAAAAAAATCTTGCTAAATTATTTCACTTCATTATAATTTCAGTTAATTTCCATTTAAAATAACCAACCAAATTTAAAATTAAACAGAGCTTCAAATTTGTTAACGACGATCCGAAAATACATTTTCGTTACATCTAATCAGGCTTTACATTGAAAACTTGAAAATGTAAAAAAAGTATTTAGCAGAAAATAGAGCTTCCTAAATTTCAAATACCACTGAAACTGGAACTCAAATTATGCCACTATATGTCAGGCTAATTTAAAGATTACATTTGAAATTTCACTCAAATTTCGAAATAGGATAAATCGAAAATAAATTTTCCATGAAAATCGTTATAAAACTCCTCTTAACCTTATTTAATTTATTAGGAAAACGCACATTCTTGAGAAATTCACTTAAATTTCACTCAAAAATCTAATTTGAGTTCTTCTAAATTTGCACATAAGTTTAGAGTGATAATTTAATTTAAAATTCATATCAAATTTTGATATTTCAAGTTTTATTAAAATTTCAAGTTAAATTCGATTAAACCAACTTTCACTACTGATCTGGTTAAATGGCTTCAAATCCAAAACAATTTCACTCAATTGTAAAAAATTGGAATTTAGTAAAATCGAATTCAAATTTCAAACACAACTAAATTTGGATGGAAAACCTCAAGTTTAATTATGCTAAATTACAACTTTAGTTTCACTCAAATCATACCACATGAATAGAGTTCAATTCAAACGAAACCAAAATTCTTGGGAAGTTTTACTTAAAATAATTCATTCAAATGGAAACTTTTCATAATTTTATTATTATGATTTCATGAAAATTATAAATCGATTTAAAATTCCTGTTGATTACAATTCAATTGGAATAACGATAAAAATTCACTCAATTGTCAAGAATCTCTATACTGGATAAATAACTTTGAAATTCTAACTCATTTTCAAGGCGACACGTTAATCAATTTATCTACATCTGACCTGGTCAATAATTTTATGGACTGATAGGTTTCACTCAAAATTTGGTAAAATATAAAATTGGTTTAAAATTTCACTCCAACTTGATTAATCTTAAATAGTACCAACGTAACGCTGCTAAATTCCACCCAATTCTCAAATACTCAATTTTAATGAAATTTAATTCAAATGCAGCTTAAACTTCACGAACTTAATTTTACTAAATATGTTACCAAAATGTTCTCAGACGTTATTTAAGCTTAGGCGATTTTAAATTATTCTCTACTTTCGCTCAAATATCTCCAATCTTAGCAGAATAATTAGTTTAATTGTGTGAAATTAGCTTTCGATTTCAGCACTCGCCCACTTGAGTATCAACTGCAATTCTGTATTTGAAATGAACGTAAGCACAATCAAAGTTCAATTTTGGTCAAAAATTCATAAAATTCCTGCTAAGTTTTTGTGTTCATGCGATCAAATAGTCAAAAATCGAAGTAAAAATCTTTTGTCCCAAGTTACTTCAAAGAGGTTATAACTCTTGGGATAGGTGTTTTCACTTTGAACTAGACCCAACCCAAAGAAACCAAGTTTTTAGGAAAAAACTACGGGAACACTGGGTTTAATGTTCAAAAGTTTTAGATAAAAAGTGAAGTAAACCCCTATGTCCTAAGATACTTCTAAGAGGTTACAACTCTTAGAACAGGTGTTTTCACTTTGTACTAGATCCAATCCAAATAAAAGACACAAGTTTACCGGAAAACCCAGAGGAACACTGGGTTTAATATTCAAAAGTCATAGAGGTAAAAATCAAAGTAAAAACTCTGTCTTAAGATATGTACTTCTAAAAGGTTACAACTCTTGTAATAGGCGTTTTCACTTTATTCTAAACCCAATCCCACTAGAAAACATAAGTTTCCGGAAAAAATAGGGGAACACGGGGATTAATATTCAAAAGTTGTAGAGATAAAACAAACCTTTGTCTTAAGGTACTTCTAAGAGATTACAATTATTTGGATTAGATGTTTTCACTTCGTACTAGAACCAGACTAACTACAAAACATGAATTTTCCGCAAAAAACTAGGGGAACACGGCATTTAATATTCAAAAGTTGTAGAGGTAAAAATCGAAGTAAAAACCTTTTGTCCTAAGCTACTTCAAAGAAATTACAACCCTTGGGATAGGTGTTTTCACTTCGAACTAGACCAAATTCAACTAAAAAACATGACTTTTTCAGAAAAAACTAAGGGAACACTGGGTTTAATATTCAAAATTTTTAGATAAAAATTGAAGTAAAGACTCTATGTCTTAAGATACTTCTAAGAGGTTACAACTCTTGAGATAGGTGTTTTCACTTTGTACTGAATCCAATTCAACAGAAAAACATGATTTTTTCGGAAAAAATGGAGAAACGCTGGGTTCAATATTCAAAAGTTGTAGAGGTAAAAATCGAAGTAAAAACCCTCTGTCCTAAGATACTTCTAAGAAGTTACAACACTTAGGGCAGGTGTTTTCATTTTGTACTACACCCAATCCAGCTAGAGAACATTTTTTGCCGAGAAAACTAGGGGAACACTGGGTTTAATATTCAAAAGTTGTAGAGGTAACGTTCGAAGTAAAAATTCCGTTGTCCTAAGATACTTCTAATAGATTACAACTCTTATGATAATAAAACAAAATTATTAAAAAACCGTTCTGTGGAAAGTTTCTGAAAATAAACTCTGGACTAAAAATTTCTTTGATTTTTATTTAAATTATCGTCCCGTTTGATAAAACTAAAACTATTTCGCCAAAACTAAACACGTCTCGGATCAGGAGGGCTACATGATTTTGAGATGGCACTAGTAGCTAATTTTATCCCATATTAGAAGAAAATCGTCCCGTGGCGAGCTCCCGAATAAATATTCGTCCCGCTAGCCCTGATCCAATGAAAGTTTTAGTCCAGAGTTAATTTTCGGGACTTGACACGGAACGAATTCTTTCTAACATGCCCTATAATTTTCCATTCCATATGTATCACAGTATCTCAGAATCTTACACTTTTTTGATTCTATAGTTATTATGCGATCAATTTTATTTAGATTGTTATCAGCTGGTCTAGATTTAATTTTTTTAAATTATGATTAAAAACAAATCGAATTTAATAAATTTGTTAATTTTTAATTAATTTTGATAAAATTTCTGGGCTGGGATAACCTCATACAAGAGCACATTGGTTATTGATATGTTCGTGTTGCCTGATTAAAAAATTGTATTTTCTGGGGAAGAGGAAGGGGACATACATTAGTGCTAAAACTAGTACCCCACCTCCCCATCTTGTAAGCGAGGCGCGGGTAACTTTAAAATTAAAATAGGAACCCCTATTTTTTATTGTAGATTCGGATTCTACGGATTAAAATAGGGATTTCTTTGAAATATTTTTTTCGAATCATGATAGATGGCGCTGTAATAACGATATTACATTTTTTTCAATTTCTCCTATCTACTGCGCACCTATGCATGCGATTCTGCAACACGTTTGAATTAAAATTAACACGTTTTCAATGTAAATACTCGAAATTAGTCTTAAACAAATTGTATTTCCTAAATTTTTAAGTTTTTCGGTTAAACACTTCCATCAGTAGTAAATTATTTAACACTCCGGTAAAATGAAGCACGTGACCGAAACCTATCCGAAAAACGCGAAGCGTAGAGCGTGACAGCATTATCAAGACGACGTCCAGCTTCTCCATAAACCAGGACCTCTTCAATTTTTTCTTGTACAGTTAAATACTCCATTTTGTATTGTATTAATAGCAGAACGCAAACATGTCGTTTTGTTTTCGATATAATCTTCGAACTGAATCCATATTTTTAAAACAAAAAAAAAATTATTTGAAAGCAGGGGTGACATGTTGTAACATCACATTTTCGATGCTTTATCGAAGTTTATGTCTGGCTCCTTAGAATAAAATGTGACACTATTTCACATTTTATATCATTTACCAGGTCGCTAGATTGAAAAATTGTGGTATTCTAGTCCGTTTCTACCACCAAATAATTTGTTTTCGATACTTGAACGAAATTAGAGAAAGACAACTTGTTCGCAATTTGTACTAGTAGGTTTTGATAGCAATAGAAACGAAATAATTCATAAATGAAACAGTTATAACATGTCACCCCAGATTTAACCGCATGTTCCTGGGTTACGATAATAGTTAATTTTAATTCAAACGTATTGCAGAATCATATGCATAGGTTCTCAAGAGAAATCGAAAAAAATAATATAAATTTAATAACAGCACCATCTATCATGAATCGAAAAAAATGTTTTAAATTTTCTAAAGAAATCCGCAATAAAAAATAGGGGTTCCTATTTTAATTTCAGTAATCCCCGCCCCACCTACAAGAGAGAGAGGAGGGGTACCCCCTGAATGATTAAATTCGGATAAATAACATTTTCTTCGTAGAGTGCTTATTTTCCGAGATATTTGAAAGTTTCAAATTTTTCAATTTAAAAAAATCACCCGGTATGTGTACATATTTGTCTTTACACAAGGAAGTTTAATTTTAGAATCAGAAAAACCACCATTATGAAAACTCACCACGATTGGGGTGAACCGACACTGATTTATTTGACGTCTTCATCCGATAATGATAGATAAGTGAACCAAAAACTTATATTCACCACGAATAAAATTCACCACTTAGGGCGAGATATTCGACCAATTACTCATATTGTGTACATATACATAAAGCACTAACCAATATAAGAACACATAATACATTATAAAAACATATTGGTTTTCAAAGGAAGTTTAAATAATCTAACCAAGAAAATTTATTCACCACTGCCAACATTCACCACGATCGAAGTGAAGCGGCACCAATTTTCTATAATAAATATTTTCAGTCTGCATCGATATTTAAGTGGACCAAGAACATATATTCACCACTAAAAATTCACCACTTGAAGTGAAATGAACCACATATTGTTGATTAGACGTACCTACATTGTTGAAAAGGTGTTACTGAAACATTTTGGCCTTTGGTAGTAGTAACACTAGTTATCAATACAGCATGTGCAAATTTTAAACCGCTAACGCTTCTTCATCAAAAAACTTAGCAAGGTTTACATTCGAGAATTAATTTCAGTATTTTGCTATCAATGTTGTTAAATTTTAATATTTACTTAAAAACTGGATATTATTAACGCCTGAACGAAAGTTTAAAAACTAAAACAACAACCTACACAAATTAGAAAAGAATTATTAATAAGGGATATCAACCTTCATGGATTTTGTATAAAATTTAATGCATATGTACGATTTTCAACCCCCATATTAATGTTAAACTTGTTATTCTTGTTAGTAGAGCGACGACATAAATGTCACAGGTCACAACCAGAATCTGCTGGGGAGTATTTGTAAAAATTTTCTCAATAAAACGTTAATACTTTGATTATATCTTACTTCGTTTATAAAATTAATAAAAAAAAATTGACATTGCTATACATTGCGCATATCAACAGTTATATTATATTTAGTTGTATATATAATTATAGTTTCTAACAAATAGTTATGCGATTTTAAAAATATTTATACAATTTATAGTTTTTTTAACATATAGAAAAACATTATTTATATGGACATACACATAACCTCTTACAAAATTTGGATTGGTTTTGTATAAAGCAGACTCCACTTGAATCGAATATCAATTTTGACGTTTCCAAAGTGGAAAATAATTTTATTTAAAAGTATTTTTTGGTTTATGTGGGTGTCTGACTTATAGAAAATTAATTGTATAGTATATATAGACATTAAAATGTGAAATTAAATACAAAAATTATAAACAGCAATCTCCGAACACGGGTGTTATGTGACGAGTATATAAAATAGACGAGTTCCTGATTTTTTTATGGTGTGTACACACTAAATTGGTTGGCTATCAAGATCGCAGTAAATTATTCAATTTTCGAAGCGGTCGAAAATCAGGAACGATATATTGAAACATAAATCCCTAATCGGCAAATAATAACATAAAGCTATAAAATTTATCATCTTATCAAGATTTGTATCGTATAATGGGGGAAAAATTATTTTATTTCCGTAAAGTACACATCCGGTTATATGAGTATAGTTTACTAATTAAATTAACGATTATTAGCTAGACACACCATTTATAAAATAAAGACACAAATTATGGTTTTTTATATTATTATTACGTAGAAATAGTTTTTTTTTGTTTGTTTACTACATTCATGCAAACATTGATAGCCAATTAATTTAGACATAAATTTATAAACAACAATAAATAAATAAATAATAGTAATAATCATAAATAAATAAATTAAATAGAAAAATTAAACTAAACTTTCATAGTAAAATCATAAAATAGAGAGAAATTTAGTGTTTTAAAGTTTGATGGATACATGAGATAAAATTAACACTATTTACGAGAAGTAAAATATACGAAATATTTAAAACAATAAACATTTTATCGTAATCATAATTATAAACAATAATATCAGTAGTACATTAAAATAATAGTTTTACACCATAAATAGTTATTTTTTTTTTTTTGTTATAACGACAATATTATTTTTTGTTCGCTACGCAGCGTTACACTGTCCACAGCAATAAATCAATAAACTATACGGAAACGTTTTCCGGAAAATTTGTATACATTTTCAAGTTTTCCATTATAGGGATTAACATTTTTGATTTGTATATAAATAATTAAAAATAATACAAAAAACCATTTAGCATTGCACAATACTACCCCAGATGACCTACTATGTCCCCGAGTAGTACAATGCTTACCCAACATTCAACCATAAAATAAAAATAAACATTTATAAAAATCACAGAGATATAATTCTGACGTCAGCATTTTCTAATTAAATGTTTTCTAAAACATTAGTATTCTATAGGAGTTAGTATTCTAAACAAATATACTCAATCTACATCACATTAGCCGGTTGATATTATATATGCTGTCTACGTAATATATTTCTAGTCTAACCTAATCTATAATTAGTATTTTAGATAAAAAAAAAGTTTCGAAAATATCCTTAATAAACTACCATACATCCCATTCTCTTGTAACTGCGATATCAATAAAGAGTTCAACAGTCATTCAGATTTTCTTTAAGTTTTGTTATATTTTGAGACGGCGAACGAACTAAAAATATGTACACGAGGCAAGAAAATTGATTTTTTTTGTCGATTTTGAATACTCGTCGAAATAAACAAGTAGAAAAGTGAAATGTGGTTGTTTTCGACGTGTTTGTCTATGAGAATTCGGTTGCAATTCAGAATGGAACCCTAAACCCCGAGAGTCAGCTAAAAATGTTTTGTTTGACTGAATTTATCGCTAATCAGTAGGGAACTTATTTGATTCAAGATTTAGAATTGGTTTAGGAACATAATTGAAAGCATAGCATTTGCAAGGTGGACAAATCTAATTTATTGGTGCGCAAAATTTATAAAATTGTGGACAATCAATATCCATTATTAAGATTTGCTTTACGAGTTGCTTTGTTAATTTTATATAATAAATTTTATTAAATGAAATTTTTTACCGAAGTCAAATTTCTACCAAATAACAAAAACTATACATGTGAGAGAATATACAAATAGTAAACATTTGGGCGGAATACTGGCAACAATTGTTGCTTGATTAAAATAAATTAATAATTAAAATTAATTAAGTAAATAGTCCCATATATATATACATGATTTTTTATGATGACCTTGGTATGTACTTTAATACAAAAATGTCAAATGGTCGGCCCCTGGGTTCGGTCATATGAATAACAAGCAATAACTGCAACAGGTGTTGCACGAAACTTCAATGAAAAATTTTGTTCTACAGAAGCCAAAAGTCCCACATATAGACATGGTTTTGTATGATAGCCTTGGTATGTACTTTAATACAAAAATGCCAAATGGTTCGGTCATATGAATAACAACCAATATCTGCAACAGGTGTTGCACGAAACATCAATGAACAATTTTGTTCTACACAAGTCAAAAGTCCCACATATGGACATGGTTTTTTATGGTGGCCTTGATATGTACTTTAATACAAAAATGCCAAATTATCTGTCCCTGGCTTCGGTCATATGAATAACAAGCAATATCAGCAACAGATGTTGCACGAAACTTCAATGAAAAATGTTGGTCTACAGGAGTGAAAAGTCCCACATATAGACATGGTTTTTATGATGGCCTTGGTATGTACTTTAATACAAATATGCCAAATGGTCGGTCCCTGGGTTCGGTCATATGAATAACAAGCAATATCTGCAACACATGTTGCACGAAATTTCAATGAACAATTTCGTTCCACAGAAGTCAAAAGCCCCACAAATAGACATGGTTTTTTATGATGGCCTTGGTATGTACTTTAATACAAAAATGCCAAATGGTCGGTCCCTAGGTTCGGTCATATGAATAACAAGCAATATCTGCAACAGGTGTTGCACGAAACTTCAATGAACAATTTGGTTCTACAGAAATCAAAAGTCCCACATATAGACATGGTTTTTTATGATGACATTGATATGTAAATTAGTACAAAAATGCCAAATGGTCGGTCCCTGGGTTTGGTCATATGAATAACAAGCAATATCTGCAACAGGTGTTGCACGAAACTTTAATACAAAAATGCCAAATTATCGGTCCCTGGGTTCGGTCATATGAAAACAAGCAATATCTGCAGTAGGTGTTGCACGAAAGTTCAATGAAAAATTTTGTTCTACAGAAGTCAAAAGTCCCACATATAGACATGGTTTTTTATGATGGCCTTGCCATGTACTTTAATACAAAAATGTCAAATAGTCGGTCCCTGGGTTCGGTCCTATGAATAACAAGCAATATCTGCAACAGATGTTGCACGAAACTTCAATGAAAATTTTGTTCTACAGAAGTCAAAAGTCCCACATACAGACATGGTTTTGTATGATAGCCCTGGTATGTACTTTAATACAAAAATGCAAAATGGTCGGTCCCTGGGTTCGGTCATATGAATAACAAGCAATATCTGCAACAGATGTTGCACGAAACTTCAATGAACAATTTTCTTCTACAGAAGTCAAAAGCCCCACATATAGACATGGTTGTATATGATAGCCTTGGTATGTACTTGAATACAAAAATGCTAAATGGTCGGTCCCTGGGTTCGGTCATATGAATAACAAGCAATATCTGCAACAGGTGTTGCACGAAACTTTAATGAAAAATTTTGATCCACAGAAGTCAAAAGCCCCATATATAGACATGGTTTTTATGATAGCGTTGGTATGTACTTTAATACAAAAATGCCAAATGGTCGGTCCCTGGGTTCGGTCATATGAATAACCAGCAATATCTGCAACAGGTGCTGCACGAAACTTCAATGAAAAATTTTGTTCTACAGAAGTCAAAAGTCCCACATACAGACATGGTTTTTTATGATGGCCTTGGTATGTACTTTAATACAAAAATGCCAAATGGTCGGACCCTGGGTTCGGTCATATGAATAACAAGCAATATCTGCAACAGGTGTTGCACGAAACTTCAACGAAAACTATTGTTCTACAGGAGTCAAAAGTCCCACATATAGACATGGTTTTCTATGATGGCCTTGATATGTACTTTACTACAAAAATGTCAAATGGTCGGTCCCTGGGTTCGGTCATATGAATAACAAGCAATATTTGCAACAGGTGTTGCACGAAACTTCAATGAAAAATTTTGTTCTACAGAAGTCAAAAGTCCCATATATAGACATGGTTTTTCATGATGGCCTTGGTATGCACTTTAATACAAAAATGCCAAGTGGTCAGTCCCTGTGGTCGGTCATATGAATAACAAGCAATATCTGCAGTAGGTGTTGCATGAAAGTTCAATGAAAAATTTTGTTCTACAGAAGTCAAAAGCCCCACATATAGACATGGTTGTATATGATAGCCTTGGTATGTACTTTAATACAAAAATGCCAAATGGTCGGACCCTGGGTTCGGTCATATGAATAACAAGCAATATCTGCAACAGGTGTTGCATGAAACTTCAAAGAAAAATTCTGTTCTACAGAAGTCAAAAGCCCCACATATAGACATGGTTTTTTATAATAGCCTTGATATGTACTTTAATACAAAAATGTCAAATGGTCGGTCCTGGGTTCGGTCATATGAATAACAAGCAATAATTGCAACAGGTGTTGCACGAAACTTCAATGAACAATTTTGTTCTACAGAAGTCAAAATTCCCACATATAGACATGGTTTTTTATGATGGCCTTAGTATGTTCTCTCATACAAAATGGCATTTTCTTTATTTCATTACACACCGGGATAAGATTGATCTATCCTTTACAAGACCAATTAAAATCACTCCAAAAAATTTTAAAATTGAAACAAACCATTTGTTGTTAAGTATTTGATAGACATAATTTTTCCAAAAAATTTAATTTGCATAATCTTGTGAGGTAGGCACTAATTGGTGCACAAAATTGAGCAAGAACTGGATATTCAGAAGGTAAAACTCACAAATCAAAGTGACATTTAAGGGTGCTTAAATTTATTTTTATAATTTAGCTTAGCGGTTTTCTTGATAATTTTAATATTCCACACAAAGGTTTTCGAAAGTGGACATAAATTTATAAATGAGCAAAATTGATGAACTTGTGGAAAATTATAAACATAAACTTAAAACATCATATCAGTTATTTACAAAAAAAGAATTTTTTGCAAAGATTTCATAATTTATCTCTAAGGTCTTGAAAGAGCTTAATTTCCAACGCAAATTTTAAAGAGGTGAACAAAAATGATTAATTGGTGGACAAAATTATTAAACATTTGGGTAATCAGACGATAAAACTCATTTAATTCAAATGGCATTTAGGGATGGGAGTGGGGGTCACTATAATAAAAAATGTGGCACTTCGATGGTCAATAGCAAAGCATCGTAGAGATGTTTACGCTTAACGATACACGAAATCTTGTCAACACGTGGACAATCAGAAGGTAAAAATCATTTAATTTAAGCTTCATTTAGGGATGGTTAAATTTATTTTTCTAATTTAAATTAGCGGTTTTTACGAAAATTTCTTTATTCCACACAAAATTAATTAATTGGTGGGCAAAATTGGTAAACATGTGGATAATCAGACGATAAAACTCATTTAATTCAAATGAGATTTAGGGCTTGATAAATTTTTTTAATAAATCAACCAAGCGGTTTAACGAAAATTTCAGAATCGAATTAAACAAGTTTTAGAAAATGTTCAGATCCCAATGTATAACTTTAAAGAGTGTTCAACATTAATTTATGAGTTAACGAAATTGATGGGCTTGTAGAATTGGTGGTTAAATTTATTTTTGTAACTAAACTCAGTGGGTTTTCACGAAAATTTTAATATTCCACATATATGTTTAGGGATGTGAGCAAAACTATCGCATAAGTAGGCAAAATTGAACAATAAAGGGTGGTTTACAAACATTTCATAATTTAACTCTATGATCTTCAAAGAGCGCAATTTGAAATGCAAACTTTAGCGAGGTGAACAAATATAATTAATTGGTGGGCAAAATTGTTAAGCATGTGGGTAATCAGAAGATAAAACTCATGAAATTCAAGTTACATTTAGGTGTGGTTAAATATATTTTTATGTTTTAACTCAGCGTGTTTTACAAAACTTTCAATATTCCACACATAGGTTTAGGCATGTGGGCAAAACTAATGCATAAGTGGGCAAAATTGATCAACTTCTGGATAATAATAAGGTTAAGCTCAAATAATCAAATTAATCATTTGCAATAAAGGGTGGTTTACAAACATTTCATAATTTAACTATCTGTTCTTCAAAGAGCTCAATTTTATATGCAAACTTTAGAGAGGTGAACAAAAATAATTAATTGGTGGACAAAATTGTTAATGGTGGTTAGGGGTAGATAAATTTATTTTTGTAATTTAACCGTTTAATTAATCATTTGCAATAAAGGTTGGTTTGCAAACATTTCATAATTTAACTCTATGATCTTCAAAGAGCTCAATTTTCTATGCAAACTTTAGAGAAATGAATAAAATAATTAATTGGTGGACAAAATTGTTAATGGTGGTTAGGGGTAGATACATTTTTTTTTTGTAATTTAACTCACCGTTTAATGAATCATTTGCAATAAAAGATGAAAGAGCTCAATTTGCAATGCAAACTTTAGAGAAGTGAACAAAAATAAATAATTGGTGGGAAAAATTGTTAAATATGTGGACAATCAGCAGATACAACTCATTTAATTTAAGTCACATTTAGGAGTGGTTAAATTTATTTTTATAATTTAACTCAGCGTGTTTTATGAAACCTTCAATATTCCACACATACGTTTAGCTCAATTTTCAATGCAACCTTTAAAGAGGTGAATAAAAATAATTAATTGGTGGACAAAATTGTTAATGGTGGTTAGGGGTAGATAAATTTATTTTTGTAATTTAACCGTTTAATTAATCATTTGCAATAAAGGATGAAAGAGCTCAATTTGCAATGCAAACTTTAGAGAAGTGAACAAAAATAATTAATTGGTGGGCAAAATTGTTAAACATGTGGACAATCAGCAGATAAAACTCATTTAATTTAAGTCACATTTAGGAGTGGTTAGATTTATTTTTATAATTTAACTCAGCGTGTTTTACGAAACATTCAATATTCCACACATAAGTTTAGCTCAATTTTCAATGCAACCTTTAAAGAGGTGAACAAAAATAATTAATTGGTGGACAAAATTGTTAATGGTAGAGAGTGAACAAAAATAATTAATTGGTGGGCAAAATTGTTAAACATGTGGACAATCAGCAGATAAAACTCATTTAATTTAAGTCACATTTAGAGGTGGTTAAATTTATTTTTATAATTTAACTCAGCGTGTTTTACGAAAATTTCAATATTCCACAAATAGGTTTAGGGATGTGGGCAAAACTAGTGCATAAGTGGGCAAAATTGATCAATATCCAGAAGTTCATAAGGTTCATAAGGTTAAACTCAAATAATCAAATTAATCATTTGCAATAAAGGGTGGTTTACAAACATTTCATAATTTAACCCTCTGATCTTCAAAGAGCGCAATTCTCAATGCAAACTTTAGAGAGGTGAACAAAAATAATTAATTAGGTGATTAAATTTATTTTTATAATTTAACTCAGCGTGTTTTACGAAACCTTCAATATTCCACACATAGGTTGAGGGATGTGGGCAGAATTAATAAATAAGTGGACAAAATTGATAAACTTATGGACAATCGTAAGGTTAAACTCAAATAATCAAATTAATCATTTGCAATAAAGGGTGGTTTGCAAACATTTAATAATTTAACTCTATGATCTTCAAAGAGCTCAATTTTCAATGCAAACTTTCAAATTGGCCTGGATGTTTTTCTTCCCTATGCACTAGCGCCGATGTGTAGAAAACTCCGAAATTTTTGTGAATTTACAAAATATCTGGAAATCCGATTCATTATGAGTTTTTAAGCAACCATCAACTCTTTTTATGGCAATGATCTTCACCAATTCGTATTTTTGTGTTGTTGTGTTTTGAGCAGATGTGTGAAAATCGAATGTTATTAAATAAATTGGGTCCAATTGTATTGGAATTGGTTTTTGCATCTATTATTTACTTGAAATCTGAACCGATTTTCACGTTTATTACTTCTAGATTCAATTTAAACTAAACAAAATTATATGAACACTATACTTTTTTAAATTTGTGGAGCTACACTTTTTGAGTTTGAACAGAAAATTTAGAATGGTACAAGGATTTCGAACCATATAGCTTCGGAACCCCATCAGCTAAACCAACCAGCAAGATTCAACTAACTATTAACCTACGGGCCCAAGTAAGTACAGTCGGAACAAGTCAGAGTTGCTTCCTAGCTTTGCATTGTGTTATTGGTTTTCAGCATAGTGCTGATCGCACAAACATCGGATTGCAATAGATTATACAAATCTAGTTCCAACTACTGCTGATGCTCCTGATTTCTGTAGGGATCATATTGGTTCCGACAGAAATATTCGTCTATTATGCTCATTGGAAAACTCCCGGTCAGTGACTGCTGGACAAAGTTAAGGGTATGGTAGGTTTTCATCAAAACAATGAAGTAATTATATTTGGAATTTTGCAAAATTATTTTAGAGTTAGAATTCGTTTATTTTTGTACTCGTTAAGCATATTTTTTTAAGGCTGCAATTTAAAATGATGTCGAAGATTTGGTTCAAATGTTGCAATTATTATTATCGTAATAATCTTATGGAACGATACAAGCACGATGAACGGGCCACCATTTCTTATAACATTCCAACCAAATTCGATTTGTAATTGATTAAATTAAGACTCCAAAGAATTTTTAGGATAAGTTTTAGACATTGGCTAATTTCATTTTACATTCGCATTTCATAATTATCAGGTGTCTGGCTTATACTTCCAATTGCTCCGATAATATTGTCTACATGTTCCGCCTATGACTTGGCAATTAAAATCGAAGTTTCGACTGGCGTGCCGATCCACCGGTCGCTTTGATGGAACATATTCATTGCAGCAACATTAACATTTAACTAAAATTAGTCTAAAATTAGAAAAAAGACTACAGCATGTTAAAACTACAAAAAAAATTTTAATCTATACATAATATAAAGCGTTGCAGACCCTGGGCCAAACTCATACCCCGTCTTTCAGATATAAAATTTTCTCCATCTATGACATAATAAAATACTACGCAGACAGCATTTTAATAAATAATTCTAATAACACACATGTGTGTATATACGATTAATTTAGTATTTTGACCTATAATACCAAAAAATAACAATTCAACTTAGATCTAGAATATATCTCTAATATTTTGCCTCCTCCCCCCATTAAACATAAAATTATAACCCCAATCTCCTGTCGAAATAAAATTCTATATAAACTCGTCTCGAATACATATAAAAAATATTTTTAGACTTCTTATAGTTTCTGGATAAGGAAAATAAATTTTATTGATTTCAGATTTGAAAATAATAATATTCAATTTTCAGCTTTAATATTTATTGGCTGTCGATTGTTTTGTTCTCGAATATGGAAAAAGTTAGTATAATAAACTTTATGTGCTTTTTTCGAAACCGAGGAAATAAACCATTGTGTGTGTGTGTGTATCAATTGTGTAAACTAATACAAATACACAAGAAAAAAATTATATAATCGGTTTTCCAAAATAATTTTCGGTATTGTGCAAAAGCTTTAAAAATGTTAAGCTTTATTTTGATTATACACTTTATAGCGGAAAAGCATCCCTCTATACGTTTATAATATAAACAAACGGAAAATATTTATTTTCATTTTTAATATTTATAAACGACAATTCCATTGGGGGTAATAATATCGATTACATTGTTATCTGTGATTTTATGAAATATTCCAAAAGCATGTAAAAAGCTCTTTGTAGAGTCGAATTGTCTGAAGTTGAAATTGATTTTTATTTTCAATAATAACTCAAGAGTACATTATATATTTTCTTGTAAAAATACTTTTAATTAAAATATTATGTGAAAGTGAGATGGGTATCTGGCAGCAAAAAATTTGACGTAATAAAAACTTTTGGTGTTAGAAAGTAATAATTGACTAACAACATAACATAAATTTATCGGTTGCAATTAGTAAAATAATATCCAGCTATGTACGTACTACTCGTATAATAATTGTTGGCAGAAGCGAAGATATACCAACAAGCATCAATATTTATTGAAGTTACACATGGTATAGTTTATTGCCACTAACCGAACACATTAAGTTTTATGGATTTCGCAAAGTATATAGTTACACCGCTTTTTTACCATTCCATCTAATGATTTTTATGGTATTGACGTGGTTAGATCACAATAGTAATGGATCGATCCTAGAATTTAAAATATGACACTAAAACTTATCCTCTATTAAATTTGTTTACCTTAATTTTCCTCAGCAGAAAAAACAAATTTCAACGAAAATCGGTAAAATCCATGTCCAACGAAAATTTGGAAGTTCTAATCACCTAAAACTTCTCCGGTAAAGTCAATTTTGAACAATTAGGAACGCGGGTTTGGAACAATTAGGTTTTTGGGATATTGACTTTCGAGATTTGATCGTTTAACTTTTTTTTAACAACTATTCTATATAGCACAACAAACAAAAATTCATTAGGCAACACTATATGAGAAGTTAGTCCAGTACCAAGTCGTACTTGATTCGGTTATGCTACTATAGAACTCAACCATTTCTTTACCAGTTGTTACGAAATTTGGTTCTCAGAGATGGGGCGGGATTCTAATAAGATTTTTGACTAGTTGTTAAACTAGACAGCTGACCAAATTACGTCAATATCTTATCTTCGAACGAGCCCCACTATCGCCACCGCCTCCAACTTCTCATTGTTGAAAACAAGAATGGGTGAAATAAGTAACCTAAGTGTGGGGCGGGTCACGCTAAATGGTGGAGAATGGGTTGGCTGAGGTCCCATCTAGAAATAATTGCTCAGTCCTGAACGGAGCCCTCTGGATACCTGACGACCTCCAGTTGCACGGGCGGACCATCATTTTCTCAAATACTCTTGGGTACTAGTATGGAATCTAAAAAAGAAAAAATAATTTAAGAAGTGGCCAGCACTTCTCAATTGCTGGTGAAGGCGGAGGAGTCTGTGACTCCAGCCGTAAGGGTGGCTAAGCCTGGTTCCGATGTTTGCAAGCCAGGAACTAGTAGTAGTGGAAAAAAAGAGAAAGTCATTGCTCCTTCGGTTCGGAGATACAGGACGAGGTGTTCGGCCTTTCGTATCTTGGACAGACCGGATACAGTCCGGAAGCAGCAATGGACGGAAGAATACACGAAATCTGTTAATTGGGCAAAAAGTTGCATATCCGAGGAAAGCAATGCACGTAAGGAGAACCTTGGGTCTAAAAGACAGAGGTCTAGTGAGGAGGAGCATGGAGGTCTGGATGCCGAGAGGAAACGGGCCAAGCTCCATGTGAGACAGTGCCAAAGGGGCATAAGCTCTTCAGCGACATCAAATATCGGCCTTCTTGAACAGGAAGGCGAGGGAAGGAGCGAAGCTCGGGGCGTTTCCGAAGAAGGAGATACCGAGTAGACCTAGGGCAATAGTCTGGATTCCTGCGAAGTCGACTAACCTGGATGTATCCCTGAGGATTATCCAGATTTGTAATCCGGATCTTCCGACGGGGAACTGGAGGATTGTCAAGCAGGAGGAGTCTCAGATTGGGGCAGTTTCAGATTATAGATTATGATAATCAATAAGGAACCCTTGCTCACCTGTCAAAAACCAAAGGGGTTATAAACTTTGACTTCGGCTCAGTTACCCTTAAGATGTTTAAGGTGTTGTCTCGGCGCTGCTCGAGAAGAGGAGCAAGGAGTACAGCCGGCTGAGGGAAGCTCGACGAATGGTACCTCTCCAGAAAAAACATTAGGGACTGTGGAGGGAGTAACACGGAGGATAGACGGCTGTCGCGATAAGGTGAGTAAATACTGTTACCAATGATCAGGATTGTGCTAATAAATCTACATCACTCCAATGCTGCTTCGGCGGCGCTACTTCTCAGACTTGCTTTCAGGGGAGGAGATAGTTCTGATCCAAGAAACTTGTATCAAAAATAACAAGATCTGTGGTCTGCAAGTGAAGGGATACATCCTTTTTACGCTTGTGGGACGGAAAAGAGCAGATCATGTATACTGGTGGAAAATAATATAAATATTTTTCTACTTCCACAGTAGTGCAATAGGGACATCACTGCGGTCTGTATAGAGATGGGGAGATTTTGGCTTGCAGCCGCATTCATGGACCGGGAGAAGCCAGTGCCGCCAGAATTAATGGTGGTATTTGTTTGGGACGCGGAAAGAAGGAAGGTGGGAGTTATCCTAGAGCGTGACGCGAACGCGCATTATACCATCTGGAGTAGCTCGGACATCAATGACAGGGATGAGTTACTTTTCCAATTTCTTTTAAGAACTAACCTCATTATTAGTAATATAGATCGGGAACTCACCTTTATTATTAGCAATAGACAGGAGGTTCTGGATGTTACTCTGGACTCTAATTTTATTTCACCTATGATCGGGAATGGAGGATGGCGAAGAAACATTCCTTCTCTGACCATCGGTACCTAACGTTTAAGCTCAGTCTCCAAATTACAAATCAGTGCGTGTTCAGAAATCCCCGGAGTAGGATTCCATCTAAAGCCCAAGGACTCCCCAACACGGGAAGTGATCTAAATTCAATGATGGATACTCTTACTAGGGCTTGCAATACCTCTATGAGGAAATGCCTCAGAGTATACAAAAGGGAAACAAGGAAGGCGCAAAGGAATTAGGGAGGCTCTGATGGAAGGGGCCTCGGATACTTCGCGTTTAAGAATGATTCTCTCTACTAGTCCAGCTGCTCCAGGCTATTTGAAAAAACCGGATGGCGAATGGACGGTTTCTAGTGAAGAGACTCTTGATCTTTTGATGGAAACTCAGGATACGTCGATTGCGGGGCCTTTGGTTGACTGCGGGTCTAGGGATGACTGCGGCATCCAATTGTGTAACGCTGCCCATTCGATCAACGTGACAAGCGAGGGTTATATTTTTTTTTGTTTTGCTAACTAAAGGAAATTAGTAAACCGTATTTTGTTCTTATGTATTGGTGTGCCTTATGGTGTTGACCAGCAGGTTATTGTTGTTTAAACCTTTTAGGTGGGGATAGAAAATTGGTATAAATTGACTTCGATTTGTTGGCTCGTGGTAGTTAGTGGATAAAATTTCGGTACGCGAATAAATTTGTGGATAACCAGAATAAGACCGAGTTTTTTTTTGTGGAAAACACATGTTTTTTTTTTGGAGTCGATATGATTTTATTTTAAAATAATCTCGTCTATTTTGTTACATATTGAGAATTTTTTTTTTTATTTAAAATGTTAGTAAATTAGTAGTGATAAGTAATAATAAATAAAGTACAGTACAATTATATAATATGTCAATTGTTCAATATGGCATGGCTTTCATAAAAAAAAAAACTGTACATATGAAAAGCATGCAAGTGAAAAGTTTAAAAATAACAAAATAAAAAAATTAAAAAAATAAAAAAACATGAAAATAAAAATAAACTAAATGTCTAACTAAACGAAAATTTAAATAAAAACAATAACCAGTATAGTGTTAACAAAGTACTTTTCCATAAGGTACTGGTGCGTAGTGTAACTGTGATTTAATACCCGTCCGTGCAATTTATCAAGAACTCCAACGCAACACCAACAATAAACAAGAGCGTTCGAGTAAATGATAGAGTGGTGTTGTTATGTAATCTGTTTACGTTTATGAATGGACGAAACCGTAAACGGGATTTGAAATACGTATACCCTTTAAATAAATTAAAGTTGTTGTTGTAAAATAAAAGTAAATAAATAAAATAAAACACAAAATATTGTACCATAAAGTGCGAATGAAAATAAATATTGAAATCACAGTGTGTAAAAAGGCCAATATACAAACTAACCCTCGTGCTTAATTACGAATAAACTGTAAAATTTGTGATTGTGAGAAAAGCAAATATAGTGAATTTGCATGTGATGAAGTGCATGTGATGGTTGCAAATACAGACAAAACAAAAAAAAAAAAAAAAAGTATCACTGTAATTAAATTAAATTAAAGTCAGTCAATAATGAAAGTCATCTTCGATCAACGTAATTTTATAACACCAATCAACATACAGCCTTCTACGAGCGGCGTTTGATATTTTTTTTTCTGGGTAATTAATATTTTTATTGTAAACGTTTTTTTTATTTTTTTTTTGATTTTCTTGTATGAATTATGAATTTTCTCTTATTTTTCTCATTATTATTAATTATATATTATATAGGTAACATATCAAACTATTTTTATACAATTTTTTTTTACCATTGTTGAGTATATTAAGTTGCGTTCCTAATTTAAAATTTTGAATTCGGACGCAATTCCATATAAAAATCGTTTGAAACTGTTATATATTTAAATTTAGAATAGTGATTTAATTATTTCTTAGATATATAGTTTTCGATCAGGTTTTGTTAGATTTGTTTGGCAATGTACAAAATAGTCGATTTAATGAATTAAATATAAGTATGTTGAAAAGGTTTCATAACCTAAGATCTATTTCAATGGTTTTTCCACCTTTCTATTGCGATTTGAATTTCAGGATGAGATAAAAGAAAAAAACGAAAAGAGGAGGATGAGGTTAGTATAGTTCGAGGTTGTCCGGCAACATAGTGTGAGTTGATCCACCAGCATTCAGTTTCCCTTCCCCTTGAGTTCCCTTCCCATTGTCCTATTGTCCGCGGTCTAGCAAGATTTATTCATACTACAGAAAGCCCACCCCTTACCCTGAGCCTTAGCCGACGCAAAACGTGACCGTACTGGAGTCCCTGAATAAATAACATTTCTGTTAACGTAGTTTGAAGTTGAACATAGTAATTATGGCGATGAAAATGGTTTCCGCAGCTATGACCAACAACAAACTCGTTACAATTGTTGTGTACAGAGGATATTATGAATACACAGAAGATAAAATGGTCTATTAAAAGTTTTAAGCTCTTTAAGTCAGCTGGTTCGGATGGGATTGTGCCAGCAGAAATTCAGAATAAATCGGAGGTCTTACTTTCCTGGCTGGAGATTATCTTCAAAGGGTGTCTGAAGTTGGGGGAAGTCTCCGGTAGAGGACGGGTCTGTTCAGGGAACACTCCAGGAAGGTATCCTCTCTCTCCTTCTTTGGAATGTAGTATTCAATCGACTACTATTGGAACTGGAGGGGGAAGGAATAGGCGTGGTTGCTTATGCCGATGACGTAGCGATAGCTGGCTCGGGGAAGCACCTATGTACAATCAAAGATGTGATGCAGAATGCGTTATCAATCACTGCGGGTTGGGTCAGTAGATGTGGATTGGGGATTAACCCATCTAAAACCGAGCTGGACCTTTTCACTAGGATATATAAAATTCCGGTAATAGTTCCACCAAGTTTAAATGATACTATGCTGGCTCTAACTAATAGAGCGAGATTCCTGGGTATTTTTCTCGACAGTAAGCTCAGTTGGAAACCAAACACGATTCTTGAAAAAATGCCATCGGAAGGAAATGAGGTCTGAAACCGGAGCTGTTGCACTGGCTTTACACGGCAGTAGTAAGACCCGTACTATTGTATGGTGTGAGTGTATGGTAGCCAGCTCTGGAGAAATTATCATACAGGAACATGCTGGTGAAGGTGCAGAGTCTGCTTGATCATTAGTGGGGCGTGTAAAATGACCCCCATTAGTGCCTTAGATGTTATGCTGTACCTTCTCCCGCTGGATATTATCGGTAAGCAAATGGCGGTCAATACGGTCGCCCGGCTATCAGCGATTTCGGGGTGGAAGTGTCTGCAAAATGGGCACTCAACTAAAGCCATTTCTGTGAGGAATGACCTGGAGAATTAGGATTATATAACACCCCTTTTTTGCTGTTGCAAGCGTTTTAAGGTGAACCTCCCCTCTAGGGAGAGAGTTAACCGAGAGAGTTAAATTCTTAATCGACGGCTCCAAGCTCGATGGTAGAGTGGGAGCTGGTGTGTTCTGTGGGGAATTAAATGTAACTCTATCTTTTCGTCTACCTGATTGTTGCAGCGTGTACCAGGCTGAAGTTAAAGCGATTGAAGAGGTCATGAACTAGTTGAAACACAGTGTAATATCGTTGACTGATATTATTATCTGTATGGACAGTCGGGCGGCGATTCCTGGCGTCAAGGGTTGCGTTGGATTGTCACACATCTCTTAACGAGATCAGTGAACACATCAATATCCAGTTGGTCTGGGTTCCGGGCCAATCTGACGTTGAGGGAAATTGCAGAGCAGACGAATTAGCAAGGTACGGTACAACACTCCAACTGAAACCAGGGAGAGAATGTGCAGGAAGGCCTATGTCTGGGCTGAAAGCAGCAAGTCGTAGGAAAGCAGTTGCCTTGGAAAATGCTAGATGTCTCAACAGTCCGATTGGCAGAGTAGCGAAGCAAGTTTGGCCTGAGCTGAGCTTAAAGCAATCCAAGATCTTGGTCACACTAAGGAAGTGTGACTTAGGTAGAATTGTAAGGGTACTTACCGCACACTGCTTTTTCGGAGATCATGCGAGCTGCAAGGACGAGGAAGAGGAGGAGACTCTTGTTCACTTCCTATGCTCATGTCCTGTGCTAACTGACGGGCAAATACACTATGGACAGCCTTTCTGATATCGAAAGCTGTAATGTACGAGATCTCTTACGTTATGTGAATAGCACTAGATGGGTTTAAAGGGAGTTTAATGATATCGGATCCTGTGGTATCACAATGGGACAAAATTGGCCTAAGTGTGCTATAGCAACCACTGAAACCTAACCTAACCTAACTTCGAACGTTCAAAAATGGTTTGCAGTTTGGATATCTAGAGTGTGCGGTTACGCTGAGTGGAACTCAATCATTTATCATTGAAGACCCGATATTCAAGAAAAAGTTAATTTTGAATGGAATGATGAAAGAGCCAGCGATAACATTCGGATTTCGAAAGAACCACTTTGCAATCGAGTGCGTAGAAAAGTTTGTGTGGGAAGTAAAAAAGGATAATATGAAAGCGGTATACTTGGATAGCTTATGATTACGTGGTTCCGTGGAAATTTCAACAAATTTTCTCGTATTTTGGATTGTTACGGAAAGTGTTTATGTGGAAAAAAGGTTTTATGGGACTTCCACAAGAAAGTAAAATATCTCCAGCTGCAATTTGCACCCTGCAATTTGCAGATGATTTTGTAGTGATTGGAAAAGGAAGAAGTGTTGATGCGGTGGCTCAAAAGGCCCAAAAAGGAATAGATAATTTAAAATGTTAAATCTGATAGTGACTCCTAGTAACGCAAATGACGAATGACACAAATCTTAACATTAATGTGGATAGTAGTAGAATTGAACAAGTGAATGCATACAGGTATTTGGGTATTTGGATTGACGGGCGTATGAATTTTGGAAAACACATGAACATTTTGGCGGATAACTGCAAGGAACTTTTAAACGTGTTTAAACGGGTGAGCAAACCTAAATGGGGCGCGCATCTGAGGATGACTGATATGTTGGGAAAGGCCCTTATTTCCTCCAAAATTGGATATGGTATTAGCGTGTATGGGAATAGTTCGAAAGGGGCTTTTAGCCAATTGATGAAAGGAGAAAATTCATGTGCCAGAGTGGTATTGAGAGCGATTAACTCAACCCCCGTGGGGGTCTCGATTACAAGAGAGAGAGGATCACAGTGAGAGAGTCACAGTGATATTGTTTATGCTGGTGGTGCTGGTATTTGTATGCCTAGTAAGAATGTGGATTTTTTTTTTTAAATTGGATGATAGCATCTGTATAATGAACGCTGACTTAATTGGAATTGGCTGTGAATGAATGGGAAAGGAAAATAGTAATATTTTCCTCTTCCATTCCGGTTTATGCTTACTAAAAAGTGGAGGTGGAAAAGAAGGCAATTTGTAAGTGGATATGATTTTTGAGTGCGTTCGTTTCTGTCAACGTGATGTGATCATACAATGAATTCCATCACATAGACAGATCGAAGGGAATGAACGAGCTGATATGTTAGCTAAAAAGGATGCGTTGAATGAACTGATTCAAGAGTACGGTAAAAAAAAGATGCAAGAGACGTACTTCGAATGCTTCAGATGAATCTGTGGAGAAAATGAGAATGAATTTAACGAGAAAAGTAAACGAAAGGAACGAAGTATTCTACACTTCATGGTATTCTTTTGAGAAGTCCTTTCTATAAGGTGCTCAAAGGAGATACGCGAATGTTGCGAACGATTGAGAAAATCAGGTGTGGAGGATATTCAACATCTGTTATTGGCTTGTGCAAGATACACCCAATGCAGTTCCAAGTTCAACATCCTTTGGAATGCAAGAAATGTAAGTGAATTAATGAATTGGGGAGGTTTAGCAGACGGCAAATGTGTGTAAGGACTACCAGGTTTTCACAGTAAAAAAAATTAAATTATGTAAGAAATTTATAAATTTAGTTTTTGCCAATCTAATTTTTATGTAGGAGTCAAGGAGTTCATTTTTATGTAGGAGTCAAGCCTAATAAAAAAAGACTTTTGGAACCAATTCCTGGGACCTAAATTTTATGTTATGTTATTTTTGTTTTTTTACGATTTCTAATATAAAGTAACATAACAATTCATATGTTTTAGACTCTTTGAATTGTCCGTCATATCATTTCAGATCATCGCCAATTTTCTCAGCAGAAAAAAATTGTGGGTTCTTGGGAGAATTTAAACTGTTTCAGTTTTTTTCTAGCTGAACTGCGTCTATCGACCTTGGGAGGCGATAAGTCATAAACCTCTACACTTTTACACAAACTTCGATCAGTTTTAGAAGTCACAGAATACGATTATTAGTAAAATATTTTACTGAAAATTATTTTTCATATTGGAAAAATCCACATCCAACGAAAATTGGGGAGTTCGAGTTATCTAATATCTATAAAATAAATTTCGAACAATTAGGAACGCGGGTTTGGAATAATTAAATTTTTGGGATTTTCTTTCGAGATTTGGTCATTTTAAAATTTTTTAAAGATAAGCAATTTTTGTGCGGGATGGTTTTAAATTTTTGCTATGCGTGTTTAAATTTGATCAATTTTATACGATTTAGCCTTCCTACAATTTTTAGGAGAAATGTTTTCGGTCATAATCAAAAAGCGATTTTTAGAAGCGTAATTTCATTATTCTATTTGGAGGAACAAACATTTTTGCAAATTCTTCAAATATGGAAAACAATGAAAAAAAAAGTCTCAACTGATTCGATTTTTCATCATTAAACGAAAAGTTTTGCAGTTGCATTTGAATGAACTTCCATTTCTCCATCCTATTAAAACATAGGCAGGTTGTGAACACAATCCGACAAAATAACACAGAGGGCTGATTAATCATTTTGCCAAATTTTATTTGATGTTTGTGCCTCGATGGAAAATGCCAAAGGAATCTGTTTTGGCTCTTTTAGATTTCCCGGTACAACGGATTTTATTTTAAAATTGCTTTTAGTAAATTTGCTTATACTTGAGTGCTTTTTGGCGAAAAAGACATCAATCGAATAGTTTTTAATGCGGTATATGTGGCTTCAAAGGTTACATTAATTAGTTTATGGCATTCATCTTGCGAAGGTTGTGTTTTTTTTTGATTTGATGGTTGCTCTAACTATACTATGGGGTTTAAACCTCCAGACAACTGTTAGTAGAACTGTAAAACCTTTAGCTCATAACTCATTTGTTTTAAATCGTAGACATACAATTTGAACAGAACTCGATTATCAACATTTTTCATTTCGTTTATTTAAATTGTTTTCGCAACATATGTAAGTCGCTTAGATAAGCAGGCCTTAAGGTTTAATATACAACGCCACCTATAGGGTACACCAGTACCAAAAGTCCAAGTGAATAGGACTTGTAACTGGAATAATTTCATATTTAATATGCTTTTCGAGTATGGCCTTTGTGTAATATGTTCAACGTATAGTTCTCAGATACAGTGTCAAATCATCATCTCTAATGGCAATAATAAAGCAAACGTAGCACGACATCAAACTATACAATGTGACTATAATTCAGCAAATTATCTAGACACTTAAGCAGTGCAATATCAAAAAAAAAACAATATTAAATTATTCATAATTCTTATCTTAATTTACAAAAAAAAATGTTTAATTAAGTCTGTATATCACATTTGCCTTGGAATTTTTTAATTAGGGGATAGTATTACGCGCGAAACAGTATTAACGCCCAAAATACAAAAGACCAAAAATTAATTTGGTTATTAAATCCAAAAAATTCAATTACCGCAAAATATGTTTATAGGTAGGTAGGTTAGGTATACACCAAATATTATAATATACCAAAAATTCTTGTACTGGATTAAATTGCCCCAACAAAAAAACGCTTAAAGCCATTTATAAATCAAGGAACACAAAATTTAAACCTTTTTTAGAATTTTTCGTATTTTTTGTATATATAACAACAAAAATATTAATCAATACATAAATTTTTTTTGTTTAATTTGAATATAATGACGGTACCATTACACCAGTATAACCCGAGTATGTACACAAAAATGAACTTGACACACAGAACAAAATTGTTATCATTTAATTATAAACCAAAATTAGGTTACCATACACATGTCGGTTGTATAATTTATTCCCAAAGCTAAATAATTTTATTTAACGCAATTATATAAGGTTTGGTATATAAAATTTTCGTATATACAACAACAGCAGAGACACACAATAATTTATTTCCTAAAATTTCCCAAAGCACATACAATTTTTTTCTTGATATTAGAAAACATACGAATTATTTTATAATTATTATTATTTAATAAAAGTAACAACAACAAAAACGAATAAACTAATTTAAATAATATAAAATATGAACTCATATTTTTTATCCATATCCTGGCTTAATAATTTAGATATTATATAACGATAATTGTTAAATAAAATATAATTAAAATAGAAAAATCCCATAATTTTATGTATATTTTATTTTTTTGGGGGGATTTTTCTATTTTATATTGTAAGTAGTTAACCTTAATTCGGGTATAAATTTAAAAACCTTCTAATATTTTAAAATATTTAATTTTAATTCTAATTTATATATAAACATTTCTAAATATATATAAAAATCTCACCTCTTCACACAGAGACAGCATCCGTCTTGTACTTTCCAAGGACTAGAATAAAATTAGTTGTGTTTAATAATATGTTTAAAAAATTAAATTCGAGCACAATAGTTTGAAAATCATTCTGAGATTATCTTATAAAAACATTAATTTACCTTTAAATCATATTAGTAGTCCATAGATAATATGTAATGAAAATCTAAAAACACAAATGAAGAAAGTTTAGCGGTTTCTTTCCAGTATATAACTCCCTTTGTATATGAGAGGACAATTTATGAAACTTGTTCATCCGTATGCATCACAAAAAACCTAGTTCCTTGGCATTTTATTGAAGTCTTGTAAAAAATGTTGAAACTGAAAATTGTGTTGTGTCAACCAAAAACCCGCCTTGCAGTGTTGTATTGCTTCTACCAATGCCGTAGCCTCTGCTATTTCATACATAATACTAAAAATGTCCCTTTCAGATGTATGAAGAGTATTTTCGGTCAGAAAAGGCTTTTTATTGTCTTTGATATAAAAATCGTTGTTCATCCGCAAGCAACACAAAATAAAGTTCCTTGACATTTTATTGTAATCTTGTAAAAAGTTTGTTTTGAAAATGAAAAGTATGTTCTATCAATAAAAAAACGCCTTGCAGTGATTTCTTGCTTGCTTGTGAGGGCTACCAATGCCGTAGTCTCTGCTATTTCATACAAGCCCTGCAAAATTCATTTAAATCTCATTATACTAAAAATATCCCTTCCAGATGATTTATGAAGAATTTTTTCAATCCGAAAAGGCTTTTTATTTTCTTTAATTTAGAAATATGATTTCATCCGCACGCATCACAAAATAAAGCTCCTTGGCATTTTATTGTAATCTTGTAAAAATTGCTGAAGTTGAAAATTGTGTTGTATCAATCAAAAAACCACCTTGCAGTGATTTCTTGCTTATTTGTGAGAGCTCCCAATACCGTAGTCTCTGCTATTTCATACAAATCCTGTAAAAACTCTTAATACTAAAAGTTTCCCCTTCAGATGATTTATGAAAAAAATTCAGCCCGAAAAGGCTTTTTATTTTCGTTGATTTAAAAATCGTTGCTCATCCGCAAGCATCACAAAATAAAGTTCCTTGGTATTTTATTGTAATCTTGTAAAAAAATTTGAAACTGAAAATTGTGTTGTATCAATTTAAAAACCGCATTTCAGTGATTTCTTGCTTGCTTGTGAAGGCTACCAATGTCATAGTCTCTGCTATTTCATACAAATCCTGCAAAATCCATTTAAATCTCTTAATACTAAAAATATCCTAATCACATTATTTATGAAAAAGAAATTCAGTTCGAAAAGGCTTTTTATTTGATTTGATTTAAAAATCTTTGTTCATCCGGAAGCATCACAAAATAAAGTTGCTTTGCATTTTATTATAATCTTGTACAAAATGCTGAAGCTGAAAATTGTGTCGTATCAATCAAAAAACCACCTTGCAGTGATCTCCTGCTTGCTCGTGAGAACTATCAATTCCGTAGCCTCTGCTATTTCATACAAATCAAGCAAAATCCATTGAAAACTCCTAATACCAAGAATGTTCTCTTAAGGCGTATGAAGAGTATTTTCAGTACGAAAAGGCTTTTTATTGTGTATTTTTAATTTAAAAATAGACTAAATTAACATTTTCTTGCACTGATCTTAAATATGTCTAACGAAATGTTTCATAGTTTGTGGTTTACCAGCCTTAAAACAAAAAAGTAACTACCACTCTAATTTAATTAGCACGTGGATCAATGGTAGAAATTAATAATTTAACTATTCTATTCTACCACTAAAAATCGTCATTCGAGATGAACTACTTAATGATGCTAAGTATTTTTTTCGGGCTGAGAAGAAAAATCAGGATGAAAGTAGTATTGTCTTAGCTGCGAATATTCATTAAGGAAAATACGTCATATTTAAAAGGCCTTTTCAGGATAACTTAACTGACAATCTGATGATTCTGGCTATCAATTTGCAGTAATGCTTTAGCCGTGTTCATATACGCTCATACTAAAAACCATCCCGAAAAATACTTTTAAAAAATTAGCGAAAACACCCGGAATTTTTGTTTTGTTTTTCATATAATGGGAAATGCATGCATGCAACATGACATTTTTGGTAGATGGTATTTAAACACGAAAGATTCAAAAATATTGATAAACATATAAAAAATGTAAGAATGGTGTACTTTAATTTTGATTACAATTTTAAAAATCTCGATAGCTTCTGATACCGTCGACAACTGGTTATCGTTAGCACGAATCCATTCTGTTCTTTTTGTCAAATCTTCCTCGCCAATGTGATACTCTCAACACTACTTTAATATTTTTTTGCGCGGTAATGTTGTACTATTAAGAGACCTGTTGAATTTCCAGCTTCTTTGGAATGTTTGTTTTTCGTTCGTTTGGGATTATAAAAGTTTTCCAGAATCTGTAGAATCAATTACCAAAAAAGAGAGATTATGCATGTTAACTTATTCGTCTCCGGGAGCTATTATATAAAATACATATTTATATGGTTGGCTTCTTCCAATTTCCAAAATAACAAGAACAATTTTCGGCCTGCAAAATGCATTGAACACTTTTAATAGTAAGAATGTTCCCTCCAGAAGTATGAACTTTTTCAGTCCGAAAAGGCTTTTAATTGTGTATCTTTAATTTCAAAATCAACTAATTTAAAATTTTCTAGTACCGATCTCAAAGATATCTAGGCAAAATGGTTCATTGTTTGAGGTTTACCAGCCTTAGAACAAATAGCCACCACTCTGGTTTAATTAGCATGCGGATTTATGACAGAAATTAATAATTTAACTATTCTATCATTAAATAATTTCATAAATCGTTATTCGAAATGAATTACGTAATGTTTGTAACCAGTTTATCGGGCTGAGATAAAAACCGGTCATATTTTCTTAATTTTTTGTAAGATTGAGAATCATTACCAAGTAAAACATGACCTCTTTTAAAAAGGTCTTATAAATATAACTTCGCTGATAATCTAATGACTCCGACTATCAATTTGCTGTAATGAACAGCTTTCACATGTAAATTAAATCAGTCAAACAAATAACTCAATAAATAATTTGTATGATGCGCCTCCCTCATACAAATGATTAAAAAATTGTGTGTATTTCAATTTTGATTATAATTTTAAAAATCTTGAAAGTTTTTGATATCGACGACAACAGTAAATAATGGTGGTGGTATTTTTTAACGATCTTCACGCAGACTCACAGTTTGGTTTAATTATTTGTTGCCTCTAATTCTGTGGAGAAGGAATATTAGTAAATCTGGATTTTTCTTCTGCCGACCTAGAGAGATCTTAAAACTCCGCGTGTCTTATAACATTATATAGGATATAGGAAGTTCACCATTTACTCAAAGCAGTCGGTTGATGCCAGCCTCTATGTATCTCGGTCTATTCAAATATCTGTTAATACCTCATCCTCTTCCCCTCTCCCTTCACCGTTCATCCATTATTAAGGTCAAATATGGTTAATTAATCACATTTACAACATTAAACCGAATGCATTACAATCAAATCAAAACACGCCTTTATAGTTCCACCAGTTGAATGTACACAGTTCTTCCAGTTGAATGTATTCCGAAAATTTCCAAAATTCAAAAAGAGATAGATTCTATAGATATAATAACATAGGCTTCCGTTTCATTCACCCCATCAAATAATGTCATGATCGGTTTAGAAACAGATATTATAAGGACCCTTAGTTCAGACTCTGTCGGCAATATCTTAAAACTTCATTCAAAAACCACTTGGAAGTCCTATTTCTGTTTCAGAGAGCAATTACCATCAGCAACGTTTAAAAACTGAGTCTTCCAGTGGCCAGCTTTACTCCCTCCATTATCCAAGTGTGTAAAGGTAGTCTTCCAGTATTTCATCCCAGAAAAATAAAAAAATGTTCATCAGGCAATACTAATTATATCCCATCCGAGAATTTTTAAAATCATGCCAGCAAATTTTTGAAATGACATAAAATATTCAACTCAACCGTTACTTAAGATTGGCAATATTGGTTTTAAAGAACCAAAAATGTCGTAACGAATCCCATTTGATATAGATTGGATATAATGTGTACTACCTACAAATAAAAGCCCAAGACCATCGGTATGTTATGATTGGCGCTCTGGGACATATGTGTAAATAGCCGAATCATTTTTAAGAACTCAATCGGATTTAAATCAATGGTTCGAAGGTTCAATGAAATGTCGTTCAATGCGACATCATATCTGCTATCTAAAATAAAATTCACTTGATGATCCGTAAGTTGAGATTTGCGCCATAAATCGCCACATATGACCCACGTGATTCTATAGCGAAAATCTTTAGCATAACAATGGTCATGTGAATTTTATTTTGGATAGCGGCCATGATGCCGTATTGAAATCAGAAGAGATCGGTCACTACACTCGTGGTTCCTAGGAACCATGAATTTAAATCATCATTCATTTAGTCCAAACCATCACACATTTCTGTCACATTTACTAAAATTCCCAATCACACAGTAATTTACAATTCTGACGTGCCAGTCAAGTCTGAAATGGTTTTTGGTTTAGAAGGACTTAGCTCTTAAAACTTGATCCAGAATGTTTTATATAATTTTCACTACCGTGCCTTACACAAATTAATCGTTATTCCATTCCTTATATCGGGAACCGAGAACTAGTCTACTATCATCAATTCGGAAGTGATCTACAATTTGTATGACGTGGGTTCTTGGAAAATTCTTTAATTCTTTAAGTCAGAAAAACCACGCGAGGATCTACTAATATCTCACGGGGAGAAGATTAATACGATTTTTTTGTGGTCCTTATGCAAAATCTAATAATTGCGACAGATGACGGTGGTGGTTTTAAGATCAATTCAGTTTGCTTAGTACAACCCAAAAATGATCTCGATTTTAATTAAAAGTTTTCACGATTTTCTACTTTTCGGACTACGATTACAGAAGACCATACCTGCTTACAGGCTGCGCGAACTGAATTCTCGAAATAACCGTATAGAAAGCTTGCCATTAAAATTCGAAAAGTATACAGTCTAAAAAAATTTAACCTCTATAGCCCAAAACTACCTTTATTAACCACATCATAATGGATTAATGTTTTGTGAGACAAACTCCTCTAAGTGAAGCCACTAAGAATTTCAGCGCAAAATTCTCCGTAAATTATTGTAACGGATTTCAATAGACAACGATATAACAATTGTAGTTGAGTGGTTGAGATGAACATCACCAGAGGTTGTACTTTTTTCGTTACCAATCCTTAATTTACATACACTCCGCGAGAATCAATTAAAGACATCCTTAATTTTTTTGATATGAAAGTAAGGCTTAGAGTTTGAACTTGATCTATTATCAGGTTTTAATTGGGACACATTTTAAAATAAAAGCTTAATTTTAATTGTAATTTTTTACGCTGCGAAATTCAATTAAAGTTATTAATTACTTCAAAAATTCTGCTCGACATGAAATTAACCAATCCTTGCAATACCATTTCGGCAATTTGCTCCCTTGCCTGTCCAACGGCTTTATGCAACTCAACTAAGTTGTTGTACTGCTTTCTATTATCATAGATCTGTCGTGCCACATTGTCCCACAAATTCTTTACAAGATTTAAACCAAGAAAAGTTGCCGGCCAACCCAAAACTTCGTCGCTCTCTAAATCAATCGATCGTTTACTTCGATTTGTGAATGGGAGGTTGATTTAAAAAAAAATCGGAAAATAGAAAAAATAGGAAAATGAGGCCCAAATCATTAAGAATCGCCTCCAAAGGGTCAGCTCATTGGAACTTTCTTATTCGATTTTAAATCATGCCAGTAATACTTGAATCCATCAGATCCATCTAAATTAAACTTCTCGTGCAAGAAGATAAAAATTTTCCAAATTGGTCCCATGAACATGTATTTTTGGACAAAGTTTAATCTATAGATTTTATGCGATTTCGTTAAAACTGGTTTTATTAACCTTTTGACCAATTTAACGCGGTTGCTTTGACGTAAAATTTGTTGTTTGCGGCGGGTCCTTACTGGCAGATCAAGTAATAATTTATGTGGCCGTTGACTCTGCTTTAATCGCATTCTAAGGATTTGTGTTGTGTGGCGTGGTCAAAGCTTCTGACCGTTCGTGATCTGCCTAACTGTATGGTTTATCTGCCACAAGATAAAAGAAGACTCGGTCAAAATACACTAGTAATAAATTAATTAAATCAAATGTGTGTATTGACATCCCAATACAAACCTGTCAATATATCAAGTTCAAACTCTAAGCCTTACTTTCATATCAAAAAAATTAAGGGTGGCTTTAATTGAATTTCGCGGAGTGTATGTGGCATTACCCGATCAAGTATAAATCCAGTGAAACGGTCAAAATTCGTACAATATTTTAACACGGGAATCCATACCTCTAAATGTTCTTAGGCATATTTTCGCATAAGACAGACATAAAACTGATTTTTTTGGCGTTTTTTGTAGTTCTGCTTATTGGCTTAGTTGCGATGACAATATTAATCGGTTATACTTCATAATCCGAGCCATTCAACGTCTTTACGCCTCTAAAAACTTGTTGCCTTAATTCTGATGAATAAATGAACCATTTGCATTGTGTAAATGATGATGTTAAAACTTGAGTCCTGCTGGTGTGGCATAGCATAGTATATTGAACGAGCCGAGGAAGGACTAACTCTTCCACTCGAAAATCTTGTGCTAAAAAACAAGCCAAGTCTGGTTCATCGATCCAACATCCGATGACCCGATACAAATTTAATAATATTATCTCAGAATGATTTCACAATTGCGCTATAATCTGTCGAAATAAAAAAATACTTACATCATCTGTAACCTGTTGTGCTTTGAATTGCAATTCTTGCAACTCTGTCTTTGGTGCACCACCATTTTCTGAAACTGGAGCAGCAGACGGCATTCTACAAATAAAAATAAAAATAATAAAAGATCAGTGACTGCCGAATTAATAAAGAAATCTAGTAAAAAATGTATTTACTTATGAATAAGCTTATTTATAAATTTATTTTTGGATTAGACTGCAATTTCCATTTTTCCTATTTTTTGTTATTGTTAATATGCAACATTGCGGAGATTTTTTATCACGAAGTTCTTTAGTAACAAAAGTCGATATTAAAATAAAAAATCTAAAAAGCTTTGGTTTGAATGGAGAAAAACTATCGTATCATTGGTCTGAATATAATATTTCGAAGAGCTTTTCTCGTCTACATCTATCGTTTTGTGTATTATTCCGTAAACAAGATTAATTTATTATGTATTCAAGAGAAATTTAATTTTATGCTACACCATCATCCATTACGTAGTAATGAGATAGAAAAAAATCATAAAATGTTTATATTTTTATTTTACGAGCAGTTTATAAATTGTTTGTTTTTTGAGTGTTGATACAGCCGGACAAAAACATTGTTTGCCCTTTAATAACAACGGACGCAGAATAGCCAATGGCAGTCATACAAATCATTAAAGTTGCAGAAGCAAAAGTATAAAAAAACATTAACCGGCGCGACAAAAGCTCATTTGCAGTATAAAAAAATATATTCGAAAACGTCAAGTTAAGGTAAGAATCCTATGTTAAATCTCCAATTAAAATTAGCTTAAGGAAAATTAGTTATGACCAATTTATATCGCTTATATTACGAAAATGATGATTGATGCAAAACAAACGATGCCCAATTTAAGCAATACAAAAATATTGTCGGTTTAATGCTCCTCATCATTTGCAGACCGATTTTTATTTTATTTTAGTCGCGCAGTTGTTAACTAAAAAGAAATTATGGTGCACTGTATCATCCTTCGCAAACCAACAAATAAATTTAAGATGGAGACAGAAATAGTTATTACGAGATTAAAGTATAAGTTCAATGTTTTATTGATTGCAACGAAAATAATATTAAGAGACGTAATTTTATAGATTGCTGTTCCAGAACTTATTTATGCGACGACAATGGAGATGGCGTAATTTTTTTATTTTATAAAAATCGTTTTCCAAATGTCGTCATAAGCACTGCAAACATAAAAAATTGAACTTAAATATTCTTTGTTTTATACCGACCAGTAATAGGGTATCAGCTGCGACAATTTTCATCCAACTAGATTTTACTATTTTATTGACAAAAAATGAAAATAATCAAAAAAGGGTGATTAAAACAATCAAAAATGTGAATATAGTAGTTTTCGTAAGGTTACGATGATCTCACACAAAACTATGGTAACTCGAGAGAATCAATTGATTTTTATAACGGGTGTTTTTTTAGGAGGTTTGTTTTTCCGATAGATGTCGTTTTATTTTATGACAGTTGTTTTGACAGCTCAAAGTGGCATTTCTACTCAGTATTGTTTGGCAAATCATTATGAATAGGTTAACTCCAGAACAACGTTTTCAAATCGTGGAAATTTATTTTCAAAATCAGTGTTCAATTAAAAATGTTTATAGAGCACTTCGTGAATTTTATGGTGCACATAATCGTCCGTCAGAGACCACCATAAAGAACGTAATTACCAAATTTCGGTCTACATTCACTCTTTTGGATGCCAAGCCACCGACAAGAATGAGAAGAGTTCGTACAGAAGAAAATATTGCTGTCGTTGAGGCCAGTGTCGAAGAAAACGACAATTTATCGATTCGTCGTCGTGCTCAGCAAATTGGACTTTGTCCATCGACTTTATGGAAAATTTTACGTAAAGATTTGGGTTTGGTGCCATACAAAATTCAATTGGTGCAAGAATTAAAGCCACACGACCATCGTTTGCGCCGTGAATTCAGTGATTGGTCGTTAAATCAATTGAACGAAGATCCATTTTTTTTACCGTAAAATTCTCTTCAGTGATGAGGCGCATTTTTGGTTAAATGGATACGTCAACAAACAAAATTGTCGCATTTGGAGCAAAGATAATCCACACGCCGTTCTAGAATTACCAATGCATCCTGATAAATGTACTGTTTGGTGCGGTCTATGGGCTGGTGGGATCATCGGTCCATATTTCTTTAAAAATGAGGAAGGACGACGCGTTACCGTGAATGGAAATCGATACAGAACCATGTTAAATGAGTTTTTGTTGTCAAATCTTGAAGATATGGATATGAATGAAATGTGGTTTCAACAAGATGGTGCCACTTGCCATACAGCACGTGAAACAATCGACTTATTGAAAGAAACTTTCAACGACAACATTATTTCGAGAAATGGTCCGGTGAATTGGCCTCCGCGTTCGTGCGATTTGACGCCACTCGATTACTTTTTGTGGGGATACGTGAAGTCATTGGTTTATGTGGATAAACCTCAATCGATTGACGCTTTGGAAACCAATATTCAACGTGTCATTGCTGACATACGCCCTCAAATGCTTGAAAAAGTGCTGGAAAATTGGACCTCCAGAATGACATTTGTGAAAAATAGTCGTGGTAGCCATATGCCAGAAATTGTGTTTAAATGTTAAATGCCAAAAAATTATCTACCAAATAAAAAAAAATTTTGGTCATTTCATAATTTTATATGTGTTTTATTCAAAAAAAAAATCGGCAACCTCTTAAAAAAACACCCTTTAGTTTGGTCTTTGCAGCCTGATGAAAAAACCGAATTTGTTCATAGTCTACCAAACTCTTGATAAATTTCAATATTACCAAATTAGAGCATTCGCTGGGAGATTTCTTCTAACACCACGAAAATCTGTTTGCACTCACGCCGTGCATACACTCCCCGACACTTACACGATTACTACACTCCGGCATTCGTATTGTCTTCCATTCGAATAAATTTATCTCGATACCCATCCCCAAAGATTTTCAATAATATTTAAATCCAGAGACAAAGCTGGCCAATTCAAAACTGCCACGATATTTTCTTCAAACCACTGTTTCACACGTGTAGCTGTGTGGATCCTGCTGGGAAATTCAGCGATGACCTTCAAACATTTCGCCAAAATTGACTTTTTACACTTCTAGGAACTTGATGTAACTTTGTGAGTTTTGTCGGGCTTCCAGGACAACCTAATCAATAGTACCGTGAAAAGAAAATGCTGCCCATACCACGATGGAAGTAACACTGGTGTGGCGGCGGGACAAGAATTGCTACGATTTCCTCAAAACACGGGAGTAATGTCTAAAACCATCTGGTCCATCTAAATTAAACTTTTTCTCGTCCGAAAGAATAACCTGGAACTATTCTTCCTTTCAATGCAGATGTCTAGGGCAATATTCCAATCGAGCACTTCTATGTTGCTGCAGCAAACGTGGTTTTTTCATAAGTTTTTGTCGCGTTTTTGTTGAATTTTTCCGTAATTTTCTGGATCTTTGAGATAGTTGTTGATGGTCCAAGAATTGCGACCAATTTTGTTTGGAAATCGCACGATTGAAATAATTTTCTTGGTTAAGCACAAGAATCTTTTCAATTTCTACCTTTGTTAGGGTTTTTTCTTGACCCGTTTTCACCATTATTGACTACAGCTGGTAATAAACTTAATAAATTGATGATAAACTTAAACTGAACACACCTAAATTTATTTACACGCACCTTACACCTTCGACGTCAAAAACAATGTGATGAGAGTAATCAAGTGTCGCAGTTTAAATAAGCAAAATAATTAGTCGCATTATCTTAGGTTTTATGAAAATTTTCAAGTGAGGATAATCAAGTGTCGCGGAGTGTATATATGGATAGGGTGGGCCATCTATTGTTTGTTTTTAAATCATAGGCTAAGGCAACACTTTTTTTTATTTTTTTTTACTATCCCTGCAGTCTGTTCTGGAGCCAAGGCTCTCCCAACTCTTTCGAGGTTTGCTTTTTCCGTCCTTACTTTTACGCCAGTGTCAGCCAATTCGAGGACGTACGGTTATATGGCCGATTTTATCACCATCTGCACATTGCATTGCTCCATGCCAGGATATATGGGCATGGAAGAAGGATCAGCCCATGAGTTTTGCCCCCTATCGGGATTCGAACCGTGTTCCTCCCGATCCAAACGCCAAAGCTTTAGCCACTGTGCCATTTGTTCGGTAAGGCAACATTTTTTTGAAGTATTTGCTTTTGAAATTTTGACCGCTCACCAGTATGATATTCTGCATCATGAACCAATCATGTTCTCGGTTAAGGTGCGTTTTGAAAAACAGAAAACTTTTTTTTAAAGTCAGTGTTATGTAGCCAAAACCGCACGAATTTTGAAAAACTATGAGTCGTGAAAGAGTGCCAAGCGGAACCGCTGTAGTGAAACTAGTGAAGAAAGTTCGTGAGAAAGGCTTGCTATTGGATGACAGAAGTGGTCCCCGAACAGTGCACACACCCGAGAATATCGCGGTTGTCAGCTCTGCCTGAGCAGACTACTGCACAAAGACCAAGGATTTTTTGCCCACAAGATCCAGATGACTCAGCAGTTGAAAGTAAATGACCATCTGCTTCGATATCAGTTCTCCGTGTGGACCATAGATTTTGGTTGAAAAATCATATTTTTAGACGAAGCGCCGTATTTGGGGTTCGGAACATCAATAATCGTAGAGAAGCCAAGGGTGACTGTTCGGTGTGGATTTTGGAGTGGTGGCATAAATGGCCCACTTTTCTTCGACTTTCTTCAATCGACACTAATATGAATAACCTTTGGTTTCAGCAAGATGGAGCCACATTGCACGCGATATTTTACAACCGAATAATCAGCCGTGTTGGAGATGTCAATTTACCTGCGCGGAGCTGCAATTTGGCACCGTTTGACTTTTTTCTATGGGGTTTCGTTAAGGATAGGTGTTATGCGGATAATCCAAAGACAATTTCAGATTTAAAACAAAACAGTGAGTTATTCGCGAAATAGGCGCACAGGATGGCTTACTATAAGGCCAGCAGAGGGAGCCTTATGAACGAAATTGTTTTTCCTTCTTAAGTTGGAGACTCCAACCTACACAATAAAAACAAGTCACCACAAAATAAAGATGTACTCACTCTATAGCGTTTAAAAAAACTTTTAAATGGCCCACCCTTTAAATATAAACCTATAATTTTATGATGTTTCACTAGAAATATATATACACGGTAAAACTGATTTCTGAACTAGATCTTCGACTAGCAAATTGTTTGCTTGTGAGACACACCACAACATTTTGTTAAGTATAGTTTCTAATCGTGCAAATCTCGTAAGTCGTAATGATTCCCTAAAGTGCACTTTACTGCACTTTGTTTTAGTGCTTTTCACAGTCTACGAACATGACAAAAATCAACTTTGAATCATTGGAATCGAAATTTATTTGAATTAATAATGAATTATTTTATAGGGGCGAGCGAAGGACTTCTATACTCGATGCACTTGTCACCACAGGAAAACCCTCCCTCGTCAGCGTACGGAACTTATATTCATTTTGGACGAACAGCGCATTATGCGTTAAAATTACCAGTGAACATTCATTTTACAGGGGTGAGATGTTGTATACCATCACAATTTTCGAATTTCGACTTATTTTTTGTCTCATTTTTTAGAGTTAAATGAAATACTGTTTCACCTTTCCAATTATTACTTTTCTATTGTGATCGCAGCATGCTCGAATAAAACATCATTCTATTTCTATTTTACGATGTCTGTCTATTATTACTCGATCTGTTTATTTCACTTTATCACTTAAATTTTTTTTTGGTGAAACGTTTCTCGAAGTATGGAAAAATGAAAAATGAAATCACGATACTTTTTGTATAATTGCTTGGATGAACGCGCATATACTTTTGCTTTAGAAAAATGAAACATTTAATATTTCCAAAAATTCAAAAATCGCGGTTGTTTAAAAAAAAGTACAAGCAAAGTGTTTGGGATAAACGCAAGAAATTGGAGAGCAAAACTGCGACTATGATGAGCTTCTATTTTAGACTTACATTCTGTCTAAAAAAATAGCGGGAATTGGTAATTTAAAAACGCTTAAAGGGATTGTAAAAATATTTTGTGTCGCTAAGTTGGCACAACTGTCCTCTAACTTGAAGTGAAGTTTGACCACGATCTGTCATTTAGTTTGTTTACAATACTCTATTTTGTCAATTTATGCAAAGCATTTGTCTCAAATTTTGTATTGCAAATGGAATTTCGTGTGCCGAATCGCTGAAAATAGAAATAGAAGGCTTACATACGAATATGAATTTTCTTCAAAAACTCAATCGTGTAAAGGTATTTGAAGGCATGCTAGAACGAGTCAATTCCGACCCCACATTCATAAAACGTATTATAACTGGTAATGAGACGTGGATTTACGAGTTTGACATACAAAAACCACGTTAAAGACGATCAAAAGTCAAGGAAGACCGGTCACAACGATAAACAACAAAATTTGAGGGTAAACTCAACACTATTAAGGGAGTAATGGAACTCTTCCGTACTAATTCAGTACTAATAACGTAATTATAAAAACAACCTGGCGTCAATGACGTTTCAGTTGTAGTAATTCCAAAAATTAAGCTCGAGTTTGCTGACGAAAATTTCCACGACGAGCCTGATACGTTTTAACGAAAGTATGTTGTAGCAAGGATGACGGCAATTTTGTACGAACGATCTCGACATCTAATCCAATCCAAACTCGAAGCTTTAATGAAAGTTAGGTTATTTCGAGCCATCGGTTGCTGATGCTTTTCTAGTAGATGGGGATAGCCATTGCCTTGTCGATATCCTTGCTTAGTTGGAGGAGGAGAAAATATTACGAATTTCATTTTAAAAATGAGATTGAACAATTGGCCATTGTTGAAAGTGAAATTTTGTATTCTGACCGATTTACTGTCAGTTTATCGTGAACAATTTATCGTAGAGCAATTTAACGTAGAACAGTTTATCGTAAGGACAGTTTATCGTATATCACAACACAGATTATCGCTTGTCGATAACACAGTTTGTCGTTTGTCTTGGATTTGAAGTATCTTAAAACATAAAACTTTTTTCATAATGTATTTTGTATAAGAAGTCGGTAATTTCTTAACTATTGTGATGAAATTGGATATGTTGGATGGCAATGGAATTATTAAATGTTTTTTGGAAGAAGTAATGGAATATTGCCACCTGGGACAGACTGGTGATAGATGTTAAGGCATCCAGTATTTTCAGAAAGTTTACATCATGAGCCTAAGATAAACGCCTGCTTATGTCACCCCTAACCTGGAGAGCAGAAGCTGATGAGGTATTGGTTTTGCGTCATCAATAACTTTCCTCGCCATCTAGTGTCAATAACCAGAAGCAGAATTTTGCTTGAATCGGTTTCAATAGACCACCTTATTAATTTAGAGTTACCTAGCGAGCATATTAATCAAGCAAATCTCGCCCTTTTTTAAACATTCTAAAACGAATGAATATTCTAAAATGAAACAATCAAAACGGAAAGCTTCCACCTACATTTTGAACAAATATTTAAAAAAAACTTGATATTTTGACACTAGAGAAAAAATTGGAAATAGCTTCGTCGATTATAACCGGAAACACACGAAACGCATTTTGTGGAAGCAATAACGAACAAGCCCGAATTTGGAGTTGGGATCTTCACTTACATTCATCAACTCGTAATTAACTTCATACCTATTAGCCATCATATTTTCGAACTCAGGTTTCTTGGGCGTCACTTTGACATTTCGTTTGTCAATATCCAAGGCCTTAAGTGAAGATAAACTCGATTAAATCAAGCATACTCTCTACAAACAACATCATGGAATCGTGAGCAAAATACTACAATACGGCGTCAACATATTATAGGATGATTTAAATGTTCAAATCAGAGGCACTCACGAGGTATACCAGTTCGAACTCCGTACGTTCTGTTTTTAAAGAACAAAGGGACATGAACCATTCTTCTAAGTTATACAACCCGTCGGTTGTAGACACATATTTCCTATATAAACGCATTCATAAATGATTGACATTTCACTAGAATTACTCAATGTATTCTATCTCATCCCCCCCCCCCCCTCTTTAACCACAATTTAGCAAGTAAAATTATTTTCTCCACTCTATTAACATTTTCGCGTTAGCTCTTTCTTCAGGTTTGTTTAAGCATTTGAGTGGTAAACAACAATATTAAAATGAGTTTCGTGTATAAAAAGCGTTTTGAAATGGTGTTCTTAGTTACCCATCTCAAAGGACTCAAAATGAGTGTGAAGCAGGTAGCAAAATACACCAAAACATCTGTGCCATTTGTGAAGAAGTGGATTAAGCAGTATAGTGCCTGTGAAAATATGGATGAGGGAGCCAATTCAAAGAATGACGATAAGGTCATTTTGAAGTTGTTCGATAAAAATTCGACAATAAACTTATGGCAAGCAAAAAACAACTAAGCCTGAAAGGTGTTGAAGTGTCAATAAATACAATTCGATCGAAGAATTCGATATTAAAAATAGGAGCACACAGTATAAACCATTGTTGACAGAGAAGTACATCGTTAAAAGGCTGACTTGGGCAAACGAAAATTTGGACCGTGATTGGAGCAATGTGATGTTTACAAACGAATCATCGTTTGTGGTATTTAATTATTGGCGGAAAGCCTGGACAACTAAAAGTCACAGATTTATCCAACGAACCGTTCAGCACGCACAAAAGGTCCTTGTTTACGGTTGCTTCTCCTCCAAAGCATTTGGAAGACTAGTCATCTTCACAAGAAACCTGGATGCTTAATTTATGATGAAATTATATCAAAATGGTTTGCTAAAGTCCACTGAGAAATTATTTGGATGTGGAAATAAAGATTGGATCTTACAAGAGGGTAATGACCCTAAACATCGTAGTTGCCTTTGAACCAAACGGAAAGAGCAAAATGGTATTCAAACTTTGGATTGGTCGTCACAGAGTCCAGATGCTAATCCGATCGAAAACGTCTGGGGTATTATGAAGACAAAGCTTAGAAGATACTTTGTTTTCTTTAAGATTCCTTTAAGAAGCACTTCATAATCATGTCTATTTTTTTATTTTATGTTATTATCTCTGCAATCTGTTCTGGGGCCAAAGTTCTCCCAACTCTTTCGCGGTTTGCTTTTTCCGTCCTTACTTTTACGCCAGTGTCAGTCAATTCGAGGGCGTACGATTATACATAGGTCCGATTTTAATACCATCTGCACATTACATAGCTCCATGCCAGCCTATACTGAGTTTTGCACATAATCGTGTTAACTACGAAAAATAAAATAATTCAGTGGGGATCAGTGGTAAGGTGGCCATATTCCAGAACTTCTTCCAAAAATCATTTGGCATCCCATTTTCATCCAACATACCCAATCACATCATAATTGGTGAAGAAATTAACGAGTTTCGTCCCAGGTGGCCATATTCCAGAACTTTTCCAAAAATCATTCTAGAATCCCATTTCCATCCAACATACCCAATCTCATCATAATCGGCTAAGAAATGGCCAAGTTCCTTCCCATATGGCCATATTCCAGAACTTTTTCCAAAAATCATTAAAGAACCCCTTTTCCATCCAACATACCCAATCCCATCATAATCGGCTAAGAAAATACCCAGTTCCGTCCCAGTTGCATTATTCTCATATAAATTCTTTCTCCAGTTTCCTATTCCCGGGGAATTACCAGAATAGTGCCTCAAGTGGCCATATTTAAGGCTCATTTAAGAATCCCAGTTCCACCCAACATATTCAATCCCATTTTAATCGATTAATAAAGGCCGAATTCAATATAATTTTATAAACCGGATACATCATAATTTTTTATGTGCGCGTAATTTTGTTATACGGTCAATTTTACAAACTACGATAAACTGGCATACGATAAATTGTCCATACGATAAATTGTGTCCAAGATAAACAGTTCTACGGTAAAATGTTCACGTTAAATTGAAACACAATAAATTGTTTACGATAAAACGACCGTCACCCATTCTGACCATTCCTAATAAGCGTTAACCCTAATGACCATCGGTATCATAATATTGTCGATTTCATATTTAATTGAATGACCAGTCTATTGTTAAACGTGAAATTTTACGTTCAGACCAAGCCTAATTGGTATTGATTCTAATGACCATCAGTTTATTGATGTTTTTCTATTAAGTGGGACCATTGCCGATATACTTGCTGAGTTTCAGAAAAAAAAATTGCATATGTAATATTTAAAATTGCAATTAAACGATTGGTTATTGTCGATTTTTCTTTCTTTCTATAACTAAGCAATGATATTGGTAATGGTTCGCCTTAGAATTATTTGTTTATAATTCATGTTTTACAGGTTGGGTCATTATGCGTAACACAAACTGACGAACAAGCCTGCGCTCTTACGAATTCGTAGTGGTGGCCGCCATGAGAAGGTAGAATGAGCATCTGCCTTATTTGAAACGGTCATGTCTAGTACTAATCATGACAAAAACCCTTTTGATAGTTTCTTAGCATCAAGGTCTATTGGCATTACTTGAGTCCTCGCAAAAACTATATTGGGTCGATTGGGTCCATTTGGGATCAATTTTTTTCAGCTTTGCCATAATTGGTAACAATGGAATTTCTTTTAAAACAAAGATTTTCTATCATTTACGTGTAGTAATAAGCATTTAAATTTTTTTCAAATAGTATTACCATTATTATACCATTTAGCATACTTAAATGGTATAAACAAATATACTAATTTTATAGCTGCTAATTTTACTAGATTTTTGGGAAATCGATAATCTATTTTCTCAATTTGCTACAAACCTAAATTAGGTTCAAAAAATTAATTTCATTGCGTATGATTCCTTGAAAATTATTTTGTCGTTACCTTCCAGGAGCAATCTAATTATGTAGCGGTTTTGTTTAGTCGAATTTCGATCTTTCCATTTCTAATTTAGGCAACGAAAAATTTAGTGCTGCTATTACTCCCTAATAACCCCATCTTTTGATCCCTAAGCAATATTTATAATAATAATTTCTGTTAAAAAGTAAAAAATTAAAAATTAATTTGTAATTTACCAATTATTCTGTTAAACAAATATATACCCAAAATTTAATTGACTGTGTTAAAAGAAATAAACCCAGACAAAAAAAAAATCTTAATACAGGGCGGAGAAATAGAATAATCACAATAATTACGCTTAATGATTATGACTCAATTGTTTTCTCTCGTTCTGTTGTATGCCGGAATGCTTAAAATTTGTTCGGCATAAAATAGTACCCAACTGTATACAAAAAAAAATCTATCTTAGAAATGTACGATTGCTGCTTGTTCTGCTAATTAATGTCGAAAACTTTTTAATAAATAATAAAATCGAACAACAAAACTTTTTTTTTTGTACTAATAAAAACAACGATGTTGAACATGGTTTATTAGTTATTGAACTACTTTCTTCTTGCTCGTTGTTTTAATAGTTATGTACGAGTATATACATTTTCTGCAACTACATAAATGATTTAGTTTGATTGAGTTAATTGGTGAAAATAATTTGATCGAGTTATATTTATTGCCGTAACTAAACTAATCGACGTTAAAGAATGGCCAATTCCACCAATTATAGTTTCTTTCAATGAATTTATGAAACTGTTTAATTGTTTATCAAATTCAGTTCTGCCTGACAAAACATCTGCTGGTTAAAATATGTACGAGGGTTGTCTGAAAAGTTTCCGATCTTAACATGAAGATGGCAGCACTCGTCAACAAAAAGGAGGAGTGAGAATGTATTTGCGCATGCGTTGAAAAGCTAGAGAGATAGAAGGGCTATGAATATGTCCAAAGAACGTGTTTGTCATATATTGAATCAAGATTTAGACATGAGTAAAAGCTGACCGCGCGTTTGGCACTGCCTTTGCCCACTTTGGACCAGAAACAATAAATCAGAGTTTGGGCGCCGGCCGGAATAACGGCCAAATTTCCATGATGCCAGTGATTACCAAGGTGAAAATCAACGAACTACGGTTTGAACTGCTTGACCACCCTCCTTACTCACCTAATCTAGCCCCAAGCGACTTTTGCATATAAAGAGGCCGAGTACTATTTGGACGCATTGGAGAGATTGGAGCATCGCTGAGAGAAGTGTATAGACTTACAAGATGTTACGACACATTGAGGGGTCATAACATTGTTTTATATGTAATTTTGTTTTTGAATTTTGAATTTCTTTGCTGAATTGGCCTTTTTACTCTGGTTCACGTTTTGCACACGTCTACAGTATCGCGTGAACGTCGAAAAATTTTGAGAGCGAGACCAATGTGTACACCTTGTGCGTGTGTGCCACCAGTAAGCATGCAGAAGAGAATTGTTTTTGGTAAGTTCTCGTTTTGGCGTGTGGATTGATGTGCAGTGTGAAAGGGTGGGCGAGTGACGCGCACGAAAATCAAAACAAAAAAACATCAACGAATAAAATATGCTTCTAGATGTTTTTGGTGGCAGAAGTTTTTTTTGAGTCGTTTTTGGATTTCAAAAAATGAGTTAGCTTCGAGTCTTTTGTGAAACGTTAAGTTCAATTTGTAGATTATATAATCGATATGTTTAATTAAAAATACTTTTAATTTTGGCGTCTGGCCGCATTTTTTTTTGTATTCAAATATCAGAAAAGTTTTGTTTTTATCTACAATATGTTGATTTATATTAGACAAATTTTTTCATTAGTTATTTGAAAGTGTAGATGAATTCACAGGAATTAAAATATAATAAATACCGGGTGACTGCCACGAAGTGTTACCAACTTCAGACTGTCATTGCTGTCAAACAAGTGAAATTTACACTAATGACAGTTCATTCCATTCTTTACAAGCGTACAAAAGCATTTTAGTATGAAATATTCAGAAAAGTTATCCGCAATGGAATTCAAGCCTAATAGTGTGATTGCACTCTATATTTGGCTGGAAAACCACAGCCGCAGATTGTTAACAAATTAAAACATCTGCATGTGAATAAAATGTTTGTGTATCGCACCATAAATCGTTATAACGATACTGGCAGCATTGCAAAACGACATGGTGATGGTGGACCGAAACGCACTGCAACATCGGCGGATATCATTCGGAAGGTGAAGGCCAAATTGGCTAGGAGTCCGCCCCGTAGTGGCAGAAAAATGGCTCGTGAGGCGAATATTTCGCTCGCAGCACATATTGAAAGATCATCTTGGACTAAAGGCCTTGAAATTACATAAAACGCATGGTCTCACCAATGCTCAAAAAAAGTTAGAGTGGAAAGAGCAAAGGAGTCACGCTTGCACGAAAGTGGAGATTTGCCGAATTTTGTTTTCTAACCGCTCGTTTTTTGGACCGTGGCATCAAAATCAATGCTCAAATTTATCGGGATCATGTGTTGGAGGGAGCGTTGAAGCCTTGGGCACAAAAACATTTCGGCCGCAGAGCCTGGACATTTCAACAGGACTCGGCACCGAGTCATAAAGCGCGCGTCATTCAAGATTGGCTGAGAAACAACGTTCCGCGGTTCATTTCCACTGCCCAATGGCCACCAAATTCACCGGATGCAAATCCGCTAGATTTCTCAGTTTGGGATATTTTGAAGAGCAAGGTTGGGACAAAAAATACCAAAATGTCGATCATCTCAAGCAAGCGCTTCGCCGGGAATGGGCCAAAATACCGCAGAGCCACTTTCGTGCTGCATGCAATAGCTTTGTCGGCCGTTTCAAGCCATAATCGCGGCTAAGGGTGGCCAAATCGAAAACTGCTAATGCAATTCGAAAATTTAAATGTTTGTGAACATTTTTTACTTTGATTCAATAAAATTCATCAAAAAATAAAAATTCTGTGGCGTTTTGTTTTGGTAACACTTCGTGTCAGCCACCCTGTATATGTATATATTGGATATTAACTAAATAATTAAGCAAACAAAGAAATAAAGTTAAGTTAATTAAAAATACAATAAAGTTGTATGAAGGTCATCTGGTTGCGAGTGTTCTTCATTCCACTAATAAATAAAACGGTGTTGTATAGTGCATAATAACAAAAAGATCGGTGAAAACACCGCACCGTACGGGTGGCCAACAATGTGGCCCGCCTCATTTTTGGTTAAAGGCGGGAAGACGCCCAACACATTTACGTGGCCACTCGCAAATTTGTTAACGGCGAAAAGACGCCCAACGATACTTGTGGTCTATCGAGCTAAATTGGATAACGGCGGGAAGACGCCCAATGAATATTTGCGGTTTACGGCGGAGGATGCCCAACGAATATTTACGGTTTAAGGCGGCAAGACACCCAGCGAGTATTTACGGTTTTCGGCGAAAAGACGCCCAACGAATATTTACGGTTAACGACGGTAATACGCCCATTTTGCGGTTTACGGGTGATCAAACTCGTGACCATTTGTAATTTTTATTAACGGTAAGGAGACGCCGCAACCCATTTTAGCGGGACCTCGAAAAGAAGGTCGAGGGTACCAATTTTTTTTTAAATTTATTTTCGTTTCTTCATCTTTAATCGAGCCGGTTGTTTGGCACGCGCGGGGAGGTGCACATTGGGTTTGCTACATTATTATTCACGTTTATCGTGAATTTTACTCAAATTATTTTTTGTTTTATTTTGTTTTATTTCGCTTTTTGATAAAATGAATTACTAAATTTTTCGGATTGGCATGATGGGAGGAGTCTCATTTGGTGTCGGTTCCTTAGTTGCTGGCTGGGCTTGCCACTCTCCTTTATCCCCTTGACATGACATCCACAGAGTCGGAGTGGTGAGCCCGGCATATGTGTCGTCCATTCGTGGACGACCGTAAAATCTACACGGTCTCCCCATGGCACTCCGGCAGTCTCAAGCTGTTACCTAGAGGTCGCTCAGGATGAAGAGAGGCTTTGTCTGTTGGAGAGACGTTCCTACCCTCTAATGCTGCTTCGTTGTGGTTGGGCATCGGCGTCTAGGGGTCGATGGTTCATTCGGGGGTCTCGTCGGCAGACATTGTACTTGTCATCTGGGGAGATTCGGTCGTTCCTGGATGGGCACGCTCTTTATTATTATATTTATCTCACTGTCCCTCAAATTTCGGCCGATTTAATTCTGGTGTAAATTTAATTTAGTTTCAGCATTTAATTTCATTTATTTTGTTTATTTTTGTGTTCTATTCTACAGTGTAAGCCAGGAATATGCGAGCCTCAACTTCCCCACGACCCAAAACCCTGAGACCTAGTCGGAAAAATCACCGTGAAAGAGGTCTCTGCATATTTAGATGAATCTGCGTAGTGGTTGTTGAACCACCCCGTTACAAAGGAGACTATGTAGAGAAATAAAAACGTCTTGTATCTTTATTAGGTCGCAAACTTTTCAGACAACCCTCGTAAGACTGATGTTATTTCATTTTATTCAACAATTTTTATTTTATTTTCGAAAACAATTACTTGATTATGCAAACTTATCCTGAAACATTCAGGCGATTTTAAATTAGAAAATTTTCACAATTTTAAAATATTTAAATTTCTATAGAATCACAAACCATTGCTAAGGCATAGAAATTTACCATCAAATTCAAAAATAATGCTGAAATGCTTAGACCCAAAGAAATGCCATTTCCACGATCGAGAAAGGCCTTTCCATATGGAAAAATATGGCTTTTGAATAAGCCCTATCAGCCCTGTCAGATCCATTATGAAATCATGGAACAGCCTACCTAAGAGCACTAAATTGAGTCTAAGCAATCCGAGTAACTCACTGAAATTAATGCTAAACGCCTGCAAAATACTTAAAATAACTGGGAAATACTGTTACGAATTCTACGCGAACCAGGTGTGACACAGGAGGGTCGAGTGGTTAACAGCAATTTTATTGGGTGTCATTATTCTTGATGGATTGCTCCCAGTATTGATTGAAAATTTGATATTACTATGATATTCCACGTGGGCGGAATATGGAAATAATGATAATTAACAACGGCGTTAATCAATCATCAAGGGGAATATATGACGTGCAATGTTCGCATACATCAACAGATACAAGCAGAGAAGTGATAAATAGTGCAATAAAATTTGTAAATTTAAACTTTTAATTTTTGCCGGCACTACATATACCATTGAGAGACTTACTAGTGAATCAGATTAATGAATGATGGGATCAGTACGAAAGTCCGAATTACAAAATCCCGAATTATCAAAATCCCGAATTATCAAAAACCCGAATTATCATAATCCCGATTTTTAAAAAATCCTACTTTTCAAAACCTCGGTTTTCAAAATCCCGCTTGCCAATATCCTGCTTTTTAAAATCCCACGTTTAAAAATTCCGCGTTTCAAAATCCCGTTGTTGTCGCTTTTTTTTAAGACCTGTTAAAATATTATTTTATCTACATTTTTATTAGGATTTCGGCCATTTCTTTATTGATATTGGCCAATTAGGGGATGTGATTTGCATTTTATCATGAATTTTTCAAAAATTTCTTGGAATTTGACCATGCTCAATGGACCTTGGCCATTTCCTAACCAATAATTGTCAAATTTGCTATGCAGAATTGAATTTGGATTCTAACTTGAATTTTGTACTACGTTCCGGAATTCGGTCATGCTGAAAGCAACTAGGCCATTTCTTAACAAGTTACGGCCAATTACGGAAATTGGTCGTTTCTAAACTAATCATGGTCAAATTTAAGTTCTAGAGCTGGTTTGGAATTTTTACATCAATTTTGGCTAAAATGTTGGATTTTAGCCATGTTGGATGGAATTTGGCCATTTCTTAACCAATAATTGTCATATTTGATATACCGATCTAGATTGGGATTCTGAATGAATGATGAATTTTGAACGCATTTAAGGAATTTGGCTCTGCTTAATTGAAGATTGTATTGACTAGGAAGCCTTCCTAGGGAAGGGGTGGGGATCTACGAGCCAAAACAAAATAAAAAAGTAATTAAATTTATACGCTGTGTTTTATTTGCAAAATCCAGTGTATATCTGAATCGAATGCCCGAAATTTGTAACATTAGGTGTCGTAAGTGGGATTTTGCAAATACCAGCGGAAATCAGCTTAATAGACATAAACTTCTACAAGTCACAGAAAGTAAAGAAAATACTGCTGAGTAGAATGGAAGGAGGAACCCCGAGCATATAGGGATACATTCGGAAGGCGATCCCGATCACCATCATTGGCTTCAGATCGACCAGGACTCACGCTTATTGGATCACGAAAAAATCAAAATTTTCAACCTACCGGAAATCAGCTAAACAGTACGGGAATCGGATCGGCGCGAAAAATAAAAGGAACAGTTTTTGTTTAATGTCTTACTGTTGAGCAAAACGGGAGTAAATATGTGTGGTAATGCAAATTTTTTTATATTTTCTCAAATTTTGTTTTGTTTCAATTTTAAATCATTTTTATTGCAATGGAAACGATTTCTCAAAAGGAATAAACCTAACTGTTCCATTTTAAAACCGTATAAGTTATATGAGGACATCTGCCCTCCTTTTTTAAATTTGATTTGGATAATATTCCAATAGATAATAAACTATTTGGGAGGAGAATTTCTGCCCTATATGATAATTATCGCAAAAATTGTGATTGTCCAGTGCTAACCGGCACGATTTGTATCTTATTATATATTTCACGAATAACTTTATTAACTAATACAACAATCATATGTCTGTAACGCGGTTTGATTGCTTTATTACTAATAAACCTGTTCTGTCATCCTTATGTTCTGTTTAAAAAGCGTGAATAGTGGGACCGGCGTCAGCCAGGACACAAGTTTAGAGTGGAATGTACATCCCAAGCAATCAACCAAAATCGCTTACTGCTGAGCAAACGAAACCCAAACCCCCCTCCCCTTCCCTGCTGCTTCAGGTCGAGGGACTAAACGCTGAAGTTGACGTACAGAGCGAGAAACTGGATCAACTTATACTGAAGAAGATACCGAGACCAATAAGAAACTTATTGAATCGCTTCGAGAGTCGTCGAGGCAACTATCGAGGAAGGCGATTATGTCGACAAGTAATAAAACTATTCCATCGCCGATCACATATATGCCAACACCAATAGATTCTTTGGGACTTGTGCTGATAGTGATCTTGTTGCTATTGAGGTGCCTTTACGTCAGTCGTTTGGATCCTTCGATAACAGCTGAGCAAGTTAAAATTATTGAAAAATAGAAATTGTATTTATGCTGTGCTGTGTATCTCAAGTCGGAGTTTTCTTTAAATTACTGACTAAATTGATCGTTAGTTCATATCATTCATTGATAGATGTCACCTGTTATTTAATTCAATGTGCCAAATAAAAAGAGATCTATTAATCGCCGATTATAAATATTATTTCTGTATAATATTACCACTAATCTCATTGATTATCTAGTAATTGTTTTATTAGTTTAGTAGTCTATTTTTGGGGGATGAAATCTATCATCCCAGCTCTACCAGTCGTTTGATTTAGGCGCTTCTGTCTGTTGGTGCGATTCAGTAGATTCCGCAGCTCATCGTTGTCATGCTGCTGCGTCGCAGCTCATGACTCCTTGCAAATTTTTGTATTTCGTCGCTGACGTATTCCATGTTTGAGTCTCGATGGAGATTGTCTTTCGTAACATTCACAATGCTTCGTAGTACTTTGTTTTGAAATGTTTGTATTCTCTTATTGTAGTTTTCTTTGCGCAGCCCCAAAGCTGAATACCATACGTCCAGATAGGTTTTATAATTTGTTTATATAACAGCAGTTTGTTGTGCATTGTCAGTTCGGAGTTTCTTCCAAAAAGCCAGTGGATTTTTCTGAATTTTAAATTCAGTTCTTGCCTTTTTTTAACATATGCCTTCCACCTGAGTTTAGAGTCTAGCGTCATGCCGAGGTATTTAGCGTTATCAGAATATAGAATTTGTTGCGCATTCAGTCCGTAGTTATTCACTAAATTAATAGCATTTTGTAGTTTCCTTGTGGACTCAACAATACTAGCATCAGTGGTCATAACGGCTGTGTCATCAGCAAACGTTCCTATTCGAGCTTCTACTATGTTTGATAGAACCTTTGTATACAGGAGGTATGTATAATACGGGGCCCTGTACACTGCCTTGTGGAACTCCTGCCAATATTTTCTTTAGTTTTAAGTAATCCCCTTCCTGTCTCACCCGGAAGTAACGGTCGTTAACGTAAGACTTTAGCAATTCAAAATATTGTTTTGGCAAATCTCGTTGGAATTTAAATTCCAGACCTCGGTGCCAAACCTTATCAAATGCTTGAGTTACGTCTAGGAATATGCTGAACATACTTTCTTGTTTTCCAGTGCCTCCTCAATTGTATCCATGATCCTATTTACCTGTTCTAGCAAAGTTGTTAGCAACCAAATAGGTCTATACGATGTTTTGTCGTTTAGCGGTTTATTAGACTTTGGAATCATTATGATTTCTGCTTGTAATGGACCAATATTCCAACATAAATACATTGTATTGTACGACTGTACAAATAAATACATTGTATTAATTAAATGTGCTGTTAATGCACAACGTGATTTCTAAATGAAATCAAATACGAAACATACATATACAGGCTAATGACCACACAACAAAATACAATTTGTATTAAGAATGTGAGTGATCATCATTTTTCATGTTGATCGAACATGAACAAAAATATGATAAGAATAAAAATAATAATAGAAACCGAACCGAAGAACACAGACGTGTTTTATTTTATTCTTTGCACACGTTGCGTGGCGTACAATAAACGAATATTACATGGCGATCTTGCCATGCAACGTTTTTAAACGTTGAAAAAGAATTATTCGGTTGTGTAATAAATTGTGTAATAAATTGTGTAATAATGTTGTGTGAAAATTAATCAACAAATAAAGTAAAAAAAAAAAAAAAAGTGAATACGTTGGGTGCCCGTCGCATCAACGGAAACAAAAAAAAAAATATATATGACGAGAGTGGAGCCCACCACTTAAAAATAAATAAAAATTTAACTAATTAATTAAATTTTTAATGGGAAAACCTTTTAAAAAAAAAAACACAATGGGAAACACAAATGTGAAGGAAGAGCAACACAATCTAGTGTTACCACAAACAGCCAACGAAATGCTAAAGGAAAAACTACAAACGAATTTAAGGGCAGAGGCAATTCTACAGGACATCTGGACGACAAGTAAGGTGGCGGACATCTTACTAATGGCAATTATTATCATAATGTTGTTGGTGATATTGAGAAACTTCATCAACAAGTCAATACAACATACAGCCGAAGTGATGAGAACATCGAATTAAGGTAAACGTTTTGTTTTAACTTTAAAAAATAAAAATATATACATAGAATAAAATTAAAATAATATGAAAAGTTAAATTATAAAATATGTAAGAGTGCATTCGTAGAATATAATAATTAATGTGGTAGAAAAAAAAAAAATTTCAAGTTCATACGGTTGATTGTAATTGTTCGAATCTTTTTTGTCTTGTTGTGTGTGTTTTTCCTCTCTATTAACAATAAATACCTAAGATTTCGCAAATGAAAAGAAATTTAAACGAAATTAATTTGAATATATTAAAGTGGAAGAAAAGAAAAATTGTATTTAATTAGTTTGTGTCATTTATTTATGTCAACCAGAAGTGGAACAAAATTTAGAAAATCTATTTTGTTAAACATCGGTAAACCTAAAATAAGATTAAAACGTTACGAAATGGCTGCATTAGCATCGGATAAAGTAATTGATATCGTGGCAAAAATAATGCCAAACGATTACGATGGCTGCCCATTAATATTAGGTAATGTTACCGATAAATTAGAAATATTAAGGGATTCGGTTAGTCACATAGATAATCAGAAGCTCTTAATTTCTCTAATAAAATCGAAATTAACAAGTAAAGCGCGAGAGGCGATAAACGAAAACGCAAATAGCGTGGATGACATAATAAATGCCTTAAAGAAAGGTTGCAAAGGCCAAAGTTCGTGGCAAATCGCTACAACAATAGAGGGTATGCGAGCAGGCAATCGGCTTAAGTATATATCAGATATTAATGATATAACTAATAGGCTAAAGCATGCATATGTATCAGAGGGTACATCAAAAGAAGCTGCTAATCAGTATACGATCAATGCCGTCACAAAAAATATTCGTGCCAACTTTTCGACCAATCCAGTCATGGTCAGCGCTATGACTGGCGAATTTAATGATATCAACGAAGTAATTCATAAATTCGAGGCAATCCAAATTGAAAAAGAGGCAAGCGTATTAATGATCAAAGGGTCAGGAAATAATCATAAAAATTTTAGTAGAAATCCAAATAGTTATCGTACTGGTAACTATAATAACAACAATTTTAATAATTATAATAATTTCAATAAAAAGAAAAATTATAATCGAAGATATAATCAAAATCATAACAATTATGTTACTCAGCAAAACACAAATTTCTCTAATCGACCAGTTGCTGCAGGTCAATATAGAAAAAGCTATGTAAATGGTGGAAACATGAGGATAATAAACTGTACGGGAAACGATCTGGGCCCGGAAAGCACGGGCCACACCCAAGTAAACAGTGCGCGTCCATTCCAGGACAGCGAATAAATAATAAAAATGAAACAAATACAACTAAAATATTTAGTTTTAATTTAAATCTCTCAAACTTTATTAATTTTAAAATTAGTAACAAATTCAATACATTCTTAATCGATACAGGGGCCGATATATCTATAATAAAACGTAGTAGGGTAACAGAAATAAATGAAACAGGGTTAATTAAAATAACAGGAATCACAAAAGGGTCAGAGAATACTCTTGGAACCGCTAGGGTAACATTGTATCACAATCATTGCGAATTTGACAAAACATTTCATGTAGTATCAGATGATTTTCCTATTCCGACGGACGGACTATTAGGAATGGACTTCTTTAAAAAATTTTCCGCAGTAATAAATTATGATAATTTTACATTATCGTTAAACAATCAGAACAATATTACAAGTATACCAATAAATAATCATATGGATCATGATACGATCATAATCCCACCTCGCTCTGAAGTATACAGGTTTATACCGAATTTAGTCTTAACGGAAGACGCAGTAGTTTTTAACGAAGAAATAGCAAACAGAGTTTTTGTAGCCGGTGCAATAATAAATAAAGATTTCCCAGTAGTTCGTTTATTAAATATCAATACAGAATCAGTAAATTTAAATAATATAAATCTAAAACACAAACCATTAAGTGAATTCAATATAGAAAGAAATACCAGCAAAGCTAACAGTAGTGAATTAAATAAACTCATTACTAAAAACGCTTCTCATGTACCGGATAATATAAAAAACAAGCTGATGAAATTAATAACGGAATATGCTGATGTTTTTCACGATCCTTCAAACAAGGGTCCGTTGACAGTAAATAATTTCTACAAGCAGGACTTGAGACTTAACGATCCAACTCCAGTGTATATAAGAAATTACAAACTACCGCATACACAGAAAGCAGAAATTCAGAGGCAAGTTGAGAAACTTAAAAATGATAGCATAATTGAGGAGAGTTATTCCAATTATAACTCACCAATTATACTAGTTCCAAAGAAACCAGCACCCGGATCTAATGAGAAAAGATGGCGCTTGGTGGTAGATTTCCGTCAATTGAACAAAAAATTAATTAGTGACGTATTTCCTATACCTAGAATAGATGACATTTTAGATCAACTAGGAAGGGCGAAATGGTTCTCAGTCTTAGATTTGCAAGCGGGATTTCACCAAATAGAATTAAATAGTTCATCTAGAGATTATACATCATTCAGTACTAACCTGGGTAGTTATAGATTTACCAGAGTACCTTTTGGACTTAAAGTAGCTCCAAATTCATTTGCGCGAATGATGCAAATGGCATTTTCGGGATTGTCACCCGATACCGCTTTTCTGTACATGGACGATATTATTGTTATCGGATGTTCTGATAATCATCATTTAGAAAATTTAGAAAATGTTTTTAAAACAGCTAGAAAAAGGAATCTTAAACTAAATCCGGAAAAATGCGTATTTTTTAAGCAGGAAGTTACCTACCTTGGACACAAATGTACTAACAAAGGGATTCAAGTTGACGATACGAAATACCAAATCATCAAAGAATACCCTATTCCAAAAGATGCAAACGAGGTAAAACGCTTCGTAGCTTTTTGCAATTATTATAGACGTTTTGTTAAAAATTTTTCCGAAATCTCCAATTGTTTAAATAAACTGACCAAGAAAAATCAAGCATTTATATGGACAAGTGACTGCCAAGAGGCATTTGAAAAATTAAAATATTCTCTGATTAACCCACCTATACTACAATACCCCAATTTTGAAATACCTTTTATTTTAAGCACTGATGCATCTGATAAGGCGTGCGGTGCAGTCCTTAGTCAGAATTACGATGGTATAGATCTACCTATTGCATATGCGTCAAAAGGATTTACTACGGGAGAAAGTAAAAAATCTACTATCGAAAAAGAGCTAACAGCAATACACTGGGCCATGAATTACTTTCGTCCTTATTTATATGGTCATAAATTTATAGTTAAAACTGACCATAAACCACTTGTTTATTTGTATTCTCTCAGAAATCCATCTTCAAAACTTACTAGAATGCGTCTAGATTTAGATGAATATGACTATGACATAGAATACATTAAAGGTAAGGATAACGTCGGGGCGGACGCGCTCTCTCGTATTTCACCTTCTGTAACAAATATGTCTAGTAAAGATTTAAAACAAATGTTTGAAGATGTTACCACAGTAATGTTACGTGTAGAAACCAGGGCAAGTAAAAAGAAATTAAGTAGCACTACTCCAATTACTCCAACTACTCCAATAACTAACACTTGCGTAGAAATTGTGCATCCTAAAGTTTATGAAGCGTTATGTAACGCAGATTTATCACGAATTCCATTTGTGAAATTCGCCAAAATAGGACGTCGCCTAAGAGCAACGTTCATGAAAAAAAGTAAAAATTTGGCCAACACTGAAATTGAAGCTTACAATTCAGAAGGCATACTGGCTCTAGAGCAAGTACTAGCCGAATTGGAAAAAATAGCTAAACAATTGAAAATCAGTGAAGTAAAAATAAACCTCGAGGAAATATTGTTTGAAAATAGTGAAACCGTACGGAAATTTAAAGAAATAGGATTGCAAAAATTAAAAAATTTAAGTATTATTCTTAGTAAACCACTCATACACATATCATGTGAGCAGGAAAAAAGTAACATTATATTAAAATTTCATGACGAACCCCTAATGGGAGGTCATTCAGGTATCAAAAGAACGTTGAGCAAAATTAGAAGCTCATATAAGTGGAAAAATATGCGAAAAGATGTATTGAATCACATAAAAAATTGTCAGGATTGTAAATTAAATAAACCGGATAAAAGCACTAAAACCCCTTTAGTTCATACAGAAACACCTCAAAATGCATTTGACGTAGTACAAATAGACACTATTGGACCATTGTGCAGAACTGAAAGTAGTTTTAATTATGCTGTCACAATGCAGTGTCAGTTAACCAAATACGTTGTAACTGTTCCAGTACCAAATACAGAAGCTAAAACAATAGCTAGGGCAATAGTTGAAAATTTCATTTTAATATATGGTCCCATGAAACAATTAATATCAGATCGAGGTACTGAATACGTAAACAAAATAGTTGATGAGTTATCTGACACATTAAAAATTGAACGGCGTATATCGACACCCTATCATCACGAAACTGTAGGAGCTATAGAACGTAACCATAGGGATCTGAATGTATTCTTTATTATCTTTGCTCCAAATGCGACAATTTTGTTTGTTGACGTATCCATTTAACCAAAAATGCGCCTCACCACTGAAGAGAATTTTACGGTAAAAAAATGGATCTTCGTTCAATTGATTTAACGACCAATCACTGAATTCACGGCGCAAACGATGGTCGTGTGGCTTTAATTCTTGCACCAATTGAATTTTGTATGGCACCAAACCCAAATCTTTACGTAAAATTTTCCATAAAGTCGATGGACAAAGTCCAATTTGCTGAGCACGACGACGAATCGATAAATTGTCGTTTTCTTCGACACTGGCCTCAACGACAGCAATATTTTCTTCTGTACGAACTCTTCTCATTCTTGTCGGTGGCTTGGCATCCAAAAGAGTGAATGTAGACCGAAATTTGGTAATTACGTTCTTTATGGTGGTCTCTGACGGACGATTATGTGCACCATAAAATTCACGAAGTGCTCTATAAACATTTTTAATTGAACACTGATTTTGAAAATAAATTTCCACGATTTGAAAACGTTGTTCTGGAGTTAACCTATTCATAATGATTTGCCAAACAATACTGAGTAGAAATGCCACTTTGAGCTGTCAAAACAACTGTCATAAAATAAAACGACATCTATCGGAAAAACAAACCTCCTAAAAAAACACCCTTTATATGGAAAGAAAGTTAATCTTCCTAACTCGTTATGTTCGCAGGTCGATCCTTTATATAATATAGAAAACTACGCAAACGAAATTAAATACAGGTTGCAATTAGCTCACGCGAGAGCAAGGAAATACATTGAGCAAGCGAAAGTTGAACAAACAAAACTTAGTAATGAACAATACAAGGGAATTAATTTGAAAATCGGGGATAGTGTAAAAATAATAAACCCAGATAGAAAAAAGATGGATCCATACTATTTAGGACCATTTATAATATTAGAAATATTAGATAATAATAATGTTAAGATAAAAGATATTTACAATAAAGAAAAAATTTTACACAGAAATAGAATTTTAAAATTTTAGAAAATTAAGTCTTTTCTGAATAAAAAATGTATGAATGTTATGTTATATTATTAAAACAAATCCATGGTAGTTTTATATTAGTATAATAATGTTTATTAGTTTTATATACAATATTATGTTTATTAATTTTATATTACTTTATGAATAATAATGTCTTTGACTATTGTTTAAATAAAAAAAAAAAAAAAAAAAAAAAAAACTAGAAATAATTACTAATTTTAAGACATATATTATATCAATAAAGAATAAATAAAATAATTAAATAATTAAGATTAATTTAAAGAAAGTGGTCATTGGTAAATCTGTATTTTACTTTATCATGTTTTTTTAAGAATAACATATACCTGTATAGTATATGTCATTCTCCCAAAAATGGAGGTGTCATGGACCAATATTCCAACATAAATACATTGTATTGTACGACTGTACAAATAAATACATTGTATTAATTAAATGTGCTGTTAATGCACGTGATTTCTAAATGAAATCAAATACGAAACATACATATACAGGCTAATGACCACACAACAAAATACAATTTGTATTAAGAATGTGAGTGATCATCATTTTTCATGTTGATCGAACATGAACAAAAATATGATAAGAATAAAAATAATAATAGAAACCGAACCGAAGAACACAGACGTGTTTTATTTTATTCTTTGCACACGTTGCGTGGCGTACAATAAACGAATATTACACTGCTACTCTCCACTGTTTTGGAACATAACTTAGTTTAATGATAGCATTGATGATGTGCTGGAGTTTCCTTAGTCCTTTTTCGGGTGGTTTCCAGGGGCTTTTTTATCTTTGACGCGTTTTACTTCTTGTTTGATTCTTTCAGAAGAAAAGGTAGCACAGATACCTCATTTATGTTGCTTATAGGTGTTAAATATTCATTATCCACTTGTCCAGTTGGTGATTTGAAGGTATTTTCTAGGTATTCGGCAAACAGATCAGATTTTTGCGTTTCGCTGCGAGCCCAGGTTCCATCAACCATTTTTATGGGTGGTACTTACATTTTAGGCCTTTTTAAACCGATGATGGCTTTACACGGGGAATATTCCGTGTCAGGTTTACATGTCAGGTTACTTAGGAAGCTAGCCACTAACTCATTCTTAATTTCCTTTATAAGTAGTTTAAGTTTGTGGCACAAGATGTTTAGGATTGTTCTGTCTGCAGGGGCTCTAGTTATCTACCAAGCCTTACGAGCTGTTCCTTTTCGTTAACCAATTCTCTCACTTCAACAGGATAGTATATTTGGAATATTTCTTGCTGATCAGAAGTACTTTCCGTGGCCGCTGTTTGTACACTTTCAATGAGGCTTTCCAGTTCCTCATCTATCTTGTAAGCGTTCGAGTTCCGAGAACTACATCTGCAGATTGACGCTATCTTCGACGAGATACCTCTTATTATATAGAAATCCAGAAGGTCAGGAATTTTATTTGGGTCTGTTGGCCAGTAGGTTGGATTTTTATGTTCTGCCCGCTTCAAATAGGTATCTTCGTTGAGAGTAGCTCCATTAGATCCCCAGAATATGTTTTTTGCGTTGAAGTCGCCATCTATTAATGACTGGTTTTTAATTTGTCGGATATTTAGGCAAAAACATCTGCGTTACACAACCTTAGAATGACTTTTTCGCGCGAAAAGATAATTTTAAATATAATTTCTACGGATTTTCATCACTTAACTATTTATTAGAAATTGCTTTCCTCATCGTTGTTCTGAAATACAATCAATCAGTTAAATAATAATTCTCTGAATTGTTTCTCAGAATTATTATTTCCTCAGAATTGCTTGGAATTCAGAATAGAGGCGTTTGCACAGAAATAAAATTTCTCAGAATTATCATTCCTAACAAACTTTACTTCCACAGAAAAACTACTTAGAAAAAATTTCATTTTCGACGAGCCTCCAATGCATACCCATTTGGGATCATTAGTCTCAATTAGAGGAATAAAACTTTTCGGAGTAGTCATTAAATATAAGTGTGATTAGGAATCTACTGGAAAATCAAATATCGTAAGCATATTATAACATATAGAACTCCGATCACTCCGTCATCCTACCCGCTCTCATGATGAAATAATGTTCAAAGCATTCAACCCTAATAATAAAGTTTAATGTATCTTTAAAAAACAAAAGAAGATTTTTTAACAACATGTGAGATCAAAAGGAAATAACAATAGCCCAAAATTACCCAAAAGAACTGTAGAATTTGTTGCAGAAAAAGAGAAAATGACAGCGCACAAACAGGAACAGCCTTAATCATAAATTAACGAGGTCAAAACTGAAGTATTAAAAAGAGTGGTTTAAGAGTCGATCTTTATCTACGTCCTCAACTGATATTCCATTAAGTCAGAATACCACAATTGGTACTTTTGACACTACTATTATCGCAGTCGCTAACACCATAAAAGAAAAAATTAAAAAATTTAAATGTACGATGGTGTTATATACTCGTTACTCATTAAGACGGATATTGATAATCCTGGTATGCAAAACTTGAAGTAGTACCGACCAGTAAGAAGGTGCAAACAGTGCAATATCAACTGTAAACAAAACATAGGAGAAACCAAATGGATAAAAGACAATTCATTCGTTTATAGGAGACATTGGGTGCGTCCGAAATATGAATTTAAATGCACATTTTTTTGCGAAATTTAAATTTAATTAATTAAATATAATTAGAATAATAATTTGTACATTTAAACTGCAGCGCAAATTTTCCATTTTGGACGCACCCCATTCGTAATTAAATACCATCGAAATTTCATTCCTGGTTTATTGTCGTTTTCGGCGGATAATCAATTGCATGTTACCTTCAAATTTCCGTTTTTATAATTTGCTAATTTTTCGACGAATTATTATCTCGCTAAATTATCATACTGTGACGAGCCGAGGCGTCACTCTGTATAATTATAAACTTTAACTATTAATCATGTTCGTGGTAAGATCATTTTGTACGTTTCTGTATAAGCCAATCAATCTAACATTCTTACTACTTTACTCATTTAATAGTATTTAACCTTGTATCGCTTTATAATATAATGCGATTCAAGTTTAGACGGAAGTATGCATAATTCATTCCACTACGCTCGGTTTATAGATAAATTGACATAGTTTATGTGAAAACATACTTTTTTTGTTACTATACACGATTAATCAAAAACGGTTTTTTCTAACAAATCCATTGGTATACAAACAAATTATATCCAAGAAAAATGATTTTTCCTTTTTCATTTTTATGTTTATGGTATTTGCATAAACGTTTGTGTATTTAGAAAAAAAAGGGGTTCAAAATGAAATACAAACAATAGTTTTTTCCTATAAAATTTTGAAGGGCATGTCATTTCATGCCACATATAATATTGCATGCAGCCTTATTATTAAAAACTTTTAAGCATGTAAGTAAAAATGGGAACAAGTTCAATTTGTTTATGTTCTATTTATAATATTTCTTCAGCATAATTCACTAGAACATGCAATTTTATTAATAAACAGTTAATCTTTATGTGTCGCTAAATACAAAAAAAAGTTTATGCTTGTAACGAGCAAAACATTAAAAACTATTAGTGAAAGTATGTAGTCGTAAATAAGTTATGTTGTTTATTAAGAATTTATATAATTGTATTGTGTATATAGAGCTCTAAGATTCTTGTTGAAAGATAGATAAGAAATATTGTTACATCCGCTTTCTTACGGGTACACGATATATTAGGTGCACAACTAAATTTTCGGGTAAAATGGTTTATTCAAAGTATTAGCCTTCGGTATCTACACATTTTTGCCATCTCTCTGGCCATACAAGGATACCACGACGATACGAGTAAAACGACGCCTCTTTGAACCGAAACCATTCATCCAATCAATTTCGCACTTCTTCGAAACTGGCCAAGTATATCCCTGATGAAAGCCACGATTTTTGCATTTGGGATTCTGAAAAACGATCCACTTCCCATCTCCCTCCAGTGTTAACAAAATTTCGCAAGTGGCTTATCTCATTTTCCCTCCTTTGAATTTTCCCCATAGCTTGTAACTTTTGAAAATACTGATGATCTTGAGATTGCGTATCATCTCACGCGTTATTGGACGCTTGCAGCTCGGCGTCTTCAAATTTTTTTGAACTTCCGGAGCACTACTTGTCCTCAATGTCGAAATCGCCACGTCTGAAGTGTTTAAATCAATCTTCACAAATAGTTTTCGATAGTGCATGGTCACCGTAGGCCTCCTCATACAAATGACGTATTTCAGCTGCATTTTTTTCAGGTTAAAGCAGAAAATCAAAGCTTCCCGCAAATGCTGTTTGCTTAGCACAAAACTCGACATTTTCGTTCTTAGAAAAAATATTTTTGCGTTGCGATACGTGCTGGTATTCTGACATAAATGACAATTACATGTGTCGCTAGGCACCATCTATGTGTGAAACCCGGAAATTTAGTTGCGCACCTGATAATATAATAAGAATATTAAATTAATATTTGTATACAATTTTGATGTTATTATTTATGGTTATATCTAATCCATAATTTTATCGCATAATACTTTTCTTATTCTTACGAGTATAATTGATTTTACTTATAAGCAGTAGCGTTATGAAATCATACTGTGAGACAATTTAATTTATTAAAATGTGTAATATTTACTAGAAACTGATGAGTGTTTCTGCATCAGATAACAAAAGTTATATTTTTAGCAATTTTATATACATTTTAGAGTAAACTAATAATATTTTTAGAAACTATCTTTCTGTGTTGAGCAGTTTAAACTCAAAAGCTCGTAGTTTACTACTCATTCAAAGAGTGATCGATCACGAAGCCTCGATATCTGAATGAGCACTTAGGAACACGTATTGAATACACGGATATAGTTGTGAACAATCAATTCGGCTCATTATAAAATCGCACACTAAAACTGCGCAAGATACTTGTCTGATATAACGGGTGTCCGCCGGGAAGGTATACTACTTTGTTTTGCCGCCATTTAGGCGAATATTAGTATTGACAGTTCATACTTGACAGTCGTGAAGTAGACACGTGGCAAATTTATTATGGAAAAATATTCGATAAACCATCGTGTCAATAGGATGTTACAGCTCGCCCATGACAACCCCGATTTTCATGAAAAAATCATAATGAGTGACGAGGCACATTTTCATTTAAATGGATATGTGAATAAACAGAATAGTTGGTTCTGGGCAATGGAAAACCCTCACATTATTCATCAGTCACCTTTACATCCATTAAAAGTGACAGTCTGGTGTGCAATTTGGTCAGGAGGAATCATTGGACCTTACTTCATTGAAAATGAAAACGGCGTAACGGTAACTGTGAATGGGGAGCGATATCGTGATATGATTGAAAACTTTTTAACGCCACAACTGCATACTTTGGGCTTGATTAACATGTGGTATCAACAAGACGGTGCCACATCGCATACAGCCAGGATTACAATGGAATTACTGCGAGACTCTTTCCACAACAAGTTATTTCAAAAAATGGTGATGTTGATTGGCCCCCACGGTCGCCTGATTTGACTGCTCCGGACTTCTTTTTGTGGGGATATCTAAAAAGCAAGGCTTATGCAAACAAACCAGAAACGCTTGAAAGCTTGCAACTCAAACAAAATATTCGTGATGAAATTAATGAAATACCGCGTGAAATGTGTGAGAATGTAATGAAATATGTGCTCAAAAGGGCTCGCATTTGTGAGGCTAACAGAGGCGGACATTTATCTGATATTGTATTCCATACATGATTGCCGACATTAAATAAAACATTTATCAATATAAGATCCTTTCTCTTTCATTTAATCAAAAATCATAAACAAACAAAGTAATACCTTCCCGGCGGACACCCTGTATTTTTTGTGTAATTTTTTTATTTATTATGGCTTCAGATAGTTTAATCATTGATGATTGGATGGGTGTTCAAATTGTTCATCAGCATATTAGAAGTCTAAGGAAAAATGTTAATCCTTTTTTGTATTTTATAAAAGCAATTCAAATTGTTTGTCAATGCCCTTGACGAGCCGTGTGCAGCTGTTGATGTTTATTTAACGCTTTGGAATGATGTTTTTTCAGCTAGCCTAGACTCACAAAAATCACGTAGTAATCGTCCTATTAAACCATGGATCTCTGAGGCCTTGTTAAACATGATCAAACGTAAAAAATGGTTATTGAAAAAGGCGAAACATGTTAGAACCAATCAACGTTTCCAGCAATATGTTACAGCCAGTTGTCAGAAAGTAAAAAAGAAAACCATAACTGTTCCGGTGACTCCAAACTTATGTGGCGTACTATCAATGACATTTTATGTAATAATTCGTCAAAGATTAAGCTCATTAATTCTATTAATTCATCTAATAATGATCTTTTAACTGATGCGTCTGATATTGCCAATGAGTTCAGCAATTATTTTGGGAGTATTGCGACAAATTTGAAGTCTAGTCTTCCATTAAATAATAGGAATTCGGAGACTTCAATGCAAGAAGTAAAATGTGGCATGACCGTTTAACCGATGAAAACGGAAGAAAAGTAGAGGACTTCGTGTCTAGGAGTGACCAACGACGTTCTCGTCTAATGGGAACTCCAATATCGACTTAACCATAGTAAATGGAGCCTTGCTGGGCTCGATAGTTGGGTGGTGTGTCAGAGAAAGTTGGACATCTAGTGATCATAGAGTCATTACGTTTAACCTATCAAACTCGCCTTAAAGCAGTCTGCTTGCAAGTAGCAAAACTCCGAGATTCGGCATTAAGATAGCTGACTGGAGTCTGTTTGCTAGACACTTGGTTGGCTCTTGGGACAGTGTAGAAGCACTTCCAGAAATAGATTCGATAGATGAAATTGATGCTCGTGTGATCTCAGCACAGTTAGCCAGTGTCTGCAACAACTCAATTCCTAAGAAGAGAATTGCGAAGAAACAGAACAGTTGGTGGAACTCTAATCTAAGGAAACTTAGATGTTCTATGCACAAGCTTAGAAGAGCCTACCAGGCGGAAAGGAACCAAATAGCAAACGAGTTAAAATTGTCTCGCTTTAGAGTAGCAAGAAATAAATACTTCCATGAAGTATTTATTGCAAAACAAAATAGTTTCAACGGTACGTCACGGAACATGGTAATAAAGACCCATGGGGACTTGTAAAGGGTGATTTTTTTGTGGTTAGGATTTTCATGCATTAGTATTTGACAGATCACGCGGGATTTCAGACAAGGTGTCAAAGAGAAAGATGCTCAGTATGCTTTGACATTTCATAATGAATAGACTTACTAACGAGCAACGCTTGCAAATAATTGAATTATATTACAAAAATCAGTGTTCGGTTCGAAAAGTGTTTCGCGATTTACGTCCGATTTATGGTCTACATAATCGACCAAGTGAGCAAACAATTAATGCGATTGTGACCAAGTTTCGCACTCAGTTTACTTTATTGGACATTAAACCAACCACACGAATGCGTACAGTGCGTACAGAAGAGAATATTGCGTCTGTTTCTGAGAGTGTTGCTGAAGACCGTGAAATGTCGATTCGTCGCCGTTCGCAGCAATTGGGTTTGTGTTATTCGACGACATGGAAGATTTTACGCAAAGATCTTGGTGTAAAACCGTATAAAATACAGCTCCTGCAAGAACTGAAGCCGAACGATCTGCCACAACGTCGAATTTTCAGTGAATGGGCCCTAGAAAAGTTGGCAGAAAATCCGCTTTTTTATCGACAAATTTTGTTCAGCGATGAGGCTCATTTCTGGTTGAATGGCTACGTAAATAAGCAAAATTGCCGCATTTGGAGTGAAGAGCAACCAGAAGCCGTTCAAGAACTGCCCATGCATCCCGAAAAATGCACTGTTTGGTGTGGTTTGTACGCTGGTGGAATCATTGGACCGTATTTTTTCAAAGATGCTGTTGGACGCAACGTTACGGTGAATGGCGATCGCTATCGTTCGATGCTAACAAACTTTTTGTTGCCAAAAATGGAAGAACTGAACTTAGTTGACATGTGGTTTCAACAAGATGGCGCTACATGCCACACAGCTCGCGATTCTATGGCCATTTTGAGGGAAAACTTCGGAGAACAATTCATCTCAAGAAATGGCCCGGTAAGTTGGGCACCAAGATCATGCGAATTTGTCGCTGGCAAAGCAAGAACCACAGAAGTCTTAAACACCATCAGGAAAGCAAATGGAGTCGTCACTGATACGTGGCATGACACACGCTTGGAGTTACTCAACTTACTTCTTCCGAACGAAACGCCAGACGAAACTGGGCCTCAAGCAGAAATGCGCGAGATCGCTACCGACAGTAGTTGGAACGATGCGGAAGACCCCCTATTTACATGGGAGGAGGTCACCAGTGCCTTAGCTTGCTTCAAGCGTAACAAGTCCCCTGGACTGGATAACTTGAACGCTGAAATAATCCAGCAGGCATGGCCCATCATAGGGTCTAGCATAGTAAAATTATTAAACAGCTGCTTAAAATTTGGTTACTTCCCCAAGGTGTGGAAAAAGGGTGAAATGTTCATAATCAGGAAAACTGGTGATAGAGATTCACTATGTTCGAAATCTTATAGACCCATAATGTTACTACCAGTTATGGGGAAGCTCCTAGAAAGGTTGCTTGCCACTCGCACTATACCGCGAGTTGAACAAAGCGGACAGTTCTCGGACAAGCAATTCGGATTTCGACGTAGCATATCTACTGAGGATGCGATAGTCCGCCTAACCAACACTGTCAAAACCCTAAGTTCTAAATATGTTATGGGTATATCCTTGGACATTGCCGGAGCATTTGATAATCTTACGTGGCCTAGTGTCATTGCAAGTTTATTGGTCTACAATCTCCCTAGAAACAAGATGAATGTTTTTAGGAGCTACTTCTGTAATCGATACGCAATAATCAGAGACATGTATGGTTCTGTTTCAAAGCAAATTACAAAAGGATGTCCTCAGGGCTCTATTTTGGGTCCTCTAGTCTGGAATATCGTGTTTAACACAAGCATGATCAACGACTTTGAGGAAATTGCGTCTTAAAAGAACGGAACAGTGTACAATATTAGACCGGTAAAACGGAATGTCGGACAATACATGTCTCCCCGTGACTAGGGACGGTAACGTTATAATTTTTGAATGATAACGGCTGAAATGTACAAACACTGGTATCGGTTGACTGCGCTAATTGATTTACATGAAAATTGGCTAAGTAAACCGATACAAAGGTGTAAGAATTGACGAAAATGTTTCCGGAAATGTTGACTACGACGAGTGAATGATGCGTCTGATATTGCCAATTAGTTCAGCAATTATTTCGGGAGTATTGCGACAACTTTGAAGTCTAGTCTTCCATTAAATAATAGGAATTCTATGGAGTCTGACGGCGATTATGTTGAGCAATCTTTTTTTTCATTCAATTGACGATTTTGAAGTTTCTAAAGCCAATTCTTCTTTAACATCAAGTAACTCTTACGATATATTCGGTTGTAGCAATTACTTAATTAAAAGTTCCGTTGGCCTTATATGTGCTCCTTTATGTCATATTTTTAATTGTTGTTTTAGAACAGGTATTGTTCCTGAAATTTTAAAATCAGCAATTGTGCTACCTCGTCATAAAAATGGTTGCAGATGCGACTTAAATAATTACCGGCCTATTGCTCTACAGCCAGTCCTGTTAAAAATAATGGAAAAAATTATTAAATTTAGAATGGTTGTATTCCTAGAGAAGCTTAGTGTTATACGTTCTTGTCAGCACGGTTTTCGCAATGGGTTTTCCACGGAGTCTGCATTAATTGAATTTTTAAATGGCGCAGCCCTTAAGTCTTAAACATTGGTGCTCTTCAAGGTTCCGTCTTGCGGCCACTTCTATTTCTGATATACGTAAACTCAATTTTTAGTGCAAATTTGGCAGGCTCTATGGTTGCCTTTGCAGATGATATGAGCTTATGCTATCGTGGGTCCTCACAAACTGATGTTTGCCATAAAATTGCAGCCGATCTTTTAGTTTTAAGGAAATGGTTTGACCACCATTTCCTAATTCAAAGTGACAAAACTAATTTTATGCATTTTAGTTTGGGTAGCAGTAGTTTACATGCACCGTTAACGTATCATTCCAGTTTTTGTAATGCTGTTAATTGCTCCAGCTCGTGCATTTCCATTGAAGCTGTTGAGAGCTTCAAGTACCTTGGAGTTACTATTGATTGTAATCTGAGTTGGAAGCAACATGTCGATAAAATAAAAACGTCTCTTAGCAATGCGTTACGAACTTTATATCTATTAAGACCAGTAGCACCTAAATCGGTATTGTTAAAATTCTACTATGCTTGCATTAACTCTAGGCTTGAATATGCGTTATCGTGTTGGGGTGGTTGCTATCATTCAACTTTAAAAATTCTCATAATTGTTCAGAAATATGCTATTCGTATTATGCGTTTTAAGTCTTCACGGGTTTCTGCTTGGCCATTATTTTTGAGTTGCAAAGTTTTACCATTACAACATCTATATGTTTATAAGCTTTTACGTTTATTTTATTTGCGAAGTGGGCATCGATTATTGAGTGCAATACAATTTAGAAAATATTTCCTGGTAACTGCCCCTTCCTTATTCAACCAACTTCCATTTAGCATTCGACAACAAATTAATTCGAAATCATTTCTACAGGTACTTAAAGTTTGGCTTTTTGAGCACCCTAATATCGATTTTCTATTTAGAGTTTTAGTCTGATTTAGAGTTTTAGTCAATACTGCCGTTAAATCGGTGATGATTACCCTAATCATTTATTTTCATTTTGTACTTTAATATTATGTGACAAAAAAATTGTACTGAACTACTAGTCACTCCCAAATTTACCTAACAGGGGGCGAATTCCTAGATTCATACCACCTCGCGGTGCTCTTTGGATAACTCTAAACTAATCAGGCGGTGTAATGGAGACGAGCAGGGAAAATTCTGTTTATAGTCTTGGACACTAAATGTCAGGGCGAGTCATTTGCGCCCCAAGGCCAATACCAAATCAGTGTCTGTTCTCCAGGATGGGAGGCTGAGGCGGGCGTCTGTCTTGTATCGCGGCTCACTGTATAAGTGTGTTCAAGGTAGGACTGGATGCATTGAGATTATCACCAGTGCGTGACCCACACAGGTGAAAAGCGCGTTTAGCGGCAGGCGCACAACCTTCTCTCATAAAAACAGTTGGATTGTGAACCCTAGTCAACGGACCCTAGTTGACCTCGGAAGTTGTACAAGACCTGGAGATCTCATGAACCTTTCGAACCAAGCTGGCAATTACACGTTGGACATGCTTACACTGCAGGGGCTTTGATGATATGGGAGTGGAATCCATGACACCACAAATGGTTCCTCTCTTCATTGCGGAGCCGTCAGAATAGAGTAGAGTTTGAAGTTAGCTACCTAAATCTATCTAAATCATCGTCTTTCTATCCTTGACTTTTGTGTCTAGCGGTCGATTTTTTTCTGTTTGGAAATTTTTTATTATTTTTTTAAATTAAATTTTAAAACTTATATATTGCTGTTAATCATCATCTCTGTGGAATGGGGCTTACACCATCATGTTGCCGTGTGGGATCTAAATCTAACCGAACTAAGTGATTTGATGAGCGATTATTTCAACATATGGCATAAGAAGCAATAAAATAAATGGAGTTTATAATTTGAATGTGCTTGGACCTTGCATTCTTTTAAAATGAGCTTGAAAGCTCAAATAAGGGTGTAAAATTACTACCAAAATTTTAATGTGTATATAAATAAATAAATAAATAAATAAATAAATAAATAAATAAATAAATAAATAAATAAATAAATAAATAAATAAATAAATAAATAAATAAATAAATAAATAAAATATCAACGTGCGGATATGCACGGTCGGACTTCGCATTAAGAAGTTTAACATCGCGGTCGTTAACGTACATGCACCAAACAGAGCTGGGGGAGGTAAGCAATAGCATGCCGCCCCGCGATATTGAAATCATCGTGGGCGACTTTAATTAACCGGAGGTTGGCGGGAGTGCAGAAGACATCGCAAATCCGTCCTAATAGCCTGGACCTAACTAGTAACAACAACGGCCGACGCGTCACCGATATGGCGATACTGTACAACTTAGTTGTATCAAGTAGGCTTTTTTCTCATAAGAGAATTCACAAAGTAACGTGGTGATCGAATGATGGAAGAACGGAGGGCCGGGTCGATCACGTTGGACCTTGCAGAGGTTCAGACATGGACCGCGATCATGTAATCTACGTTCAGTAGACAAGCACAGCGCACCGTTCGATGGAATACCGACGCTTTGAGGAACCAATCGTCGCTGCAGAGTTGCCGGTGATCAATGCCGCCTGGTCGTCGAAAATAAACGGGGACTTCGTAAAAAATGGTTGGCTCGCGATACTGGGGGCACTCTGGCAGGGTGTCTCCGCACTGGTAAAACCCCGACTAAGTGCCTTCCACAAAAAAAGCGCGATCATATCGGTCCATAAGTGGTGGTGGGGAGTATTACAGTGTTGTACATTCTGAAAACTGTATTAAAAGGAAATTTGGTCCTTTTTATAAAATTTTGCATTTGTCAGCGAGTTCGGATGGTGTGTGGCCGACTTTGAGCTTGAAGATGTGACTAGATATCGCATTGTGTCAACAAGGATGAGATCAATTCCAGCCGGAATGGGACTGGGAAGAGGATCGAGAGATGAAGCTGGTACCGATTTGGCTCTAAGCCAAACTCAGCCACTACACTTAGCGAATTGATTAATTCTTCAAGAATGGGTTGAATTGTGGTGGTGGTTCTGGTTAATGGTTGGTAGTTTGGGATTTGTTAGTAGGTGTGGGGTTTTAATTAAGGGTATTTGGGTCTTTGGATCTTTTGTACTTATTTTGCATATTTTATAAAATAGACAGGGTCAATGATTGTTTTCAGATTAGCATATTAGAGGCTTTGGCGTAGTTGGACGTATTCAAGAGTTTGGTACGGATCAACATGCAAAATGGAATGTTAATTTTGCGTGTTTGTAGTTTATAGAAGTAACTATGAACTATATTATTTTAACCCAATAATTAGTTTACAGTTGGTCTTTTCATTAATAGTTGCTGTAATGAGTACCGTTGAAGCAAATAACCTGTATTCACTGGCAGCATAAACTGGATTTAATGATTTTCTAATTTCAGGAAATTTTCGAGCTGCAGGTGCAGCTAATAATGGAGTCATTATTCAATTGTTAGGTTGGGATAATTGGATTTTTTTTAAATTGATAAATTTTTCTATATTCTTGAAGGAGGCTGAGGGGTGTTAATTTGGACTTAAATTTCAGGAAGTTTCCGAATGCATGTGCAATAATATTTTTTTTTCTTGGCTGCTGATGATCGCCGTGTGTCTGAAACCTTTCTTATCCTTCCCTCTTGTTATGGGTAATCAGCCTGTAGGAATCGGACCGGCGTTGTCCGGCATATCCTGTTTGATACCTGGTTCTATTCCCCAATCAATCAATCAGTCAATCATAATAATGAAGTTTTATTTCCAGAAATTTATTACAGGGTGGCTGACACGAAGTGTTACCTACTTCAAACTGTCATTGCTGTCAAACCAGTGAGGACAGAGCGCTCAAATTTACACTAATGACAATTTATTCCATTGTTTACAAGCGTACAAAAGCAGTTTAGTGGGAAGTCTGATAAAAAGTTATCCGCAATGGCATTCAAGCGTAATAGTGTGATTGCTCTATATTTGGCTGGAAAAGCATTCTCCGATGAGTTACCGTTCGTTATTGAGGCATATCTGAACAAGCAAAACAACCGGATTTACTAGCCCGGCCGTTTTACTGAAAATTTGGACCAACGGATTGCCACTTGAAACCAAGCGCCGCCGATGGTGATGGTTTGGGCCACTGTAACGGCCGAAAGTCGTTCACCGCTCGTTTTTTGGACCGTGGCATCAAGATAAATGCTCAAATTTATCAGGATCATGTGTTGGAGGGAGCGTTGAAGCCTTGGGCATAAAAACATTTCGGCCGCAGAGCCTGGACATTTCAACAAGACTCGGCGCCGAGTCATAAAGCGCGCGTCAATCAAGATTGACTGAGAACCAACGTTCCGCGGTTCATTTCCACTGCTCAATGGCCATGAAATTCACCGGATGCAAATCCGCTAAATTTCTCGGTTTGGGATATTTTGAAGAGCAGGGTTGGGACAAAAAATACCAAAGTGTCAATCATCTCAAGCAAGCGCTTCGCCGGAAATGGGCCAAAATACCGCAGAGCCACTTTCGTGCTGCATGCAATAGCTTTGTCGGCAATTTGAAGGCCATAATCGCGGCTAAGGGTGGCCAAATCGAAAACTGCTAATGCAATTCGAAAATTTAAATATTTGTGAACATTTTTTACATTGATTCAATAAAATCGTCTCAAAAATAAAAATTCTGTGGCGTTTTGTTTTAGTAACAGTTCGTGTCAGAAACCCTGTATTATAAAGGCAACTTAATCGATTAATTAATTTTTAGGATGCTGACTGCTGATTATTTACGATCCAAAAAACAGATTATTTTTATAATAAAATTCTAAAGGCTGGGCTTGCCATTCCCATTCATCCCCTCGGCAGGACATCGACAGGGACGAATGGTGAGTCCAGCATATGTGTTGTCCATTCGGTGACGACCGTATAATCTACAAGGTTTCCCCGTGGCAGTCCGGGAGTCACAAGCTGTCGGAGTTTGTAATGTGGGAGATCCTCTAGAGGTCTCTCCGGGTGAATAGAGGCTTTGTTTGTTGGGGAGACGTCCCTACCCTCTAATGGTTCTTCGTTGTGGCGGTTTCTGGCAATGACGTCAGAGGTCAATGGGGCATTCGGGGGGTTTCTGCAGCAGACGTCGTACTTATCATTCAGGTAGATCCCGTCGTTCCTGGGTGGGCGCACCCGGTTATAATTATCTTTATTGTCTGCCTCAAATTTAGGCCGACGTAATTTTGGTTAACGTTTATTTTGTTCTGTTATTCCACGATGTAGGCCAGGAGTACGAGATCTAGTCGGCCAAATTACCTCCACATACTTAGATGAATCTGCAGGATGATTTCTGAACCAATTTGTAACACTGTACTCGGGTTAAGTCTATCATGTAGGCCCGGCGTATCCGGGATCCCTGCTTAGTCTTGGCCGTACATTCTAATCCATCAATAAATCAATCGCAAATTTACCTAACAACAATAATTATATTCTAACAATCAGAATATATGCCGGTTACTACCTTTGGAGAAACCGCCATGCTTAGCGGCTTATAAAAACTTAATCAAACGTATTATATTTACCTACATATTTCTTCTTTTCGAGGGTAACAAGAAAGAGATGGCAATGTTTTAAATCTGAACGTTATATGACGCAAAGTGGGTTATGTTGACTAGATTTTATAGGGCAATCCGTACAACAATATGATTATAGTGTAACACCTATATCATTTCAGCGAATTTTCCCAAGATAGAACACATATGAAAAAAATTACGGTGTTTGCAAACGATTACTTTCGCATATACAGTAATGATTCATTCACCATATTTCTGTCGTGTAACATCGCATATTACATTTACTACGAATTAATAGTTAATATTTCCTAATAGCTTAAAAATCTGGATGCCAACCATCATATATGAAAAGGTTTACAGTCTCGAAACAGTTTTCTTTCTTACATTTTATCTTCATTGTAATAAACTAGAAAAGCATAAAATGAAAAACTCAAATATATATAACGAATATAATTTTCATGCTGCTTAATTTTGTTACCCAAAAAACGTTTACCTGGAAAAAAGGTTTTCCGTATAATTCGTTCGGTATAATAAAGATATTTTCTTAAGACATTTACAAAGTAAATTAAATAAATACTTTTTTAATTATCAATCAAGCTTAAACTAATAATAACAATAAAACTCAATCTTATCTGGGATTAAAAGCGTAAAATATCTGTGGCAGATAATTTAAATTTTCCCGATATTAAAAAGTACGAGGCGTACATATGTACATAAATACTGTTATCGTTATCGATATAATGCCATCGCAATTGCTAGCCCTTAGCGATAAATAAAAAGTAACTGCCATCGTGATATTTAAACACAGAAAATTAATTGACCGTATTTATTCTAAGCACTACAATTTATATATAAATAATTGCATTTATATAAAAAAAAATGGGTCGATTAACCTTCTGGCGCCCCGATGGCGGTTAACAAATAATAAAATCGATCACTTTAATCGATTCCGGTGTGAAAAGGAAATTACAAGTTTTTAATTAAATTAGAAATACTTGAGTAAACTCAAAGCGTTTATAATGGGTGTCTTCGAAAAATTGTAAAAATTTAATGTTGGCACTAAAAATGGTCCTTTAGATACCAGTTAATCTGTGAACGATGATCTAGAAATTTTACTAAGACTGGCAGATTTTCATAAATTCTCAAAATATTGTTTTAGGTAGTAAACGGATTTTCTTAGTTAAACTGACTTTTAGTCTATGTAAGCTTTCGAATTGTGCTGCCGTATAGCTTAAATCCGTTTCGAATAAAAATTGGATTCGTACGATAAATTCGATTTGGTATTTGTGAATCCGAACGAAAATAAAAATGTAAACGGTAAAATTATTAGAAGGGACATTTTGTTTTATGGCTATATCTTCACGAAAACTAAAAAACTTGATGTAAGAATTTTAACAATTTTGTGAAATCAATTTTGAAACAGCGAATCCGTTCAGCGAACAGCAGTCAAATAAAGCAAGAACGTATGCCAAACGTAGAAGCAGAAGCAACTCTGCAACCACATTCTAATTTAGAAAAAGAAAAGCACTAAAACAAAAAAATTAAGACGCTTCTAATCTCCAATCTTCAACGCGAGTTAATCTGCCTGAAAACAGATATAACAAATTCAAAAACGGAAAACAAAACCATAAACAAAGAAACGTCCGATAACAAAATACAACATAGAAGAGACAAATCGCAGAAGACTGAATGCTCAACGGACGAGGAAGAGTTAGATAGGTTAACCAACTGGGAATGCTGAAGAAGGGAAAATCTAAACAAAACAAGAGAAATAAAAAAAGAAAAGCTGAGTCCTCACCAGAGGTAGAAAAATCACCCGAACGACAACCAGCTAAACAAAATGAAGCACAGCCAAAGATAAAAGCCGCTCCACCGATTTTTATAGTAGGAGTAGGTTAGGTTTGGTTAGAGTCGCACACTTTAGCTAATAGCGGCCCATTGTGATACTACAGGATCCTATTTTCCCTTTACTCCCGTTGAAACCTTCCAGAGCCACTTATGTAGCGTAAACTATTTCACACTCCACAGTCCGCGAGTTCCAAAAGGCTGTCCATACCGTACACACCTAAGTACTAATGCCTTATGTCTGATAGTGTCGAACACGAGCTTAGGAAGTGATCTAGTCTCTTCCTCCTCTTCGCTCATACAACTTCTACAAAAGTCATTCGTCTGTAGACCCAGCCTTCTCTCATGTTCCCCAAACAGGCAATGTTCTGTCAGTATTCCTACGACCAATCCTACCTCTCGTTTTCCCAGGGATACTAGTACCTTAAAGCGCCGCAAGTCCAGTTTTGGCCAAACCTGTTTTGCTACCCTGCACGTGAGAGTGTTGGACAACCTCTCATTTGTCGAGGCGATTGCCTTTTTACTGAGCGCTGCTATAGGTCTCCCCAGACCTGCCCTTTCCGGCTGCATCTGGAGAATTGTACCGTACTTAGCTAGTTCGTCTGCCCTGCAATTTCCCGTGACGTCCGAGTGGCCAGGGACCCAGCATATCTGGACTCTGAAATACTCGCTCATCTCATTAAGACTTCAGACAAACCGCCTCTAGTGACCTGACCGCCGCCCGACTGTCCACATAAATTGCGATATCCCCCACGGATACCATGTTATGCTTCAACCATTTCACGACTTCCCCGATCGCCACCACTTCAGCCTGGTACACGCTGTAGTAGTCAGGGAGACGAACAGATATATTAACATTAAGCTTCTCATAGAAGACTCTGGCTCCTACCATGCCGTCTAGCTTAGAGCCGTCTGTGAAAAATTGCACTGCCTCAGTTTTCCAGTATTGATTCGTTCCTCCAGGATTCACTCGAAGAACAGATAGCCCGGAAACTTTTATCGAAGCACAACGTTGGTTTAATATAATCTAGATCCGCCAGTTCTTCCCTTAGCGATCAATCGTCGAGTACCCCGCCTGAAGACACTTCCAGCCACATTGGCTGCCATCTGCTTACCAAAAAATTCGATTGGAATAAGGTGGAACATAATCTCTAAAGCGCGTGTAGGTGTTGTACTAAGTGCTCCGCTTATAAGCATCGCCACCACACGTCCACCCCGTACATCAGCACAGATCTTACCACCGCGGTATAGAGCCAGTGTACTAGCTCTAGTTTCAAGCCCCATCTCTTACCTATGGCGTTCCTACACGAGTAAATGACTACATTAGCCTTAATCAGCCTTTCCATAATGTTAGGCTTCCAGCTGAGCTTACTGTCCAAGATTATGCCCAAAAATCTCGGTCTGTCAGCAAAATCCAGTCTATTGCCGTTCATGGTAGGAGCTAGGAGGGCTAACTACCGGAATTTTATATTTCTTAGTAAATAGTACCAGCTCCGCCCTGGAAGAGTTGACCCTTAATCCACATTGCTGGCCCATTTCGTAACGATCAGGAGTGCATTCTGCATAACACTCCAAAGAAAGAGCGACATAGTAGTAGTAGTAACTGTGGATGTCCAAATATCTTAGGATCCAACATTCATCATTCTCATACAAATAAAAGTAAGTAACGACTAATCACCTCGCTATCATTTTAAAACATTTCGTCAATTACACACAGAAATGCATGGTGTGATGGAATTGCTTATCACACAAAATAATGCAATCATACACGGTGGGCCATACGTCACTGAACATTGAAATTTGATATAATTTTTTTCTTTTGAATTTTTTTTCTTTTTATTTTTCAGTATTATAAGTATTATTTGGGAGATTCAGTAGCTATGTATACGATTGAGGAACGAGCAAAAATTGTTGAGTTTTATTTTGCTAGTCAAAATTCAATCATTCACCCAAAGAAAATTTCTAAATTTTTTTAACACCAGAAATGCACCATCACGAAATCAGGTACGCAATCTAGTTGCTCGTTTTCAGTCATCGGGATCTGTTAGTGACTTATCTCGGAGTAGAAGACCGCTTAAAGCACGAAGCCAAGATAATATCGAACGAGTTCGGGAGAGCTTAAATGAGAACCCTGAAACATTTACTCGTAAACGTGCCACTCAGCTTCAAATGTCCAGAACGTCACTGCGTAGAATAATGAAAAAAAATTTATTGCTGTTTCCGTACTAGATACAAATGGCACATGAAATTTTGCCGCAAGACTATGCAACCCGTTTAAGATTTTGTGCAAAATTGACCGAATTATTAACGGATGATCCTGATTTCATGAAAAAAAAATTATAATGACCGATGAAGCGCATTTCCATTTAAGTGGTTATGTTAATAAGCAAAATTTTAGAATCTGGGGCACTGAAGACCCAAGAGTGATTCAACAGCGTCCGTTGCATCAGCAAGATCTACGGAACGTACTTCTTCCAAGACGAAGATGGCAATGCATTGACTGTAAACAGTGAGCGTTACAGTGCTATGTTAGAAAAATTTCATGTTTCCTGAACTTGATGATACTTCAACAAGACGGAGCTATGTCCCATACTGCAAGCGAAACAATGAATTTGCTGCGAACTCATTTTGGTAACCGTATCGTTTCAAGATTTGGCCATTACGATCACCCGACTTAACACCACCAGATTTCTTTTAAGAATAATAAATGAGATTATTGCGATTGATCAACCAGTTTTGGTTTCAGTTATAGACTAGGTACAGCAAAGAGCAGCAGTTTGCGAAGAAGCTGATGACAGACATCTAACAGATATTAATTTAAAAAAAAAAAAAATTAAACTCTTCATGATTAAAACTATGGCCCACCCTGTATAAACACAATGCCACCAACACCAATTAAAGGTGGAATTACCGAATCTAAACCAGGCACTTCTAATAATGAACCATAAGGTGAAATCTTTGATGATACAACAGACGGGATCGCTCCATACCAAGTACAGATGGAATCGAACAATTTATAATTTTTTTGGCATAGCAATCCAAGCTTATGGTTCAAACAGGCTGAACTGATCATGTGCTCTGGACGTATATTATCAGATGACCGACAGTTCAATCGCATCGTGAAGTATTTGAACGAAACGCAATCCAATCTAGTTTTGGACATAATCTTAAATCCTCCAAAGACAGACAAATATTAAAACTCAATAACACTCAACGCTCAGTTGAGTCTGAAATGAGCAGAATTCAGTCTGTCCTACACGCAGTGGAAATGGGAAATCAATCTCCATCCAGTTTTCACATACAATTAAGCCGTCTGGCGGGTAATTCAGGTGCACTGTCATCAGATTCAATAAGAAACTATGGATATATAGGTTGCCACCCAACCAATCCATTCCACAGTCCGGGAACAAGATTCTGTAAACCAAAATGTGACAAACAATCATTTCGATATACAAGAATTATTTAACTCTATAAACGAATTAAAAACACAGCGTTGCGCACCATCGCTGCGGCAGATGCTGGAGTAACCGCAGTTCGCCGTTTATTTATTAAATATAAAAACACCAATTTAAATTTTCTAGTAGACACAGGCGCTGACATATCTGTCATACCGGCCACACCTCTCAAAAACTTAATCGAAGACCAACACCTTCAGCTCACAGCTGCAAATGGTTCTCCGATTAAGACTTACGGTTCTAGACTGCTCACATTAAACTTGGGAAATCGCCGAGAATTTCGACACCTATTCATTGTAGCTACTGTTTACTGTAACCAATCATTGGTGCTGATTTCTTGGAACAATTTATTCAGTTAACTCACCATCGCTACGAATTATTAATGTAAAAGGATTATACAGTTCATTGTTAAAATAATTTCCAGAACTCACTCAGGAACCAAGGTATGACTTGTCCGTGAAGCATAATGTAGTTCACAGAATTGTGACAGAAGGCCAACTTCCATTGGCAAACCACGGCGTCTTGACCCAGAAAAATCTTCATCCTCAACATGCTCTCCCATGCATATGGTTCCTAAAAAAGAACAAAATGATTGGATACCATGTGGCGCCTATAGGCGATTGAACGCTGTAACTATTCCAAACAGAAATCCATTGCCTCACATTCATGATTTCTCATGTTATTTACATGGATGTAAAAAAAAATTCAAAAATTGAACTTTGCCGTGCTTACTATCAAATTCAAGTAGCAGAAGAAGATCAATTCAAAACTGCAAAAACAACTCCATTCGGAATGTTTGATTTCTGTCGCATGACTTTTGGTCTGAGAAACGCAGGTCAAACATTTCAACGATTTATTGATGAGGTAACCAAAGATTTGCATTTTCTCTTTGCTTACGTCGATGATATCTTATCTTAGTCGCAAGCAAAATACCTGAAGAGCATATCAAACACTTACGCATACTTTTCAAGCGATTATCTGATTATGTTATCAATATTCGCTTATCTAAAAGTGAGTTTGGTGTTCGAAACGTAGATTTCCTGAGTCACAAAATAACGTAAAATGGAATTCAACCATCAATTGATAGAGTCATCACGATCAAAGAATTCCCACATCACAATACTATGCGACATATTCAGCATATTGTTGATTAAGCAAGGTAAAATGGCTGTATTCTTCTGGCCGTCAGAATGCCAAGTAGCTCTGGAAACAATAAAGAACTCCCTCGCTAATAGTACGTTACTTGCGCACCCCATTGACAATACAACTTATTGTATAAAAGCCAATGAAGCCAATGTGTTAAAACAGCTAAACGGTAATAATTGGGAACTTTTAACATTCGCTTCCAAAAAGTTCTCGACCATAGAACAAAAATATTCAACTTTCGACCGTGAGCTCTTGGAATTAAAAAAATTCGAATTAAATTAAAGAGATTCGAATTAAAATCGGGACGATTTGAAAAAATCCAAACAGACCTGGTAGGTCCATTGAAACATTTCTATACTCGCACCATAATTGATCGTTTCACGCGATGACCCGAAGCTATTTCAATTCCGTATTCCACCGCTCAAACTGTTGCGAAAGCGTTGCGATCCAACTTCATCGCCAGAATCGGTATCCCATTGGAACTTACTAGCGATCAAGGTTCCCAATTCGAATCGATTGTATATTCCAAGAATTGACAAAAATGCTAGGAATTCACAAAATAAGAACGACTCCTTACCATCCGCAATAGAATGATTTCTCCGCAATCTAAAAGAAATCTTAATAGTCTGCGGCAACACATTGGAGTGAAGAACTTCCGCTTGTGTTGTTAGGAGTTCGCCCAGTATTTAAGGAAGAATTCAAATGTTCCGCGGCTGAGTTAGTTTACGGACAAATACTCAGAGTGTACGGAGATTTTTTCATTCCCTCTAATGCAAAACAACTATACCTTTACAACTTCAAATTGGGATTAAACAATTTCAAATTGGGACTAAACAATTTCAAATTGGGACTAAACAATTTCAAATTGGCACTAAACAATTTCAAAATGGGAATAAAAAATAAATAATTTATTCCAGTTAATTTAAAATATATTTTATTAAAAATTTATTAATAAAATTATGAATTAAAAAGTCATATGATTCATAATTATCGCGTCCGGTATCAATTTTTGACTATGAGCGACGTGTCGGTTACAATTAGGAACAGTAATCTTCGTAGTTATGTTCTCGCGAAATTTGATCTACCTTCAACGGCTAGGATTCGTGGTAATTGGATAGTTAAGTCCCTTGTGGCTCCAGATCTTAAGTTTGACCAAAGATATTCAATTGCATTTAACATTGGACTATATAGTGCGAGTCTTAGTAGGTGATTATTAAGAAATTCTTCTTCTAGGAATACTTCCTCAATGGCAGCATGACATGGTGCATTATCAATCACCATTACGATTGAAGTTCTATATATATTTTGTGCATTCCGGAGACACCGACGTATGAATTATTTTGCTGCTGCTTTCTTAAATGCTCCTCTTCTAATTTCATGATGAATCAAACCCATATTACCTATACATCCAATTACATGTATATTGGATCCTCGACTGCCTGCTGTAACGTGAGTGCAACGAGTTCCTTTTTTGAACCGACCTTTAGTTCTCGATATATATATAAATTGAAATTAGTTTCATCCATGTAGAGTATGGGTGTATTATTTGATTGATGTTCTAAAAGTTTGTGAACGTAATCACATTGTTTTATTTTATTGCTTTCAATGTTAGCTCATTCTGACTCTCTTCGAATGTTTTTCAACGTATACAGTAATCCATCTAAGTGTTGTCCGTAGAAAACAACAATTTGATGATTATTTTGGAATTTATCTCTCAGATGTTTTAAAGTTATTCTAGGATTTTCCTCAATATAACTTTCAATAAATACTCGATGTATTTGATGATTATTCACCCATCGATAGGCAGTTGATTTCTTTACGCCTAAACTTTTGCAACTATTCTCCAATCCTCGTTTTTATTATACAATGCACATATTTGCTTCCTTATATTATCTGCTTCAACTTTTTTTGATGTAAGACATGGTTAGGGATGAATTAATTAAGAATTAAACTATTAATTACAAATGCTGTCTTTTATTTTTCAGAAGCCTGCTCAAATTTAAAATTGTTATAATACTTGTTGAATAAAATATTTAGTCCCAATTTGAAATTGTTTATTCCCATTTTGAAATTGTTTATTTCCAATTTGAAATTGTTTATTCCCATTTTGAAATTGTTTAGTCCCAATTTGAAATTGTTTATTCCCATTTTGAAATTGTTTAGTCCCAATTTGAAATTGTAAAGGTATAGATCTTACGCCATACGTTGAAAAATTTCGGAATTATATGCAAAGCCTTGTGCCGACAGATCATACTGTCAAACCAAAATTGGACCACTCGGATCCGTGCCACCGTGAGAAGCCGTCGAAATAATGACATATATGGGCCTATCAAATAAAAAAAGAATTTCGTTAATATCTCACACACAGCTTGTTTTATTCCATTTCAACACCGACCCGCCCAAATTGAAACCCCCTTTATACACTTACATAATTTAACGGTCGGTATAATATCTTTCAATCCTAATCATTATGGCCGGTATCATCGACATTTTTTATGAAAGAGTCGTCACATACTTTAGAATTTATTTCGCGGTCAATTTACCAAAATTATAATTTGCATAATGACAGCATCGTTAGGTGTAAAAATACCGAATAAGTCAGACTCATGACCATAGTCCCAGCTGTCCTATAAAATTCAAGTGCTTTCTGGAATTGACAATGTACAGTAGATTAAGCGAAACAACATACGTGAAAAATGGGTAAAATTAGTATAAACCAATTTAACAGTACATGAGAAAATCGATTTTATTTATATTTTTCATTCTGTATTTAATTTTCACAAATGAATTATTAACACTGAAATAATATTTTTATTTATGTGTGACACATATTTGCTTATTTACTGATGGGGAGGAAAAACATTTTTCGATTATGAATAAAAAATGAATTTTTAATTTTTCATATTATGGTTATGTTCTGTATTTATGCAAAAGCATACTACATATACATATTTTAGCAACTGGTTGTACAATGTCAATATGTGTGTATTAAGCAAGTATCAGAGATGCGGGATTAGCTTATGTCGTTCAAATGTAAAACTATTAAATTATGTAATCGGTTTGAAATTAAACGGTACAGTTCTTTTCTATATAAAAAAAATTTCCTCGTGATTTATCACTTGATGAAAATTGCTTTTCTTTATTCATCTCTATATAAAGGGAGATACACATTCAGATGATAAATGATATGAAATCGGTTTGTTGGTTGGTTTGGATACTTGTGTTTATCAATGGGAGATTGAAATATTTCGTGATTTATTCATTTAAATTGTAAATTGGAGCAGAAAATTATCATTTTGGATTTTGGAGAATTATTGGCGTCATTTTTATATTCGTAAATTATGATTTAATGTCCCCAGTTGGTTAATTGGTGGATTAAATTAAATCTTTAACATTTTTTGAAACCGTTGTATATCATAACTAGGTGGAAAAAGCTATTAGATTTATGGCGGCCGGCAGTATGTCTAAGTTTGTAATAAAGAAATTAGAATGAGTGTGGTCATAGTCATTGTACGTTTTGACATAAGCAACGTATAAATAATCAACAACATGCAACCCATTGAAAAATTCTCTCTTAAAATACAGCAATATGTTTTGCTGACCAACCAGATTATAATGAATTCCCTCGTCCAACAAAATTAGCAAATTTATACAATAAAATTCCATAAATTACATTTTTTTTGTGTTATTGCTATATGTATGTACTCGAATCATCCTATTTAACAGCACCAATGTCAGGTGCGCAACTAAATTTCCGGGTTTCACACATAGATGGTGCTAGCGACACATCTAGTTGTCATTTATGTCAGAATACCAGCAGATATCGTAACGCAAAAATATTTTTTCTACGGTTGTTTTCCAAACACCGACTTATTTGTGGACACTGACTTATTCAAACAAGTCACTTCGCGAGGAGTGAGTCTACACAAAAATGTCTCCAAAATTGTGTCTTGACTAAATGTAATACATGCAGTTTCTAATTTCTAATCTATAACATGTCAAGCATTTTTTTTATTCCATATAATACAAATTGCGTTTTGTTTTTGTTATTACACCACAAATAAGTCGGTACAACGAATTGGAATGACTTGACCGACTTATTCAAGATGGCGCCAAATAAGTCAATAAGTCTGTAGTAAGTCGGTGTTTGGAAAACACCCTAAGGCTGTTTTCCAAACACCGACTTATTTGTGGACACCGACTTATTGAAACAAGTCACCTTGCGAGGAGACTTATTTGAATCAGTACGTCTACATAGAAATGTCTCCAAAATTGTGTCTTGACTAAATGTTTACATGTAGTTTATATTTTCAAATCTAGTGACAACGACCAACATGTCAAGAATTTTTTTTCTTCCATATAATACAAATTGCGTTTTGTTTTAGTTATTACGTCACAAATAAGTTGGTACAATGAATTGGAACGACTTGACCGACTTATTCAAGATGGCGTCAAATAAATCAATAAGTCTGTAATAACTCGGTGTTTGGAAAACACCCTAAGGACGAAAATGTCGACTTTTGTGCAAAACAAACAGCATTTTTGGGAAGCATTGATTTTCTTCTTCAACTTGAAAAAATGCAGCTGAAGCACGTCCTTTGCTTAAGGAGGACTACGGCGAACATGTACCATCGAAAACTAGTCGTGAAGATTGATTTAAGTGGCTTCAGAAGTGGCGATTTCGACATTGAGGACAAGATGATACGCAAATTCAAGATCAACTTGCCCAAGATCAAAAAGCTTCCTGCATCGAATAGTTACGGGAGATGAGAAGTGGCGAAGCATCAACATCGACAGCACGGTCAAATCGCTTCGAAAAGAAGACAATGAGCTGCGTTTGGTGGGATCATAAAGGAATCGTGTACTATGAGCTGCTGAAACAGGGCTAAACTGTCAATGGGCAACGCTACCGACAACAGCTCATCAATCTAAACCATGCATTGCTCGAAAAATGGCCAGAGTGGGACGCGAGACACGAACGAGTAATATTGCAGCACGACAACGCTCCATCCCATCGCACTCCCGTCGTCCACGACACCATTAAAACGCTGAGATGGGATCTGCTATCGCACCCGCCTTATTCACCAGACTTGGCCAGTTTCGAAGAAGTGCAAAATTGGTTGGATGTTTCGGTCCAAAGACGCGTCGTTTTATTGTCGTGGTATTCATGTAAAGCCAAAGAGATGGAAAAAATGTGTAGATAGCGATTTCTATTGAAATTTTCCATTTATAATTTTTCAAAAAAACCCGGAAATTAAGTTGCGCACCTAGTACATATATTAAATCTGGAAAATTTGTTAACATGTTATTTTGTGAAAAAGTCACGAAACATTATAATTTTCCCTCCTTTTTATAGTATCTTGTCTCGTATATACGAGAAGTAACACAAAAACCAAATATTTAGAATATCTTAAGAAAGGCCAACAAACAAAAATATTTTGATGTATGTACATCTCCTAAATTTAAGATAATTTGCAAACTAATCAATAATGCCAGAAAGCTAGCAAAAAATATAGAATTTGAAGAATGATAAATGAGTTTCTAGATGTAAAAGAATCAAGTGCGATATAAATATGGGTTGTATGTTCTATTAGAGGCTGACGATGCTACAGCCATGGATATGCTTAGAAAATTACGATTGCAGAATATACCGAAATAAATGATGTCTGCATAAAAATTCACAGCGGCTCCTCTAAAACAAAAATATTATTCTTTAACAGTTGGGGCTATTTTGGGCTATAATGGGATCATATATAAAAGTCAATATAAAAGAAACGCGAGTAATATTGCAATATATATGAAATACGGTAATATTTTGTCTATGCTGAATAAAATCTGGGCCCATTCGTTATTTGATTTAATCCCAATTGGTTATAGAATTGTAATTCTGAAATGAATCGTGCATGTGACTTTGTGATTTTTTTTTTTATTATTTTATAATTTAAAGTGGTAAAGTTGAAATGTTTAGATATGTGAACTTAAGTCTGAACTGTTGAGTGACGGCCGTATTTCGTTTAGATTATTTTTATGAAAGCTGTGTCATTGAGAGAAACCGGTTTTCAAATCTTTCGCCGGTGATCGGATCAATTCACTCTCAAGTAACAAATGCTTATTATTGAATTTGGTCCAATAAATTTAAGGATTTTATAACTTAGCTCTCAAACGTTTCGGGTCATTTACCTATTTACATTATAAAGAGATCAAATTGACGAGTTCCAATCAAATGCGGCCATTATATTAGTAATATTAGTAATAACAGTGAACAAAGTGTGCTATCGCCCATTTAGACTCCGATCAAACTATCCAGGGGCCGCGAAACAATTTTTACACGATATCGTGAATTTGGAATCACCAACCACGATATCTTTTCGCCATCTATTCGGTAGCGAGAAAACGTAGCGCCTTCAAAAAGAAGGCGGAAGATTTTTCGATTGACATTTACATTTGTGTTGACGATTTGTTACGTTTTGCGTTTTAAAATAAAATATAAACCATAACAAAATTAATGTACACACTAAATGATTGCGTTTATGACGTTAAATGAGTGCGTTTATGACGTTAAATGAGTGCGTTTATAATATTTTCGATAGAGGAATCCATAATAGGAAAATTGAAGCGGATCGAAAACGACATATCGGAAAATTTTAAGAGTCGCCGCGGAAATGGGCTCCAGAAGGGGAATCTGATCAAGATAGGGCTCCAGAATATGAAAATTGCGCAATATATATATTTTTAGGCCTAGATTATGGAAAAAATACTTTTTCGTATATTTCTCCTCCACCCATGAAAACGAGGAATCAAACAAGATACAAAATTAAAATGTATTTTTGTATCCATTTTGTATCCATCCTCCAAGTAGTTTTGCCTCTTTTCTTACAGAGGCAGCAAGATATGTGATGGTGTCGGTTGTGCTACATATTCAGTAAACAATTCTTAATAGGACATTATGAATTTATAACAATGATGAACAACTAAGAGTATCTCTGAATATGGCCATCTTAAATAGAACTAAATAGGTGTTTCCTTAATCTTCAGAACTCTTCCTTACCCATCGTGCTAAAATTCGGTTTATTTAGTAGGTTCTAAATCGAATTTTCGAAGATATTTTGAAATATAGGGGAGATTATCCGGTTGTAGCTACTCCTGACTGCAGCCACACTTGTATTTCGACAGTACGGTTTTTGAGGTAATATCGAAGTGAATGAACGATCTTTTTCAATTGCAGCGATTACATTGAAAACAAGTCCGTATCAACGCAATTATAGTTTTACAATGTCTTAAAAGTAAAGGGTTTTCCAATAAGAGTGATATGATCCAAACTTTTCTCGCAATAATTCAATTGTTGCACTTGCTGTGTGGCACGTAGCCCCGTCTTGTTGGAACCAAATGTTGTCAAGATCAACTTCTTCCAATTTAGGGCATAAAAGTTGGTTATCATCGATCTATACCGATCTCCATTGACAGTAACGGTGTTACCAGCTTCATTTCGAAAAAAATACAGACCGATGATTCCACCAGACCAAAAACTAATGGTTTTTCATGAATAATTTGTGGATTTTCTTCGCACCAGAATCGACAGTTTTGTTTATTTATCGCACCACTCAGATGAAAGTGAGCCTCATCGGAGAAGATGATTTTCTTAAAAAAATTGTTATCGTTTTCAAGTTGTTCCAAGGCAAAATGAGTAATGAAAAAGTAGTAAAGTAATGAAATTGTAAACATTACTGAATACAATGAAACAAAAAATGACAGATCAAGACATATTACAAATGGCCGAAACGTCACTTAAAAATCATATCATTCCTATTGGAAAACCCTGTACGATAAATCAAAGTGAATAATCTCAAACAGGTGAGTGTTATCAATATTTCTACAGTATTTTCGTTGTAATTTGGGATGCCACATCGATTTATATCAAAATCATGACGCATCACATATTTTTGGTTACTCCGAGAATGGTCGTGATATCCGGTTGTGGGCACCCTCTTTTTTAATTTAAAGTGTCAGATATCATCGTTTCTGCTGACAAAACATATTTTATTAACATTTTAACGTGTTTAAAGGCTATGCTAAGCTACAACTCCGAAAAAATCAACTGAATCAGCTTCAATTGAGTTTGATGCGCTGGTCCGTGCCATTAAAGATATCTTAGTTAAAAAAGCACATTAAATGAACTGCACGAACCTATGGAATTGCGCGGAGCAGTTTACAATGCTACCTGCATAAAACGGAAGACATGTTTTGCGACTTGTCATCTGTGGAAGATGCTGTATTGGGACGGACTCCATCAGATATGCTAAGTTTTTGTTTACTCTTCCGTCCGAGACGTGTCGGAAAACTTGAAGCCGCTGAAAGAGGAACGATGGTGACAATGGCCTTAACCGTAAGCGCTGCTGTCTACCAACATTCTTTTTTTCCCCGAAAAAAATGTAAACCAACTTCTTCGACAACGTTTCTGATGGGACTGCCGATTATGCTAATGGTTCCGGCTGGATGTGCCAGCAGGAGTTTTTGCACCATTCTATGCATTTCGCAAAACCTTCCTTAGCTTCCCCTGTGCTGTTGCTTCTCGACAATTATGCTTCATATCTATCAATTGAAGCCATCGATATCGCCATTGCCAATGAAGTGCATATTGTTTCTTTTACGCCGCATTGTAGTCACAAACTGCAGCCATTGGATGTGTCTATTTTCGAACCTATAAAGGTAATAGGTTTACAAGTCACAGTGTTCTGCATGACAAACAAATAATGCCAACAAGGTACGACTTTGGATCATTCAACCTTGCTCTGCTGGCCTTGTCTGTAAGATTCTTGATCTGGCATTGACACCCAAAGTCATTAAATCCGGCTTCAGAGCAGCCGGAATTCATCCATACTGCCCAGACATCTTAGACGATGATTTTATTTAAGCGGTCAAACGGAATGAGAAAGAAGCTGGCTTCGAGGATCGCATTGATGAAGAGGAGCAGCATCGAATCGCCTTTCTTGGGACAGATGTTGCACATGAGGTCGAAGTGGTCCTCACACAAAAACCTTCCACATCTACAGCATCTTCAACGAGCCGCTTATCAGTCCTAGACGGTGGTCGTAAACCTCAGTAAAACACCACGCTTACTTCTCCAGGAAGCGTTGCTGCTTTAAAGGAGAAAGCCGTCAAGCGAGCAGCCGTCTCCCATCGAAGAAGACTAAAAAAAAAATTAGGCAATGCACCTACCAACCTTCGGCCAACCCTCTAAAAAAATAATTCTACACCATCTTATGAGGATATTAACTTCTGCATCATCTGTTTGAAGCTCCTGCCATCGACCGCCGTTGACCGCTGCAAATCCCCCCAATTGCTCGTGCATTTGAAATACGCTGACAAGCATTTCAGCTATTTCACATGCAAACATCGTGTTTCTGGCTTGGAAGATGAGGAAGACGATAAATAAATATTTAAAAAAGCCATTTTTGTAATTTTTGCCACTGAAGGTCTTTAAAATTAATAAACCTTGAAATTCTTTCGAATTAGGTGCGTTTTCCATCAACTATTCCCATTTTCAGCGAATTTCCGAAGAGTGCCCGCTACCGGTTACGATTTTCTTTTGCGAAAAAAAGATGACTTAACAAAATTCGTCGTAAAGTTGTTCTAGTTGACAGAATCGAATTAGTTACTTTATCAAACAGTTAACTAAGGCCTAGCTTTCCACTGATATACATATTTCCGCATAATATGGACTCAAAATAAAATTATGGAACAAAAAAAAAATTGCCCACAATCGGAGACTCTCCCCTAGCCTTAATGGCTAGGATCAAGTGACCGGACAAGTGACGCAGTGGTTAAAGCTTCGGCACTTCAATCGGGAGGTGCTGCGAATTTTCATCATCGATTACGATCAGTAAAAATTAATAATAATTTCTTTAAAAAAAGGAACTAGGATAGAAATAGAACTAGAATATTTCCTTGAGGTTGTATGGTATTGAGAAAAATTAATTTATTTTCTAGTATCGATATTTAAATACCCCTAAATGTATGTACTGGTTTGTTACTTTAATAACAAGTGTACCATAATTTCGTATAATTTGCTGATGCTTGTTTTATTCCTGATCTAAAGATTGCATATTATAATAAATTAATAACCACTTATCTTGGACACACTTTTTATTTAGTAGCCATCTAGTGACAGTAAATTTTTCGAAAAATTATCGGCATTACGGCGTAGAAACAAATAAACTTCTCGTTTGACGTAATTTTTCGATCGATCAAAATCGAAATTTTTAATATTTTTAAACTAAATTTTACATTTTTACGCCAGACTAATCTTGATAATCATGTATTAATCCCTCGATTTTATGTTTCTTAACACTTTCACGCAAAATTTTTTCGCTGTTTAGAGGGAAAATATTGATTTGTACGTTTCAAAAAAACGATCAACTTTGAAACCTAACCATAGACAAACTAAACATTTTATTTAGATAATCATCAAACATTTGTAAAATGTAAAAGTAAAATAGCTGCTTTGGAAATAACAGATGAAATAATCGCATGGCTAATGTTGGCTGAACTACCGAACGTCAACGGAATCATTGAAAACATTGGTGTGTTGCAAGTAGTGAAATACAACTCAAAAATTAGTAATAATGTAATGTTAACAAAATGGAACATTAATCGATCAAACAAAAATAAAGACGAATTTCGCCGGAACATTTCGCCGGAATATTTCAAATTCATGTGATTGGTTTAATTCTGGTGCATCGGCACACATGGCAAACTCAAAGTCGATTCTTAATAAAAAATAAAGTGCCGTTGTATAAAGAAGTTATTGCTGCAAACAAAGCAAAATTGCAAAATTGAAAATTGATCGTGTTGGTGAATGTTCAATAAGTTCCGGGTTTGTGGGCAAATTTGGTTTCTGTAAGTCGGATGATCAAAAACGACAATCGTGTGGCATTTGACAAAGAAAATTAAAAAATGTCCAAGGCAGAAAATAACTTAATAGCAACCGCGACATTGAGCGACACTGAATGGCAATATAGACAATAATTTGTGGCATCAGCGTTTAGAGCACATTTGTGACGGTTTAAAAAATGTGTGGAGCTATAATTGGCGCAAATTGTAGCGTAGGAAGCAACAACAAGCGTTTCATTTATAGATGTTGGTAATCGTGCTGAAGATTTACTCGATTTCGTCTGTGGTCCACTGCAGTAGCAGTGGGAATCATCGACATTTGTCGATGATTTCAGCAGAAAGCTATTAGTTTTTCTGTACAAGGTTCTCATCGAAAATCAGTACTCAAGAACAATCAAAGTCCTGCGCACTGATAAACGGAGGACTGTAATCACTATTACGGACAGTGTGACTATTTTTTGGTGGAAAGCGGAATTGTACATCAAAAACCAACACCATACGCTACCGAACAAAATGGTGTTGCAGAGCGTATCAATAGGACACTTGTGGAACGAGTTCGGTGTATGTTAATTGAGTCCGGCTTAAGTAAAAAGTTTTGGGTGGAAGCTTTATCAACGGCAACATATTTGATAAACCAAATATCTTGCAGAAGTATGCGATCGACTGCACTCAAAGAATTTTGGTCAAAAACAAAACCAGGTTTGACCAATCAGTATTTCTTTTAGACGCGTTAGTAATAAAGTGCGGTGTATTCGCAATTTATGTATATTCGTGGTAAAATGAAGATGGAGGGGCTGGATAATTCTTTGGTCGATTATTTTCAGATTTATTTTGTTATAAAAATCCATAACTTCATTCGGGATTTATGTTGGAATCTCGATTCAGCTCAACAAACCAGATTCGACCATAATTATTAAGAAATTGCCTAGCACGACCGAGCTCCAGAACTTCTCTAAAACCCACTCTTAAATCTCCATTCAATTCTGAATACCTGATTTGACAATAATTTTTTTTTGTGGATATGGTCAAGTTCCATTCAGAATGGACGAATTGTAGAACTTCATCGAAGACACGTTAAAATCCCAATACAAGCTGACTTTTTTCATTAGAATCCTAGCCCAGCTCTATAAACGAAATTGAAAAGTTATCGGTTCGGAAACGGCCTGGTTCCATTCATTATAACCGAATCCCAAAATTTCGTGAAATTCGGCTTTCCACACCGAATTTGACCATCACTTGTTGCGAGATGGCCTAGTCCCATTGAGCATTATGTGCCAATCCAATTCTTCATACCATATTTGACAGTAATTGGTTGAGGAGTGTCAAGCCTTCTTTAACCTCAGCATAATATGTTCTGTGCAGTATAATTATACTTGGTAATTAAACGAATATTCTTTGGTGATCAAAATTAATAAAACATTTGAATTTTTTGCGAAATAAGCTAAATTTATTTGAAATCCGGTAGTTAATCTGGCATTGAATACCATTGATCGTTTTCCGGGAACCATTGCCTTTGACAATTCGTGGTTGCCAATTCAAGGGTTAAATACTAATGGATTTTACAGTAATTTTTAATCAAATTTAAATAACTAAGGTTTCAGGAAATTCGATTTTAAGTTGAGGAATTGCAGAGGATTAAATTAATAAATGTTTACATTATTTAGGAAGCCGGAAAATCTTAATTTAGAATTAAATTTCAGGAAATCTGCAGGTGCATATGAAATAATATTTCTTTGAAATAATAATTGTTGATTGCGTTGATTGTGTTGTCATTGTGTTACTAACTATTGCCTTTATCTAGGTGTCTGTAACCGGGCCCATTCAATCAATCAATTTTATTTAGGAAGCCGGAAAGTATTAATTTAGGATTAGAAATTAGAAATTTCCAGATGTACGTGAAATAATAATATTTTTTTCTTAGGTTGCTGATTTAGCGAAGCAATTGTTGAAGACCAATACCATCGTTATCCATTAAACCTATTAAGCCTTTATCCTCCCTCTAGTAGATTAAAAGTAGATTAGAATTGTGTTGTGCCGTACGATCGCTACCCCGCGTTATCTGGGTCGCTTGTCCAGTACTTGGTCCTACAGTTCAATCAATCAATTCGTGGTAAAATAAAGACGGTGGTTGGCCACAAAATACACAGCCCCTACTTTTTCCGATATTCCGGGATTTCCTGTAAGTCTCCGTGATTTTTTTTCTTAATCTTTGCAGCTCATTTGCTTTATATTACTGTTTACATAATTTCAATTTTTTTATTTTACACTTTGGCACATTTTGGATGAATAAATGGATGGAAATGTGGAGATGTTTTCTACTTTGGTGTTCATGTCTTAGAACTGGTTGTTTCTTGATAAATTATTAACCTTTTACCAATTCTGAAGATTATTCAGATTTTCTCTCCTTGCTTGATTTTTCTTTCGGGTTTATGCGCCAATTTATTTATGTTTCTAATTCTTCTTCATCCCTACGGAACTGAGTGGCTGGACATTCGTTTTTTTTCACGCACTGAAATAAATAAAATTGGTTATAATTTTACCAAGTTTAATGCCATAGTCTCCTTTCGTTAAAACAAAATCGATTGTTCAAAATTACAATTACAGCACTAGTTCGGCAATACAACATTTCACGTAATTGTAACGCACTTTAACTTATCTACATCTTTTCATAACAGCACGTTTTATAAATTCAATTTTTCCAACTTGTTTAAATTCGAAACAATGGGTTTTTAACGAGAAAACATTTTTCGCTGGGTCAGTAAACTAAAAATTAATTTTATTGTTAAATAGGGGTCGTTATATGCGGCATAGCATCTGATAGCATCTGATATAATCACAATTGCACAGCCTTATTCAAAATTAAAACTCATTATGTGGTGTGCGCAATTACAAAATATAAGTGAAAAACGGATTTAGTTTTCAAGTACATACGTACGATATATGGAAACCAAAATAATGTCTATAAATTTAATCAATTTTCCTCGAGTAATAATGACAATAATCATGATAAAATAAGCAAGACAATTTTTCCGTTGTTGTTCGTTAGTTTAGTTTAGGGTGTGCACGCCCACATCAAATTATGTATAAGCTTTTTCTTATTATTTTTCATCCGTGCTTTTTGGCTGCTGTTTTGTACCGTACGAGAAAAACATGTTTATATTAGATCTGTTGGTGTTGTATGGTAAGGGGATGTGTATGGCGCGCGCGACGTATTCACGTTTTTGTCTCGTACGCGAACATTTTCAAACTACATTGTAAGAGCTCGTACAGCATAAATAAATTATTTATGTATATTTAAAATTACACAGAATTTTTTATTTTAGTTATTATGTTGTTATAAAGCTTTTATGCTTGCGTTATAGTAATAAATTTTATTTTTGGAAAATTTGCTGTTAAATTTCAATATTTTGCTGTATGTTGGATGTTGGTGTGTCCTAAATATAATTTATTTATTTTTATTTTGGACGAGCGAAGACATCTGAAATATTTTGTGTTGTGGAATGCTTCAAGGAATTTTATTTTATTTTCCTCGAGTTCGAGTAACAAGTGTTTTCCACTTAAAATGCCCTTATTTTACAAATTTCGGTATGAACATAAAATTTATATAAAAAGGGTTGGATGGGATCGATTTGCGCTGTTGTTGGTGCTATTTAATTTAATTTTTGGTTCGGTGTAATACATACTTGGTGGGAAAATGGGAATGTGAGATTTTTGTTGTTGCTATACAGTTTATAAATATGTAATATTGAATTAGTTATGTTTAGGCAGAAGTACTAATGGACAAATAAGCACGGAAAGAATACGTCTAAATAAATAATGTTCTAATTTATATTTAATCGATTAATTTATGATCAATCAGTGTGTTCTGGATTAAATGAAATACTCAAGGAAGACATTAATCATTCTTCAGCAACAGGCTGGTTGCTTTACTTCCTGGCATCTTGTTTGGAAACAAGACTTCGCTTTTTACAAATAAAATATTTCTTAAAAGACTTAGCTAAATAACAGGACTTAAACGAATTCATGTCGGACGAGTGTCGAAATAAAGCCAAAGGCAGACGTGACTGAATCTGTAATTTTAGCGGATAAACAGCAAGTTTGAATCGGTTGACACCATTCCAGTACAGTAATACATCATCCGTAAATAACACTTAAATACCTGGTGACTGACACGAAGTGTTACCAACTTCAGACTGTCATTGCTCTCAAACTCATTTGGCTGGAAAACCACAGCCGCAGATTATTAACCAGTTAAAACATCTGCATGTGAATAAAATGTTTGTGTGTCGCACCATAAATCGATATAACGATATTGGCAGCATTGCAAAACGCCATGGTGGTGGACAGAAACGCACTGCAACATCGCCGAATATCACTCGGAAGGTGAAGGCCAAATTGGCTCGGAATCCGCGCCGTAGTGGCAGAAAAATGGCTCGTGAGGCGAACATTTCGCTCGAACGGATCCACCACATATTGAAAGACCATCTTGGACTAAAGGCCTTGAAATTCCATAAAACGCATGATCTCACCGATGCTCAAAAAAAGTTAGAGTGGAAAGAGCAAAGGAGTTGTTACGCTGGCACGAAGTGGCGATTTACCGAATTTGGTTTTCTCCGATGAGTCACCGTTCCTTATTGAGGCATATGTGAACAAGCAAAACGACCGGATTTACTTGCCCGGCCGTTCTACTGAAAATTTGGACCAACGGATTGCCGCTCCAAGCGCCGCCGATGGTGATGGTTTGGGCCCCATAACGGCCGAAAGCCGTTCACCGCTAGTTTTTTTAGACCGTGGCATCAAGATAAATGCTCAAATTTATCGGGATCATGTGTTGGAGGGAGCGTTGAAGCCTTGGGCACAAAAACATTTCGGCCGCAGAGTCTGGACATTTCAACAGGACTCGGCGCCGAGTCATAAAGCGCGTCAATCAAGATTGGCTGAGAAACAACGTTCCGCGGTTAATTTCCATCGCCCAATCGCCACCAAATTCACCGGATGCATATCCGGAAATCATGAAATTGGCATATCTTTTGAAATATGTTGTTCACCTTCGGTTAGCCAGTAACTGTTTAAGTAAAATATTGTATACGCGTTTCTCCTAATGAAGCTAGCAATATGCTTATGTGCAGTCTGCTTTTTATGTTCCAGGTCGATGTTTTTTTCTAATAACTTTTCTATCTGGCCGTGGCGCAACGCCGAGCTCTTTCAAGAACATTTTTCATAACATTTTCGCAGGCTTCTGGTGATATTTCAACGTTTTTAATGTTGTCCTTAAGCATCGAGGTTGTGATTGGTTTGAAGTGAAAGTACTAACAGAAATGTACAGGAATCGTGCTCTAGATGTGTTTGTGAGAGGGCTATCTGCTGAGGTTTCCAGAATACTGATGATACGAAGACCAACAACTCTACCGGAGGCATATTCATCATGCCTGGAAATACAAAATCTCAATTTCTAAAACCGGGAAATACATAAGAGAAATTTTAACAATGCAGTTGCAGTTCCTGTCAACCAAATCCCGTCACAGAATAACATCCAGCAAGAAGCGCCAAAGCCGCTTCCAAGATTATCGCTTCAACAAAGGAACATGGGGTATGGCATAAATCAGCAACAGCAAGACATTAGAATACCACAAAGACCACAACATCCAAAACCGCCAATACCGATGGAATTAGGATCAGTTCAAACCAAGAATGTCAACTACATGAACCAACCGAATAGCTACCAAAACCAAATCTTCAAGAGGGAACCAAATTCTGACATAAACGCAAAAGCTCAGAAACAACAAAGAGTATTTCACCTCGAACAAGAGAACGATGAAGATGCATACGAGGGATATATAAGGGATTACCACGATAATGAAGATGAAGATTCAGAGGCAGATTCAGAGACAATTGACGATAAAATACTAAAATTCCTAATAGACACGGGTGCAAATAAGAACTTCGTTCGTATTCGGCGATAACCATCTCTCCAGACAGTAACATCCCACTGAAGGAGAAAATTTCAACCCAAGGCAATAACATGGAAATTAGAGACAACTACTTGGACGGGGCAACAAAGTTAAAATTGAAAGCCATAATCAACAAATTTTTACCACTTTTCGGTCCAATCAATGACAATCAAATTATCGACATAAATGTGAGAGCCGAAATTAGAACAACTACAGAAGAACCCGTATACGCAAAAACCTACCCATACCCAGTAAATATGAGGGACGAAGTGGAGGAACAAATATCGAATATTCTGAAGGATGGGATCATCAGACCTTCGAAGAGTCCATATAATTCACCAATATGGATCGTTAGGGGTAAAAAATACCGCATAGTAATCGATTTTAAGAAACTAAATACAATAACTAAATCAGACACATATCCAATACCAGACATAACTAACACAATTGCTAGTCTGGGGAACTCCAAATATTACACAACGATTGACTTAACATCCAGCTTTCACAACATAAAAATGAAGGAGAGCGACATTCCGAAGACCGTATTTTCCACAATGAACGGGAAATATGAATTCCTGAGATTACTATTTGAGCTAACGAACGCGCCTGCGATCTTCCAACGGATGATAGACGATGTTCTAAAGGAATTCATTGGAAGGATATGCTATGTCTACATCGATGATATAATCGTCTTTGGAGGAAATTCAAAGGAGGAACATCTAGAAAATGTCAAGAAAATATTCAAGAAATTACGAGACGCGAATCTTAGAGTCAACTTAAACAAAACAGAATTCCTTAAAGAAGAGACGGAATTCCTGGGCTATATTGTGACCGGCTCCGGTATAAAAGTGGATCCAAAGAAATGGGCAGCAATTAAGAACATCAAACCACCGAAGAACCTTAAAGATCTGAAGGGATTCCTTGGACTCACTTCGTATTATAGACGATTCATTAGGGATTTTGCGAAGATCGCAAAACCCCTCACGTATCTAACAAGAGGGGAGAATGCTCAGGTAAAAGCGAGTAACTCCAAGAGAATCAAGATCAAGCTAGGCATTGAGGAACTAAAAGCTTGAAATTTTGTTCTTTCAAAGAACTCGAAGATCGAAAATCAGCAGATCTACTCACGTTCCCAGACTTCAACAAACCCTTCATCCTTACAACGGATGCGTCAAACACCAGTATAGGAACAGTCTTGTCACAAGGCGAGATAGGCAAAGACCGTCCAGTTACATATTTGTCAAGGTCCTTAAATAAAGGGTGTTTTTTTAAGAGGTTGCCGATTTTTTTTTTGAATAAAACACATATAAAATTATGAAATGACCAAAATTTTTTTTTATTTGGTAGATAATTTTTTGGCATTTAACATTTAAACACAATTTCTGGCATATGGCTACCACGACTATTTTTCACAAATGTCATTCTGGAGGTCCAATTTTCCAGCACTTTTTCAAGCATTTGAGGGCGTATGTCAGCAATGACACGTTGAATATTGGTTTCCAAAGCGTCAATCGATTGAGGTTTATCCACATAAACCAATGACTTTACGTATCCCCACAAAAAGTAATCGAGTGGCGTCAAATCGCACGAACGCGGAGGCCAATTCACCGGACCATTTCTCGAAATAATGTTGTCGTTGAAAGTTTCTTTCAATAAGTCGATTGTTTCACGTGCTGTATGGCAAGTGGCACCATCTTGTTGAAACCACATTTCATTCATATCCATATCTTCAAGATTTGACAACAAAAACTCATTTAACATGGTTCTGTATCGATTTCCATTCACGGTAACGCGTCGTCCTTCCTCATTTTTAAAGAAATATGGACCGATGATCCCACCAGCCCATAGACCGCACCAAACAGTACATTTATCAGGATGCATTGGTAATTCTAGAACGGCGTGTGGATTATCTTTGCTCCAAATGCGACAATTTTGTTTGTTGACGTATCCATTTAACCAAAAATGCGCCTCATCACTGAAGAGAATTTTACAGTAAAAAAATGGATCTTCGTTCAATTGATTTAACGACCAATCACTGAATTCACGGCGCAAACGATGGTCGTGTGGCTTTAATTCTTGCACCAATTGAATTTTGTATGGCACCAAACCCAAATCTTTACGTAAAATTTTCCATAAAGTCGATGGACAAAGTCCAATTTGCTGAGCACGACGACGAATCGATAAATTGTCGTTTTCTTCGACACTGGCCTCAACGACAGCAATATTTTCTTCTGTACGAACTCTTCTCATTCTTGTCGGTGGCTTGGCATCCAAAAGAGTGAATGTAGACCGAAATTTGGTAATTACGTTCTTTATGGTGGTCTCTGACGGACGATTATGTGCACCATAAAATTCACGAAGTGCTCTATAAACATTTTTAATTGAACACTGATTTTGAAAATAAATTTCCACGATTTGAAAACGTTGTTCTGGAGTTAACCTATTCATAATGATTTGCCAAACAATACTGAGTAGAAATGCCACTTTGAGCTGTCAAAACAACTGTCATAAAATAAAACGACATCTATCGGAAAAACAAACCTCCTAAAAAAAACACCCGTTATAACAGAGGAAAATTATGCCACCAATGAAAAGGAAATGCTGGCAATTGTGTGGACGCTTGATAGTCTCAGAAACTATCTTTACGGGGCGAAAACCGTTAACATTCGCCTTAAGTAACAACAACAACAACAAGTTGAAGAGATGGAAGGCCCGCATCGAGGAGTACAATTACGAACTAGTGTATAAACCAGGCATAACTAATAAAGTAGCAGACGCACTATCCAGATTGAAATTGGAAGTTAATAACCTTTCATCATCAAGCAGCGGAACGGTACACAACGCGGAAGAAGATGGAACACAGCTCATTCCACACTGTGACTCGCCAATAAATGTTTCAAAAATCCAAATGATCTTCACGAGAGGCGATGACATGTACATCTACGAGGAGCCACACAGAGGCTACCATCGGCACTACATCGCATTGCCCGATATAAACAAAGAAGCGCTAAGGAAAATTCTAAAGAAGAAATTACACCCATCGCTTCTAAATGATATAAAAAATACCTGAATATATGCAGTTGCTACAGGAAGTTTATCAAGAGGACTTCGCCAACTACAAGACTAACACGAGGAGGAGTAGACGACATTTGTAATGAGGAAAACAAATTCCGGATTATCGAGAAGGAACACCGAAGAGCGCACCGTAATTGGAAAGAGAACAAAGAACAGATTCTCGATGGCAAGCTTAGTAAAGAAGTATACAAAGGAATGTGAAACCTGCAACGAAAATAAATATGATCCGCATCCCAGCCTAAATTACAAGAAACACCGATCCCCACATACCCATCGAAAATACTACATATGGATATTATTGACATAAAGGATGAAAAATTTATCACCTGTGTAGATAAATTTTCCAAATTTTTCCACATTAAGGATCGATCCATTCTGCACTTGCGTTTCTTGAGTCCTATCATAACGAATTATATAAAAACACTCGGAATAAAAGTGTACCTAGCACCAGCAAACAAGAGCGAGGTAAATGGGACTATAAAGAGGGTACACTCAACCGTGATCGAAATTTTAAGATGTATCCAGTCGGAATATAAGGATCTTACAACAAAGGAATTGGTCAATATTGCAGTCGACCGGTATAATAATTTCATACACTCGGTGATTGGAAAAAAACCAAGCGATGTATTCCTCGGAAGAATACAACGCATCAATTACCAGGACCTGTTGGATTATAAGGAGAGAGGGAACGAAAACCTTATAGAAAGAATTAATCACATTCAAAAACTCAAGATACAGCGAGAGAACGATAAAAAAGCGAAACGAAATCCTACGAAGTGGGAGAAACTACATATACTGCCATAAAACAGATCCAGGGCAAAACCAAACCTAAATTTAAAAAAGAAACTGTATAGCAAAAGTCACCAGTTACAGTGACCACCAACTCCGGAGACGAATACACAAAACACATATAAAAACATCGCAAAGTAAAGTTCATTTCTTTCCAGCTTATGCCCTTGGACCACAGTGACGTCCTTAAACATCTATCACTATGACACCCCATTGACTTCAATAAGAGAAAGGAATGGAAATATAATCAGTGGAAGTTTCAAATTAATCCACCAAATAGATCTTGGCTGCTACGAAGATCTCCTATCCAGGATACAATCGGAAATAAAAGACATCAATCAGTCCAGCTAGCCTCTTTAAACCACAGCTAGCGTACCAGATTGGAGAGATCAGCAAACAATTGGGGGAGTTTAAGAATTCCAAACAAAAAACCAAGCGCTCAACCAATCGGATTGGCTCCTCTTGGAAATGGATTGCCGGATCACCTGATGCAACTAACTGTGATACAATCCTAACCAGTCAGAATAGGATAGTGGAAAACAACAACGAGCAGTACAAAATAAACAAAGCCATTACCCAGAAGATTCAAAAATTATCAAACAGTACAACGAACATCCAACTTCACCTAGAGGGAAATGCGAAAGAAGCATTCCAACAAACCATGTTTAACCGGCTTCAATTACTAAAAGAAGAAGTAAAGGAAATAATAAGGGCAGCTCAACTAGCCAAAGGAAGTATAATTAAGTCAAATTTGCTGGATAAAGAGGAATATGGCCGATTAGTCAACGAAATAGAAACCCTACCATGTTTTAATGAGATTGAAGCCGTAGAACATGCAGAGCCAACATGTATATATATATATATATATATATATATATATATATATATATATATATATATATATATATATATATATATATATTTATATATATCTTTAGGTACAGAAATAAACAATTCACTTAACGAGGTCCTACAAGAACTAGAAAATGTTACGACACGTAAATGTTATGACGAGGAAATTCCTGAAGAAATTATAATATTTCCACCGGACAATGCGAACGTGATTGTAACGGACAAAGAGAAGATTCCAGAGACAATGATAATGTGACAATGACAATGATAGTGTCCTCATAGATAACGTTTCAGGCCACCAACCAAGAGTAGAAACTCAGTTATCACATAAGACTAAGCAATCATTCTCATCTAATAAGAAAACTAACATACATTTTAAGTGGGATCTTATTTCGGACATAGCGGTTTGGAACAATGATGCGGGCTGCAGTCAACAGATGTCACCCGCCGAAGCATTTCAAAAAATGTTCGATGATGAATTGATAAATTTGTTACGAATATTTACATCCCACAATAGAACGGGTGATGTTCAACCAGACGAAATGCACTGTTTCATCGGTATTTTACTTCTAAGTGGATATGATCACTTACCTAAACGTAATTTGTATTGGGAAAGTTCCAAGGATACATATATAACGAGGTAGTATGTAACGCCATGTTCCGAAATAGATTCAGGTTTATAATGCAAAACCTACATTGAGCGACAATACACAACTGACACTTATGGACATCACGGAACTAAACAATTCATTCGTGGTAACCCTATTGTGGACCGCGACTACAAAATCCGGTTATATTGAATGGTTTGAACCTTACCAAAGGCTCAACTACTTCTTTGCCGGAAAAATATAAACATTTAGGTTTAGGGGTCAGTGTTATTTTACAGTCTGCAGAAGTACTTCAAAATAATATTAATTTGAGCTTATATTTTGATAAGTTTTTACGTCACTTAAACTATTGGAAAAGCTACAGTGGCTGATGAAAGCTACTACCAAAAAAAATTAATAACTTTTTTCTATGTAATTAATCTGTTCCAATTGTTTTTTATTTTATAGATTGATTTTTAAATTTAACGAAAATGGAGAATTGGGACACTGAGAAAAGAATTTGGATTGTCCGCCGCTATCACGCATTGGAGTCCGTAGTTTTGGTACAAAGAGGCGCACGTTTAGCGGCACTCCTCATAGCAAATGGATTATAATGAGGCTCGTAAACAATTTTGCTGAGCATGGGTCAATCGCAAGAAATCCTTATCATCGAAATCCTTCAGTTTGGACGCAGGAAACTGTCGCTGCTGCCATACAAGACAATCCCAGAGTTTCGACAAGGAGCTTATCTGCTCAAACGGGTATCAGCAAACAGTCACTGCAGACGATTATGTACAAGGATTTGAACTTATTCCCTTATAAAATTCGAATAACAAACAAACTCAACGCAGCAGGCTTGCCGATTCCCTTGGAATTTTGCCAGAAGATCCTTCAAATGGTGGAAGAGGACGAAAACGTCTTAAACTACCGTTCAGGCAATGTTGATAAACAAAATTGTCGAATATGGAGTGATTCTAACCCACAGATACTCCATGGGGCGGAATTACATCCACTTCGCGTAACAGTGTGGTGTGCAGTTTCATCAAAGTGCATTGTCGGGCCTTACTTTTTCGAAGAGAACGGTGTTACTCTTACGGTCACTGCAAACCGTTACTTAAAAATGTTGAAAGAGTTTTTTTATCCAGAACTACGCCGAAAGAGAATCACTTTCAACTCTGTGTGGCTTTGATAAGCTATGTGGTTTTGATAAGCTGTGTGGTTTTGTTTGTGTGGTTTCAATAATCTGATTTCAAGAAACTTCACATTCCGTTGGCTCCCAGGTCTCCTGATCTTACTGCGCCTGATTTCTTCTTGTGGGGTTATTGCAAACAGGAAGTTTACAAAACAAAACCAACAAATTTGAATGACTTAAAGCAATCCATTCGAACGTTAATTGAGACAATTCCCGCTGCAACTCTTCAGGCGTGGTGGCCATTTAAATTCCATTATTCTTAAAACCAATTAAGAAAACTTAATAAAAATGAATTATCTTTCAAATGAATCAAGAAAAAATAAATTACATGAATTAATCAAAAAGTTAGTTGAGTTTCTTAATGTAGCAATATTCATCAGCCACCCTTTACGATGAAAAGTTGCAATATACTGGATTTGAAAAATATTTAAAAAATGGAGAGGGGATCATATGATTTGCGGTATATCAAGATTGATATATCTACAATTCGTCCTAACATGTCACATTAGGCTCGTATATGACTTCTCGCATGCGATTCATCTCAGACATGCCGTAGACGATTCATCGCGGACATGTCACAAACGAAAATTTTCGCATTTGCTGACTGAGTCATTAGTGTGTCGTCAATAACTTTCCTGCTGCGTAATGACTGGTAATAATAGAACATGAAGTGACTACAGCTTACAAAGGTGCTGTTAAAGTAATTCGAAGAAAACGAAAAGGGTTTTCGTCTTGTACATGATCAGGAAATTTTATCTTTCTCGATCGAACCGTAACGGACGAATCTAGGTTGAGAGAGAGGAGGAGTGGCAAGTGGCAACAGCAATAGTTGCTATAGTTTTGCCGCTCCGAAAGACGAACAATTGCATTTTATTCAACAAAATATCTGAAAACGAAGCTTTAATTTTCTTCGATACTAAGCCCAACAATACCGAGAATTAAGGCAATGATTATCTCCATGTAAATCAAATGGTTTAAAATTTATTTTTACAAAACAAACAACACATAAAGCTGGATATAAGCTATTATGTGAATATGTCACTGAATGAATTTTGGACTACACATCACCACCATATCATCTGTCATACCATCTCTTCATGCTAATGTACATACACATGTTCTAGGTATGTTTTTTATTTAAAACATTTTATTACATGATTTTATCTTATTCACATTGTTGTTAATCCGATTACTATATTGATTGTAAAAAAAATACTATTTTAAGTATTCAAATTAAATTGTTCTATTTATATCGCATATAATAAAACCAGAATGGATATTTCGTTTACTATACACCAGATTGATACAAACATACTACAAAATTTTTCATTATATGTCATGAAACATAACATTTATAAAAAATTGTATAGTTTTGGACGTTTTACATGCAGTCATTTAATTGTAAATACATGTACGAACAAAAAAGCTATTGTTGTGAAGCTCGATTCATTGTTTATTTCGATATAGCGTTTCAACAATAATCTAATTGAGTTTTATATGATTTTATAATGGCTTTCGGAAAATCTGTGAAAATTTTTCGTTCAAACAAACCCAAGGTCAGAAGACCCAATTTTTTATATACCTTCTTTTATATTGAAGTTTATAAAACACAAATAAAATACCAAGCATGATATATTTAATCAAATTACACGTATGTATATAGGATACATTACTAATACACTATATCATACACAAAAAGTTGATTTTCTCTTAACGTATTTATATATTTTTCTACCCTAAAGGCTTTTGGTGAAAAAACACAAAAATTTCCTTTTTATTTTCTCTGTTGCTCAATTTTAAATTTAATATTATGTTTTCTTCAATTCTGGATAACTTTTGTAACATTTTGGTTGAATAATTTATATAACGAAAATCAAAGCTTTGTACATATGTGCATACACATGTAGCAAAAGCTCAATTGAAAATTATAAAACAATAACAATGTAAGTACGTCAAAACTAAATATAGACATGCCTTATACGAACAAACATGCATAAATAAATATTCTTCAAATCAATGAACTAAAACAATATGTATATCATTCGAATTTGTTGTGTGTATTATTTAGATATGCTAATTAAATTCTGATAAATAAGGGGAAAAAATAGATTTCATGTTTCGCGAAATACACAATAAAATACGTAGCTAGCGTGGAATATTAAAGCTATTTCCGATTGGAAAACTAAACGTTACATACAATTCTTCCGACTTGTCTGTGACGCCTTGTGTTAGTAATCAATAAAAATATAAACTATTTTCCTTTTATTAATTATGCAGATATAATAATATTTTTAGATTTATTTTATGGTAAGAAAAAAGACAAGTTGCTGGTTATAACAAATGTGAACAAAAAAAATTTAGTTTTGTAGTTCTCGCATCAAGGTTTATGTAAATATGTACATGTTATTTTAGGTGTAATGTTAGGTTTTTGTTTTACTTGTTAAACGAGCTTATTTCTGTTTTATATAATACTAGATAAACCAGGAACCTCACCTCTCCTACCCCTCCACCCCTCCCCTTAGACTAGTATCTATGTAGCATACAAAGCGAATTAACAAATCAGTTCTAAGATGTAATAATTTCTAAGAGTCTATCAGGAGACTTCCAGTTCAGTATCTCAAGACTTTTCGGAACATCGACATCCTTTTATCTTATATTAGCCGCCGAACTCTATGAAAATTGCATACAGTTGGCGCTTCTAGGCTCGCGAACTGTTGTCATCTTAATTACCAAAATCATCACCAATTTAATTTGAAATTTTCATATAACCCAAAATTTTCATAACGTTGGCCTTGATTTTACTCAACATGTTGCAAACTGTTGGGTGATCTGAAAGCGACCAATGATTGTGCAATCTTAGGTTCAGGTCGATTAAACGGACCTCCGTGCTAGCCCGAATTTTTAATTTCTCAGCCCGAAATTTTAATTTTTTACTTATGGCAATACTTCCGTGAAATATTAGGTTTTTGTTTTACTTGTTAAACGAGCTTATTTCTGTTTTATATAATACTAGATAAATCAGGAACCTCGCCTCTCCCTCCCCCCCCCTCACCCCCAGACTAGTAACTATGTAGCATACAAAGCGAATTAACAAATGAGACTTCCAGTTCAGTATCTCAAGACTTTTCAGAACATCGACATCCTTTTATCTTATATTAGCTGCCGAGCTCTATGAAAATTGCATACAGTTCGCTCTTTCAGGCTCGCAAAGTGTTGGCATCTTGATTACCAAAATCATCACCAATTTAATTTGAAATTTTCATATAACCCAAAATTTTCATAAAGTTGGCCATGATTCTACTCAACATGTTACAAACTGTTGGGTGATCTGAAAGCGACCAATGATTGTGCAATCTTAGGTTGAGGTCGATTTAACGGACCTCCATGCTAGCCCGAATTTTTAATTTTTCAGTCCGAAATTTTAATTTTTTACTTATGGCAATACTTCCGTGTAATATTAGGTTTTTGTTTACTTGTTAAACGAGCTTATTTCTGTTTTATATAATACTAGATAAACCAGGAACCTCGTCTCACCCCCTCCCCCCTCACCCCCCAGACTAGTAACTATGTAGCATACAAAGCGAATTAACAAATCAGTTCTACGATGTAATAATTCCGAAGAGTGTATCATCTTATATTAGCTGCCGAGCTCTATGAAAATTGCATACAGTTCGCTCTTTCAGGCTCGCAAACTGTTGGCATCTTAATTACCAAAATCATCACCAATTTAATTTGACATTTTCATATAACCCAAAATTTTCATAAAGTTGGCCATGATTCTACTCAACATGTTGCAAACTGTTGGGTGATCTGAAAGCGACCAATGATTGTGCAATCTTAGGTTCAGGTCGATTAAACGGACCTCCATGCTAGCCCGAATTTTTAATTTTTCAGTCCGAAATTTTAATTTTTTACTTATGGCAATACTTCCGTGTAATATTAGGTTTTTGTTTTACTTGTTAAACGAGCTTATTTCTGTTTTATATAATACTAGATAAACCAGGAACCTCGCCTCTCCCTCCCCCCCCCCTCACCCCCCAGACTAGTAACTATGTAGCATACAAAGCGAATTAACAAATCAGTTCTAAGATGTAATAATTCCTAAGAGTGTATCAGGAGACTTCCAGTTCAGTATCTCAAGACTTTTCGGAACATCGACATCCTTTTATCTTATATTAGCTGCCGATCTCTATGAAAATTGCATACAGTTGGTGCTTCTAGGCTCGCGAACTGTTTGCATCTTAATTACCAAAACCATCACCAATTTAATTTGAAATTTTCATATAATCCAAAATTTTCATAACGTTGGCCATGATTTTACTCAACATGTTACAAACTGTTGGGTGATCTGAAAGCGACCAATGATTGTGCAATCTTAGGTTCAGGTCGATTAAACGGACCTCCATGCTAGCCCGAATTTTTAATTGTTCAGCCCGAAATTTTAATTTTTTACTTATGGCAATACTTCCGTGTAATGTTAGGTTTTTGTTTTACTTGTTAAACGAGCTTAGTTGTTTTATATAATACTAGATAAACCAGGAACCTCGTCTCACCCCTCCCCCCTCACCCCCCAGACTAGTAACTATGTAGCATACAAAGCGAATTAACAAATCAGTTCTAAGATGTAATAATTCCTAAGAGTGTCTCAGGAGACTTCCAGTTCAGTATCTCAAGACTTTTCGGAACATCGACATCCTTTTAACATATATTAGCTGCCGAGCTCTGTGAAAATTGCATACAGTTGGCGCTTCTAGGCTCGCGAACTGTTTGCATCTTATATACCGAAATCATCACCAATTTAATTTGAAATTTTCATGTTGGGTGATCTGAAAGCGCCCAATGATTGTGCAATCTTAGGTTCAGGTCAATTTATTTATTTATTTACATTGAAATAAGTCTACAAATTTGACTTGAAAAAATACAAAATATAATAAATCCGCGTTGGATTTGAAAATATGAAATAACAAATAAAAAAAATCACTGAGGGTCATAGAATTGCCTTAATCTACTTTTAAAAGTATCTTTAGTTACACAAAAATCAAATAAATAGTTAATTCTATTGAAACTCTTACACATCATCTTCACTGGTTCATTATCGCCATAGTTGGTTCTATGTCGGTAGCTGTCTCCCAGGAACCTTTATTTTGATTGACTTTAGCACATCCGGTGCGTCGATTAGGCCTAGTAGGAGATTTCCAATAAATGTATTTTTTAGCAATTCGCGTCTATTTTCTAGAGTTGTTTAGCTGTATGTCTTGCACCCGGTTAAATATGGTTGTTGTCGCTGTATGTTTACGTGGTATGGTAGACCATGATCATAAACCCATCCGCCTTTCCAGGTCAAGTAGCTTATAAACTTCTATTGAATTTTCTCAATTCTTTGGATATGATCTTCGTAGAACGGACACCATACATTTACAGCATATTCCAGCTGGGATCGAACGTAAGCACAATACAGGATCTTAATTGTTTCCACATCAAAAATGTCACCCGTCCAACGTTTAACAAAACCGAGTATGGAGTTCGCTCTAGCGATGCACCGCTCAATGTGCTTATTAAAGCTCATGTTTTCAACGAAAGTAACCCCTAGGTCAATTAAACGAACTTATGGCAATACAACTTCTGTCATGACACAAAATATACGCAAATTATAACTATTAGTTAATTGTGTATTAAATCGAATATAACGAATCGTGGCTTAATAATAGATCAAAACTTGATAGGTCAAGTTTTGTGAACTATAAATTCAGCTTGAGAAAAAATTTGTCAGGGATTACTAACCCGATTACGGGCTTACCCGAAACGATTCACATTAATGGAAAATGTACATTAGTTTTCCGTAGTGCTTATATAACTTTTCATTTCCTCTAAATTTTAGTATATAAGACGAGCACTTTAGTTTTAAGACATAGTCATAAACAGTTATTATGGATAGTCATAATTAGTAATTTTAAGTAATATGTAATTAATAATTAAGAATCAACAATTATTTTAAGTGTTTAATTTTTTGTTGTGTATAATAATTGTGAACCATTGATCTAATAACTAATAAAAGTGTTAATAAAATGTAATAAGCAATCGCTCCGCACAACATTGACGCTGTAGAATTTGCACCTGTACCGAAATAGTATTAAGCCAGAATCTCAGACCATATACCAGATTCCAACAGATGAATCATATACAGAAAACTTATGAGTGATACACAGTCACCGTTCCATACCAAATCAACCCTAACCGCTAGATCCCCAGACAGAACAAACTTAGGACGTACTCAATCCCAAACAAGCTCAAAATCACAAACACGACCAATCCTTCCACCAAAACCAAGTAATTCTAGACCTCAAACCCCACCAATTCATCCATCAAAGTCCAACAAAGACCGATAGTTGCACCACCACCTCCACTACCTCTACCACCAACACCAAAAAACTTAACATTAAACCAAATTGCTACAAAATCAAACCCCAACCAAATCACCAGCAATACCACCAGTATCACCGCAAAAACCCCTCGAAACAAATTTGATTCCAATTAAAACCACAGAACCAACAACAAAAATGGCTCAACTACAAACACTCAGATTCAACAAATCATCTCAAGCTCAGTCCCAGAATTCAGTGGCGAAAACTCAACTAGAAGAACCGACGACTTCTTCAGATTCACAGCTACAACAGACAACATATACAAAACTATTACTAGAATTTCACGTAGAAACATTAATGACTACCCAAAACTTCGGGAACTACTCAACAAAATGTATTCCAAAACGTACTCATTGGCCGAACTGGAAATGGGGTACACAAACTTACAATAAAGTTATGGTGAGACAGATAATAGATTATTAGAAGTCTTAGAGCAATAAATGGCAGGTTTCAAATCCAAATTCAAATTGAACCAAATCGAGCCGTCATACGAAGAACACCTGGAAACAAATTATGTTCAAACAATCAAAACAGGACTGAATAATACAATACTAAGAGAAAAGATAATTACCTCAACAGCCAGAAATGTAGAAGACATCATCGAAAAAGTGCATGCTGCCACCCCAGCCACACACACACTTCACGATACAATTGAAAAACCGCTACCAATCTACAATCATAGACCACAACCAATTAATCATCAAATCATATGTAACTATTGTAATCAGCCAAACCACACATGGGGCAGATGCCGCACACGAATCAACCAAGAAAAGATGAGACAAACCTCAACACAAGCACAACCACATCATACACAATTTCGTAAAAACCCTAGTCAGATGTACCAACCCAGAAATACATTTTACAATCTAAACCGACCACAAATCTCTAACAAACAATATTCACCACCAATGCAACAAAACCATCAATTTAATCCATCAACTACATTCAATCAGCAACAAAACCGGAATCAATTCACTTCGACACAACATTCAATACCTCCAAGATCAAACCCTCAAATAAATAGACCCGCACCAAAGTATTGCTCTTATTGCAAAACAACCACGGGTTACACATTTGATGAATGCCGTAGCAAATTTTTCAACAAAAGCTTCAACCAAAATAGCAACCAATTCCATCCATCCGCACCCTCTGATACCCGAGATTTAACCAACAAATTTAACAGTAGCGTATCAATATGAGATACTCGCAATCAATCCAAAACCCAGAACAAACAAAACATAATAACCAGGGAAACTCCAACGGATCCGACCGGAGAGACGCTGCAACCGGATCATTCACAACCTAAACCAATGCTAATTCAAACAGAAAACGAGTACATACATTCTCTCCAAATGGGCATCATTCCCGACACATATCTACAAACTCACTACCCATCAACTACAACGAATCCCAAATAAACCGGACAGAAACCTTTTCTTAACAGTTAACAACTGAATACTAATCAAGCTTAGACATCCATCATTCAAATCATGGTTTATAAACCACCAACCAATCAATCATTAAATCAATTACCAAACACCTCTTCATCATACTTAGTTCAATCAAACAAGTCAAGACACTCAAAATTTAATTTATAACACACAAATCAATCAACCATCAATCAAATCATCAAACAATCAATCAGGCCCAGACGCCAACCCATCATATTTAGTTTATAAGCAAAAGAGCCAAGACGCTCAAAATCAAATCAACCAACTATCAAACCAATCATCAAACATTCAATTAGGCCCAGCCGCCACTTCAACACATTTAGTGTATAAAGACACGAGCCCAAACGCTTATAATATCATTACCAACCAAATACCAAATCTCCCATATAACAATCATCCAAATACAGAAACCTTTTTGACATATTCAGATAATAAGCCAACGAGCCCAGACGCTCAAATTGCAAGCACTCAAATCAAAACAAATAAACCACTAATCAATTCACAAAACTCATATCCAAATAATACCTTATAATACCTTCCCAACAGGTTTAGTCAATAATCACGACAATTATTCGAGAATAGACACCTCTTCAACAAATCAAATCCATAACCAAATAAAACCAAATGAACCTCATAATACGCAAATCAAAGACCAACCACATCAACTGAATAATCTTGGAAACCCAGACACCCTTCAACAAACTTAACTAGTAAACCTAACGATCCAAACACTCACAACCCAAGTTTCAACACTGATCAATATTGATCGAACTAACAAATCAATGAAATTAGACAAATACAATCTCCTTGACCAAGAATTTGACGAAACAGAAGAAAGTATTCTGACAAACCTCTGACATCCCGAAATAACTATGACAATAAACTTAATGTCTAGATATAAAACCAGCAGAGATACCTTATCGCCTATAATAAACAAGATACAACCATGCCTATTATTAGACTCTGGAACCGACGTTTCACTCATAAAAATAAGACACGTAGAAAATCTCGACATGAACACCCAAGACAAAATAAAACTAATGGGTATAGGAGAAGGCTCCATACAAACAACTGGCACTCTAATCTTAGAACTCAAGCTACTCGACAATTTAACCATCAAACATAAATTCTATACAGTCCCAAACGATTTTCCCGTAACTAAAGATGAAATAATCGGAAGAGACTTCTTCACTAAATTCAATAAAATAAATAAATAAAAATCCTAGATTCACTCATTCCATTCTCAAATCAAACGCTAAAATAAATTACCCTCCCAGCACGTAGTGAAACTATTGTCGAAATTCAAACCCTCTCAAATGAATCTCACATATGCCTCGCAACAGAAATAAAAAGTGGAATTTTTGCACCTCATATACTACTACAACCCCATAATATGAAAGCCAAGATATTGATTGCCAATACCTTAACGGAAGACGCAACATTAACCAATTTCGAACCAACCCTAGAGCAAATACCAAACAATTTCGAATATTATCCCACACAAACCTATAACACAGATAGGCAAAAACAAATCGCCCAAACAGTTTCTGAAAATTTAGACTCATCCTATAACATTGAAGAAAATATGTCGATAATTACCTTATGTCTACAATATGAAGACATTTTCTTTATAGAAAGTGATCGATTAAGCAGTATAAAAGGTGTGCAACACAACATCAACCTTTACACTGATTCTAAACCTATTCATCACGTACAAAGATATTCCCCAAACTTCCCCAAACACATAAAGATGAGATAAACAAACAAGCAAAAGAAATGCTTGCAGACGGAAAAATACAACCTAGCACAAGTAGGTTCAACAGCCCACTTTTAGCTGTACCTAAAAAACCTGGACCAGATGGTAAACCTAAATGGCGCATAGTTTAGATTTCAGAAAACTTAACGATATCACGATAGGCGATTCATTCCCATTACCAAATATACATCAACGAGTACTTGATCGAAAATACGACCGGGATTGCTAAAGTTTTGACTAGAAACCGACAGAATTTCAGAAAAATTCTATCTGATTTTTTTTTTTTTTTTTTTTTTCAGAAAATATAAATTGTCCAGTGGATTTAATGTTCTTTGACGGTCAAATAATACCATCTGCACATTGCAAGCTCCATCATATCAACCTGTACATACTGATATGAACGATGGGTCGGCACTCAATTCTGCACTCCAACAGAGGGTCTTACTTGTGTTTATTAACATCACCGATCGAAATCAATGACGAAAATTCGCTTTGCATCCAACCTTTGGTGAGATTCGAACCCAGTACCTCCCGCTCCAAGTGTAGAAGCTTTAACCTCTGCACCACTTGTCCGGTGGATTATTATTACTTCTCGCCATACAAACGATTCATCAGTACTTCACGTACGCCAAAGGCTTCGTTAAAATCTTGGCTACACGAAAATATTTCCAGAAACTTTTTTTCTAGATACTAGATAAATCTCGTCTCACGGGCGATTCACGTGCACTTGACATATACAGGGTGGGCCAAAAGTCACCGTGGGGTTTAAAAATTTAATAACTTTTTCGTTTATATATTTTTTTTAATTTTTTTTTCAGATTATAACGGGTGATTTTTTAAGAGCTTGAGAACTTTTTTTTAAAAAAAAACGCATAAAATTTGCAAAATCTCATCGGTTCTTTATTTGAAACGTTAGATTGGTCCATGACATTTACTTTTTGAAGATAATTTCATTTAAATGTTGACCGCGGCTGCGTCTTAGGTGGTCCATTCGGAAAGTCCAATTTTGGGCAACTTTTTCGAGCATTTCGGCCGGAATAGCCCGAATTTCTTCGGAAATGTTGTCTTCCAAAACTGGAATAGTTGCTGGCTTATTTCTGTAGACTTTAGACTTGACGTAGCCCCACAAAAAATAGTCTAAAGGCGTCAAATCGCATGATCTTGGTGCCCAACTTACCGGGCCATTTCTTGAGATGAATTGTTCTCCGAAGTTTTCCCTCAAAATGGCCATAGAATCGCGAGCTGTGTGGCATGTAGCGCCATCTTGTTGAAACCACATGTCAACTAAGTTCAGTTCTTCCATTTTTGGCAACAAAAAGTTTGTTAGCATCGAACGATAGCGATCGCCATTCACCGTAACGTTGCGTCCAACAGCATCTTTGAAAAAATACGGTCCAATGATTCCACCAGCGTACAAACCACACCAAACAGTGCATTTTTCGGGATGCATGGGCAGTTCTTGAACGGCTTCTGGTTGCTCTTCACTCCAAATGCGGCAATTTTGCTTATTTACGTAGCCATTCAACCAGAAATGAGCCTCATCGCTGAACAAAATTTGTCGATAAAAAAGCGGATTTTCTGCCAACTTTTCTAGGGCCCATTCACTGAAAATTCGACGTTGTGGCAGATCGTTCGGCTTCAGTTCTTGCAGGAGCTGTATTTTATACGGTTTTATAATAACACAAACCCAATTGCTGCGAACGGCGACGAATCGACATTTCACGGTCTTCAGCAACACTCTCAGAAACAGACGCAATATTCTCTTCTGTACGCACTGTACGCATTCGTGTGGTTGGTTTAATGTCCAATAAAGTAAACTGAGTGCGAAACTTGGTCACAATCGCATTAATTGTTTGCTCACTTGGTCGATTATGTAGACCATAAATCGGACGTAAATCGCGAAACACTTTTCGAACCGAACACTGATTTTTGTAATATAATTCAATTATTTGCAAGCGTTGCTCGTTAGTAAGTCTATTCATTATGAAATGTCAAAGCATACTGAGCATCTTTCTCTTTGACACCTTGTCTGAAATCCCGCGTGATCTGTCAAATACTAATGCATGAAAATCCTAACCACAAAAAAATCACCCTTTATAAATAACACCTGGAGAATAAACAATGGAGAGATTCACAAGTGAACAAAGAACCAGAATAATAGAATTTTATTATTTAAATCAGCGATCAATACGCAAAGAGCATATCGGCGTCATTTTAATGTCGGAATTTCGCCCTCTGAAGCAATGATTCGTTGCTTAGTTGATCGTCACCACCAACATGGCACCGTAAGAAATTTGTCTCGAACCGGCAGACCACGTTTAAATCGCACTGCGAAAAATATTGAACGTGCAGAGCAAAGTGTTAACGAAACACCAGAAACATCTACCAGAAGGCGTTCTGCTCAGCTAGGAATGTCTCGTACGACACTACGGCGCAATTGGTGCAAGAATTAAAATCAAGAGATCATCGGCAACGTCTAAATTTTGCAGTTAAGTTTCAACAGTTGGCCAAAAATGAAACCAATTTTATTGAAAATCTGATTATGAGTGATGAAGCTCATTTTTATTTGAATGGCTTTGATAATAAGCAGAACTGTAGGTTCTGGGGTTCTGAACATCCAAGGTCCATTCATCAACGCCAATTGCACCCCATTAGGTGTACAGTATGGTGTGGCATTACATCTGAAAATACCATTAGGCCTTACTTCTTCGAAAATGAAGATGGAAATCCCGTGGAACTGCCCACACTACCCGAGACACAATGGCACTTTTAAATTAATTGGTCAGTGCGTTCGCCAGATTTGTCAGCACCCGACTTTTTTTTGGGGGAATAGTTGAAGGAGCGAACATATGTGAACAAGCCCGAGACAATCCTAGAACTCAAGGCCAACATTGTTGCAGAAATTCAAACGCTACAGCCACAAATTTTGAAAGATGTTATGGAAAATGCCCTTAAACGAGCCCATCATTGCAAAGCTGAAAACGGGGGTCACTCAAGTAATATTATATTCCATACTTAGAGTAAAAAAAATTCCATTTTGTATATTTTATAATCTGAAAAAAAAGTTAAAAAAATACATAAACGAAAAAGTTATTAAATTTTTAAACCGGTGACTTTAGGCCCATCCTGTCCTACCAGATTTGTTGAAGTTTTGACTACAAATTGAAAGGTTTGCAGAAAAATTCTATCTAGAATTATCTGGATATAGTCGCTTGAAACTCGCCTCACAGGCGAATCACGAGCACTCCACTTATACAGCAGGATTCGCTGAAGTTTTGATTACAAACTGAAAAATGAGAAACATTCTATCAGGGATTAAAGGGGTAGTCATATGAATCTCGACATATAGCGCCGCATTATTTAAAGTTTTGACTACAAACTGAACGATTTACAGAAAAATTGTATCTGGAATTATCTGGATATAGTCGTGTGAATCTCGCCTCACGGGTACTTGTCATATACCGCCAGGTAGACCGAAAGTTCTTGCTAGCTTCCGAGTGGTCAATCACATAGTGCCAATTGTTTATTTATTTAATTTTAATTTACAAAAATTGGTCAAACCACCCACCCCATATTGAGCTTAAAAGCTCATTCATAATGAGATGAGGTTTTTTTATCCCAAAATCTTCCTTTGTTTTATTATTTTCCTTTAGTAATTTGTAAGTATTTCATATTTAATAAATTATTAAATGGAATTTTAATTCCTCCAAAGTGTCAAGTGTTTTTATTGGATCACCCAGGGTTTTAAGTAATAACCAACGCCTTACTTCAACTAATGTATTTAATAATTCACGTGATGTTGTCTTAAATTATTGTGAGCTGCCTTCCATGAATCTCCGTTAACAGAAAATTATATTCATTTTAACATTATACTAATAAACAATAAAATACGAATTGAAAATGAAAAAAAAAAATCAACCATTCGACAGGAAAGTCGATTCAATTGAGTTTCCACATTGTTGTTTTCCGCTTAGGTTAGGGCTGTCTATAGGCTTCCCAACAATTGAAGGGATAATTTAAAAATACATCTAAGTAATATTTATAATTTCGGGATAAATGCTATGTCATAACAACGGGGTTTTTGATCGAAACCGATCCAACGGAACTGGCAGCTTTCATAGAAGCTTTTTCGTTTGTTGCAAATATTTTGAAATGTACTACATTTACTAGAAAAATGGCTAGGAACTAAAAGATTCTAAATTAAATTTGCTGTACAGCCCAGATGCTTTGATTGATCGAGGTGAAACTTCATACTTAAGCTGTCTCCATAAATTGAGAGATCTCATAGGAGCTTTTTCTGTTTTTGCATATATTTTGAAAAGTATAACACTTTACGAAATACGATTGAAAACAAAAATATTGTTCAGATCATTTTTCGTTGAAGACGACTTTTGATTAAAAAAAACTATTATTTTACCAAAATTCGGCATCTCTACAGTCCAGGCGGATTGACTAGTCAAATTGCGTAATTGCAAAGTCGCAGCATCCAAGAGAGCTTTTTCAATTTTTGCAATGATTTGGAAAAGTTGAAGCATTTCGTAACATATTGTTTTGGCCACTAAATCTTTCCGTAAATAATCATTCGATAATCTATTTCCTGTACCAACGAATGTCATTTCCTGAATTAATTAATAATGTTAAATATTAGCTACAACTTTACAACACCCCTAGAATTATTATTTAAATTTCCATTTTATTAGATCCCTTTCAATTATTTGGCTAGTTAGGGGTAAAAGGTATACTGAAAATTACCGGTGGTCACATTACAACTACGACGACTTTCCGATAGTTGCAAAATACACTCGTTTTTCAACAACATACAACCATCGCTTTCAACAAAACCTGTTTCCACTGGGATATCCGATCAAATATTTTAGAATTCAAGCCATTGCCTGATTCCGCGATGGATCAGTGGAATCATAAAAATTGCAGTAATAGAAGTATCATCAATAATTGGTCAAGCACCATCTACAACTAAAAATAAATGGTGAACGAAGATTATTTGAAAGCAATTCGAGAAAAGAGCACCGGTGAAATCTATGGCAAAATATAAAACAATTATGTGATTGAGAACATGGCCGCTAGGAGATTTTCATATATTTCCTATCTTTTTAGGAACACACTGAAATGACTTCACCCCATTCTTCCTTCGTCATACGATATGGTGAAGGGGTTCTAATGAAGATGGAATTTCATGCAGAGGAAATCACAGAAGAATGAAAGAAACGAAGAATCTTCAAGGCTTGCCTACATTTCGCACCGAACAATACGTATCATCTAGAAGACGCTGATTAGACCAATGGCCGAAATAGTCACAAGAAATAGTCTAATGGTGTTAAATCACAACTTCTTGGAGGCCATTCAATATCACAATTTCTTGAAATAATCGAATCTCCAAACTTTTCTCGCAATAATTCAATTGTTGCACTTGCTGTGTGGCATGTAGCTCCGTCTTGTTGGAACCAAATGTTGTCAAGATCAACTTCTTCCAATTTCGGCCAAAAAAAGTTGGTTATCATCGATCTATACCGATCTCCATTCACAGTAACGGTGTTACCAGCTTCACTTCGAAAAAAATACGGACCGATGATTCCACCAGACCAAAAACCACACCAAACTATCAAATTTAGGTGAATGTAATGGTTTTTCGTGAATAATTTGTGGATTTTCTTCGCACCAGAATCGACAGTTTAGTTTATTTACCGCACCACTCAGATGAAAGTAAGTCTCATCGGAGAAGATGATTTTCTTAAAAAATCGTTATCGTTTTCAAGTTGTTCCAAGGCAAAATCAGCAAGTTCACGACGTTTACGGTGGTCCAATGGCTACAGTTCTTAAGTGAGAACAATTTTATACGGATGCAAATCCAAATCCTTTCTCAAAATCCGCCAGGTTGTGGTTTGAGACAAACCCAATTCTTGAGAACGTCTTGGAATCGACAAATTGCGGTATTCAGCAACACTTGCCTGAACGGCAGCAATATTTGCATTACTTCGAGCGAATCTTTGTCTTATTGGCACTTCAACATTATGTAAAGAAAATGTACGCTCAAAATTTTCAACAATTCGACGAATAGCGAGCACACTTGGACGATTATTACGACTATAAAATGGCAAAAGCGTACGAAAAGTTGCAATTGGAGAACGATTATTTTGATAATAAAACTGAATAATTTGTAAACGTTGTTCTTGCGTATATCTCACCATGATGAAATTGTAAACATTACTGAATACAATGAAACAAAAAATGACAGATCATGACATATTACAAATGGCCGAAACGTCACTTAAAAATCATATCACTCCTATTGGAAAACCCTATATTTTGTTTAAATGAAGAAAATTCAAAAGTAAAATAATATCATCCCTCATATGGGAGATTGCAAGCTGACAATCTCTGGATTTATAGAAGAGGGCCGTATCGTCAGGCCATTTTAATATGACCCGTGAGAGATAACTTGTCCATACCATTTACGTATTGTAAACGACCAAGGACACTTCCTTGAAACACCACAGTTAGTGCTAGAGCTTTTTAATAAAGAGTGCACACAATCTGCTTTCGATTACAAAGAGCGTGCTCAAAGTTTATATGTTGGACCATCGAAGCCTTAAATTTGTAATTTCTGGAGAAGTAGTGGTATATACAGTCAAAATCATTTGCCAGTCAAAATTAAGGTAGATCAAATTACTAATACCTGTGTAAAGCAAGTTTTCTAAAATTTTATCAAATACCGATAAAACTGAAATTTGACGACAATTATTAACTAGTTTGGGATTTCCAGACTTAATGGCGACACGTTAGTAATTTTAAGACAATCGGCGAATAAACCGCTTTCCAAAGGCATTTAAAATGGCATTTAAGTCTGCGCGATAGTTGAATATAAATTCGGTATTTCGCTATAGGAAGTGGGTAAAAAAAAATGAAAGTTGTTATTGAGATATTGGCACAGCGACATCAAAACCAGACTGTATACAATTTATCATTGCACCCTTAAGTTATATAAACAATTTTTAAACAAGTTAACGTTAAAAACAGATTTAAGATTCAAGCATTACAATCCAATTTATACATGAAAAACATGCTGGAATGAATACATATTTTAGCCCCCAACCTCAACAATGCCATGTATTATATTGTATTGCTTTGGGCTAAATACATTCAAATATTTCTTTCTTCACTGAATCGTGTCTCGTATCGTTTCGTCTGACTTTGTTGATGATATCATTGAATAAATTAAATTTGCAAGATTCCCGATTTCAGATGAATACGATTTACTTAGGTGTGTGGGTTGCCTAAAGTGTATGCCTGATTTATTCTGATATCAAAAATGATTAATTATTAATTTTACTTTCCATTATAATCCATCAATTCATATGTGTAAATCAATTCATGTAAATATGCTCATTAATTATGATTTAATTGGATATGTTTTGTTGATTGGTACAAATTAATTCATTGCATGCTTCCACCGGAACGCGATTGATTTTATTATAATTTTAGTCATCCATATGACATTGAAACTATTTTTATTTTCGTGACCATAAATGCCATTGAACTTCGAATAATATCGATTTGATGACCAAATTATACTGTTAGGCAAAACGTAACCATCATACCAATTTACGATATGTAAATTTTATTATTAAATCAGCTGCTGCCAAAATAATATAAAAGTAGCTTCATTAACATAAAATAACGTAAGCTCTTCTAAAATTTTAAATCTGATTATAGATTTAGTTAGATTCACTCAACAATTACGTATATCGGAGTACAGTATTAAAATGCCAGGCATTAGAAACCTGAAGAGAGGCCGACAAACATCCTCAAAATAATGACCAAAGATCTTTACATAGGACGAACTAAATATGTGCAGGGTGGGCCATCTAACTTTTTTTTGAACTAGCGTTTGTGTTGAGTATGGTAAGGGTTATGTCACTTCTGATTTGACAGAAAGTTAGTTTTATCCTTCCGCTGAACGAAAATGGTTGTGTATTCGCTTGAACAACGCTAGGAAATATTGAAAGATTACTTCGAAAATTTTGGCAAACAAATCAAAAACCATCTTTTCGGATGAGGCGCATTTCCATCTTGGCGACTATGTAACCAAGCAGAATTGTCGCATTTGGGGCACGGAGAACCCGCACGTGATCGTAGAGAAGCCGATGCGACTGTTTGGTGCGGATTTTGGTTCAGTGGCATCATTGGGCCATTTTTATTTGAAAATGAGCAAGGAGCCGCCGTTACTGTCAATGGTGAGCGCTACCGCGCCATGATAAACGATTTTTTGTTCGCACTTGAAGAGGACATAGGCAACATTTGGTTACAAGACGGCGCTCCATGCCACACAGCACACGTTTCAATTGATTTTTTGTGCACTGTCTTCGAAGATCGAATTATCAGCCGAAACGCTGATGTGATTTGGCCGCCTCGGATCTGTGATTTGACGCCGTTGGACTATTATCTTTGGGGTGCCGACAAAGATAAGTGTTACGCCGATAAACCAGCAACGATTGACGCTCTCAAGAACAATATTCGCATTGCCATTGAAGACATAATGCCGCATACCATCGAAAATGTGTTCAAAAATTGGACCAACCGTATGAGGTACGTCAAGGCCAGCCGAGGTAGTCATATGAATGAAATAGTATTTCATAATTAATCGGAAGGATTGTTCTTTACAATAAAAAAATAAATTTGAAAAAATATTGAGAACTTTTTGTTTTATTGCATTTAAAAAAAAAATAGTTGGCCCACCCTATACATAGGTTGTCCTAAAGGACTGGCATAGAAACAATTAGGACCGTAACTGTGCCACATTGTTTTCTCTCCTCACCTTCTCACCGAACCATCTTGAGCTCTCAACAAAGGGTAGGATATCCTGAATGTCCATATTACAGAGGTCCGTCAGGTCATTTAGAAGAGGAGCTCCCAGGAATTTCATTCTGCTAAGCACTAGATGGGAACAGTTACAAATCAAAAGGAGAACAGTTTCTTCCGCCTCTTTATTTTCGCAACAACAGTAATCATGTGAGGAGACTCCATTCTGCTCGCCGTCGCAACAATACCAGCTGTCTGGATCTTGACAGGTCTATTTTTTGGCCAGATCTGCCTAATTATTACGCATGAGGTACTATTGGACCATTTGTTGTTCGTTGGCTTCTAGTTTCCTCTTGAAATAGTAGTAATTTGCATGTAGCGAGCAGTATATCAACATAGGTTGAACTGATCTGACGTTAATAGACGAGAGAATTCTAGGCTACTTTCGTTGTAAGGAAATATGATTTGAGCGTCTTAATTGAAGTCTGACTGTCAGTAAAAAATGCGAATACCAATCAAAGGCTTCTCTTATCGCGATTAGTTCAGCTCGAAAAACGATGCAGTAGTCCGGGAGACGAAAAGAGAGGTTTACAATTAATTCTCCATAAAAAATCTCACCCCAACCTTCCCATCCAGCTCTGAAGCAACAATGAAGAAATTATCACCTTCAGTATTTAGAAATGCATGTCTCAACCAGTCATCTCTGGTGGGAATATCAATCCTAAACCTTTGTATTATTTTCGATGTTCCTGTTGCTTAGAATAGATGAGTATCCTGTATTGTTACAGTTCCACGCGGAGATGCAGTTGAGCCTTATATCTGAGCTCGCTGCCATCTGTTTACCTACGATACCTAGGAGTGCGAGATGACTGAGAATCTCCCGTGCTTCAGTGGACGTGCTCTTATGGGTCCCACTAATACGCAAGGTCGCGGTTCTCTGTCCTTTCACCAAGAATTTTAAGTTGATCATAATATTTAAAGCCACACAGTAACCCCATATATGAGGGCGGAGCGAGAAGTCTGGTAGAAATGAAACAAGGAATAATATTGTCGGCCAAAAAAAAAACATTTTTCAATGTAGTCGCCTTTTAACTCGATACACTTAGTCCCATGTTTTTCCAATTTTTCGATCCCTTCCGAATAATACAATTTCTCCAACCCTTCATAATAGGCGTTTGTTACATCGAAGATCTCCTCATTAGAGCCGAATCTCTATCCGCCGAGCCATTTCTTCAAGTTCGAAAACAGGAAATAGTCGCAGGAGGCTAAGTCTGAGAATATGGCGGATATGGAAGTAATTCGAAGCGTAATTCATGGATTTAGGCCATGGCAACTACACACGTGTGCACCCGTGCATTGTCTTGATGGAAAAGAACTTTTTTCTTCTCCAAATACGGTCGTTTTTCTTTCGAAACTTTGTTGAAACGGTCCAATAACTTGCAGTAATATTGCCCGTTGACTGTTCTGACTGTGGCCTTGATCTTGTTGGCCAATAAATCGAAGTTGTCACACGTGCGCGTTTTTGGTCGATTGTAAGCAAACGCGGCACCCAACGCGCAGACAGCTTTTTCATATTTAAATTGAAATTGAGGTGCCTACTATCTCAGCTATCTCGCGCACGTTCACTCTGCGGTCTTGTAATACCGTATCATGGATTTTGTCAATCATTTTTGATGTGGTCACTTCATTTGGGCGTCTTGAACGTTCGGCATCAGTTGTGCTTGTATGACCACAACGAAAATCAGTAAACCACTTGTGAACCATTTTAATCGATGGTGAAGAGTCCCCATAATATTTATCAAGTTTTGTTTTGGTTTGCGTAATGGTTTTTCCACGCTAAAAATAATGTTTAATTAACACACGAAATTCACTTTTTTAACCATGTTTGGAAAAAAAACAATGGGTTGTCTGTTTTCAATTTCAGTCAAAACTAAACTAAATAACAGATCTGTCTGAAAATTTTAATTTGGTCTAGTGACAGATGGCATTGATACATGACATCTGGGATTTGCGATTGTGGCGCCCTCTGTTGCAATTTTACCAGACTTCTCACTACGCCCTCGTAATAAAGTTTGGCCTATAATATAAAGCCAATGTACAATGTGAGGCTCCAGAGCTTCAGAGGAATAAACTGCTAATATAGCTTCCCTTACTCTTTCTAATATTTTGGGCTTGCAGTGGTTAGTTCCCTGTGGATTCATATTCAAACCGCAACTGTTAGCCCAAATGAGGAGAATGCCAAGCGCACTTTGCATGTGTTATCTTAAGGTACAAGGATATTTATCGCAGATAACAAGCAACACTTTCTTCGTTGGGGATAATATCCCACCTTGTGGCGGCACGTCCCAGCTTTTTAGCATTTTATCTACCCAACCCCTGAGTGACTCATCCAGACACAGCGAGGAGAGTGCCTGCGTGATCGCCTCTGGTCTAACGTTGTTAAAGGCCCCCTCTATAACCAGAAAAGGAGTTCAATATCCTATTTTGTTCAATCCCACTCCTAAAGTGCTTCTATCTATCTTTTCAAAATACACTCGTGGACAAAATTAACGGATTTTTTTGTAATAAAAAAAATCTCGCTGGTCAATTTTAATACTACTATAGTTAAACACATTTATATTTTTATCAGAAACCACCTTGAATAAAGTCTACTGCAAGCCAATCAATTAATTTTTTCAAAAATGCTTAATCAAGAGTGCATGTTGTTTGAAATTAACGCAACGGTCGACTTTTGTAGTTCTTGTATGTATTCTAAAGCAAACACCTAATATAAAATCCATTGTAATATGGCACCCTTTCATGAGGTGGAGGCGGTTAAAGTCGTCACATTGTATCAGGAAGATTTTACTCAAGTACAAATCGCACGAAAATTAGGAATGAACCAGTCTTCGGTTTCACGAATACTTAAACGATATCGAAAGACCGGAGAATATAAAACAAAGCCCGGGCAAGGACGTAAAAGGTGCACAACCGAGCATGACGCCCGGTTTTTAAAAATTAATTCGTTACGAGATCAACTGAAAAATGAGTTATTTAGTGCTCGTCAAATTAATATTAGTATACCAGAACAATTAAACGAAGATTAAAAGCGGCTTCTTCCCTGTCACAAGTCCAGCCGTTTAGAATTTGCTCATGCTCATGCAAATTGGGAAACAGATCAATGGGACACTGTTCTCTTTTCAGATAAGACCAGAATCCAATTATGGAAACCAGATGGACGTAATCTTGTATACAGAAGAGTTGGAGAAATAATAAAATGTAAGCTTTGGTCGAGGTTCAATAATGATTTGGGGTGAAATCAGTTGGGAGGGCCATCGGCGGTGGTGCAGATTGATTTGAGGATGAATGCAGACTGGTATGTTCGCAACATTCTTGGCGATTACGTTTATCCATATGTGGGCTTCAGTTATGACAGTTTTGATGCATGATAACGCTCCAGTCCACGTAGCGGCAACGGTACATCAATATCTCCAAGATATATTCGTGAACTTAAGTGACCACCAATGAGTCGGGATCTTAATTCGATCGAACACGTATGGGACATTCTAAAACGCCGTATTGCCGCCGTGTTGCATCGCAAGAAGAGTGGAATCTTTTCTTATTGTAAAAAAAATATGCGTTAATTTTGTCCACGGGTGTATTTAGTTGGGGAGAGGCTAAACTTAAAGGTCGGTGGGACTACAGTGAGAGCTCTTTCCCGTCTTTGGTATAAATATTACAATTACTTTTACTAGGAATATGACAGAGTTGTAGCCTGCCCTTGAAGATTACTACCAGGCAAGATAAGGATGATAAGCCAGCTTGTTATGGACACCCGCCAGTATACTGCTATAGGGTTCTGCCGACTTAAAAGGTTTCAAATGTGTCTCCTGCTTATACCTGGCTGTTGTCCCTAGGCCTTTGCGGCGCATATCTCCAAGCATTCTGCACTTGTTACGATCTAAGAACCATCCGGTCGTTGGAGAGAACTCTGGAGAGGTGGGAGATACTGCTTTACGCAGCCTAGATGTCTCAGACTCCTACATATTTTGATAGAGGTAGCACGAATTACGTATAGTATTTCGGCACATTTGCTGATAGATGTCAGCACCACTTAATGCAATGTGCAAGATTTAAATCTGATAAAATAAATTATATTTTAAAGAAAGTTAAAAAATAGTATACACACTAATACACCATTAATAGTAACAAATCAATGCCATTTTGTATGTTGTATATATTGGAGTGGTATTTAGTAACCTAATGTGAAAGGTCACGTTTTTCAAAAAAAAAATTAAGAGACGGTAATGAGCCAGTTTTAAGAGAACTTTTACTGTTTACAACAACACACACCATCCCAATTGGTTGACTGATTACTCGTTTAGATGGAATTTTCATCAGGCACACTCAATTTAATTTTAACTTTAAATGGATAAAAGGGAACACGAAGAGAGTTGTGCCCGTGAAGCGAACTGTAACGGTTAGACTCTAAGTGAGCATTGTATTAGCCAATGTATATTTGTTTGTATTGGCCAACCACGGAGCAATTAGGATTTGCTCTTATATCCGCAAACAAATAACAAACTCGAAGGATCGGAAGTTGCCCTTGATAGCTCGGAAATTTCTAAGTAATTCGGAATAACCACTCCATCATTTTGCAATGGTTTATAAAGTCTTTTCATGGCATTTGCGTGAAGGGCAATACCTCGGCTTGAAAATTGGGCTAAGAAATTACTCAAGGGGTTGAATGATTAATTTCAGAACGCTGTAAAATGTATATACACTAAACTAAAGCATTACGTGGCTTGATCCAAAGAAGTTGTCAAGTTCGGTCCGGCGCACACGGCCCTGTGTAAGATTAGGCTAAGCTCAGGTGAAGGGACTACTAAACCAACCTCCAACAAAAGGGACCACGAATACTGCAATTCATCTGGATGACGTCATAAATGAGTACATACCTTTCATTTTAATGTAAACCTCTCTCGCTAAACTGAGTTTAAAAGTGATGCGTAGGCTTTGATCTAATAGGATACGTTAGAATAGATTATGAAGGATGGACGACCATAAATCTAACGACCGTATGATGTTTGGACGATCATCCTAAACTATTGGCCTAAGCCTTAAGTTTTAAGAGCATCTTCGCAACTACGACAGTAATCAAATGAAACACAAAATTTCGTCACGCCTTTACGTATAAGATAGTGTCCTATAATATCTCCAAAAACTACGATGGCTCGATCCTGGAACCCTGGTTTGTACCCTGGAACCTCAAAAGTATGTATATGGAATTGTTCTGCCCTCTAGATAATAAATGAAAGACAATTCTTTAGCATATTACATTATATATCATCCAGTCAGTGGCCTGGCCCTTTTACGAAATTACTTCAGTTCAGAAAACTATGTTGCGGTTTGGGAGACGGTAAATAAGCACCCTATCCAAACATTACCATCTATTTTTCAACAATCACAGTTAATAAGTGATTTTCTCTCATCCAGCATTTGCCGTAGGTTAAAGAAAAGTCGTCTTTGAGCCTCATAGCTGACATCATACTTAATTTGAATTGCAAAAAAAATTACGGGCATTCATTATATGTTAAAAGTGCTCTATTACTACTGCTTGCGTTTGTATTGACAATAAATCATTGCAAAATAAGATTGATGTCTCTTGAATTACGATGCACGTCATAAATTTGAAAACGGTGATGATTCAATTGTAAGCCACAGTTGTGGTATTGTTTCGAACACAGTTGTGTTGAGAATCTCATGAGTATCTTTAATTCATCGCGTTTGAATCTTGCACACCCACTAAAAACTGGATTAGAGGAAAATTATAAACTAATACCAAAAAGCTCTGAGATAAGATCTGTTTAAGACTTCTAATTTAAGAAAAACTAATTTTAGACTTAATCAATTTACAGTGCAGTCTTCTCATAAGAGATCGCATACTCGCTGGCGCATTTACTAATAAATTTTTATTAGAAAATATGATGAACGTTCCAAACAGTTAAAAAAAATTGTTCTTATTAATATTAGTCAAACCCAAATCTAATTGCATCTCTTCAAAAAAAACCTTGCGATAGGAATTTCTATATTCGGCCACCCGATCATTGGCATGCATTGATCACATGAAACTTTGTTCTCAGGTATCGATGATGTGAATGTTTAAAGAACTGGCCGCAGTATGAAACCCAGGGGAACAACTCCAAGACAGCTACATCGACATACAAGTTCTACATACTGCTACCAAGGGTCTTTCACTTAGATCTAAAAAAAACTCTCGCGACGATCTCTCATTCATCAACGTAGGTAGAAATAAAGTAAGTAAATGCAAGACACTGATGGATAAGAGAACACTGAGGAAAAACTCTTTCAGAAATAATGAGTTTTTAGAATGCACACTTCAATTTTTTATACAAAAAATTGAAAAAACTTTATTTAAATTCCATCCCGTGCAGTCGCCGAAGATGACTTCAATCCATTAAAACTCTGCACTTCATTTTGTTTGCTCACAGTATCTCGACTTAAGCCATTTAAAATCCGATCTCGAATATTTAAGTTATAAAACGGACAATCGAAATGACATGCATAGCTAAAAGTTCTGCTCATTGCGATTGTCAGTACTACTTCATAATCAACTAAAGGTCCTTCGACTCTTGAGTGATACCGCTTCTTTTGCAGCTCAGTAACATTTGTGTGGAAAAATCTCGCTTAGTATGGTTTACATCATTGATTGATATTTTCAAACTTTTGAATATCATTAAAAGTGTGTTCGTTCAGTCGAGAATATTTGTCTGTTAGTTTGATATCTCGATAAAGCCATTTCGTCATCCAGTATAGTTTAAAGCGTTTAGTTCATTATAATTATCGAATTTCTCGTTACTGTTCCAAAGATAATTATTTGCACCCAGTTTGTATTTTTGCGATTTATTCATCTTTTGCTATGTGTAAACTCAGTTATATGGTTGCCCTATGATCTATAAATGCGGCATCCTCCAAAGAATTGTCAGTTATGTTTAATCCCACCAGTTAAGGCCAATTTGGTCTGGTATTTTATGACGCTCATTGATTCGGATCAGTTCAAATTTTATATCGAAAACCTGATACAAATTTTGTGTAAGATCACAAATTTTGATTCGAAATCTAGTAAGGGCCTTAGCGTTGTTTCATGAAACATGAACTGAACCGGATCAGATCAAGCATCAAGAAACACAGCTTATCAAGGTATTGTTTGTTTGTTTCTAATCGTTGCAATCTCTTCTGGGGCCGGAGCGCTCCCAAGTCTTTCGTGGTTCGCTTTGCACGTCCAATCTTACGCAGTATCCAAATCGAGGACGTACGGCTATAGGTCTGATTTACGTAGAACCAGTTGCACATTGCATAGCTCCATGCCAGAGCCAAAAGTACTGAAATGGAAGTTGGGTCGGTTGTATTGGTTTTCATCACCGATTGCAATCAGATGACGAAAAATCCCTTCTGCACCACACGTATCGAGATTCCAACCCGGTATCTCCCGATTCAAACCCTAAAGCTTTAACCGCAAATTAAAATTTTGTAATAGATGTTGGTTTCCAGAACACTTTCGTGTCAAGAGAAATATCAAGTTCCTCAGCTTCTAGAACACAAAATGCTGCCGCACAGCGACATTAGGGTTTCAAAGCAACCGAGAAATTTTATCATTATGTTATGTTTATTATCAAAAGTTCCACATCAAAAGTTCCATATCCGAATCCGATACGTTTCTCTGACACAAATCTTATCACTATTTTATATTTATATGATGATGTACATCCGATTGCGTAAATCCTGTTACAAAAACTATCTAGGTACCCCCACATTTGCATAAAACAAACAATCATAAATTATAAGCTTGACGTTCTGTCGTACATTCATCACATAAAACCCAAATTTGTTGTGCTGTAAATTCATATGCGGATTCGTAAAACCTATAAGCATTACGTTTTATCATTTCCAAGTTAAACCCGTTGATTAAGTTTAGGTTTAGAGGCACAAAACGAAAAACGCAACACACCGGTGAATAAATAAAGGTCATGGCTACATAAAGAAGAAAATGAGATTGTCTCAGCTGTTGAAAATATATACAATTACCTACTGTGCCAATATATTTTATATTAACGACTCATCATCATCATCCCCCTCAACATCGTCACCGCTGGAAAGTCAACTGAATATAAAGCTTTTCGAGTCGTATATATTGTGCATTGAACGTTGGTCTCAGAACGAAGAAAAACTTTTTTATATGTGTTGTCTTTTTTCCATTCGTTTTTCCTTTACCATTTTATTTTTCTGTTGTTGGATTTTCCATTGTTTGTAATAAATTTTGTGGACAAAAAAAAAATGTAAAAAATCAATACGCTCTAGAAAATGGAGCAAGAGCAAATAGGAGCGTGCGCGAAATAATTTTGATCGTCGTATAAATCACGTAATAATTATTACCATTATTTTATGAATTTATTGCACAGAGGATATACATTTAATGGGGAGAACTAACAAATCGTGTATTTTTGTCGAGTCGTCAGTAGTACAAATATTGGGCCGCGGACAACGACCATTTACACGGATGACATCAAATATAAAATTCACAATCATATATCAAATAGTTTAAGATAATTTATCATTGATAATTAACGCATTTAGTGAGTCACGAAGAGTTCCGCGAAAAATCCCCCCATAAAATATAAACAGTTGTTTTAACTTGAAACGATTAATATTGGCCCAGGCCCACATAGACGCAAGAATATTTTTTTTGATACTGATGACACCATTTTTAAAGGGCGTAATCTTCACACACAGCACACATAACAATCAAAAAATTTATTTATTATTAAACATTTTCATAACGATATGGTTTTATATCAACAATTACAAAAATATCATAATTTCCAACAAAAATATAATTAAAAATTTCACATTGTTTTATTGTATGACGTCACCAATTTTATTTATATTATTTTTTTTTTTGTGTATGTAGATAAAATCTATTATGAATATTTCATTTTACCTGAATTAAGTTTATTTGTTTCTGTTTTATAAATGGAAATCCAAAAAGTATGCTTTTAGAACTGTTTTAACTAAATTATTATATTTTTTGCACAATAAACTTTTGGGTTACACAAAACTTTTATTTTTTTAGTGATTTTTTTAACTTTTGACAGCACACTGATATTATCCGGTGAGAGGACTCGAGCACTTTGAATTTGCTTCTTCAATGCAAAAAAGAAATGTCAAAAATATTTACGAAAAAAGAGAATAAAAAAACGCATGCGTTTTGAGAAATGAGTGCGTTTAGTGGATATAATATAAGTGACCAGATTTTTATTTAGATTTTTTGTAGTGCGATTCTCGATTTAGGTTTGGTTTAGTTCTGCGTTTTATGAATTTAGTTGAATCACGAAATGATCTCAATCATTGATGAAAAAAACAGATTGAAGCGAATTATATCACTACTTCTACTACTTTTTAAAAATATTTTTTTTCGTACATTCAATTTGTGTGAGTATAGTTTAGCATTGCCGCTATATAAATGGCCATGACAACAAACAAAAATATCGTTGAGTTGGTTCGAACATTTTTGAAAAAAAATCGATTACATGGACTGCGTACCAATAGCCGGGCAGTCAATTTTAAGTAAATTTCTCGGTAAATTCATTTATTTTTCAAAAACTATATGACAAACTGATCGAAAAATCTGTTTTAAATCCGATTTTTACCATAATAAATGATTTACCCGAATATTGGTCCGCAGCCATAGAATTTTTGGCCAGGCAAGTTTGATTTCGCTAATAGCTGTGTTTTTCAGAAAAACAATCGGGTTGAGTTCGCAATAGCTTTTTTCAAATGTATGCAATTTAAAATTAAAAATTTAATTATTTTTAAATTAAAAACTTAGATTTAATAGTAATTTAAGCATTATCAAAAAAGGTTCTGTATAATAACAAAGTAGTTCAGAACTATACAGAACATCGATATTACAAGAAAACTATACAACTTTTATGACGAATTTTTTTTGTAATGCTTAGATTACTATTAGATTACTAAATCTAAGTTTTAATTTAAAAATAATTAAATTTTTAATTTTAAATAGGATAAATTTGAAAAAAGCTATCGCGTTCTTAACTTTTTTTTTAGAAAAACGCAGCTTATATTTCCTTAAATACTTAAGGTTTTCGTATGATTTTACAATGGCATAATCATAATTTATCCAAGTACAGTTTCAGACTATGTTTAATCCAAATTTATAAACTTTTATTTCATAATTTTGTATTTTTCTAATGCAGTCTTCATGAAACGAGATTATAAAGTTAGATTATTTTTTTACTAACTTGAATATAGTGACACATAAGATTTGCTCAAAAAATTCGTCTACGGCTGTCATGCGAGTCAGTAGTTGGTGTTATTTATTTTCAATTTCTGCTTGGTTTGCAATTATGTGTATTCAACTCGAAATTGTAACAGAATTGATTCGCATCATATTAGAACTGAATTTGGAAGAAAATCGATCACGTTTATTGGCCCATTTATGTTTAATCAAGTATCTGAATTTATAAAGGAATCTGAATCCTACTTACAATTTAAAAAAAAAAAAAATATTAAAAATTATTTTAAATCAAATATTCTATTATTTTGGAACTAAATCTCTGTTATCTTTAATTTTTATAATATTTATATATCCATGTAAATTTTGTAACTTTTGTATATTTATGTATAACAAAATGGATTATCCTTAAAGGAACATTAAATTCACTGGATAATCCGCCGTTGTTATTGTATGAGATTGAATAAAAAAAAGATATTATGATGAAATAAAGACAAATACGAGTAAATAATAATAAATAGAATAGACAATTATTTTGGGCTTTATTTCCATTTAATAGAATATGTAGACATATGTCTGTGGATTACATATACAATATTCGGTACATATAGAATATTTATCTATACAATTGCTAGGTTATCAAAGAATTTGTAGCCCCAGTGGCACTATTCTGGTAATTCCCCGAGAATAGGGAACTGGGGAAAAAAATTTATATGTAATTTCTGTTCAAATATTTTTTTCCGGCCTACTGAGGAGAAAAGTTTGATGTAAATATTTCTAAATTGGGAATAATTTTTCCATATCTAAATTGGCAGGGAAAATTATTCCCCATTTAATTTTGTTTTCAAAAAAATTAACACTAACTTTTTACCTCAGCATGCCAGAAAAAAATGTTTAAATAAAATCTTTCCCCAGTTCCCTATTTCCGGAGAATTACCAGAATAGTGCCACAGTTGTGGAACGGCAAAATAAAATTTTTGGTTCTCACCCAAGTTTTTTTTACTTAAATGCATCTCATATATGTATTCCATTTATTTTATGTATGTATATGCATAAAATTAAAATTTTCGTCTTTAGTGGGAATGTTTTGTACGCTGATTACAGCCAATTCCAACTCATCTGCCTATTGTGGTAATTGATTTGGGAAAGATTTCGCTGAAGCAGTACAGCTGTTTGCTGAAGGATCACGTGCTCCATCATTTGCATCTTCCCAAGCAATGAGCAACGCGTCTTCGACGGCAGCGAGATATTATATTTCCGCAATATGTTTTGCGATTAGTTGGGGCTTTATTTTAATTTAATCGAATTAACGTACGTATGTCTGGGGATTTTATGGGGGGCGGTTTTATATATAACACAATTTATAAATTATCAAAGAATACGTAGCCCAACCAGTTGTGGCAAAATACAATTTTTGGTTCACACACGAATTGTTTTTCCTAAACGTATTTCACATATTTATTTTATGTATATAGTTTTATTTAACAAACAATATGATTCAATTATTTGAGGCGATAAACTGACAAATTCAACTTGGATTACATTGGGCGGGGCTTAGTTGAATATAAAGATTTGATTGGCTAAAGAGTTGGATTAAAAATAATCCCGCTTCGTGAAGGTGCCTTAAAATTTTACCAAATTTATCTAACATTTTTTATTAAGTTTTCGTTTTTTTGTTTTAATATTTTCACGTGAATCAATTAGATCTTTGTTTACATTTTTTATAGAAATAAAATAAAAGCACACACCGTAAACGCAGGCAAGAAGTACTGTACACTTTTAAAGAAGTATGCCAATAGGCAAAACAGATACTCTGTGAAAAGTGAAGAAAAGTGTGACTTTATTTGTGTATACGGCCGTCTCGCAATATATGGACTTCGTATGTTTGCAGGCCCAATTAACGTAAACACGAAAAAACTTTCATACAAACTCTATGGATTTTTTTTTTTAGTTTTTTTTTACTTTATTAATTTATATCTCGTAAATGCGACAGAATAATAATTTTTCAATCCCCTGAACATGAACTGTGTTTATTTATTTTTATTTTGGTAAATTGTTTTTTATTTTTAAGGTAGTTTTCATTTAGAAAGTTACAATTTACCGCTATGATGCCTTTAATTTGATGATCGTCATATACTCGTAAAATATGTAGAGCATAGTTAGTGTGAATGAATCTTCTCTTTTGGACGGCCAAAAACATTTGAAGACACCGAGCTGCAAGCGTTATTGGATGAAGATGTTACGCAAACTCAATATCAACTTGCGGATTCATTAAACACGACTCGCCAACGTATTTCCAAACGTTTACATGCTATGGGAAAAATTGTAAAGGAGAGTAAGTGGGTGTCGCATGAGTTGACTGAGAAACAGATGGAAAATCGAAGAGCCACTTATGAAATTTTGCTCCAATTGTTACGGGAGATGAGCGGTGGGTCTTTTTTAAGAATCCCAAACGCAAAAGGCCTTGGCTTTCACCGCGTTTGGTAGGACCAGAAAGGAACCGTATACTATGAGCTGCTGAAATAGGGCGAAACTGTCAATGTGCAACGCCACCGACAACAACTCATTAATCTGAACCATATATTGCCCGAAAAACGCCCATAATGGGAAACGAGACACGAATGAGTGATATTGCAGCACGAGAAAGATCCACGCCATCCCATCATCCAGGACATCATCAAAACGCTGAGATGGGATCTACTACCACACCCGCCTTATTCACCAGACCTGGCCCCTCGGATTATCACTTGTTACGATCGATGGCGCTTGACTTGGCAGGACTGCAGTTGGCTAATTTCGAAGAAATGGAAAATTTGTTGGATGAGTGGTTTCGGTCCAAAGACGCGTCGTTTTATCGTCGTGGGCAAAAGTGTGTATATAGCGAAGGTCAATACTTTTTTAAACAAGCATTTTTTATATTGCTATTGAAATTCCATTTTTCGTTTAAAAAAACGAAAATTTAGTTGCACACCTAGTATTATACGGTGATCATCAAATTAAAGGCATCATAGCGGACAATGGTAAAATTCTGAATGAAAAGTAACTTGAAAATGTAAAACAATTTATAAAATTTAAAGGTAAATAAACAAAGTTTATGCTCAGTTTGGATTGGGGTTCTAATTTCTTTTGATTTAAGTTCTGGGGTTTGGCCATGTTTGGTCGGTCTAGTTCTGGGATTCGATTATGGTTAAATTTAACAGTTTTTAGAGCTAGATTAGTACTGTAACGTAGGTATTTTATCAAATTCTGGAATTTGGCTAGGTTCCTGAACAAATTATGTTCAAATGTGATAGTAGAACTAGACTGGGATTTTAATGTGAGTTTTGGATGAAGTTCTTTCTTAATCAATTATTACCAAATTTAGTATTCAGGAATGGGTTGGATTCAAAATGAATTTTGAACTGTTTTGGAAAGTTCAACAATTCGGCCACGCTGAATGAACTAGGCAACATCTTTTTTAATTATAGACAAATTTGGTTTGTAGAGTTGGATTCGAATCTACCATCAAATTTGAATGAAATTCTTTATAGTGAACTCTTTTAAATTTGAAAATAATAGATTCAAAATTGACTTAGTTTCATTCCTTATAAGTGGATGCTTTGCGAACCAAATTTGACTATAATTTGTTAAGAAATGACCAATTTTTATTTGGATTGGTCAAAATTCAAAATTTCTTCATGTGAAAATTTCAATCCTGCGAGATTCAGACAAAATAATTTCTTTAATGTTTTGAAAAAACTATCAAAATATTACTTTTTTATGTTTTATGAATTCATTTTGAAAAGCTGGCAAACTCACTAAATATAAATAATAATGACGTTTACCAATCAATTTCGTAATTTTTATCACTTGATTTACTTCATATTACCATTCGTCAACCAGTGAGTGATTAGCAAGCGCTGCTCTTGAGATATTGGTGATTTCAATTGATGTTCCGATTTTGTATGTGTCAAAAACTGTATTAGCTGAGGCGATTGCAAAGCGTGTAAGCAAGAATTAAGCTCAGGGATAGGCTGAACATTGTTTCAACGTTTTTGTAATTGGTCTATGAACTGAGGATCAATTGTGTTAGGTTTGGTTTTATCAAAAAAAATTCCTGGTAATCTTAAGTATTCGCCTTACACCAATTCTCAAGAAGAAACAACAAACTCTACCTTTAATGCTGTTCGGAGGGTTATGATTAGTAATGTTTTAGTTCATTGTGTATTTTTATGATACATAATAGGGATATTTAATGTACGATGTCACATATCAATCATGTTATTACACGCTGGGTTATAAGCAGGGGTTCGTTTTATTTTGAAATCTAAAAATCGAGTTATTCTTAGAATAGGTGTAATTTAAACTGTGAACCATGTTCTGACATAATACAAGATGACACTCCAAAATGGCAAATCCAATTTTTTTATTAAAGTATTAGCCACGGTATTACTTTCGGCCATCAAGTATATCTGTTAATTATTGTCGCGTCATAGTGGACCTATAATGTCTAAATGAATTTCGACAAAACGTTTACTGGTAATAGTATATTTTCCTTCTAGAGACTTAATGTCTCGATATTTTTGACTTTTGATCTATATACGCCACCTGGTCATATTTGTATATTCTTGTTAATTTCAGGCAAAACAAAATTTTTGCCACCATTTCAGTTATTGCTCGGATTTCCGGATATTATACATACTTTCAAAATATTGCAGACAAAAATTTACCGGAATTATTATATAATCAGTAAGAATATCGCAATAAATTTCATTGTTCGGAATAAAATTCAAAATAATTTTTTTTAGGTTTTAGGTGACATCAAAAAGGCAAACTCAGTCATTGCAAAGAGGCATTTGTTATCATTTCTGGTCAAACCCACATCTTTTAACCGGTTTAAAACGGTTTTCTGGAGATAATTTTCGAACCTATGATGCACATAGATGCCTCGTAGTAGAGATAACATGTGCTAATTTTATCTTGGAACTACTAACATTTATTTGTCTGCTGCTATTTCTTTAAAACGTCATAATATTTTAAATACATTCGAGTTTAAAGATTCGGAGGAAATTGTATTTGGCTCGGAAGATTGTTCTATTATTATCGCTCCAATAAAACCTGGACCTATCTAGGGGACCTATCAACAATAGTCTGCTATTATTAACTTCCAGATCCAGCATCATTGATGTACGTTGCAAATATTAGAGGCCTCAGGTTCAATCAACTTCAACGAAATGGGAGCGGCGTACACAATTTTTAGAAAAATATGAATTAAAAGCTTTACTGAGTCTACTAACACGATTCAATTAAATTAACAATTTGTTTTTATTTAAGAATCGTTTTATCCGCATGCAAGGTAATACTTTCCTCCAAAATCTTATTAAACAAATAAATGAACTTAGTAACATGATCGCAGGAGGCGATTAATTTAACGAATTTAGGTGGAAAGTTATCAGCAACCTCCGCCTTGGGAATTTCATCATCTGAGTCAGTGAAATTCAATTCAATTATATTAACAACTGATTAACAACAACACTGACATTAGTGTTGATGTCGCAACACCTCCACTCTCACAATGAAGGTATGGTACAACACACACAATGAAGGTACATCATCATTGTCCTGTATCGCCATCGTCTTTTAAATTGTTCCGCCTGTTTTTCACCACTAATCGATTGTCACATAAAAAGGATGTCACGAAACTGGACTTCACGCAACAGTCAAATACCACAAAAGATCATGGTTTAGAACAATAATAGTACACTTAACTAGTTCTTGTTCTTTGTGCTGCTTCACCTTGTATAGTATCTGAGCTATTCTAAGCTCAATCCGCTGTTCCACACTTTGATTCTTCTCTTTCACCTACAAACTAATTTTGCGGCGGAGAAATTTGTAATTCTTTTTTCAGCAAGTTTTTTTTGATTCTACTAGATTCTCGGACTATTACAAAGATAAAATATTTCAATGTCACCTTGTTTATTTGTCGTTTTTGGATTAATATTAGGTTAATTTTTGCCTCGAGTGGAAAAATATTTTTTTTCATCCAAGGAAGCAGTTTTCTCAGCAAAAACTAAACTTTTTTTTTACTGTACGACTAAATCAAAAAATAATTTTACTTACACACATACATAAACAAAGAAACAACGATTTTTTGAAGTGATGGAATTACAACGAAAGAAACAAATTGTGGAGAGGTTCAACGAATTTGTATGAATGATTGGGTTATACTGGATGATAGCCAAATATTTATTTTAAATCGAGGTGAGAAGCGCAAAGGCTCTGGCACTTTTGTTATACATATTTAATATAGATGTCGCAAGTAATTCATTACACAACACGTAAACAAATGTTTTGCAAAAATAATACAATAATTCACTAAGTTAATGTTTTTTACAATTGAATAAACCGGAAGACAATAAAATACGCAAACTGATTTTTTAAATATTTATAACGAATTTGAACCGAATCAGTTGAAAATTTTGTAGACTTGTAAAAAAAAGTTTATTTATTAGAAAATAAACATTTTGAAAATGATCTCCAACGCTTAAGAATTTCATGATTAATCCATTTTTACGGATCGCTTCATCGTCCTACATGTACATGTAGAGTTAATAATCTGGTAGAGAGGTTCGGGATAAGCCCAAATAGTATCCGAAGTGTCTAAATCTAAAAAGCCATCTATCTACATAAATATGTAACCCTTCGTTTGTTTTGTTATACAAACTAACGCATTGCTCTACGGTGCTTACCGGTTAAAATATAAACCGCAAAACGACGGTGCTCATCCCTCATAAAACAAGTAGTCATATCAGCTGTCAAAATTTTGTTTAAAAAAAATCAAACATAACCTCAAACTTTCTCAACTTGAAAATAGTTCCTAAAATAGATGAAAACAAGATATTTTTTTTTTAAATTAATATTCGTATTTCTTTTTTTTTTGTACTGAATTAAAAACTTAAAATAAATCTATAATTTTTCTGTACTTCAATTCGATTGCCCGTAAATAATTATATAAAATTGGTGAATTGTGTTTTAAAAAATAAACTTATATCGTCATACTGAAGAATCGGAGGAACCGAACAGGTCTCGCTCGACACAAAATAAAAGAAAATATTCTCAAGTTTTTTTCTTGCGTGGAAATTATAAGAATTCCTCGAAACAAAAAATTATCAAACAAAGAAATAATTAACATTTACATAAAAAAAAATTTCTATATGCGTATAATTAGTATTAGTATTTTACGCCTGGAATACACTTGATTATAATATGAGTGATGATAGTTCACCACATATCGAATATGCGAGTGTAGCTGAACTATTAACCGAATACAAAAACTACATGAAGGATCCAGTGAATGTTGAGATAGGAGCAAATTATCTATTAAATTCATTAATTGATGAAACAATACTAGGCGTTGTATTTGAAGTACATCATGCATATAAGACTGGCACGTCGGATGATGTGGAAGGGGCGACGTCCGACGATCAAAATCAAATGGGAGGTATTACGGATCTACCCGATATAAACGTTTTTGGGCCGGTTAATTCAAAAAAATCGTTCGATTGTAAATGCCCGAATTGTGATCGTCTGGTTGCGGCACAGAGATTTGCACCACATTTAGAAAAATGCATGGGTAAGTAGTTCCCTTAAAAAATCTACATTTATTATTGTATTTCATGACTGCCTAGGATCTAAGCGAACGCCCGGAATAATTGGATATTTATGATACCTAGCATCCTGGCCATAGGATATTTATCTGATATTTTATTATTTTAGTGCAAATATAAATAAATCGGCTGAATTTGGGAGCATAGCACTAAGAACACTCATCATGCTGGACATTTTTAAACCTTGGCTGTTCACACCTATTTACGGGGTTAGGATAATAATATGCAAGCACAATTTTTATGGCAAATACCAGACACAATATTCTCACGTGTTTTGTTTATTTTGACAATTGCGCAATCTGAATGTTATTGATTTGTTGCTTTTCTTTTAAGTAATTGCGAATAATTTTCTTTTTTCTTGCTTCGTTTTCGGAATAATACCATTTCTTGGAAACCCCAGAATTATCGATTCTACCTACCTAGTTTGAATGAAAATATTTTATTGTGTATTTTGTCCCACGACAAAATGCTTATATCCTTGAAATTCTTCTTGTGGCCATGAATATGTTGTGCAAATGTCAGGTGCGTGTATGTCTGTTGTTTCGATCAAGTCTCTGTCAATATTATTATGAATTGAAGGTCGCCTTGATTATATTTTGCCATCTAGGTGACCCATTTTGTATGGAAGGTCAAATGGAACGATTTGGCAAATAATTCGTCAGTCAGTTCACCCTCATTTATTTCAAGATCAAATGACTATGCTCTACAAATTTTATATTTCTTACAAAATCAGTTCAGTTGCTGACGGTAATTTTTGAGAGGACGATTGGGATGAGATTTATTAACTAAGCATAAGGTATAAATTGGATTGCGGCTTACTTTTGACCTCTTTCACTACTTTCAATTTTCTGACATCTTCAGCACTATTGGCAGAGATTTTGGGCAAGGTTTTGCATCAAAATGTTCAATTTTGCAGGCATTCTCTAATTGTTTTGTGGTAAATATTATTTTGTCATAGCTTTCCGTTTTAAAGGCAGGTGAAGGGAATTTCTTTATTTTGTTAGCCTTCGAGATGCTTGGAGATATTATCTACGAAATTTTGTGATTGTGCAGCATCGGAGCAAACGTAATGCTTTTTGGTAGCGCATGTTGACATTTTACGTTGTCCGATCGTAAATGTCTGTTCGATTTTGATTTAACTATATCATTTCTAATAGACTTAATTAATAAAAGGAATTGACGATCTAAAGTAATGTTGAATTTCTTAAAGATAGACATCTAAAGTCGTATTCCAAAACACATTTATCTCTTTATAGCAGTTTTTAGTAAGAACTAGTTGGCCTAATATTTTGACTCGTTTCGCAATTACAACCAAAATTAGAGCACGATTTAAAATGATTTATTGCAATACGTTGTATATCGCTCTTTTCAGGCCTAGCCTAGTTTAGAATGAGAGAATTTTAGAAAATTAAATTCAAATAGGTCCTAGTGTGATCTGGGGATATTCTATCTGCTAAAGGTTGAACCAGTCAATCCGCAAGAATTTAATTGACGCTCAATTTTGACCAATTGGATTAGAGTTAGTGATCACTGTGTTGATAAGATCTCAAGCGTTTGTTGGTAAAAGATTATAATGGAAATGATCCAAATAGAATTCAATTTAAGCTCTTACTGGTAAGATAAGAATATAAAAGGATGGCTTGTTTATTTTCAATGATTAAAAAGATAATTAAACATGTTCTAATTTCGAGCTTAAATGGGCTCATTCTTAATATAACATTGGGCCTTTACACTAAACAGATGTTTGTTTAAAATTCTTGCCTATTCTTTTCTTCGTATGCAATTCTTGCGGACCTCGGTTGTGTAAACGTGAAAAAATCTTTTTTACCAAAGCAGGGACACCATTTTTTAACAAACCTAAGTAACCTGTAGGTCGATTCTGGTTGCCAGAGGAATTCGAAATTTTATTTCTATCCAGTGGCACTATTCTGGTAATTCCCCGGGAATAGGGAACTGAGGAAAGATTTTATATGACATTTTTATTTAAACATTTTTTTTCTGGCATGCTGAGGTAAAAAGTTAGTGTTAATTTTTTTGAAAACAAACTTAAATGGGGAATAATGTGTTCTGCCAATTTAGATATGGAAAAACTATTCCCAATTTATAAATATTTACATAAACATTTTTTCCTCAGTAGGCCGGAAAAATAATATTTGAACAGAAATTACATATAAATTCTTTCCCCAGTTCCCTATTCCCGGGGAATTACCAGAATAGTGCCACAGGTAAAGAAAAAATTATTGCAATTTTTTCCTATACAGTATTTTCTATGGTTTATTCTGGCAGAAAAAAGAACAAATTGTTAGGAATTTTTATTTTTGGTTTCACTACTTTACGACAAGGTGCCAGTTAAAAGAACAAAAACGCTGATACAACGACGTTGATAGCAACCAAGGCATTGATTGAATCGTTATAGGCGAAGGTAATAAGTAATTATTACTTTATAGGCAAATCCTAGAAAAATTTTGTACAGTTATAGACAAATTTTTGGCTAATATTTATTACATCTCGACCACTTAGATAAAATCTTTAGTGAAAGCCGTATTTAAGTGAGAGTTTACAAAACACTTGGCTTCTTTAAAAATAGTTTAGTAAATTTCATAATTTATATTTAATTTTTCACGAAAAGCTAAAAGCAATACTCTTCTACTCTCCTTGTCGTCCTCTATCCCGAATCTTATTCAGCTCAATGGGGTTGGCAATTGCTATAATTGTTGAATTGTTAAATAAAACTGAAATACAAAGCACCGAGTTTAATAAAAAAAATGTTTCTAAGATGTTCTGGAGACGTAGGACCAGGTGAAAGTTTCTATTATTTTTCAGAAATATCTAATATTCCGTTATCTTTATATATATAATTCTTCTGTACGTGTGTGTCACTGAACTCCTCAAACGACTGGACCGATTTTGATAAAAATTTTTGTGTTTGAGTTCCTGCATGGTTTATATTCACAATTGGACCCGGCGCTGCGATCGAGTTCTAGGACTTTCTTTTATTTTTTGGCGATTATTTTTTTTTAAATTTTGAAGATTTTTCGCATATTAGAACATATAACCCCAACATTTCACCTCCTCACCACCCGCAATCTTTTATAAAATGAAATGAAAAAAATAAGTTCAAGAATAGGTAACCGTTAAAACCTTCTGAAAAGTTCATGAATAATTGAGCTTCTGAGAATAATTCATAGTTATGTTTGTTTATCATAGCACTGATGTCGATTTCTGTGGTATTCGATATTCCTTGTATCACATTTGAGTGCATATTTAATGTATTATTTATCGACAAAACATATTGAACTAACGTTCTAAATCATATAATTGAAGTGTACTTAAACACATACCTTGTGCAAATGTGTAAGATGCAGTGGTGAAGTGAATATCTTACATGATCGTCCATGAATTTTAATTGCACATGTACATTCAATGACAATCAATCTAACCTGCAACTTTTTATTTTCAGTACTTACATAACCCATGATCCATGTGGTACTCTAAACATAACGGCGCCGTGCATGGACAATGGAAAATATACGAAACGTTTCCCAAAAGAGTGTGTAAACGATACTATCACTAATATCGATGGTTATCCATTGTATCGTCATAGAGACACAGACAATGGTGGCCAATTATATCAATTGTGCATGTCAAAAGGTCGAGCGGTTGACGTTGACAACCGCTGGGTGGTTCCATATTCGCCATTGCTGTGCAAAACCTACAAAACTTATATAAACGTTGAGTTCTGCAGTTCGGCGAAGTTCATCAAATACATTTATAAGGGCAGCGATATGACTGTATTTGCTGTTCAAAATTTAAATGGTAATGACGAAATATCTTGTTATCAAATGAGCGGAGAACCTGCTGCAGCGTGTAAATTTCACTGAAGAGATTGCTCTACAACAAGCATTAACTACCCCAAAAACCACACTAACTGAGTTTTTCGATTCTATGCAACCGACCAGGTATTTGCGGTCAATACGCAGACATTAATGTATACTGATGTGTCACTATTTTTCACGTGAAACAAACAGTCAAAAATGTGGGACCTACGAAAGCGAGGCGTTCCAATCCAAGGATACGACGGCATATTTATGGGACATACATTAGGCCGATTATACACAGTCCATTAAAAGCGAAGCGAATGCTTCTTCTGACAATGACAACCATCGGGATCTTACACTTGCAGATGCAGTACTAAGTTCCTCTCCTCATCAAATTCGTCAATTTTTCGCCATATTGTTGAAGACATCTTTTCCGATACAAGCTTCTGTTCTCTGGTACAAATATAAAGATTCAATGAGCGACGACATTCTGCATCGAATCGGGCCGCTGATCAAGACACCGAAAAATATAACGAGGCGTTAATAAAGATTGATGATATTTGCATTCTCATTTCGAATATACCACTCATTCATTTCGGAATACCATCGTCTAACCGGCCCCACACAAACCTCTTTAACAGCGATGTTCATCGCGAACAACAATTCGATGCGGCCTCTTTGACTACTTTTGTTGCAAATAAATAGCAACTGCTCATTGCTGAAATTTCAACACAACATGCATGGCATCAATATGGCAAAACATTCCTCATCTCACTGATACTTGCCGCGCATTCGATCACAAAATCATATTGCGTTGGCAATTGCTTCATCAGGCATTGCAGTTGCTTTTGGAGGACTGTTTTTGCTTGATGATGGACGGACTGCACATTCAGCACTCAAGTTGCAATTGACAGTTCACACAAATCCAGACGCAATGTGCAACATAGAGAAGCATTCCGGCATGGCTAAAATTTTGCAAAAATGCAAAATTATTATTTGGGATGAATGCACTATGGCCCACAAGCATTCACTTGAACCTGTGGATAGAATGATGAAAGATCTCAACGGTATTATTGTTTGCTATTATTTAATCAAAATTAAAATTGTCCAAATTTGCATCATACGTTATTGGTAAGGCGTCATCTGTCTCGTCGACAGCGTGCAAACGTCAATTTTCATGAGTCGCCGCATCTCAGCAGTCTGTACAACATCTGTCGGGTCCGCTACTATTTATTATAATTTTGTCTATTATGGATGTGTTAATGTTGATCTTATGCTTACAAAGTGTAACTGTTCTACTGTTGGGTTGTCGGTAGCATCGACACCATGCAAATCTTGTTTGAAAATTTGGACCAAGTTTAAGTAAAACCTCATCAAATATGTCTTCATCAGTATGTGATGAGTCTACATCTTATGCTGTACCTGTATTAAATACAGGGTGGGTCAAAAGTCACCATGGGGTTTAAAAATTTTATTACTTTTTCATTTATATATCTGAAAAAGATTATTATTTTCGTTAGACTGGTCTAATCTTTTTTCTTATACCGATGTGAATGATATTCTTCAAGAATTTAATTAGAATTATATTTTGTATAGCCTAAACAAAATTAAAAAATTGATTAATCAAGCCAGAGGTAATTTCTATTTTAATAATGCGTGTAACTCAAGGATAACCTGGAACAACTTGAAAAATCTTCGAGCTTTATCTTCCACAGGCAGCACAAATATTGGATTTTCTATCGAAGATATTTTAATTGGGTTAAGCAAATTTGGGGCTCCGGTGGGTGTTCTATCTATACCTGATTTGGATTTTTATGAATTCGTTGACAGTAACTGTTTTTTGTTTGACAGTTTAGATAAATTTATGGTGTTGAATGTTATTCGTGCTGTGAAATCGGATCTGAAAGTTTACGGTTTAATTATAAATTTTTATAAATTTATTTCTTCCGCATAATTATATTCATCATCAACTAGTGTTTAACAAAATCATTTTTTCCACATGTATGGAAAGTTGGCACGAGTAGTATCTAATATTGTGGACATTCGTCCAAGTAGTATTTTGGCTGCTGTTTCAGAGATTATGGAGAAGATTGTGCAGCTGCAATATATAAGCAATACAAAACAATTTTATTGGTCTTTCCCTTGCGTCTACAACGGTTCGCATGCGGTTCCTCATTGACCTTATTAAGGTTTTGGCAAAGACTTGGGGGATCTCACTCCACTCATCCAACGCAATCTTGAAGTCACTGATTACTAAATGGTACCGGATTTCTGCCTCGGATTCTCCGTTTTAGTTCGTCCCATAAATGCTCAATTGGATTCATGTCTGGACTGAGGGCTGGCCACTTCAACGTCTCGAGTCCAATCTTATCCATGAGATAGCTGAGTGGTTCGAGCTGTGTGATACCGGGCATTGTCATGCATCAATATGAAAACTTCCTCTATATATCCTGCGTAGGGCACTACCCGAGAATGTCTTCGATATTTCATTCAGCGGTCAGACCTTCTCTACGGCCTCCACCGGATACGAAAACAAGATCTGTTTTTCCCTCAAGCGATATGCCATGTACGAACCGTCATCGTACGAACTGTTTTAACAAAACAGTGCTGCGAAAATCACTCTCCTGAAGAGCTCCACCTCGAACTTGTCTTAGCTCCTGCTGCACATCGACGCCCGTGAGATTGTGATTTCACAGTGAAGTAAGGACAATAAATCGATCATCCTTCTCAGATGTACACCGATACCGGCTGGTATGTGGTCTTGTGGTCTATGATTGAAGGTATCAATTTCCTGAGACCTTATGGATACTCTTGAAACAGCAGATTGGCTCATGTCCTTCTTGCAATAAAGCAAGAATATGTGCGAATTTTTCTGGAGTAGTATCCATGGTTTTGAGGAAACAGCGAATGAAACTGGTAGAGATTTGTTCAGGTCAACGTCTGATAAGTGACTGATGGTATTAGACAGGAGATTGCAGCACGTCAATTGTTTTCACCGAAACATCGCATTTTGCTACGATTTGACTTTAATTTGAAAACTATTTTATAGACTTTAATGATAAAGGTGTCCTTGTAAGGATAAAATACTAAGCTGTCAAAAAAAGTTGTTTTACGAAAATCAGTGGAGCCATTTTAAAAAAATGTGCGTTTGTGTACGCGCGAGGTTTGAGTCGATTTAGTAGCTCGCGAATGTAGTTTGTATAAGCTTAGATTGATACAAATTTGCCCAATTGATTTTCGCGTATAATTAAATAAATGCTTAGTTGTGCTAATTTTCACTTATTGTGATGTAGCTTTTGGTGAATGTGGTGGTTCATCGAAACGTTTGCTTTAAGTTACTTTTAATAATTGCGATGCGACTTGTTTGATTATTATCTCAGAACCGCTTATTTCAGAACTGCTCTTTTTATTTTCCGATTAAATCATTCAGGTTTAGCAATGTATTTGTACGAAAAACTGAATTTTTCAAAATTTTTACGCACGAGAAATATCAATCTGCCTATTAAACGCAATCCTACTTTTTCTATGGTTTTGGGTAGAGCGTAATTATTTTTTTTGTGTATCTTGTAAATATGTCTGTAACATAAAAGCTTAAACTTAAGTTATGGCTTAATAAATTTTATATTTTTGGGTGTGTGAATATGACTCCGTCCTATTCATTAAAATAAAACACATTTGCTTGCTTAGAAAATGAAAGGATTATTTATTACTTTGAATTGGTCCATCTGCAGCTACAATTTTCCCCTCATCTTTCAGGTAATTTACGAATTCCGGAAATCCTGGTCTTTGGAGGCGATCCAATCAATAAGCCAATTTTCGATCTCTACGCGAGAACCGGACCGTTGTTCAGAAAGAAACGACCGCATGGACCGGGATAAATAGTAGTTTGAAGCAGCTATGTCTTTTGAATACGGTGGGCTAGAATGTCCTATCCTTTTAAATAATTTTTCACGACGTTTGCAACATGTGGTGCATTGTCGTGCTGAACAATTAATTTGTTAAGCATTTGTGAGCATACGCTTATTGCAATGAATATCTCGCTTTGGTTGCGATGGCCCAGCTTCACCCAAGATTTTTTGTGTTTGGGACTCTCATAATAAAACCATTTTCCATCTCCAGTAACTATTCAATTCAAAAAAACCTGTTCTTTGTTGTCTTTGAAGCAGTATTTTTCAAATGGTGTTTATATGGAATAAAATTCGACATTTTCAAGGAGTTAAAAAAATTTATTGTTTACACTTCAACCAAATGTCTCAAACTGCGTTTGACATCTGCCATCAAGTACAAGGGCGGAGTCATATTCACACATCCAATATTATTATTATTAATATTCATAAGGATATTTTCAAATTGGAAGTTGATGTGGTCTTAATATAGCTTTGAGAAAATAAATACCAAACTATTTGAAATTCCCTTGTTATTATGGGATATGCCATTTTGAAATAATATTATAACGAATTCTACTTCTCACAGATATAGTACTTGGTGGTTCAGTGGTTAAGGTGTATACCAGCAAGTGTTACCATTCCACAAAGGTTGCTGGATCGACTCCATCTCGAGGTAGTAAGCGCAAATATTATTCTAAACTAACATCGATGTTACCGGATCAAGTATTCCTCCAATACGGATTTTACAGCGGCATACTTACTGGAATAAAGAAAAACATGGAAACTATTGGAATTAACAACGGCGTTATCATCGTCACAACAGGGGAAATTAGTAAACCACCTAACTAAATTGATAAAATAAATAGACTAATCTTTTGAACAGTGGTGTATGATTAACTAAGCGAGAGCAATTTCGAATACAGTTGTAATTTTTACATTGAACAGTGCAAGTTGAACAATATAAAGTAGAAGTGAAATAGTGAATTTGTTGAACAAGGTAAAGGTAAATAAAATTTGAAACCTAAACCCTTGATGTTTGAATACCTTACGGATCCGTATCGAAGCCCGAAATTCATAATGTTTGGTGTCAAAAATGGGATTTTGCAGATACCAAATACCAGCCATAATTAGTTTAGCAGACATTAATTTCTACAAGAAAAAGTTTTTGTGGAGGCTGTAAAATGTTAGAAGGGAAGCCCGAGCATACAGTTATGCATCTGGAGGGCGATAACGATCATCGTCCTCCAGAACCATCAAGAATGACAATGTTGAATCATCAGAAGATTAACACCCCGATTACGCTAGTCGAGTCGATTGTCGTTTCATGTGACTATTAAAATTTGCAATTTGTATGAACAATTAGTCAGTTGCTGCCAATACGGGACTTGAGACGAAAGAAACAATTAAAAACTGTCATTTCGAGTCGTGTAAAATTTTGAAGTGACTCGAAAAAACATAAAATACGCCGATTGTCGTTTGAAGCTACAATAATAAACATATTAGATATGTTGACAAGGCAGGCGAATTCGGTTTCATATTAAAAGAGTCACTTGATACGAAAAACGACACGACTAGCGTAATTGGAGAGTGTAAAACGCCTGCCGGACAACCAAAATCAGCATGGGAGATACGATGAATATACTGCTGCTTCAGGAGAGAATAAACATTAAGTTGGACCAGCAAAAGGTTTAAATTAGACAAGTTAGGTGTCAAATTGGAGGAGCGATGTGGTCGATTTGTCGAGCTACAACAACAGCACACGAATCGTGAAGTTTAATCAAGTTTGTCAAAAACATCGAGCAAATTATACGAGCCAAATAGAAAAATTGAAACATACAAGATGTGGGACGGCCGAGTTGAACGGTTGGAGTTAAAAATCCAGCAGGAAGTGGAAAGTAAAATTAAAGACATTCATGCCTGCTTGGGGAAGCATATTTCACACCCCCATGAAGGAGGTTCAAGATTCTAAGGGATGTTGTTGCTGGAAACTTGAAAGATGTTTTGGAATCATCAACATTCGACGGTAAAACACTTTGTTCGAAGAAGTTATTTTTCTATATATTTGGTTTACCTTATTGTTGGTACTAAATTGGCGTTAGTTTGTACCATTCATAGATAGATGGCTCAAGAGTACCTATCCCTTTTATGCACGTTAAAAATTATTTGACACCTTTGCATTGGTAAAGTTCATTGAAGCCATTTTTGTAGCTTTGCCCTTATTTTAGGAGACGATTCATATTAATATGAGCTCGTCGGCGTGGTCTTTACTGCGGTCTAACCGGTCTTTCGCCGATGGTGGGGCAGGCCGTATGCTCCATATGTCGTTTAATTAAATTATTAATAAAAACTAGTTTTATTGTTTTTTAATTTAAAATATTTATTAACACCTTATGGTGATAATTTCTTCAGTTTTACAATAACATTGATATTTTTATTTTATTATTAATTAAATTAAATGAAGTGATAAAAGAACACAAAAACTGAAAACATGACAAATCTTGAAACATATTCATATGTCGGTACTCTTCGTATCCTTCGATCAACAGCTCCACAGAAAATTGTGTCCACATCATTAATTTTGTCTTACAAAACCTAAACCCAATAATTTATAGTTTATTTATAATAACGATATTTTTATCAGCTTTTGTCATAAAACGCACTCATTTATCACAAAAAATCAAAAATATTTTTGATTCTGGTTGGCAAAAGTACATGTTATTTCTAAAGTTTTTAACGTTATGATTTTAAATGGACAGTTTGCTCAACTTATAATTACTTGGTTAAAATTGGGTAGAAGGTGAATGTTATCTCTTGATTTTATGTTACATGCATTTATAGTTGATTGCCTTTACACATATAAATGCCGCTTAAAAACGATTAGGCAGCACGTGAACGATTTTTAGCACGTCCAATTATCTGCAAATCTGTGCTAACGTGAATGATGTAAAATGTTAAACTATTATGAAAAATACTTAGGAATTACATTTTTATTACTGCAGCGTCAGCAATTTTTTGACGTATAAAATTAATTTACAATATTTTTTCGGTTAGGTTGTTCACTCGGGTTTGACATACAATTATTTGGAATGAAGGTTAGGGTCACCAAAATATCATGATAATTTTTTATCATTTTGGTCGGACTGAACATGCCGAATTCAAAAAAATATTTGGTTTTCGCGTGATAAATGAGTACGTTTTATGCTATCAAATAACATAAAATATGATTTAGCTCGACTTAAAAACAACATGGCGCTTTTAAGAAACACAAATGGACTCAAGGCTCCTCAATATTAGATTGGCCACGCTGATCCGAATTCCAAAATGGATTTAATTTTACTGCCTGTAATTTCTCGATAAGCACGATTTTATGTTTGACAACGTAGTGAAAATGTGGAGTTGTTATCGGCCAGTTTTTGACTGAATAAATTATAATATTCTATGAGCTGATCAAGAAGTTCGACTTTCCATTGATCTATTGTATAATTTAATCACCTATGGCTGCAGAACTTTAACACGTTTTCCTCATCGTTCGCAAGTTTTTAGTATTCCTATTCCAGTAACATTAAGCACTACTCGGCATTAATTCTTCTGTTACAGATCCGTCCAGTGTTGCAGCACTCACAGCTGTTATTTAATGATCAACGTATATCACTCCAGACGAATCGATAATGTTCCAATTATTTTCGTTGCAATCTAAATCATCGGATTGCTTCACATTCTGCTGAAATATGATTAAACACATACATATTTCTGTATTAGCGCATTCGTCTAATTCTTCTTCGTCAGTACTATCCATCAACAACGCGCAATTATTTCTACCTCAGTTTTTTTTTTCAGTAGTTCAACATCCACATGTCACTGGCATAAACATTCTCATACAAATTCAATGTTCTTCTTTCCAGACAATAGATTTGAAGGGGGTAAATCACAATTTAAATTAAAGGTACTCAAGATTTACATTGCGTGAAAAATTATTTTAATGGAGGGCATTTCCAAATCAAACTATTAATTTCTTACGCTGACGAAGATTCTTATTTGTTTTTGTAACAATAATTAATTATTTGTAAAATTATAATTTTCAGGTATGGGTAGGAATTCATCTCGTATAGCCAGCCGTCGTATAGCAAATTCACGTGATAACTATTATGGAAATTTTTTTAGTGATGATGATGATGAAGATTGGTTAAGTGAAAAACGTAGAAAGAAACATCCGACCCTTAGAGCCAATGGTACTAGAAAAAATGGTATGAAAAAAACATCATGAAAGTAATTAGGCGTATTCAGCACTTACCACAAGTAGGGAGGGAATGAGTGTAATTTTGTAATATTATAATTATTTTTGTTTAAATTTATTATTATTATTTTTTTACAATTAAATATATTATTATATTTTTTCATAAATTACAAATTAAATAAAAATAAAATTAATTATGTTTTATAATTAATTGAAAAAATAAAATAAAAGTAAAAAAAAAATAATTAATTTATATATTCGAGATAGACTGATTTGATCTATTATTATTTATAATAATATAATAGTATTTATTAATATAGAATATTTTAATAAAATATCAAGAAACCCCGTCACAAAATAATTAATTGTAAATTATAATTTTATTTTTATTAAATTTGTGAATTTTCCGTGTAAACAAAATAGACAAACACAAATTATTAAATTGTTTTTATATAATTTAATTATTCGTATCTCAAAAAATGGCTTAAAGAACTGGACTAGAATCGTTTTCAAATTTACGACGGGGATTTATTGAATATGATTCTAGTTTATTAATTAATTTCTATAAAATACTGAATCATCTTTACAAATTAATAAATTAATTAAGAATATTTTATATGAAGTAATAAAATTAGAACAAAAATAATTGTTTAAATTACAATTTTGGAATAAAACTTCTATTTATTAAAATTATCATCTTCCAATTTAATTAGGTTTGAAAAAATAAAAAAAGAAACCAGATTTTTTTTTTATATTCATTCAAATTATGTATTACTGAAAATTAATGTAAAATTTAAAAAGAAAATACCAGGAAAAATTATTTATTATAAAATTTAAAGAAAAAATTGGTGTTAGTTGATTATTAAAACAAAAAAAAAAAAACAATATGAAATTAAAAACTATCAATTGTACATTTAATACAAAAACCATTTTTAATTATTTTCTGAAGTGCTCAATCGGTATTCAGACGTTTCGTGATGCTCCTCCGAATGCGGGGAATCTTCCTCAGTGTCAAAATCAAGTTCATCATCGCTCTCAGATCTCTGCTCCACTGAAATTCTCGGACGAACCAACGAGATTGTGACACGCACCAATTGAAAATCAATCACAAATATAATACGTAAAATCATAACAAGTGCGGCGACCAACCACAATAAATTCGCCGCGGTCAATGTTCGTAATATGGTGGAGTAGCAGTTAGTTGTAAAATTCGAATCACCTTGAGGGATCAAACTGAATTTTTCTAGAAGGAAGCCACAGTAGTAGTGGCTGTATAAATGTTGATTTAATTCGCTGCAAAATGTATCCATTGCTGATTTTAAAACCATTAGGAGGATAAAGTTGGAGATTGCAGCCGCAATGAAACATATGAGAGCAGGTATAACAATTTTCCATGGATTTGCCACTATGCTGCGAAAAAATAAAATACAAGTTTATTAATAAATAAAATATTAACGAGAAATTTGTGTAGAATTCATCAAACAGGATATATTAAAAGGGTAACAGAAAAAACTAATTCATCAAACAAATTATGATTAAAACAAGGTGCCGAATATAGATCGTGTTGTTCTGTAACATTTTACTTTAAACTGCCGCACTCTCATATGTTGAAATTTTTAGAGGTGCAGAACATTATAACTTATAGTGACAAATGTTTAGTACTATTAAAGTCTATTTGTACCGCCTCTTCCGGAAATTATAATCTATTGATGGAAAACGATACAAATTAAGGTAAATAAATCAAAATGTTTATATAATCAATTTAAATGATTTCTTGATGAAACTTTTTTTTGGTTTACTTATTCTTTTCGACAATATACTCTTTGCAATCAGAGTCTGATTTGCCCTTTTCAAATTTGGAACAATAGCACTACCCAATCCTTCTACCATGTAGTAAGAGAAGAAAACCCTGTGGATAACGTCCATTTGGGACAAGTTGGTCAAGCTACTTCCATTACTACCTTCTGTTGGCCAGTAAATGGAAAGCTACGACTGCTAAGGTTACCTCTGTACATACAACATTTACTGTTCCAAGAAATTCGTTTGTTCCAGTTTCCAGATATTTGACCACGTCCAATTCGGTTGAGCTTAGAAAAAACGAGATATGGAAAAACTTCGCAGCATTTCTGGTTATATTTCGGCAATAATTGGTCGAATGTTGGTTTCCAAATGTTCAACATTCTCTAGCTTATCAGGGTAGATAAGTGACGTGACTAATGTTTTCACCAGCATCATTTTTGGTGATCTCGATGATCTCTTCGGTTCATAAAGCGCACCAAACGGTAACTTCTTGAGGATGTAATGGTTTTTGAACAATAGCGCGTGGATTATACTCACTCCAAATGCGACAATTATCGTTGTTGACATATGGCCGTTCAACCAAAAATGAGCTTCATTACTGAAGAAAATTTTATATGGAAAGTTTGTATCGATGCCAATATTAGCTTTGGCCCTTTTATCGAATTGGCGGCGCGAACAATGGTCGTGTAATTTTAATTCCTGCACAAGTTGAATCTTGTATGTTCATATAAAAACTGTGACTTGGGGCAAAAGAAGTTTGAGAAAAGTTCAGAACCGCGTTTGAGGACCCAGGTTTAACGAGAAGAGTTGGCTTGTTGTGTTCATTAATTTCGACAAAATTGGGAAGCAATAAAAATGTGGAGGTAAAGTAAGTTAAATTCCATTTAATTAAATGTTTCAGAGGAATGAATCAATATAATTCTTTTGGCTGGTTTACCAGAGAAAAATAAGCCTGTCATTATTGGAATCGAGAATTCGGTAATCAAAATTAGATAAGATTCCATTAAAACAAACCCAATATTGTTCATTGAATGGCACCAATAAGCAGCGTAACACGGCCCACGTTGCTTCAATTGTAGCAAATATGGGCAAATTGCAAAAAATTGCCCATATATAACATTTTCAGCAAATGCTATCAACCACAACGATTGGTAGGTGGATTCCACAGAGGCTGATTCAGTTTAACCGTGATGTTGTGGTTGGAGATAACTCAAAATTGAAAGTAGGTAACTTCAGTTGGATGTATTGGGATTGGTGTGATAGTAAAAGGGAGAATCCAGAAAGTCTCGAAAAGAGGGTCTTCAACTTGATCGCAAATTTTGTGTGAATGATAAAAATGATGGCGCCAAGTTCCAGTAGGAAGACCAAAGATTACCTACTTGGACGTCGAGAAAACCTAGCATCCTATTGGAAGGATGTCAAAACACGCAACGATGAAATAAGCCGGTCTTATGGGTGCCGTGTATCAAGTGGATTAAATTCGCAACCGTCGCCAAGGACGTCATGGACCTTAAAGCTCGAGGCACTATTAAAATATCTGGAAACTGTTCCGGAAGTAAATTGGATCTGCTGACGAAATTCCAAGAAGAATTGAAAAAAATACAAGCACGGATTCGTACTTTATGGCTGGAGTTTGAAGACAAGAAAAGGAATATTTGCAACATTTCAGCCCTCTTATACTAAAATTCGAAAAAGGAATCCACAACCGACAATTAAGGACAGTAAGCAAGCAATGAGATACAAGAGACAACGCATCCAAAACTTGCATTCGTTTTAATGGAAATGTATGATGGCAGAGATGTAAAATTTTCCCGACAAAATGTAATGTCAACGGCACCCAGCAGGTAACTGCAAAAAAATTACGAGTAGATGAGCTACATTAAGGCATCGCTATCAACGCTGCAGATGATGCATTTACAATAGAATATTTTACCAACAACATCTACGAGAGATACATCAAATACACGTGGGTAACTGCAGCAGGGAAACTTTCGAATTTCAAAATGAAACTTTGCATACCGATTAAGCCCAATTTGTGCTAATTAGTGCTCACGGGGAAAAATTAGTGCTAGTCCAGGAGCCGAAAAAACGGGAAAAGAAAATTTCAAATTTCGCCTAAAAGACGGATTAAATAAAACCCGATTTCTAGAAAAAAACAGAAATAATTTAAGCCTAATTTTAAAACTTTCTAAAGGCCACTAAACTGATGAAATTTGTGCTTATCATAGAAAAATTATTTTCATAAATTTTCATTCATAAATCGAGGAAAACCAAACCAGCCAGCCCCTGAAAGATACTATACATAAAAACGAAATACAGATGTACAATAATATTTGTGTTGAACAACAAATTAAACAATAAAAATAAACTGTTCTAAAATCCAAGTCATAAGCAATTCAGAAAGTATATTCCTGTCAGGTATGTTCATTGCCATCCCCAAAATATAGTGACTGAATTTGTGCTAATCCAGAATTGGCCCAATTCCATTGAACAACAACGACCGTTGAATGAACAATTTTCTGACTAAAAGTGTTCTAGAAACCAATGAAATTGGCACTTCTGATTGCATATTCCGATCAGGTATGTTCATTGCCATCCGAAAAATATAGTGGCTGAATTTGTGCTAATCCAGAATTGGCCCAATTCCATTGAACAACAACCACCGTTGAATGAGCAATTTTCTGGCAAAAAGTGCCAATTTAATTGTTTCTAGAACACTTTTTGTTAGAAAATTGTCCATTCAACGGTCGTTGAAGTTCAATGAAATTGGGCCAATTCTGGATTAGCACAAATTCAGCGACTATATTGTTCTGATGGCAATGAACATACCTAATCGGAATAAGCAATCAAAATTGCCAACTTTATTGGTTTCTAGAACCTTTTTTGTCAGAAAATTGTTCATTCAATGGTCGTTGTTGTTCAATGGAATTGGGCCAATTCTGGATTAGCACAAATTCAGCCACTATATATTTCGGATGCTAATGAACATACCTGACAGGAATATACTATCTGAATTACTTATGACTTGGATTTTAGAACATTTTATTTCTATTGTTTTATTTGTTGTTCAACACAAATATTATTGAACGATTTATCTCTGGTTTTTTTAATATAGTATCTTTCAGGGGCTGGTTTGGGTTTCCTGGATTTATGAATGAAAATTTATGAAAATTATATTTCTATGATAAGCACAAATTTCATCAGTTTAGCGTCCTTTAGAAAGTTTTAAAATTAGGCTTAAATTATTTCTGTTTTTTCCTAGAAATCGGGTTTTATTTATTCCGTCTTTTAGGCGAAATTTGAAATTTTCTTTTCCCGTTTTTTCGGCTCCTGGACTAGCAGTAATTTTTTTCCGTGAGCACTAATTAGCAAAAATTGGGCTTAATCGGTATGCAAAGTTTCATTTTGAAATTCGAACGTTTCCCTGCTGCAGTTACCCACGTCAGTCGGAACCGTACCAGCAACAAAAGGAGGTAACCTAAAACGGGCGTAAAATTACTATGCCAGTGTTTAACGGAAAATATCTTGATTCCTAAAAAGTTACACTGCTGGTGATGCAGCTCAACTATTGCTTCATTTGGAAATTTCGGACGTTAATTACCGTACAGCCTGGAATCTAATTAAAGAAAGGTACAACATAAAAGAAAAACTGCGGCACGAATTAGGAGATCATTTACAAACTAAAGAATATGCCATAGAAAATTTGGACACCTTGGACACCTTGGGTAGTTTTCATCACACTTCAAAAATTGAATACAGAAAGCCAGAGGTTATTTGAACAAACACTATCCAATCCAAAAGAACTTCTAACCTTTGAGATTTTATATTCATTTTTGGAGGCCCGTTTCCTAGCGTTACAAGTAATTTACAATGCAAGAAAGTTCGATAAATATAATCCAGCCACCATACTGCCAAAACAAGGAAAGGTGCAATTTGGATCATTTCATACATCCAAGAAGGAAAGAAAACCCGACGCCTGTTGGAATTGCTCAGACAATCATAAAATTTTTGATTGTCCAAAAATTAAAGAGATGCGTTTTAAAGTACGCGGCAACCTTATAAAGATGAAACAATACTGCTTAAGAAGTTTCAGGCCGCATAAACGCGATTTCGAGTCAACGAATGTCACAAATGTACACCAAGCGTACTTGGGAGACACTAGGGGAAGGAAAATATTTCTTGCTACTGCAGCAGTTCTCGCGAACAGCATGAGAAGAAATGTTTATAGGGTTATCATCGTTCCAGGTTCTCAGTCATCATTCATCACCGAAGATGCTGTGCATTGGGTAAGATTGAAAAGAGAGAGAATTTAGGACAAAATAGAAGGATTAGGATTAAGCGAGGCAGAAACATCAACAAGCGAGGTTATGGTGGAAGTAAGTCCTAGCACTCATCATTGTTCAGGATGAATATCGAGTCATTAGTGCTAAACAAATTAACAAATATTATTCCCGAAGCCAAAATCAATGGCGTTCATCTGAGACGCCTAGAGGGCCTCTTATTAGCTGTATGGATCTCCAGGGCCAGTTTTGGATTGTTTTCGGGGCATGTGAGACAGCTGCTCCTTAAAGGCCAAGCGCAATCAAAAATTTCATTTCGTTGTTAGAAATCGAAAATATGCTGAAACGGTAGTGGGAAATAGAGAAGATGTGAGGAACATTTTGTGAAACTATAATTCGTCAAAAAGATGGCCGATTCGTAGTCCAGATTCGATTTAATACCAAAATCAATGAAACTTCTGAGGCTGATTCATGGGTAATTGAAATTGCTCGCTTGTGTTAAACCGAGAAGAAGTCTGAAAAGGATAAACGATTAGCAGTTATGTACAAAGACTTTCTCGCAGAATACGGAAGATTGGCTCACATGAAATTTGTTTCCAGGAACATAGAAAATGAGAATGAAGCAAACCAGAAAATCCGGTATTTATCATGAGCAGTAACTACCAAGTTGTGGGTAGTTTTTGATGGGTCTGCTCAACTAAGTTCCGGAGTATTCTTAAATGACAAAATGCTAATGAGACCCATTATATGCAGAGAGACTCGAGAGGAAATCGTTATTTTCTAACATTTATGGACGTTATGTCAAAATTTTGAAAAACCTGGAATGTGTCACCAGACCAGATATACTTGAGAAAGTGAGCTGCTTGCTACCTAATCAACTAAACGTATATGCCAAGTATTAAAGGTGATTTAACACGCGAAGAAATCTTAGTAAGTCCAGTCTGGTTGTATTGAAGATAAACGGGATTAAGGTTATTTCAGCAATTCAACACTGATGCATGAAAACACAATGCAAGAAGAATATTAGTCTCTTATTGAAAATGACACGCAAGCCAACAAAAAACCCGTCGACTGGAAATGGATTTTTGAAACGAAACGTAATGCTGAAGGAGAACTATTTAGTTACAAAGCGAGATTAGTTCTGAAAAGATTAGTAGAGAAAGGATGTTCGTAACGTTTCGGAGTCGGCTGCGATGAAACATATGAGCCAGTGTTGAGGTTTATCTCTTTAAGATTTTTAATATCACTTGCAGTAAAATACAATTTGGACATTGAACAGATGAACGTTTAACATGTAGAAAAATGCGGCTCAATAAATAACGGTTAAATATAATTGTTTCTCCTAAATAAAACTTTCAATGAGGCCAACGCGAGGGTAATCCAGCACTATGTTTAGAGTGTTTCAATCAAGTGCGGAAAATATATTTTACTTTAAAAACATATGCATGTGACTCACCGGTGGGTCACACTGCAGTAAATTTCTTCTCGTATTCAATTTATGGAATCAGGCAGTCTAGTCTTGTTTGGAATGGATAATTTTAAGATGAAAGATTTTGGAGAAGCTAAGATATTACTTTGTCGTCCTAAAACAGCAAGTAGTGGAAAGTAAAGTAGCAATGTCAGTAGATTCTAGGATGATCCCGGAAGACACATTGACTGCAATGAAGAACATTCTGCTGTATTTAAAGGGAACTATCACTGCAAAATTAGAGATTCCTAAATTAACAAGTTCAAGTATAACTATGGCTACTGCGATGCTGATTGGGACAGTTATGAAGACAAACGCAAATCCATCACCGGTTATGTTTGCATCAAAGTGAAGCGATATGTTGTAATTGTAAAAGCAACCAACAGTTATCAGGAAGATCTCTGGCTTAAATCACTCGACAAGAATCCGTTGACGAGTTCAAATCCCCTAACTTGCTATGTTTTTCTATTCTATATCCGAAGCGGGCAATTTGTCGTATTTTTTTATTAGCTCCCGATAGATTTTATCTGGAGCCCCCAATGTTCGGTGTCAAAACTTATAGTTTGCCCGCTATTGTTCCATATAATTAATTAATTTAACTCCAAACTAAGATTTTTCATTCAACTTTTTAGTTAAAACCTATAGTGTGGATAGTGTGGAGCCGCTATCGAGAGCCAATATCCATTTCAATGGAAAATATGAAAAGGCCCTTGTTTTTTACAACCCTTAAACCATAACAAATAACATTGAAAACGCAGCAAGCTGAATTCTTGTTGGAATTGGTCTATTTCAGGTCGTTAAAAGTCTGTTTTATGGATGAACAGCGACAATACGGGCAGTAGCGGAATTTCGGATAGATAATTTCCTTTTCATCGGAAAGTGCCTTTTCAATTTTTAAAAAAATTCCCAGCAAGTAGAAACGAGCTTCCGATAGCGGCTCCGTGTAAATATGTGGAGCTAAGTACCAAGTTTTGTCAAAAAATTCACTGTTCCGGATACCTCTATCGGGCGCTAATAAAATATGCGGCAACTGTCATGTTTTGCTACAACAAACGTTTTTCACGTCTGAACAAAATATATAGATATCAGCACCATTTTGTCCTCAAACGTGGAGTTTGTTAGAATAAAGATGAATTATGTCTCAACGAATGAAACGAAGGTAGACGTGCTGACGAAGGCGCTTAATGGACCATAGTATTTCACTTGTACTACCGGGATGGGAATGAAAATTAAATAGCGGTCGGCATATGATGCGCTAATATCTTCTTTGAACGAAAGTCGTAAACCGAATAAAGTTGACAACCATTTTCGCCAAATCGTTTCTCTGTTGTCACTTTAATGCAGCCTTAACCGAATGGTTGGTTTAATTCTTTGAATATTTAAAACTGCCTGGCTTGAAATTTTTTGTGGAACTCCGAAATGTTGTATCCGCCCATATAAAACTGGCAACAATCGATTCTGCCGTTATGTCAACAATTGGAAGCTCAGTCAGTCATCGACTGAATCTGTTATTATAGTCAGATAATAGCGATTATTTTCTGATGGAAGCAATGGACCGATTAGAACAATATTTATATGTTGAAAACGAACTTTATGGTTCCACGAAAATCAGGATGTGGTAAATTACGTAGTTTCCTAACAATCTGACGTCTATGCTCGGCAGTGATGAATAGTCAGATGTGAATTGTATTACGACTAAACTGAGTGAGAGGGTGATTCCCGTTGTTGTACCATCGATAATTGATTTAATTTCGGCAACGATATTTTGCGACTCGGCACTACATTTCTAACCTTCCAGCTATTTTGGAAATTGATTACTACGCGATATATATTTGATGAATTACATTTGCTACTAATCAATTTTTGTGTACATTTCAACATGTTCTTGCAATGTTACATTTCTCCTTGCTGTGACGGGATGGCCGAGAAAGTTTACTTGTTTTACCGAAAATTTTTTTGTATTGAATGATTGGAAACATACAACCGACCGGTACTACCATTTGTTCAACTAAGTTTTTTTGTTCAAGTTTTTTGTTTCTTCAAAATTCCCTTGAATCAGTGCTCTAGCTTCCACCAGGAAAGTCTAGCGACTCGTGGGATACAAACAACCAGAATTGTATTTTTTAATCATACAGGAGTCTTAACTATTTTAACCAGTCCTATGGACGGACGTTCAATATATGTCATGTACGCACAACGTTAGGTGTTACTAGCACCTTTTTACAGCCGTGTGTTCTCGTTGATTCTCATTGATGAAATTTAAAATCTCCTCCGTCAGACAAAATGCAAAATTGCAAAATCATAATGTCCATTTAGCGTCAGTCTAATGAATGAACACAGCCATGATCACCGGAGGATTTATTCTACACCAAACCATATCACTTTCGGAGAAATTGTTTTACTTTAATAATTTAAATGGTGCGAAAAACAGTGGAACATTACCTGCACCGTGCCGAACACACGTTTTACAGTAATATATTTATAGATCATGTTTTTCGATAAATGGCAGATCACTCGTTTTATGATTAACAGTTCTAAATACTGACACTGGTTTTTACTAACGTGACTTACAATCAACAATTCATAAGTAATTCATTATTGAAAAATTTTCAAGGCTTTTTAACTATTAAATTGAAGATATAATTAGCGTCAACCAGATAGCGCAGCATAATTTATAGGTTATGTCGAACTATCTCCAGACTATACATAAACTTTAAGCATAGAGCCAGTTGGTACCTGATCTTTATAAGATGACAATAATTTTGAAGATCAGACAATGATTTTAATACTTTAAACTATTTTAAAAATATTCGACCCTTCTTTTCTAACAGGTGACGCTATTTCGAAGTTAGTGACGAACGGGATTATTATTTGGTAATATTATCCATAAAACGAGTTCGATAAGTTCATTCCACCACACTAATATACTTAGCGTACTTTAGAATTTTACATATAACACAAAAAGATCTCAAAAGCATGAAATTTAAATTTAAATCGCTAGTTGACACTAGATGTCACTGATAATAGACGATTACAATTGTAATTGTTTTTGGTCTTGTGAAGCACTGATCTCGTTTATAAACAATTGCTTTTGTAGTTTTGTGATTTTAATTGTAAATATTTAATAGTTTAAAATTTAGTCGATTAATACTGACATCTATTGGGAAATGGCAAGAATAATGACCATCAACGATATTTTGAATTTTTGTTCATAAACCGAGTGATGGTAGGTAGATTTAACGGGAAACTTGTCATAATCTATTTTTTGCAAAATATGTTCTTAAAGATCATGTTTCCCGAAAACTTGTTGTACTTTCGTTTTATGCATAAACTAAACTTCCGATAATAAGTATTTTAAATATCGCTTTTCAATTGCTGTGTTTTGTAACTATCAACGCTCTGTGACATTACAACTAATACCAATTGGCAGACATAGACCCACCGTACCAAATGTGAAAAGATTACAAATTACATTCAACGGAAATATTTACAATGATTTCGTCGTTCCTCCGTGGCCGCACGTCAAAAACATTGCGATCCATATAATTGCACAGAAACTGAAAAATAACGGTGTTATCGAAATAAATATGCAATTGCGTTGATAACCCCAAACCGTGGCGTACTCATCGATTTCGGCGCGCCCAAAAAAAAATCTGTCCTTGTCATGGAATTCCTTCTGATTCATATTTGACGGAATGTTTCTTGATGAAATTCTATAGTCTTCAAATGTAGAATCATCGTTATTACCACTATTACTACCCTCATCGAAATGGTCTTGTACAACTAATTCGGGTATTACGGTCTTGAACGTAATTTTGGAATTTATAAAACAATGCTCCTTGAAATTTATATCGAGAGAGTGAACCTTAAACCCGGCCACTAAATTAAATCCAGCGATTCCCATTAGTATCAGAATAGTGATAACTGTAAAAATTAATTTTTAATACATACCAAAATGGAGGTGTATGTCTAAGAGATGCTACTCACTCTGCCATTTTCGTGATACAAATCGTGAATCACGTTCAACTAGACAGTGATAACTCATTATTATCGTCATTTTTACAAATAAATAATTAAAATGGCGTTTACCGACTAACTGTTTAATTTAAAAATTATAAATTTATACACAACAAAGGAATGTTATCTGTCAAATTAAACCAGCTTGCCTCGTAGGTCAGTGTTACATGGTTCCACAATTTTTTTGTTATAGCGATAATTTTATTTAGGCAATTCAATCTTCAGAATCAATATTACATTCGGTGATCTTTAATCAATCATCCATTCACCAAAAATCTGTTATGAAAGAGGCAGTCGTGTCTGAAAAGTGTCACGCACCCGATAACGGTTGACTTTGTTGAAGCTAGTGAAGCATGGACTTTCACAATTTGGACAACACACTTGTAGCGATTGTCCCTTTGTTGGTGGTAAATTTCCCAGCTTCGTTTTTTTCACTAAAAGCCTGGTACCGTTGAAGTGGTGGATTAATGTTTTTGCGAAGAATGAATGAGGCACGCCATTGCTCAATGGTAAAACGTGTAGTGCTAGCAAATCAAGTGAATTCAAAAATAGCATTATCGAGGTAATTCGAGGTAAGAAAGCATTAATTGTCCAGTGGATTTAATGTCCTTTGAAGGTCAATTAATATCCTCCTTTGATTCACGCACACACCGCCCATTCCAATATTACAGTATACCACCTGCGCATTGCAAGCTCCATGTCAACCTGTACACTGATATGAACGGTGGATCGGCGCAGAATTCTGCGCTCCAACGGAGAGAGGGCCTTCGTTGTGTTTATTAACATCACCGATCGTAATCGATGACGAAAATTCGCTTTGCATCCAGCCTCTGGTAGGATTCGAACCTAGTACCTCCCGGTCCAATTGCCGAAGCTTTCATATTATATTAGAATATTAACTCTTACCTTCGGCAGAAGGATCTCAGGAAACTGGGGAGTGGTTATCCTCTGTTCACTAAATTTTGAGTGCCTATGATATCCAGTATGGAAGGGCGAACTGTTGCGCCATAAAATCATCAACTACTATCCACGGCGAACTGAATGTCGCGTCTCTCGGCGCTCTCGGGTCTTCCAGGTAGTCAGTGGGGAACCCTATAAACGGGCCATCCTTTGAATGGAATGCTCGGCGAGCCAATGTCCCAGATAAAGGTGTCATGTGACCCGTGCTGATGATCGACTACGCTGGGGGCACATTTAACAAAGCCCAGTCGTGAACGGAGCCCTCTGGATACCAGGCTACCTCCAGTTGTATTTACCTTTACCTGCATATACAGATCTCTTCACAGGTGGACCAGAGTTTTCCGCCACTCGTGGGAAAATGAATGACCAAGGGAAAAATAAAAATAAAGGGGCCGGGATCCTCCAAAAATCGGAAAGTACAAAGAAAGAGAGTTAGTCTAACCATAAAGTTGGGGCTCCCTCATCAGTGGCAAGGGAAAGCGACACTATAGCATCGAAGCCAGCAGGAAGCGGGACGCAAAACAAAATAGTGGGGGATTGAGAGAGATCCCTCCGTCGAAGCGACGGTACAGGGAGAGACGGTCGGCATATAGAGTTGTAGAGGAACAGGCTGCGACTCCTGAGGAGCAGCTTACAGTAGAACAGAAAAAATCTGTGGCATGGGCTAAGAAAACTGTTGGCTGTGATAGCTCGGAAAGGGTCCTTGGGTCTAAAAGACAGACGTCCCAGGTTGAGCTTGAAGAGGGCGGTAGCAAGCGAAGCAAGGTGCAAACAAACATGATGTCGGATGCTTCTAAGGATCAAAAACCGAAGCTATTCAATAAGATCCTAAAGAAGCATGTGCTGGTGATAGTCGTCATTGACAGAGAAGTGAAAAGTTGTATATAATGCACTAAACTCCATATTTTTGAGGGTCCTGAGAGAAAATCCGGGATCCCCCCGTCCTGTAGAGATGCGGGATGGTACCAGGGGTGCGTGAAGTTAACTGCATGCTCGGACCATAGATCGGTCGATCTCTATAAAAGGGCAGTGACTAAAGTAGGCGAGGTGTGGCAGGGCGCGAGGGTTGAGGCAGACTGCAAAGGAGAAGGGATTACTTGGCAATCATGCTGATCGCGGAGATGTTACAGTGGTGAATGTTGATTTATCTTGGATTTTAGTCATTTATCCGCTGTATCCTTCCTTTCACTGTTAATTCCTTGTGTTCATCCTGCAGACATCTAAAAATGTTGATTACCGTAGAGTGGACTCTCTCAACAGTCTCATTTACCTCGTTTCTTGTGCCACATTGTCCATTATAAGCATTTTAGGCACGGTGAAATTGTGCAGTGTTTTAGTTAGTTTGTCGCTCATACGTGTGGGAACTTCTCATTATACCAAATGGACGTCCATCATACTTGTTGATGTTGCAGACAGAATGGCGAGAATGGTTACATTCTTTGGGTTAGGCAAATTTTTTAACTGAAGAAGTGTCTTGAAAAACTTCTTTTCTCGTAGGTTTCTACTTAGAATTTCTTTGTTTAGCTCTGGTAGGCTAATATAGTGTCTGTGGTACAAAAAATCAGCAATTAATTTTTGATAAATTTTCTCTTTGTCACGGAGTAATGCGCATGATCAGGTTCAATACAAATATATTTTGTGAAGCCATTCTAGCGTCATGACATAATTAGGCGACTGAAGACCATTTGGCTGTGTGGTACTGAGAAAACAAATTTACTCTTTAGTATCGATATTTAAATACCCCTATGATGTATGCATCGTCTGGAAACAATCATTGTTACGTGACGCCATCTAGAGACAGTAAAAACAAAAATTTAAATTTAATCGGCATTGAGGCGTAAACTCAAAAAAACTAATTTCTTGTTCTATAAAAATTGATTTTTTTTTGTTTAATCTAAATTTGACATTTTCTACACCATTTTATGACTAATCTTTGACATGATGATAACACAGGGTGTCCATCCGAAAGGCTTACAATTTTTTGATGTCATTTAGGCGAATATTAATATTGATAGTTCATTATACACACGTGGTAAATTAATCATGGAAAAATATTCGATATTAACAACGAACCTTGTTAAAAATTTCATGCTTGAAATATCGGTTAAGCGGTTGAAACTCCGTTTCGGAACAAACATACATTGGATGAGAGCACTTAAACCTAGAAGGACGACTCCTTCAAAAATATTACGAAAACCAACTCATATTGATGAAATCCAGGGGGATCCCTATGCCTTGACCATGCCACCAGTTTCTAGACCCCCGGGTGTATCCCTGGTTGTACCAACTCAGAAACCTTTGCAGGCGTGCACACAACAACTCTCCAAAGCGCAATTGGATGAGTGGCATAGGAACATTTCTATATAACTCGTCGGTTAATAAGTCCCGATCCTAACTACTAAAAAAAATTTTTCTTTGCAAAATTCGATTTTATTCATCAACATTGTTTTCCTCAAGAGTGCTACTTTCATTCCAACGCGTCTATAATATTTCGATACTTTTTCGTAGAATGAATTAACTTTGGCCCGAAAATTGACTCAAATCTCTTTCCCTGAAGCATTTTTGGAGATCACAGAACAGGTGATACTAGTAGTAGTCGCTGGGAACCAGATCCAGAGAATTGCCAACGACTTGTGACACGTTGCATTCTCATGGTGAAGAACAATTTTTTCGTTTGCAACTTCTTCCTTCAAACGCACCTATAATGCCTTGTAATATTAGCTTTTGATGTTTTTTCCTTTCTCAAGATGGTCGACGAATAAAATATCATGCGCACTTCAAACGACGGAGGTCAAAATCTTACCGGCCGACATTTGCGTTTTTGGTCGCTTCGAGCGTCTTTCACCGACTGCTGTCCACACAGTTGATTAGCGATTTGATTTCGGAGTGTAGTGGTGGATCAATGTTTCATCCAATTTCACATACCTATCTTTCGAATCCTGTTTATTACCGTTAAACAGCTCCAAACCGAGCTCTGAACCATCGACGTGTCTCAACAACATTCGACGGTTGTTTTTGTAGGAACAGAGTCCCTATAACACTTATCAAGCCATTGCTTTGTTGAACGGTATTTTTTAACCGACGGGCTATGTAGAAGAAGAAGAAAATAGATATGATCCCGGAAAGTGTGTCTCTAGAGAGATACCACAAAATAATTTTACGACATTGCCATTGGATATCGATTGCAAGGAGAAATACCGAATTCCCAATGTTGCTCTTTATCAAGATGCAATTTTGTTCTAAATGCCCTATGAAAGTAAATCCCGAGTGACCCATAATATAATTTGGTTTGCTACATTTTAAATCTCAATTTAACGAACCAACCGAAAATATTTATTTTGTTGATGAATGGTAAACAAAATTTATCGCATTACATGTTCCCGCCTCAATATATATTCACGTACTCGAGCACAAGAAAAACTCAATTTTATAAAGTTTTAATCCAAGTGCTGCACTGTACATAATATTCCTATGCGATTTGATATCGGAATTGGTTATGTTATCTTCATTTCATATATGAATGTGCTCACATTTGTTTTCGCAGTATCTTCAATTAAATGTGATCTTCCGTACAATACAGAACTGGTCTAGTTGTTAGTTGCCTAAAGTGTGTGTTACCCGCTGCTATAAGAACAAATTAAATAACGCGATGCTAGACCATTTCAAATTAATTTTTTTAATTACAATAGTAAGTTTAGTCCTGGGCACAGACCACCTAAATCACGCTGAGTGGTTGGAAAAATTTGTTGAATATGAAAAGGCGTTACGTGAACAAATGCGAACGGATTCAATGGCCGATACAATTTTGGTTGTGGAAAGATTGAGGGAAGCAGTCGAGACCGACCCAAAAGATTGGAATTGGAAATTGCGTTCAACAAATAGTACACCGCCGCCCGAGCATTTCTTCGATGTTGATGAGGATGCGCTTTCGATAATGAAAAAAATTAAATTGGCCAGCTTAAGTACCACAACTATTAGTCCGGTCAAGTTAAAACATTTTGAAAATGAAGTCGAAGGTCAACGTAAAATATTTAAGAAAACCATTGCACGCTACGAGAAGCCGGTGTTTTTATTCCAGGACCACAAGCGGAAACACCAAAAGCAACGTGAACAAATTGAAAAAAAATTATTACAAAAGAGTAAATCATCAACGATACAGGTAACGTCCAATCGTATATTTGGTGTCTGGTGCACAAGATTAATGATCATGTTTTTGTTTAGATCTCTGTGTTCCAGATCCCGATGGTTTTGGTGTGTGCATGGCGAAGTTTCCTTTAAGTTCTGCTAGCATTTGTGTACACTGTGCCAGTCAAGTTTTATGAAATATACATTTCGATTTTCTTATCATAAAAATAAGTGTCATATCAAACTGTTGTTACGTAAAGTGGGTGGATAATAAAATTATCAAATATAGGAAGTAGCATGCATTTTTTATCCATCAAGGTATCAAAGTTGGAAATTCCAATTTCAAATTTAATCTAAACTAGTCGTAGACAACGTCGACTCGTCGTAAACAACGTCGACAACCACTTGTAATTCCGCTAATAATGGTTGACTGATTTACTGAAAATTTTTAACTTCTGCTCCGGAGATGCAAATTATTAATACTTCAAATGTATTTCCAAGTAACGTATACTGTGTGCCTCATACCGGTTTTCATTAAGACTGTGTGCCTGACGTTCATTTTGATGTCCAGTCTTAATGAAAACCGGTATGATGTGTGAACTTACCATTAATTTTGTAAATCGGAAATTTAGATCAAAAGATCGGCGTGAGACACACAGTCTAAATGGCCGTGTTTTATTATTCGAGCACTGAAACTGCAGCTATTAATCACTGGTGTCGCTACTAATCAAAAAAACTTGTACTTAACTTCGTACAGTCGAATGACAAAATTTGTACACGAGATACGTCAAATAGGGCCTTTCTTTTGTACAACCCTTAAACCAAAGCAAAATTCATTCTCGTGTACAAATTTTGACGTAATGAAGTAGTGTAGAACTGTCATTCGACTGTATGAAGTTAAGTACATGTTTTTTGATTAGTAGCGACACCAGTGATTAATAGCTGCAGTTATGTTATAGACATTCAAGGATGACTCAAAACAAATTTGACTCAATTTTAATTTATTGATTTTGATTTGACAATATTTTTAATCGGCTATTGACAAATTTAAACTAAGGTGGCAGTCTAGATGTAACTGCTATAAATTAACCTTCAATTTCATTATTTATTAGTTCGAAATTTGGACATCAAAGTGGACGTCAGGCACACAGCACGAGTACGAACCATAAAAAACTTAATCTTACAATGAACATTGACGCAGCAAGATGAATTCTTATTTATAACGTCATGTCAAAATAAATGTCAATTGGTATATTTCAGGTCTTTAATTGTTTATTTTATGGATGCATTTATTTTTAATTATTATGGTACAGCGATAATAGACTGTTTTGTTCAAATTTCCGGCTAACTAGATTGATGGTTAGTTCATACTAGTCGTTCATAGATGGCACTAAACACATCACAAATTTATCAATTTTCAAAGTGTTTCGAATGGCTATTGATAAATTTGAACTAAGTTTGAAGGTTTAAATACCATGTTTTGGTTTCTGAACCTTAGAGACATCTATCAATAATTAATAACAACTGACCATCAAATTAGTAGTCAGTAATTTAATCGAAAATATTGTTATCGCAAGTCAAGTTAAAAATCAAGTCAAAAAGTCGATTAGTCAAGTCAAAATTAAAGCTAAAATTTAAATCAAGTCTTAGTCAAAGGTAGGGTGACCATCCTCCTTTTAGAGGACATGTACCCTTTTACCACAACAATAAAATTGAATCGAGTGCAAGCGATGCGGTATTTTGTATCTAGATTATTTGTAGTTTTTATATCATTGAGGCCCGTTAACTTATGTGTTACGACCAACAACAGATGGCCTAGCGCACCTGCACGTACAAAAATAGACAAAACTTTGTAGTGACAGGATAAAAAGACTAGCGACAGTGCGCAATATATTCTTTAAGCTGGCGATAAAAAATATTTAAACCAAAATTCAAAACGAGTATATATAAAAAATGTAGAGGCATTCTGATACCAGCAACCGCAGTTTATCAACTGCATTTACCTAACACCCATCTAAACAGGTTCCTTTCGGTGGTAACAACTGCAACACAAATTAGATGCGGCAGCATCTGTGGGCGAACATATGATATTTAGACTATTAAAAGTTACCGTAAATTTGACAAATATAGATGGCGTTGATTGTCCATATTCTCTTGTAGATTGTTTTTCATATGTTTCAGTCATCAATTTTGTCAAGTCTAAAGTCAAGTCAAAAATCAAGGATCAAGTTCAAAATTTAATTGTAAACAGCCACGTCATAAGTCATGCCGAATATCAATTCAAAAGGTGTCAAGTCAAAAGTTCAATCAAACTTCAAGTCAAAAGTTAAGTCGAATCGATTTGAGAATAAACAAGAATAAAGTCAAGAACAAATTCAACTCAGAGATGAAGTCAAAAGTCAAGTAAGAAGCCAAAAGTCAAATCAAAAATCAAGTCAATAGTTATGTAGGTTAAAAGTAAAATAAAATATAAAAGTTAAAAACGTGCGTCAAAAGACTATCAACTCAAATCAAATTTTTGGTCAAAATTCAAGTTTCACCTTCCATTATTAATCTTCTTGGTTCAAAGGTTGTTTATTAGGAGGTGGAACTCGTCGTTGATCCCATGCTTTTAAAATAATTTTTTGGGCGCTTAAATTCCTCGTGAAACCATGTCGAGACCCAATTGAATCACCTGTTTTACAGAATTTTTATTGAGGGTTAAAACCCTCGTTAAACCAATTGTTTTAGAAGTTGGTTGAATCCTTTATAAACCTCCCGTTAAAGCTATCAATTTATCAATATAAAAGTTTATATTGATTGTTTATTTTGGGAGTAATTGTACCCTTCTTTTACAAGTTAATCTGTTGGTCGTGGAAGTCAACTGAAAATTCAAATTAATAGTCAAGTCAAAGATTTAGTTAAAAGTTAAATCAAAAGTCTAGTTAAAAAGCTCAAACCAAAAATCACGTCAAACGTGAAGACAAAAGTCAAGTCAAGTCAACAATCAAGTAAATAATCAAGTCAAAAGTCCATTCAAAAGTTAAATAAAAGTCAGATCAAAAGTCAAGTCTATGTATAGTCAAGTCAAAAGTCAAATCAAAAGTCAAGTCTACAGTCAATTCAAAAGTCAAATCAAAAGTCAAGTCAAAAGTCAAGTCAAAATTCAAGCCAAAAGTCAAGTCAGAAGCCAGGCCGAAAGTCAAATCAACAGTCACATCAAAAGACGTGTCGAACATCAACTTAAAATTCATCCTAAGTCAAAAGCCCAATCAAAAGTTCAGTCAAAATTCCACTGAGTTTTGTAAAAGTAAATATAAGTGAAAATTAAGTCGAAATTCAAGCCAAAAGTCAAGTGAAAAGAAAAATCAAAAGTCGAGTCAATAGTTAAATCAGAAGTAAAATACGTAAAATATGAACACAACAACCATATCAAAAATACAATTAATGTATTCTTTACTTTTAATGGCAAGTCAAATGAAAATTCAAGTTAAAATTGAAGTCAAAAGTCATGTAAAAGTCAACTCCCCAGTTTTATGTGGGGACACTCTAAGTTACACCCCTTGTTTTACAGATTTTTTGGGGTAGATTCCCGATAAAGCCTTTGACTTTCTTTCCTATATTGATTTTTGGGGGTACGAACTTCCATTAATTCCCTTGTTTCAAAGGTTGTTTGGAAGTGAGACTCATCGTTGAACTCAGCTTTTAAAAGTTGTTTTTTGGAGGTATAATCCCGTTGTTTAACCATGAGCTTTATAGAGTGTCTATGGGGCGGTAGAAACCCAGTTGGATCACCTGTTTTGCAAAATGCTTTACTAGGGGTTAAAACCTTCGTTAAACCACTACTTTTACAAGTTGGTTTTTGGGAAGTCAGACCTTCTTTCTTTTTCTGGGGGTTTCTTTTTCTTTTCTTTCTTTCTTTTTTTTAGCTAGGCAACACACAGACAAAGTCCTATTATGTGTCGCCTCTGGTCGTGGAAGTCGACTCAAAATTCAAATTCAGAGTCAAGTCAAACATTCAATCAAAAGTTAAGTCAACCGTCTAGTTAAAAAGGTTAATCCAAAAATCACGTTAAATGTGAAGTCAAAAGTCAAGTCAGAAATCAAGTCAAAAGTCAACTCAAAAGTCAAATAAAAGTCAGGTCTATAGTCAAGTCAAATGTCAAGTCAAAAGTCAAGTCAAAAGTGAAGTCAAAAGTCAAGCCAAAAGTCAAATCAAAAATCAAGTCAAAAGTCAATTCAAAAGTCAAGACAAAAGCCAGGCCGAAAGTCAAATTGACAGTCACATTAAAAGACATGTCGAATGACAACTCAAAATCCATCCCAAGTCAAAAGCCCAATCAAAAGTTCAGACAAAATTCCACTGAGAAAAGACAATAATTCAAGTTAAAAGTAAAGTCAAAGTATTAGTGAAAATTAAGTCAAAATGCAAGCAAAATTCAAGTCAAAAAATTAAAAGTTGAGTCAATAGTTAAATCAAAAGTAAAATACGTAAAATATGAAGTAAAAAACCACGCCAAAAATACGCTTAATGTATTTTTTACGCTTAATGTCAAGACAGTTAATACTTAAGTCAAAAGTCATGTAATAAGTCAACTCCCCAGTTTTTTGTGGGGTAGACCCTAAGTTAAACCCCTTGTTTTACAGAGATTTTGGGATGATCCTCGATAACGAATTTGATTCTCTAGTTGGTTTTTGGGGATTTGGACTTCCGTTAAACCACTTGGTTTTGGAGGTTCGAACTTCCATTAATTCTCTTTCTTCAAAGGTTATTTATTAAGATGTGAGGCTCATCGTTGAACTCCGCTTTTAAAAGTTGTTTTTAGGGGCTCGTTAAATCATGCGATTTATAGAGAGCTCTTGGGGGGTCAATTGAATCGCCTGTTTTACAGAATGGTTTTTGGGAAACCACACCGCCAGTTAAGCCAGTTAGTTTGGAGCAATTAAACTCTTGTTTTATAAGTTACTTTGTGTGGGTTAAAGCCTTCCTTGCTCGTGAAAGTCAACTTAAAATTCAGAGTCAAGAAAACATTCAATCAAAAGTCGACTCAAAGACAAGTCAAAAGTCAGGCTGAATAATACGTATAATACGTAAAATATGAAGTAAAAAACCGCGCCAAAAATACGCTTAATGTCAAGTCAAATTTTAGTTTTTTATGGGGTAGACCCTTTGTTAAACTTCTTGTTTTACAGAGTTTTGGGGGTTAGAACTCCGATAAGGACTTTGATTTTCTAGTTGTTTTACACGTTGTATTTTGAGGAATTTGAGCTTCCGTTAATCCTCTTGTTTTAAAGGTTCTTAATAAGTAGGTTAGACTCCTCGTTGAACCCATTATTTCACATGTTGCTTTCTAGAGGTTAGCCCCGCTTATTAAACCCCTTGATGTACAAGCTATTTTTTCGGAGGGTTGTACCTCCCGTTAAAGGTATTGTATTATAGGTTGTTTATTTGGAGCCAATTAATAACCTTGTTTTTCAAGTTATTTGGTGGGGGAATAGACACCCCATTTAACCCTCTATCTTATATATTATTTTTGGGGGTTAAACCCCCTCTGTATCCTTTGTTTTGAAAGTTGTTCTTTGCGGTTAGACTCATTCGTTTTCATGTTGTTTTTGGAGGTTTTACTCCCGTTGAGCTGTTAGATTCTAAATTTTTCTTTTGGGGGTTAGACCGCCCGTTAAATCTTTTGTTTTGTAGATTGTTTTCTGGGGGTTACACTCCTCTTTATTCCCTTGTTAACAAGTTTTTTCGTAATGGGTTGGGGGTAACCTCATTAACTAATTTGTAGACTCCGTACTTTGAAACAATTGTTTTTAAGTTTGTTTGAGGGGTGAGTAAACGCGATTTCATTTTTCTTGATTTTCGTCGGCTCGAGCAATTTCATTCCTGGTTGCAATGAGTCGTGATTTCAGGAAAATATGTTCAGAGGGATTAGACCATTCATTTTTGAAACTTTTTTTCTGTAAAGATCGTTTAGGAGTTCTTTAGTGCTCTATGTTATGTGATATTGCACCATGTTGAGGGAAGTTGTACCATATTTGGTCGTACATAATAAAACTAAGTCATTTTCACTAGATTCGAATGGATCTTCGATTAAATTATGAAAATGGGAATTTGATATAAATTAAAGCTTCGCAGCAGTACTATTTGAGCTCTCTTCCATTTTCACCAAAGAAATTAATTTGTTTCGCATTTTGGGGAAAACTTTGGGCCACACTCGTATACTTCGATCAATATCATATAATTCATATAAGATTGATTTCGGGCAACTCTTTACACGAGATAATTCAGAGGTCAAGAATCGGACGAATATGTTTTTAAAACTAGAAAAGTAGAACCACAATGGCACAAAACTGTGGCATGCAACGTGTTAAAATATGTAAGCTCACTAATTTGGTATTTATGACACGGTTGTAATGAATCAGGTGAAGAGTTAAGAATTAAAAAATTAATTGAACCTTCAGGGTGTTAATAAAAATCAATGATTTTGTTGTTTGCATGTTACATTGTACACAGGCAGTTTTAAGTGGGTTTCAAGAGTTAATTTAATGATTATTTATAAATGGTTTGATTGCATACCTTGGCAATAGGGTACAGGTACAAGCATTCACACTTCCTGGTTTGGTACAGGAGAACAAAATACTTTTCCCGGTGCAGAAGAATCGATTTCCTAAATTTCATAGTTTTGTTTTATTTTGAACGAATTGGAATTGGATGATTATTAATTTTCTACCTCCACCGCGCCCGTACATGGGCCATTAGCTAATTATACCTCAAATATAAATTAATGGGAGTAACCCGTTTCTGACAACATTTATTGAATATTTTTCGGTTGATAGGTATTAACAATACCCTGCTGAACACAAACAAAATTTATCGAGAAAATCAGTATCTAGTGCAATGAATACGGAAAGTAATTTAAAAATTTTCCATCGAATCATAAAAATTCTATCAGTGCTGGTGATTGCACCTCACATCAACATTACAAGCAACATTAAACCAAAGCTAGAGAATAAAATATCGTTGTATCATATCGTCGGCTGCATACTAATATGTTGCATAACTATTCCGAATTTCCACTCAACGATATTCGCGTTCAACAGCGAGCGACCAGCCACCATAATGAATATCGTCACAATAGTTTACTTCACAATCGAATTGCTTAACCTAACGCTTAATACAATCGCATTTTATAAAAGTTATGGCCGCCATCGGAAAATGTTAATAAAAATTTTCCAACTCAATTCGTATTTAATCAGTAATTTCGACATAACGATAAAAATAAATCAAATTTTACTGCACAGTTTATTTTTAGTGATTCTTCTTGCAATAGCGACCGCGCTAAATTCACAGCGTTACTTTGCCCAGTTTCAACGGGACAAGATTTTGTTTGGCAATGAATACGCGCTCCACGAATTTAAACGCAATGCCCTAATGATAGTCGCGGTTGCGTTCAATAACATCAAATTTATTTATTTCGTTCTGCTGGTGAATCTGTTTAATAGATTTTTGATCTCGATTAAGAAGAAAATTCGAGAAATTTTACGGGAATTTCGTAATTGTCATCGTGCGGTGGATGATCGGGCTCGCATTGTAACAAATTTAAATAATTTATTTTCAATCAATAATTGCATTTTAAAAAATTTGCTCAACCATTTAAATTACATTTTTAATTATGATTTAATTTTTATTATCGTGAATTCGATTGTGTTTATCGTGTTTCATATGTTTGTCGTTGGTAAGAATCTGAATACAGGCACGAGGTCCTACTTCATAGTGGGCCTGAATGCTTTTGTTTTGATTTATTTTTATTCAAAACTTTCGGCCTTGATCCAAAGTGTGCACAATGTGAATCAGGTGGTTGGGAAATATAAACGATTGTTTGGTAAAGTGGAGATCAGCAGCCGAGATGGTTATAGGAATTATGTGGTAAGCGAATTTTCTAAATTTTCAAATCGAGAACCAAGCTAACACTATCAAATAACTAAATAAATTCGTGGAGTGTCTTGTGGTCAACATCCGGGTTTTTATATCACCGCTTTTTCAGCTCAATTAGTTTTTTGCGATTTAATATTTTTGTAATCTGGCTGTCATGAACCTAAAAATAGAAGATGTAACCTCGGTAGCAATGCCATATTCTAGATTGAGTTTCATGGGATGGTCGTAGAGAAGTTCCCGTATTAAACTCGTGTACTGGCTGGGAAGTTCGTCAGAATCAAACCAACAGTAACGTCACCGGAACCATATGTAGCAAAACGAAGCCATATCAGCCGGAACAAAATAATTGCGGCGGAAGTGGCACACTTTATTCAATGCTTTTTCTGTGGTTGTGCAGCATATAAGCTGGCAGCCGAAACCATAAGGATCTCCGCCAGAACTACTTTAGTATCAGCTGGAACCATATAAAGCCAGCTGAGTCCAATTTGGAGCTTGTACAATCGCTGGAAACATATAAGTTTAACCGGGATCATACAATCCCAAATCGCAATCAATGTTACACCAGCCGGAACTCATCATGCATTATCGGCTTTTTCCGTCGAATTGAATATTATGCCAGCCGAAGTCATAAAAAGCCAATCGGAATCAGTGTTTTACCAGCCTGAACCATTTGAAGCTTGCACAATGAGCACATGGTACTACGGTTGGCTGTGTAACATATAAGTGTTCGGCCGCAATCAACAAAACGTTATAGCTGTAACCGCTACAATGATAGCCGGAACCATATAAAAAGTCAGCCGGATACATGCTAGCCGGAACCAAACCATCTAGACACAAATAGCACAATCCATTTTGCAATATATGATTTACAGAACCAATATTATGGCACACGGAAACATATAAAGCCTGCCGGAACCAGAGTTTTTCCAGTCGAAACCATTTAAAGCTTGCACAGTGAGCTGAGCTTCGGATAGTTGTGAAACAAATAAACTGTTAGTCGGAACCATAACAACGTCAACCAAAACCAACACTATGCCAGCCGGAACCATATTGAGCCTGTTGGAACCATACCAGTTAAAATTAAACCTAACTAAGGCATTAGTATCATAATGCATGGTCAGTCGGACCATGTCCATGCCAGTCGAAACCAATTGAAGCTTGCCCAATGTGTTTGGGATGTTGTTCAACATATAATCTTTCTGCTAGAACTTTAACAGCAGCAGCCGGATCAACTGCTAGGTCAACCGAAACCCAAAAACACCAACGGAAACCATACAATTCAATGGGTACAATCCAGACCATTGCACAGTGAGTGCGATCTTTTCTAGATTATTGTTTCTAGTCAAGTCTACTAATCCGATCATATCAAGACAGTATGTACCGATTGTAGGGCTACGTCACTATTAGTGCTTTTATTTATTCACGTAACGCACTCGTAGTTATGAATGGAAATAGTCCTCCTCTTCATCACCCATCCAAGTTTCACTTGCCAGGTAGTGCGAGACAGAGAAAACTGTTTACGTTTGCACCTACCGTTCGTCTTCAGCATGCTGATCCCAAGATGATGATGTACCTTACGCTGACAAACATGTTTCCATAGTCGCGCAAAACTTCAACAATTCTGGTTCAAACACCGAATGAACTATCGCGCACCTCTGACCATACCTGCATGGTGGTACTTGCACAATCCAGAGAAAGAGGGATCTCTCTCTCTCTCCTTCTCTCTCTCTCTCTCTCTCTCTCTCTCTCTCTCTTTCTCTCTCTCTCTCTCTCTCTCTCTCTCTCTCTCTCTCGAGAGAGAGAGAGAGAGAGAGAGAGAGAAGTGGAAATTATTTTCTGTTGCTCTGGATTAGCACACCGGATTAAATTATAGTACTGCTGTTCAGTACATTGGATTATTCACGTACAACTGATACACCGTTGTGCGTCTCGGAAACACACTCGAACTCCGGAGACCAGTTTTCGTATTACCGCATCATATGATTACATTCTAACTACAGACACCACGATCCATTTGCTGTTTCCGCCTTACTTTTTTGTCTATCGGTCGGCCAAATAGTGGGCACGTGATACGCTCCGTGGTTTGATTCGCTTGCAACGGTTATCTGAGAAGATATTATGCCGCTTAGTCCACACCTCTATTCATTAAAAATAATCTTAACATCCTATTTGAACTTAAGCTTAACTTAAGTTTAAACTTAGATCCATGTTGAGCACTTGATTATTTCTTCGTCCATCCAATTGCTCCTGGGAAGCAATAAACACGTCCCTCGTTATAGCAAGTAAAGGTGTGTCAGTGCGCGTAATTGGTGTAGAAAAAGTCGCCGGGAACGTTACCGAACACAATGTTTCTATCCAAGCAAATGTATTTGGCATAATTTTGCACACAGTTTCTCTTAGGGTTTCTACAGCGTTAAAATTCGAATCGCGTAAAGAAATCAAAGATAAGCGGCCGAAAATATTTAAGGGCTCTCGCCGATCACAGCATTTTCATCAGGGAGTACACGAGTTTGTAGAAGTGGAGACACCACGTAATTTTCGACCTCGCTCACCAGTGTATGCATTGTTGCGACATCGAAACTTTGGCCATCGTATTGGTTTGTGCTCAAAATCATAATCGATAATCAATACAGTGGGTTTGCTCAATTGACAACAAGTTTTGCTTTCGGCCAGACCAGTACTATATAGAGTATGTATCCTCGTCGTATGTAGTCCTGTCGTCAAATCTATGGTTGAGACGCCTCTGGTTGGGACCTATATTTTAGCAATTTACTTTGCTGCTCTCTGTTATTGTGACCCATTCCATTATTACAAATTTTCTGTTCCTTACCGTTATTATTTTAGTATTTTCATTAAATTTTATTTAATTTTATTGTTAAATCAAAAATTGAATCGAACGGATTTTTCTTTTTGAAATTTGAAAATTTGACACTGTTCTGTCATATTGAGCGGCGTAGAGAACGATTCTTGTATTTCAAAATTATGACGAACCACTGGAAGTGACATCTATTACAAGTCATGTGTAATATTTTTATCTATTTCGCCGCAATGTATGCACCTTATCGTTAAAATTAGGAAGAAATCCAGGCGAATTTTCCTACATAATTTGCAAATTATTAAGTTTTTCGTAATTATAATTTATGTGGAATTAATTATTTTAATTTTAATTAAATCTACCTCCAGTATTTCTTTATGCAAAATTTGACACCAAAATTATTTCGTACAGCAAAAGCGTTCTCTCGTGAGCCAGGTACATAGCTAAAATCAAAGATGCAATAGCGGTTATTAACGAGAAAAGGACTAATTATTTGGAACAAACACAAAGCTACAATTTCATTCAATTTTTTGAACGTGCCGACCGAGTTATCAAAGGTTATCACGTTAAAGTGCCTTTTGAGTTTCGTCCAAATAAACTAAAAAAAATACAACCAATGCCAATTTTACGGTGTGTGAAATGATTAAATCCATCACGTGTTGTTGTTTTCAAACTTCTTTGTTCTTCTGGGTTCTAATAGATGTAATTGGTGATAATTCGAAATCTGCTGATTCATGGCAGTTTGCCTCGATTGATTCTGATGTTGATTTTTGAAGAATTTCCGTGTCTATTTGTTATAGGAACGTACAGATAACTTCGATAATGGTCTCTTAAAGAGTTCCGGGCTCACGAACAGTTGCCACTCGAACTTTATTAGTGATTCCATCGTGTAATTCGGTCATTCGGCCAACAGCTGATGAAGGTATATTTGTGACTACCTGTTCTAGAAGTTTTATTTTAATCTCTCCATTTTTTGGTTTCTAATTGTTGATGAGGAAGAGCTACCGAATTCAAGCATTCTGCTATCTTCGCTAAGACTGTTGTTGCTTCGCAACTAAGTTGGAACGGATTGGTATAATCCGACCCAAAAGCTGGGGTACATCGTTGATATCTAATGCAAGATGTTATCTAATGTTGAACACACCAGCCACAAGTATTCCGTATGGTTAAGCCAGTATTTGCCAATTATTGCTGATGTTCCGTCGGCAATTACAACAACGAATTTACGCGGGTCTCTGAATATGGAACATAACAGGGTTTCTTCAGACGACTTCTAATTTTATGTATATTCACGAATACGTCTGAATAGTTTCTCATGATTTTTGGGAATGTACGTTACCTGTTCGGTCGGATGTCTTGTATCCGTAGGAACTAAGGATCTCATGGTAGTATGGAGCTGCTTAACGAAATCCGAACTATCTGTGTTTCGGTTCGAATTTTGATCGTTGGTGAAGAATTCAAAATTTGATGTTTTCACCGCTAGCTCCGCTGGGGTACAGTTCCTTGACTGAGGTTTTAATTCGAATAGGATGTATTACATCGAGCTGTTAATGCGGCTTTTAGTTGCCGGTGGAACTATTCGACAAGACTATTCGCTTTCGCGTTATAGGCATGGTATGGTTCATGAGGATGTTCAAACCTGCACTTGGTAGCTCGAATTTTCCCAGTTGTGATTTCGTGTGGTGGTAAAGCCTTGACTTTTGACATGGGATGCAAAATTTCACCCAATTAGCATCTTATCAGTATTCATTCTTGGCTAGAAGTATTTCGAAGCAATAAGTTATTCGTCGTATGTTGAGGAGAGCGAATGGTCAATTTTTGCCGCTAAGAGTCACTCAAATTTGCTGCTAGTCTGATGTTCGGTGAGAAGTGTTTCACCAGAACGAGACAAACTGTCGTTCACCACATTGTGTTTACGTTGTGATGAGTGGTAGTGAATTATTCAATATAACCAATTCAATATAACCAATTCAATTATTCTGACTTTGATGCATCTGCAAATCTGTGGATGGCTGGTCGACTAAGGGGAGACCGTGGGACGGTCTAAGGGTTTGAAGCCAGAGCGCAACTCGTCAAGCCATTGATCAGTCTCCTTGCTAGTAGTATGGCAGTTGATTAACGCAGATTTTAGTCTGCTGTATTTGTGTCCTGGCTGCATGTTCACGGTGGCTTTTCGCCTCTGCTGGTGTAATCTGGTGGATTATCGGTTGAATTTACATAATTTCACTGCAAAGGTTGGGTTTCATTAGAATTTTTGAAACTCTGTTTGCGACATCTACTTTGAACTTTATGTTTGGTATATGTTTGGTCGTACACAATAAAACTAAGCCATTTTCACTAGATTCGAATGGATCTTAGATTAAATTATGAAAATGGGAATCTGATATAAATTAAGGACATGCCTCCGGAAAATTTCAAATTTGAATAATTGGTTTTGCATTTTGGGGAAAACTTTGGTCCACACTCGTATCGTATTCAATACTTCGATCATGAAGAAAAGTAACAAAGTCATAAGATTCATAAGAAGACTACGGCAACTCGTGTATCCAGAGGTCAAGAATCGGACGATTATATTTTTAAAACTAGAAAAGTAGAGTCACAATGGCACAAAACTGTGGCATGCAACGTGTTAAAATATGTAAGCTCACTAATTTGGTATTTATGGCACGGTTGTAATGAATCAGGTGAAGAGTTAAGAATTAAAAAATTAATTGAACCTTCAGGGTGTTAATAAAAATCAATGATTTTGTTGTTTGCATGGTACATTGTACACAGGCAGTTTTAAGTGGGTTTCAAGAGTTAATTTAATGATTATTTATAAATGGTTTGATTGCATACCTTGGCAATAGGGTACAGGTACAAGCATTCACACTTCCTGGTTTGGTACAGGAGAACAAAATACTTTTCCCGGTGCAGAAGAATCGATTTCCTAAATTTCATAGTTTTGTTTTATTTTGAACGAATTGTAATTGGATGACTATTAATTTTCCACCTCCACCGCGCCCGTACGTGGGCCGTTAGCTAATTATATCTCAAATATAAATTAATGGGAGTAACCCGTTTCTGACAACATTTATTGAATATTTTCCGGTTGATAGGTATTAACAATACCCAGCTGAACACAAATAAAATTTATCGAGAAAATCAGTATCTAGCGCAATGAACACGGAAAGTAATTTAAAATTTTTCCATCGAATCATAAAAATTCTATCAGTGCTTGTGATTGCACCTCACATCAACATTACAAGCAACATTAAACCAAAGCTAGAGAATAAAATATCGTTGTATCATATCGTCGGCTGCATACTAATATGTTGCATAACTATTCCGAATTTTCACTCAACGATATTCGCGTTCAACAGCGAGCGACCCGCCACCATAGTGAATATCGTCACAATAGTTTACTTCACAATCGAATTGCTTAACCTAACGCTTAATACAATCGCATTTTATAAAAGTTATGGCCGCCATCGGAAAATGTTAATAAAAATTTTCCAACTGAATTCGTATTTAATCAGTAATTTCGCCATAACGATAAAAATAAATCAAATTTTACTGCACAGTTTAGTTTTAGTCGTTCTTCTTGCAATAGCGACCGCGCTAAATTCACAGCGTTACTTTGCCCAGTTTCAACGGGACAAGATTTTGTTTGGCAATGAATACGCGCTCCACGAATTTAAACGCAATGCCCTAATGATAGTCGCGGTTGCGTTCAATAACATCAAATTTATTTATTTCGTTCTGCTGGTGAATCTGTTTAATAGATTTTTGATCACGATTAAGAAGAAAATTCGAGAAATTTTACGGGAATTTCGTAATTGTCATCGTGCGGTGGATGATCGGGCTCGCATTGTAACAAACTTAAATAATTTATTTTCAATCAACAATTGCATTTTAAAAAATTCGCTCAACCATTTAAATTACATTTTCAATTATGATTTAATTTTTATAATCGTGAATTCGATTGTGTTTATCGTGTTTAATATGTTTGTCGTTGGCAAGAATCTGAGTACAGGCACGAACTCCTACTTTATAGTGGGCCTGAATATTTTTGTTTTGATTTATTTTTATTCAAAACTTTCGGCCTTGATCCAAAGTGTGCACAATGTGAATCAGGTGGTTGGGAAATATAAACGATTGTTTGGTAAAGTGGAGATCAGCAGCCGAGACGGTTACAGGAATTATGTGGTAAGCGAGTTTTCTAAATTTTCAAATCGAAAGCTACTCAAATCGAGGAGGTTTATGGTCGATTATTCCAAATATAATATGTAACCAAGCTAATGCACTACACCAAGCACTATCAAATAATTAAAAAAAATTCGAGGGGTATCTTGTGGTGAACATCCGGTTTTTTGTATCACCGCTTTTTCAGCTCAATTAGTTTTTTGCGATTTAATATTTTTGTAATCTGGCTGTCATGAACCTAAAAATAGAAGATTTAACTAGTTAAAATTCGAATCGCGTAAAGAAATCAAAGATAAGCGGCCGAAAATATTTAATGGCACTCACCGATCGCAGCATTTTCATCAGGGAGTACACGAGTTTGTAGAAGTGGAGACACCAGGTAATCTTCGTCCTCGCTCACCAGTGTATGCATTCTTGCGACATCGAAACTTTGGCATCGTATTGGTTTGTGCTCAAAATCATGAATACAGTGGGTTTGCTCAATTGGCAAACAGGTTTTTCTTTCGGCCAGACCAGTACTATATAGAGTATGTATCCCCGTCGTATGTAGTCCCGTTCAAATCTATGGTTGAGACGCCTCTGGTTGAGAGCAATATTTTAGCAATTTACTTTGCTGTTCTCTGCTATTGTGGCCCCATTCATTTATTACAAATTTTCTATTCCTTACCTTTATTATTGTTGTATTTTCATTAAATTTTATTTTTAAATCAAAAATTGCATCGAACGGATTTTTCTTTTTGAAATTTGGAAATTTGGCACTGTTCTGTCATATTGAGCGGCGTGGAGAACGATTCTTGTATTTCAGTGAAATTATGGCTGGAAGTGACATCTATTACAAATCATGTGTAATATTTTTATCTATTTCGCCGCAATGTATGCAGCTAATTATTAAATTAGGAAGAAATCCAGGCGAATTTTCTTACATAATTTGTAAATTATTAAGTTTTTCGTAATTATAATTTATGTGGAATTAATTATTTTAATTTTAATTAAATCTACCTCCAGTATATTTTTATCATCAAATCAATCATTAAAAGCCGTAGAGGGGCGTAGGATATTCGTGACAGTGTTTAACTTTCGATAAGGGCGTCAGTCATTTCCTTTTTTGCACCATGTGAAATTGCGAGGATACTGATATCAATGAGGGGCGACAGTGGCTTGAACTGAAATTCACTTTTTAATGCTTTAAGTTTCGTAGCATCGAGTTATCACGGTTTAGCACAAGGTAACGTGCCTTGCGTTGCGGCGTAGTGAACTACGTTATGCTTTACTGGAAGATTATAATTTGGAGTCTCAGTGAGCCGTGTCTCTTTCAAAAGGGTGCTGTTTTTGATGCGATGGTTGTGTTCCCAGTAAGGGTAATACGTGAATCAGAAATCGAACATAAATTGTAAGGGATTGTTTTTGTTTGTCAATAAAAAGACGGAGAGACAAGCCCATCCTACTGTTGCCCGTAGAGGCAGCATTATTTAGTGGTTTATCGAAGACCTGCAATTTTTGAAAAGCACCGTTTCCATAAGCGACCGGTGGGAAAAGGCACGGCTTATTATAGTAAGCATGCGCATGAGCCGATAGACGGTGACAGTATCAGAGTTCGATGCGACATATAATTTGAACTTGTCTTGATTTCTATTTACCCAGCTATGGGATATCAAAGAATCTGCCCAAGCGTATGTTGTGAAGAGTCGTGTTTTATGATAGATTGCTATGCTTACCTTTTACTTTGTTTAATTTCTCGAAACTAGCAAAACGATTTTTGTTTTGGAATGGTAAATATGTGCCAATATGTGGCAGCACTTTTGTTGTGCCACCGAGGATTCGAACAAAGCTTCTACCGATTAAAATCTCGCAAGTTTCTCTATTATCTCATTTGTTCAGACTGCCTTCAGACTAAAATCCCACGACAGTGGAAGGTTGCTGAAGTAATTATGATTCCTAAACTAGGCAAACCAGTAAACGACAAAAAGTCGTACAGGCCGATTTCACTACTTCCTGTCATTTCAAAATTATTTCAAAAATTACTGCTCAAGAGGATCAAACCAATAATAGAAGAACGAAATTTAATTCCACCACCAATTTCGACAAAGTTTGGCACCAAGGACTTGAATTCGGTAAAGGTTCAGATGGTTTAAATGAAAATAGCTGAAAGAGGGTTTCAAGTACTAAGAATCGATTGCGATGAATCTTGATTTCTAGAAATCGTTTATGGGGTCCTTTGGGAAATGTCGATTGGTGTTCCGGAGAGGCCCGGGTTTATTTTTTAATATTTTACTAAACCCAGACGACTTCGATGAAAATTACTGAAGTGTAGTTTTCAAATACTAGTAATCGATGGATGTGATTGATCATGATATCGGGAAAAATCGGTTAGAAGGTCATCCGGAGAGGCACGTGATATTAATTTTTTAATATAAATTTTTTTAAAACCAGATTACATTGATAAAAATTGCCGAAAGGAGATTTGCGAGTATTACAAATCGATTGCGATTGGTCCTGATTTTGGGAAGAGTTGCTTAGAGGGTTCTTCGAGGGGCTAGTGTTTGTTTTTTTAAATTTATAGCTCAACCCAGACGAGGCTTAGATAATACTTAGCAAAAAATGCTTAGAAAAACATAAAATACTTTGGAATGTACCTAAGGCTCATTAAAAAATCATATTTTTAAATCTCATGTAACACCATGTCAGACCCATTAAAAAATCATATTGTTATGGTTTTATATTCCTATTTGGTCGTCTTTATCCGTAGGTTCCTCTTTCACAAGTCTCAATGTTGATCTGTTGACATTTACCAAAAAGAACGATCTTTGAGCTGTTACTCAATAAGCCCAAGTGACCATTCCTTATTAACTTGCGGATGTACCTGAACGGCTACTGATTGTCCTATTTTCAATTCTGGAATAATTTTTGTTTTCCTGTCAAAGTAGTATTTACTTTCGCCATGCCGCGCTTTTATCCTTTCAGGAACATTTTCGATTATTTTTGGTAAGTATTGTTCATTAAACGATGGAACACCAGATCTCGTTTTTCTTGAGAACAATCTTTGAACTAGACTGGAATTAATTTTGCTCGGAGAGTTCCACCAGCACAACAAACAGTACCAAATATCTTGATGAGCTTCCTCCGCTTTCTTTTTTAAACTCTTAGCAATTTTCACCGCTGCCGCTGCCTTACCATTTCCACTTGGATGATGCGGAGATGACGAAATGTGTTTAAATTCCCAAGTCCTTGAATTGTCATACATACTTGCATACTTGCTGAGGAATTCCATTCCATTGCAACTTAATCGACGTCTCTATGCCGTTATGTGCAACGTGAACTTTCTCAACCATTAATTTCCGTAGACTATTAGGAATTAATATTTTACACTTTTTAAATATTAATCCATCTTGAGTTGAATGTTCATGCTTGTATTTGTAATATAATCGTATATCATCAGGAACTTTACGTATTCAATTTGGCCATCCATTACAAATGAAAGGAATCAATTTTTGCAAGGACTGATCTTTTATGGTTTCTATTTTGATGTTATCAATTCTTTCCTCCGTGATTTTAAGTGATTCGACTAAATTAATTTCGAAATCCTTTGAAAACCTTGTTTTCTGCTACATTTACTTTATAAACGTTCGACTGATTAATAAAATTAAAATCCTCTGGCACTGCCAATGATACCCTAGATAATGTATCAGCTCAATATTGTAGCGCTGGAGTACCATAAATGGTTTATGATCGATTTTTATCAGAGCCGTTACATTGCTAACGATGAGCTGATCAAATCTTACCCAAGCTATGGCTATAATAACCCCTTCTCGATCATAGCAAACGCAATTACTTGTCCTTCCTGAAGAACAACAACTCCCAATCCAGTGCTACTTGAATTACACTCTAAAGTGAGCTGTTTTCCGACTTCAAAATATTTTAGAGATCTTGTATCGGCGACTAGCATTTTCAGTTTTTGTAATTCCTGTTCTTCCTCTTGCGTCCATTTCCATTCTGACCTTTCAATTATTAATTTTCGAAGAACAGAGCTTTCTGCACTTAGATTTTTTATGTATCCTCCTAAATAGTTCAGCATTCCTAGAAATCTTAGTAAATCCGACTTATCTTTAGGTGATGGCATACTTTTTATTGCTGAAATTTTCGTTTCATCAGCTTTCAAACCTGTTGATAACACATGCCCGAAAAGTTTTATTTCTAAGCAACAAAGATTTAATTTATTTTTGTTAAGTTTGCAATTATTCTCACGCAAACGTATTAATAACTTTTCCAATTTTATATTATGATCTTTTATTGCTTCGGCCATAGTATCACTTATTCCATAAATTAATATGGCATCAGCTAGTATTTCGATACCTTTTAAGTTCTGTATGATTTCATACATTTTCAACTGAAAATTTCAAGTGCCAAAAATGCTTGGTTGTATCGACTGTAGAGAATACTTTTGCTTTTCCCAGCTCAGGCAGGATTTCATCAATTGTTGTACTTTGATAATGAGGCCTTTTTTTGCGCCATTTAAAGGTATTGGATCTAGACAGATCCTAAAAGAGCTCACTTTTTTTTACAAGTAATATATTACTAATCCACTTTGTGTTAGCTTCATCTAATTCGGTTTTTAACTGTGCTCGTAGTGCCATGGGTATACGACGATTTTATCCACTTCTATTTCCACCTCTCCTGGTAAGAGTCCATAACCCTCGAATACGTCACTGTACGTCTTTCAACTTGAAAAATTATTGAATATTTTCTATTGTTGAGGAGGCATGGTACAATTACTTTTCCAAAATTTCTATCGGATGACCACCATAATCCGTTAAAGTCAATTTAGAGTCAACTAGCGTAAAATTATTATTAGTTAATTTACGTAATTGATTAAGGCCAATCAAACAAGCTTGTGCACCCGAATCCAAATCACATGTCACTTTTCGCCATTCTCCCATTGAATTTTAAGGTTAGATCAGTACGACTAATACCCTTATTCGTTTCAATCACGGTAGATATAGTAAATCAACTCTCACTAACACTGTTATTATTATTTGAGATTTTTATTTCTTTTACCGCCTTAATGTCACTTTTCTTTCCCGTTTTATTATTATATTTCATTTTACACACCACTTCGAAATGATTATTCCCGTTACATGATTTGCATTTTTTTCCAAACGTAGGACATACATTTGTATCGAAAATATGATACGACACACAAACCTTACATTATTTTCTTTGTGTTTGTTAGAATTTACTACTTTATTCACTTTCACTTTCTTTCACTATCTTGTCTAATGTTAAAGTATCGGGATCTTGTGACATAAATCGCTTTTAAAGATTCGTACCTCTAATGCCAAATGCTATACGGTGCCGCAACAAGCAATCCACAGTGACGTCTTGATTGTATTTACATACGTCGATGATTTTGCGCAAACGAATCAAATAATTATCGAACGCCTCGTTATCATTTTGACTACAGGTGTGGAACAAATATCTATCGTATATGACGTTCCTTTTTGACACTAGACGACTTCCAATCAATTTTAGAACATTTTCTGTTCTTCTGTTTTTTTCCTCTTTGGTTAATGAGAAATGCGAATACTTGATTTTCGCTTCATCTCCAACGAGTGTTAACAGTAAGTTGATTTTCTTTTTTTTCCTTGATTTTGTTTAGTTTGATCTTTTTCTTGATCCCTGATCAATTACAAAAATCCAAAACATTTGTTGGATTTCATTGACGTTTACACACACAAATACACAAAATTAAACTGCAAATTGAAATTGCCAACAAACAACGGCGCGCCATTTTTTCTCATTCCAAATGTGTTTTTTAAAGCGAACGCCTTTATTTTCATTTATAAATTCAATTACTATTACCATTTTCAGTTATGACAAAACCGTTTTCATCTACACAAATTTTAAATTGTGACACGTCATATTCCATTTTGAAAAACAAAACTGATTGGTCGTCTTCCCAGTAAACATAAACACAAAACTTTTATTTTCTATTTGCACTCACACACAAACCCAAACGTCACTTTTGTTTTGTGTTCTTTGGCAACAATAAAATTAATCTTTTCGAACGAAAATGCTATTAGTTTTTTTTTTGTTTATCTCTGCTATCTGTTCTGGGGCCAAGGCTCTCCCAACTTTTTAGCGGTTTGCTTATTTACGTCCTTACTTTTACGCCTGTATCGGCCAATTCGAGGACGTACGGATATAGGTCCGGTTTTATTACCATCTGCACATTGCATAGCTCCATGCCAGCCTAGACTGGCATGGAAGATGGGTCGGCCCATGAGTTTTTCACTCCGACAAGGGGTCATAGATGTGTACTTTTTCATCACAAATCGTAATTTGTTGATGAAAATTCCCTTTGCATCCTGCCCCTATCGGGATTCGAACCCCGTACGTCCCGATCCAAACGCCAAAGCTTTAACCACTATGCCATTTGGTCGGTTATAAGTTTGTTGTTGTTGTATTTTTTCGACTAGTTTTTGGATAAATTTCACTAGCATCTTAAACATGGAATATGTCAGAAACACATTCAGCGGATATCTCGGCACCAAAATGCAGACATCCGAAGTTTATTGCACGCCACCAATGCAGTAAGAAGATTTCAAAGGCAGAAACCTTTAGAACTGGGCAGTTGTAATTAATTAGGAGAAAGAAATATAATAAATTATGTAAATCCAAACGGGAGTAACCATTGGGTTACTACCTGTCAAATCTGAATTTTTATTTAAAAAATATAAATTACTAAAAAAAATGTGTTTGGGACTAAACCGAATAGACACGGCCAAGGACATCTGAAGTTATTAAGACCAAAAAAAACCTCGTGTAATTTTCTGTTTCAAGATTGGGTAAATATTTATGTAAGATCTAATAAACAAAATTTTATTTTCAGGTAACTATGGCAAACTTACGGCTTCTTCACATGGATGTAAAATTTACAATTTTTGATCTATTTCCCGTCGACATGCGGCTTCTACACAATGTAATTAAACTTACAATTTAAATTTACACAAATTCACGGTTTATTTATCTTTACAATTTCAGATTATGACCACATGCATGACTTATTTGGTCATTATGCTTCAGTTTGAATTAATGGAACAGTTAAAATCGAGTTAAATGGAAGCCTCTTTGAGGATAGCGCTGTTAAATATTTTATTTTATATGTGTATGTTTAAAAACAATAAAAGACACTTTGAGCAATTTGAGGTTTTGTCCTGACTTGAAGTTTTGGGGTTTTCACTTTATAAATGTCAAGAAAATTAAAGGGCAAGCGTCATTCGGGCGGGAAAAAATTGTTGTTGGTAAACTAATCGACAGCTTGTACCAGACCTGAGGGAATTTTCAAAAACAATTTATTTTCTGATAACAAACATCAACTGGTATCAACTTCCGACCGGAAGATTTCTTACTTACTTACTAACTATAAGAAACTTAGCACAATTAAATTGCAAATTGCAATTTTGCAAAACCAAAGTCATGTAAAAGTAACTCACACATCACAATTCACAATGCCGTTTAAGAGATGGCATTGCAAATATCTATGTTTACTAAAACATAATTTATAACGGCAGGGAGCAACAGTATCGCCACCGCAGCTCATCGCTCACCAGGGACGGTATTCTTGAATTTCGATCGAAAAAATACACCGGTCTCCAATATCTGTTATATTACGTCATTTTGGTTGAAAATTTGTTCTGATGTATTCTTGAAATTCGTCGTCGAAAAATTTCGTTCAAAAAGTGATTGGATTTTTTCGTTTAGTATAAAACCAGTGAATTTGATTTTCGCGTACCTTTTATCTGTCAAAAAAACTCAAATTGTATTGATGTTAATTCATAACATTTGATAAATAAATTAATTAATAATTAAAAATGGAAAAGAATGAAAAAGCTCAGAGACTAGGGCACATAACGAAAAATCAAAAAGACGCCTTAATTGACCTTGCGGAATGTAGTCCTTGCAAATCTGAAAAAAGGTAATAATTTTTAGGTTAATATAATTAATAATAATTGATAATCCAATTATTGAAACAGTGCTGGAGGATTAAAGAAATTATGTTCGCAAGAAATTAATCAGAAATAACGTATGCTGGTGGAACAGGAGGAGATGGAGAATCGAGCATTATTCTCAGTGCTCTAGAAGAGAGGATTTCTGCCTTAGTTGACAACGTAACCGTTTCCGGATATTTTCGGATATATTGGAGGGCACCATCAATATTCTATGATAGTGTATTTGTAATCTATTATAGGAATTATTTTTAATTACCTACATTTCATTTTATTGTTAGGAATTACCACCGAGCGAACCAAATTTTAATGTAATATATGATGAGGAAATAACCGACATTACGTGTGGGTAACTGCAGCAGGGAAACTTTCGAATTTCAAAATGAAACTTTGCATACCGATTAAGCCCAATTTGTGCTAGTTTATGCCCAATTAGTGCTCACGGGAAGAAATTAGTGCTAGTCCAGGGGCCGAAGAAATGGAAAAATAAAATTTAAAATTTCACCTGAAAGATGGAATAAATAAAACCCGATTTCTAGAAAAAACCAGAAATAACTTAAGCCTAATTTTAAAACTTTCTAAAGGCGGCTAAACTGATGAAATCTGTCCTTATCATACAAATATGATTTTCATAAATTTTCATTCATAAATCGAGGAAAACAAACTAGCCCCTAAAAGATACTAGATTGAACAAACAAAACACTGAGATATAGCGTTCAATAATATTTGTGTTGAACAAAAAATTCAACAATAGAAAAAAAATGTTCTAAAATCCAAGTTATAAGCAATTCTGAGAGCATATCCTGTCAGGTATGTTCATTGTCATCCGAAAAATGTAGTGGCTGAATTTGTGCTCATCCAGAATTGGCCCAATTCCATTGAACAACAACGACCGTTGAATGAACAATTTTCTAACATAAAATGTTCTAAAAACCAATGAAGTTGGCACTTTCGATTGCATATTTCGATCAGATATGTTGATTGAAATCCGAAAAATAAAGTGGCTGAATTTGTGCTGATCCGCAATTGGACCAATTAGTCAGAAAATTGTTCATTCAACGGTCGTTGATGTTCAATGGAATTGAGCCAATTCTGGATTAGCACAAATTCAGCAACTACATTTCTCGGATGGCAATGAACATATCTAATAGAAATATGCAATCAGGATTGCCAACTTCATTGGTTTCTAGAACACTTTTTGCTAGAAAATTGTTCATTCAACGGTCGTTGTTGTTTAATGGAATTGGGCCAATTCTGGATTAGCGCAAATTCAGCCACAATATCTTTTATATGGCAATGAACATGTCTGATCGGAATATGCAAACAGAATTTCCAACTTCATTGGTTTCTAGAACACTTTATGTCAGAAAATTGTTCATTCAACGGTCGTTGATGTTCAATGGAATTGGGCCAATTCTGGATTAGCGCAAATTCAGCGACTATATTTCTCAGATGTCAATGAACATATCTGATCGGAATATGTAATCAGAAGTGCCAACTTCATTGGTTTCTAGAACACTTTTTGTCAGAAAATTGTTCATTCAACGGTCGATGTTGTTCAATGGAATTGGGCCATTTCTGGATTAACACAAATTCAGCCACAATATTTTTCGGATGGCAATGAACATACCTAATAGGAATATGCAATCAGAAGTGCCAACTTCATTGGTTTCTAGAACACTTTTAGTGAGAAAATTGTTCATTCAACGGTCGTTGATGTTCAATGGAATTGGGCCAATTCTGGATTAGCACAAATTCAGCGACTATATTTCTCGGATGGCAATGAACATATCTGATCGGAATATGCAATCAGAAGTGCCAACTTCATTGGTTTCTAGAACACTTTTGGTCAGAAAATTGTTCATTCAACGGTCGATGTTGTTCAATGGAATTGGGCCATTTCTGGATTAACACAAATTCAGCCACAATATTTTTTTGATGGCAATGAACATACCTAATAGGAATATGCAATCAGAAGTGCCAACTTCATTGGTTTCTAGAACACTTTTAGTGAGAAAATTGTTCATTCAACGGTCAATAATGTTCAATGGAATTGGGCCAATTCTGGATTAGCACAAATTCAGGCACAATATTTCTCGGATGCCAATGTACATATTTGTTCGGAATATGCAATCAGAATTGCCAACTTCATTGGTTTCTAGAACAATTTTTATAAGAAAATTGTTCATTCAACGGTCGTTGTTGTTCAATGGAATTGGGCCATTTCTGGATTAGCACAAATTCAGCCACTATATTTCTCGGATGGCAATGGACATATCTGATCGGAAAATACAATCAGAAGTGCCAACTTCATTGGTTTCTAGAACACTTTTTGTCAGAAAATTGTTCATTCAACGGTCGTTGATGTTCAATGGAATTAGGCCAATTCTGGATTAGCACAAATTCAGCCACAATATTTTTCGGATGGCAATGAACATGCCTAATAGGAACATGCAATCAGAATTGCCAACTTCATTGGTTTCAAGAACACTTTATGTCAGAAAATTGTTCATTCAACGGTCGTTGATGTTCAATGGAATTGGGCCAATTCTGGATTAGCGCAAATTCAGCGACTATATTTCTCAGATGTCAATAAACATATTTTATCGAAATATGTAATCAGAAGTGCCAACTTCATTGGTTTCTAGAACACTTTTGGTCAGGAAATTGTTCATTCAACGGTCGATGTTGTTCAATGGAATTGGGCCATTTCTGGATTAACACAAATTCAGCCACAATATTTTTTTGATGGCAATGAACATACCTAATAGGAATATGCAATCAGAAGTGCCAACTTCATTGGTTTCTAGAACACTTTTAGTGAGAAAATTGTTCATTCAACGGTCAATAATGTTCAATGGAATTGGGCCAATTCTGGATTAGCACAAATTCAGCCACAATATTTCTCGGATGCCAATGTACATATTTGTTCGGAATATGCAATCAGAATTGCCAACTTCATTGGTTTCTAGAACAATTTTTATAAGAAAATTGTTCATTCAACGGTCGTTGTTGATCAATGGAATTGGGCCAATTCTGGATTAGCACAAATTCAGCCACAATATTTTTCTAATGGCAATGAATATACCTGACAGGATTATACTATCTGAAATGCTTATGATTTGGATTTTAGAACATTTTTTTTCTATTGTTTTATTTGTTGTTCAACACAAATATTATTGAACGATATATCTCATTTTTTAATATAGTATCTTTCAGGGGCTGTTTTGGTTTTCCTCGGTTTATGAATGAAAATTTATAAAAATTATATTTCTATGATAAGGATAAATTTCATCAGTTTAGCTGCCTTTAGAAAGTTTTAAAATTAGGCTTAAATTATTTCTGGTTTTTTCTAGAAATCGGGTTTTATTTATTCCGTCTTTTAGGCGAAATTTGAAATTTTCTTTTCCCGTTTTTTCGGCTCCTGGACTACCACTAATTTTTTCCCGTGAGCACTAATTAGCACAAATTGGGCTTAATCGGTATGCAAAGTTTCATTTTGAAATTCGAAAGTTTCCCTGCTGCAGTTACCCACGTCTTTCATGCTATTGAAGTTAGCCGAAAATTGCAGTGGAAAAAACCTGCATTATCGGTTGATTTTGTATCAGGTGGTAGTACAAAATTCTGTTAATATTAGCCGAAAAAACATGTTATTGAGGCACAGGTGTTCACGGTCAGTGCCGCAACTCAAATTCATAGCCCCCTAACACGACAATTTATAAATGTGGGATCCAGCAGGTTTCGAATTGGTCTAACTTCACCTAGTTCATATGATCTTTAAACATTCGAATTATGTGATATTGAGTTTAAAAAATTTTTTTCGGCGAAAATATACTGGTAACTTCAATAACATGTAATTTTCGGCTAATATTAACAGAATTTTGTACTACCACCTGATACAAAATATATCGATAACTTCAGTAGCATAACTCAAGGCCCCATACTGCTTATAAAAATAAATTAATGTAAACTCCAGATAGGGATGCCCAAACGATTTGACATATGGGGGTCTGCATGGAAGTGGCTGGCAGGAAATCCAGACGCCAGCGATCTACGCATGATCAACAGTATGATGAACCAACTGATAGATGCGAATAACCAACAATTTCGGATAAACGAACAAATCAACATAAGAATCCAATCCATCACAGACACGGTAAACAGGGTGATAAGTAACAATACAATAGCCAACAAAGTTGTCTTAACCGAAATAGAAATGCTAACAATTATAATTAACATAGACACCGTTAACTCAATATTAGAGGACATCCAGAATGCAATAATCGGAACGAAAGTAGACCTACCAAGTAGCAAAATACTTTCTCTAAAACAAATAATCATAGTGAAGGACTTACTCGTATATCTGCCTGTCAATATCACGTTGCCGGACGAAGCTCTGGAATTTGTCATCCCAAAAATAGCAGTAACTGATGATACTCTCCTGTACGTGCTTGAAGTGCCAAAATTAGAGATAAACGACACCATCATAAAAGATCACCCTCAACACCTCATCATATGCAACCAAAAATTGTTCACATGTTCGAACCACTACAAATTTGTGCAAAGACATTTGGATATTCAAGAATTCAATGATGGTTGTATTAAACCACTAGTTATGGGGGCCGACAGCAACTGTAATGTGACTTCGGAAAAAGATCTCCGAGGGTAAAATATTAAAAAACAGCGCAAAAAACGAAACGTTGTCATCTGATTGCGGACCCAACGATCGAATATTGTCAGGAAACTTTCTGATAACATTTTGAAACTGTACCAGGGAGCACTGCATAATATCCAAGCAACTCGTAACTTAATGCAAACGCTGGATATCGAAGTAATTAACAAGGAAAACACCCAGAATATGAATTATAGCAGAAATGTACATCTGAAGCAGGTGGATCACCAGAGTTGGATCTGGACACTGTCTGAAGGTGTGTCTTTCTCATCAGTCGGATGAGAATAATGAAATTCAAAAAATAAAGAAATCTAGCATCTCAAATCCGGAAACACAGAAAACAAGCCAAGCCAAATCATATTCGGAGTTGTTGACGAAAGCTGGCATAGAAACAAAGGACGTGGACGCCCTTTCTTCACTCTCAGAGGAGTTATTAGGCATTTTGTTGTTTTAGAATAGTTAAGAATAGTTAAATGAAATAAAATAAATTTTTTTTAATGTTTCAATTAAGTCGAAACCTATAACTATTTATGTATTTCAGATTTACTTTCTGTGTTAGAAGCAGACCGAACTGTTAGCCTGCTAATAGTATTAGCCTTCTGTTAAACTTTTACCAATTGCTTTATAATTCCATGCCAATTGATACTCCAAAATAAATGAAAATGAAGATGGTTCCCTGCTGCAGTCAGTAAAGAATAATTGGCTGTAGGTATGCAGCATTTATTAACTCTATAGAAAATGAAAACCAAAAAAAATTTTAAGGTAAAACTCTAGTATGAATCATGGTCCTATTTCGAGTTCTCCAACAATCGAAACTGTAGCATAATAAGCAAGTATGTAATACAAGTTGTAAATAACTGCAATATAAACAAAAAACTTGAATTCCTTTACGGAATAGGTCACTCCTTTTGAAATGTCTTGAGGAACTTACGCCATAGAATAGACGCATATCGACTGGAAACAAGTCAAAAATTGTAAATTGTATGTCCATGTGCAAAAGTCGTAGATTTAACATAGTCATCTGCAAATAAGCACAATTAGCAAACATCGGTGTCCACAATATATAACCAAATGGTATAAACTTACCACATAATTCCAGTAAATGTCATATTGACGGATTCTAAATTTACCCATCAATCGCTTATACTCCTCAACGATATTGATCGCAGTGTGCACGCTTCGAGTAATCGCCCAAAATTTGAAGAAAAAATAAAACAAAACGAAAAACGACATCAAAAATAATTTTGTAGTGGGCCGATGTGTATCCAACCAGACTCCAACCGAAATCGCATAAAACACGAGGAACACGATCGCATTCACAATGATCAACATTAAATCAAAATTAAATATTTCGTTTAAAACATTTACCATCGTTCTCAGGATACAACTGTTCAATAGAAGTAAATCATTTAAACTATTCACGAGCACAATACGATCATCGGTATCGCGTACGGTGCGCAACTTTAGTAAAATTTTGCGAATTTTCAGCCAAATCCCCGTCAAAAACTCATTAAACACGTTCACCAACAATATGAAATAAATAAATTTCGTGTTATTCAAACCAATAGCGAACAGTAAAAATAGGTTTCGATAGAGTTCACCCCGTGCATATTCCAACCCCATCATCGACTTATCGTGTTTATACTGTCCGAAGTATCCGTCCATTTTGAGAAGAATAGCGATCATAATCTGTACGAATAAAAATGCCGACTGTGTAACATTCTTGCCCATTTTCATGCGAATATTAAAACGATCGATTAAATACGAATTGGTAGCGAAAATATTAATCACGACTAGCCGGTGCCGCCGATACGTTTTATAAAACATAATCGTGTGCAACGTCAGATTTAACATTTCGACGGTAAAATAAAACATGAATACACAATTTAAAATGGTGGCGGGCCGATCACGATTGAATGCGTAATTGAAAATTCCGTGAAAATTCCAACCGGTTACTATACAGATCAGTGTACAGCAGCCGGTGTGGTATAAAGGAATTTTCTCGACAGCGTTATCGATGTTAGGAGATATTGCGACCGCCGTGAGGAGTTTTATGATTTGCTTGAAAATTTTTAAATTATCGTTCGACGACATTTTATCGAATACTGTGACGGTTAACTGGGTGTTTCACCTCGCTCAAGAAGCAGAAAATCTTGATAACAATTTTACAATATTTTGTTTTCTCTAGTGACACCCATAATTTGTGTTCATTAATTATTAGAGGCATTACTTATTTTATCGTAGGTGTTAGATATTAAACCAAAACGAATGTGATAAGCGTTTATTGAGATTCTTCTAATTTGTTCATTGGTGCTATTCAATTCAAACAAGTTCTGACGATGTTTGTAAACTGATACGTCGTTTTTGGGAAGTGGAAGAAATTTCAGTTGAAACTCCACCTAGCGGTGATGTGTGTGAAGAACATTTTCTGCGAACTCATCAAATGAAATTACCGTTATACTGTGGAATTACCACTCAGATGATTGCGATAGAACGTTGCTTGGACATATGGAGAGAATTTCCGAACCAGCCGAATCCATGGCCAATTCATTTTACTTACCTCACCATGCCGTTATAAAGCAAGCCAGTGCGACAACGGAGCTGCCTGTGGTTTTTGATGGGTCGCGTAAATCAAGTTCCGGGATGTCACTAAACGATGTCTAATTAGAAGGTCCAACAATTTAAGATAATCTATTTTCAATTTTAACCGGATTTCGCCGTCATAAGGTAGCGTTCATCATATATCGAAGAACACATGATCAAATCTGATTTCTACGTTGATGCCTTACTCTCCGGTTGAGACTCTGTTGATGAAGCGGCTGGAGTATACAAAGAAATGTCAACCATTTTATCAAACGCCGGATTTTCATTAAGACAGTGGAGCTGAAATAGCCAGGAATTTCTCGACCCACTACCCATGAAAAAACTTGGAAGGAATTCGATTTCATTTGAAGAGGGTTGATCAACGAAGATGTTCACTAAGCAAAGTTTGTTATTCGAATGTAGTAAATTATTCGACGCGTTAGGCTGGATTGCTCCAGTAACCATCAACTTCAAAATGTTAATGCAACAACTCTGGTTGACCAATATAGAATGGGATGATCCACTTCCAGAAGGCGTAAATCGGATTTGGTGTTCAATTCGCAACGAGCTGTCCAGTTTTAGTGCAGTTCGTCCACGATATCTACTAATGCAACCACCAATAAATAGCATTCAGTACAATGGTTTCTGCGATGCTTCGGAAAGGGCGTATCCAGCTGTGGTATACATAAGAACTACGAATACTGATGGAGAATGTTTCGTTTGTATAAATGCTGCGAAAACGAAAGTTGCTCTATTAACTAAATCGCTTTGTAAAATTTCAGACATATTTCAAGTTCCAACTGGCTTATTATACGCATGGACCGACTCGAGCATTATTCTATCATGGTTTTCAGATGTTCCACGGATATGGAATTGTTTCGTAGCAAATCGTACGAGCTGTACCATCGACAATTTACCGAACGATCACTGGCACCATGTACCTAGCACTCTCAATCCAGCTGATTGTGCAAGTCGGGGAATTTTACCGAGTGAACTTATAAAACATACAATTTGGTGGGTTGGTCCAAAGTTTTTGAACATATCACAATCTAAATGGGCCATTTACAATGAAATTCCGATAGGGTATACAATTGCTGAAAGAAAAGAAACAGTGCTAATTACCAAAATTGAGAAGGCAAATACTACACCACCTATAGAATATGTGGTTGATACATTTTTTTCGTACAGGTCAGTTCTCAGGATATTAGCGAATTGCATCCGATTCACAAAAGCGTCGCACAAGAAGAAATCATCATTTAATAAATGTGAGCAGCTGAGAAAGGGTGAACAGATTTTAATTAAATTGGCACAACATGATTGCTTCCCAGACTGAGAGACTGAGAGCGTTCCATCCATTTATAGACGAAAATGGTATACTACGAATGGGTGGCCGTCCTCAAATTCGAACATCCCGTATTTCATAAAACATCCTGCATTATTACCTAAGAACCACCAACTAACGGAGAAAATCGTGAGTTACTTACATAACAAGGACTTGCATCCGTCAACGTTGCTCTTCATATCACGAGCAAAGTATTTGATTACGGGAGCTGAGGATGTCATTAAACGAATCACAAGTGGATGCATATTGTTTCAAAACTCTTCCAAAGACAGCAGAACAGTTAATGCAAACTTATCTGCTAAGAATTACTTTAACGCGAGCATTCAATAATGTTGTAATGGCCGTGTTAGATCGCACACACTAAATTTGAAATTTTCTAAAAATTGACCGTTTAAACTGTCATGGCTGGAAATAGATTCAAATGATAGGTTTTAATGATGCTCATACCTGGAGATTCTTCAATTTTCGTGTTGGCGTTATAAATTATATAAAAAAATATTTGTATCTGCATTATCGACATTATTTGGCTGCCATTTAATATTAATTATATTTAATCTGCATTCTCGACATTTTTCGGCTAGGTATTACTGTGGCTTTCTTAACCATTTTATATGTTTTGTTCAACCGAGTTTTCCCGGACTCCCAACATGAAAATTGACCTGAAATTTTGAGAAATTTTCAAATTTTGTGTGTGCGATATATTCAATCGAGTTTTCCCGGACTCCCAACATGAAAATTGACCTGAAATTTTTGACGTTTTGCTTAGTAGTAAAATAGTTTTGTATTATAGTTTTAATGTATTTAATGTAATCCGTATTGTTTTTATCGACGTTTTTATCGTACTGCATTATCGACATTTTTCGGCTGATTAATTTTAGTTGTTACAAGCGAATCTGCATTGTCGACCTTTTTCTGCTGCTTAATTTTAGTTGTTACAAACGAAGTCGGCTAACTTTAGCAGTATTAGATGAACATCAATCAACGGATCGGAATTAATTACTTTCGGCTGAAAAATCTAAGACACTATCTACATTATCGAAAAATTTTGCTCGCTGCTGGAAATTCTTGGCTAACTTTTATAAGGTCCAGTATTGAGACGAACAAAACAAATAAAGAATCATCCAAATCGGTCGAGCCGTTCTCGAGTTTTTGTAATGTTTTTGGTTTTTTAGATATGAAAAATCATGGCGTGAGTTTTATCTCTCTCTAAAAACGTATGACTGTCTCTTTCAATACTCTGTATTGAATAAACAATTATCAGGCATGGGCAAACAACAAAACACAAAATATCATTCTGTTCATTAAACTTTATTCAATAATTATTATTAATTATAATTATAATTTTTTATTTATTTTTTCATTATTTATTAATCCTTGTTGTATGTTATTTTATTGTTTACATTGTAACTTATAATAATTAATTTGTAATATTTGAATTTATATAATTTATTTATTATATTTCTTTTGTTTGCGCACAACACATATTATTTTGTAACTGTTTGTGTTTATTCATTATTTGCAAAATAATTAGTATTTATTTTATTAATAATATTCTAATATTTTATTATAGTTGTTGTTTAATAAATGCACAGTAGTACAATACAAGAATTTTATTTTTTATAATTATAATAATTTTGTTTAAACATTTATTTATGTTATTTTTAGATTTAATTAATTTTTATTTTATTTATTTTTTGTGGAAGATACATTTATTATGTGCGTTTTTCAACTGATAAACAAAGAAACGAAAAGTTAAATTATTTATTTTAGTTTTATTTATAAATTTTATGATTTTATCGTTCGTTGTTCTATTTATAATAAATTTTATTATTAAAGTTTGTCTTTATAAATAAATCAAATTAGTAATTTATAAATAAATCATATACTAATTAATTTTAGTTTTATTGACTTTTCTATTTATTTATTTTATTATATAGTTTAATTTAAAATAAAATTAAATAACATTGTGAATTTCTATCTATATTATTTTATGTATATATATGTATATATATATATATATAGTTTTTAGTTATTTTTATTATTTATTAATTATTATAACTAACTCTTCTTATTAATTATAAGAAACCTTACGCAATAAAATATTGGTATATAGGAGTTATAATATAATATATAATTTAAACAGAATTTAATAGTTTTTGTTATAATTAATATTAATTTTTTTTTTGTATAATTTATAATTATAAATAATTAAATAAATAAATAAGTATAATTTATATTTTATATAATTATTTGGAGTAGTAATAGTATATAGTATATTGTCTCATATTGATATTTGTTTTTTTTTAAATTTATTTTTTATTATTTAATTAATAAAATGATATATAATTTTGTTAATCATAATTTAATTAGGCTAACAGTGGCTTAATTTTAAATATATTAATTAAATTTTAGTACAGTGCGTGAGATCTTGATCGTCATTATCATTTCACATAAATGGGAGATTAATATTGGCGGACACGATCGGAGTCAGAGGTGAGATCGCATCGTGATCGTGAAAAGTTATTTTAACTTCTTGGGCTCACGATCACTATACCTAGGCCGTTTTTCAATATTTACACTAAATTTGGGAAAATCATTATCAGATTCACGATCACTTGGTTTTTAACTAATCGTTGTAACATCAGACTTTCCTTTTGACCTCACGATCAGAATCAAACTGTCAACTAAATTCATCACGATCACTTTTCCAATTTTATGATATCGTCGTGTAAAGAAGCTAAAAAATATATTTTTCAATTTTCAGCACAGTAACACTGATCAGTTTGATAAATACAAATGCCATCTAACAGGAAATGATCACTTAGAGCTTTTGTGCTAACTTGGTGAATAAATGTTGTGCGTGTGATCGTGATATAGTTCAGTGTAAAATAAAATAAATGACGGAAGTTGTTTCCTTTTTTGGTCAAGCAATTGTCATCCTTTGTGAGAACAAATGGTCGGGATCATCTTCAACTGTGTTTTGGTGCCGCACATGTTAAGCGAAGTGGCGTAGCGTTATAGTAATATATAAGGAGAAAGAGAGTTGTGGGATTAACAATATAGGGAAACGGTAATTCGTGAATTGGTGCAAAAGACGAACAGTTATTTTAACGGCGAAGGCTTGTCGTGGCTGACTAACAGGTGATTAGTTTAGCTTTTTGTTTTCGACCAACAAAATACAAAAAAATATTTGTTTTAAGAATTGTTTAAACATCAAAATATGGACGACACAGGCTACAAATATTTAACGCCAAACCAACAGAATAAAGCTGCTTCCGGTACGAAGAAAATAGGAGATAAAAAGTCCGTTCAAATACTGAAGCAAATGCTAGGAAATGGGTTTACAGGAAAAGATCCCAAGCTGCTCGATCTTGACTCAGAAGGAAGCGAAGAAACTGAGTTCTTACTTGGTTCAGATAATATTTCTAAAATATTCAGTAGTGTGATAGCAAACTTGAATTCTACTGCGACCGTTGAACTGACTATTATCTCGATAACCGATGTAGCAATATTCAGACGAAAGCTCGTGTTGGTGAAACGGGAACTCGTTCTAACGAGGCGTCAACGAACTTCAACGAATCAACGCAAATAGTGGCAGCTGAGGTACCAGTAATATTTTCTTTTCCAGATATAGAGGAGGTAATGTCCAATTTAAAATATATGGAAGATGCCATTCTAAGTTATGGTTGAACCGAGATACAAAAGGTAACATACGCGAAGCGATTCCTTATTAGTGATGGAATGAAACTGGTACGAACAACGCCACTTCCTTGAAATGAGATGAACTAAAGGTATTTTTGATCGGAAAATTCGAGGCGATTTAAACATCGGCACTAGGCAATGCAATAAATCGGTCTTAATCGAATATTGTATCGGAGGAATTTCCGATTATGAGCCGAACAAGTCAGTGCTTTATGGTGTAACTGCATCATCAACGATTTCAGGAAGATACTAGATTACCAATAACTCGGTGTAACCACATTGCACCAAAATGACCAAGTTTGCCCATCGACCAAGCAAGTCTGTATCGCTCGTTTTGAGGTTGATGTCATGATTGACAGTGGCAACGATTTAGATTTTATTGCGAAAGCATGGTGGCAGCGGTAGAACTACCAACGATCAATCCGACAGTCACGATATTTCAAGGAGTTGGTTCAGGTGAGCTAAAGACGGTTGGAAAATTGGAAAAGTAAACGTTATCAGCTCTTGTTGCCAGCTACTGACTATTGGGCCAAGAGCTATTAAAAAAGATGATCACAACGATTCCTCCGAATAGCATCGCAATTAAGAAGTTCATCTCCGAATTAGCAGCGGTGACCGAAGTAATCGAACAAATGCCTGCCGACTTATCATCTGTGAATGGGAAGAGTTTGATCTGATGAAGTGACGATGATTATCGTGTTAGCACGGTTAAATACGGTTGTGATCCGTGATCGATACCCGCAACCCCTGGTCGGCGACTAACACATTGGACTTGCGCAATGGTTTTTTTTCACGTATACCAATAGCAGAAGAGGATGGTCAAGTACACGTCATTCGTGGCTCCTTTTGGACAGTACGAGTTTCTTAGAGCACCTTTTGGCCTATGCAATTCGATTTCTAAAGGATCACTAACAACGTGTCCAAAGAGTTGGCAAGAGATAAAATAGTTTGCATCTATATGGATGATGGCAGAGTGTCAGCTATTTCTGGAAATTAATTGGTCGTAAGGTTGAGGCGTGGTTTGGACCTCGCCCAGAAGAATAGACTTGATATCAAATAGTCAAAGTGTAAGCTATTAGTAAAGAAGATGGAATACCTTAGGTACATAATCGAGAACGGCAAAGTCCAGCCATCTGAAGACAAACAGTAAGCCGTATCCAAGTATCCTGTGCCATCCAGAGTTGCAGCAGCTGCTAGATTTGACGAGTTTGTTGCAAGACAACTCCTTTTGAGGGCGATACACAAGCTACTAACTAGAAGTTCTAGGGATCGCCAAACGAGGAAGTTCCTAGTACATCTCCTACTAGGTATAAAATTCAAAATTGCTACGGACTGTGCACCTTTCAAGGGAACGGTGGAGTAAAAGTAGATTTGTTTAAAAATTGCAAGATGGACCTCTACCTAACGGAATTCAATTTCGAGATGTAACATCGACCGAGCAATGTGTCACGTCGATGCCTTGTCGAAAAATCCAGTACTGATTTAAAGACGAGATAACGTGCTGAATCGAGTAAAGGCGGCGCGGAGGAGCTATACAGAAATAAAGGCAATTAAGGTCTGTATGATAATTTTATTACAAATAATGAAATTTTTGTAAATTGGGCAAAGGAACGGGGGTCTCGTAGTGGCACGGGCCATGCAAATCCAAATCGTAAAGAAATGCCACGACCAAGGGCATTTTGGGCCAAAGAAAGGAGAGGGGCTTGTTGAGTAGTAGAAAAGGTGTTTGGCAACCCAAGAAGCATTGTTCCGGATCAGGCACCAACATTTACATTTTTAGAGTTCCTAGGCTGCTGCCGGAATGAAAATATTGTACACCACACTGTTAAGGCAGGAATGTCATCCGTTCAGATGGAACGAGTTAATCGAGTAATAACCCCGGTCTTAGTGAAGTTAACAATAGACGAACCTGAAGACTAGAAGTATACTGAGCCGTGTTCAAGTGTTTCCGAATAATTCATTTCATAGTGCCATAGTTTAAAAGCAGCACAAAAGAGGCTTCGTTCGAAAACGGAGAGCTGCACTAAAGTACAAGATGGCGACAGTTTGGAGCCGTTCAGAAAATTTTACTAAATTACATGGGCTCGTATGAGGGAATTGTAGTCAAAAAGAATGATCGTTACGGCGTGAAGAAGATGAACACCAGTGTCGAGGGTCCCAACCGAACTTCAACGAGTGCTTAGTATATGAAGCGGTTTTTTGTCGATATATTAATTGAGGAAGTTTCGGAGGAAGATTTATTTCAGGATGGCCGAGTATGCTTTCACAACACAACTTGCAATCTTTTTTAAAGCGTACATCTCTTGAATTTTTAACTTCAATAAATCCCTAATCCGTTTTTACATGTTATCATGAAATTGGATATGTGAAACTCGTTACTACTTCTTTGTAAATATTTGTATTAGTTCAATTTGAAAAAGTTTCCATATTTAGTCTTTAGTTGTTACTCGTTCGAAAGTTTATGTTTTAAGGTACCTTAACGGTTGAAATTTAAAACCTCAAAATTAAATGTTTATAAATACATAGAAACGCGTTTAATGAAATCGATTTGAAGCTTTCATACGACTTGCAAACTTTTTAAAAGCTCACCTTTTAAAACTTTCGACTTCAACTGAATCTAATTTATTTTTAGAATGTCTTTAAAATTTTAATCAAACTCTTTCTGACTTTACGCATTTCTGAGTTCAATATGCAACAGCTTTGGAAGCTACGTGGAATTTAATTTTCAAACTTGTTTAAGGTTAACGTATTATTTAGTCCAATATGAAAAAGCTTTCATATTTAGTCTGCATTTGTTATATTTTACATCACTGATTTTACTTTCAACATTTGATCGCGAGTTTGGTATTTAACTGGCCTTCGTCTAATAAGTTTCCGAGCTTTCGTTAAAAGCTCAAAATTAAATGTGTATAAATACGACAAGAAATTGTTTAAAGAAAAGCTTTCGTACACAACTTGCAAGCTTTTTATAAGCTCCCTTTTTTAAAATTTTTAACTTTAACTTAATCTAATTTCATAAACTTTTAGTATATTTTTGAAATTTTAATCAAACTCGTCTTCACTATACGTTTAAAGCTTTACGTATTTCTCATGTAAATATGAAAAAAGCTGCAGCCTTCGTTAGTTACGCTGCACTGAATTTTTTCAAAACTTCTCTGTTAGTTCCAACATAACGATTACTTTTATCCAAACAGCTCTCTAGCTATCGATGAAAACTTTAATTTACTTACTAAAAATTTAGTAGAGGGTGCTGATCAAGTCTGTATAAATTTAAGGAACTTTTAAGTTTCTAAGAAAGCTCTAATTAAAAAATATATTCACACACGTATAGTAATTCGTTTGTTTCTTATTTGCAAAGAAAATTAAGTAAAAGCTTAGCGCACAATACTTGCAAGCTTGGAACTTTTTTTTAAGCTTTCAATCTTTAAACTAAATTCACAATCGTAAGTTATCATAAAATTGGTTGTGTGAAATTTTGGTTTAACTCGTTTCCACTTGTTTGAAAGCATTACTTTGCCGTACTTTAATATCTAAAAGCTTTCACAATTATCTTTCAATTGGTATTTTTGAGTGTGTTGTTACTTTTCCGACGTATGATCAACAGTTTCAGGTTTAATATTTCGTCATTAATTTTGAAAATATTTTAGTTTACAAGAGTACCGGTATCTGATGAGCTCGAGCTTTCGGTTAAAGCACTAACTTATATGTTTATAAGAATGCAGGAATCGATTAATGTCTATTCGATAAGATTTTAAAGCTTTCACAACACAACTTTCAAGCTTTTTTAAACCGTACATGTTGTTAATTTTTAACTCAAACTAACCACAAACTACATTTGTCTTAGATCAATACGAAAAAGCTTCTTCAGTTAGTCTTCAGTTGTTACTCGTTCGAAAGTTTCTGTTATAATATTTCTTCTTCTAGCTCAAAATTAAATGTTTATAAATATATAGGAACGCGTTTAATGGATTCGTTTTAAATCTTTCACACAACTAGCAAGCTTTTTAAAAGCTCGCTTTTTTGAAACTTTTAATTTTATACAATTAAATTTATATTTAGAATGTCTTTGATATTTTAATCAAACTTAATTTTCAAATTTTCCCATATTTTACCTGTAAAGCTTTGCGTATTATTCAAACTAATATGAAAAGGCTTTCACATTTAGTCTTAACATGCCTTCTTCTAATGAAATAATTCTGATGCTTTCGTTAAAAGCTTAAAATTAAATGTTTATAAATACGTACAAACGTGTTTCGACAAGTACATTTTTAAACAGAAGCTTTCAACTAGCTCTAGCTAGCTTTTTAAAAACTCGTATTTTTTAAAACTTTTAACTTTAACTTAATCTAATTTCAAATATATTTTAGTACATCTTTGAAATTTTAACCAAACCCGTTTTCACTATTCGTTTAAAGCTTTGCCTATTTCTCAGTTCAATATGAGAAAGCTTTTATTGCAGCCTTCATTATTTAGACTGCACTGAATGTTTCCAAAATTTCAATTTCGGTTCCAACATATAGATTACTTTCATCTAGAACGTTTTGGAGCTTTCGATAAAAGCTTTACCATGCATTCTAAACATTTATTAGAGAGTGCTGATAAGGAACTTTTAAGCATCCAAGAAAACTCTAATTAAAAAATCTATTCATTCGTTTAGTAATTCGTAAGTTACTTATTAGCTTAGCGCACAATACTTCCAAGCTATTTGGAACTTATTTTTAAGCTTTTAATCTTTAAACTAAATTCACTATCGTAAGTTATCATAAAAGTGGTTGTGTGAAATTTTGGTTTAACTCGTTTCCACTTGTTTGAAAAATCGAAGCTTTTCACACAATTTGCAAGCTTTTTTATAGTGCACTCGTTCTTTTAAGCTCGAGTATTTATAAAAAAGCTTGTGAAAAACTATTTGCCGGTTAGAGCTTAATTTTTATAATTTTCTAATTCAAACTTAATTTATTACAGAGCTTCTTATTAAACAGCTTTTAACAGTTGACACTGTTCATAAAGAAGAAGGATTGAAATGTTGTGCACACAATGCTTAAAAGTTATGAACTAATAACTTTATTTTAACCTTTAACGTCATGTGACATTTTGATTAAACTTGTTACTTCATTCTTGAAAACGTTTGCCTTAGATCAATATGAAAAAGCTTTCTACATTTAGACTTCAGTTGCTACTGGTATTTTAATGGATAAATGCCTATTCGATAATTAAATTTAGTTAATTTAAGAAAAAGCTTTCACACACTTCTTGCAAGCTTTTTTCAATTTTTAATTTAAACTTAATCTGATTTCATATATTTGTAGACTGTCTTTGAAATTTAATCAAACTCGCTTTCACCACACGTTTAAAGCTTTTCGTATTTCTCAGTTCAATATAAGCTTTTACCAACCTTCATTAAATAGTCTTTACTTCACTGTATTTTTACAAAATTTCAATGTACCAACATAAAGATTTATCTAGACATCTTTTGAGCTTTCGGCTTTATAAATATTAATAACTTTTAAGTTTGTAAGAAAGCTCTAATCAAAAATATATTCACACGTTTAGTAAATCGTTTGTTTTTATTTACAAAGGAACTAATAATTTCAAACTTTTACGTTCGCTAAATTCATTTTCGCACGTTATCAGAAAAGTTGTTGCGTGAAATTTGAGTTAAACTCGTTTCCCCTTATTTGAAAGCACTACGTTGTCTGTAGCTTAATATCTTAACAGCTTTTGCGATCACCTTTCAATTGCTATTTTTACTGTGTTGATACTGTTACACACGTTTGATCAACAGTTTCGGTTTTAACATTTTTTCATTTGTTTCGAAAATATTTTAGTTTTCAAAAGTACTTGTATTTAATGTGATCGGAATTTCATTGAAAGTTAGAATCGATTAAAATGTCCTTTAAATAAGATTTTAAAGCTTTCACATCACAACTTGCAAGCTTTTCTAAAGAAATCAATTTTTGCATAATTTTAAAATTTTGTGTTTAATTTAATTTCCAAACTTTTTCCATTTTTCATCTTGAAAGCTTTGCACATTGTTCAGTCCAATATGAAAAGCTTTCACATTTAGTTTTCATATATTACTCGTATTTTTACTAAAGATGAATTTTTTGTTTCAATATTTGATCGAAAGCTCCTGTACCATGTGTTCTTTTAATAAGCTTTTGTTAAAAGCTTAAACATAAATGTTTATAAATACGTGGAAACGCTTTTAATGGATTCGTATTGGTGCTTTCACACACAACTTGCAAGCTAGTGCTAAAACCTCATTAAAAGCTTTTTGAATTACAAACTCGCTTTGACTTCTTTTCAGTTAAATATGAAAAGGCTTTGCAAACCTTTTTAAAGCGTACATGTTTTGATTTTTTAACTTGAACTAAATCAAGTTTTGAATATTTTTAAAATTTTGTGTGGGATTTAATTTCCAAACTTTTTTTATTTTTTGTCTTTATAGTTTTGCGTATTGTTCCGTCTAATATGAAAAAGCTTTCACATTTAGTTTTGATTTGTTATTCGTATTTTTACTAAAGATTAATTTTTTCTCTCAATATTTGATCGAAAGCTCCTCTTTTAGCTTTCGGTGAAAGCTTAAAAATGAATGTTTTTAAATATGCAGGTGCGCTTTGAATGGATTCGATTCAGAGCTTTCACACACAACTTGCAAATTAGTGCTAAAAGCTCATTAAAAGCTTTTCAAATTCAGCTTAAAATAATTTAATTTAGTTGTAAAATGTCTGTAATTTTAAACAAACTCGCTCTGACTTTTTCTCACTAAATATGAAAAAGCTTTGCAAACTTTTTCAAAGCGTACATGTTTTGAATTTTTAACTTCAACCAAATCAATTTTTGCATATTTTTAAAATTTTGTGTGGAATTTAATTGTCAAACTTTTTTCCATTTTTTATCTTTAAAGTTATGCGTATTGTTCAGTCCAAGCTAGTGTTAAAAGCTCATTAATAGCTTTTTAAATTCAACTTAATCTCATTTAATTTAGTTGTAGAATGTCTTTGAAATTTTAATCAAACTCGCCTTGGCTTCTCCTCAGTTCAATATGAAAAAGCTTTGCAGACTTTTTTAAAGCGTACATGTTTTGAATTTTTAACTTCAACTAAATCAATTTTTGCATATTTTTAAAATTTTGTGTGGAATTTAATTGTCAAACTTTTATCCATTTTTTATCTTGAAAGTTTTGCGTATTGTTCAGTTCAATATGAAAAAGCTTTCACATTTAGTTTTCATTTGATACTTGTATTTTTACTAAAGATTAAGCTTCTGTTTTAACATGCTTTCTTTTAATGAACTTTCGTTAAAAGTTAAAAGAAAATGGATTCGATTTGGAGCTTTCACACACAACTTTCAAGCTATTTTAGCAATATAAATGCTTTGAAATTTTAATCAAACTCGCTCTGACTTTTTCTCAGTTAAATATGAAAAAGCTTTGCAGACTTTTTCAACGCTTACATGTTTTGAATTTTTACTTTCAACTAATCAATTTTTGCATATTTTTAAAATTTTGTGTGGGATTTAACTTCGAAATTTTTTTCCATTTTTCATCTTTAAACCTTTGCGTATTGTTCAGTTCAATATGAAAAAGCTTTCACATTTAGTTTTCATTTGTTACTCGTATTTTTAATAAAGATCAATTTTTTGTTTCAATATTTGATCGGAAGCTTCTGATAAAAGCTTGAAAATAAATGTTTTAAATACGTAGAAACGCTTTTAATGGATTCGATCTGGTGCTTTCACACACAACTTGCAAGCTAGTACTAAAAGCTCACATTTTTTAGACTTTTAAATTCAACTTAATCTCATTTAATTTAGTTGTAGAATGTCTTTGCAATTTTAATCAAACTCGCTCTGACTTCTTCTCGGTTCAATATGGAAAAGCTTTGCAGACTTTTTTAAAGCGTACATGTTTTGAATTTTTAACCTCAACTAAATCAATTTTGGAATATTTTTAATAATTTGGTTGGAATTTAACTGTTAAACTAATTCAGTCCGGTATGACTCCTGTTCAGTCCAACATGAAAACGCTTTCACATTTAGCCTTCATTTGTTATATTTTACAGCACTGAGTATTTGTACAAAATTTGAACGAAAATTTCAGTCCATTGTTTTAGTTTTGATAGAAGGCGATCGTACCAACCGATCACGAATCACCTTAAACATGATCGTGATCGTGTGTTGCGAGACCAATTTTGTAAATTCCCCTTTAACTACGATTGTAATCATTGTGATCAACCGTGACGATCGCGATCGATATATTGCAGTAAGTTAAATAAATTCGCGATCACTTGGGCCGTCATTTATCGCGCACTGTACATTTTTAATATTTTACATTAAATTTATAATTTTAATTAATACTTTTATGTTTTAAATATAATATTTAATTTTTTTTTAACAAATAACATTATTTAATTTATAATTTTTAAATTTAACATTGCATTTCAATTATTATTTTTTGTTTTGTATTTTTTTTTTGTTTAAACAGTAATAAAGATTTAATAAATATGAATAGCATTTTAAAAACATAATTTTTTTGTAAATTATAAATTGTAATATTTCATCTTTCACGCGGTCAACTTGGTTCGTACTGGTAGGCCACCTGTTGTATAAATATTTTTTTATGGTAAATTTTTATAGATTCGGTGGGAGTTTGTGGGTCGGTTGGTTTTTTTTTATATACGGTGCTCTCTATACATAAATTTGTGTTCTCTAAACATTCAATCTATACACACATACATACACAGTTGCTTATTAATTTTGAACTTTATCCTGACGTCCTGACATTAAAATAATAATATAAATAAGCGTAATTGGATTAATTAGACATGGAAATTAAGTGGAAGAATTATAGACACAGAACTTATAAGCGCGCAACACTTTGAACAAGGAAAGCTTTATTTGTTGTCACAGAAGAGAGAAAGTTAGCTAGACAGAGATAAATTTTGGAAATATTTTATATTTTTATAAATTAAAATTATTGCCATCAGTTATTTTAATCCTTATAACTAAATATTTTTTTATTTCAAATCGTATTCATCACCACTCGTCCCACCACCACCACCCGCACTTGAATGGGGCAGGGACGATGAACTCCATGCGTATTTATTTTTATCGGTGTAGTTACCCGGTTGCGTAGTCATCGAAGGAGTTGATTTGATTGAGGTGGGCGAATCAAAATCTTGAAATCCTTCGTTTTGGATACCTACACCGCGGTATCCTTGTTGCGTGCCCACCGCTGTTACACTCGAAGAAGAAGACGACGTTGAAAACGATTGTGTACCTCCAGCTGTCCGTCTTTTATAATCATCATCACCGGTCTCGGTGGTCATGTATGCGCTACTATTATAATTCGAGCAGTCGACACTGTAATGGGTTGAGGCTGCTTTAGGCCCGCCAAATATTATGTCGGAATCGGATAATGAACCACCCTTTTGGAATTTATTCTTGTTCTGCTTTTGATAGTCGAACCGTTTCGAATCCATACTCAGCTTATCACTATCCGTTTTTATGTTTGACGTATATGTGGCCGCCGATGATTTTAATTTATCGTCGTCGGAGACAACACTGTAACGGCCTGTGTTCTCATCGCGTACACCTTGATTTTTTTGGAAACGATCCTTAATCAAATCGTCTAGGTTGCGATCGGTTTTATCACCCGAAGGTTTTGCATCGATTATGGAGCTTGGATGCGATTTTGGGAGTGGTGGCGGAGGATGAGATGGTGCCGGTGGAGATGGATATACTTGTGCCGATGGGGTATAGGTTGGTTTTGCTGGGGCCGACGTTGTTTTATCGAATGGGTTTGCACGTTCGATGGAATGTGGCGGGCTTGCACTAGCGGATTCGGAATAATCAAAACTTGTACGTTTTGGTGTTGCAAATACGGATGTGACTGTGGTTGAGAAGGCCGAAGTTACAGCCGTGGTCATAACGGGCGGTGAAGTAATCTCTTTACTTAATTTGTCAATGGTTGAGACAGATGACGGTACTTTTGATGGCGACTCCTCATTTTTTAAGAATAAGCCTGTTGTGTCGCTGGTGGTTCGGCCCCGAGAATGCTGTTGCGCCTCCTGTGCCCTGGTCGCGGCCTTCTTCTTCGCTAAATCCTACATATCACCGAAAATGCCCGCAAATGTTTTTCTCAAATTTTTCATGGTATCCTCGGCATCCTCGATTACCGAGTTTTGCGACTGTGGTTTCTGATTGGTCGAGCGTGAACTATTCGAAACACCCGACATTGTTGAAGATTGTGATGCTTGGGAATCACGTCGACCAACATTACCCAACGCTGGATTCGTAGCTGTTTTATCGTTTTGTTCGACTGGCGGTGGTTCGGAAACACTGCTTAAACTACCCAATCGCCCGATTGAACCGACCCCAGGAGTCGAACGTTCTGGTATCGGTGGCGGTGCCCCAATCGGTTGTGCCGATCTAGCGCCCATCGACGCCTGGGATGTTTCTTCGGTTGGACTACCGCCACGTGATGAGATCGAGGATCGCGATGTCGCGTTTGCCAACGGTGGTCGGCACACGTTTTGCATACGGGCCACAACTAAATCGGAAATTTGACGTCGATCCTCCTCCTGTGTATCGCCCATCAATGGGAATGTACTATCCGATGCACGCAATATAAATTCCCGGCCTTCTTTTGATACGATCACCGAGAGGCCGCACACTTCCATACCGCCAAACAATTCGGAAATCTGTAATACAAACAAGAGAGTGAAAAATTATTTTTCTGCGAAAATTGAAATCGTCATATTGCGATATTGTATCGTCATAGTGGGTATCAAAAATAGATCGAACACTAATCGAGTAAAAATGTACCAAATCTGTACGATTTTCAATGTTAGACTAATTTCTAAACAAAACAATTTCAGTAGCGTCGAACTACCAAGTGCATTACCAATTTAATCGTGCGCACTCATTTTTGCACGTCACTGCGCGATTTTTAATGGATTTTAATTACATTTCAAGCGCAACATATTAAGTAAACAATTTAATTTGGCTTGGTTTTATAAATTAATTAATTGGCAATTTTGGAATTTTAAAAATAATTGGTTTTTTGTTGTTTTTGTAATTCCAAGTATCGAGTAATTTTTTCAAGATAATTTATATGCGATTTGTCTAACGTGAGGGGAGATATTTTTGTACACTGAGATGATTAATCAGCTGGATTTTGATTCACAAGAATTTTTGATTTGTCAACTGAAATTGATCTATTTGGAGACATTTACTGGAATTTAATAAGATTCGCATGGGTGGATGATCTTGTTATTGTGTTTACCTTATTTCTACCGTTTTATGATTAAGAAGATTGAAATCATAAATTAAGTGCACAACACCTACGAACATCTCGTGTCGTATTGTATAAAGAATTCGGTATGTGAATTCTATTTATAACTTTAGACTTATTTACAGTGCTAATCTTAAGAAATGTTTAAATTACAAACTTGCCCAGTGAATTTAAGAAAATTCGAAATTAGATGAAGTGTACAGTACACAGCAACGCAACAAATCGTGGCTTGACTTGCTCTGGTGTTATGACAAATACTTGCATGAAATGGAAGCCAAACAATCGCGCACTTTGGAGCTTGCTGTCGCTGAGCCCACGGTTAGAAATCTAGCGATACTTGAAAACAATCCGAAAGACGTTCTGATGAGGTTAAATTTGTCTTTTTTCGTTCGTATTCACACCATATAAACGGGAAGTTTTTATTTTGCAATTGCTGGGATGTCACCATGATTTTCCATCGTTATCTATGACTTTCGACCATCTTTCTGGCAATTTATTTATTTATTTATTTATAAATGGTGCCTACCGTGACTACAATCGGCACAACAAAACAATTGGTACAAAAAAAAAGAAATTATGAGCTCGACTACAAAAGATTATATAAAGCTTTCTTGAATGAATTTCTCGCCAAGTGATAATCGAAAGCTCCGTAGATCTTGTTGAATACCCGCGATACCCTCGGAATTGGATCAGAAAGAGCGTAGTTCGTTGCCGCTCGGTCGATGAATAAAGCTCCATCGCGTTGACGCATTCGACGTTCAGGAGCGTACAAGTTGATACGTGCTAGTAACTCGATACAATTGACACGGGAATTGATGATACCACGCACAAACAGCGCGGAGGCTACGTCTCGGCGATTGTCTAGACATTGCAGTTTCAAACGTAGTCCACGGCACGACTGGATGGTAAATGTCGTAGCGCGAACAAAATAAACTGTTTCTGGATATTCTCAATCCTCTCAGAATGACAGTGGTAGGAGGGTGACCAATCAGGAGAATCATACTCCAAAATGGACCGAACAAAGCATACGTATAATGATGTCAAAGTTAACGGGTCACGAAAGTCCTTGCAGTTTCGTTTAATGAAGCCAAACATAATGTTCGACTTTGAAATAATGGCATTAACATGTCTAGTAAATGTAGCATCAGATTCAAAGAACCCAATCAATGGTTTCGTTGTACAGTTGGTATTGATAAAAAACTGGCGAGCGGATACGGAAGAAAGAAATGGTTTTGCATTTAGTCACGTTTAAAGCCAGTAAGTTGTGAAATGACCAGCTGCAAAAGCGGTTTAAGCCGTCTTGTAACATTTCGCAGTCTAACACGCTAGAGACCCGGGCAAAAATCTTTATGTCATCTGCGAAGAGGAGGCAATTGGCAAACTTAAAACATTTTACAACGTCGTTAATAAATAATGAAAATAACAGTGAGCCGATATGGCTACCTTGAGGCACGCCCGAAATAATGGGGAGAAAGAATCCAGACGATCTGAGAGATAAGAACGCAACCAGTCGATGGGAATGAAATCACAGTCGAGACTCTCCAACTTGCTAATAAGAATGGAGTAATCAATCACATCGAAAGCCTTTGCGAAGTCTGTGTAGACAACGTCAAGCTGCTCTCCAAGCTTTAGGCTGTCAAATAGATTACCATAAAATGAGGACAAGTTAGACACGGTAGACCTACCGGAATAAAATCCATGCTGAAAAGGAGAAATTAGTCTCTTGGTATGGAAGTGCAATACTCTGTGAACCATGGACTCAAACAGGTTGGGTAAGACAGAGAGAATGGCGATCCCACGATAATAACTTACCGCACTTCTATTACCCGCCTTAAAAATTGGATGAACGCATGCTATTTTCCAGGGGTCTGGGAAAATACCACGACGAATAGGATCGGTGGAAGACCGTCATAACCCGCTCCCTTGCTAACGTCGAGAAGGAACAGTAGCGGTTGAGGTCTATGGAAAACCAGATACAATTTTCTTGCTGTTAATGAAATTCCAAATATTTTTGGGATTGGATGTCAAAACTTGCTCGATTTGCCCTACGTAATTTTTGAAAAGGAACCAATTAAGGGTCTTGAATTCATTGCGGGCATTAACGAAATCGGGATAATATTCTTCGCCATAAAGCCTGTGAAGGGAATGAAACTTGTTGCGTCGATTCTCGAGCAGCATCAACTCGGTATTATACCATGGCTCCCGAAAGCCAGATTTATTATTGATAACCCGCGGAACGTGTCTCTCGATACCACTCCCGAGAAGCTCGTTGAATCTGTGCACCGTGTCATTCAAATCCGCACCGCGCTGTAAAAAATCCCAATCGGCAGTGCTGAGAAATTCATTCAAGGATGCGTAGTCGGCCATTCTATAATTAAAGTGAAAATAATTAGAAAAAAAATCAGTTGTACATTTAGTATTAAAAATATTTATCGTAATTGGTGTGTGATAAATGCTCTCGCATCCAGTGAAGTCCAAGCACGGAATTTCCCTCGACCAGGCCCAGGAATTTCCCTCGACTTTGCTGAAGCGGTTAAGCTGCGTTGTGAATATGGAAGCGAAGTAATCGATGATAGTCAATGCTTTTTCGTCGGTTGAGGATGAAGAGAACACACCGTCGACATCATTCCAAGATATACTGGGTAAGTTAAAGTCACCCTCGATGATAATTTGATCACAAGGGCGAACTGAAGGTATAACGGCTGAGTCAATGTAGTTGATAAATGTGTTGTAGACATCCCGGTCGGATCCGTACGGAATATAAACGGCGACAGCGTCAATCGAGGTATTGTAAGATAGTCTGATGCGAACGGCGATGACATCAATGCAGGGATGGCAGGCGATCACTTCATTGGAGACTGAATTCTTCACGGCAATTAAAACACCACCGCCACTACAACTGGTGTCAAAATCGTATCTGTCCTTTCTATGAACGACATAGTCTGATGGAAAGTACTCTTCGGATAACATATTGACCGTAAGCCAGGTCTCGCTGATTATTACATCGATGTTGTGAAGTTTGCCTAAGCGGAAATCCCTGGTTTTACTACGGATACTGGAGGCATTGTGATAGTAGATAGAAGTGAAGGCGTTAATGGTATTGGATGAAGCAACGGTCGTTGGATTAAAGCACCAGCAGGCAAAACGTCAGAATTGTTAAGTAGGTTAAAATCAGCCTCCTTCAAACCAATTTTAAATGAGACGAACGTTAGTGAGCTGTCCAGAACGCGGCCTTTGGGTAATAGTAGCCGACAATTTCCGTCACCTGGCGAACAATTTTGAAGTTTATCGCAGACACAGCTAACGATCTGATCGGTTGAGACGGATGGATTGATACGACTGATATATAAATATTTTTTGACAGGCACTGAGACAGTTTTGATAGAGTTGATGGGAGGCTCCGATCCTACAATAGCTTGCGGCGACATCGATACATCATGTATATTGGAGCTAGGCTTGACACTTTTTTGCAGATGTTGTCGGGTTGGAATTATTATCAGCGATTTTGTTAGTCAATGTGTTGATTAATTTACGGTTTTTAGCTACCTCCGATTCAATTTTCCTTAAGTCCAAATTGTTAGCGGCTTTGTCCACTATCACGTCAATTGGATTCCGTCAATTGGATTTATGGGTTTCATCGAAAAAAATTGTTTGTCTTTGCATTGATCGGAACAAACAGTAATCCGATGGGGCACAATCTGGTGAATCTTGTATCTTCGCAGCTATCTGTTGTTAGTGGTTCCTCTTTTGGCACAGCTGAGAGTTTTGTGATGGCCCTTTTGTAAATAGAATTTCCTGCCCCATGTACTGAGACGACTCGCACATGTGCATCTGTTCCTGGATGTACTTCAACTACTCTACCTCGTATCCGTTTAAAAGGAGGTAAGTTATCTTCTGTTAGAAAAACAACGTCCCCTATGTTGATTTGAGGCTTCGTGTGTAACCACTTTAGACGTTGTTGCAGTCTTCGAAGATATTCGTTGCTCCATCTCTTCCAAACGTCCTGTTTCTCAGGTGGGTTTTGACTGACTTCACGCCAGCTTCCCATAATGCACCAAAATGTGATGATGCTAGTGTAATGCCATGTAATAACGGGTGATTTTTTAAGAGCTTGAGAACTTTTTTTTAAAAAAAAACGCATAAAATTTGCAAAATCTCATCGGTTCTTTATTTGAAACGTTAGATTGGTCCATGACATTTACTTTTTGAAGATAATTTCATTTAAATGTTGACCGCGGCTGCGTCTTAGGTGGTCCATTCGGAAAGTCCAATTTTGGGCAACTTTTTCGAGCATTTCGGCCGGAATAGCCCGAATTTCTTCGGAAATGTTGTCTTCCAAAACTGGAATAGTTGCTGGCTTATTTCTGTAGACTTAAGACTTGACGTAGCCCCACAAAAAATAGTCTAAAGGCGTCAAATCGCATGATCTTGGTGCCCAACTTACCGGGCCATTTCTTGAGATGAATTGTTCTCCGAAGTTTTCCCTCAAAATGGCCATAGAATCGCGAGCTGTGTGGCATGTAGCGCCATCTTGTTGAAACCACATGTCAACTAAGTTCAGTTCTTCCATTTTTGGCAACAAAAAGTTTGTTAGCATCGAACGATAGCGATCGCCATTCACCGTAACGTTGCGTCCAACAGCATCTTTGAAAAAATACGGTCCAATGATTCCACCAGCGTACAAACCACACCAAACAGTGCATTTTTCGGGATGCATGGGCAGTTCTTGAACGGCTTCTGGTTGCTCTTCACTCCAAATGCGGCAATTTTGCTTATTTACGTAGCCATTCAACCAGAAATGAGCCTCATCGCTGAACAAAATTTGTCGATAAAAAAGCGGATTTTCTGCCAACTTTTCTAGGGCCCATTCACTGAAAATTCGACGTTGTGGCAGATCGTTCGGCTTCAGTTCTTGCAGGAGCTGTATTTTATACGGTTTTACACCAAGATCTTTGCGTAAAATCTTCCATGTCGTCGAATAACACAAACCCAATTGCTGCGAACGGCGACGAATCGACATTTCACGGTCTTCAGCAACACTCTCAGAAACAGACGCAATATTCTCTTCTGTACGCACTGTACGCATTCGTGTGGTTGGTTTAATGTCCAATAAAGTAAACTGAGTGCGAAACTTGGTCACAATCGCATTAATTGTTTGCTCACTTGGTCGATTATGTAGACCATAAATCGGACGTAAATCGCGAAACACTTTTCGAACCGAACACTGATTTTTGTAATATAATTCAATTATTTGCAAGCGTTGCTCGTTAGTAAGTCTATTCATTATGAAATGTCAAAGCATACTGAGCATCTTTCTCTTTGACACCTTGTCTGAAATCCCGCGTGATCTGTCAAATACTAATGCATGAAAATCCTAACCACAAAAAAATCACCCTTTACCTTCCGAAGCTAGCTCTTCTAATACGATTTTGTTAAAGTCCACTAGAGCTTCTTTTTTCATTTTTTCAGCTGGTTGTTGGCTCCAATGAAATTTGTTGCGTTGTCGCTGTACATGTCACGTGAAAATCACTATATAGACGTTATAAGTTTTATGTCCTTTAATTTTGCTCGTTTTTAACCAAAACCTCAAACATATACAATTTTAATATTGTGGTCGATGAAGACAGCATTGATCAAACATTTCAAGGACAATTTTCGAGTGTGAAGATCTAGGTAGTGCTACTAGTGTGCAGTTTAAGGAATAATGCGAAATTGAGGAACATCTTAAAACAAATGTTACAGGAGAAAGGACGGAAGATATAAGGTTGCTTTACCATTCAAATTACCCTGTCCTGTAATCGGTCAATCAGCATTTCAAGCCATCCAGAGGTTAAAATCGGTCGAGCATTGAATGATAAAGGACCTCCAATATAAGCAACTATACTCTGAGCTCATGGATACTTACGAAAAACTAGATCACATGGAAAAAATTGATGATGAAGAATTAGTTTCAAATAACAATCGTCATTGCTATCTGCTACATCACGCAGTTTTCAAAGGTTCTGGCACGTCAACCAAACTTAGAACAGTTTTTGATGGTTCATCAAATGACCACTTTGGTCAATTTAATTGCGTTTCCGCACGCATCCAATAGCACTCTGTGCCGACGTGGAGAAAATGTACCGTCAAATAAAGGTACGAGAAGAGGATACGGACTTCCAACGAATCGTGTGGCGGCAATCACTCGAGCTGCAAATTGAACATTTTCGGCTAAAAACGGTAACATAAGGAACATCGGCAGCACCGTTTCTAGCTTTCCGATCGTTGGTCCAATGAGCACGCGATAATGAAACAAATTCGCCACAGGTGGCTCAAATTATACAAAATGACGTTTATGTGGATGGTCTACTATCGGGTAAAAAAGACCTTGATGAAGCCGTCAGTCCAGAGGGAATTACAGAAACTACTAAGTTCAGGTGCGTTCACTTTAAGAAAATGGATTTCCAATATACCAAGAGAACAATACTGTCAGAATTTTCTAAAGTTTTTGACCCTCTTGAGTGGCTCTCTCCATCAATAATAAAAATAAAGTTATTATTGCAAAAATTGTGGCTTCACAAATTAGGTTGGGATGGCGAATTACCATCTGACATCATGACTCAATGGTATAAACTTCGAAACAATTTTGGGCAATTTAAGCAAATCAGCATACCTAGGCATGGATGGATTTTGTAATGCGAGCGAGGCAGCGTACGCGGCTGTCGTGTTCTGCAGAACCATTAAAATAGGTTACTGAGCAGTTCTACTGAGCAGTTTGTTAGCAAAGGGGAGAAAACAATTCTCAGATGTCAATCACCATTGTATTAGCCTGACTATCGGATCAACTTTGTCGATGGAAGACATATGTCGCCAACAGAACTTTGGAAATCCTGTAAGATCAGCCGAGAATCCTGCAGACTGTGCAAGCCGGGGCATGTTTCCAGAAAACCTAAAAGTATACAATTTGTGGTGGCATGAACCAGGGTGGTTGAAAGACTAGGAATCACTGTGGAAAGCAACCATTGAGACTTCCTTGAGGCAATCAGACGATGGAACGCTTGTTTGGGCGTATGTCATCATGGCGAAAGATTCGACGTGTACTCAGTTACTGTATATGTTTCGTCAATAATTGTAAAATAAAAGATAAGGACAACAGACTGTTTAGGGACCTCATAGTCAAGGAATTACAATCTGCGGAGCGAGCTTGTGTATTATGGCGTCAACTGGAACATTATGCTGCAGAGATGGGAATTCTACAAAAATCGTGTTATTCCATGGGAAAATTGGCAACACTGGCTCCTTTCATAGATAAAGCATCCTATCAACTTGCCAAATTCTCATATCCTAAGCAAAATGATAGCAACCTATTGCCATATAAAATATCTTCATCCCGGTCCCCCTTATTATCCTCTCTACTCAAACAAAGATACTGGATAATCTACGGTAGAAGTATGATACGAGGAATTGCACACAAGTGCCAAGTGTGCATACGGCAGCGAGCAACTACGAGCAGCCAACTGATGGATTTTTTGGTGTGGACTTCTGGGGGCCAATTTCCATTGCAACTAAAAAGGGGAGAGGAGCAAAATCCATAAAGGCTTACATATCTGCGTTTATATGCATGATAACATGCGATCCATTTAGAGGTAGTGTCGGATTTGACCGCTGATGCATTCCTGGCCGCCCTAAAATGATTCATTGCTCGACTAAGACTTCCCACAGAAATAAACTCAGGCAATGGCACAAATTTCGCAGGAGCTTCTCGCAATATAAATAAATTTTATTCCAATATTGGCAAAATTAATGAAAACGGTATTTCTTGGAAATTCATTCGAAAGTCGATTCCAATTTGACGTGCGAGGAGATGGTTACGTTATCTTGCCAGATTGAAGCCATCCTCAACTCACGACCATTATGCCAAATAAAATCAGACGATCCGAGCAGAATAGATGTCTTAACTTCAGGGCAATTTCTGACTTTCGCACCTCTCACATCTTTACCAGATCCTGATTTAGAAATAGTACCTGATACAAAGCGTATCGGCAGCTTCTGGAAGCGATATTCAAAAGAATATCTCTACACATTACAACAGAGAAGCAAGTGGCAATACAACCAACCGAATCTCCAAATAGATGACATCGTGTTGGTGAAGGAGGTCAACTTACCTCCTTGTGAATGGTTAAAGGCAAAAATCATCGAAGTTCATCCAGGCAAGGACGGGCTTATACGTGTAGTAACACTACGCACAGGAGCTTTGTGGAGCGTTGCTGCTCACTAAACTAATGTACCAAATTAAAGAAGCAATGCAAATTTCGGAAACAACTTCGTTCTTTTGGACCGACTTAACCATCACCTTATGTTGGATTCGAGGGCTTCCTCATAAATATAAAACTTTTGTGGCCAATTGAATATCGGAAGCAGCACACGGCGCATCAAGAGGGACCAGTCCGAAGGAACTAAAGAACAACAATTTATGGTCGACGGGTTCATATTGGCTACAATTTTCAACCGAACGTTGGCCACAACAACCTACAGCTCAAGAGGAAGCTCCTTTAGAAGCTAAACCATTCGTTACACTTGCAACATTAACAACAGTCAATCCGTTTGTACAGATTAGAGAACGATTTTCAAACATGAATCAAACGAACACAAACATGATTCAGTTAAGTCTGTCACATCTTAGAAACAAATATTGGATCACGAACGGCAGAAGCAGCATACGTACGGAAATAGCAAAATGCATCACGAGCATTCGGTTCAATGCTTCAACAAGGCACCAACTAATGGCAAGCTTACTCAAAGAACGAGTCATGCCATCACGTCCATTTACTAACATAGGAGTTGACTACGCCGGACCAATCTCACTAAGAGTTTCTAAAGGACGTGGGAATAAGTTATACAAAGGATACATAGCAGTATTTGTATGCTTTGCTACAAAAGCAGTGCATATAGGGATTGTCAGCGATATGACCAGTGCATACTTTATCACGGCCTTTAAGAGATTTATGGCTCGAAGAGGTCTTTGCAAACGGATTTACAGCGATAATGGAACCAATTTTGTTGGAGCCCGGGCACTGCTTGAAAAGGATAAACAAAAAGCTCTACAACAAGCAAATTTTGACCTCCAGCAAAGACTAGCTGACATTGGGATTCAGTGGCACTTCATACCACCGTCTGCACCACACTTTGGGGGACTTTGGGAAGCAGCAGTGAAATCTCTAAAATTTCATCTTAAACGGTTAATTGGAGACACAATCCTCACATATGAAGGGTTAGCAACGGCTACATCACAGATAGAAGCATGCCTCAATTCAAGGCCACTTACACCAGTTTCATCTGATCTATTTGCGTTGATATTAACACCGGCACATTTTTTAGTTGGTGATTCACTGATAACTATCCCAGAATCGAATATGCTGAATGAAAACATTCCTGTCAATCATCGGTGGAGATTACTACAAATAATGGTTCAAGATTTTTGGAAACGCTGGTCAAATGACTACCTTACCGAACTACAACAAAGAACTAAATCATTGATCTACATCCGGGCAGCGATGGTTTGACTAGGGTTCTCCCAGTAAAAGGAAGGAATGGTTCCATATTCAAAAAACCCATTACCAAAGTAAGTGTCCTAGCGAAATGACGAGTCCAGCGAATGACTCCCGTACCAAGGTTCCTAAAGCCACCAATCTCATAGCTCTACCATTACTTCTTCTATGTTTAGTGGCGATCACTACACTGCCGAGTCCAGTGTCCTCGACCGAACATCTGATGTACAACATCACCACTCTTAGTCACCAACCTGGGCTGTATTTAGAAAATTTAGGAAATCTCCGATTCTCCAATCAGCAGTGGAAAATAGTAGTTTACTTCAACCTCACATCCTACTATTCAGATTTGATAGCATCTATTGCTGATGCAACTTTAAACATCCTAAAACCAACTGATGAAGGCAACAGACGCCATTGGCAAGCTATTACACAACAAATAAGTTCTGCATTAGATGACATCAACAACAGTGAAAAATTGACGTCTTTAACCTTTCATGCACTTCTTCTGATGCTCGACTTCAAAGACACTCAGCAAAAACTAATTGATGTCCTTTTAAATTCAAACAATAAAGCAGTGAGCACTTCAATCCTACCACCAAACCAACTTAACAAGGCACTTCAAGATATATAACAGCATATGTCTCCGGACGTTCTGCTGCCCTCACACAATGAAAACTATGAATTAATGAGCCTTTATCAAATCAAGTCATGCAGAGGAAAATTAAGTGGTCAATATTTGATTTTTGAATTAAAAATTCCATTGCTGAACACGACGAAATATCAAATATTTAAACTTACACCTTTTCCTACAATAGAAGGAGTCTTCATTCAAGCATTGTTACCTCCATACATCGTGATGAATATTACATGATGACAAAGGACGAGCTTAGCCATTGCAAGCATAGCAACAGCGAATATATTTGTATGTTGCTACATCCCATTCATTCCGCACAACAACAATTCTATATGTGAATTAGACTCATTGATATCACAACAACCATTCAACTGCCACATTGTAATACAGGTATCGCAAAATCCAAGAGATACATGGATAAAGTTGAGAAACAATAAGTGGATTTTCTCAATCGGTCAAGAGCGGCAGGCTACTATAGCCAAGGAGATTTCGTAGCAGTATCACTACCACGCAATGGAATAATTTCTCTTAAAGACGGATGCACTTTAAAGGAAGGGTCAATCTTTTCTTTCATAAAATCTACAAGGAAACCATAATTGACTCGTCATATCTACCGAAAGTCGACCTATCGATGAAGTGGATTGATAGGCGTACAAACTACGCAATTAAAGTGGAAAACTGAACGCTAGCGGATGACATAACTGAGCTGCACAAGCGAATACAACAGATACAAGAAGAGCAGCTCCCAGTATCACACCATGACATTCATCATTATTCTCTTCTCTATGAAATTATTGCTTTTAGTATAATTCGCACCGAACGAAGCCTATAACTTGGAAAGCACTGCCCCGGACACTGTTGATACTCAACAACGTACATTACATAATATTTTCAACTTTAGTAATTTTGCTTATTCTGAGTATTTTTATATTTCATCTTTATGATGTATGCACATAATACACCTGTTTGTGAGCCCTCATCAGTGGTAAGCCGCAAATATTAAATACTACAACGACACGAACAGTTGTAAATGACAACTGAAGGTCAGTTAGGTTCATTGATAAAGTGCTTAGCAATCCGGCAGGTAGGACTAGTAAGTCATTTGAGCTTTGCTTGCTGATAAACGAATTTCCTGATAGCTTCTTACAATTAATGCAATTCGGAGAGCTGCTGCATCGGGGCTGCCGAACAATTCCAAACGAGAACTTGCTTTTGCTAAATAGTCAGCATTCATACTAACGTTATCGCTAGGACCGAGAAGGCTAATGAAGTGTTTGCAGTCCTTGATCAACTTGGAAATGGTGGAAGATTCTTGAACGTGTTAAGAACAGCTTTACAATCTGTACATAGAATAATATTTGTATCCTGATTGATAATTTTACTCAGTATGAGGATTTCCTCATTCAGCGTATCCATCTTTACTCTGCTGCTCTCCAACTCTTATAATTTTTGGGTTAAATGAGGAGTACCACGACCTTCTTCTAAACATACTCGAGCTTGCTGCAATAAACTGTGGATATGATTTACTTTTACAACGGCTCTTTTAAGTAGTTTTACTGACGCTTCAACCAGCTTATTGTTGTTGATTGTATTCTCAGTGTTTTTTACAGGCGGTGGTAGTGGGATTTTGTCCACAACAACAAGTTGAATAATTCATTGAAATCCTCCACCTTCTTGGATTCAACTAGCTTACTTTCATCTCGACTGTGGCTCGTAACAACCTCAAGACCAGACGATGGACGTGGTTGTTTTTCTGATCGTTTATGGATATCATCCAGCAAGATGTCATAATTTCTGCAAATCTGTTTCCGTTCGGTGAAGTAAGGCAAATTTAAATGAGGGGTCTCAGTCAATCGACAACGACATTTCAGGTTCGTGAGAACCATTCTTCCAAATATGACCCCATAGCGTCAATTCTAATATACGGATTTGGAATCTTATTTGTAGATAGTATCCATTATATCCAATCGATATCAAATTAGACCGTTTACGACACCTTAGGTTCCAGGGAACCATTCGTTTAAATTTAAAGTGTATATTTTATTTTAAATGAGCCATCCCAGGATACTTTAGCGCCAATTACAACATTACGGTCTGTACCGCCATGTGAATTTTATTTTGGATAGCGGACATGATGCCGTGTTAATATCAGAAAAGATCGGTCACATGACGATACTCGTGGTTCCCGAGAATCATTAATTTAAATTAATAATTCATACATAAACTGAATGGATCTATTGGGCCAATCTCAACATAAAGGCTTATCTTCTTATCATTTTATCATAGATATTTCAAGAATAAACACTTTAGATTAAGTATTATCTTGGTTTGCGTAATTTCAAAATTTTCTGTAATGAATTTAAAATTCCTGGGATGGGGTATAACTAGTATTGCCTGATGAACATTTTTTATTTTTCTGGAATGAAATACTGAGATAATATCTTCACACACTTCAGAGAAGGAGCGGCCATAATTCGTTAATATTTCTAGCAAACCCTTTGCACTGCACCACTGTTAAACAAGACCAAGTCGTCAGCATAGCTCCGGGCAATAAAACCAGTTTGCTGCAGTTTGACTAGTAATTCATCAATAGCAAGGAGCCATAAGAGAGGTGATAAAACACCACTTTGAGGGCCGTAGTTATTGTCCAGAGGGTATTAACCAGGAGGTAAAGTCTTTGATTAGGTAGTTTTGGAGTTCTGAGTTGTTCATGGGAATATTAAAAAAATTCCAAGTGTTTCCACGGGAAAGGTTTTATACCTAGACGTAAAGTGCTGAGGCTGTACCGAATATCACTGTTGTAAGTGGCAATGAAGCAATTGAATTATTTTAACCTATCGTGGTTGTGTCATTCTTAAATATTTAGCAGGTTAGGTAGAGCGCTTGCTTTGTTATTCGACGGTACTGGATTCGATTCCCTGTCATGACCACACAAAGAGTTACGACTGGGTGTTTTTAATGCATCATGTGTTATTTGTGCCTTTTCTAAATATCTCAAGCCATAGTTGTAGGCTTTTCTCCATAACTATCTTAGTCTGAACATTAGGGAACTGGCACTTCGGGATACAAAATGACCCTCAAGCTAGACCAATTTGTCAACCATTCATCATATTCTATTGTATAACACCGATCAAAGCATATACATTTTATTTACATGTCCATCAAACTGCATTCAATATTACAAACAATCGTCGAATTGTTATTCAAACAAAATATTAAGATGCGCATGAATCATCCGGAACGTCTTAAAAATGTTTCAAAATAAATTGCAGCGACAATAACAACCAGCAAGAAATGATTTACAATTCAAATAAGTACTTACTCGTACGTACGTCCAATTTGCATTGCTGTTTCTTACAGTTTCTCTTTTTTGTGAATAATTAATTTCACAACAACAAATACCCAGATGAATTAAAATTATTGTAAAATAATTATTTCTTGCGTTATGACATCATACATGAATATTAATTGAAGGCAATACATGGTATCAGTATACACCGCGGATTGCATCCGAGCGCAGTCAGTACCATATTAGGTAATTAATTGTGACGAGGGCGCGTGGGTGAGCACGATCAGTACGATGTTTAGGAAATTTAGTGGCCTACTGTATATATATATATCACGTGCTACGCACACTACTACAAAGATGCGCCTTACTATAATTACACGGCTATACGAAGTCTTAATTCCCACGCACCCACAGAGCATTTGTCATCCAAGTAAAGATAATATCACATCTCTAATTACGATTGTGGTTTGAGAGAACAATTTCGCATTTGTAATGACATCATCATGATTGTGTTCAGTGAAGTCATCAACGTTCGACTTGGCTTAATCGAACGGCTGTGTTACTCGTATTGTATACGCGACTAGAACGAATGCGTCATTGATTTTTTATGTGCGGTATGCGTTCCGTTTGTGGATGAGAAACAGATTTAATTCTAAGATTATATAATTGAATTTGTGGTGTAAGCATAACGAAACCAATGAACTTCTTAATCATATATCGACATAATTGTTTTGGTTTCGAGTTGCTAATCTTTTTATCAGTATTCGCGTAATTTATGCAAAAACACTTGTTGCTTTTATTGAATCATTGGTATGTATACGCGTGTTTGAGAAATGCGGTCGTGTGATAAGCGTATATGACTCTTGACACTCGGGTGGCTGTTATCCACTGATTGTAGTGCATAATGGGGATATTGCACTTCGATTTTGGGATGCGGGCAAATTATATTCATTTCAGCCATTTAAACTGTTGAGCTTATAATGTATGATGTAATCGCAAAAGTATTTGTTTTTAAATTATAATCCATGTTTTGTATCATATCCTCTGTTAATGACGTTTAATATGAGTGAAGGCGGGAAACTGCAAACTATTTTTGCTATAATTGGTATTTGCAATTAGCAGTTGTGAGTAATTTTTTGGTTTTGTTAGAGACGATATCGCATTGTTTAATAACTTATTTTGACTGAAGTTTAAATATATATCGGGGGCTTCCACGCCCTCTAACATCGAGTGCCTATAATTCGGTCGTAATAGAGTTGTTTTTGAAATACTTCAATACAAACCAGCCCTAGACGTTGGTTATGAATTAACGGACTATTAATCCAAAATCAAATGATCACAGAAGCGATTTGAAGAACAAGAATAAACAAAAATCGGCTAATTCAAAGAACTGGAAGTCAAGTAAAGTCCTATTACACAGGTAAAAGTGCGTCATCTTTTGGGATTGGGTTTAGGCCGCTCGTCCTGTTTCAAAGAGCGTATTGAACGCAATTTTTGGTCGCCGCCGCTACTCTCTCGCTCTTTGGCCCAAAATGCTCGTGGGACCACAAAAATCTCGGTACTATTTATAATTTATAATCATCTCGCCGGAGGCTCCCTGTATGTTGCATTTCTTAGTTCGAGCATCGTAATCAGATAGCTAAATAAACTTTCGGTCAATTTCTTCTTCTTCATTTACTCAGAAGGTGGCCTCCGCTTCCATCGAACTTGAACTTTGACTAATATATGCCTTGGAATGGAAAATAATACTGGTTTCGCAGCTTCTACTATTGACTGTTGACGACACTGCTGTCGATTAAAAAGTTTGCTCACGCCTCATTAGATCGAGTTTCCGGTGCATCGAGTCGAATGAAAAAAAGTCAAGGTATTTAAATCTTCATTCATAACGTGTGAAAGGTTCGAGTCAATTTTCTATTTGGGTTAATTTTTAAAATACTTTACATCCTTGTAGATGCAGTGAACGGTAAGCTCCACGCATGTTTCATTGTGTTTTGTGGGATACAGGTGACGTGGTTTCGAATACAGAAGAGGTCCATCGTACATATCTGTATGTTATGAACCTACCTGTGTTTGATAGAGTCATTATACGAGGGCGGAGTGAGAAGTCTGGTAAAAATGAACCAAGGATTAATATTTTCGGCCAAAAAAAAAATTATTTTTCAACTTAGCCGCGTTTTAGCTCGATACACTTAGTCCAATGTTTTTCCAATTTTCCGATCCCTTCCGAATAGTACGATTTCTCCAATCCTTCAAAATAGTGGTTTGTTGCATCGATGATCTCCTCATTAGAACCGAATATCTTTCCGTCGAGCCATTTCTTCAAGTTCGCAAACAGGAAGTAGTCGCAGGGGGCTAAGTCTGGAGAATATGGTGGATGTGGAAGCAATGCGAAGCGTAATTCATGGATTTTGGTCATGGCAACTACACACGTGTGCACCCGTGCATTGTCTTGATGAAAGATAACTTTTTTCTTCTCCAAATGTGGCCATTTTTCTGTCAAAACATCGTTGAAACGGTCCAATAAGTTGCATATTCTCCACTTTTGAAGATAATCGATGTGAATTATACCGCGTGCATCACAAAAAAACTGTGTCCATAACCTTGTTGGCCGAGAAAACCGCCTTAGCCCTTATCGGTGCAGATTCGCCAGTAGAAATCCACTGTTTAGACTGTTCTCATCTCGCACACTTTCACTCTGCGGTTTTGCAATGCCGTATCATGGATTTTGTCAAACATTTTTGGTGTGGTGAATTCAAATGGGCGTTGAAATTGATATTGAAAATGAAATTGAGATTGAGTTTGAGATTGAGATTGAGATTCACCATGAGACTGAGACTGAGACTGATACTGAGGCTGAGACTGAGACTGAGACTGAGACTGAGACTGAGACTGAGACTGAGATTGAGACTGAGACTGAGACTGAGACTGAGACTGAGACTGAGACTGAGACTGAGACTGCGACTGAGACTGAGACTGAGACTGAGACTGAGACTGAGATTGAGACTGAGACTGAGACTGAGACTGAAACTGAGACTGAGATTGAGACTGAGATTGAGATTGAGATTGAAATTGAGATTGAGATTGAGATTGAGATTGAGATTAAGATTGAGATTGAGATTGAGATTGAGATTGAGATGGAGACTGAGATTGAGATTGAGATTGAGATTGAGATTGAGATTGAGATTGAGATTGAGATTGAGATTGACATTGAGATTGAGATTGAGATTGAGATTGAGATTGAGATTGAGATTTAGATTTAAATTGAGATTGAGTTTGAGACTGAGACTGAGACTGAGACTGAGACTGAGACTGAGACTGAGACTGAGGTTGAGACTGAGACTGAGACTGAGACTGGGACTGAGACTGAGACTGAGACTGAGACTGAGATTGAGACTGAGACTGAGACAGGGACAGAGACTGAGACTAAAACTGAGACTGAGGCTGAGACTGAGACTGACACTGAAACTGAGATTTAGACTGAGACTGAGACTGAGACTGAGATTGAGACTGAGACTTAGACTGAGACTTAGACTGAGACTGAGACTGAGACTGAGACTGAGACTGAGACTGAGACTGAGACTGAGATTGAGACTGAGACTGAGACTGAGACTGAGACTGAGACTGAGATTGAGATTGAGATTGAGATTGAGATTGAGATTGAGATTGAGATTGAGATTGAGATTGAGATTGAGACTAAGACTGAGACTGAGACTGAGACTGAGACTGAGATTGAGACTGAGACTGAGATTGAGACTGAGACTGAGACTGAGACTGAGACAGAGACTGAGACTGAGACTAGGACTGAGACTGAGACTGAGACTCAGAGTGAAACTGAGACTAATAATGAAACTGAGATTGAGACTGAGAGATTTAACTAAGATTGAGATTGAGATTTAGATTAAGATTTAGATTGAGATTGAGATTGAGATTGAGATTGAGATTGAGATTGAGATTGAGATTGAGATTGAGATTGAGATTGAGATTGAGATTGAGATTGAGATTGAGATTGAGATTGAGATTGAGATTGAGATTGAGATTCAGATTGAGATTGAGATTGAGATTGAGATTGAGATTGAGATTTAGACTGAGATTGAGATTGAGATTGAGATTGAGATTGAGATTGAGATTGAGATTGAGATTGAGATTGAGATTGAGATTGAGATTGAGATTGAGATTGAGATTGAGAAGATGGAGATGGAGATTAAATTTAAATTTAAATTTTAAGCCGAATTCAATGCTACGTAGGCTGCTTCTTTTATTATCGATACATGGATTGGATAATATCTTTGAACCAACTCGAATTACAAATATCACAGCTTGACAGATTTGATCAAATTAAATTACAATATTGGAATATCCAAATATTGAAATTGATTGATTGATTGAAATATTGAAGTATGGAAATATTGAATTACTGAAATACGGAAATATTGAGATATTGAAATATTGAAATATTGAAATATTGAAATATTTGAATATTCAAATATTGAAATTGAATGATTGACTGAAATATTGAAATATGGAAATATGGAAATATTAAAATATTGAAATATTGAAATATTGAAATAGTAAAATATTGAAAAATTGAAATATTGAATTACTGAAATACTGAAATGTTGAAATCATGAAATATTGAAATACTGAAATATTGAAATATTGAAATATTGAAATATTGAATTACTGAAATATTGAAATATTGAAATATTGAAATATTAAAATATGGAAATATTGAAATATTGAAATATTTGAATATTCAAATATTGAAACTGATTGATTCACTGAAATATTGAAATATGGAAATATGGAAATATTGAAATATTGAAATAGTAAAATATTGAAAAATTGAAATATTGAAATCATGAAATATTGAAATATTGAATTACTGAAATACGGAAATATTGAGATATTGAAATATTGAAATATTGAAATATTTGAATATTCAAATATTGAAATTGAATGATTGACTGAAATATTGAAATATGGAAATATGGAAATATTGAAATATTGAAATATTGAAATAGTAAAATATTGAAAAATTGAAATATTGAATTACTGAAATACGGAAATATTGAAATATTGAAATATTGAAATATTTGAATATTCAAATATTGCAATTGATTGATTGACTGAAATATTGAAATATGGAAATATTGAAATATTGAAATATTGAATTACTGAAATACTGAAATATTGAAATATTGAAATATTGAAATATTGAAATATGGAAATATTGAAATATTGAAATATTGAAATATTAAAATATTGGAATATTGAAATATTGAAATATTGAAATAATGAAATCATGAAATATTGAAATATTGAATTATTGAAAAATTGAAATATCGAAATCATGAAATATGGAAATATTGAATTACTGAAATACGGAAATATTGAAATATTGAAATCATGAAATATTGAAATATTGAATTACTGAAATACGGAAATATTGAGATATTGAAATATTGAAATATTGAAATATTGAAATCATGAAATATTGAATTACTGAAATACGGAATTATTGAAATATTCAAATATTGCAATTGATTGATTGACTGAAATATTGAAATATGGAAATATTGAAATATTGAAATATTGAATTACTGAAATACTGAAATATTGAAATATTGAAATATTGAAATATTGAATTACTGAAATACTGAAATATTGAAATATTGAAATAGTGAAATATTTGAATATTCAAATATTGAAATTGATTGATTGACTGAAATATTGAAATATGGAAATATGGAAATAGTGAAATACTGAAATATTGAAATATTGAAATATTGAAATAATGAAATATTGAAATTGAAATTGAAATTTAAATGAAAATTGCGGCTGCTTTTATTATCGGTACATGGATTGGATAATATCTTTGAACCAAGTCGAATTACAATTACCTCAGCTTGACAGATTTTGATCAAAGGTATTTTCCGTTAATTTCCTATAGTGTATTAGACTAAAAAATTTCAGATCACTGTTTAATCGGAATTAAATTATCAGGAGCCGCCTTTAATACCAAATATAGATCTCGAGGAACCTCTAAAGTTTCCCAGATTAATTTTAATAAGCTACAAGACTACTATTATATGAGGAAAGGACTGATGTTTATTATTGCCGAGCTGCATCTAAGACCTACGATAATTTTATTAACAATTTTAAAGGCCATATTGAAAAATGCACTTCAATTAAGTTGTTTGCCAAAAGATCAAAGAAGCTAAGGCCATGGATGTATTGACCATGGAACAAATTGACATAGTCAAAAACAAGTTCTTTTCTCAAGAGATCAACAACAATTGTAGTGAAGGCTCATAATAATTGGAAATCAGTCAATGAAATAATAAACGGACAGCCTGATCTAGTTGAGACTAAAGAAATCATTGATCAAAGAGATTACATAACTACTGGTTCGGGGCAAATAGCCAATGAATTCTACGAGTTCTTTGCGATTATGCAAGTGGAAAAAATTTCAGATATTTCGTCTAGAGAACTGTATTTTATCATTCTTTCGCTAAAAAATAATTCAACTCCTGCATTAAATAAAAGTGCTGGTTTTAATTGGGATTTTTCCTAAATCTTTAAAGCGAGCCTAAGTTGATTCGGTCTTTAAAAATAATGATAAATTAAGTCTGAACAACTCACTACTCAGAGTTGTTTCCTTCCTAGACAAAAGAGTTTTTCAATGACCCGACCAATATGGTTTTAAAAAAAATTAAATTTCCTAGGACAGATTTATCTAAGAATTTTGACAGAGTTTCGCATAGTACACTGTTAAAAATCATGTTGTGTGGATTCAGGAGTACAACTCGTGATTGATTGTAATAGTACTTGAATGGGCGAACGCAATTAGTAAGAGTAAACCATTAATTAAGTAATGAATTACCGATAAATAATTTTCAAAATTATTCTCTGTCATTGCCGATACTCTTAATTTCGTAGTTGGATCAAGATTGAGTCCTCCAAGCCGATCTCCAAGCCGTGTCTTCGTACTCACCGATGGGTTTCATTAATAAATTAAGAATCGCTTAGTAATTGATTATGTGCTAGCGGTTTGGGGTAGCCACCATTTTGAAAATTTGTATGCTTCCTGATTTTGTAGTAATGCATGTACTTACAAATCAAGCACCATTTCGGATTAGACCATCTCACATAATAAATTTATAGAGTTTGCAGTATTTAACGAGTCTTTTATGAGACGGAAAAAAACTTATTTTCGCTTATCTCAGGAATCAATATAGAGAATAGCGCTTTTCTTAGTTTTGACATATTACTGATTATCCAAATATTATTCCATCTACCACCGCTATAGGCAGATCTAATTTATGTTAGACGATATGTAACAAATTTCATTGGAATTTCGATTTTTTTTACTTCCTTTTCGTAAATAAAATTGAGATAATCAAATTAGGATCACGCAATGTCTTATTACGTATATCACTCACGTCTGACTTGATTCTTTGAAAAATAAAATTGGATTTAAATCGTATGTATGGGAGTCTGATTCATCACCATTTAGGCATGGCCGTGTCTTACATACCTTATTGTTATTCCATTTGTATTTTCTATTTAAATTTGATTGTGGTTTAACACCAAGTCGCATTTCTTTGAGCCATGTACATATGTGACGTAATATTTTTTAGCATATGCAAAATAATAAAAAAAGGGAGCGTCTCACACTGTTTGGTTCTTTTGTATATTAACGATAACCGTATTGATGGGGTATACGAAAAAACGTGAGACATCTGTAAATTTCTTAATCACTAATATACTGTGCACACTGTATAGCATAATAGCTGTCAATTCGGAATTATAAATTATGTCATTACGTTTACTGTTATATTTATTGTTTATTTAAAGTGGGAATTACATCGAGCTAAGGGTAGATATAATAAGGGTGAACTGCTCATGTAATTTATACGTGTAGAGTAGAGTGCGTTTATTTGAGACTATGATCTAATTTCCTACGTATTGTCAACAGAATTTTAATATGATTGATCAATATGCGATCATTGCGTTCAGACATGCGGTGTATGATCAAATCCCAATATTCTGACTAATGCATGATTAAATAATTATTTACTGATAACAATTACAAATATTTTTTTTACAATTCTTGATATAATTTAGGCGCGATATATGTGATCTAACTCTTGTATCGGTCGTATACGCAGCTGCCCTGAGTCATTTAATCATAAGACGATATACGTTTTTGACATTGGATTTATAAAATTAAATAATAAAAAAATAAATAGCACGTTTATTATATCTGACCGGTGGTGGTGCTGGTGCCTATTCTGGTGCTTGGATAAAATTACCCCACGCTTTAAGATCTGCAGGTATAACTTTCCCCCATCTTTCGGCAATTTACGGATTCCCTCTCTGAAGAAATTCTGGTCTTTGGAGGTCTTGTATCACCAATTTTGCTTGTATTCCTCTATAGCTCGCTTCAAACGAATTAGTTGTCATTGGTAGATATTGCCATTGATAGTTTCACCTGATTCCAGCAGTTCATTATATACCACATCTTTCTGATCCCACCAGATTACAGAGCCTAACCTTATTGCAATGAATATTTCGCTTTGGTTGTGATGGAGCAGCTTCACCAGGCTTCGCCCGAAATTTTTTGTGTTCTCATAATAAATCCATTTTTCATCTCCAGTAACTTGTCTTTGAAGCAGTATTTCACAAATGCAGTATTTCGACGTTTGAGGTCTAATTATTTTAATTCACGTGGAACACAGTTGCAAGCTTTTTAAACCAATCCGATTGTTTGTAAACGTTTTACAACAGTTGATCGATCAACATTTAATGCTTCAGCCATTTTTGATTGTATTTTAAAAGAATCTTCAGCCAAAAACGTTTCCATTCAGCCTCTTCAAATTTTTTGGGTCGTTTTCTATGCTTCTATGCTCTGAAACCATTCTTTGCACGTTGTATTCGATGGAGCATGCTCACCGTAAATTTCCACAAGCAAACGATAAGTTTCCGCTGCACATTTCTATGCATAATGTAACAAAACTTCCCGCAAATGGTGTTTATTTGACAACGAGTTAAAAATACGAGTTGTTTAAACTTCAACCAAATGTTTCATACTGCGTTTGACAGCTGACATAAAGGACAATAGAATTCCAGTATTGCCCACGTACACACGGCATACCGATTAAACCCAATTAGTGCTAATTAGTACTCACGGGAAAAAATTAGTGGTAGTCCAGGAGCCGAAAAAACGGGAAAAGAAAATTTCAAATTTCGCCTAAAACAAATAATTTAAGCCTAATTTTAAAACTTTCTAAAGGCCGCTAAACTGATGAAATTTGTGCTTATCATAGAAATATAATTTTCATAAATTTTCATTCATAAATCGAGGAAAACCAAACCAGCCCCTGAAAGATACTATATTTAAAAAAAACGGAGATATATCGTTCAACAATATTTGTGTTGAACAACAAATAAAACAATAGAAATTAAATGTTCTAAAATCCAAGGCATAAGCAATTCAGAAAGTATATTCCTGTCAAGCATGTTCATTGCCATTCCAAAAATATAGTGGTGGAATTTGTGCTAATACAGAATTGGCCTAATTCCATTAAACAACAACGAGCGTTATACAAAGCAAACCCGGCCATGAAAACGTTGGAAGCACTTAATTGGGAAATACTTTCACATGCGGCTTACTCGCCAGACTTGGCTCCATCCGATTATCACTTATTTGCATCGATGGGGCACGGGCTTACTGAGAAGCACTCCACTTCTTACAAAAATTGCTCGATAACTAGTTTGCCTCAAAAGAATAACAGTTTTTTGGCATTGCCAGAAAGATGGGAAAAATGTAGAACTAATAATGAACGACGTAAACAGTACAACGTAAAAGGAAATCCAAAGGAGTTAAATCACATGACCGAGGTGGCCATTCGACTGGACCATTTCTAGAGATTACACGGTTACCGAACCACAGCTGTGTGGCATGTGGCTACTATTTTCTTGAAAACACAAATCATTGATTTCAAGTCCATCCTTTTCTGGCCGAAAAAGTCTTCCAGCATGGCAAGATAGCGAACTCCATTGACCGTAACATGGCGATCGTTTGCATAGAAGGAAAATATGGTCCAATCACACCTCTGGCATGGAATCAACACCACACAGTCACTTTTTGTAGTTGTGTAAAGGATTTTCTTGAAACACATGTGAGTTTGTTGCTGTCCAATAACGCATATTTTGCTTATTCACGAAGCTATTAAGCCAAAAATGAGCTTCATCGCTGCATCGAAAATGATTTTTCGATGTAATGCAGGATTTTCTTCAATCTTTAGCAGATCCCTACCGGAGAAGATTCGGTGCTTCAAATGATCAAAAGAGTTCAGTTCTAGAGTTAAGATTTCCAATTCCTGTGAACGGCCTGGGATCGACTGATTTGGCTAATTTTGAACTGAAGCACTTACGGCTGCGATTTTTTGGGTACTTCGACCGGTGCGTTGTCCCACTGGCACAGGAACTCGAACTTATCCACTATAGCTCGCATAGTTTGTCTTGTGGGACGATTATTACGACGGAAAATTTGACTCAGAATTGCGGTTGTAATTTTTAATAAAAATGTTAACTTTGACTGACGTTTTGATGTTGACAGATCACGAAAAACGTTCAAGGATACGTTCGTATTAAAGAACAAAATTGTTATGTCCCTATTGAAAAACCTGTTATATGCGACTATCGGAAAATTTGAGAATATGGGGAAAAGTATCAAAATTGATAGTAAATTCCTCGAGAAATCGGGGTATCGATAGGCTGCATATCACAAATAAATAATGATAGCAAGCCTCTCTAGAATTATGTTTTAATGGCCATCAAACATCCACGTTTTCGATCGTAAACTTATTTTTTACCTTGAATTTTTGAAAATAAATTTTTTTATTTGTCGCTAAGTTGGTTCAACTGTCCTCTATCTTGACGTGTTATTTTTACTCATTAGACGTTCAGTATTCATTACAAAAATCGGACACCCCACTTGAGATGAGCTGACAAAATAGAGCACTGTAAACAATCTAAAATATAGATCGCGCTCAAATTTCACGTCAAGATTTGTGACAACTTAACAGCTGGGACAACTTAACGACAAAAATAATTTTTACAATCCCTTTAAACGGGCTTTAAGCGGGCTCCTGTTACTTTCTTGATAGAATGCAATATCAATACGACGCACCAAAACAAACTATCAGAGTACAACGTATGGACGAATAACTGATAATCTGAAACACGAACTTGTCCAATTCGCTACAATACTGCGCACTTGTTGATCTGGTCCCATAGTTGCATCTATGATAATTCCGATATTCCGATTTTCATCCACTATCACCACCAGAAATCCCATGTTGATTGGATGACAGAGCTTATGCCGTTTTGTTCGTTTGGTCATAAAATTGTTCAGGAGAAGGAAGTTCATATGATAATTCACTGTCTAAGGGAATGTAGGTTAATGATCGAGGATTTATAATGTTTTCTATCTCGGTTAGAATGGTACATAAAAGCTCATCTGACGGCTTTCTGTTTCCAAAAGTTGTTCCCTTCTGGGTGTACATTTTCTGAGACACACTATGCTCGAGTCTGTATTTAATGAATACTCCATTTCTAAATGAATTGCTAGTAAAATAAGGCATGTAAATAGAATACCCCATCAATTTTCCGTTTCACGCTATTCGTTGTTTCCAGTGGTCTGAAGTAGTTCACACTCGTAAAACTAAGCGACTTAGTATTCGCAGCTAATCTGGCTGGTGGCGCCGTTGGCACATTTCTGGAACTATGGGTTTTGCTCGTCGCCCTCAATTTTTTCGATTCTCCCACGGATCCTTAGCACGCTTCTCTTATCAAGGTACGGGTACAACTGATAAAGTGAGCTCTTTCGAGACACGTTTTGACCTTGTGAAATATTATTCATTACTTCCTCGTACTTTTCCAACAATTCGTCGAAGGCTAATGACCTCGTTAATCAATTAAACCGCTTGAGTTTTGCACTGATTTTGTTGATGTACCGCAATACATAACCGTGAGCTCGTCTTACTCTTTCTTTCCCATCGACTAAATCTATAGACATCTGGTATTGTAACGAATTTAGATGTTCCAATTTAATGTGTCAGTATATATCGGCATCCTTCGGTCGGTTCAATAAAGATTCAGATTGAAGCAAAAATTGTGGTCCTGTGCACCATCGACTTTTTAATGTTATTGTGCTTAAACCTTTCTATTTTGTTGCTCCGTCTGCAATATGATGAAACCAGTATCTCTGCGATAAGCAGTGCAACGTACGTACTCATGTATATCCACGTATGAGAAAATATTCCTCTCAAATCTTACAATAGAGCAGAGCCTACAATTTTGATTTTCTTAGATAATTGGAATGTGGCAGTGAAGTTGGATACTCGAGAAGGGTCTTTCAATCAACCAATTACATGTAAAAGACGTCGAAAGTAATGATCTGACACTACTGGTCAAATCGTTTTATACAATCGAATCATATGGTGTGAATCGGCCGTGATGCGAATGGAAGGACGACAATATTGAATTTCTAGATTCTTATCTGATGGCTTTGAAAAGACTTAAATGTTTAGAGGCGAAAATAAATCTAAACGTGAAGTAAATCAGGAAAAAACAGATGCTGGAATATCTGGCAAAGGGCTACGTACGCAAACTAGCAGGAGACGAAACAAATGAGAAAGGCTATATTCCCAGCTTGTATATGGTATAATCCCAGCTTCGTATAGTAAATAATTTCAACAAACCACATAAATTGAAAGGGGTTTCACTCAATACGCTCAATTCACTCTACGCAATAAGATCAAAATACCCAAGTAAGGACATTTCGATCGTCTTGCTCACCGTTATCAGCACAATACCTAGATGATTGGTTCCAAAGTTTCAATGAAGAAAATAAAGAGATTAAAGTATCGAAAGAAGTTTAATAAGTACATTCAAAGGCTGGATTTGCGTTCAGAAATTAGATATTAAATTTTACAAAGGTTTTGACAGCATTGGATGAGTCAGGAAAAATGAACCGAAAAGATTTTCCATCGGGGCTCGATCCAGAAAAAGTATTAGGAATGCGGTGGGACATTACCCAAGATTGTTTTCGTTGTGCAATTAACCATCTTCGAATCAGTCAAGAAATACTATCGGGAGCAAAGCCCACGTTTAGTACTGCGTATCACCATGTCAAATTGCAAATTTCTTGGCTTACGCTATGATATTGATGCAGGAAATATGGCGATCAAAAATAAATTGAGATGAAGAGATTCTCGACAAGGAATATGATAAGCGGCTGTTGTGGATAACATTGATGAAGGAAATAGAAAAACTCGAAATTACAATGTTGCACCAGCGTTTTGTCTTCATGGGTTCTATATATAATCTGTTCAACTAGATGTTTTCTCAGATTCTAGCGAAAAGCGTATCCCCGCTTAAAGCAATCTCAATTCCACGATTACAGCTTCAGGCCGCAGTACTTGCTGTTCGTTTGCAGAAGACGATAATGCGGAGCATACAATCACAATAGAAAAATGTACGAATATCCTTGTTCGTTTTTTACAGAGCAGATCATTCGCTCCCAGCTTCCACCCATATGCGGGGCAGCAGGTGTTATGAATTTCCCCCTTATTGTGGGATATTCTTCAACTAATCGCTCAGTGTTTCGACTTACTTTTCTAGTTCATTTTTCAGGCCGACGAAATTTGTTCCATTATCGCAATATTGCTGATTTCACAAAGTACATGCCACTGTCGCTTAATGTCGCTAACAATGCATATTACGTTGTTGGATAAACAGTATCGGATGACAATCGTTAGTTGTTCCCTACTGATGACAGGTTCACTCGTTGGTCAATGCAACTATCGATAAGACGTTTCTCGATCTATATTGGCCAAGGACTGGCGTCTCTCCTGCTATTACGACAGATAAAGGCAGCTAAGTTTAGTCTTACGTTTTGTATGAAGAAGTCTTTGGTTATTACAGAATCCCTACCATGGCCTACAATAACCAAGTAAATGGCATGGTTTCACTTCCATAAGGCACTACTTATCAATTATTTTGCTGGGCATTATATTTATAAGAAGATTTCAGTCAAAAATACAAAACTCAACCATAATTCAGTGTTCTGCTCCAACAGAAGTTGCACATGATACAACCAAAGATGAGTTCTATGAACAACTACAATCTACAATAGCAGATAATACAATGAGATTTCAATGCAAAAATCTGAACTGATAACACCAGTTTAACAACCATCATGGGTCTACAAATATTAGGCTCTGTGCGTAGTAATAATAGAGAACGTTTCATCGACTTCTGCGTCATAAACTTAGCTATTCATAGGAGTCAGTAGATTTCTGCACAAAAATGCACATTTAATTCACCTGATGGCAGAACAAGAAGCCAAATAGATAACGTAATGCAAGCCAAATCGGAAGAAGTTAAACACTTACAAAAAACATATTCTGCAAAGCAGAAGCTCATCCTCCAAACCAATGAAGAAGCCAACAGTGTAGAGCAAGAGCGGAAGCAAATCGAAGAATCCTGCATCGAAACAGGATCAGTGATAATACTTAGAAGAAAATTGAAAAAGTCCAATAACTCACAACAAACTTATTGTAATAGTTTGGTGTAAGTAAATATTCAGGCGAATTTTTATTGTGTAATTTAGGGGAGATGTGATTTTTAATGAGCTTTAGTTACAATGAAAAGTCATTCTAAGTATTTTCTAAGCATTTAGCTAGAACTTCATTGATATTGGTGAATGGCCTAAACCAAACCCAAATAATTGTGTTTAGTAAGTTATATAATATTTTCTTTTCTTAGATACATTCACATGCCTTAGGGCAATCTCCAATATCATTGAATTTGGCGCTAAAAGCTTAGAAAATTCTTAGAATGACTTTGGCATGTATTTAAGGCCCCCATAACTGTTACACTCATTAGAAAATCATATAAATTGCTTGGGACACTTCGTTTGGTCTAAGCTGTCCAGTAATATCACTAAAGTTCATGATAAATTTATAGAAAATACTTAGAATGACTTTGCATTGTGCCATTAAAAAATCACATCTCCCCTAAATTACACAATAAAAATTCGCCTGAATGTTTACTTACACCATTCCTATTACAATAAGTTTGTTGTATTTTGGATTAGTTTGGATAAATTTCATTGGCTTACAAAATGCGTAGGAGCTGAAACGTCAATACGAGATACGACACGAGAAACCATGAAAATGGCAAGGAGTGATCGTAAGCAATACACTACATGTCGTCGGTGTGCGCAACTGCAGCAGGGAAACTTTCGAATTTCAAAATGAAACTTTGCATACCGATTATACCCAATTTGTGCTAATTAGTGCTCATGGGGTAAAAATAATGCAAGACGAAACAAATAAAACCCAATTTCTAGAAAAATCTAGAAATAATTTAAGTCTAATTTTAAAACATTCTTAAGGTGGCTAAACGGAGGAAAACAAACTAGCCCCTAAAAGATACTATATTAAACCAACAAAACACAGAGGTGCTCGTTCAATAATATTTGTGTTGAACAACAAACTCAACAATAGAAATAAAATGTTCTAAAATCCATGTCAGCAATTCAGATAACATATTCCTGACAGGTATGTTCATTGTCATTCGAAAACTATAGTGGTGGAATTTGTGCTAATCCAGAATTGGCAAAATTCCATTGAACAATAAAACCCGTTGGATGAACAATTTTCTGACATATAGTGTTTTGAAACTAATGAAGTTGGCACTTCTGATTGCATATTTCTATCACGTGTGTTCAGTAGTAGCTGAATTTGTGCTAATTCAGAATTGGCCAGAATTGTTCAATAGGATTGGCCAATTCTGGATTAGCACAAATTCAACCACTATATTTTTAGTATGGCAATGCACATACCGAATGGGAATATGCAATCAGAAGTGCCAACTTCATTGGTTTCTAGAACACTTTTTGATAGAAAATTGTTGATTCAACGGTGTTTGTTGTTCATTGGAATTGAGCCAATTCTGGACTAGCACAAATTCACCCACTAGAAATATGTTATCTGAATTGCTTATGACTTGGATTTTAGAACATTTTATTTCTATTGCTGAATTTGTTGTTCAACACAAATATTATTGAACGCTATATCTTAGTGTTTTGTTTATTCAACATAGTATCTTTTAGGGGCTAGTTTGTTTTCCTCGATTTATGAATGAAAATTTATGAAAATCATATTTCTATGATAAGCACAAATTTTCTCACTTTAGCCGCCTTCAGAAAGTTATAAAATTAGACTTAAATTATTTCTGGTTTTTTCTAGAAATCGGATTTTATTTATTTCGTCATTCTGGCGAAATTTGAAATTTTCTTTTCCTGTTTTTTGGCAGTCCAGGATAGCATTATTTTTTCGCCGTGAGCACCAATTAGCACAAATTGGGTTAATCGGTATAAAAAGTTTCATTTTGAAATTCGAAAGTTTCCCGGCTGCAGTTACCCACACATGTCGTCGGTATCCAATCTCAGTTTCTATTTGGAAAAAGGACGAAACAATGATTCCGCTATACCAAAATCGACGAAACAGTCACTTTCTCGGGATGCATTTTATGTTGGTGTATTTCGTGTGGGTTGGTATCGCTCCAAATTTAACAATCTTGCTTGTTGTCGCCGGTAAAGATGATGTTTTGGCGAAATTTAGCTTAGCTTCCAGACCCCAATCAGCGAATACACGGCGTTGTCCATGGTCGTTTACCTTCAGCTCTTTGGTCAATTGGATTTTATACGGATGCAGCCCCAAATCTCGACGCAAAATTCGCCAAGCTTAAGTGGCAGAAAGTCCAAGTTCTTGTGAACGACGGGTGTTGGCAGATTATAAACGTCGAATAGTTGACACGAAGAAATGTATTTACCACCTGTTTGAAAAGGTTTAAAGGAATTATAGATCGAATAAATATTGAAGATTGATTAGAAAAAAATCGCACGATATTTTGTAAAATCATGAAATAGACACAATTTTCTTATCAGTGATTTAAAAATAACTTTATTTAGATTAGCGCAAAACACGTCAAAGTCAGGAACACGAGTTTCTTTTATACATCCGTAGTTCCCCAAACATAACATGTATAAAAGGTAGAGCTAGATAACCTTTTGAATAATTCAATGTATCTACTACAAGTGATAGCATATTGCGTTATCTATGAGAGTGCAATCGAACTATACACAATTTTAGATTTGTGTCAATTGGTGTAATACAATTTGAATGATTTTCAATCAAGGTGTAAAAATAAAATTCTGTAATTACCTCGTCAATCCAATTTTTATATTTCTCCGTTACTGGGATTGATTCCAGCATGGCCGAGCCCTGATTTGTTTTCCAGTTGCCCGAAATCGATTTGCGCCTAAAAATGTCGATACATTCAAAAAATATTTACATTTTAATAATGTTAGCCCCGTGATATACTCACATGAACGCTTTATAATTTCCGCCAATCTTCTGTATATGAACATCGAACTTGGCATCAATGTACGGCTCAATCGAACAATAGCATCCCGCCTCCTGGGCCGTTGAACCGCACAATAAACCGGCCGCATCTTGTAATGCACTTTGATTATCCAATCGAGCGGTCGCCGTGCCACCATGACAGTGGCCCGCTTTTAGTACACACGGGAATTTCTGCCAGCTGAACTGTAATTATAAAGAAATAAAATAAAAATTGGTTAGTTATGCCTTTTAAATTGGAGTCTGTCTGTTATTTGTTATTCCAATTGACAGTAAATCGGTGGGTGCGATTCAATATTTTGTACAAAATGTAAAAAAAATATTTTTTAACCACAAACTGTGTTTACATTTTTTTTTTGTGTAAATACGAACGAGTAATATGGCCGATTCCTAATATGGCAAAATGCTAATTTGAATTTAACCGGTAATGTGTAGGACCCGCATTTCAAGTGTTGTGTTGTTGTCCATGAAGTTAAACGCGAAGAATGTGATTTACGTTCTAATATTTGTTGTCTTATGATTCTAAGGTGTAACAAGATTTGATTCAGTTTTCGTGTCCACCACACTTTTCTAATCGATATTTAATCGATTAGACATATCCATATGATCCGATTAATTACTTAGTGTTAAATGAGTCGGTGACGCCAAATGGCATAACACAAAACGTGATCAATTTTATGATACACAATTCAGCGGTACCAATCATTTTGTGCATGTAAGCGTAATAAATAATTCAATCAGCTGACAAATATTTGACAGTTCACTTAAAATTATCTTTTATAGAAAGTTAACACCTTATTTGAACAGCACCGGGAGGGGGGCTTAAACTATATAACAACAAGATTTTATTTATTTTGTGAATTGTTTATTGTTGTTGCCAATACCAGAGGCGTGCGGCTCTTTCTAAACTAAGAATTAATTCGTAATTTAGTTGCCCAAGTCTGCGGTATCTTGCAGTGAATCTGTGGCGTAATCTTGAATTTGAACTTAACCAAATTTTACTCAGGAGTCTTGAACAAAATCCAAGCGTCTTAAATAAATTACAAGTCGGTGTCTCGCTATCCGAGAAGAAGTGGTACATTTCGATGAAATCAAAATTTAAGAGTCTTATTGTGGCCTTACGAACTTAATTATCCAGGGTTCCTCTAAAAGCAACTCTCAACAACAGTGATGTTTAATTCGCTTCGATGAGTACGAGAATTATCGATTTACCATAACGTTCTTAACGAACTGGATCGTTCCTTTCATAAACAACCGACTGGCTCAATGCTATCAATTAATGAGAGATGTAGAGGCACAAGAAGTTGCGCGCACTGTTGAAGCAGGTGAACTAAATCCAATTGTGAGTATAACATTTAGACGCGATACATATTCTGATCATCCCTGAAATAATGCTGTGACCTCAAACGAAGTAACTATGATATTTGTAAACGAAGACGGCGAGCCACCTTTCTGTCCGAGAAATCCAGAAGATCTTAATAAAAAATTGAAAACCTTAGCATTTTGAGTCCCAATATGGGCCCTATGACTTACCGTCTCGCCTTTCCTTAAAGTGAACCCGGCTGCCAACTGAAGTGGCAATGTGTATGTTATCCAGGATCTATCTTTAATCAAGTGTGGATCAATGTCACCCTGCTTCAATTATAAGTTCTAAAAGTTGACACAACAATGGCTAGTTGTCAATTTTTGCAAAGTTTGGCGCTCTTGATTTTTTTTATAGCGTTCATTGCAAATTCAGGTTGGCGTGAAATTGCTGAAAATTTGAAACCTGGTGAAATATCGTCACAACGGCGACTCCCTTATTGATGACATTACGAAACATGGAATTTTTCGATTATTCATAAACGTAAACGCGTAAACGCGTCGTAAACGTGTATTGCATCATTGAGTTTCAAAAGCGAGGTCTTCCTCATGCACACATTCTGGTGTCCTTAAGAGCCGAATACAAATTCAGAACAGTCAAAAGAATCAAACAATTTTTCAGTGCTGAGATTCCATCAGAAACGAAACCAAGGCTTTTAAAAATTATGCTGATCCTTAAGTATCCAAACAATTTCCAAAAATGCTTCAATGATGTCGCTCTTCTAAATGTCAATGGTTATCCATCGTATAGATTTTGCACTGACGAGCAGGCTTTGGCCAGCGGTGAACGCCTAGATAATCGATTCATCGTTCCATACAACCCTTACGTATTACTGAAGTAAAACGTGAGCGCTCCTGCGGCAAGCTAGATAATCAAAAATTCACGATCTCTCACATGCTGTTATATGAGGCTCCCAGTTCACCTGCTAAATTCACACCAAGGCATTGCTCGCAGCTCAAACGAGCAAAACCAAATGGGGTCTGGGTTTTAATTGAACACAATTGGTTCTCTACACAGTAAATGATGTAGAGGACTTCTTGAATCAGTTGCGTCAACTCGATGTGTCAAAAATTAGGGCCTCGCAAAATGCTCGGCAGATGACTTCAAGATCCTGCTCTTTATGCAGGGCCTCAACAAATCGCAGGACTCCATCACCTTGGAGAAACTACTGTCAAAGTTGGATGCGCAGTACACGGAAACAGGGTTAGACCTCATAAGGGACAACGGCATCTAAACCGCCTAGAAGCGGTTAAATCGGAAGTACTGGAAATACGGAAAAAGTCAGAATGGAACCAGAACAAGCCCAGAACGGAAAATCTGCGAAACAAAAGCAGCAAATTGCAGCACGGATCAGACACCGAAATTCTCATGCTGGTTGTGCGGTGAAATTCATTTCCATCGGGACTGCCTTAAATGGGGACAAATAATGTCAAACATGTAAGATACAAGCACAAGAGCGGAAATTGCCAGTCAGCGGCTCGCGTTAAGAGCAGAAAGGCACGAAGAGGTTATAAGGGAAGTCGGAGTTTTGTGGTTCAGGCAAGATCAGAGTCAACACGCAAATCTGTCATTCCATCCATCGATAACCGCAGAGTATCACTATACAGCTCGATACAGGTTCAGATTGGACGATCATCTCACGAACAAACTGGGAAATTTTAGGAATGCCGGTTTTGGCTCCGTGTAAAGAACAGGCTATAAGCGCAACTGGTTTTCAAGCTAAACCGATGGACAGACAGGTTTACGTTGCAAACTCTGTCCTGAATCGCCCTTTTCGATGTACCATTATCAGCAGTGTGCAACAGAGTTCACGCAAATGGAGAGCAGTCGCTGATGGCGGATGCCCGGACGAGATTCCCCTCTATGTTCGCTGATGGTGTTCTGGGTTTATGTAACAGAATGAAGGTATCGCTTAAATTAAAACCAGGGGCGAAGTCTGTTTTCTGTCGTCAGCGACCTGTACCGTATGGAGCCGCACCAGCAATTCAGGACGAGTTGCAGAGATTACAGTTTTTGGGAGTTATTCAACCAAATAGAGTAAGCCAACTCAGCTGCGCCTCAGCTGCGCCTGATATGCCCTTTCTTGCTGTCAAGAAAAAAAAACGTAGGAATTCGCGTGACCGCCGATTATTCGAAGGGCCTCAATGCCGCACTAGAACCTAATCAGTATTCACCACCGAGGATGCACTGTTTTCAGCAACATTGATCTTTCTGATGCTCTCCTACAATTTGAGCTAGATAACGATGCTAAAAGGCTCATGGTAATCAACACGCACGTCGGGCTGTCCAAAGTCAATAGGCTGAAGCCTGAAGTGATGACAGCACCCGGCATTTTCCAACAGCTAATGGATACAATGCTTGGGGTATGTGTACAGTTGTACAGCAGGACCATCGACAGAAGCTATTCGATGTCCTCAACCGCATTCAGGATTACGGTTCACCCTTAAGCTCGCGAAGTGTTCTTTCGGTGAAAGGTCGATTGGCTACTTGGGCCACATCATCGACGCTGATGGGTTACGCCTGGATACATCTAAAGTTGAGGTAATCCAACAATTAGCAGCCTCAGCTGACATTTCAATGCTGCGTGCTTTTCTGGGAGACATTAATTGGTATGGCGAATTCAAAAAAGGGTTGAAACGCTTGCGTGAGCCTTTGGATGAATTGCTGCGAGCGGACCTTAAATACGAATGGACTACTGCTTGTGATGAGGCATTCAAAAGGCTAAAAAATGTTCTGGCAACAGATCTCGCATTAGCATATTACGATCCAACGAAGAAAATTATTGTTGCCACTGACGCAACTAGTTACGGAATGAGGACAGTACTATTACGCGAGAAGAACTACGCACAGAACCAACAGGAAGCCCTTAAACTGGTGTTTGCGCTTAAGAAACTTCATCGTTATATCTACGGCCGGAAGTTCGAGCTACGTACCGATCACCAACCATTGTTATCACTTTTGTATCAAAACAAGCAGTCCCTGTATACTCTGCTAATCGTCTGCAGCGTTATGCGTTTGTTATGCTCGCCTACGATTTTGGCATAAAATACATCAGCATGAAGAGTTTTGCATATGATGATTTTATTTCAAGACTTGTGAATGGGCAACCGAAGCCACGAAGATACCATCATTGCAACCATTCGAATTGACAGCCATGCAGAATGCTTTGCCATCGAGTCAGCGAAATCATTACCGGTTAATTTTGAAGCAATCTAAGCTGAAACCGCAAAACCCGAGGCCTTGAAGCAGGTAGCTTATTTCATCAAGCAGGGTTGGCCTGAAAGGAGAAAGCGAATGGCGAGCGGGTTTTGATAGCATTGCAATTGCAGAAGGCTATTCTCGAGGAACTGCATTCGGGTCATCCATGACAGCATACATGAAGCTGTTAGCGCGAAGCAATGTTAACTGGCCCGAATTGACAACGATACCGAGTCTTGTGTAAAGAGATGTTTGCGAGACTAACCCAAAATTACCTCGGAAATGTACGTATTCACATCGATTACGCCGGCCCAGTCAATGGCTTCTACTACATGGTCATCGTTGATGCGTTTAGCAACTGGCCGGAGGTTTTCAAAACGGGCAGCACGACATCTGAAAAGACCGTTGAAAATTTGATGGAAACATTCGCTCGGCATGGATTATGCGACATCATCGTGAGCGACAGCGGCCCACAGTTTAAGTCTGACCGAATCGGCATCAAATTTTGCGGAAATTTCTAATTTGAAAGTCGAGGATGAAGTCTCCTTACAAACTAATGACTGGGCATAATATGAAGACCAAGTTGGATCTGATTAGACCCCCTGTAAAGCGAGGTGATGTGCGTAACACAAAAATGGAGCCACAGTTCAACGATCACTACGGAGCAAGATGGAAGGAGTTCAGTATCAGGGATACCATTTATTTCAAGTCCGTGCTGCGTAACTGTAATTTTGAATGGCTTCCAGAGAAGATTGAGAGGCGTGAAGGAACTGTCAACTATGTGGTTGGTAGTGATGATCGTGAACCATGCAACGCCAGTCATATCAACGAAGCCATCAATGTCGGCTCAGAATGAAGTCAACCGGCAGTCGATATTAGACGATTAAACATTTTCTTTAAATAAGGGAAGGGTGTGGTGACACCAAGCGATGGTGTCAGGAATTACTAAACGTCACAAAGAGACGTGTTTTTAGATTGTAGTTTTGTAGAGGATTTTAGCTCTGTTATCATTCGTGCGTTTGCCATTCTTCGTAGTATTTTTGATTGTACACGTTGCAATTTTATTATATTTGAGTTACAGGCTGAGCCCCACAATTGTATTCCGTAAGTCCAGATTGGTTTCAGCACCATTTTACACAACAAGACTTTACAGTCTAGAGTTAATTTGTTGTCGCTTTTTTCGATATTCTTCTTCCCTGTCAATCTTCTATCTAGATGTAGGTTCGGAGGGCAGGTTTCTTTACGGAGATGCTGATTTCTGTTCGTTTGCTTTTATTCTCCATTTTGAAAGCCATTTAGCAATTTCTTCTTCTTCTTTAGCAAGTGTTCTTGCAGGACTCTTGATGCTATTTGAGGGTTGCTAAGAATGCTGTGTCATCCTCAAATGTTGAAACTGTTATATAATTTGAAGTAGGAAGGTCCGCTGTGTAAATTAGATATAACACTGAGCCCAGTACACTGCCTTGTGGAACCCCTGCGCGTATTCCATTTAAATTGGAAGATGCACTATTATATTTCACCAAGAATTTCCGGTTTAGCAGGTAATTTTTAATGATCGCATGATAATTTGATAGTAGCTGGGCCTAAATTTTATGTACAAGGCCTTCATGCCGTACTTTATCGAAAGCCTGGGCGACGTATAAAAATGCTGCAGAGCAGTACATTTTTTGTTCAAATGAGTTTCTGGTATAACACTTTGCTCTTGCAGAATTGGTTTAAGCTTTTTAAGAAGCATTTTTTCAAAGAGCTTTGACAGAGATGGCAGTAAACTGATTGGACGATATGAGTGTACTTTTGTGAAATTTTCCAAGTTTTAAGAAAATACCCAGCCACGCCATTTATATTTAATTTTTTGAAATTGTGAAGCTTCAACTTTTTCATGCAGCAATTCCGAGTGTCCATTATTTTCGTTCGGAGTAAATAATTTAACTATATGTTGGGCGAATACATTTGATTTTTCTGCATCGCTTCTTGCCCATTTTCCATCGGGAAGGCGAATCGGAGTATTTTTGTGACTTTCCATAGTAATCCAGTGAGTAATCTGTTGCTTTTGATGCTGTAAGTTTACTCTTTAAGAGTACGTTTGCTCTTTAAGAGCTGTTGAATATTCTATGACGCATATAATCCTTCGCTGCTTGCTCTAATCTCTTCGTTAGGTGTTATACTGCTTCATCAATGTCAGATTTCGTTTTAAGTGGGATGCTTAATGAGCACTCTCTTGTCACTGCAGATTTGAATTGAAACCAATTAGTATGTCGGTTCGTTAAAAAATATTTGATCTGAATTGCGGTTGATGTTATTAAAATCGGGGGCAATACTCTTTGTTACACAGAAGTCGATTAAATCGGGAATTTTTCGGGGAATATGTTGGTCTGCCGCCAGAAACATGTCCTAGTTTTTCTTCCTGCATACATTCCCACAGCTGCTTGCCTTTTGGTGATGTTGATCGAGAGGCCCATTGGATGTGTTTGGAGTTAAAATTTCCTCCCGCAAGGAATTTATTTCCCAAGGTTTTGAAATAATTTGCAAATTGTTGATTTTTAATTGAGTATTTCGGTGGACAGTAAGCTGCAAATATGGTGCATGTACCGGACCATTCTTCTAACCAGATTTATGTAAATCTTTTGTAAATTTTATAACCATTGAATTTTAAGACCTCATTTGAGTAAAGTGTGGCGCAGAGACCATCATGATGTCAATGTTGTGTTCGTTAAGAAAATGCCGTACTTCTAATTTATGTTGCGCTAGCCCATTGGCATTTCATAACGCTAATTTAGTTCAATCATCGGGTACTTATCATTTTGTAGATTCCCTGATCGTCATTCTGAGGTTTATTTGCGTTATTTCGCATGTTACCCGCAGCTACCTTTGAGTATGATGTTTCTGTGTTAATGGTTGCAGAAATAATTTTCTCCTCCAGTTTTCCCCACAATTGCTGCACTTCTTTACTTCAGGTTTGGTTTTGTCTAAATCACACTCACTAGTTTTGTGCATGTTGCCGCAATTGGTGCCTTGTAAGACTAACTTACTTTTGTGTGGCTCTTCCACTAGCACCCTTCTATACAACAGAAACCTCATTTTGTAAATTTAGTGTGTCCCTCTGGTTTTTGCTGCTTCAGGTTCCAGCTCAACTTTGAACATTGGTTGAGGGATTTTCGTACGATTAGTAGTGCTAATAACGCTCCTTATATTGCCTTATTCATAATGTGGCGCACGGTCAGCTTCCATATCAGGCAACAGGTTTATAGGTTAACTGTGTAGGGGAGTATTAATGGATTGGCCTAATTAAAAACGATTTGAAATTTCGTCTCTTCGAAATAACCTGCACAGAAGGTGATGTTGACATCCAAAATAATTCAACATTAGGGGTATGTATAGTGAAAGGTTATGCCTTTGACATCGATGTAAGCTGTTAATACAGTACCTCCCCTACCACCAAAATCCTAATACTGGAAAAAAAGTGTAGTTCTCTCCGTTATCAAGCACAGACGCTGTTATACCTTCCAGACAGCAAAGTAGATTTTTTATGCAAACCAGTCTAAACCAAACGGAAATGCATTGTTCTAATTAATTAGAAAACAACTAGAACACTTGTTAAATAAAAATCTCATTAACGTACACACATGTTTACGACTGCAATTATTATTTTTATGTACTCGATCTCGCGTACAGTAGAAAATTATGAATAACTTTAGCGAAAATGATATTCGTTCTATCTAAATGAATAATTGATAAGATCGCGATAAGAAAACCGCACTATTTACTATATACCGATGTTGTTTATTTACTAAGATAATAAATAAAATAATTAATTTACTTAAGAAGAACGTATTTTGATGTTCATCGCTTTCCGCTGGCAAAATTCTTGCGAAAAGTAATTAAATTAAATTCAGCTAAGTGTTTAGATTATATGTGATGAAGATCATGCAATAAATTTGCGTAAATAATTAGGTTACCCCCATAATAACGATGGTTTGGTTATTCATTACTTAAATATACATTTTATATAATTTTGTGATTTTCGATTTGATTAAACGCAGCCGAGTTTAATGGATCGATTTAAGTAATTAGTTTTCTTGCAATTTTCACACAATTTTCTCGGCGACGGGCCCGATTACCGGTGTGAGTGTTCATTGTGATGTTTTTGGACACAACTTTATTTCTTGGACGATGATACACCAAATAGCAAAATTCTCAGAGATAGGCTCGCATACTGACTATATACGTTCGAAAGGGGATACATTGAGCTATTTAAATCAGTAAGCCTTATCTCGTTCTGATGACCAAGGCTTGTGAATCGAATTTTTAAAGTTTTTCCAATACCAGGACTCCGCGACTCCACAGATGATCTACTGCACTAAGACAAATATCAAGATTCTCAGAAATTGGCTTGCATACTGTATTGTATGGTTATATCGGACATTCCTCCCAATTCCCGAAAAACCGCTACTAAATACTAAACCCACTTTTGAGTTGATCTGGATCAAGATTAACAGATAAACACTGTTCCATTGAAAAATCTAGGGTCCTCGGGTGTTTTAGTAAATAAAACTTATAAAGAAGTCAATTTGCATATTGTATGGTTTTTCCGAGCATTTCTCCAAAATTTAGAAAAACCGCTACCAAATACTAACCGCACTTTTGAGTTTTTCTCAAACACCATTAAGTATCCGGCCTTTTCCTTTTATTTAGGATACAGTAAATATATCGGTGATTGTGGTGAACATGCTGGCGTGCTTGATATCCAACGACTACAATTTTTGGGGACTATCCGGCTCCGCTACGAGTACACAGTCGAATTTATATAAAACGTTTAAGATTCTGAGATTCTCATACCTGTCCAACAACAACAACATATGCTTTGCATCTCAAAATAAAACTGTTAGATGACCGGACATATAAATCCCGACATAATAAAGGGTGTTCCATTTCGAGGTATAAAACTTTAAGTTGGCAACACTTTTTACAGGGACAGCCGATTTGACAGCTGACAGTTGATTTTCGGTTAATTTGGTTTGTCATTTCATAATGAATAGAGTCATGGAGCAATGTTTGCAAATTGTTCAAATTTACTCTGAAAATGGTCGACATAATCGTCCATCGGGGTTATGGTCAATTCGATTATCTATGGATCGCTTTCGCACCGCGTTTACTCTAAATGATAATTACGCATCCCGCAATATATGGTACGCACCAAGTAGGCGGTGGCAGCTGCACCTTTATGGAGGAATTTAAGTAAAGATCTTGGCTTACATGCTTACAAGATTCGACTTGTGCAGAAATTAAAAACATATGACCACCGTTCGCGCCCCCAATTCGGTGAATGGTCCAGTGCCAATATTGACATCGATGCAAACTTTCCTTACAAAATTTTCTTCATTGATGAAGCTCATTTTTGGTAGAATTGCTATGTCAATATAAGCAGAATTGTCGCATTTGGAGTGAAGATAATCAACGAGCCACTGTTCAAAAACCATTCCATCCACAAAAAGTTACCGTTTGGTGTGCTTTATGAGCCGAAGTAATCATCAGACTTTTGCGTCGCAAGTGAATGTTATTGACATCTGCGACATGTGGTTCCAACAAGACAGAAAAAAAAAAATTTGATGAACGATTAATATCGAGAAATGAACTTGTCAACTGGCTACCGCTACCAAGTGATTTAACACCGCTGTACTATTTTTTTTGGAGCCAGACTCTATTGAACACTTGGAAGCGAACAGTCGACTAAAACGACGATTAAAATACCAAATTTAAAAACCTGAAATGTCAAATCTAGATCAAAAACCCGGGTCGATATTATGTTTGAAAGAAAATAAAGCGACCACTATTTTCGGAGAAATAGATCAAATATTAAATTATTGAAATGACTAGCTGATATCCGCGACTTCTTTCACGTGGTTTCCTATATTAACAATATAAAACAGCACGTGGTTGAAGCTTCAAAACATTTGGATCGGAAGGTATCGGGTTTGAATCCCGATAGAGGTAGGATGCAAACTGAATTTTCATCATCTGATTACGATCAGTGATGAAAATTAACACAATTATGACCACCTGTAGGAATGGAGAACTCATGGGCTGACCCATTTTCCAGGCCAGTTCTATATAGGCTGACATTGTTTTCAACGTCATTGCAAAAATTGTAATACTCGCAATGAAACTGCCGCTTCCTGTACACAGATTGCCACCACATTTCGCAAATATCTTTAAATTAATGGAAAATCCGTCCACGGTCTGCAGAGATACGGATTTTAACAGTTTATTTTAGCGAAATTCGTCATTTCCGGTAAGATTTAAAAAATGTTCTAAGCTAATGAGCCCCTCGGCCGCAGGAACAATCTTGCCAAGCGTTTCTGGTTGTTTTACGTTTGATCTTCAGCCCTGGTATTCTTACTCAGTACAGGTAGTGTTTGTCTAAAAATCACTACAAAATAGAACCCCTTAAAGACTTTACCCATAACCTGGTAATTTCTGCGAATGTCGTGCATGGTTCGGTTCACTGCTATGTCGGCTTTTCTGTTGGTCGTTGTGGTATAAATAAAAGCAATCGTGAAAAACCTTTGCGTTGTTACCATTGCGTGATGGAGTCAATTGAGAGGCGCTTAGATTCTTCAGAAAACCACAATTTTGTAATCTATTGGAGATATCGATCATGCGTATCGGAATAAAATTAAAAAAAATTGACCAAAATCTTACCAGTGATGATTTTCAAGGATTTTGTGGTAGTTGTTTTTTTTTCTGGAATACTGTATCTCTCCAGCTAACATTGAAGTGGAATTTTAAAAAAAGGTTATCCTCGAAAACCCTAATTTCAAAATCCCGTAAATTTAAATTCTGAAAGCCATAATCCGGAAATTAAAAGCCCGAAAATCTAGATCCCGAAAAACTAAATCCCTTAAGGAAAGTGAATCCTGCTTTTAAAATCCTTGGTTATTGCCAAAATCCTAATTTTTTGTAAAGTTTACTTTACATTTCTCTGCCATGTCTAGAATATGATTGAGGTACCAACCCTAATTTGAACAAAAATCAGCAATTAACCTATGCTCAATTGATAAAGTGAATTTTTAATGAAGGAATGCACGATTATTGTATTAAAACGATTAACAGTTAAAATTTTTGCCACTAAATGCACCTCAGCTGAAAATTTAAGTTGTTATCTCATTTTCCACTTGCAATAAATTGGTGTCTTGGGATTTAGCCACCCCGAATAGAAATTAATCGTTTCTTTCCTGATTTTGGTCAAATTAGGTTCGTATTTGTATTCGGGATTTTGTTATGAATTTTGAAAGAAACTTTTCGTTTTTGAGACGAAAATGTTCGAATTCCTATTTTTGGCTAAATTTTGAATTAAATTCTGAGAGTATCTAACAAGAACTTAAATGAAGGGTCTGTAATTTACCCTTACTACAAGAAGCTCGTTTAAATGTTAACTGTCTAGTTTCAAGGGTTTATAGGATGACAACAAATGTTTGAGGATAGATTATTTTAAATAAAAGTCAGACATTTTTAACTAATTTTATTTAGTTAGACAATTATCGAAATTTCCTAAAAATGTATTTGTTAAAAGCGAGTATGACGGAAACGGCCTAAAATCCCGTATTTCATTTCCCCCAAAATGTACTCTTTCAAAATCTTGAATTTCAAAATCTCGTACAATTTGATAAAAAAACCCGTAATTTTTACATTAAATGTGTGGTCTTAAAACAGTAGAGGATCGATCAGTAGAATTCTCCCGGGTAAGGATGGGGCGCTGATGGAATTCATTTTCCGAAGAGACAATAACCTGCTGACAATATCTTAGCTCACATTGTTACTCCTTATTGGCTTTTGGTTATACCGAATGGTGTGGTAAATTAAACAGATTTTCGTCTTTAGACGAGTTCCATTTAGCATGGTTCCTGTTGAACGTAGTATTTAACGTAAATCAAAGTCCACAACATCGGTTAAGAAATGGCCGAGTTCTATTCAGCGTTGCCTGTTTTCATAGAAACTGTATGGTGTAATGGTTGAATTTTTATCGTAACGATCTCTTTTCTGGTTCTAGTGGACAACTTTTGGCTAAGACGACTAATTTTCGCTAATTGTAAAACCTTGAACAGCTTTTGAAACCTGTACATCAAGAGATCCAGATGTCTGCCTTTTGAAACTACACGATAGGGAATTGTAGCCGTTTTTTACAAACAAATTTTCTAGCTCGAAAGACCCAGATCGAACTTGTGTTTGGAAAATGACCAAAAAGCTAAATTTTGGATGTTGGAATTTGGACCTCCGTGAAGCTAGCCCGCATTTTCAGCCCGAAGTTTTAGTTTTTTACTTATGATAATACAACTTCTGTCATAACACAAAATATACGCAAATTAAAAGCAAATTTGAATCACATGCAAATTATAAGTATTAATAAAATGTGACTACGACATGTACCGTCGAAATCGTTAAACTTATGACTACAAACTGACAGATATGTAAAAAAATTCTATCTGGAATTATCTGGATATAGTCGTTTGAATCTCGACTCACAGGCGATTCACGAGCACTTGGCATATAAAGGCTATACATATTATATACAGATAATTCTAGATAGAATTTTTCTGTAAATCTTCGCGTTTGTAGACAAAAGTTCAACGAATCCGGCGGTATATGCCAAGTGCTCGTGAATCGCCTGTGAGTCGAGAGTCAAACGACTATATCCATACACATCAATTTTAAATTTCGGGCTGAAATTTTTTGCTAGACTGATAGTGGTCAATCACTTAATGCTTATTAAGTTTAAGCATTATCGCTTTCAGGTTAGGTTTGGGCTGTCTAGGTTTTCCAACAATTCAAGAGATAATTTAAAAATATTTAAAAGTTATATTTATAATTTCGGGCTGAATGCTCTAAATATCATTACAGATTATCATGCCAAATTTTACTGTCGTGACAGTGCTATTTCTTCGGGCTTTTCAACTGAATATTAGGCTAGTTTCATATAAATGAAGAGTCTGACTATGCCACCAAGCATAGTAATATATCTTAAAAATACATAAAAGTAATTTTAAAATTTCGGGCTGAAGAATGTTATGAATGTCTGACATTCTATCATGATACTGTTTTCTGTCACGATAGTGACATTTTTTCGGGCTGGGATAGTAAACTCTCACGATCGTGATAGTTTAGTGTTACCATCACGTTTTTTTGGGCTGAGTATCGGGCTAATTTCATATACATGGAATTTGGGGGGTTTGAAGAAGAAGGCCAACAACCACATCGCCGATAAGAATTTTGGGCGAAACACTCACCGACAACCACATCACCAGCAGGAGTTTTTGCCGACAAGCTTTATTCGAATACACAACATGATCGACGACACAACCACATCGTCGAAGCTCATAATGCCCAACCAAAAACATAGTCGCCAATAGGCCATTTCGAGGACACCCACATCGCCGAAAGCCACCTATAAAATGGATATAGGAATTCGAGAATTGGCATAGTGCAAGTTTTGCCATAGCGGTGCTGGTAATGTAAATGTGAGCCACATCACCATCAACTTGAAATGTTTACGTCTTGAGACGAAGACTTTAGTGAGGTTTCTTGTGTTAGCAAACCAGTTTTTTGAGTACAATGTTCTACTTAGAAGTCGAGGTTTTGTACGAATTTTTTCATATTTTCCAGCCACAAAAAATGTTAAGTAAGAACACAACTTTAAAAATGGCAATCTGGAATGCGAATGGCATTATGCAACATATTCCAGAAATAGAAATATTTTAAAATTTAGAAAAATCGACATTTTTTTTCTTAATATCTGAAAGCCATCTAGTTAAATCTTCGTTTGTTAAAATACGGGGTTATAACTTATATCACTCCATTCATCCAGCTGAAAGAGCAAGAGGTGGTTCGGCATTAATAATAAAAGAAAATATAAAACACCATTTAGAATCAAATATCGAAGAACAAACCAAAATTCCAAATTAAACACAGACAGCTTATTGTCTCTGCAATATAATGTCCTCCCGGCATAACTTGAAAAGGGCAACTACTTCAAACTATTTAAATCGCTTGGACGTAATTTTATTATTGGAGGTGACTTTAACGCGAAAAACATCTATTGGGGATCTAGACTTACAACGTCAAAAGGTAAAGAATTGCTTCAAGCAGGGCAGACATCAAAATTTGAATATTACTCTGGTGGTTCCCAACATACTGCCTCGAAACGAAGATACCTGACCTAATAGACTTTTATGTAGCAAGAGGTATATCCCTGAACTACATTCGCATTGAAGGCAGTAATTCTCTAGTATCGGATCATTCTCCGGTTATCATGACAGTTAGTGAAATGATAATTCAAAGGGAGAGTGCACCCAGATTAACAAATTCAAAAACAAACGGGGATCTTTTTCGTGAAGTATTGGAGGAAAAAGTCATTCTTCAGGCACCGATAAGAAATCCCCACCAGTTGGAAGATGAATTAGAACTACTCAATGAAACAATTCACTATGCTACTATGACATGTACTCCCATTATACAAAATAAGAAGAAGCTTAACATATCCTACCCAATGGAAATTAGAGAGTTGGTAAGAGAAAAACAACAGGCACGTAAAACCTGGCAAATAACTAGAACACCGGAGAACAAAACAATTCTTAACAATTTAGGTCCAGTCTCAAATCTCTTCTTAAAGAAGTTAAAAATGCATCAACCAACAGATATGTAGTTAGCCTAACCGATGAAAAAAATTCTGATTAATCGCTGTGGTAGGTGACGAAAAGACTCAAAAGGCCCAAAACGCAAGTGCCTCCTCCAAAAAAAAGACAAACGGCCAATGAAAATATAATGTCAGTAACTCTCAAAGAATTAAAAGAAGTAGTAAAAAGTAACATGAATGTGAAAAAAGCCCCAGGGTATGATTTGATTACTTGCCAAATAAGCAAGGCTGTGCCAGGTAAAGGATTTCGTAAGCTATTGCACATAATCAACGCAAGCAGAAGTAATCATGATAGCAAAATCTGATAAACCACCTAACGATAAAAAATCATAAAGGCCGACTTCATTGCTGCCAATTATGTCAAAACTCTTTGAAAAATTATATAACTAAAAAGACTTAAACAAATAATTGAGGATCGACAACTAATACCTCCACATCAATTTGGATTCAGGGAAAAGCACTCCACAATTGTACAGGTGCATAGAATCACCAACATTATTGAAAGAACGTTAGAACGTAACTCCAGCATATTTCTGGACGACGCCCAAGCATTCGATAAAGTCTGGCACAGTGGACTGGAATTCAAGCTGCACAGAGATCTGCCAAGGCAATTCTATGCCATACTAAGATCTTATTCAGCCAATAGACATTTTCGTGTGAAATATGAGGATGAAAACTCCGAACTAAAGAAAATCTCTGCAGGTGTCCCACAGGGGAGTGTCTTAGGACCAATCTTGTATTTATTATATACAAGGGCTATTCCAACAACAGATGAAGGAACCATAGCCACCTTTGCAGATGGCACAGCAATCATGGCGATTTGAAGTAATATCGCTGGTGTAACGAGCAAACTCCAGAAGATTATCAATGCGGTTTGTAACTGGACTATCAAGCGCTGGATAATCAAGCTTAATGAGACAAAATCCACGCATATTAATTTTACATATCAAAAGGCTTCCCATCTACCGATAGAAATTAACCACGGCACTCGATGCCAAGCTCAAGTGGAGAGAGCATGTGGAAAAGAAAAAAAGGAGAACTTAATATTAAGTTCAGAAAAATGTATTGGCTCTCAGATAGAGGCCCTCAGCTTACAATACACAACAAGCTGCTGCTATATCGGCAAATATTGAAGCCGATATGGACCTACGGTATTAGACTCTGGGGATGTACTAAGCAAACAAACGCCAAAATGATACAGACGTTTCAAAACTCTCCGTAGCATCGTAAATGCTCCGGGGTACGCAAGAAATGAAGACCTTCACAGGGACTTACATATGGAATACATCAAAGATGAAATAAAAAAGCATGGCGCCAAACACGAAATAAGGCTCCAGGAACATGGAGGCCCCTATATTCGCCATATGATAGATAACCCTGTCGTTGAAAAAAGAGTTCAAAGAACGAGGCCACTTGACCTAGTAAACATACCAAATTAAAATTAGTATTTTAAATTGGTTTAATTAATTTTGGGACTAACCATTGGGTTTCACCCCAACAAATCAGAATTATTTAAGAAATGTATATTTTTGCCTGGGTTTTGTTACCGGCCGCGCCGGGGTAGTTATGAGGTTCGTTGTTATAAATGTTTTTGGCTAGATAGTAGCTCGTTGGTAACTTTACAGTGATACTTGGTTGGTTCAGCAGAAAATAAACTCTCGATACAACTAAGTTATATTGCCAGTTCGATGACGCGTTGGACGTTGTTGTTACTGGCGTAGGTACAATACGTTTTTGAACCATTGAACCAATATTATGTGTGTTTTCTCATCCCTGATTTTTAGCGGAATGTTAAACTTCGCTTCTCAGCATATTGATGGAGATATAACCGTTTGTGAATCCCACTCCAAGACCATAAAAGCTTTTGTGGTGCGATTTATGTGTAAATCTTGGCATGAATACGAAAGGTTTGGGAGATATGCAGGTCTTAAACGGCTAAGATTCTCTTTAAAGCAGTCTTAGTATACAATTTCCGCCTTGTTTGTGATGCATCCGTTACGGTAATTAGAATTTTTTGTGTAAAGTTCATTCATTTTGATAGTTTCTGTGAGAGAAGTTTATTAACCTGTCACTCGACCGCCCCATACCCGGATTATGTGGGTGTCGGCGATGTGATAGCAGCGATGCTAGTGTGGGCGATGTAGGTGTCGACAATGTTAGTGTCGGCGATGTTTCGGCGATCTGTGCTTTGTGCGCTTGTCGACCAAAATTCTTTCTTGCCTTTACTCGGATTTTCAATTTGAATTAGTTATTTGGGTGTTGGGTTGTCTATGACGGTGATGAGGTTGTGTCGGCATTGTGGCTGTCGGCGATGTCATTATCATCAAGATTGGTGTCGCCGGTCGATGTGGGTGTCGATGAAGTGCTTGAGTTGGCACTGTGACTTGTCGGCGATGTGGTTGTGTCGGCGATGGGATTATCGACGATATGGGATCGACCGCCCCATAGCCGGATTATATGGGTGTCTGCGATGTGATTCGGTGACATGGTTGTCGGCGATGTCATAGCAGCGATGCTAGTGTGACGACGATCTGGTTGTCGGCGTTGTTTGAGTTGCTGATATCGATGTCGGTGATTTGTTTGTTGCCTTTACTCGGATTTTCAATTGGAATTAGTTATGTAGGTGTTGGATTGTCTGTGACGGTGATAAGTTTGTGTCACCCATATGGCTGTCGGTGAAGTACTTGAGTTGACAATGTGGCTTGTCGGTGATGTGGTTGTGTCGGCTAGGTGGACGTGTCGGCGATGTGAGTGTCGCCGACGTGAGTGTCGTACTTGAAGTTGGCTCGCATACTGACTATATACGTTCGAAAAGGAAATACATTGAGATTTTATAATCAGTAAGCCCTATCTCGAAATGGTGTTCAAGACTCATGCACCGAATTTTTAAAACTTTACCAATACAGCGAGTACTGCATATACACGGATGTTCTTCTGTATTAGAACAAATTTAAAAATTCGATTCACGAGCCTTGGTCATCATATCGAGATGAGGCTTACTGATTTAAATAGCTCAATGTATCTTCTTTCGAACGTATATAGTTGCAAAATTGACCTCTTTACAATTTTTATTTACTAAAATACTCGGGGTCTTTAGATTTTTTAATGGAAGGGTGTTTATTTGTTCGTTTTGATCCAGAACAACTCAAAAGTGCGCTTAGTATTTTAGAATACACTAAGTTAGTATACCACTCAGTATAATATTTACGGAACTCCAATTTATTTTGAATATTCGTTATAAGCAGGAACTAGTTCATCACCGTAAATTATTACAGTTGAGATTTATGAAATTTCGTAGATTGGTTTTTCAGTAGACATAAGGACACCAGTATATGAGTCACAATCAGACAATCAATTATCTTCTAGCATAAAACTTTTCTTTCATAAAATTTCGAAACTATGATGTCATCGTAATATCCTGATTGGACCAAGCACCACATAAAACTTTTCAAAATTTATTGCCTACGATATTTATAGCCACCATGAAACATAATGAGATACAGATTTCCATAAACCATAAAAATACCTAAACAGCGTTACAACTTGTGTTTAGTTCAAAACAAGTGTTTTTTTTTATGTAATCTAACAATAAAAAAAAATTATGTTTAACATAAATTGAGTTTGTATCGTACACAAAAGATCAAGTATCATACGTCATTAACGAACCCATCGATCACTATTGATATGCGGAAATTCTTAATTACATTTCCACATAAAATTACGCTTCATGTCTCCATAAACAGCATATCTCATTTATGATTAACAACATACGAACAACAACAACTCTTTATATGTTGTACACATATATTTTTTTATGCTGATGACAGCATTCCAATCAACATAACAGAACACATACTACATATCATTGTAGTGTGTGGCACTCTCGTTTACATCGGAAAATTGAGGGGAAATGATTTGATTTGCCGACGTTATGTTTATAAACGATCGCCGCGTGCGCGCGCCCGTTAATCATACCCGAGAGAGAGAGAGCCAGAAACGAAATCGTTTTATACGACTCTCATTCAATTCGTTTAAGCATTTTCATATATATTGACGTTATTTAAAAAAATTGAATTTAGTTCATAAAATTCGCTAAACGTGACGACAAGTAAAAAAAACCTAATGTACTAAATCGAAGATCGCGAAATAATTTTTTATGTCGATCATATTTTTATTTTTTTACAGTTATTTATAAAATTGTGTAAAGTGCATTTGAAAAATATATTTTTGGTGGAAAAATTTACGAAAATATACAAAAGTGAGATCGTTAAAAATTTGTGAAAAATTAAGTGATTTGGTGAAAAAAAATTTTTTTTTTAAAGTTATTGAACACAGCAAATACTAAATATGGTAAGTTTTACGCGCACTTATCAATGATTTGCTAATTAATTAGTAAGATCGTGATTTGTTTATTTATTTTTTAATTACGATACGAGCACAGTTTTATTTTTGAAATAGATGTGATGAGTAACGTGTAATGCAAAGTGATAAAGTTTCGCGAAACTAGTCTACATAATTTGTGGTTACACCAAGGTGATTTATACTAGTACCTTGTCGCCCAAAGTCGCTAACATATTTATTATTATAAATTAGTAATGTTGTTGTTTTGCGATTATAAATATTTATAACAAAAGTGCTGCCCACACAACACATCGTACTCCCATGATATTCGTCAAGTGTTTTTTTTTGATTCAAAATTATAATTTTTTGCGTTTGGCGCCTTGAAGTGTTTTTTTTTTTCGTTTGGTCAATATTATGTAGAACATCCCGGATTTATTATTCATATTATTATTTAGTGTAATAGTTTATAGTGGTGTTATTTATGATGCGGTTTACCAACATAATTATATATATAGTTTTCTCGTTAAACACCCAACTATATGAAGATAGTGGAGTGCGGTAAATAGTTAAATGAACTTAAGATTCTGCGAATTAATATTTTTGTGTGGTTAGTTCAATATCAAATTTGCACTGGTGATCTTGGAAATGTAATAAAATATATTTAATATTTCAAAATGTATATTTTACAAAACTGTCGATCATACAGGATCATACAGAACCATAGATCAACTGTGTTAAAAATCCTGAATGTGGTATCTATATAGATCGCATGATCGACAACAATTTAGATCACATGATCAAGCATTTTAACCTATTTCGTGATGTGTTCTTACTTTGATTGATTAATCAGAACTGTGATCTAATCTTAATGGTGATCAATATTGTGATCTTCTAACCAAGATTATTTTTAGACACGAAAATAAATTTAAATTGAAGATCATTCCAAACTATTTTGGTGTAGTTAGTAAAAATTATCGAAATTTATTATTGGCTCTAATGAATGACTACATATAGGGTTGCCAGAAAAAAATTTGTTTGAAAAATATTTTTTATTAATTCGGGCCGGCCGGCCTAATAATATTTTAACATAAAAATAAGATATCTTGCCCAAAAATTTACTAGAGAAAACCAAGACTGCGAATTCAGAGGCGAGAGTCGGTGCTATTTTATCGAAATAGAGGAATGAAATTACAACAAAAATGCCATATATTGACACACTCGCTCTCGAATTCCTAGTTTTTGATAGTTTTCGTGAATTGAATCTGCAATCCAAATTTCTTGAAAAATAAAAAATGACCATAACAAAACTAAAACAGTAAAATCCGTACACAGTAAAAAAGTAAAGGATTTATGGGTTGCTGCTCCCCGTCGCTTTACTCCCTAGTTAGACTAGCGGGGAATGGGTACGAAGGGCCGAATTTCAAAAAGGACGAATGTGTCCAAGAGCCGAATCTGACAAAGAAGGGCATAATGTAGCCGAATGTGTCGAAGGGCCGAAAAAAGGGAGGTTTGGATTATTTGACCGTTTGTAAACATTGAAACAAAATCATCGAATGATAAAATATCGAAAAGTTATTGGTCTAAAATAAAAATGTCGGAAAAAATTTAGTCGAAAAAATATAGTCGAAAGACTTTCGACTTTCTTTTAATCGAATTGTTGGTCGAATTTCGACTTTAATATTTTAAAATATGATATTGCATTATATTTAAAGCAATATTTTATTAATGCAACATTTTGAAATGCAATCATTGTAGAGGCTTACGGCTTCGATAACTCTCACAGGCACGCGGGAGGGCCTTAGATTTGAACTTCGGGGGACATAGGAGCCAGGATCAGCAAATATGTCGCACTGCGTGTTGCACGTAGGAATGGATTATATAGAATTTACTAATGACACATACTAAAAAGAAAAATAATTGCACCACTTTGTTATCCAAAATTTTGAAATGCAATATTTTATATCGATTCCAGAAAAACTTTTTCACTAAATCGGTTAAAAAATGGCCTAGTTCCATAGCGATGACCATATTTCAGAAATTTACCAAAAAATCATTTTAGAAATACATTTCCATCACACGTGTAGAATTTTAACAAAATCGGTTTAGAAATGGCCTAGTTCCATCTCTATTGACCGCTTTATCGAAAAATCATTTTAGAATCCCATTTCCATCGCACGGATCAAATTTCAACAAAATCTGTTAAGAAATGGCCAAACTTCATCCCTTTTAGCCAACTTTACCGTAAACTCATTTTTGAATTTTGTCAAAAAGTTATTTAAGAGTCCCATTTTCCCACATGTCAAATTTTAAAAATTCAAACCGGGATTTCCAAAAATCGGGATTTTTTTTAAATACAAAACTGGGATTTCGGTACACAGCCGCACATGCCATGTACCGTTATATCTGGAAACCTCTATGAAATGAAATTATTGGATCGTAAATTTTCAATTAACTTTATTTCAGGAAATTGTTTTTTAAATCGATTGATGGGATGGTATCGGGATGGTATTTGATGTCTTCACTATTATTTCATGTTTTTGGCCTTTTAATGGATTTAGCGGAGAAACAACCCCTATATTTTTAAAAGCGTTTTCGGGTCAGCTTCATATAATTATTGAGATTTACTCATAGAGCTGTCCACATAGCAGTACAACAAAGCCAATAGCAAATGCAACAACAATTTTAGTAATCTTAGGACCGTTCCGCACCATGGTATTTGCTCGTGTTATTTGCTGTAGTTTAATTTTTTTGGTTAGAACTCATTTGTTTCTATGTCCCTTCTTCGAGAGTGCAAAGCTATTTTAATTTTACTACCTATGGCGTTCTGCATGTTGTGTTGAATCTTCTGCTTCTGTTGAAACCACTTCAATTTCAGCTTGGCGAGTGGACAATTTCCTTCAATTTGGAAACCACTCGACTGTGGGAAATCGTGTTTTGTGCTCAAATTTTTTGATTTTACCATTAGAAGGTGGTGATACTGTTGAAGTAGTAGATCATGACATATGTATGCCTACTAATCCCCGAAAAAGCTATGACTACACTAATTATTGCTATCATGACATTTTTTACTCTCAGCCCGAAAAATCTCCACAATTTTGACTATCAGCCCCGAAAATACTTACTGTCACGATAGTTAAAAACTGTCATGACAGTTGAAATTTTCAGTACTGAGAGTAGAAATAATACTAATTTTATGTATGTGAAGATAGCCCAATTTTCATCCCAGAAAATGCGGTGGCAACACTATAATTATTAATAAATATCATACCATTTTTGACTATCAGGCCCGAAAATATTTACTGTCATGACAGCTAAAACTGTCAAGACACAAACATTTTTCGGGGCTGAGCGTAAAAATATTGCATTTTCATGATAATATGACGACAGAAAATTTCTCGGGGCTGGGACCAATAAATGATATTAATTATGATTATTTTTGTTAGAGATTTTACGTCAAATAATTTATGGTCGTACTATCGGCTTATGTCTGGTGATAGAGGAAAATTTAAAGTAACTTCAGTGATTTTTTCAGAATTTTTCTATTAGGTAGAGTTGAGATATAGGCCTTCAAAGACAGCAAATATTCGTTGGCTGAACTATCGGCTTATGTCTGGTGCGGGAGGTAGGTTTAAAGCAATGTCAGCATCAATCAACATTGTTGACCTGTTCAATCTACAACAAGAATTAAATATTTTCTTTAAATGCTGTACCTTGATTTTCATGATCCGTATACTCTAAAACTCCTCAACGTTTCATTTGTTGAGCGCCTTAAGGCGACTTCCTCGAGAGGTAAACGATCCTAAGTATGTGCCGTATTTGGGCCGTTGGTTGATATTGAATGTTGAACTATTGTCGACATTATAATGAGCCGAATTGATTGTTCACTGATTCACCCTATGGGTGGAACTTTGGTAAATCGAATCCGATAGTCCTTTAGATTAACTTGGCTTCGGTTTGAAATCTTAGTAATTCGCGTTAAAACTATTTGCGAAAACTAAATTTAAATTTCATTCGAATGAATAACGGTGTCATTTATGTAATATTAGATAGAAGAATATGCTCAGTGAAGTTCTGTTGCTTAGCTGCATGTGACGTATTTGCCTTTTAACGCAGTGTCCGACGTCTAGTGATTTGTTTTACTAAGAAACTTTTACTAAGATCACCTTTAACTCGTGGACATGTAGCGCTCCTATAGCAGCACTTAAAATGCGAATAGAATGTTTAGGAAACAAAATGTATCCGTCCCGTCTTAGTCATGGCAACAGTTATCCAAGATAAACCCTGTTGGCCACACCATAGTTAAATCATACAAAATAATCCATCGGGTAAGACTAACAAAGTTAGCAACATGTCAATACACCTACTGCAATGGATGGACAACAACATCTCCGCTACAAATTCATCCTAATTAATGCCAAAATACGACCGAAGGCTAAAGGTCTGAGAAAAACGAGCGTCGACTGATAATGATTTGACGAATCTTGGGTCAAATGTAAATTTCATCTGACTTAAACAAAATGGAAATCGCGTACATTAAAAAATCCCCACTTGTATATGTGTCAATGAAAAGATTAATCACACCTATCTGACAATTTTAATCTGATAAAACCACACAAACCAATCAGAAAGCACAAAATCGTCTGTTTTTGGTTTTTGTTTAGTTTGGGCCGAAACACAACCAAAATACTAAAATCAATCAAAAATATGATTTATCGAAAACTTTTCTAGAAACCCCAATTAAGAACCGGCACAAAGAACGGATGTTATCGTTCCGATAATGTTCATGACACGTTATGAACATGATCTCATCCTCATGAAAGTATATTCCAAACTGACATTTTATTTGATCTCACCTCGGAACTAACTCGATATCAAACAGAATGATAAACGGTTAATTTCTGTAAACCAGCGCGGGTTTCAGAAAAAATTCTTTGAAAACACTCCGATTTTCTGGATTCTTTGCGTCAACGCCTGGTATGAAATTTTTTATTATTTAATACCAACTACTAGTGAAAAGTAGGTATAGCAGGTATTAGGCCGCCTTGGCTTGCAATCCGTGATCTTAGCCTTTCCAATGGTGCCAGATCAATTCGAGGAATCAGTACACTTGCTCCATTATTGCATTCCGAAAATTATTTAGGCCTTTACAAAATTCCGAGCGGGTTCATCGATAATTAATCAGGTGTCATTACACAATCCCTACGATTGCGATTCCCTACGTGCAACGAGTACTCTTTTTGATAAATTCTAGGCAGATATCTGCTGAATATTGCCAACAGTGCTGGTTGTTAAGTCTTAAGTTGTAATCATTCCACTTGGAGTTTGAATGACGGCTTCTTAAAAAATCCCTGGTATTTGAGACAAACTTCGATTTATGTTGATTCATGGCACTACTGGCAATGTCTGACAAAAGTCGCCACCGACAACACGGAATGTCAGATTCCAGCACTTCACGAAGTGTTTGGTCGATGAAGCAAATCCAATCCCACAATCTTGATAAATGCGTTGGTTTGGGCCTCATTGAGCTTCTCGAATTGTTCATCTTCTTATGTCGAGCTTCTTTAGCTTGATAATAGATTTCTTCTTAAAGAGAATTTCCTTGCGGCTTTCACAATATAAAAGTTAGCTTAGAAGGTTGTCAAAACATTATGTAGGTGAACATTTAAGTTTCAAGTACCACCATCAGTTAAACGATGTTCCCGCACTAGCCGCTTGATTCAAGAAGTCTTTGTGCTATTGCCACTGCCTTGAAATGTTGGTAAACTACATGCCTGAAATAATTTTTCACCATCTCTTTCCCGCTTATTCCATTTGCCCTGCACATAAACACAATTATAAGGAATGTCCGAGTAGAGATACTGTCGAGCATCTTCATCAGGTTTGAGCCTCTTCCTCGTGACCTATGCCTCGAAGATAATTTGTTGCTGATTTGGCAGGCGAACTGTGATCTTCATGACAGCATGTGAGCGATTGTCCATTATTGATTCAATTAAACGTCCAGATTGCTTCAGGAGCGCTCACATAACGGTAATCGATAAAGTTGTCAATTTTCATGTGGGGGGCTCTCCACATACACAAAATTTGAAATAGAAAGATAGAATATAGAAAATTTACCTTCAAAAGTGTCATGGCTGGAAATATAATCAAATTAAAGGCCTTAGTGATGCTTAGATTTGGAATAAATTGCAGGGCTATTTTCATGTGGGGAGTCTGGGAAACTAGTTTAAAATATCGCACACATAAAGTTTAAAAATTTCAAACAATTGACAGCCATGACAGTTTAAACGTTCAATTTTTAGAAATTTTCAAATTTCGTGTGAATATTCAAACGAGTTTTCCCCCGTTTACCTCATGAAAACTGAATTGCATTTTTTTCCAAAGGTAATCATCACTAGGACCTCAATTGAATCCTTTTCCAGGATGACACTTTAAACGGTCGATTATTAGAAGTTTCAAGTTTTGTGTATGCACAAATGTGTATTCCACTTGAAAAAAGTCAGTAATTTTTTCCCAGAGTTAACCGTCACCAAAACCATTGATTTGGATCATTCTCCAGCCATGACACTTTAAACGCTTATCAGGAATTTTCAAATTTTTGTACATGAAATATGAACCGAAATGTTTTCCGGGGATAGCTATCACTAAGATTTTTCATTTGAACTACTTGCCAGTCACGTCAACGTTTAATTTCTACAATTTATCAAATTTTGCTTGTACGATATATTCTAACGAGTTTTTTCACTAATAAAATAGTTTTGTATTATAGTTTTAACGAATTTATATTTATTAAAAGAAATTTAATTTGTTTATCTGCTTTATCGACATTTCTCGCCTGGCTATTTCTGCGACCGACATTTTTCTGTTCTCATATCTTGTTGATTATTTTGACTCTGCGTTGTCAACATTTTTCGACTACCAAATTTTAGTCGTTATATTAGAATCTGCATTATCGACATTTTTTTGGCTGGAAGGTTTCGATTAACATTAATAGTATCTAAAATGACAGTTCACTGAAAACGACAATTCAATGAAAACGACAGTTCTTTTCGGTGACAATTTACCGAAACCGCAATTCACTGAAAACGATGAAAATATGTTAGGGAGCATTTCAGGCCATATTCGAACGATTTTGATCCAACTTAAGAGAGATCTGGAGTGCCAAGTGCCCTATTTTCGCGCATATTTGGCAGTTTGGGTTGAAGTATGATTAACCCGTTGTAACCTACCTAGTCTTGTACGACACAAATGGGTTGACTAATTTGAATTAATTCAATTCTGATTAAAATTCTTCATATATTATGAAAATTGAATTTCTGTATGTGATCCCGATGTAGTTTTGGAAAACGGTCAACGCATACACTTTCCATAATTTTATTTCGTTGTAAATTCGATATAAAATTCCCTGAAGATCGTATCTATATATCGCATATCACTAAAAATTGTGCAAAATATCCCCAAAGTGCCGGTATAACCAGATTTGCGTAGACATCTCTAGAATTATGTATTAACGCGTCGAAAATGTAGATTTGAATAGATATCTCTAGCATCACGTGTAAATGGCCATCACATATATACGAGACTGGGTGTATACCAGAATAGAACCCAATTGTTTTCATTTTCTTGTAACAATCGGGTTTTAATGAGAATAATTGAAAATTCAATCCTGCCATATTTTTTTTGTGTGTAGCTACACTTTTTATCTTATTGTGTAACTACACTTTTGTTATTTGTTAATTTGTGTAGCTACACTTTTGATAAATGTTAAATACTTCACACCGGTCTAAAATGCATGTATGAGAATCTAATGTAGTTATAGGGAACGTAGTCGCTAGCTGCTGGATCAGGCATACTGGCAAGCCGAGGGAGAGGGAACTTATCTCGTTTTTCCTTCCATTTTACAATTTTCGTTTATGCCGTTCCCATGGGATCATCCAAATTTGTACTAACCGGGCGGGATAATGTGGAAAATGCGCTTGCTTCTTACGAGAGATTAAAAGGGCGTGGTTGAACGAGTTCCGGGTGTGCTTCTAGAAAACATAAATTTTAGGCAAGAATTTACAAGTGACGACTCATCGAAAATGATAGTTAATCGAAAACGACAGTTTACTGAAAACGATATTCACAGAAAACGCAATTCACCGAAAACTACAAAATGAAAATTCGATACCCGTCCCTTTAATTCATTGATGCCTGACTAAATCAGTTTAAATAATATTGGTCGATCACACTGATTTTATTCCCCCTACAGCAATGCAAAGTCATTCGCCGGCCGGAAAACTTAATAACTTTAATAAATTATTCGAAATTTGTAATTTTTATGTTGAATGTGAGGAGGGGAGATTTAAATGCGACATATAAATGTCTCGATAATCCAAAAACCCGTTCACACTTTTATATCTCCGTCTTCTTAAAAATTCTGTCTACCAAAAATGTTTAAGATGAATTATGTGGATTTAATTAAAAATATTTTTTTATTTCTTTTATCGCGCACTGTACCCTCCTTCTTCCGCATATTACATTCTGTATGATCAAATCGTTTTTCTTAATTTTGTTAGTTTTTCGTCTTGCGTATAGTTTACGATGAACAGATGCATGTGATTTTACAATAAGAATTTAATTAATGTTTTTTATGTATGTTTTTGAAGTAGACAAACATGGTTCGTCACTAATAAACATAATTTGATATCACAGCATATATAAACACATAAATAAATCTAACATAAAATATTTTTTGCTTATCGATCAATTTCGTTTCGTAGAAGTTGAACGAAGACATTTTACAAATTGAAATTTTATTGTCGATCGGTCAAATTACATGTTGGTGTGGTCTCTATTTCGTATGCCCGTCTCACGGTATTATTTTTAGTGCTTGGAAAAGTGGAAAATTGTTTATTTATTTTTTATGTTGAATTATAGAGCACGGTTGGGAAATAGTTAATGGAGAATCACCCACACCATATATATATGTATATATGGCCATAGTATTATGCAAATTCTGATTCATTCGTACCTGATTTGTGTTTACAAAATTAAAACCCCGCGGCTTAAAATGCATGAAGGCCATATTTTGATTACAAATCTTATCAAACAAAACGATTAGTAATGCGTGCATCTGCAGTTTACCGCATCACACACATTTTTCATGTCGTCAAATTTTGCATGGGCGGTTGAAATACTACAAACGATACAGCGATGCTGCGAATTGGAAATATTTCGTATTAAGCCGTGTCGATCGTTTGAGTAGTTTCATAATCTATAGAGGGAAAGCGTGTTATCACATAATTTGTATTTGCATTTTTGATAACAAAATATATAAATAAATCTTATCTCAAACATAAATATTTTTAACGATTTTCAAGGTTCGAGGCCAGAATTAATTTGTTTGTATAAATATTGAATAATTTGGTGAAATTTTTTAACCCAAAACTGTGCACACCTGACGTATTTATTTTTAATATTTTGGTGTCATTAAACTTTAAAATTATTTTTAATAAAGCAGATATATTGAAATTGAGCCAAATTTTTAATCTACAGTGGCATCTACAAATACATTTTTCGCTGTTGCGGTTTTGTAGCGATTCCTAAACTTACGATATTGCGTCACTGGCTCGTAAAGCATCATTCAACCCAACCACTGAATTTCGGACGTCAATTTGAGATAAAGATACGTATTATTGTTGTCGGTAACGGGCAAAGTTTATGTAGTACCCGTTGAATTTCGTCAGCTACTTTTTCAATGTCACTAAATACTAACTTTCCCAGCATGCCCTGTATGTAATTTTGAACACCTTGTTCAGTCTCCAATTATTTATAAGTAGATTGTCCTTTCTGTTTAACACGTTTAAGTCCTACTTGGAGATTTCCCTCCTCATGCTTCCACTCGATCCATTCTTGTAATCAGTTATTCTTTGTAACTGAGTTTTGATGAACTTTAATATGGCCTTCCAAAGCCCACAAAATTGGTTGGGACGCAATTTCGTCTTGTTTCTCGATTACTAATCGATTACAAATTCAAACTGTCTAGTACACCTGTAATGGTGCACGTCTTGCAATAAATCGATCAAAGGCCGCCAAAAATGATTCAGTTGTCAAATCCGTGCTGGCTTCTTCTGCTGGATCGTATTTTGGTAGCACAATCGGATGCGCATGATGGATCCAGTGATATCAATTTGCTATTTCGAATTCGTTTGAATTGCTTTAAACACCTTGACGGTTGTTCCAATCAACACTTCCCGAGTTAGTCTAATTTAAACGGAACGAACGTCTGGTGCTTTGAAAATCGAACCGACTTGTTTCATCAATTTTGTAGGTAACAAGGAGCCACACAGTTCAAGACTCACTGCTGATACCGTATTAGCGAGCGATATTTTGTTGTTTGAAGTGTTGTGACTCCATCGATGTTTGTACAAAGGTAAACGCGGGCATCCGAAAATCCATGGATTAGGGTATTACTATTTATAGAACCTAATCATCTCGAAATTTTGATTTTGTTAAAACTTGGTATCTCCTGCCTTAGAGTTAACCAATTTTTGTTGTGTCCTTTGCCACAAAAGCTCATCCCAAGCTAATTTAAGATATCGCAACGCTGAAACATTATGATGATGGCCTTTTATCTAATTGAATTAGGTGCGTAAATGAATCGGCCTTCGGTGACCATTGCAAACCCAAAACCTGAGTTACCTCTGTCCGATTTAAATGAATTGGTGGCTTGTCATCATATGCTTCAGCATTGATAATAGCTCAGGTTCATTCTTGCATATTTTAAAATAGAATCGATCTCACTACTCACTCTTATTGCATCCTCAACTGATCCTGCTCTTCTCTTTAAGTTCTCAATCTACATCTCGTATTGTATGACTTGTGCAGCCTCTGGATAATGAGTTTCATTCATAAGTGCCACCTCTTGCAATACACGGATCGCCAAAAGAGAAACATGTTGATTAGGTCCGAATGTCTTACTGATTTACTTGCTTAGTGTAAATTCTTGTCCAGTGATTTTTGACTACACACATAATTGCGCCTTAGAAGGTACGGTGCCATCTCCACGCTGGATTGTACACTGTGATACGTTTATGTTGAAATCTAAGGGTTATGGATAGCTCGTCAAATAGAGTTGGTTAGAATTGTGCATCGCTATCGGTCACAAAGCTTGGTGGTGTGCATACGGAAACGAGTTATCCAATTTTGGACTAATGCGTCATCAATAGTTTCTGCCTTGATGTTCGATATCGGTGTTGCTTAAGGCCAGCGAGTGTATAGCCGTCCAAGTTTTAGCATAACGAAAATGTGAATGGTTTGTGGTCGGAAAGTATAATAAATTCCTGACCTTCGAAAGTGCTTAATGCTGAATAAGCCGCTAATAATTCTCGATCGTAAGTACTGTAACGGGTTTTGGCGTCGTGTAATTTTCGCGAATGGATGAAGAGTGGCTTGCAACCTTTTTTCGTAAGTTCCTGTAACACTGTTTCTATATAGCTGTGTGCGAATTTAGCACATTTCGAATGTCTCGATTGTTTCGTCATTCCTCGGTACTATTGATTTGTTTTTCTTTTTCCGGCCTTTTAAGAACTCCTATAATGATGCTGGAACAATACGATAATAATTTATCTTTGCCAAAAATCGAAGGAGTCCGTCGATGGTCGCTGGCCATATGAACTTTTGAATAATTTCCATTCTATGCTTGTAGGGCGATGTGCCGTTAGTAGAGATTTGGAAAACGTGCACGTCCCGTCTTGGGCGTTCTGCCAAAATTTCAGTGCTGCATTCAAAATTAATTAAATATATGGTCTAATATTAGGAATTTCTGTTTCTTTAGGGATTATTAATCCCTAAGTAGAGATTTCGAGATCCTTCTATGCAATTCTGCTGTGCCAGGAGTCAAAATAATTGAAATATAAAGCCTAAGCTAAAGCGGATATTTCAGAATGCAAGCCTTGATGCTTAACCAAGAACAATTTTAATGGAATATGGTACTAATTGTGATAGTGATCGTTCAGACCTCGGTACAAGGCCTCGCGTCCAATTTAAGAGATCCAAATTTGAATACCATTTTGTATTTACAATGTGCGTGCCGCGTTATTTCCTTTGTTAAATATTAATGGCAAATGCCGCCCGAACTTTTGGCGAACTGGGATTAACCTACTCGAAACCACTTGTAGACTTCTTTAATTGCCTTCTTTGCTCCTAACGTGGTTTTATATCAGAATTACAAGTATTCTATTGATCCACTAACCGAGAAGCAAATTTGCCGAGAATTGACAAAATTTACTTTTAAATTTATTGCCTGGATTTTATTATCTGGACTTATAATTTATTTACATCCTGATTTCTAGATGAAACCCAATGCATTGCTTTATTGTTGTTCTTTCCTTCTACAAAAATTGTCCCATAATCGAATTACGAGTGATGTTTCAAAGTACTTTACATACAGCCAAAGTATCGAAAAAAGTGCTATCATATTGCCAATATCATCTCTGCGGCCATTGCGCTTGTCATCTTCAACGTCTTTACGGCCCAATCTGTTCTGGGGCCAAAGCTTTCCCAACTCTTTCGCGGTTTGCTTTTCCCATCCTTACTTTTGCGACAGTGTCGGCCAATTCGAGGACATACGGTTATAGGTCCGATTTTATCGTCATCTGCACATTGCACAGCTCCATGAGTTGGTTCATGAGTTTTGCACTCCGTGAGGGAGTCATAGATGTGGTACCTTATCATCACAGATCGTAATCTGTTGATGAAAATTCCCTTTGCATCCTGCCCCCATTGAGATTCGAACCGCTACCTCCCGATCCAAACGCCAACGCTTTAATCACTGTGTCATTTGGTCGGTCAAACTCCTCTCATCCCTTGTTTTACTCATAGCAAACTCACAAATTTCACTCTTTGATTCATTTTTTATACAAATAAATAATCGCCGATCTTACCAAAACTTATGAAACCTTTTTGACAGCAAACAACGGACTAAATATCCAATATGGTTAACACTGTACAGATACTGTTCAGACATGTGTCCTAACACAACAACGAGAAAACCGTGCGAAACGGACTACTAAATCGCCCTACTTTTAGAATGTCTAATCAGAAGTCGAAAGGTGATGAAAATGTTTGTTTAATAACCAAATCAACTTGAAAAATGAAGATGACCAAATTGAATGCCTTTTCTATTTATCAGCATTTTACGGTCTCGGGCAATCGAATTGGTACAGTGAGATCGGTGTTCATCTGCCAAACTTTAGAAATGAGAGCCTTTTTATCAATTAAGCGTGACTAATGGATGTCGATAATGTAGATTTTAATTATCATGATACATATATGTCAAAAATGTAGAATACAATCATCCGAGATATCTTGATAAAGAAACTTCAATTCAATAAATAGGCCAAAACGTTGGTAATACAGATTTGGCTCAACAACCGAATGGGGCCAAACATAAAATGATAATGCAGTTTTAAAACGCGATTATAAGTATCAAGCGAATGTGTTGATTAAGCTGAACAATTTTAACAGCCAGTTGGTAATAATTTTTTTTCGTGAAATATCAAAAATTTAACAAGGCAAACTAACATCACAAATTCTTTATTTTCACTCCATTTTATCTTAAACATTGAGACAATTGGGAATTAAATCCCGTAAAACTTCAGGCCTCCCCAAACCATAATACGAAATTTTGCATAGATCCACGGTATGTACATCGAATAGTCATATTTAGAATGATGACCATCTGGAAATATTCCAATATAAAGCTCGACATCGAATAGCCGTTTATTCAGCTGAATATACAGGGTGCGGCAACTTTTAGTTCGTTAAAAAAATGTGTATTAAATAAAAATGCAACACCAATGCACCCCTTCCGATTAATAATGGAATACTATTTCATTTACTCGAACCACTGTCGACTCGATTTCTAAGGACATTTACAATCGTTTGAGACTCTATTTCGCCAAAAGTCACTTTAATTGTAACATTTGTCCTTGACGGCTCCCCACAATTAATAATCCAACGGAGTCCATTCGCAGCTCGTAGGCGGCTAGATGGCGCACAACGTCGATTGTGTCATTGGCTGTGTGGGCAGTGGCACCGTCCTGTTGAGAAATAAAAATTCAGTTAACATGACACGACAAAGGTTGTCATTTGCTGTATGCGCGGCTTTTTACTCATTTTCGACGAAAAATAACCCTATGATGTCTTTGGACCATATTCCACACCAAACGGTCACTCGTTTTTGGAATTTTTTGTGCCCCAAATACGTCAATTATGCTTGTTCACATGACTGCCGAGGAGAAAATGAGCTTCGTCGGAAAATATGAATTTTTTGGTAAAAATACTCCAACCGAGAATTGGTTCATTCACCGAAGTAAAAATGCAATATATGGTTGACGTATTCTTCAACCAATTGGACTTTTTAGTCCTTCATACTCAGGTCTTTGTGTAAAATTCTTCGCAAAGTTTTATCGCTGATGTTAAATTATTTTAAAAGATGGCGAGTTGAGGTGTTTGGATGTTGACGCACTCTTTTAGCTACAATAGCAATACTTTTCATCGAACGAGCTATGCGGAACGTGTCGACTTGCTCTTAACATGACAGTCGAACGAACTTTATTACCAAATTTCTCACACTGTTTCGGCAACTGACTCACTACTTTGGAAATAAGTTTACAATATTTCCCAATCTTGATCAGGCGTATATCGACTTATTTCGTTCACCGGGAATATAATACTGAATTTTTGTCAGTTGACAGTTGACACTAGTTCAAAAACGAACCAAAATATGTCGTATCCTTTACATACACATAACAAAAATGTAATCTGCATTATCGACTATTTTGTTTTCTCCTTAATTTAACTAGATTATTTTATCAGCATTGTTTGGCTGGGAAATTTGTGTTAGTTTGTTACAATCAAATCTGCCGACTGAATATTAAATCTGATCTTTTTTATTGACATTTTGTGGCTGAAATATTTATAATTGTTGAATGTTTGTCTCTTGACTGCTGACATTAGAGCTAATTCTAAAACGAACCAAAAGATATCGCATCCTTTACATAAAAGTAACAAAGTTATAATCTGCATTATCGACTATTTTATTTTCTGCTTAATTCTACTAGATTATTTTATCAGCATTGTTTGGGTGGGAAATTTATGTTAATTTATTACAATCAAATCTGCCTCTGACGGAATATTAAATCTGATCTATTTTATCGACATTTTGTGGCTGAAATATCTATAATTGTTGCATGCTTGTCACTTGGCTGCTGACATTAGAGCTAGTTAAAAAACGAACCAAAAGATATCGCATCCTTTACATAAAAATAACACAGATATAATCTGCATTATCGGTTATTTTATTTTCTGTTTAATTCAACTAGAATCTTTTATAAGCTTTGTTTTGCTGGGGAATTTATGTTAATTTATTACAATCAAATCTGCCTCTGACAGAATATTAAATCTGATCTATTTTATCGACATTTTGTGGCTGAAATATCTATAATTGTTGCATGCTTGTCACTTGACTGCTGACGTTAGATCTAGTTCAGAAACGAACCAAAAGATGTCACGTCCTTTACAAAGAAATAACAAAGATATAATCTGCATTACCGATTATTTTATTTTCTGCTTATTTTAACAAGATTATTTTATCAGCATTGTTTAACTGGAAAGTTTATTTTTATTTGTCATAATCAAATCTACCGACTGAATATTAAATCTGATCTTTTTTATCGACATTTTGTTGCAGAAATATTTATAATTGTTGCATGTTTGTCACTTGACTGCTGACATTAGAGTTAGTTCAAAAACGAATTAACAGATGTCACATCCTTTACATAAAAATAACAAAGATATAATCTGCATTATCGACTATTTTATTTTCTGCTTAATTTAACTAGAACTACGTATTTGTCAATGAATGTTGATATTTTAGAATTTCTATTACGAGGACGAGTCACAATACTTTACATGTATTTTAAAACTAGGGACAACAACAGGACTAGGTCTTACAATACTGGTGGTATTGATGTAGTAACTTGGTAACTTCGCCATAGTCGAACTAGTTAATAATTAGCTGTCATCCCTATTATGGCCAAATATCAAATATGACTGATGGATCATTATAATTCTGTCACGTACCATAATTCAGGTACACCTCCAAAGCAAATTAATCAAAATAAAAAAATCAATGCTTCATTCAAGTCTCTGTCTGTTGAAAACGTTGTAAACGCGCGATGGCAAAATTGTCTTTCATATATTAAGTATGAATTATGCGCGGTAACCTTTTATGGTATTAAGAAAAAGAGTAATTTAATGTAATTACTTTTTGCGGTTTCTTACATGCATGGATATGGATGGTTTTATTAATGTTGCTTTCTGTGTACAAAATATATAAAATCATTTTTTTTTTTTGTTGAAGTAATACAATCCCCATGTAGTCGTAATATTATAGTTTTTTGTAACGAGACGACCTTGTACGTACAAAGTTATAAGAATCTTACAGCTTAATACATTCTGTGTACGCTTACATTATATAAAATCCTATTTGACCCAAAAGGTCATGACTAAACGAAAAACTCTTCTGTATACATCGTTCCTTAGATAGATGATATCACGAACAGTTGGAGACATTCGCAAATGACGTAATACATACGATTTTCGAAAAAGATTTATTTTTTGCCCAAGTCATCGCACGAAAGACGATGTCTCTCTAGTACATAAAATATATAATAAAGCTTCTTATATACATTAATATTTTTATTTGCCATAATTAAATACAAAATATTTTATTTTACCCGTATCTACACAGCAAGATATAAACACCTTGAATTACTCACTTGATAATGTCAACACGTAAATATTTACCGAATCTTTAAGATCGTTTTAAGAGTTCCGTTCGATTTATATTAAATGCAAATTAAATATTTGCTTTTGGGTTGTATACTGCGTGGCACTGTACATCCGGCGATTCTAATTTATTCGACTGTACTGCACCAAAAATTGAGTTCGAATGACTAAGGTGGCGCCAAGCTGCGACCACACGCTTGTCAAAACTACTTAAAATTTATTAATTAAATGTCCCATTCGTCCTAATTATACGAGTTGCCAAAAATAGCTAATATAATTTTGTATTTCAAAATTGTCAGCGGTTGTGTCATCAGATGCTGTATTTTTTTTTTAATAGCAGCTAAAATATGAAATCAAAACGACTATCATTAAAATGTGTAAACTGTAAACAATCAACAACAATAAGAAACATGCCGACATCGTAGAGATTCGTCTATAGATAGATATTTTGTATATTTGAATAGAAAATAGCTTTTCATGGCAAAATGATCTCATTGTTTGTTGGTAGTTTGAAAAACTCGTGCGAGTCGGATATTTGTCATATCACAGTTATGTGCGTTTTAATATAAAAATTGCTAGACGAGCAACAAAACTCGTCAATACCAAATTCCAAATTACTTTGACCACTTTAAACTGTTCGATATATTTAATTATTTTGGTGTCGTCAATAAATAATTCAGATCTATGTTACTAGAAGCACTATAAAATTTCTGAATTGAAGCTACAATGAAAAAGTTCAAATAGTAATGATTGTCCAAAGGGGAGAAGAAGTAAACTCTCTTCACTATGCAAGTGCAGATTCACAAATTGCACTCTTCAACTTTAAACGGAACTATTTCTACTTTACCACAACCACTTTGGTACCTCAATTACACTTAAACGGGGTAGCACTTGATTGAAAGAAAATCTTATCGTTTTCATCCAGTTTCTTTAGATAATCGTTAACTGAGTAATTTTTTATTGCTAAATTGTATTAAGTCATAAAAATAGGTTCGTCGGTTATTGCAGATTTTTTAAAGTGCTTTTGTAAAGCGCACTAGTGGAATATTTTTATAGATTCTGACATCTAAACCGTTTCTTCATTTACCACTGAGGATTAGTCATCTTCGTTCACAAATGATGGTCCGATTTTGATTCTTGAATTTGTAAAATTTGACAGTGCCTCTAATAAAAATCGGTCTAGCATCGTCGCTATTATTACATCTTTTGCCGAATCAGCTCTGCACTTCGGTTGATTCAAACACCCAAGTTGAATGTTAAGAAATTTGAGTAAAGGCGTGGATGCGATATGTATTAACTAACTATAATTGACGGTATCTATTGCTAGGTGAAAAAACGAAAATAAACGCTTAAGATTCAGCCGCCTTGCATCGAATCTCTACATATAACAAAAAATTTGCGTGTGACATTTTAACAAACCCAAAATTTAATTAATCTTTTGTAACTGTTTTAATATATTTGCGGCTCAAAGGATTCTGAGCTGAGCTAAAACCATTGCAATGCCCATTCGACCGAAGTTCAAAAATATCTAGATCACCACCTAGATAGTGAAATAGAAAAAGTGGCATCGCAACTTAGCAATGAAATTGCTAAGTTAAAGAAAGAAATTGAGAAGCTGAAGAAGATCAGACTGATTGAAGTTCTGGAAACTCCTCTTACTAGCTATAATGAAATTGGCACACTTGCCTGTACTAACGCTAAGTTCTATACAGATGATGAGGAACTTGCAAGAGAATCTGATTGGATGCACAAACAAAAAAAAAAGACCAAGGCAAAAACGGAGAGCAGAATTTTCACCAGAAACCATGGGAGTACAGTGCCTGTACCTCAACATCACCAGCAACAAGAACTACTTAAGGTTGCAATACAGATTTAGCCACCACCGCCAATTAATGTGTTAGGCATTATTGAGTTTGCGAATATCCAAGCTCTAATGAAATAATCAGTGTCCACAAACGACTGTAGTGGCACTAAACAATAATGTTTGGAAGATAAACACAAGAGCTCCAGATGCATACAGAGTTTTAGGCACAAAGCTCACTGAAGAAGGTAAAGAGTGGTATACGTATATGAAGACGAAAATAACAAAGAAATTAAGGTTATGGCCAGAGGTTTTCATCCCACCTAATTGGATTGAACGAAATTAAAATTAGAATTGTATACGTATAGCCGTGGACAAATTCCAATTTGAAAAATATCAGAAGCGGATAATTATTTAGAATGGAATAGCACTTCTCATCTCTTTCCAATTTTATATATCTGCCTTATTAAAAAATACGTTTTTACAGTGTAACACTAATACACAAAAGAAGTTTAATAATCCAATTGGAATCATATACGTATGCTTGTACGGCAGTGAAGTTTCTAGCAAAAAATTCACTAGTATACGTATATGATTCCAATTGGATTATTAAACTTCTTTTGTGTATTAGTGGTACACTGTAAAAACGTATTTTTTAACGAGACAGATATATAAAATCAGAAAAAGATGAGAAGTGCTATCTCTTTCTAACGAATTATCCGTATCCGATATTTTTCAAATTGAAATTTTATAAAAAAATAGTAAAAAATCCACGGAAGACTAAATTTATTACAATGAGTAATTTCTTGTATCTTAAATATTGATAATTAACAAAAAGGTACTAAGCATTGTTCTAAGATGTGACAAACAAGTTAAAAAGCGATAGTTATAAACTGTCCATTTGCCATGTCACGGCGGTCTCCCCAATTTTCAATTTTTTATTTAATTTGTATGGCATACCGATTTCACCTGTATGAGTAGCTTATATGTCGAATAAGATTATGAGGATCACAGGGATTCTTCTAAGACGTCATCAGGAGGTTACAATAGTTTCATGTACTAAGTAATAAACAGTCCATATGCCATGTCCCGGCGGTTTCCCCAATTTTAAATTTTTTTTAAATTAAAAAAAATTTAAAATTGGGGAGACCGCCGGGACATGGAATATACACAGTTATTACTTAGTACATGGGGCTAAGTAATCTCTTGATGATGTCTTAGAAGAATCCTTGTGACCCTCTTAATCGTAATCGACATATAAACTACTCAAACAAGTGAATGCGTTGGGTCATACAAATTACTTAACAAATTTAAAATTGGGGAGACCGCCGGGACATGGCATATGGACTGTTTATTACTTCGTACATTGAGCTATTGTAACCTCCTGATGACGTCTTAGAATAATCCCTGAGATCTTCATAATCGTAGTCAACATATAAACTACTCAAACAAGTGAATGCGTTGTGTCATACAAATTACTTAAAATATTAAAATTGGGGAGACCGCCGGGACATGGCATATGGACTGTTTATTACTTAGTACATTGAGCTATTGTAACCGCCTGATGACGTCTTAGAAGAATCCCTTTGATCGTCATAATCTTAGTCGTCATATAAACTACTCAAACAAGTGAATGCGTTGGGTCATACAAATGACTTAACAAATTTAAAATTGGGGAGACTGCCGGGACATGGTATATGGACTGTTTATTACTTCGTACATGGGGCTATTGTAATCTGCTGACGACGTCCTAGAAGAATCCCTTTGATCTTCATAATCTTAGTCAACATAAAAACTACTCAAAGAAGTGAAATCGGTATGCCATACAAATTAAATAAAACATTAAAAAATTGGGGAGACCGCCGGGACGTGGCATATAGACTGTTTACTACTTAGTACATGGGGGGCTATTGTAATCTCTTGATGCCGTCTTAGAAGAATCCCTGTGATCCTCATAATCTTAGTCGTCATATAAACTACTCAAACAAGTGAATGCGTTGGGTCATACAAATTACTTAACAAATTTAAAATTGGGGAGACCGCCGGGACAAGGCATATAGACTTTTCATTACTTAGTACATGGGCCTTTTCTAATCTGCTGATGACGTCCTAGAAGAATCCCTTTGATCTTCATAATCTTAGTCAAAATAAAAACTACTCAAACAGGTGAAATCGGTATGCCATACAAATAAAATAAAAAATTTAAAATTGGGGAGACCGCCGGGACATGGCATATGGACTGTTTATTACTTAGTACAGTGAGCTATTGTAACCTCCTGATGAAGTCTTAGAAGAATCCCTGAGATCGTCATAATCTTAGTCGTCATATAAACTACTCAAACAAGTGAATGCGTTGTGTCATACAAATTACTTAAAATATTTAAAATTGGGGAGACCGCCGGGACATGGCATATGGACTGTTTATTACTTAGTACATTGAGCTATTGTAACCTCCTGATGATGTCTTAGAAGAATCCCTGAGATCGTCATAATCTTAGTCGTCATATAAACTACTCAAACAAGTGAATGCGTTGGGTCATACAAATTACTTAACAAATTTAAAATTGGGGAGACCGCCGGGACATGGCATATGGACTGTTTATTACTTAGTACATTGAGCTATTGTAACCTCCTGATGATGTCTTAGAAGAATCCCTTTGATCTTCATAATCTTAGTCGTCATATAAACTACTCAAAGAAGTGAATGCGTTGGTTCATACAAATGACTTAACAAATTTAAAATTAGGGAGACTGCCGGGACATGGTATATGGACTGTTTACTACTTAGTACATGGAGCTATTGTAATCTATTGATGACGTCTTAGAAGAATCCCTGAGATCGTCATAATCTTAGTCGTCATATAAACTACTCAAACAAGTGAATGCGTTGTGTCATACAAATTACTTAAAATATTTAAAATTGGGGAGACCGCCGGGACATGGCATATGGACTGTTTATTACTTAGTACATTGAGCTATTGTAACCTCCTGATGATGTCTTAGAAGAATCCCTGAGATCGTCATAATCTTAGTCGTCATATAAACTACTCAAACAAGTGAATGCGTTGGGTCATACAAATGACTTAACAAATTTAAAATTGGGGAGACCGCCGGGACATGGCATATGGACTGTTTATTACTTAGTACATTGAGCTATTGTAACCTCCTGATGATGTCTTAGAAGAATCCCTTTGATCTTCATAATCTTAGTCGTCATATAAACTACTCAAAGAAGTGAATGCGTTGGGTCATACAAATGACTTAACAAATTTAAAATTGGGGAGACTGCCGGGACATGGTATATGGACTGTTTATTACTTCGTACATGGGGCTATTGTAATCTTTTGATGACGTCTTAGAAGAATCTTTCTGATCCTCATAATCTTAGTCGACATATAAACTACTCAAGCATGTAAAAGCGTATGGCCCTACAAATTAAATAAAAAATTTAAAATTGGGGAGACCGCCGGGACATGGCATATGGACTGTTTATTATTTAGTACAGTGAGCTATTGTAACCTCCTGATGATGTCTTAGAAGAGTCCCTGAGATCGTCATGACTAAGATAGTCGTTATATAAACTACTCAAACAAGTGAATGCGTTGGGTCATACAAATTACTTAAAAAATTGAAAATTGGGGAGACTGCTGGGAAATGGTATATAGACTTTTCATTACTTAGTACATGGGGCTATTGTAATCTCTTGATGACGTCTTAGAAGAATCCCTGTGCTCCTTATAATCTTAGTCGACATATAAACTACTCAAACAGGTGAAATCGGTATGCCATACAAATTAAATAAAAAAAAATGAAAATTGGGGAGACCGGGACATGACATATGGACAGGTTATTACTTAGTACATGGGGCTATTGTAACCTAATAACCTCTTAATGAAGTCTTAGAAGAATTCGCGTGGCGCTTATAATATTATTCGAAATATAAGCTACTCAAACAATAAAATCTTCATGTTATACGTCGTTACGAGTATTTACGAGTAAATTGAAAAATCAGGAGGACGTTATATAATATGGCATATGGGCCTATTAGCTTTTATCACTTGAAACTATTTTATTGACTTGATGGCATATTCTAACGATCTTTTAAACCAAAGCATGTTTCTTCAAAAAATTTACACTCAAAATTCTTATTAGAAATTAGTTAACAGTGTAACACTAATGCAATGATATATTTGATATTTGTTAAAAACTTCACGCCCGTATGCTTGTTAATTTTTTACTGGAAACTTCACTGCCGTAATTCCTTTTAATTTTTTAACGGGTTTTCCAATATTTGGTTTGCTTATTGATAGCTTTTGAAATCGTATGGAAGATCAATTGTAAATGTGTAATATTCAAAGTGTCCCCTCGACATTATAAAAACTGTAGATCTTCTAATAAGATTGAGTGGAAACTAGTCGTCCCACCTCAATTTCTTTAAATTCACTTGGGCGCTTTTCACTCTTATAACCTTGATCGCCGAGAAAATGTTAAATTCGCTTTCTCCAAGTGTGCCTTAAACGCATGATCAAAACACAACAAATGTGATAAAAACGGACTGCGGTATAAACCCGGAATGCAATACAAAATACCACACAATTAATCACAAAGATCTTGTGTTGATTATTTAATAATTAAAAGAATGTGACACAAATTCTTAACATTTCATTTCAATTGATTTATAAAATAATTTAATGAGACACAATTAATCAATATACATGCATATATTTACAATTGAATGGGTGTGCGCCCAGAAATAAAAAAAAAAAAATGCGCGGGTACCAAATTTTATCGTTCATCGTAAATATGTCTTAAATAGCCAACCAAGCGCATTTCAATTATTATAATATTTATTTAAGAATCAAAATCATTTAAGCCATTAAGACGCGATAAATAAAATAATAAGGCAAGAAAAGAACAATTTTGTGCTTAGAGCGCAAAAATTATCGCGCGATCGTATACAAATGGCAAAATGTGTTTATTGTTTATCGTTCAAATTTAAATTTATAGTTTTGCAATGCTAGCCGATTGTTCTATGAAATTTATAGTTTGCATAAACAATACGACTATAACTTTCTATTTGGCGGTACACGTTTCCGTACAACATAATAAAACTAAAGGTATGCAGCCCCCATATAATTACGATTATTTACAAGATGGGTTACGTCACACATTTCGTCATGAATTAGTTCATTAAAATTTTTGTATTCGGCATGTATCTATTTATACACGATTTTGATCTCATCGTATATATGTAGCTATTCTTGATCCGTTGCCAATTCCCACATTTCATATTTGTGTATGAAGCGCGCGATCGAAAGAGAAAAACAAAATAAAACAAACCACCAACGTAAAAACAAAAAACATAAAAAATTGGTATACGCACGATCAACACAATACAACAATACAAAAATCCAAACACAAAATAAACATAAACAATTTTTGAGAATAAATATTAGATGGCCCCTACAGCGGTGAGTCAGGTCAACCTTAAATAATATTTTTCGTAAATTAAGTCGCCGGCATCGAAACCGAAATGAGATGCATCTCACAATCGAATTCATCGACGAAATGTCTATTTATAGCGGGCCCAAGACACATTTTGAAGAAAAATTTTACGATACAGCCAAATTGTATTCTAATTTATTGCATCCATTTTCGTTCCAAAACATAACAACATAAATGAAAACATACAGCATCCAACTAAGATGTATAACATACTCAAAATCATCTCTCTCCATCGATTTATCGTTTTTCTTATATGTGCACGATTTTTTTTTTGTATTTATAAAGATTTTATTTTGAGATTCCAATTTTTTATTTTGTTGACGGGAAACCGAAATATCCAGAAAAGAATCTCTTTGAACTCAACAAGATTTTTTTTTTTTTGTAATTTGGTGTTGTACTCGTATGCGCGCGCTGGCTGTATTTATTTCAGATGAATTATGATTTCAATATGTAAATCGAAATTAATCAGATTGCAACATAAAATATATTTGTGATGTACGCGATTTGGTTAAAGATTTGCGCCAGGAAATGGGCGGAATGCAAATTTATTCGTTTTCTGATTTTGAATACGCCGTTTGGGAATTAAATCGTGGTTTAATAAGTTATTAGGCCCCTGGTCAATTCGCATCTTGGCTTAGCGGCTGATTAGGTAATTTTTCCAACGAAATCGCATGAATTTTAATTTTTTTCGAGTTTTTATATAATTCGCTAGATTAATATGTTTAATGTCGTTTTTCAAAAAAATCAATTTATATGGCCTAATCTGTGTTGTGCGTCTCCGTGTATTTCCGAATTGTCTACATGTTGGTGTTAAAAACAGCGTAGACAATTGATTTTTGAGTGGAGAATGTCGAGAATCGGTAGAACATGTAGAAAATTCGTAGACAATGTAGATTATTATTTTTTTGTTTTTTTTAAATTGTTTTTCGGTGCGAAGTCGTCATCTTCTAGTTTTCCATTGGGTTTTACCTAAATTTTGGCAGATTGAAAATCTTGGTCAATCGATGTCTTAAATATTGGTACAACCATAAGCGATTTACTAGGCTAAATTCGGTTATGGTTTCGCTGTGCCACACGTGCCGTCCGTTAACGTCCGTATTTAAGCAAAGTAGTTGAGATTACAACAAAACTTATGTTTCGAAAAGATGTTTGAACAAGAACAAGAATACAGGTGGGGTTTTTTGATGTAAGCGATATCCAGTTTGCTCAGGTTACATCAGGGTTACACTCGTCCCAGAGACTCGCAAATTAATTATCAATCAAAGTTTGCGTTTCCTTGGACTTTTTCACTGGAACTAACCTTCTTAAAATTGAAACGCACCAACAACTTCATCACTATCATCAAGCAACCACTGCGTGGGAACATCATAGAAAAAAATGAATAATGAATGGAATGAACCCCCTCTCCCTCTGACCAGTATATCTTAGTCAGAAGCCCGGGAAACTGGCTAGAATTCAATGGACTAATCATTCAAATAGTGAAATAAATTCAATTCATTGCAACATCAAAAGTTTAACAGAAACGTGAAGGCTTAGCACAACAATTAGAGAAAGAAGAGAAACGAAATTCTCGGCCTCAGTGCACTGAATGGTGAAATAAACACAAGCACACATGACCAACCAAGGATGAGTTGTAGGAACAAGCCCGAATAGCAAGAACACACAAGAAAATGATCCAAATATAATACAAAAATGTGAACATATAAAACCGACCTGATAAACTATCATATGGGTGGTAAACAATCCAAATAGTCTCTGTGGGTGTAATTATAATGGAGTAGGCTCATTGACTACTGCTTCACAAACCACATCTGAAGAAGAATAACGAAGCAAATGTGATGACGAAACGTGATGACCAAGAATAAATTTTTCAAGGCATTTGCAGTAACCACCTACTGGTAAAATATCATAATTCAAAATTAAACCTGTCGCTGTAAAACGCATCAAGACAAATCGGAAAAAACCAATCACCAACAGATTAAAAGATGCTGGGAAGAAACACATTTTGGGAAGCCAATGAAGAAGCAGCCATCAGTGTAGACCAAGCAACAGTGGAAACAAATCTAAGAAATGTATACCGAAACAGTTATCAACACACTCGGGTCGGGTCGACGCAAGAATTCAGAAGCAAACCACCTAGTTCAAAACATGCGCGTACTACTTCAATCAATGCATGTGCAACAATCAATATAACGATTCTCAAGAACCTAAGAAAATGACCTAAGAGAATATATAAATTGGCAGGATATATATTTCCCGTCAACCTAACCATAAATATATAAGCAATGACCATCTTCTATAGAATTTCACCAACAGTCAACGCGGAATTGAAAAAAGAACATGCTGGCTTCAGAGCAGAGCGAAGTTACATCAATGTTATCGTATTAAAACAAAACGCATCTTCATTGAGCAGTCTAATGAGTGTAATTCACCACTGCACCTACTCAAATCTCGCAAAAAAAGTTGGCCTGAAAATAAATATTAGGAAAACCAGACGATGAGACTAAACACAAACGAATGGTCTCTAAAATGGAACCCAAAAGAGAGAAGGAAAGCCGGACGACCAGCTCTAACATGGAAACGGGCGATGCTAGCTGAAATGAAACAACTCGGAAAGTCGTGGGTAATTTAAACCAATAGAATCCAACAGAGTTTGATGGTCCCGCCTAGTAGACTCCCTGAGCTCTTAAATTGGAGATAATGGGAAAAAACATTACTTAAAATATGAAGTGAGACTTCAGACATATTCTGCCATTTTGCGTCAGTTTATTGCGTGATAATGATGTTGGACATTGTAGAAAATATTTTAATAGGGACGCTCTAAATTTGTTAGGATATAGCAGCCAAGTTGTCAAATCTGTTGTGAATTGTTCTGTAGTGTTTGGAAAATTACCATGGAAGGTTATAGCGTTGTCTAGTCAACAGGAATTGTATTCTTTGTCGGCCGACATAAGTTTCATTAGCATGCGGCAAGTTCCAGCATCATTCTTCCACCATGTAATCCTCCCAACATAGGCCCTATTTACAACCGAATTTTTATCGTTTAAACGATTTAAAAAAATTTTAACTTTGCACATTTAACGATTTTGCACTTTAACTGTAACATAAACATGGATGTGCTTCATTATACCATGTAAAACTTTGAGTCAAATTTTTCAATGTGGAGAAAGAATGAACTCCATCTTGAAATGGTTTGAATTACAAAGAAACAATAGAATTTTGATAATTGCTAACAGAAATAATAATTTACGACATTGTTTTGTCTGCAGTGGCAGGAACTGGTTCCTGGGGTCCTTTGGCCGCATTTCAAAATTCCGAAATCAAAATCCAAAAGCGGACTTTTGCAAATCTTTTTCTTGCAATGCAGTAAATGCATAAATTAATTGTTGGTTCCGATTCAAGCTGGATTAGAATCCTACATAAGTTTAATTGAGCAATGCCCAATCTTGACCGACAAATAAAATATGACCATTATATGTTAAAAATGACCAAATTGCATAAAACATGGCCAAAATCCAAAACTTTAGCCAAAATTGATGTAAGATCCCCAATTAAGCTCGACAACCCAAATTTGACCATGATTGGTTAAGAAATGGCCTAGTCCCATTTAGAATGGTATAATTCCAGAACTTCACTTTAAATCCACGTTAAAATCCCAATTCAGTTGTACATACCAAATTTCGATCAAAATTCAAGTTAGCATCCAAATCCAATTCTGCATACCAAATTTGACAATTATTGGTTAAAAATGACCAAGTCCTACTGAGCATGGCCAAATGCAAAAAATTCGTGTTCAAACGCAAATCATATCCATCCTATAATTTGACCAAGATCAATCAAGAACGTTGGGCCAAGTTCATTATAAAAATGTAGGTAGAAAAATATTTTAAAAAAATCCCACTTTTTGGCTTTTATTTTAAGATTTCAGCGGAATTTTAAAATAATTCGCGATTTTGTAAATCGGGCTTTCGTACCGAGCGCATTAGAAACAAGAAGAAAATATCAAATTTTCACTTTTGATATATATTTGGTAATTTTCTTTCCTTGTTGAAAGAACTTGCGCATTAAACAGCATCTAAGTAACTTTTTGGACAATTCACTATTTCACTTTTACTTTTTGCATTGTGAAATTTTTACTTCTTAACGCTACGTCCCAAATTGCTAGCTTCAATTTAGACCACTTTGAACTTGCTTTATTAATCTCTTAAATGTAGCAAGCAAATTGGATAATATAAACGACATTACTACCAATTGGTAAAAGCCGTTTCCTGCTGAAAATGCCGTCTCCTCTCTATATCATTACAGACTATTTTAGTTTTTTGGATGGTTGTGCCCTAACATCTCTTGTCTCTATCGACATCAGTTCTGACACAGTGATTGAAAAAAATTAATAAGCTTAAGGATGATTTGTTTTATGGATTCATCCGTCGGTTTACATCGATTTGGGTTAAAAAATTCATCAGGAGATTGGCTAAACTGCTTACTGCTCTATTTCAAAAGTTACTCTCTCTTGCAATTTGTTCGCCAAGTCAAATTTAGTTAGCGACAGGCCAATCATCAAATTGTAGTGTATTCCTAAATTTTTTGAAAGTATTGTATACGATTCTCTATATTTTCACTGCAAACAACCGCTTCCTTCCAATCAACATGGCTCCATTAAAGGACGACCCACGACTACCAGTCGTGAAAGTACATCTGGTATACTCCAAACCAGCTTTTTACAGCCATTTCGATTACATAATCAAATATTCCGGGTCCATATCTATAACCGACGTTCAACTATTGCAAAATGACCTCCACAACTCTATATTATTTTGTGTGAAAATGACCTTCTCGAATTGAACGTGAACAAGTGCTAGTCAATAATTCGATAAACGTTTGTACTCCCCAACTTTTGACTATGTTATCAATAATAATTTCACCGGACAAATGGTGCAGTGGTTAAAACTTCGGCATTTGGACCGGGAGGTACTGGGTTCGAATCCCACCAGAGGCTGGATGCAAAGCGAATTTTCGTCATCGTTTACGATCGGTGATGTTAATAAACACAACTAAGACCCTCTGATGGAGTGCAGAATACAGCGCCGACCCACCGTTCATGTCAATGTACAGGGTGACATGGAGCTTGCAATGCGCAGGTGGTATACTGTAATAGTGTGAATGGGTGGTGTGTGCGTGAATGAAAAGGGGGGTATTAATTGACCTTCAAAGGACATTAAATCCATTAAACAGTTAATACTTTCTTAAAAAAAAATGATATCATTTTTCGAGCTACATTTATTCGCGATTTGGGTGTTATGTGCTACAGTGAGATGGTCTTTAGACTACATTTCACAAATATCATCAATAGGGCAAATTTAATACTTGGTTTTCTTAAACGCTGGTCTAAAGCCTACAATTCTTAGAAATTTCAAACACAAGATTTAAAAGTTTCGATATCGATAAGTTCTTTTTGAAGAAGCTCGTTTATGCCACCTCACAAATTAATGACTAATGGAAGACAGTAAACTTTTATGTTTTTTAGGTTTTTTTTGGGTATTTCACTATTTTTATACCGGACTAATTGCACTATCGAAGTCATGTTAAATTACACCTCCAGTAACCCCATCAGAATTTCTTCACAATTTAGCTAAACCTAACACGCGCTAAGACCCGTCAAATGGCCAGGTTATCGAAATCTTGTCAACATCCCCGTATCCCCATCAGAATTTCTTCACAATTAGGCAATAAGGCATTAAGGTCTTTAACCCTAGAACCGTACATCTGAGTTACTTCGCTTTATCGTACTTAAGGGTACTCAATGCCCCACCAATAATTTTTTAGTGGAAAATGAACGTCCTGTAGAACAAAATACATGTGTTTTGGGAAAAGTCTAATATAGAGTTTGCAACATGATGCGGTACGACAGTCATCACAAACTGCAGTGGTTTTCGTATCATCCTTTTGCCTCTTCCGATTTCGCTTGCAGGCTTCACATTTTTGTTTGATTTTATTGTTTAGAATTTCCGGGAGTATTGCAATATTCGTAATTTCATACCAATTAACTGCACAGCTGTTTTGACTAGCTTGTGTAGTGAACCTTTTGAAATTCTCTTTTGGATATGTGCGTCTGCCAACTCTGTGGCTAGCGATTTCAAAAATAATTTGTGCGTATTCGATGACGTACCCCAAGTTGAATTGCTAAGCTGAAATAAGCGATAGGCAGCAAGGGCACCTACATCCAACATGTTATAAAACAGTATAACGGGCCAACGATTCGTTTTTCGTTTGCATGTGTAGATGCGGTTCATTTAATCGAACGTATCAACACCACCCTTCGTATAGCATTGTAGTCCAAAATAATTTGCGGCTTATGGGTGTTAGCACCGCGTGTGCTGTAGAGAGAAGCAAAACGTTTTTTTTGTGTTGCTTACGTAACTGGTAAAACACAAGTTATCAGAGAACGCAAAAATAGTCGAATATGATTCTCTACGTTAAACTCCATTCGAATCCGTGAATTGTTTTGGTAATTCAGGTTTATTAGATGTTGAAACCTTTATCGAGATAACGGGTCACTAATGGATAATTCGTAGTAGCACCGACAAGCCAAACAATTTTTATCCCTTATTTCCCCGGTTTGCTTTGGATGTATTGTTTGAAGCTACATCTTCCTCGAGTTGAAACCAACTGCTCATCAATGATTATCTCTCTGGACGGGATAAAGTCCTCTGCAAGGTTTTTTTTTAAATAAACTCCACACATAGCGGAATGCGGAGCTGGTCTTGTACGAGTGTCATCGAACCTAATAAAACGAGTGACATCACAGCTCTGTAGAAAGGCATGTGCGACTCATGGAAGATATCCTTTGCCTGCACTGAACACGACTTTTCAGCTCCAGCATATAACAAAATTGATATGTAGGCATACAATTCATCAGCGTCTATATATGCTCGTTTAGCTTTTTTATTTGTATCTAATACAATAGCTGCGACAATCAATATTGGTATAAGCCGTTTCTTGCAGATTTTGCGGCGGTTGCTCAGTTTTCCTCAGAATCAGAGGAACGCAACCACCAAATTTGCTGAAAATTTTTGTTCTGTGCAATGTAGCCCATTGCTCGATTAGGCTAACCCACCGGAGATTCAATTTGTTGTGTTTCTGGAGGATATTCGGCAAAACTTGTTTCATTAACAGCTTCACGAAAATCTTCAATGATTTGCAGAAGTCGGGGGTCCGGCAAAGGTTCAACTTCTTCGGTTGAATCATCACTGTCGGATATATTATTATTTTGGTCGGTATTTACTGCGTTATCGTGATTTAGAGGATAACTAGAGCCACCGATTCCAATATTGATGTAAGTGCACAATATCGTTGCAGTGAACAAAAGATACTAACACCGCTACAAATTGTGTTTTATATAATAATTTATTTGTCCAATACAATAAGTCAATTATTATTATTATTTGTTTATTTTACTTACCAAAAATAATAAAAATATTGTGTACCACAAAATACAACGATGGAATAGCAAAACGATTTTTTCAAATCACTAATTTATCACAAGTCCGTGTTGTGAAATTACACAAACAATCTACCTGCTCTAACGGGCTTGCTTTGATCTAACTTGGCTCGCTCACGCATACAGACACTACAAATACATTTCGGGCAGCATATTTGTGCATTCTATATAACCTTCTCTTTCAAATAAATAACCATGATTAGTATGTTATAGAATAAATTGTAAGTTTAAAATTAGTTTGAAAATCGTTAGGGGCACTGAGTGCCCCATGTACGGCTCTAGGGTACAGGGTATATTAATACTGGATTATTTAAAAATGCTGTTGAAATATTATTCCCTAAGATAAACTAGGACTTTTATTTTTAAGAAGAACTTCAATTAATACTACTGAAGTTAGTAAAAATTAGAAATGCAAACTGCATTATCGACATTCTAGCAGACAATTAAACCGGGGAACTAGTTTGTCGACACATTGAAAGAAGAATCCATAACAATTACAAAACTGCATTGCCGACATTTCGGTAGACTCGGATATTAAGCTGACTGCATTACCGGCAAATCATATATATGGTTCACATTGCGAGTCGAGTCAAGTTATAGTTATCCTCAGGTTAGTTAGGAGAGCTATCTTGGGATCAAGTCCAAACAAGATTAAAAATGTCTTGATGAGTGCAATTAAATTTAGGGAAAACTTAGGAGATTAAAATCGAAAAAATTACAAAAAAAATTGCTGTCGAAGTCGTGTAAATTACACAGCTTAACGCCCATTAAATGTCCATAGTGGCATCAATACGGATTTAGGTTAACAAAACCAGATTATCGAAAGTTTGTCAAATCCCCGTATACCCTTCAAAATTTCTTCACAATTAAGCAATATGGCTTTAAGGTCTTTAAACAGGGTATATGAAATCTAGACTATTTAAAAACACTGTACTGAAATAATATTCCCAAACTACAACTTTTATGTTTAAGATGAACTACAATTAATCCTACCGAAGTTAGTAAAAATTGGGATTAAAACTGCATTATCGACATTTCAGTCGAAATTAAACCGGGAAACTACGCTGCCGACATATTGAAAAGATAATCAATAATAATAAAAACTGCATCACCGACATTTTGGTCGCGGTTGCATATAAAACTGACTGCATTACCGACAAATCATATATATGATTCACATTGCGAGTCGAGTCAAGTTATAGTTATCTTCCGGTTAGTTAGGAGAGCTTTCTTGGGATCGAGTCCAAACAAGGTTAAAAATGTATAGATGAGTGCAATTAAATTTAGGGAAACTTAGTAAATTAAAATCGGAAAAATTACAAAAAATTGCTGTCGTATTTAGATACCACTGCTCGTACAATAAAACTAAAATTAATAATTTTCAACTCGACCCCGTTTATATTGGAATTTTCTAAACAGAGTTAACTCGTCTTAAGAATTTTGTTTGGATTGGGTCGAGTAACCTCTTGCTGTTTACATTGGTAAGGTTGAAGTTAGTTACTGAAGTTAACCGAAAAAAATCTGCATTATCGACATATTTTGTATGAGGTAGTAGTACAAAATTCTGATGATATTATTCGAAAATTACATATTATTGAAGTTAGCAGTAAATTTTCGCCGAATAAAATTTGGATTATCAACTAAAATTAATTTCACATAATTCGGATCTTTAAAGGTAATATGGACTGGGTGAAGTTAGACCAATTCGTAAATGGCTAGATCCTATATTTAAAATTTATCGTGATAGGGGCAATGAATTTAAGTTGTGTCACTAACAGTAAACACCTGTGCCAAAATTTAGGGCATATTTTATATCATAGTGAAATAAATTAAAAGCTATTTGACTGTGATGCTACATTAGATATGCCGTGATTTTTGGTACAATTCATCTAACTTCATCCGGTTCAGATTACCTTTAAGGATTCTAATTGTGTGAAATTAATTTTACCAAATTTTATTTATTGAATTTTCGATAATGTAGATTTTTCCGGCTAATTTTTTCAGCTAACTTCAGTAGCATTTAAATTTCATTACATCTGCAATCTGCATTACCATTTTTGTTTTACTTTCGGCTAACTTCAATAGTGTGTTCCGTGTATAGAGAATTTTACTCATCAGTTTCACCCTATTAAAGTTAGCCGAAAGTTTCCAGCCTAAATATGATCATGCAGATTGTGTCTTTACTATTCCAGCCGAAAAAATATTTTATAGCCGAAACATATATTACTTGATATACCTAGTTCTATTATCACATCCAAATCACCAGAATACAGTCAAAAAATATCTGGAACTAAATAATTTTACAAAATTGGTCCAAATTCTATGACATGTAAATTATAATAAATTTAAAAATTTCCAAAACAAAACTAATAAAATGTTCTGTATTTTTTATATTACACACTTTCCGATCGATCCTATACTATGGCCATTAGATACTGAATTCGATGGACTATATCTCGAATACTAAACATACAAAAATTCTCAAAAAATGATTTCAAATACGCTAAACGTTCCTCTATTGCCTTGTGTAACCCACTAGTCCGGCCTGCGAATAATTTTTGAACCCAATGGACACCATCTCGAATACTAAACATACAGAAATTCTAAAAAAATTATTTCAAATACGCTAAACGTTCCTTTATCACCATATGTAACCCACTAGTCCGGCCTGCGAATAATTTCTGAGCCCAATGGACATCAGCTCGAATACTAAACATACAGAAATTCTCACAAAATTATTTGAAATACGCTAAACGTTCCTCTATCGGCTTATGTAACCCACTAGTTCGGCCAGCGAATAATTTCTGAGCCCAATGGACATCAGCTCGAATACTAAACATACATAAATTCTCACAAAATTATTTGAAATACGCTAAACGTTCCTCTATCGCCTTATGTAACCCACTAGTTCGGCCAGCGAATAATTTCTAAGCCCAATGGACAACATCTCAAATACTAAACATACAGAAATTCTCAAAAAATTATTTCAAGTACGCTAAACGTTTCTCTTTCACCTTATGTGACCCACTAGTCCGGCCAGCGAATAATTTCTGAGCCCAATGGACAACATCTCGAATACTAAACATACAGAAATTCTCAAAAAATTATTTCGTTTAACGTTTAACGTTTAGCGTATTTGAAATAATTTTTTGAGAATTTCTGTTTGTTTAGTATTCGAGATCTTGTCGATTGGGCTCATAAATTATTCACGGTCCGGTCTAGTGGGTTACATAAGGCGATAGAAGAACTCAAACAATATTTTTTCGGCTTGGATAGCAAAAACAATATCTGCATTACCATCTTTCGACTGGGATAGCAAAGACACTATCTGCATTGCCTTGGCTGGAAACTTTCGTCTAACTTTAACAGTATGTCAGGTTCTTTTAAATAAGACTTTAAGCACCAGGATATTGATGTAATAGTCTCAAAGTCACATTTTTACAGCATTTCGCGGTTAAATCGTTCGATTCGGTTCAAAACACCATCCAAGCAGCAATCATGACTAAACAGTTATGCTCGATTAGTTTTCAAAACAGTTATTAGTGCAAACTTATGACTCACCACATCGTAAAATTCTTTCTGTGCCAATAAGCATGAAAGTGGCGCAAAATTGAAATTCGCGATGCGCGAGCTCGGCGTATTTTTGGAACAGTAAATTAATAACCGTTTACATATTTGTTTATATAATTTCAGTCGAAAATGCGTTCACTTGTACTTTACAATCTGCTACAGTTGGTGATCATACTGTTTATGATTTCGAAAACGAGCGATGCCTGCAGTTGCATGCCAGCCCATCCACAAGAACAATTTTGCAGAGCTGATTATGTGGTTTATGCGAAACTCGTCGGCCGCCGAATGATCAACAATAACTATGGTGGCCGTGACACTGTATACAAATTAAATATTAAGAAAACGTTCAAGGTGAGATAGATTTTGAGGTTATAAATAATTTTGTGCAATAAAACATTTTACCATAATATTTATGCGTGTAGATGTCGGAAGGAGCGCAAATGTATTTGAAGAAGAACACAATCGTGACGTCGGCATCCGATGCGGCGTGCGGCATCCAATTACAAATGAATAAACTATATGCGATTGCGGCACGTGGACATCGACTATCACTTTGTGATTTTGTTAAGGAATATTCGTTACTAACACCGGTACAAAAACGTGGATTTGCGGTTGCCTATAATCATGGATGCGATTGTAACGTAAGTTAGAAATTTATTATTTATCTACGCATAATATTTTTATTATATTCGAATCTCAATTACAGTTTAATGTCTCGTTCCACAAAGTGTCGCTAAGACAACAGCAATCCGGTAGATGCGTCTTTGAGCCGGGCAGCTGTGAAGAAGATTTCGGTGTCTGCGTTCGACGTAATAATTCCGTTTCGAAGTGCCATTGGCGACCAACCAACGTCTACAGTAAGTGTAAAAAACGCGAAATGGTCGAAGAAAATATGCCCTAGGCACCCACCGCCACCCCCCATATACGATGTATAAGAAATATTACTTGTGTTCGTGTGTCCAAATTAATTTTTTGTTTTGTGTTTATGAGATTGTTGCCAAAATCTTGCAAATCACCTATTTATTTCGTAATATTTTGTCTTTGGGCTATGTAAAATGTATTTATATTTATATAAGAAATTTAATAATTCATTCGATACGTATACAGTTGGTATATAAGAATATCCAACCACACACCGTCGCCGTTGCCCTTTAGCAGCTTTATACTAAGAAATTGAGAGCCAACTGTATATGTCCGGCTACCTAATATTAAAATATTTATGAATTAAGCCGACACACATGTTTTGCTTAATTTAATACGAATTTAATATTTTTGTAGAATAATAAATATGTAATAACAAAATAATAATTAATTTTAAATTATATAAGAATTAGTGAAATTCAAAGTACAAATTGTATTAATTTTAATAAGATGTAATAAAATAAAGAATTTAATTAAATCGAGAAGATGCTTTTTTTTGAGTTTTTAATTACTGATCCAGCGGGTAGGATGCGATGAAATTTGATACCGATTTTCGTACAGAAATAACAATGAGGGTAATTGAGTGGCAAAATGTTTTCTTTCGAATCCTTCTTAATCTCGAAATTATTTTGTTTTCCTAACTTTTGTAATTTATTTTTTAATTACGATGGGGAGATGTTCAACAGGTGGGTGTAATGTTGTATATATATAAGTGGTTATCGTGGCAATTAACGTACGGTTGGGGTCATTTGAACGCTTTTTATCCGAATTCATAGAAACTATCACATGGGAGCAGGGACCAATCATTCATTAATTCGAAAACAACACTGATTACAGAACGAATACTAGAAGAAATAATAAAGGGTTTTCCAATAGGAATGATACAATTTTTTTTTGTTGAAAGGTTTACATTATGCCATTATGTATGGAAAATAACGTCATTCAATTGATCTTATTAAAGTTAGCCAAAAGTTACCAGCCGAAAGGTAATGCAGATAGTGTCTTCGCCATCCCAGCCGAAATATGATAAAGCAGATATTGTTTTTGCTATGCATCCATTGCTATCCAATTTGCATTCATTTAGCATCCATTTTTTTGAGAAATTCTGAAGGGGATGCAGGGGTGTAATTTTGCAAAAATTCGCTGATTCAATATATCGAAAATGCATTGAATGGCCTGTCGTTCAATATTATCGTGCTTTGTCATTGATGCCATTATAGTTATTTGATAGGCCATACTGTTGGTCAACTTCGGCCTAATTGTGGAGAAATTCTGATGGGGATGCAGGGGTATAATTTAGCACTATTTCGCTAATTCATCGCTAATTCAATAAATCGAAAATGCTTTGAATGTCCTGTCGTTCAATATTATCGTGATTTGTCATTGATGGCACTAAGGTTATTTGATAGGCTGATAATCTTGAACGACATACCATTCAATGCATTTTCGATTTATTGAATTAGCGAAATGGATGCTAAATAGATGCAAATTGGATAGCAATGGATGCATTGCTTGGCTAGCAAAAACAATATCTGCATTATCAACTTTCGGCTGGGATAGCGAAGACACTATATGCATTACTTGTCGGCTGGAAACTTTCGGCTAACTTTAACAGTATTAAAGCAGCAACGATACGCCCAACCAATTGATACGAAGGTAGGATTTTAAACTGACGGAATTGGACAGGGAAATAACAAAGGCTATAAATGTTTTGGAATGGTACGCAGAATCATCAGTGGCAATCAGGAATTTACACGACACAACAAATGAGTGTAAACCTTGGAATAAACGGTGAATCGTGGAATTATTTTCTAATTTTCATCATACCTAAGAAATTAGACCATGAATTCGCCGGTTATATGAAAGTTCGCTCGAGAAGCCAGTTGAAATTCATAAAACCGATGAATTTCCGCCCGAACAACGCTTCAAGTCCTTGGAAGCCTCTTATGAACCATACAGTAGACCAACATTCAAGGTTACATACCACAAGCCAAAAGCACAAACCACGGGCACATGTGAAGTAAAAAGTTTTACTAACAGCTGCTGCTGTTTCCGCAATCTCTAGAATTTCTTCGGTGTATTTTGTGCGATCATTTCTTGCCATCTTCTTTATTTGTTTAGCAGTCAGTATCTTCATATTTATTTCGATTTTCCGCCGTATTTTTATGACAGAGCTGCAACTTTAGTTGGCGGAAATTCTCCATTTTCCTACATCATCATCATCTCTACTAATCCTCCTTGGTTTTCCTGATGTTTGGTAGCCAAGCAAGTCTTAACAGGCTTCTGCTGAAGATTGAAAAGTTGGAGCGTTTCTTTGAATGAATGTTGTGTCTTTAGTGTAAAAGTGTGTTCTTCAACCTCCCTTTCAATGTTGAGCGTCCCTCCGAATAATCGTTTAAGGTGTTTGACTGCTGCTGCTTCTTGGCTTGATTTTAAATCTTGTTATTAAAAAAGTGGTGATCACTTGGTACGCCTGCTTCTCTCATAATGATCTGATATGTTTGTAAGGAGTATAGGAATTTCTTAATTTTTGGTTCTTCCATCTGGTGTGTTGATATGTCCAAATATATTAAGAGTATTTTTTAAGAGGTTCACATGTTTAAGTTGGTATCATTGTTTTCTTTGACAACCGATTTGACAGCTGACATTTGCTTTGCCTTTATTGATCGTTCTCGCACCACGTATACTCTAAATGATAATACGAATCCAGTAAGACTGATTGAGCGTACCGAACAAGCGATAGACGCTGTCTAGCGTATAGCATTGAGGAAGACCCAAATCATAAGGAATTAAAGCCATGCGAACATCGCACACACTGGCAAATCGACTAATGGGCTGAAGCACAAATTGATATTGATTTTGTTGATTTGGAGTGAAGATAACTCACAAGCCTTTACCGAAACACCATTACATCCAGAGAAAATCACTGTTTGGTGCGCTTTATGGGTTGAATATCGGAATCATTGAACCATATGTCTTGAAAAACGACAAACGCGGAATGTAACAGTCAACTGTGAACGGTCTAGAGACATGATTTCTGATTTTTTTTGTACCCCAATTGGCTGGCATAAATCTTGCTAATATGTGGTTCAAACAGAATGGTGTCACATGCCACACAGCGCGAGATACAATTAATTTACTCACTCTACACTTGAAACCAACATTCAGCTAGTTATTAGGGAGATACGGCCGCAATTGCTGTGAAGAGTGAATTGGAGCTTCAGATTACCCTACGTATGCGCCCAGTCACAGCGGTTACATGGGCGAAATTATATTCAAGCCTTAATGGCTTAAAATTACCTATCCAATAAAGCTAGTTTCACTGATATTCAAAATGTTTTTCTTTGTTCTCTTTTAATTTAAAATTGTGAACCTCTAAGAAAACGCCCTTTATGTTCGAAAAGAAATGGCGACATAGTGATATCTGAGTCAAAAATTGTAATTTCTTTTCTCTGCAACTTCACTTTTTTTTGTACGTTTACAATCTCAACCAGTTTTATAAAAATGAATTTAAAATTCGGAAAGCCCCATTTTGAACTGAAAACTGGAGGAATCGAACCTCGTACTAAAAGAGCGCAATGGGCAAACAAAAAAAACTGATATATTCTAGATTGTCTACAGATTGTCTACATACTCTACCAATTACCGACATTGTCTGCGCAAAAAACAATTTGTCTACACTATTTTCGGCGCACAACACTGCAGAGACAGAGACAGAGAGAGAGAGGTTATTTGCCTGCTCGTTAGTCTCCTCTCCACATTGAATTTCTCACTGCTCAAACATTTCGATGTTATTAAATCCACCCCCACCCACACTTCATTTCACTCTCAACTTGTTGCTAGCTAAACCCATTGACGTTTTCCGTTGGAGTTCTGATGTTCCAGTTTCCGATTCATGTTCGTGTCCGATATAGATAGCAGCATAACGATATTTTTGTGTTGTGATTGTAATATTTTTTCTTGCCGGTTTGTAACGGGTTCTCCAATGGGAATGATACAATTTAAAATGATTATAATGGCAACACTGCGTATTATTTTTTGATATTTCTTGTGTCATTTGTGTTCAGTAGGTTATGCTACTTAATCATGAAAAGATACACGCTTCAACAACGTTTAGAAATTGTTAAATTGTTTTATCAAAATCAGTGCTCATTTGAGCAAAAATTTGAAAGTAAATTTTCTTTACACGATACAAGAGTACCAGTACGACAAAGAAATGCACGCACACAAGCGAATATTGATTTGGTAGCAATACTGTTAAAGTTAGCCGAAAGTTTCCAGCCAAAAGATGGTAATGCAGATAGTGTATTTAATACCCGGCCGAAAGAATCACCATCCCCAAGAATCCAATCAGCAGATATTAAATTTTGACCCTAAGCGGAAATGCCACAATATGCATATTGTGTCCATAAAGCCGTTAACTTCAATATTGAATCGGAAAATCCAGGCAATACAGATTTAAACAACTAACAAATAATTCGTCAATTTTCTAAAAGAAAAAATGTCAATAACTGACATATATAGAAAGTTAGCGGAAAGTTTTCAGCCGAAAATAAAAAAATCGATAATACAAATAGTGTTATAAATACTCGTATGTATCACAACAAACAACAAATACAATTTACAATTTAACCGATATTAATTTATTGTTTCATGTGTACATAGCAGCACACGGCCAACATTCAAAGCTTATTATAACTTAACTAGATTTTGATTATAGGTTAGGGGTAAGTCTGATGGGGTTATAGGTGTCAAATGCCATATCTGTTTGATACAGCCGTAAAATGTCGATAAAGGAGTTAAATGATTATCAAGCAAAGTCGTCCATAATTCGTGATTTTGAGACATTGATACTAATCTGACTATGCCGATTCGGTTAGGGGTAAGTCTGATGGGTTAAGATTAAGTCTGATGGAGTTGTAGGGGTGAAATTTTTATTTTTCCTTTGTTTTACCTATGTTCAATAGCTAAAATCTACCAATGGTCATGGGCTATCGAATCGGTATAGTCAGATTGGTGTCCATGTCGCAAAATCGCGAATAATGGACGACTTTGCTTGAAAACCAATAAACTTCTTTATCGACATTTTTCGGCTGTATGAAATAGATATGGCATTTGACACCTATAACCCCATCAGACTTACCCCTAACCTATAATCAAAATCTACTTATGGTCATAGGCTATCGAATCGGCCTAGTCAGATTGGTGTCCATGTTGCAAAATCTCAAATGATGGACGATTTTATCGTCAGAAGAGGGGAAATATATAAATTTCACCCTATAACCCCATCAGACTTACCCCTAACCTATTCAAAATCTACCTTTGGTCATGAGCTATCGAATCTGCATAGTCAGATTGGTGTCATGTGTCAAAATCTGGAATGATGGAAGATTTCATCGTCAGAAGAAGGGAAAAATAAAAATTTCACCCCTATAACCCCCACAGACTTACTCTTAACCTATAATCAACATCTACCTGTGGTTATGGGCTATCGAATTGGCATAGTCAGATTTGTGTCCATGTTACAAAATCTCAAATGATACACGATTTTATCGTCAGAAGAGGGGAAATATAAAAAAGTTCACCCCTATAACCCCATCAGACTTACCTCTAACATATGATCAAAATCTACCAATGGTACTGGGCTATCGAATTGACATAGTCAGATTGGTGTCCATGTTGCAAAATCGCGAATGATGGACGACTATATTTGATAACCAATAAACTTCTTTATCGACATTTTTCGGCTGTATGAAACAGATAAGGCATTTGACACCTATAACCCCATCAGGCTTACGCTTAACCTATAATCAAAATCTACCTATGGTCATAAGCTATCGAATCGGCCTAGTCAGATTGGTGTCCATGTTGCAAAATCTCAAATGATGGACGATTTTATCAACAGAAGAGGGGAAATATAAAAATTTCACCCTATAACCCCTTCAGACTTACCCCTAACCTATAATCAAAATCTACCTATGATTATGGGCTATCGGATCTGCATAGTCAGATTGATGTCCATGTGCCAAAATCTGGAATGATGGAAGATTTAATCGTCAGAATAATGGAAAAATAAAAATTTCACCCCTATAACCCCATCAGACTTACCCCTAACCTATAATCAAAATCTACCTATGATTATGGGCTATCGAGTTGGCATAGTCAGATTGGTGTCTATCTTATTAAATCTATAACATCTATTTAAAATAAATTTTTGAAACTTGGCCGCTTGCTGCTATATACACATGAAACAATAAATTAAAATCGGTTAAATTGCAAATTGTATTTGTTTGTTACGATACATTTGTTTGCGGCTGGTTAAGTAGGTGAGTCACTTTCGACTACGATATTTCAATTTAATATATAATTTGTTTAACTTTCGGCTGAAGTAGTTAAGACACTATCTGCATTATCGATTTTTCACTTTCGGCTGGCAACTTTCGGCTAACTTTAACAAGGTGCTGCTTTGACCAGTTGATATTTTGGCTGATTGTTCTAAATTTTTAGTAGACTCGTCTGTCTCTGGGGGTATGAACTCCTAGCTGCGCGATGGTGGCGGTGCATGGTGGCCCATTATTTCCACCATATGTTGACTCAACCGAACTTTTCAAAAAATCACACTCTTCTGGAATTTTCCCTAACATGTGGAAAGATACATTCATAATCCCCGACCGATTGCGAAGTTATCTTGCGTTTCTAAGCTGTTTGAGAGTGTCGTAGAGATTACAGTCGTTTGTTCTCTGATAACTATTCAGCAGAATACACTTTAAATGTGTACCCCTTCCATTTATTAGGGGACCACCCCTTTAATACATATATAATTTAGAAACATTATCTTAATAATGCAATTTAAATTCGAAAACAGTCCTAAGTTATGATTAATCAACTTTTAAATGACACTGGGAGCGCTACTCCTACCACGTGTTAAAAATCGCTTCTAATTGAAATGGCCTTATAATATTTTTGTGTATGAAGTTATCACATTTGGTTTAGTACAAAAAGTCACTAGATGTCAGACGAATTGAGTTGAAAGGCGAATCTTTATATTTATAACTTCACGCACCAATAAAATTTTGTTTTCACGTAATGTACCGCTGTCAAACATGTGGTTTAGTATTTTTGTTTTGTTTTTTTATTCCCGTGATAACTGTTTTACAGTTTATGTAAATTGTTTGTGGTAGTGTTAAGTGTATTTTCGATATATCCACGTGGTTTAGAATGATTGTGCAATTTTACAGTTTTGTGGCTTTTAAAAAATATATTTTATGAGCAGTCGAGTGTTTCATTTGGTAAATTCGATATTACTAGTGAATTGTGATGTGTGTACCCGGTGATTTTTGCGATGTTAGCGCGAGTAGTAAAGTAGTAAAATGTTTCATTGGATATCGTGAACCGGAAGATCAGCTTCTACATGACGACATGTAAGTATTCCGCTTTTTAAATTGGTTTTTCCCTTTTATATTTTGTTGTGTGCTGCTATCTAAATTTTTATCCAAAACTTTTCGTTCTTTTGTGTTTATTACTTTTCATTCCTGTTGTAAGTCTGTCGCCGGCGCAAATGACTTTGACGCCTTAGGGGCGCTAGGTTTTTCTCCAAGTGTGGCTCGTGCTCAGAGAAAAAGTTGCTTAAGTCTGGTTGGAAAAGTTCTATTAAAGAACTAAAGCGTCACGACAATAAAGTGCGTCGTCAGCACTTAGATTTAAACTAATTTACAGATTCAGGCAATTTAATACTTTTCCCGCAAATGCTTTTATGTTATCCTTGACAAATGAATATTCCTTTGCAGATTCATTAACCTTGAAAATAACACTTTAGTTTTGTGATGTAAAAAAAATGAACAACATCTGGGACGGTTGTGAACCTTCTGTAATTTTACATTCCCTTGGAGTTCCGAGTTACATGAACGTCGATTCCATCTATATGAAATATGATCTATATATCAACGTAGAAAGGTTGTCCTATACAAATGAGAGACAAACATCTAGCCAATTTTATTAAAAGTTGGCCAAAAGTCATTTGGCCTCATTACGGGATCGTCACTTCAGTATGTTCTTGATAGGATCCACTTTATTATTTTAACCAGATTGAACTACGCTAATGTAGCAAACCATTTCGGAGTTCTGATCTGAAATTAATAACAGGTTGGGAAGACTCAATAATAAGGCCAAAAGATCTAATCCGGTTTAATTGTGATAACTTTCTGGTAGCTCAAAAAATTACAATTGGCTAATTAATCGATAAAAAATAATAATCATCCCCTGCATTTTGAAAAAGATTTGGTTATTTTGCCGTTTTCAAAATCCCAAAAATCAAAATGTCGGTGATCATAATCCTGGGAATCGAAGTTCCGTATCCTTTCAAACCAAAATTACAGGATTGAATCTTTTTAGTCAAAATCCAGTTTTTTAAGATCTTTGTATTTTCAAAATCTACTTTTCTGCTAAAATTTAATTTTGATCAAACTTAGTTTATAGAATGATACTGTATTATAAATTTTGAACCTCTTTTTGGAATTTGGTCTTGCTGATTAAACTCGACTATTTCTAAGCCATCAAGGTTAAATATTATGGCGGAATCCGGTATTTAGGTCATGTTCTAGCAGAACATAGCAGAAATTTTTGAACAAATTTTTTATTGAATTTGGATTGTATGATGCGACGTTGTTTAGAAATTTGGGAATTGACATGGTATTGAAATGAGATTAGTATGCCTAGCGTGGGTCGGAGCTAGTCCATTAATTCAAAACAATATATTTTAATAAATGAGAAGCGATTTCTTTACAGGTATTATAACTCTGACTTTATTACAACAATTTTACAATTTATATAGTAAAATTACTTGATTCAAGTGAATGCTGCATTTCAGCATTTTATGTTTATAATTTTCTGTTACCAGTTGAATTGGTAACATATTCCCGGGCCTAGTTGTTGATTGGCTACGGATCTGGAAGTGGATCTGTTGTAGCAACTTGAGTTGTTCTTCTGTGCTTCACATAAATGATGGCGGCTGCGATCACTAACATTCCTATAATGACGTAAGATGTTGTGTAGTGATGAACGTAATGTATGTTTATTTCGACAGCTGATGCCCTTAGATTCCTTCGTTGATTTTGAATTGACACTTTAATGGCTTCGATATCTGAATTAAATTGTGAGTTCCGATTTGCTCCGAAGGTGGGATCTAACATCATATGATCACTTAAATTAAATCGTGGCATGAACGAGAGTTCCAATCTATTGCTAAATGCTCGGTACCCTGTGAACGTGAATGTTTCTCCTTTTAGCACACAGCTTGGATCTAGTGTTAGGATTCCCTCTCCTTGGGTGAGAGTGGTTGTTGTTTCGATCATTCCGCTGCTACTTTCGCAAATCACGTTATAAATAACCTTGGATTTGATTATAAAGTTCCATGCGATGTGTCAGGGTATCGGAATCCATACTGAGGTAATGTTTATTCTGTGGATTTTACAACTAGTTGCCACGGTGGTTGATGTATATCACAAGGATATTCCTAATTGAGGTTGATACAAGCATTCAGTTCTTCGGAAGGAACACGTATATGTTGATTCTCCTGTATCGCAATCAATAAATAACTCGAGGATGGCTTTATGTATATGTAGTCTTGCTGATGAATCGTTGGGACTGCCATTGCGTGGTATATGTTGTATCGAGTCTTATGTTCTAGTGGAATTTTGATCTCGAATATAACTGTTGCCTCATTTTTATGGTTTTGACGGTGGCTATTTCATAGACGGCATCTATATTTTCGATTCGGCATATGGCATAGCCTGACTTGGTTTTATGTTAGGAATGATTTGATGAACTTCCGTGATGGTGCTGATTATTGCGGTTTGAAAGTTTCGAAGTTTCATCATCTCCAGCATAGTGTGTATTACAAGGTCGGTAAATTCTTCATGGAACAGGATGATTGTTAAAATTTGTATGCCTCGAATTTCTGTGTTGTTTCCTCATGAGTGTTTCATAACGTTGATAGTCCACTCTAATATGGACATCTGGTTTTGTAATAATTCATTTTGGTGCTGCTTGTCAGCATTTAATTTTTCTATGCTTTCCTTGTAGGTTTTTCTATCTCTTTGATCTAGTACCCGGAATAGTTCGTAAGCAATTGTACCTACAAAATCGAAGAGCGCTATCCTTCTGCGGGTGATTTTATTTCCGCCTAAGGCGTTTAATACTTCGTTTTGTTCATTTAATTCTACGTGATGTGTTTTTATCTGTGAAACAATGGCTTCACAGTACTTAAACGTATCAGTATGTGCTGGTTGCATAAACGTTTTATTCGAAAAAAAACTGTCTAGTTGACGAGCAGAGGAAGTGAGGTTATAATAGGTTATTATCCTCCATTCTACGTTGATTAGCCTTGCTTGACCAATTTTATCAAAGTAGATTCCGGAATGAGAGAAGCATCTTGATAAATTACGGACTTGGTGCTTGCTCTTGTCACTCGTTTATGCTGTTTTGCGTGGGTCGTTGGCTTCAACTGGATCCTTATGGGTTTCCTCTGACGAAGGTATCTTCTTGCATTGTCCATCGTCCTCAATCGGCAAACGACTGATTTTTGTGATTAATCTTTTTAGTAATCCTCCGTTCGTGTTCTTTACTATTACGGTTGTTGAATTGTAGGGCCGGTGTGAAGCAGGTCATTTAACGATATTCCATTTGACGTTTTAGCTGAAGCGTCAAAGACTACTCTAAGCTTGGTTGTTGATCTATTATCTTTGGGTACTGCATTGTTTGGTAGAAAATAGTTCCTACCTGCATCATATCACGTTGGTTTATTTCTATCATATGATCCAATTTTATGCATTCATCAATGAAGCTTCTGTATTCATTCCTTATCTGTGGGTTTTTATTTAGTTGTTTTTCCACTTGAAGAAGACGTGCTGTAGCTTTTTTCCTGGATTCGCCTAATATAAAATCGTCGCTTTTAAATAGTAATGCGACCTGGTATACACCATTTTCTAATATTGTGTTGTTCTTTTGAAAGTGCTCTTCGCATCTCTGTTCATCACTGGTAAGTTCCCGCTCTGCGTGAACTTCTTAAGTTTCCCAAAACTTCTTGAGATGATTTTCTAAATCGATATACGATATCATAGATTTTATGTTGTGATGTTGGATACTTGTGCTTTTGAATTTTCCAAACATAATCCATCCTAATTCTGTTTTTTGTGCAATTGGTTGTTCTGGATTTCGTTTTATAATGCCACTTAATACGATATTTGGATAATAGTCTGCTCCAAGCAACTTGTCTATGGGACCCGGTGTGTTATAATTTTGATCTGCATGCTCTAAGTTGTTTAGATGTTCCCAGCATTCGGTTTGTATCCGTTGTTCTGGTAGCAGTGTCGTGAGTTTTTGAAATACTAAAGCTTCTAAGTATAATTCAAATTTGGATGCTCTGGCAGGTTGGCTTTTGAGGCTCACTATTTTCTGTACCTCCCCAATATTGAGACAACCGATCCCAGCTTCAGCCTCAATTTTTGAACTGCCTCCTTGATAATGAAAGTTGCTTGAGGTCCTGGGTCAATCAGGACTCTTAAAGTTGCATGGTTCTCATTATTATTAGCGGATTTAACCATTACTGTTGCTAACAATACGTGTTCTTTATCGTGATCTACGTTTGTTATTAGTTTAACATTTTCTACTTCATCCGTGCTCGCGGTTTGTACTTTGGGCTTTGCTGTATACAAAACAGTGTATCCCATTACAGATCGAGCATTTTGCCTCTCGACCACAATAGTACGTTTGATGTACTGATGATAGGCATTTTCTACATAGCTGGTGTAGTAGCACTATTTGGTTTTTATTTGGTTGTTCACAGCTGCTTGAACCGTGGACAATGGTCTAAAGAATGGCTCATCTTTCAATAGATGCAAATCTCGCGTAGGTTTGTTGTGGCAAACGATTGTCTTACCACATGCGGCCTTGGCTATTGCGATTGATTTTTTGGACTATATGATGCTTCCAAGGACTTGAAGCGTTCACTTCATTCAAGTAAGTGCTGCACATCAGCACTTTATGTTTATAATTTTCTGTTATTAGTTGAATTGATAACAGACGTTTTTGATTGAAATTTTGAAAATTAAATTTGTATTTTAAAAGGAGACTTAAATTTGTCAAACTTTTGAATTAAACATGAACGTGTATGATATTTTGATGTTGACCTTGATAAATATAATCCGACTGTTTCTCACCCGAATGAGTAGCATATTGGGATTTTAATATAAATGCTCAACGAAATTCTGATCGTTGGACTTATCAATCGAACTAGAATGTTTTTTCAACGATTATTGTCAAATAATCTGTGTAAATGAGCAGGATTACGATTTCTGAACCGATTTTAGACAAATTTGGTTTAGAACTCGACCATTTCTTAACCGATAATGTTCAAATCTGGTATGTAAGCTAAAATTAATATTTTATAACAAGAACTTTGATCGAGATTCTGGAAAGTGTCCAGTCTGTAAAATCCCTAATCTGATAAATCTTTTTAGTTTCACGCTCTTATCAAATCGATTGAACACGAATTTTAAGTAAAATTTCAATAATTTAATTTTTTTTAAACGGAAGTACATATGTAGCACACAGTGCATCAAATTCGCAGTAATGTTACTGCTTATTGTACTGAGACGGGAAGTCTCATCGGATTTATAATTAATGCCGGTCCCTCTGTTTGGAATACGGTTAAAGTTAGCCGAAAGTTTTCAGCCGGAAGATGGTAATGCAGATATTGTCTTTGCCACCCGCCCGAAAGATGGCAATGTATATATTGCGTTTCCTTTTCAAACCGTATATATTAGAATATGTCGATAATGCAGATTACACCGATAAAAAGTTTAACTTCAATATTCAACCGAAAAATGCCGGTAAAACAGATTTAAAAGTAACAAATGAACCATCAATTTCCTAAAAGAAAAATATCAATAACAGACATCTATACAATAGTCACCTTTAGCTGATGAAAGACCCTAAGTAGAATTTGATTATATGTTTGAAGCGGCTTTGACTTTCGTGTCGAGCAGTCAGCTGTTCTCCCCATTTTTGGCTATTCTACATTTTATTTCTATTTTATTATACGAATTCTAGAAATGGTTTCGGAACGTAAATAGTTTCAACTGACGTTATTGAAGTTCCATGAATCATATTTGAAGATAGGAATTGCAATTGAAAGCGGCGGAAATGTGGATTTGATAGACCATTGTGTTTTCATACTCACCGGAAGTCCTCGTCGTATCCCAGATTCAGAAGGACCTTCACAATATGACTCAAATTAGGAAACAGCTAGCTGAAACCTATACACGTGTGGAGCAGCTAGATGAAAGTTTGGAGGTAGTTCTGAGCTTTGCATTTTATATGAATGAGCTACTACGCTCAAAATGGAGTGTGAAGTTCATAAAGTTTTGTTTATAAATAAATTGATTGAATTGATTAAATAAATTGATTATTTGATTGATTGATTTGGAGTGGGTTTGATGTGGTTATATTGGTGAAATGTTCCATTTTAAATTGTTTCGACGATAAATTGTTCTCCTATCGAGATTTTGCCAAATAACCAGTGTTTGTCTCACTATGAAAACTCTATAAAATACGACCAAAGATTTAAATTGTAAGTTTAGAAATGAAAGATTATGAGTAAAAAAATTTATTCTCCCCATGTTTTGTCGATTTCAAGATGAACGATTTTTATCGTCAGAAGAAGGGATCCCATCAGACCCACCCCTAGCCTATAATCAAAATCTACCTATGTCACGGAGTATCAAGTCGGCCTAGTCAGATTGGTGTTCATGTTTTATCGTCAGAAGAAGGGAAAAATAAAAATTTCACCCCTATAACCTCATCAGATCCACCTCTAACCTATAATCAAAATCTACCTATGATTATGGGCTATCGGCAGTCAGATTGGTGTCCATGTGGCAAAATCTAAAATGATGGACGATTTTATCGTCAGAAGAAGGGGAAAATAAAAATTTCACCCCTATAACACCATCAGACTTACCCCTAACCTATAATCAAAATCTACTTATGGTCATGGGCAAAATCTCATCAAAATCGCGAATGATGGATAACTTTGCTTGATAATTATTAAACTTCTTTATCGACATTTTTCGGCTGTATGAAACAGATACGGCATTTCACTCATATAACCTCATCAGAACCACCCCTAACCTATAATCAAATTCGACATTTGATCGACAAAATAATCGGAAAATCAATATTTGACCTCTATAACCTCATCAGACCCACCCCAACCCTAGAATATGAATTTACATATGGGCACGGGCCATCGAATTGGCGTAATCAGATCGGTGTCTGCCTGGCATAATGTTGAATTGCATACCATTTTATCGACAATTACAAACCGTTGAATGGTAGATTATTTTTACACATCTCTATCGACAATTTTCGGCTGTGTGTACCATATATGGCATTTTTTTATTACTATCCTTTCTTAAGTTACAATAGTACCGCTTACAAACCTCTTTAAATGAGACTTCTTCCAAACATAATACTTTTAACGTTAAGTTGTAATAAAATTTTGAAAGTTGGCCGTATGCTGCTATTTACACGCATGAACCAATAAATTAATATTGGTTCAATTGCAAATTTTATTTGTTTGTTTGCTACATATGTTTTCGGCTGATTTTGTAGGTTAGTCACTTTCGGCTAGGCTATTTCAATTTAATGTATAGTTTGTTTAAGTTTCGGCCGAAGTATTCAAGACACTATCGCAACTTTCGGCTAACTTTAACAAGGTCTGGACCGGGACCGTTTGGACCTCCGTTTGGACGAAGAAAACGGTAGCACTATAAAAATGGGTTGGAAGTCCATTTTATAAGGCGAAAGAAGATACATTGACATACGCGTACAAGTAATTAAATACCCATTATTATTTTTCTTAGTTTTCTGGTGCTGCACCCCATGGAGGGATTTGGCCGCCGTATAGAACTGATGAAAGAAGCACACTACCGCTAAATGAAGCATACTGGCATGTCGAAGGTAAAGGTGGTCACCAAAATTTATACAACGATTGTTTGACGTTGATTGTGGAGTTTAGTCGCATGATCTTTCTCTTCCACGCTCTTCCACGGCCCTCATTATGGCAAAACCAAATGCCACATAAACAAACTTTTGACTCCACTAAAGGCTTTTAGTAGGCTATACATTAGGCTTCACGCTAGTATGAAAAAAAGATCTATTGACATACACATTATTAAAGGCTCCATCAAAAATGTGGGCTTCGTTGGTTATTAACCAACCAGTAAATTGGAAAACCTGTAGGTTTTATTAAAAACGAATAAGGTTTTAGATGTTTAAATTTGGTATTTAATTAGGATATAGAGAGCCTTTGAGATCTTTGGTTTTGCATGCTTTAAATGAAATAACCTAAAGCTTGCTAAATAACGAGTGGAGTTCAAAATTGTTTAGCGGGGCTTTAGTTAGGCCGCAATGGGTTTTTAATTATTTGTATGTCAATATATGTTGTTTTGCCTTGTAAAGTGGATTTCGAACCCGTTGGTTAATTTGTGGGCTCGACTAGCTTTAAAATTGAAAATCCTAATGCTTTATCAAAAAGCAGTGGAGTCCAAAATTTGGTAACAGATTTAATTTCTCTATAATTAGTCTATAATTTAGAATCTTGAAATGTTGTCATTATAAGAAAGCAGGGTTTCTGAAAGTGGTCATATTGTTAAGATCCCCATATCTTTGCACGAAAATTTACTTATTGGAGAGACCCGAAGTTAAGCTTTGGCCATAATTGGTTTGCTATGGCCAGGGACCTGGAGTACGCCCCTAAAGTATAAACTCATGGGTTGGATGTTTTTGTCCATCACATGATTCATAATCACTTGTTTCATAATTACTGATTTTTTAACGTTAAAACAATTGTTTCAACTCCGGTTTCAATACAAATTTTTTCCAAATTGCTATCTATTGAGCCCTCATACCTTATTGGAAAGTAAGTTTCCATGTAAACATCCAATCCTACTTGAAGCAGTTCATGAGAAGTTCGGCTTGATCTAACAACTGGAACTCTTTAGATTTGTCCCGTATCATTTTTTTGCGACTGTCGTTTGTGAAGGTTGTAACATGTGCAGCGCCAAACTTTCACAGAATCAAGCTTAGAGCAACAACAAGTGAATGGTGATTTTTCGACGAAAATCATCTTCTTCGATGAGGCGCATTTCGAACTTGATGGCTGTGTGTCAAATAAAATTGTCGCATTTGGGTAGCTCTGATAATCTAAGAGTGATCTTTCAACGTCTCTTTCAACGACATTTTCCACACAGCAAACCAAACAATGGAGTTGTTGAAGACGAAATTTGAAGGGACAGTTATCTCGCGTATGTGAATTGGCCACCAAGATCGATGCGATTGGACGCCGTTGGATTTCTTTCTTTGGTTTTTTTAAACAAAAGGTGTGTGTCAAAAACCCAAGAACAATACCGGAAATTAAAAAAAAAGGCTCAACGTGCCGTTGATGAAATTGAAACACTGGCACTGTGCCAAAATTTAAAAAGGAGCAACGAGCGCCATTTATCGGATTTTGTGTTCCATGGATAACTTCCATGTCTAAACCCTTTTAGGGACACCCTATACAAGCTATTGCGAAGAATCGCACTTTGGTTACCATTATGGTTTGCAAGAATATCTTCCAAAGTTAACCAGAACAACTATATGGTTCCTACACTCAAACAAGGAACAATTTGTAGATTAGTGCAAGATGCTACGATTTTTATTCCACTTTCTAACTGCCTTCCTAACCGGCCAGTTACGAAATAAGTAATGTCTCGCTTAGTATTTTGATCTATTTGCAATAGGTACGTATGATACGTTCATATTTAGACAACTTCTGATACTATAACGAAATTTCCGACAAACTTAAAATAACAAAAAACTTTACAACAGCCCACAAAATGAAAATCTACACTTTCAAAACCTCTTGTTTTGCAAAACGAAATAAACTGCTGCTGTTAAGTTTCTACAAATTTTTTCCCTCAATTTTCTCGAACTTCCAACATGAAATTCCACCTTGAAAATTATCCAGCAATAATCATCGATAAACCGATTCAAACGAGACCTTTTCCAGACATAACACTTTAAATGTTAAGTTTCTACAAATTATTAAAATTTGCGCGTGTATTTCACTCCCCTCAATTTTCTCGAACTACCAACATGAAACTAGAACTGGAAAATTTTCCAGCGATAATCATCGGCAAACCGATTCAAACGAACTTTTCCAGACATAACACATTAAACGTTAAGTTTCTACAAATTTTTGAAATTTGTACGTGTATTTCACACCACTCGATTTTTCCGAACTCCCAACATAAAACTAGACCTGGAAAATTTTCCAGCAATCACCATCGATAAACTGAAACGAGACCTTTTCCAGACATAAAACTGGAAACGTTAAGTTTCTACAAATTTTTGAAATTTGTACGTGTATTTCACTCCTCTCGATTTTTCCGAACTCCCAACATAAAACTTGACCTGAAAATTTTTTCAGCGACAACAAACAACAAACCGATTCATATAAGACCATTTTCAGACATAACACATTAAACGTTAAATTTCTACAAAATTTTGAAATTTGTACGTGTATTTCACTCTCCACAATTTTCCCGAACTCCCAACATAAAACTTGACCTTGACAATTTTCCAGCAATAACTATCAACAAACCGATTCAAACTAGACCTTTTCCAGACATAACACATTAAACGTTAAGTTTCTACAAATTTTTGAAATTTGTACGTGTATTTCACTCCCCTCGATTTTCCCGAACTCCCAACATAAAACTTGACCTGAAAATTTTTTCACCGACAACAAACAACAAACCGATTCATATAAGACCATTTCCAGACATTACACTTTAAACGTTAAATTTCTACAAAATTTTGAAATTTGCACGTGTATTTCACTCCCCTCAATTTTCCGGAACTCCCAACATGAAACTTGACCTGGAAAATTTTCCAGCAATAACTATCTACAAATCGATTCAAACGAGACCTTTTCCAGACATAAAACTGGAAACGTTAAGTTTCTACAAATTTTTGAAATTTGTACGTGTATTTCACTCCCCTCAATTTTCCCGAACTCCCAAAATGAAACTTGACCTGAAAATTTTCCAGCGATAGCCATCGAAAAACTGATTCAAACGAGACCTTTTCCAGACATAACACTTGAATCGTTAAGTTTCTAAAATTTTTTGAAATTTGTACGTGTATTTCACTCCCCTCGATTTTCCCGAACTCCCAACATAGAACTTGACCTGGAAAATTTTCCAGCGATAGCCATCGATATACTGATTCAAACGAGACCTTTTTCAGACATAACACTTGAAACTTTAAGTTTCTACAAATTTTTGAATTTGTACGTGTATTTCACTCCCCTCGATTTTCCCGAACTCCCAAAATGAAACTTGGCCTGTACAATTTTCCAGCAATCACCATCGACAAACCGATTCAAACGAGACCCTTTCTAGACATAACATTTTGACCATCTCGTACTTTATAGACATATTATATGCATAAGATTTTGTTGGTTAGTTACTTTCGGCAAGGATTTAAATTGAATACATATTTAATTTTCGGCTGAAGTAGTCGAGACACTATCTGCATTATCGATTTTTTTATTTTCGGCTGGAAACTTTCGGCTAACTTTAACAGTATCATAAATATGTTGGTTTCTAGAAAACATTAAGAATAGTCCAGATAACGTAACGGCATAAACCGTTAATCGTAGACATCTCTACGATGCCTTGTCATTAACAATTGATCCTTACTACACATGAATAGAATAGGTCAAATTTAATCAGAATATTTATGTATATACACTTTTAAGCTTTTGTAAGGTTTTCTGTCAATTTGTCGGAAACTTCGCGCTACCACTTCTCATCTATTTTGGTACTAAAAATTGATACCAGAATCTTGCAAAATACCTTAAAACAAATCGAACTTTTTCTTACTAACGTTGCACATGGCTGATAAATCATCACGCACACAAAGTTTTTCTTAGATCACACACATACATCTACCTCAAAGAGGTGTTTATATTCGTATATATTAAGTTGTATGAGCACGTAATTTCCAATAATCAAATATTTTGGTTATTGAATTTCGCTTATATCAAAGACGAGGACATGAATAATAATTCACCCCCCGATATACTGTGCAACATTATGAAAATAATTTTTTACTTACCAATTCCCGTGGATTTGGGAGGAATGTTTGTTCAATCAACGGGAACTGTTCACGTCCCAAGCGCCGCTGAAGTTGTAGTAAATGGGCGAACACCCATGGTTTATCCTAAAATCGAGATAAGAAAAAATCAGTTGGTTCTATAAAAGAGTATCGTGTAGACGTATATATCAGGGTTTGTAAAATGAAAATGTTGCAAGCAATTTAAAACGCTTAAGGCTACCAAGCAAAAGCCAAACAAAAATTTACACTTGGACAATTGTTCGGTTGCTTTAGAGTTCAAAATTTTTGGATATTCAGTAAGCAAAATTAAAATATCAAGTTACCATAAAACGCACACTCACCTGAAATTGGTACAGCGATGTTAACGAATTTATACTTGGCACACCGCCATACTTAAGTCCCAGCAATGATGAACGTTGATCCCGTGTCCCGTCACGTGGTGGCTGACGTATGAGCACAAAATCAGGCCGAAATGATCGTGCTACCTTTGTACCGTTCCGAAAGACGGCCATCGAAATTATGGCGCCACTGTCACCGTTCGCGGTTAACGAAATTTCCCGAAATTCGGCCTGTTCGACCCGTATATCATAATCGCCGTGTAATCGCTTGCCCCGGAAATATTTTGACCAATCTGTATTCTGATCGTCGATTACCAATAGTGTAAAACAGCGATCCTTATTAAATGTTGGGCGAGTCGCGCTCGATACGGCCGCACCAATAATCGATGCGCCTTGGTCACGTGCCGCCCCAGTTAAACTTTGTACACGTTGCAAGAGGCTTTCACGTGATTTTGCTGGACTGGATGGGGCGCTTGTGCCCCGTGTCGACCCCTTACCGAAACTTAATGATAATTCGGGTGCACCACCGGTTGCGGTTACTGGTGCTGGGGGCTGGCTTGGTGCTGGTGGTGGTGGTAAATTTGGTGGTCCACCTTGAGGCATTGGTTGCTGTTGTAATGGTGCTGCTGGTTTACTAATCGCCGAAGCGGGAGCTACAGTTGTTGCGGTTGGTGCTGCGGTTGTGCTTGTGGTGGCTGGGGTACCTGTACTAGTTGCTGGTGATGTTGGTGGTGGAAGATTGGGATCTGTCTCATCGCACTCAGAAGATAGATCTCCTGAGCTAAACCTGCGTTTCAAGTAATTGACATTTGATGTAAAACTATTACGAAAACTCGAGAAATTCAGGGTGCCGCTTTTTTGTTCCTATATATATGTGCACGTACAAAAAAATATATAAATTTACATTTTAATGAATATAATATTATATTATAAAAATATTTACCTGTGGCGGGGCGCAAATTCGCCCACACCCTGCTGATGATAAAGCACTAATATTGACTATGGGAGAAACTTAATTGAACAATCCTCACGCTAAACGAGCGATTGTTCAATTTTTTTTTTGCTTATTCAAATCCAATCTCGTTCTCGCCTATATTTTCTTCACTGTGTATTGCGTTCGGTTTGAGAGTGGCGAGAGTGGTTTTATATATTCACGGCAACCCAATTCTAGAAATAAAATTAAACACAATAGATTACATTTTTTATACCATTAATCATCAAAACATAATATTTTTGTTTGGGGTTTTTAATCCAGCCTAAACAGAAGTATACATATATACAATTTTTGTATACAGTTGGCATATAATTACGTTGTCTCCCACGTTTAAATTCAATATTTATATACATTAAACACCCAACAGACCCGTCATACAATTTTCGCCTCTCGAAATGAACAGAAAATCAACAAATATTTTTCAACAACACTTGTTGTGGTTGTCCTCGTATATTGTCATGCGCATCAATGATTATCGAATATTTATATATACTCGAATACAGACACACACACACACACACATACAGTATAAAAGGAAAATTGGAAAAGTTTCATTTATTAAAGAAATAATATATAACGTTAACCTCCTTTTGCCGAAGGAATCACAACTCACCGATCGATTTGGAAATGAAAATTTTGCTTTCGAATAATTCTCCCTCTCGCTCATCCGTCTTACACGATAAAATAACACGTACTGTGCCAGAAGACACAGTGGTGTCTTAAAATTATATACACAATCGTAAAATGTCGTATACGATGTACACGATTTGACAAAACATATTTGGTGACACAACGTCTGGAGTATAATCGCATGTCGTTCTTGTTTTTTCGTGGGTTAGAAACGAAATTTGGGAGATTTACGATTTTAAAATGTATGGAATGAGCCATACACACAAAACTTCCACAGTATTTTGTCGCCACCTAACGAATTGATATCGTTGTGTTTTCGGCATGTCTTGCATACGCGGATAGTAAATTTTAATTAACTATTAATAGTGATAGTAATAATTTATTGGAAGATGATGATACAGCTGATGTAGTACACCGAAAAAGATTAGATGACGGTTGCTTGAGAAAATCGATCGATATAATTTTTGTTGCTTGGCTGATAAATAAGTAATATTAAGATGAAATACTTAAGAGCAAATCAAATATATATGTCGGTACTCCGGAATTAAATTGCTTGTTTGTTTATTTATTAGATTTATTTATTTCAATTTCAAAAAAGACATTACCAAGAAAAACTTGATTAATTCTTAATGATGTGATGTTTTCATTTAGAGGAATTTTTTTTTGTAATAAATAATAAGGTTGTAGAGAAAATAATAGGGTATTAGCTATTAAGTGTGGGTCAAGAAGGTGGTATCTACTCAATGATTTACATGTGGTTGATTATTTAATAGAAAGTTGTCACATTTCTTGAAAGACCCTCTGCATAAAATTCTTGCTTTCGCCATTGCAGGCCTTGCCAAGATTGTTTGAGTTAGGAAAAAGTGCTTGGCATTTGTAACCACACTGCGCCGCCCAATAAGAACGTACGATTTTAAAAACACTCAAATATAGTCATAATTTTAAATCTCTAATCTGTGTCTAACAGAAAATATTGGCCCAAAATTCATCCCAAAAAAATGCTATGGCAACACTAAAATTAGATTTTCTATAATATTTTATATGTCAGCCCAAAGAAAAAGTATGTCATGACATTTTAATGATATCAGTCCAAAAAATAGTTGTCGTGCCAGTTTTTTTAGAGTCAGCTCAAACAAAAGTTACTATCACGGTAGTAAAATATACTTTCAGCCCAATCAGACGGTTACTTTAAAAAGATTACACGTTGCAGAACATTAAGCACATAAACAATTAAAGCTTCAATTTAATAATCGTTTTTCTTTCATACGAGTATAAAGCTTCAGAACGAAGCTAAATATCTCACCTCATAATGAGAATGGCCCACATATAGCCACTATGGAAACACACTTTATATCTGAATGGAAGTTGAGATTTTGGGTATTAGTTATCGGTCTCCCTACGATTTTCGAGTAGTTCTGTTCCTAACCTTTGCCAGTGCAAAGTTTTAGGACGATACAATTGGTATATCATGGCGAGAATGGCCCACATATAGCCACTTTGAGAACACACTTTATATCTGAATGGAAGTTGAGAATTTTGGTATTGGTCATCAGTTTTAGAATGATGTAATTGGTACCACTTATATCGTCCTAAAAGTTTGCACTGGTCAAGATTATGACCAGAACTCCTCGAAAATCATAGTGAGATCGATCACCAATACCAAAAACCTCTACTTCCATTAGATATAAAGTGTGTCTTCAAAGTGGCTATATATGGCCAATCTCGCCATGAAGTATCAAATACGAAAATCATAGTGAGACCAATAACCAATACTCAAAATCCCAACTTCCGTTAAGATATAAAATGTGTTCTCAATCGGCTGTATGTGGGCCATTCTCGCCATCAAGTACCAATTATTCGTCCTAAAACTTTGCACTGACAAAGGTTAGGACCAGAACTTCTAGAAAATTATAGTGGAGCCGATGACCAATACCCAAAATCCCAACTTCCGTTAAGATATAAAGTGTGTTCTCAAGTGGCTGTATGTGGGCAACTCTCGCCATGAAGTACCAATTATATCGTCCTGAAACTTTGCACTGGCAAAGGTTAGGAACAGAACTACTCGAAAATCATAGTGAGACCGATGACCAATACCCAAAATCTCAACTTCCATTTATATATAAAGTGTGTTCTCAAAGGGGCTATAACTGAACTCATCGCGGGAATGTTTATTTTTAAATGAGAATATTACGATTATGAATCGGGATAGCAGACGTTGTAATTTTGGTCTTATTAATGCCCGTAGACCGTTTTGCCATAAAACTGAGAATATTTATCGATTCCAAAGATCTCGACGTATTTTGTGTCATGGAAACGTGGCTTACAAATAAGATTAACGACGAATCTGTCTCGCTGAATGGGTACAGCATCTTGAGATTTAACAGAACACATAAAAGGGGTGGAGGAATTTGCATTTAGTATAAAAAATGCCTTTAACTTAAGGCTGTTCATTCGTCCATTTATGGTAAAACTGAAGTTTTGATGGCTGAAATGATATTACCGTCTATGACTGTACTGATTGTAGATTGCTACAATCCATCAATCCCCGTGCAATCCGATTTAGAAGATGTGCAATTCCTATAATCGCATATTTTAAATTATAATCATTTTATAATTGCTTGCGATATAAACTGAAATACGCTTGATAAGTCCTATAAACTTCATAGTCTTTTAAAAGCCAACCATTTAGTTTCAGCCCCGTTCTCACCTACTCATAACCGTCGTACATAGCTGGTTCAATATCTAGCCCCAGATTCAGATTACTTCGGGGTATTGGCGTGTAGTCAACACACTTTGCCTGACATCTCTGACCATAATTTTCTGACCATTTCATATGAAGTCAGATCAAAGCGTGTTAAACTGGACTACAAGCTTATCCATGACTATAGTCTAACTGGAGCTTTTTGCATGCGGCTGATAATGTCAATTCGCTCTTCAAATCCATTTATGATTGCCTGTATCATATTCATGACAATTGTGTGCCAAAAAATGGTTAATTGCCAATCGGCTGCCCCATGGTTTAATTGTCGCAAAGTACAAAAGAACAGGCGATATGAGGAATCTAGAATTATATCGTAAGAACGCAATAGGCTGAGCAGCTTGATAAGGATTTCCAAACCAGAGGATGGAGCGCACACACATGCATACTTCTCTCTCCTTTTGCAGCATAAGTGAATTAGATCTTTCCAAAGCCGTGTGTCTTGTTAAATCATATTCATCCGGTCACGATAAAATAAACATTACATTTCTAAAGAATATTTTACCATACATTGTATCACCTTTGACATACCTGATTAACAGCTGTATCATGCATTCTGAATTTCCTGAAATCTGGAAAATGAACTCTGTGTTTCCGATTGTAAAAAAGAAGGGTATCGATTCTTTAGATAATCTTAGACCGCTTAGTTTAGTTTCCATTTTATCTAAAGTATTCAAGATCATTCTTCGTGATCAAATCATCCAGCATTTAGCTAATTGTAGTTATCTTAATAAATTTCAATCCGGAAAGAACTCATTTGTTGTTCTAATACTGTTGGATTACTCCAAAGCATTCGACTATTTGTTGCTACAGAAGTTGATGCTTTTCTTTAATTTTGACAATAGAGCACTTTAACTTATATTTAGCTACTTAACAGATAGATGTCCATATACCTGTAGGTATATTTCAAGGAACTATACTTGGCCCAACTCTGTTTTCCCTTTTTATTAATGACTTACCACAAGCAATGAAATACTTCAAATATTACATGCATGCTGATGATTGTCAAATTTATCTTCGTGGTGCTAGTGAAAATATATTGAAAACCTTTAACAATATTAATTTGGATCTATCCAATATATGGGCTTGGTCCAAGTCTGAAATTTTCCAGTGATACCCCGATACCCGATATCTTTATTGATGGCGTGAAGATTAAGTTTGCGAATCATGTTAATAATTTGGGAATTTGTATAAATGGCAGGCTCACCTGAGATTCGCACGTTGTTAATGTTTATGGTAAGATCAATTCTACTGTATGTGGTTTGAAGCTTCATTAAAATATCTGCCCTAAAAATGTTCGAATTTTGTTGGTTAGATCATTAGTAATTCCCCACGTACTATATTGCGAATTTATTTTTTTAAGATGCGATTCTACCTCAAGTGCAGCGTTGTGCCGTATTATCTACACCGCGTAGATAATTAATATTTTACACGTGTAGATAATGTAGACAATTAAACAATAAAAAAAATTGAAGTCGACAATGTAGAGAATGTACAAAATGTCGAAAATTATTGTTTCTGTTAGCAATATGCAAATTTACCTGAATTCCTTTGTTAATGGAACCAGTTGGCTTCATTTCTACTTCACATTAAAATATTCGAACTTAAATTTTAAAATGGCAATGATGTTCTCCTATGTAACTATATAATATTTCTGGTATGCTATTCTCGGAATTTCTCGGAATAATAAGAAAAAATAAATATTTCTTGCTAGGGTTTATCTAGCTGGGGTTACTACAATTTTAAAATATTCGAAAAAGCCAGTAGTTAAATTTTTAAACCAAATACAGAGTTTTAAAATTAAAATACTTCGAGCCACGAAACTTCAATGAATAAAATCATCGCCACGCAATAAAATGTCACAGCACAATTTTATGGAAGGATTAATATACGAGCTATCAAATCGCACTGTACCAATTTTATTCCGTAAAAACCAGTCAAAACCAGTCGAACACAGAATCCATTCGTGTGGTCGCCGAATCTGCATGCCGCCCTTTTGTGGATACAGTATTCGTTTCGAATATGTACGTGGCAGTCAGCATTGTACAGAACATTTGTTTCACGGCGTTATGATTATCGATTAACGTTTTATTTGGCCACGTTAAAATATATCTTCAGAAATATTATTTCAAGACGCAAATATCCTCTGGTTTTATTTACTATACTCGAAGTGGATTACATCGACGATTCTGTAGTATATCGATACTACAAATAGCGTATCAAGAAATGCTACAGGATCATGATAAACACCTGTGATTTAAGTTAAGGAAGCTACCGGTGTACGCTTATTTACCAATAACACGAGCTGCTAATTAAATGAGGTACGCTAACTAACCGTGTGATACACGAGAAATAATTGTTGAGTCAAATTCTACAAATAGGCGTATTATTTAATTCATGTTATTGACCCCAGATATGTCCGATATGTCGGGTCATAATGTCGGTTGTGACGGTATACAAGACCTGACAAATTATATATGTGTTTACTATTGGATTGGCTCATAAAAGTAATTTAGAACATACTACAATTTCGTAAATTCAACGGATACTGTCCCAGTGCACGTACTTTATAATCACTAGACATTTGTCCTGGACGAGCGATTACATAACGAGTTCGTACAATATAGAAGATTAGGTAAATGAGAAAATGCCGAAAATTCTAAACAGCCTAAGCCGAACAGTCCATTAAATAAATTTTGCCGCAAAAACTTAAAACTAATGGTGGTTTTTGTCAACGTCAATTTAGTTTGAGTATTTTTTCGAATTTATTATGTTTTCGAAAAAAAAAACACAATGACGTAAGTACAATGACGTCGGGATATGTTTTTGAAAACTATTGGTCTAGGTCGATTTACAGTGCGTTCTTAGGTTAAGGAAATTGTATATGGAATGAATGATTCCAAATTCGGAAAAAATCAAAATCGCAAACACAGGAACCCTCGTGTCAAATCTTCTCCTGGACAAAAAGAGTTCTTCATCAAATTTTTGAACAATTTTCCAAAATAATTTCCCATTATGTCGGAAATGACACAAACAAATTGAACCTGGGTCAACATTTCGTGGTTTTAAACCAATTATATGGATTTTATAAAGAAATGTGCAATGAAAACCAGAAGCAATATCTTGGAATTAAGGCATTCACAGACTTTTTCAAAGACAAAACCCAGCCTATTCACTGGCTAGTGCGCGCGTAAGGAGCATTTAAATGATAAGGCCAAAGCTTTGCTACGTTAAATGCTACACAAATTTATTTGAAAACCATTGTTGACGCCATAATTTTACAATTTACAACTGTGCTGGTCATCAAGCTACCACTTACTGGTCCACTGAAATGGATTGTGAACTATCAGCCTCAAGATTTGTTTCCTGTATTATTTACTATCTGGGAAGACATTGCTTTACAAACAATTTTCCAATATTTCAGATGACTGTATATGTCAAAATCGCAATATTACTTTGGATAATGCTCTACTAATCTTCGCTAACATGCATGGAGTACACAAAACCAACCAACAACTCAAATATGTTTTACAAAAGAGCAAACTCAAATGGAATGCGGTTCCGTACATAGATGCATTGAAAGGAAGTTTAAAAATAAAGTAATTGAATTTCCTGTATATAAGCCTGAGCCATATGAAGCAATTCAGCTCAATCGTGAGTTCAATTAAATTTTAATGGAACTCATTTCAGGACCTCCCAAGGAGATGCAGAAACGTGGTCCCTATTTTAAATTATTCACAGTTGAACACATCCACAAGCACATGGTGTACTTACGGATTAGCCCAAAAAATAGAACCATCTCCAGGATTTAAAGGGGTATTATAACTTTCACAACATTTAAAATTCGCAATTTGAACTGGAAACTGTGAGTTGGGAACCTCGTACTAAAAAAATTAAGAAAACATCAGAAAAACAATAATCTACATTGTCTACGAATATTCTACATACTCTACGAATTTTTGACACTAACAAATCGACCATTCCGAGTTACGCGTAGACGCACAACACTGCTTACATTATATAAAGTCATTAATAATCGAGTTCCTTTATATGAGAACATGAAATTTGGGTCTAATCGAAATGGTAAAAAATACTGCTAATCGTTCAAATATTTACAACAAATCGCCTCTGTTTACCTGTTTTACAATTTGGAATGAGGTTCCGGAGCTATGCTTTATTCTTTATGCTGAATAAATAAATAACTATGTGGGCCTATTTGGCAAAGGTTAGGACTAGAACTCCTCGAAAATCATAGTGAGACCGATTGACCAATACTCAAAATCTCTACTTCCATTAAGATATGAAGTGTGTTCTCAAAAAGGCTATACATATGTGGGCCATTCCCGCTTTTCAGTCATGATAGTATTTACAATTGTTAATGGTATTACCAGCGTCAAAAATTTAATTTTTTGGAATATAAATTTGGGTCAACTTCACAAAGGTTAAAATGAGTGAGTTATACACTGTAAATTAGTTTTTTTTAAAAGTTTAATAGTTATTCAAACTTACAGTGGGAAATTGATAATATCAAACATTCAAATCCACCGTTCGGAAAAGTTTTTTTCTACAAAATGATCCTCATTGATAAACTGACCCTATGTACCTTCATGCTGCTACCCCGAATTTTAAAGCCCGAAATTTTAATATTTTACTTCTGACAATATCAAAGCAAAAAAAAAATCAGTGGAATTATCTGAATATACTCGCTTGAATATCGCCTCACATTCACGAGACACAATTCACTTGTCGTATGCCGTCGTAGTCGCCTGCGAATATCGCCTCACAGACGATTCACGAGCATTTGTCGCATTCCACAGGATTCGTTGAACAATAAAGTTTTGACTACAAAACTTAGATATTTCTAGAAAAATAAATTCCATCTGGAATTTCCTGAAGTCTATTCTGAAAATCTCTCAGTTTGTAGTGAAAACTTCAACGAACCCGAAGGTATGTGACAAGTGTTCATGAATCGTCTATGAGGGATTTAAGCGACTTTAACCTGATAATTCCAAATACAGTTGAAAATCTCTCAGTTTGTTTCTCTCAGAAAACTTCAACAAATCCGGTGGTATCTGTCATGTGCTCGTGAATTTAATATGCAACGCGTATTAAGGTATTTCGGATGGTCGTAATTGCGATATCTTAAGTTATTGTGGATTAGCGTAGTTACGAATTTTAGTATTCGGCCACATTTATAATCCCGAGAATCGTTGGGGTCGAGTATATATGAACTTTCTGTTGTATGTTGGAGACAACACGTAGGGGGCCGATTAAAGAATTACGAATTACGACAATTTGGGCGGGTCAATTTTGAAATGGAATAAAACAAGGTGTTTGTGAGATTTTAACGAAATTCTTGTTTTATTTGAAAGGCCCACGTATGCCATTATTTATGGAATATAACGGTGGCACGGGTTCGAGGGGTCCAATTTTGAATGACTCTGCCGCATAGATCCGGTTGAATTTGATTTATGGTATTGGGTATGTTATTGGCATAATCCTGCGACTTAAGGAAAATTCACAAGAAAAAGTCCAGCGGGGTCAAATCGCATGACCTTGGGGGCAAACTCACGTCACCTCTGTGAGAAATAAGCCTACCCTCAAATCGTTCATGCAGAATGTTCATTGTTGCCTCTGCTGTGTGACACGTAGCCCCGTCCTACTGGAAACACATTTCGTCTACCTGCATATTGTTCAATTTGGGCCAAAATAAATCGGTTATCATCATTGTGTAGCGCTCGCTGTTGATGGTGATGGCCTCGCCAATGTCATTTTAAAAAAAGTACGGACCAGAGACGCCGCCGGCCTTAAATCCGCGCTAAACAGTAATTTTTTGTGAATGTATTGCCACCTGGTGAACGCGGCAAATTTGCTTATTAACATAGCCATCCATTGAAAAATGCGCCTCGTCGCTAAATATTATTTTTGGGCCAAAATTGGGATTCTCTTCCAAACGCTCCAAAGCCCAGTCAGCGAACAAACAGCGTTGTCTATGGTCATTAACATCGAGCTCCTCGATCAGTTTGATCTTGTATGAGTGTAGGCCTAATCGTGTAACTTGTCATGGTGATTTGGCATCACTGACTGAAAAAAAACACCAAATTAAACAGACGCCACCAAAACAACATGGCCGCCACAGGCTGCCAACATCGATCCGCCCAAATTGAAGAACCCTTTATTTTGCGTTCTCGAAATTGTCACTAATATACAGGGCCATACACTTATATGCCTATTATATAGATCGACAATGAATACCTATACTTGGTTAAGTTTCCGGGACTTGTATAGTTTCTGGGATCCATAAATTAAAATCTGTCATATTTGGGTGATACAGATGAGAACCTATATCGTCAATCTCAATATATAGATCTAACTGGGGTTTTTGGGGTGAGCAGCAACCATTAAGGTGAGTCGATACCAACTAGTTCGGTTTCCGGAACTCATGGTTTCTGGGAATCATAAAAAACAATCTCTAATATTATGGGCCATACATATAGAGGCCCATAGCGCCAATCGCAACATATGGATTAACCTTGGATTTGTAGGGTAACAACCATTATTAAAATTCGATACCAACTTGTTCGGCTTGATGACTAGTCGTTCCGTCTATTGAGATTAGCACTATAGGTCTACATGTGTGTGGCCCGGTATATTACCAAAAATCCCAAGTTGATCCGTATATTGGGATTGGCCCTATAAACTCATATCAGTTTGGCCCATGTTTTACAAATTTAATATATGGTTCCCACCAACCATGAGTTCCTGAAACAGAACCAAACCGAATTGTAATTATAACCATTAATAACAATAAAATCCCAAGTCGTACCGTATTTGAGACTGGCGCTATAAGGTAAAGCTAAGGAGAAATTAATCAATTTTTATTTAAAAAATTATCTAATGTTTGTTGCTTCATTTTAAATGAAATAGGTTTTGAAATGACGCCAACTGGGCTCCCGAAACTAAGCTTAATAATTTTGTATCATTTTCATTAAGGACATATCGTTGAACCTCTTCCGTTAAAATTTGGTCATTCTCACACAAAGCTTCTTCATCAATAGCTAAATAGATTATTCACATAAAGCGCTCCTATTATGTTTTGCAATTCGACTATTTGAATTGGGTCCTGGTTTCCCCATGAAGAGATTCCCCATGAAAATGCACAGTTACAAAAGCATTTTGTTACAGTGTCCGATTTGATATTGTTCACTGCATCTTTAATAAAATAAATTGCATCCAATATGTTTATCCGTTTGGACAAATCCGAAACCTTGGACGCCGTATCCATTACCAATAAAAGCTTTTAAAGCTACTGCCTTCGGTAATGATATTTAAAATTTGCGATGATTCCTCCGAGGTTGCAAGATTGTGGTGGTGCAGGATGGAAAGAATATAAGCTTTATATTCCAATATTCAACTTCTGGATGACAGGTAGCATTGTCTAGGAATAAGATAATATGTCTTCTTCCTTTAACCATCTCGTTATTCAAATCTCGTACAATTTCTTCGAAAATACTGGGAAATGGTTTGACATCGAAGTTTTTAAATGCTCTTGGCTTGTAGATTTTTTATTGTCCCATTCATAAAAGTAATCAATGCGACGGTCAGTCGTTCCTTACATATTTCCTTCCGAAACACTTTTCCCCTTTAAATGAAAAAGTTTTATTCGGAAGTGCTCGATAAAATAAACTCGTTTCGCCTGCGTTCGCTATATCTGACATATCATAATCCAATATTATGTCTTTTAGCTTGGTGTGTCAAGCATTTACGTTTTCAGGATCGACGACCCTAGCTTCCCTTGAAATTAATTCATTAATTAAAAGCCATTCTGGCCTGATTCTGTCATTTGAATTGCCTGATACTTTTCCTGGAGGGTTAAATTATTTTATATGACCATTTTCAAGGTTGAGGTGCCTATTTGAAAAGAAAAGTTCATCTGGTAATGTTTGCACTTACTTTTGCTAACACAAATATTTCACTTTTCCACGTAAATTAAAAAATATTGAACAAACTACATTTGTGTATTGAAACTGGATCTATGAGTTCATTTTAATGTAATTAATTTTTATAAAGTTTTATAAACATCCATGATTGTACGTAGATTTGCAATTTACATATCCGACAATTTTCCTGCGCCCAACATCACGTGACACATTCAACCAATCAGAAAGGACTTCTTTGGAGGCGATTTTTATTAACATAATGTTTTTTAAAAATATTGTTTATGTATGTATGTGTGAAAAACTGCGCCGAAAAATCGTCGAATTTATAAATCATCGATAATACAGCGTCCGCCGAATTCACTGGGGCAAGCTGCCTCGCTGAAAAATCGTTGGATATGTAAATCCAAATTGTACGTAATTTGTGATTCCCGGTGAAGTAAACGTTTGACTGTTTTCTTTTTTGCTTAGTGTTTTCGTAATAAATTTTTAGTTTTAGTGTTTCCATATGAACAATTTATAAGTACAATATATTTCTCATAGATGTCAGTGTAAATGTTCGTCTGTTCACATACATCTTAAGAATTTTTAATTTTTTCGTTGATGAAAATTTATTCTGGGTTTCTCATTTTCAATTTGGTATATTTTGGTAATTCGGACTGGAAAATCGTTTCGGGTTCCGGGTGTAATACGTTTCTAGTATTAGCAAGTTTAGTTTAGTAGAAAACTAAATTACGGAAGTAAGTTTTCCGATTTCGACAAGTGTCACTGTAGTAGCCAACTAAAAGTATGTTTTTTAAATTATATTTGAAGATTATTAATTTAGCTGTGGATTAAATCCAGTAAATACCATCAGGTTCTGTAAAATAGGGGGAGGTACTGCGAACCACGCGGTTTACTTTTAAAACAGGATAATCTTGCTTTCCCCGAATTGACCCTTATATTATTGCTTTTACAGGTAATAGAAATTAAATATTTATATAAAGTCACGACTTTCCACAAACACTAAAACTTAAAATATCCAACTTCCTTGACATAATTGATCGAACTTACTAGGAACACGAAATCTTTTAAAACACAAGCCGACAAAAACACGGTACAGCATCAATAATTCAAGAACTTAGGAATAATTATCTTATCCTTTCAAATGTCAAAATATTATAATTATGCGTCACGTATTTCAAAGAAATGTTACAGCATAACACACGTCTAACTTAAATTTTAAATTATTCTTTTATGTAAAACGAAAAGCTTAATTCTACGAAATTATGTAATGAAGGTTAAAGGTTAACATTACAAAAGATTTTGAAAACTTCAAGAAAAGTATTTTTTATTCAATTAAATTAATTTTGTACAAAAAGCGTAACGTAAAAAAAATTGGAAGCTCTTTAAATTTTAAATACTGACTTAGTAACAGTAGTGGAGGACTGGAAATCATATAAAACGATGGCAGTGAAGTATGTCCCAAATTCACAGTAAATGCACTGTTAAAAAAATTCTGATAATAATTTTGAGTGAAAACTAGAAAATAAACTCAAAAGAGTTTATTTTACATTCTTCATAATGGTCCGGAAAATTCTCAGTTTTAAGTATAGAAAATTTGAGTACCAAACCACTATGTGAAAATTAGACGATAACACGATAGCCAGAAGACATATAAGACAATCAAGTGAGCTCAAGGACATTTGTTACGGTAAATTAAGCCAATCCGTTCGGTATGGGTATCTTAAGTTTAAATAAATTGCTAAAATCGTGCAGGTAATCCGAAAATGCCTATACAAGGAAACACAATGAAGTGAATCAAGTTTCCGAATCGGGAAAGGGGTATCCATTTTGGTTCTGCTAAATCAAGTCGATTTTATCAGTTTGAGTAATTTTTGTTAAAATAAATTTTGGATATCGTAAACTTTGTCGGAATATTCATCCTTGGGTGACAAAATCAAATGAGTTAACTGCCATTTCCCAACAGAGAGTTGGAATATCCTATTTAGTTGTGGCAAATGAAGACGATTTTATTGGTTTGAATAAAATTTGTTTTGATTAATTCTGGATATCTTACGGTGACAGAATCCTGGATAGGTACGACTTTTTGCTCTCGCAATTCAAATCGATTTTATTGGTTTGAGTACTTTTAGTTTAGATAAATTTTGGATATCGTGAAGTTTGTCGGAAAGTTCCGCTATGTGCAAATGTTAGCTTCCAGTTACAACATTTGCACATAGTAAAATTGTCCGACAAAATCTACGATATCCCATAAAATCGATTAAATTAGCAAGAACGAGAACTACTATAAAATCGATTAAATTAGCAAGAACGAGAAATGATCCATATCCCCTAGATAAGGAAATGGCTCTTGCTTTATATAATTGTGTCAACCTAAAGCTAACATTTGAACATAATGGAATTTTCCGACAAACTCTACGATATGCAGAATTTATCTAAACAAAAACTAGTCAAACCGATAAAATCGATTTGGTTTGCGGGTATTAACGTTGAGGTTAATAAGCACAATTATCTGGAAGGTGGGAATTACCGGAGGTCGCAATATAATACTCGTTTGTATAAACACAGGCTTTGATCTTTATAGTCAAGATACAACGGGAGTGATATGTTTTGAATCGTTTAAAGGATTCGATCAGGTCAATAAAGTGGTTTCAAGCGAGTAGAGGCAATTCGCCCATATAAAAGGGGACAAAAAGTAGTAAGACTTTTTAATTTAAATTTCGCGCGGAAAACCATTCGTCGAAATATTTTTTTTTCTATGTTGGTATGACTGTCAGTGACATCTGTGCCAAATGTGACATCAAAATAATCGTTAGTGTTTAGTATACGCTTGTCTTTCTGAAGTACAAAAAGTGCATTCGGCGATTTTTACAATGAGTGAAATTATTCAACAAAGAATTTCCATTAAATTTTGTGTGCGGAATCAATTTTGTGGTGCCGAAACGTTCAGAATGTTGCAAAAGGCCTTCGATGATAATTGTATGTCGCGAGCAAGTATTTTTGATTGGTACAAATTGTTCAAAGAGGGTCGAGAACGTGTTGACGACGAACCACGTCTAGGACGGCCATCAACATCAACTGATGATCAACACGTTAATAAAATCAAGGAATTGGTGCTCGAGAATCGACGATTAACAGTCAGAAACCTTACTGGCATCGTTTAAATATCGGAAGTATCAGTGAAAACCATTTTGAAAGATCATTTGGGCCTAAGAAAAGTGAAAGCACGATTGGTTCCAAAATCACTCAATTTTTTGGAAAAACAGCGTCGCGTTGACGTTTGTGAAACAATGCTTTCCGACTACCAGGATGTCGTGAAACGTATTATAACTGGCGATGAGTCTTGGATCTATGCTTAAGACCCGGAAACTGACGATCAATTGGCCGAATATCGTGCCAAAGGTGAGCCGAAACCGAAAAAACCACGTCATAACAAGTCAAAAATCCAGGTGATGTTGACAGTTTTCTTCGATTATCGAGGTGTGGTGCACTCCGAATTCCTTCCGACCGGCCAAACTGTCAACAAGGAATACTATTTGAGAGTTATGCGTTGTTTGTGCGAAGCTATTCGTAAAAAGAGGCCGGGATTATGGGTCGACAACTCATGGTTTTTGCACCACGATAATGCTTGGTTTTACGTGATTTTTTCGCCAAAAATTCAACCCATATCGTTCCGCAACCACCGTATTCGCCTGATCTAGCACCGTGTGACTTCTGGCTGTTCAGCAAGCTCAAACGACCGCTCCGGGGAGACCGTTTTGAGTCAATTGACGACATTAAACGTGAATCGCTACGCGCATTGGAGGCTATTTCGGAAATGGACTTTAACAACTGTTTCGAGGATTGGAAAAAACGTTAGCACAAGTGTATTGAGGCCGGGGGGGAGGATTACTTTGAGGGGGACGAAATAGATTTGGAGAAATAAATAAAGAATTTTAAAATTATGAACGAAGTCTTACTATTTTTTGCCCACAGTATTACCCATTCATTTAAACGTTCTCTCGAATTCTCAATTTTTTATTTACTTTGTATGTCATTCCGATTTTATTTGTAATTTATATTTCGACTAAAGGCTAGAATCTAGGATTTTGCCCCCAACCAAATAAATGCCTTGTCCAAAATAAAACGTACGTGTTAAAATTTTGTCGACATATAATGAGGCTACAATTTGACTTCTTGTACGGCGAAAGGCCTATGTATGACGAGATTTGTCCGATTTTTCTGCGTTTAGATACATATAAGTGAAGTTGTTATCGCCAAGGTCATGCTGATGTGGTAATTGAGAATGGAGTAGTCTGGCTTTGTAACGAAACGTAACACCATTCTGTTCCAAACTTTGAATTGGTTTATCCCAAAATAATAAAATATGCACTGCGCCCTAAAGTACTTTAATTTACATCGCCCATTTATTAAGTTTAGTATAAAACTCCGAACCGGTTCTGAATAATTAGCATTTGATGTTAGAATCCAGTCTTAATAATCCGCATGTTTAAAAAATCTCTAAGATTTTGTTAATCGGCTCCTACGAATAACACTGATATGGTCGAAGTGATTCGAGATTAAAATGAGATAGAGCGCGTATGGTTAGTAAGATTGGTTCCTTACATCAAATGTTAATTCCGGACCACTACGATCAAATCTTGAATGGTCTCAGTGTTTTTGAAAAATTGTGTCCAAAAAGTAATATTTATCTGAGTCCGTGATGTTTCTAATCAAAAATAGGGCACGACTTTACTTGGAAAATATGGCGGAAATTTATAACTTATACAGGGTGACTCTTATTTAAGTACAATACATTTTGGAGGTGATGGAGGACCGCAATGTGAACAAAAAATAATATGAAAACACATATCCTATCTGTGACCGTTATAGAGATAATCAAGGTTCTACTGTAAAATTACATAGTAGAACCTTGATTGTCTCTATAACGCTGTCATATTAACAAATTTCCAGTGCGATCATGAATAATTTTTCGATCTGGGCCCATAACAAGCCAATATTAGCAGTGTTGTGCGTCTACGCGTAATTCGGAATTGTCGACATGTTGGTGTCGAAAATAGCGTAGACAATTAATTTTGGTGTAGAAAATGTTAACAATTCGTCGAGTATGTAGAATATTCGTACCCAATGTAGATTATTGCATTTTTGTTGTATTATCCACTGGTTTTCACGAGGTTAATATCTCACAGTTTTCCAGTTCAAAATACGAATTTCCAATGTTGTGAAAGTTAAAATTCAATTTTTATTCATTAATATACTACTGTCAAATTTTGAGCAAGGCGTCATTTAGTTTGTGTTTGACAGCCATTGAATTCAGACAACCTCGTGAATTTTAACGAAAATGGAAAAACGTGAATTTCGTGTGCTGATTAAGCATTATTTGTGCGTAACAAAATCATCAAGGAAAGCAAGAAAATGCTTGATAAATACTATGGGGACTCTGCACCATCAATTTCAATGTTATTGAAGTGGTTTACTGAGTTCCGTTGTGGTCGTGTGACTTCGAATGATCAGGTCGCTCAAAAGAGGTGGTCACGCCGGAAATAGTCGTTAAAATCCTTACCCTTATGGAATGATATTGGACGACCGGAGAATGGAAGTCCGTGAGGTGACTGAGACTGAATGCATTTCAATTTGTGGGTACACTACATTTTACATGAATGTTTGGACATGCAAAGAAAAGTGATGTTCCACACGTGCGTGGTCACCATGGCATAAATCCATAAATCTAGATTTAGCCCCTGTGGCTATTTTCTGTTTCCGAACCTGAAGAAATGCCTGAGCGATACGAGATTTGGGTCTAACGAAGAGGTCGTCACTGAAACAGACGCCTATTTTGGGGGCCTTGAGAAACCTATTATTTGGAAGGAATAAAAAATTTGGAAAATTCGTGTATGAAGCTTATTAAACTTATCGCCTTTTAAGTGTCGCAGGGTATCCACGAGGAGAGGTAAGGAAATCAAAATTTTAGTTTAAGTGAAATCCTTTTACTTTGCACATAAGTTCGTTGGATGCAACTTAAAAAACAAATAACTGCTGAACACGAGTTCACTTTAGTTTTAAACGTTTAGAAATTCTAACCGCGAATTGGGAATTGGGATTACATTAAATAATCAAGTGCTTAACTGATCGTATCCTGGTGTGGATACAAACTGTTACGTATTATTAAATTCGCCTTTAGGCATGCCAAAACGTTGAAAATCGTCAAACGCAATTAAGTTACAGAATTTTAGAAACCAACATGTTTTTGGTTCTAATACATCTAAACGAAGCATGCTATTCATTCGAACGAGATTTAAATCGAGTTTTCTCTTTAAATAGTTTTAAAGCTCTATCGGCGTGCTAAACTCATGGGCCGACCCATCTTTCATGTCCAGTACTATAGGCTGGCATGGAGCTATGCAATGCGCAGATGGTAACTTAAATCGGTCCTATAGCCGTACGTCTTCGATTTGGCAGAAATTGTGTAAAGTAAGACGGGAAAATCAACCGCTAAAGAGCAGGGAGTGCTTCGGCCCCAGAAAACATTGGATGGATTAAAAAACAAAAAAAAACACGAAGTAAATCACCAGAGTCAGGTTAATGAAAAGGACCAATGGACAAAGCCATTCCTCGAAGTTTTTGCGCCCGGATCTACATTTTTTTGGGCTGCACAATAATAGCAGTTAGCGAAATTAGTAATAGCTACTATTTGCTAGAATGAAACGAATTTTTGTAAGAGCCCTTCCATACAAGTATGCGATTTTATTAAACGAGATATTTATTCGAATCAGAAATCATGACAAAGACAAATTTAAAGTTTGCAGAACGAATTGAAAAGAAATGTGGTTTGAACTTTATTTCCAAAACTCATGAATCAAATCAGAAAAATGAGTATAAAGCAAATAATTTCAGCAAATCGCATGATATGCAAGGGTCTCAAGATTTTTTTAAAATTGTTGTTACTTCTCCAAATAAAAAATCACTACCGTCTAAAACTCCATGCTATATTCATGATGCTGCTCATTATTCATCAAACTGCGTATATAAATAAAAGTTATTTATTATTGACGTGGCGTGTTGGTTCAATTACAAGTTTTTCATGGTAATCTATTTTAATTCTTTTGTCTTGCAACGCTGTACAAATTGGTAATTTCTGTTCAAAAACATAAAATTTCGAAAAAATACTCGAACTAAACTAAACAGTTAAACAATTTTGTTTTGAAATTGTTAAAGTTTTAACTGCCATCTGCAAAACCCAGAAATACTGGCAGATCAAGAACCATCAGCGCCACCCGCCTCCAGTAATTCAAATCAAAATATTTTTTTACAAGTTTTGTACTAAAATTTCACAGAGTATTCGGCTTAAATCTGGCAAAAATTTTCGACATTTCCTTATTCGAATAATCTTCCTATAGTCGTGGTACGCTAATACACGGGGCACCATTTTTTCTCAGCCAAGTATCTACTAAAATTTGTTTCCACTCTTTAAAATTAGTACACATCTCATAGGTGAGAATATCTAATGATTTTAAAATAGCAATGCACCTATTAAGTTCCTAAGCACCTACGTTTATAAGTTGTATTTTCGGAATTATATTATGTTCTAAGATACTACCAGATTTGGTATTCCGTCTCGTCCGGACCTTTGGTTGACCGGTGCTTTTAATGTTGGGACAACCGTTTAACGATTCCATTCCACTTTCGTAAATTGGCTTCATTGATAATCATATCGACGTTATGAGGCTATATTCGCTGCTATGAAAGAAATTCTCTTCGCAATGCCGTCTGTTGTGCATATCGTTGTAAAGGGTACTGGATCAACCTTCATTATAACCAAGTTTAAGCAACGCTGTAATACGGCATCGACAACACTGAATATTAGAGATGTAGCAAGGTTCCACTATATACACCGGATAAATGTATATGAAGCTAGATCGATACACAGTCCGAACTATCGTGAGAGTTTACTAGCCCAGCCCGCAAAAATGTCATGACATTTCTCAGTAGCCTAGTCAGACCTAAACTCAGCATTTCCATGAAGCTAGTAGCTCGATACCCAGCCCGAAGAAAACGATAGCCACCCTTAACTATCACTATTGTGAAAGTTTACTATCCCAGCCAAAAAAATAACATTATCGCGACCGTAAAGTATCATGATAATCTGTCGTGACATTTATAGCATTCAGAACGAAATTTTAAAAATTATTTTTTTTGTATTTATAAGTTACTTGTATACTTAATTCTGTGACTAACATCCTTTCCTAACTAACCTTATCTGTTAAGGATGCAGGCAGGGCCTGGGCCCGCATGATGCTGAAATATTATTCGCATTCAGATATAATTTGTTATTTGATTGTTGATATTTCAGGATTATGGTAACGTACCTAGGATCGCCGTTATGGCTGGCCTGTACGCCTCTATAATATCATATCATATCATAAGTTACTTGTATACTTAAATTAGTGAGAAACCGAGCGGGCCCTAACTTGAAAAGGACAATGCAGAAACTCATTTATAGTACTACGTGTTTGAACTATAATGAAGTGAGCATGAATTTTGAGCCCGAAATTTTAACTTGAAGTTGTGATCACAAACAAACGGATTATAAACTCTACGTATATAAACTCAAGTTGGAGTTATCAGTCTGGCATTTAACATTTTGACAGAATCGGACAAGGAAGTCTAATCAACGGGAAGTGGACAATTATAACGTATTATAGTCTTACACTTTACAAAACTTTTCTAGTCAAAACAGGTGGTACGCCAACTGTACAGGGTAATCTACTCCCACACGAAACAAGCTCAACGGATTCTGGGGCGAGCCAGTCATTGCGAAACCCGTTCATACTAAGCTCAAGAATCTCTAGTTCATCACCTAAACAAGTGCATCCCGCGACTCAGCAGGAGTCAGCAGGAGCACTAGAGCTACCTATGAAACAGATGAAGATGAATTGGCGTATGAAACGAGTTTTATACGAAGACAAATTAAAACTCAACGTCAGAACAAAAAAAGAAGAGCAGAATCTTGTTGTAATCTTGTTGTAAGAAAACCACAACCCCAACGACCTGATCATCCACGTACCTATCAAGAAAGAGAGACCGCTGAAATCAGTTAATACATCAATCGTAATTAACAAAGGAAAAGCGCAGGGAAATCAATCAATACATAAAGAGATACCACCTCCACCCATTAACATACTTAATGTTAGTGAATATGAAATAATTAAAAAAAAACGAATGCAACCAATTAAAGCCATGGCCAGAGGGCTACATCATACATGCCCAAAGGAAGAAATAATTAAGGAACTTAGCCAGAAAGGATTCAAAATCCTAAATGCTATGAACATACTAAAGTAAAAGGGCACTGAAAACGCAAACGATGAAAGAGAAACAACCGAAGGTGGCCTCCCTCTTTTATGCTAACATTTGATAACGTTGAGAGCATTGATAGGATATATGGAATGAAAGCAATCGTGAATTGTAAAATTAAGATTGAGATTTAAAAAGAACACTATTAGAATGCCACAACGCTACAACTGTCAGGCGTATCACCACACACGCAAATACTGTAATAGGGAGGCCAGAAAAGTATGCAAATGAGCATATTGCCTTATGCAAATGAGCATATAGCGAAAATCCCAATATGCGGCCGATATCAAAATATTTATCAGAGTTAGTGGCATCATGGCGAGTCAAAATCGAAGGTCAAATCTTGAGGCACTCTATAGGTTTGAGAGAATTATTTACTTTTTGTATTTTCTTCAAATTTCGTATGGTGGTGGGCCATGTGCAAATTACCAGAAATAACCAGATTTTTATCAGAGTTAGTGGACATCATGACAAGTTAAAAACACAAGTCAAATCTTTAGGCGCTCTTTAGATTTGAGAGAAATATTAATTTTTGTGTTGAGTGTTTTCTTCAAATTTCATGGTGGTGGTGGGCCTTATGCAAATGGCATATAGCGAAAATCCTAAAATACGGATGATATCCAACCTTTTATCAGAGATAGTGGACATCATGACGAGTCAAAATCACAAGTCAAATCTTTAGGCGCTCTTTCGATTTGTGAGAAATATTAATTTTTGTGTTGAGTGTTTTCTTCAAATTTCACTCTTTAGATTTGAGAGAAAAATTAATTTTTGTGTTGAGTGTTTTCTGCAAATTTCATGGTGGTGGTGGGCCATGTGCAAATGGCATATAGCAAAAATCCTAACATACGGATGATATCCAACTTTTTATCAGAGATAGTGGACATCATGAAAAGTCAAAATCACAAGTCAAATCTTTAATCACTCTATAGGATTGAGAGGATTATAAATTTTTTATTGCGTATTTTCTTCAAATCTCATATGGTGGTGGGCCTTATGCAAATGAGCATATAGCGAAAATCCTAAAATACGGCTGATAACCAAATTTTTATCAGTGTTAGTTGACATCATGATGAGTCAAAATCACAAGTCAAATTTTAAGGCGCTCTTTAGATATGAGAGAAATATTAATTTTTGTGTTGAGTGTTTTCTTCAAATTTCACTCTTTAGATTTGAGAGAAAAATTAATTTTTGTGTTGAGTGTTTTCTGCAAATTTCATGGTGGTGGTGGGCCATGTGCAAATGGCATATAGCAAAAATCCTAACATACGGCTGATATCCAACTTTTTATCAGAAATAGTGAACAACATGACGAGTCAAAATCACAAGTCAAATCTTTAGACGCTCTTTAGATTTGAGAACAAAATTAATTATTTTATTGAGTATTTTCTTCAATTTTCATATATTACCGTTTGTACTCATTTATGTAATATTGATTTATATTAATTTTAGCGGTTACCTATTTTAGGGTTACCTGATGAATGAAATTTTTTTTATTTTTCCTGGGATGAAAAACTGGGATAACTTCACATATTTTTCTCCCGCAGATTTACATAATTACCTTAGTAATTAAGATTTGACAGATAAAAATAAAAAAATAAAGCTCTCCATTATGTGAAGCTCTCGATGGTATAAAGCTCAATTATAATAAAACAATGTTTTCTTGAGATTTTAAAAGCTTTCAAATTTAATTATTTCGTCCAATTAAACTAATAAGGTAAATAGCTCAGCAATAAAATACCGGATGTCTTTAATTTCGAAAATTTTTTGTATTAAAGCAATCAAACAGAACTCTTAAATTTTCAACAATGGGTTATACAATATTTAATGTATGGACCAAAATAAACATTTTATTTTATAAATCAACACAGTATAAGGATATTTGGGATATTTAAAAAAACTAACTAAATGATATTTAAAAATACTAAAGTATTTGCATAATCCTTCATTTATGTGAACAAAATAATCTAAAAAGGGCTCTCTTCTCTCTAAATATTCTAATTTTGGGGCGAAAAAGGATAATTTTAAATTTGGGGTTGGCAAAATAAATCGCAGCCGAAAATAGATTTTTAACGATTTGATAAGGTTTTTGGGCAATCTTACTATACGAAATTTATAAATGTCGAATAAATATATACACAGCTAAGTGCCTCCAAATACAAAAATTAACAATCTAAAAATTATCAAACACCCACAATCATATTGTTAAGCTTCTACATCTTCAAACAATGTCGAAACGTAACTTTTATTTTGTGCTTTCATTTAATTTGTACAACAATTATATTATTCACAACTTTTATCCGTTTTTAATGACATTTCATAATGTTAATTAAATTCAGCAGCGTTAAAAAAAATAATAACACTTAGGCGTTTGATATATGATACAATGTACAGTGTGATAAAACCATCATTGTTTTTAATCAGCTCTAGTGCTAAATCCCCATCAACGTACTATGTCCATTAAAGTAGAAAGCTTTGCAAAGTTCGATTGCACAACAAAAATAATTTAATTTAAAAATAAAATATTTGTCCAATAAAAATAAGCACAAAAACAGTTCAATCGATAATCCTATAAATAAAAAGTTTTACAAACACGGGGTGGTTTAATCAAAACATCTCAGAATTGCGGATAACCAAGAAAAGCTCTGGGATATAACATTTGATTTTAAAATAAATATTCAAGTTAACAAACAAATTGTAAATTATTTTTGATGGCCATAGGGAATACATAATGTCGAAACATAACAAAATAATACGGAAATACATAACAGATGCTGTATTATGTTTTTGAGATTGGAACTACGGTCATTGGATTTGCGGTACAGCACAAAGTCACTACACATCTCTATATATATATAAATCGCGTGTCACGATGTTCGTACACAGTAATCTCCGAAAACGTCCAACCAAAGCATTGGAATTAAAAGCACTGAATTTTCAAGGAACAGAGTACTGAATCCAGATTGAAAGTACTTTTGCACTGGACTCATATCAAAATAGCATTTTGCAGGACCGTAATTTTAATTAATGCCTTCTTACATTCCCTACAGTCGCCCTCGTTAGCTTAGTAAGTAGACGGCTTGCTCTGTTGTTCAGGGGTCCCGGGTTTGATTGCAGATGGTGACCAGTATAAAAAGTTGCGACTTGGTGTTTTTAACGTGTCATATGTTATTTACCTATATACACTCCGCGACACTTGATTACCCTCATTTGAAAATTCTCCATAAAACCTAAGATAATGTGGTGAATTATTTGAAAATTTTTCATCATCTTGGTTTCTATCTTATTTAACGACACTTGATGTCGTTATGTTGGCCGTTTCGTCACATAACATGCATTTTAAATATTTTTGGCATATTTTAGCCCTAAGTGCCCTTCTTCACCACATCTCCTGCAGAGATTTGATCTATCCACTTCGCTTCTACAGTTCCATGACCGATGGCCATACCCGTGGCATTTAAAGCATCTAGTCAGCTCTTTTTTTCCCCGGATTCGGCAAGAAACCCAGCCGATTCTAACTTTACCCACATCTAGCACTTTCCCAACCATAGTGTTAGGGAGGCTAACAACCGCTGACTGCGTTCCTCGGTAGGCCTTCGTGAGTGACTTAACAATACAGACACCTTTCACCCCATCAAACTGTGCTTCCAGAGCCTCTATCACCTCTTCAGACGTGGTAACCTCGTCCATGTCTTTGATCACCAGTAACGCCTCCTGGGTCAAAGTTTTAACCGTCGCATTGCCCCCGATCGCTTTCGCTAATTGCTCTCGAAATATTGCGGTCTTCGGCTGGTCTCTTGTAGTTTGTAGCTCCAACAATAGATCTCCACTATAAGCTTGACGTATGTATTTTCCCCTTCACTTTCTGCCATTCTTGTTCTGTGCCAACTGTCGCATCCTCCAATTGATTTGAGCTCGTAGTGTTTATATCTCCATTATCCGTCATAGATGCTGTGGTCTGTGCTCCTCATTAATAAGAGTCTCCGATATTCGAATTGCTTGCGGGGGACCTTGCGTGTTTGTGTGTGTCTGTGTGTGTGTGTGTGTGTGTGTGTGTATGTGTGTGTGTGTGTGTGTGTGTGTGTGTGTGTGTGTGTGTGTGTGTGTGTGTGTGTGTGTGTGTGTGTGTGTGTGTGATTTTTTGCAGATAACATCGAATTCAAAGATTCGTACAAAAATAGCTCAATTTTCCTGTTCTGTTACCGCCCTTGCTGTGCGACCTCTTCAATTTTTTCCGTAGTTTTCTGGATCTTTGAGATATTTGTTGATGATCCAAGAATTGCGACCAATTTTTTTGAAAATCGCACGATTATAATAATTTTCTTGTTTAGCGCAAGAATCTTCGAACTGCAACTGGTAATAAACTTAATAAATTAATGAAAAACTATTAAACTGAACACAGTTAAATTTATTTACACGCACTTTATGCCTTCGAAGTCAAAAACAAAGTATTGAGGGTAATCAAGTGTCGTAGCAAAAGAATCTAAATGTGGATTTTCCACTTCGCATTGCATGCAAGTACGCGAAATTAATCATTGGAAAGTTAGATAAGATAGAAACCAGGATGATGAAATTTTTTTAAATACTTACTCACATTATCTTAAATTATATGGAAAATTTTCAAGTGAGGGTAATCAAGTGCCGCGGCGTGTATGTTCGTCCATTTTCAGATTTTCAGCCATAGTAGTTACGGCTTTGTTCTTAATATTTACACAGTAGCCTCTCTTTCACCATGTTCATGTTACGCAGGTTTTGCAAATCCGAATCTAATGTTAATTAATTTGGATTCTACGAGTTTTTTCAATATAAACCATAAGCAACCAACAACCCCATTATAAGAGAAGTATTTAACGAGCAACTATTTTTTGTTTGGCAAGCAGTAGTTAGTGAGTGCCTCTGGTGCTATTATTGAAAACATTTCAGGAAAAGCTTTAACACTAAGATAATCTTAACGCTCGATTTTATTTGAGGGATTAAACTGCATTTTCCAGTTTCATAGCCTTCACGTTCCCGTTTGTAATTAAAACTTTTTATTGCTTAAAACGTTAAAGATCTTATCGTCATTTCATCTTGGTACTTGGGACTGGAGATAGCGACGTCAAATAAGTCAAAAATAATTATTAGATCTCTTTTGAACACTCACTGCATAGTTCAAACTCCCATTGGCTTTATTTGAGCGGTTTACGTTGGAGTGCTCATTTTAATGACGAATCATTAATCAGCTGACGCAATGGAATGTAACTTCTTCCAAGACAATATCGCACAAACTACCGTTGTTAAAAGCGCTGCACAAATTTCTGCATTCTTAATTAATTAGATATATGGCCTAAGGTCGCTAATTCCTTGTGTCTGAAAATTACTCGCTTTTCGCAACTAAACATTGAGATCGAGAAATTTCGTCTCGTAAAAATGTTTATATTTTTGAATTTTCAGAAAAATAACGATGCAAAAATATAAGTAATTTGTGTTAAATAATTAACCGCTTAAACACAAAACTTGGGTTAGAGCAGATCTTGTAGAATAGAATCCTCCGGATCCTAACACCAACTGTTTCAAATTGAAAGTGACAAAATTTAGTGATCGTTCAGACCAATGTACTGGGCTTCATATCCAATTCAAGAGACCCTTTACACTTGGCTCCAAATATTAAACTACGTTAGGAGCTTTAACCACAAAACTGAAAAATAACTTAGTCATATAAGTTAGAGCTGTTGAACATGATTTCTAAATGAAACCCCCATTGTATTTGCCTTGTTTATATTCTTTTCTTCTACAGAAGTTGTCTCGAATCAAATCACAAGTGACATTTCTAGCATTTTCTCAAAAATGCTAAAAATCACTCGAAAGTATCGAAGTACTTTTCATAAAGCCAAAGTATCGAAAAAAGTAGTTGAATATTGAATTGTCAATTTATTGTGTGTGCAGATTTTTATACGTGTTATAAACAATTGGGGAAAAAGCAGCATAGGAGCGCGACGGCAACGAAATGCGCAAATAAATGAATAACACAGAATCAGGGCAGTAGAGAGACATACGCAAGAATATCAAGCACATCGCAACGAACGTTTACGGCAAAATGTATTAAGAGTGAGAGCAGCGCGTCAGAATAATATACACACATTCAGAGCACAAGATCGACAAAGGCAGCAAACGAGCCGCGTATTAACACGTGCATCATTCATTCACCTTGCGTTCGAGTATTCTCCAGCCATCAATTATTCAGCGCATTCTAAACTTGCTATCAGTGGCCGAAACCTCTACAATCACTATTAGCTGGGCCATCAGACGATTCAAAATTGTTTTTGCGCAAGATACGCAAATTCAATTCTTGCTTCCAGATGACGTCGTTTGGAGCAACAAAAATTCACAACCACAGATCCGACGGACGCAACTTTGAGTATACATTCAAAATACAAGGCGAGGTAAACCATAAAATTGGTTCATTAATGTCGATGTCTAATGATGACCCGAAGCTTCTCCAAATATATTTTATGGAGGCTGATGAAGACCGCGTGACAACCTGATGCCAGTACAATTTCACCGAACGGGCAGAAGAGCGAGCAATTTTATGGAGAATAGGAATCGATTTTTAATTGTTTAAAAAAATGTCCCCACAATTGCGAAATGACAACTATCAAATCGTCATCAAGGCCGACAAAGTACCATCGGGCGAACATGCTGGCAGGTTTAACGCACCAACCGTAGACGAAGTTGCTGTTATTTTCAGGTGTCGAAACAAACAAAAAGAATCAGCTCGATGCACTACTACGCATACCGAATGATGATTAGACGTAATCAGGCGAACCATATATTTCGATATCGCCAGCTGTACCGTCAATATATTGCGGACATGTACGCTAAGGTCGAAAGGGAACTTTTTCAATAAATTCGATTTAACCAGGCTAAATTGCGATCGGAGGAATACATCCACTTACGAGTTGCTATTATCGGAACCGTCGATGGAAATTTTGATATCAACAACATCGGTAATGCATTTATTCCACCTTCAAGCTACATCGGTAGTTATTATTTTCGAAACCAATGATGCGCAATGCAGGAAAGAGATAAAATATAGCGCTCATCAAGGATCCATTCTTGGCTCCGATTTTTGGAAGATATGCATGGCATGGTCTTCCTCTAGCCACTGAAAAACGGAGCTGTTACTACTCACCAGACGTCAAATAAACACCGAGGTTACGTACGTTCCAAGTCAATAGTTAATATTGTTTGACCAAAATGGATGTAAAATGCCTAGGAATGCATTTCCACTAAAATGACATTTTGGGAGTAGATAAAACGCTCGCTGAGTAGACTGATAAGCGGCCCTGTTGTAAGCAAAAGGAGACTATTAATGGCCGTCACCAACTCAATCCTTCTGTATGGATGTGAAATAAAGACCGATGCACTCAAGAGGGAGAAATATAGGACAAAATGGCAACCATGCAACGCAGTGGTGCACTCAGGATCTCAAGTACATATAGGACGGTATCCCAGCCCGCTGCTTTGATCATCGCCGGTATAATCTCCATCGACCTCATGACGCAAGAGACAAAAAATCAACAGCGCCAAAAACGACAGTGCCGCTGTGGAAGCAAAAATTGCAACCAGGCTTCAGACTATACAACTGTGACAAGAAAGGTGGCAAGCAGAGTGCCGCGATAGATGGACGGCAAAACTAATCAAAAATCTATATGCATGGGTAGATAGAAAGCAAGGAGAAGTTAACTATTTTTTTACTCAATTCTTGATGATACGCAGCCGAACAGAGAAAATAGTGATCAAAATTATTGGTTACATAACTCCTGAAACTATAATTAAAACTATGCTCGGCCCTCGATAATCAATCGAACCGGGAAACTGTTGATATACGCGTGGGATATTCTATATATGAAGAAACAACCATTAGTGCATCCACTAGGAAAACAAAAATTGTAAATTGCACATATGCACCTTATTGTATAAATAGCACATAAGTGTAGCACAATACCACAATTTGATATATCTAGGTGATCTTACCAAGACGTTGGAAGCTTGTTTTCGAACTAACGAAGCTTGAATTCTTTATAATAAAAAATTCGGTCGTCTGATCGGACTGCAGTGACCAAACTACAAAAATATTGAAAATGCTTTGCACTTACATACAAAGTATAATCACATTGCCTTAGTGAATTATTATGTTTCGCTATACGCAATTGTCAACCCCTTCATAACCTTGAGTTTTATTGTATTTGACGCATCTTTCTTGAGCCATACATGACACGACCGACGTGACTCGATTAAAGAGTCTTCAGCAGGCTATGGAGAACAACGAAATGTTGCAGTCACGTCGAGTATATCTCAGTGGTCTGGGTGATAGCCAGATATTGTTTTTACATCTAGAGCCCAAAACAGAACAATAGCAAAGGTGGCGATCGAAATCGCCTGTCATTTCACAAAACACAGAAAACATGCAATACAAACACAACCATCGACGCTGGAGTCTATTTTTATTTTCATCGCCGGCGCAACAATGTTGCCAACTGTTTTTTTTATATATTTAAGTTGGTAACGCCCCAAAGTCATGTGCCGAAAACATAAAAATTTTGATATAGATAAAATATGCCGTGATTATTGTCGATTGTGGTTGATTTTTACCGCCATTCGCTGATGCTCTTATTCTGTTAGCTACAGCGTTATCGCGGCGATAAGTTTTATTGATTCGTCGACGCTCGTCGTTGTCGCTCTTGTTCTGTGTCAAGCTTGATGAGACGACCGAATTTTTTAAATTAAAGAATTCAAGTTTCATTAGTTCGAAACCAAGCTTCCATAACGTCTTGGTAACCTAGATGTAAGAACAATATCTGGCTGTCATCCAGAATAACTGTCAAATACAATAAAGTTCGAGGTTACGAAAGGGTTGACAATTGCGTAGCAAAACATAATAATTCGCCAAGACAATGTGACTATACTTTGTATGTAAGTATTTTCAATATTTTTGAAGTTTGGTCACTGCAGTCTGATCGGACGACCGAATTTTTTAAATTAAAGAATTCAAGTTTTATTAGTTCGAAACCAAGCTTCCAACGTTTTGGTAACCTCATCTAGATGTAAAAATAATATCATTCAGAATAACCCAAATCCAAATTGATATAGTGCATACTAGCAACCGCGATAGCAAGTATTTTTGGGGGTGAGTCTAAAAATGTGGCGATTTTTGGGCTGAAAGTAGAAAATGTCATGACAGCAATAATTAGTGATGACATCTTCACTTAGATAGACTAATTTTGAAGATTATAAATCTTTTTGTGTTCTTCTCTAGTCTATATGAAGCTACTCGTAATAGTCCTGTGCTTAGCAACCCACTGTTTAATTGCCACACATATAATATTTATGGCATGGTACACTTGAGGGCCATAATGACTAAGCCTTAGCAATATTATATCCATTAAATTATATACCCAGATAAATATTGAACAAAGTTTGGAACGTTTATTAACTAAATGATGAGTCTGCTGGGAATTTAATCATTTCCAAAGACAATTATCGTAAAATAACGGTTTAGAGAGTTTTTTTCCCTTTATACAGAACAAGTCGTATCTTTGGTTAGAATGGTATACACATTAAAGATTTTCTTAATTTTTATTTGAAAATATTAAATCGATGTGTTGAGGCTGTGTGTAGTCTGACAGAGGCCTTTGTAACTCGATTATTGTTAAGAAATGTGTAACTATGTATTTTAATCTTATGACGATAGCAACTATTGTATAAATAAAACAGCAGATTGTAATTTCGAAGTCAGTCTTATTAAAGCGTTTCTTGGGAGCAGGGCGTATTGTTGTTACTGCTTATTCGTCTTTTGCATAAATGAAAAATATCGAATAACGTTTTATTTTTTTGGTGTACGTGACTGAACGCTTCTTGTATGCACAGTGTGAATTATACCTTCGTGGTAAAATGGAATTCTGTGTGAATTGAACCTTTGTGTATAAGTGTTAAGCGAGAGTATATTTTATTTCTGTGTGAACTAGTAATGCAAAATGTCAATAGAATACGAAATTGTGAAGCTCAAGGGTCATGATAATTATCATACTTGGAAATTTGGGATTAGAAATCTAATAGCTTTAAAGGGGTTATCAAATTGTGTTGACGAAACAGTGACCAAAACAAAAGTGGATAAATTAGCCCAATGTAAAGCTATGATATCTCTGAGTGTTGGTCCGAGTATTTATGTGTATATTCAATTCTGTGAATCTGCACAAGCGATTTTGACAAAACTAGCGAAAATGTATGAAATAAGGGGTTAACACGAAAAATAAGCATCCTCCGAAAATTGATTTCGACTAGATTAGAGGATTGCAATGGAATGTAGGCTTATGTCAACCAGATTATTTATTTTATTAGCTGGGCTTAGTGAACATTTCCAGCCGTTCAACATTAATGCTGAAGCATCTGAAACCACTTGTATTCCGGACGTTCTAATAACAAAATTATTAGACATGAGATGTGATGGTGCGAGCGGTAAAGTTTTTTTTTTCGAAAAATAAGCTGAACAAGAAACGTAACTGCTACAACAAGTAGAAGAATGAAGCAAAATGTGACATTCTTTGAATGTAGCAAATCAAAGAAGGAAAAAGAGATTACTGGTATAGCAACAAATGAATGGTATATCGACAGCGGAGCGTCGAGTCATATGACACCACATGAAGTGAATTAAAACATTCTAACACAAAGTGCATAATCAGCGCAAACAATTCAAAAATGAATATGAATACTTTTTGAAATGAAACGATGGAATTAAGTGAAGGCAAAGTACAAGTAAATGATGTTCCACATGTACCCGACTTAGTCGCTAATTTGTTGTTGGTGCACAAAATAGAAACACCGAAAATGATATTATTGCTAAATGTAGAGCTGATAATGAAGTTTACAAACTCAACGCGAGTGAAGAAATGTGCATCGGCGATTAGAGCACGTCAATTTCCAGTCATTAAAAAAAATGCGCGACGGAGCTGTCATTGGTATCAACTTTAAAGATGACGATAGCGAAATAAAAAAATGTGATACGTTTGTGAAAGGAAACCAAGCGCGTTTACCGTTCAAGGCGAGTGAAACACGATCATCAAACATTTTAGATATAGTGCACTCGGATTTAATGGGACCGATGGAGACCATGTCTGTATAGGAAAAGCTAAATATATTTTAACCTTCATCGATGACATTTCCAGAAAAACGTTTATTTATTTTTTGAAAACAAAATCTGAGGTTTTAAGCACATTTATAGGTTTTAAAGTATTCATCAAGAATCAAACCGTGAGAAAAATAAAAGTTTTTAGGACTGATAATGGTACGGAATACTGCTCCAACGAATTCCAAAAATTCTGTCGGATTAACGGAATTCACCACCAAAGGTCTACAGAAAACACTCCCCAACAAAATGGCGTGGCGGAGCGTATAAACAGAAACATCGTGGAAAAGGCGAGATGTCTTCTATTTGATGCCGACCTGCCAAAAACGTACTGGCAGAGGCTTCCAACATGGCGGTCCATATTCTAAATAGAACTATCAGTTCAGTTCATGGCCAAGTACCAGAGGATGCGTTCAGTGGGAAAAAGGTAGATTTGATTGGTCTAAACATCTTCGGATCCGAGGTAATGGTGTATGTATAGTGAACGAGAAAAGACAGAAGTGGGATTCAAAATTGTCAACGACACAAAGGGTTTCCGATGTATATCGACAGAGCAACTAGAAAACTGCACATAAGCCGAGACGTTAGTAGGTAAGATAATAGTAGAATACGTGATGCTGAGATAACCGAGTTGGCATATTGCCCAATGAAAATATTGACAATATCCCAAAACCAGGCGTAACTACTCGTAGTAAAGATCAGTTTCACTCATTGCAATTAAATAATTTTGCGTTCGCTCTTGCTGTTCTCGACTCTATTTCAGTTAAAGATGCCATGGACTGTCCTGAGTGGAGAAAATCAATGACGGAGGAAATAGAATCACACAAGGTTAACAACACTTGCTCTCTCGTCGATTTACCACTAAAAAAGAAACCGATTAATGCCAAATGTGTCTTCAAGGCCAAAAGAGACGATAAAGGTGTTATATTACGTTATAAGGCACGTCTTGTGGCTATGTGCTGCGCTCACAAAATGATTATCGATTATATAGAGACGTATCCGCCAGTCGTAAGGTATACTTCCATTAGATTACTCATGGCTCTCGCTGTGAGAGAAAATCTGAAAAATCACCAAATGGACGTGATTACGTCATTCCTACAAGGAAATCTCAATGAAGAGATTTATATGATTCAACCGGAATCATTCGGAGACAGGACCAATCGTGTATGCAAGTTGAACCGCTCAGTGTATGGTTTGAAACAGGCCGGACGACAATGGAATATTAAATTAGGTGCCGCTCTAAAGAAATTTGGCCTCAAGAGAAGTCGAGCCGACTCATTTATTTACTACGATGAAAAACTGAACTTGCTAATAACGATCTATATGAGATACTGAAGAGGTTCAAAATGCATGAGTGTAAACTGATTGGGATGCCAACCAACACTTCGATAAAATAATCTGTCGATAATTCGTAGATCGCAGATAATTCGTTGGTTCGTAAAGTGCCACACGAGGGGGCTGTGGGCAGCTTATTATTTCTAGCACAGGCAACCAGGCCAGACATCACATTTGCTGTTAACGATGTAAGTAGATTTAATTCCAAACATTGTTCCTCTCACTAGCAGGCAATCAAAAGAATATTTAGATATCTGATGGGTACTACGGAAATGAAATTAAGGATACAGTGATACTGATTGGGCTTCCGACGTAAACTCGAGACGTTCATGTACCGAATATATAACCAAGATGTCTAATGGGGCTATCAGTTGGTGCAGTAAACGCCTACCGATTATTACGTTGTTAAGCACTGAAGCGGCGGAATATATGGCACTGTCAACAAAAACATACGAGAGACTCTGGCTAAAACAACTGCACAACGAGATAACAAATAAACCAACAAAGACAGTAACAATTTTCTGTGACAACGAAAGTGTTATCAAAGCACTTCGAGCAAGCACATCGACCGCTTGTTTCTGGTAATGGACAAATAGTACGAATTCAGACAACTATAGCGGAGCTCTAATTCATATAATATTTTTGCCGCTTGTTATTTAAACTGGTCGATCCCTGAACTACAAAACGTTATAGTCCGGTTTCTGGTAATGGACATGTCCAACGAATTCAGACGACTATAGCGGAGTCTAGATCATAGAATTGTTTGCCACTTGTATTAATATTTTGGTTTATTTTGATTTTTCTATATTCTTCTCGTACCTCGCTAAACGAACGCCCTTTCTTTGTCAACTTACTGTTTTGTAACCTAAATTTTAAATTTTTTTTTTGAGCTATAGAGACAAATTGTTTAATTATTTGTCAAAGTTGATTTTTATTTGGTTTGCTCGTCGTTAATGAATTTTGTGTAATGTTAGTTTCATGTTTCTTGTAAATTTGGCAGATAAAATTAAAGGGTGTCTCAGCAAGAGCGCCGGATTTAATTTTAAAGAAAAAAGCACGTTTATTTTTTAATTTAGCAAACATTTTTATTTCAACATAAATAAAAATAATTCCGATTAAACGTGAAATACAACATCAGGCAAATGGCCCCCACGAAACCTCTGGCACAGGGTTATTCTTTTGTTGAGAATTTAAATAACGTTTTCGCATAAAAGTGGCTGTATTTCACCAATAACGCGCCATATTTCCTCGTTAAGATGTTCAACTGTTTCAGGCTTATTCGCATACACCTTTTCCTTCACATCGCTCCAAAGAAAAAAGTCCGTCGGTGTTAGATCGCACGATCTTGGTGGCCAATGTTGATCGCCAAATCGAGAAATGACACGGCCTGGAAACTTAGTCTGCAGTAACACCATTGTTTCGCGTGCTGTGTGGCTGGTCGCACCGTCTTGTTGGAGAAACATGCGCTCCACATCAATTACGTCCAATTCGGGCCACAAAAACTCCGTTAACATTTCGCGATACTGCACACCATTAACAGTTAGCGCATTTCCAGCCGCATTTTCAAAGAAATACGGTGGATGCATTGGTTGTTTGAGTATCACACGAGGATTTTCAGCACCCCAAATCCGACAATTTTGCTTATTTATGTATCCGTCGAGTTGAAAATGTGCCTCATCTGAAAAAATGATTTTCTTCGAAAAATCCGCATTAATTTGGTGATATTCCAGCACCCAATCAGCAAATTCATGGCGCTGCGCATAGTCCCTTGGTTAGAGTTCTTGCACCAATTGAACCTTGTACGCGTGCAAATGCAGATCTTTTACCAAAATTCGGTGCATAGGATGGATTCTCGGCCCCAGGTTCCCTTATTGTGGCTATATTTTGGAGTGACCGACAAGGACGACGACGAACAATGATCTTCTGATCCATTAGCGTAAATTTGGTCTCAAATTTTGTAATTAAACGCCTCATTGTCGAATTGGCGCATTATTGCGACCGAAAACTTGGGGTATTTGGCGAACTGTTTTCGCAAAACTTTCACAATTTTTGTAATATGTCTTTACAATAATTAAAGGTTGTTGGTTTGAATACTTCTCCATATTCTTAAATCGCGTGGTCTGTACGTGACACCTGTCAAAAAAAATCACCATACAACTCGTATTAACAAAATGGCGGCAAATTTAAATCTGGCGCTCTTGCTGAGACACCCTTTATAATTAGAATACAGCATTTGATTGAAGGTGGTAAGAAATGCGCAACTATGCGTTTCAATGTTATAACGATAGCGCTTATTAAAGCGTTTCTTTTATCAACAATTATATTAGCGCCCATCAAATATAAAATATTGGTTTTTGTAATAAATAATAAAAATGAAATTAATAAATATTCAGTTGATTGATTACTATAAATTGAAAATTCATTAAGTCAATCAATATTTACAAAAACAAAAATCACGCATACCCTAATTCTTAGATACGACCTTTCACGATACAAGACAAGGACTAATTTTTAGAATTCTAATCGAATTTATAAGAAAAATGAAATTGATGGGACCAATTTTTTTTATAAATTTTAGGAAAAAATTAAAATCCTTTTGCCAGTGGCAATCCTATATTTTAATCTAATGCAAATGTTATACGCGTGCCTTCCTAGCATCGACTCTATGTATTTCCACAAAATTCACTAAAACCTGGAAGGCTTCTACATACATAAAGATAACGTATGTTGTACCAGACACTGGATATTTTTTTCTACCCATTGGCCGATTTCATCACGCAATATAAATAACGATTGTGCTTCTTTTTCGATTTAGATACATGCAGCATCTTATCAATTTCAACCATGCGTGCCTAAATACATTTATTGCTTTATGATTATACACGACTGACATTAAAATGTAATATCGTTGTTCGTCTCCGATATCAGTGAAAAAAACGGCTGATTGTTTTGTTGAAATTAGTGAAACGCCAACGAAAACGAAATTTGATCAATTTAGATGAAATAAGATGTATCTATATACTCGGCGTATCGGTGAAAATCAGTGAACCCTACACCATTATTTATACAAGAGAAAAATGGAAAATCGATATACTGAATTACCGAACCGAACCAAATATAAAATATTTGGGTAATTTTCTTGCAAATAATTTAGAATTGTCATTTGAGAGTGGGGGAATTTGTATCTAGAAAAATTATATATCTTATCGACACTTCACGGCTGTTGAAATACATAACTATATTATCAAAATATCTACGATTTTACGATTATCCTGACGCAAGAATAATTTATTACACAACTGATTAAGTTTGACTTGGGTACCACAATGTCCAAGAAGTAATATTGGACTCAATATCTAGTGGCGGTCTGGTGTAATAAATTATTAAATTTTGCAAAATCGATCTTCAAATTAAAAATTTGAAGCCTTTACCGTTCAGAGCCAAATTCCGTCTAACCTGACACAAAAATAATTTATTACACACCTGGATAAGGTTGTCCTACTCTCAACAAAACTTCTAGGGCAACATTTTTCCCGAAATCTGGTAGGAGTCTGGTGTTAAAAAATTATTAAAGTTGGTTAAATTGACATTTTTGAAATAAATAACCATTTTGGGGTGAAATTTACACTTAGGTAAGTAATAGGGGTGGTATTGAACTAACTTATTCAATGTAATTAATTTGTAATAAATTCTGGTCCAAGAACCATCCCGACATCATAGCTATATCAAAAGTTACAATTTTGGCGGTGCGGGTTTAATTGTAAGCTAAACCGACCACTTGTTCCTCGAAAACGGCGACTGTAATAAATTCGGTGTTTGTTGTAATAAATGTGTAACAAATTATGGTACAGGTTTTTTTGAGGCGGGCTAATTTGGTCGGTGCAGGTTTAGAGCACTTCCAACATGACCAATACAACAATATAATGTTCAAATTTTCCGAAAATTTTGAAAAAAAACTTAAAAAATTTTAATTCACCGAAGTGCGCCATCTCTACAGCCCGCAGGCGGATTGATTATTCGGAATAAAGCTTCATACTGGATTAGGTTATGTTAGGTTGGTTGGTGGTTGGGTGGTGGTTTCAGTGGTTGCTATCGCACACTTAGGCCAATTTTGGCCCATTGTGATACGACAGGATTCAACATCATTAAACTCGCTTTGAAACCATCTACTGCTATTGACATAACGTAAAAGATCTCGCATTACAGCTTTCGATATCAAAGTGTATTTACCCAAGTGGTCATGTCTTCTGCCAGCTAGCGCAGGACATCGAATAAACCACACTTGATTTCGAAAGGGAAAAATACAATTTACCGGACTTTTCATGAAACTGTCTTATAAAGGGTGATCCAATAGAAGATACTTTTTCCAATTGGGATTCTAATTGGGATTCATGCGTCACAACTGTCATATTCATATGCCATTTGTGTTCAGTATTCATTGACATTTGACCATGAATAGACTTACGCGAGAACAACGTTTACAAATTGTGGAAATTTATTTCAAAAATCAGGGTTCAGTGGAAAATTGTTTTCGTGCTCTTTGACCATTTTATTGTGTTCATAATCGTCCAACTGAACGCACTATTCGCGAAACAATCAAAAAATTTCGAACCCCTTTTTATTATTAGATATTCATCAACCGACTAAACTGCAAACAAGTCGATCTTTTGTGAATATTGCTGCTGTAGCTGAAAGACTACGGGAAGGCCGCAATCAATCAATTCGTCGCTGTTCTCAAGCTCTGAGCCTGTCGTATGGCACATTTTCGAGAGATCTTAGTTTGAATGCATATAAAATACAGCTGTTCAAGAATTGAAGCCGGTTGACCTTCCGTTGCGTCATCGATTTGGTTTATTGGCGTTGAAACAGCTCCAAATTGAAAGGGCCCTTGAATTGGCTTCGAAGATCTTGTGATCTAACGCCGTTGGATTACTTTTTATGGGGGTATCTGAAATCACTTGTTTATATCGATAAACCACAATCGATTCCTGCATTAGAAGCGAACATAACACGCCTAATTAACGAAATATCGGCCGAAATGCTAGAACGAGTGCTCAAAAATTGGACCCATAGAATGGATTATCTAAGAGTCAATCGCAGACAATATTTAAAAGAATTTATTTCGAAACATTAAATGTCATAAACCGAACTTACATCACAAATACAATTTTGACTATTAAATTGATTTTAACGCGTTTTATTTAAAAAAAACTTTCGGAAGCTCTTATTGGATCACCCTTTATAATCAAAAAACTATATCCCTGTCCAAATTTCAGAAAAGCAATCTGATCAACCCTTGTTAGTTGAAAATTGAAGAAGCTCCCATCGATGCTGGCATTGCCGGTTCACAGATTTTCACCTGTATGTTCACCTGTATTTCTCAAGGATCTCCTAATTAATTGAACAAATTTTAGTATGAAGCTTTGGAACTGAAGGGGGAAGGAATAGGTGTTGTTGCCTATGCCGATGACGTAGCGATAGCTGTCTTGGAAAAGCACCTAGGTACAATCGGAGATGTGATGCAGAATGCGTTATCAATCACTGCGGGTTAGGCCAGCAGATGTGGATTGGGGGTTAACCCATCTAAAACAAAGCTAGTCCTTTTTACTAGGAGATATAAAATTCCGATAATGGTTCCACCAAGTTTAAATGGTACTATGCTGGCCCTTACTGATAAGGCAAGATTCCTAGGGATTGTTCTCGACAGTAAGCTCAGTTGGAAACCAAACACGATAGAAAGAGTGAAGAAGGCCACTGTGGCATTCTACTAGTGTTAAAATGCCATCGGAAGGAAATGGGGCTTGAAACCGGAGCTGGTGAACTGGCTTTACACGGCAGTTGTAAGGCCCGTACTGCTGTATAGTGTGATTGTATGGTGGTCAGCTCTGGAGAAATTATCATACAGGAACATGATAGCGAAGGTGCAGAGGGTAGCCTGTTTGCCCATTATTGGTGTATTGCAAACGACCCCCACCAGTTCCTTAGAGATCATGCTATACCGTCTCGCGTTGGATATTATTGGTAAGCAAATGACGGTTAGCGATTTTGAGGTTGAAGTGCCTGCAAAACGGGCACTCAACTATAGTCAATTCTGTGAGGCATGAGCTGGTGAATTTGGGTTATATAACACCCACCCTCTTGTACTTTTGCAAGCGTTTTAAGGTGATTCTCTCCTCTAGGGAGGATTGGAAGAGTGGTCTCTCCGTAAAGACCAGGACAGTGTAATATCGTTGACGGATATCACTATCTGTTTGAACAGTCGGGTGGACATTCTTTCAATGTATTCAGTTTCTCTGGCGTCAAGAGTGGCGTTAGATTGTCACAAATTCCTTAACGAGATGAGTGAACATTTCAATATCCAGTTGGTCTGGGTTCCGAGCCACTCTGACGTTGAGGGAAATTGCAGGGCAGACGAATTAGCAAGGTACGGTACGACTTTCCAACTGAAACCAGGGAGAGTATGTGTAGAAAGCAGTTGCCTATTGGGTAGCCTAGCGGAGGAAGGGTAGCGAAGCAAGTATGGCCTGAGCTGAACTTAAATCGTTCCAAGATCTTAATCACACTAGGGAAGCGCGATTTCGGTAGAGTTTTAAGGGCACTTACCGGACACTGCCCCTTCGGAGATTATATGAGAAGGCTGTGTCTGGTTGCAAATGACTTCTGCAGAAGCTGCAAGGACGAGGAGGAGGAGGCTTTTGTTCTCTTCCTAAAATTTTCGAAAAATTTAGCAAATGGTCTGAACTAACTAGCTATATACTTTTCGAAATATTTGTATAAAACAAAAAAGCTCCTACTATGAAGCTGCCGCTTCCAGGGTATTGATTTCGGCCAAACATCACTGAAACGTCGCAATTTATAATAAAGCTTTAGTATGAAGTTGCATCAAGATCAATCAATCCGTTTTGGCTGTACAAAGGTGGAAATTATGTTGAAAGCCAGTGTTTTGCCGAAAATCGTCGTTTCCGCTTAAATTTTGAAAATCTAGTTTGAACCGGTATTGTTTTTATTATTTGCATCCTTAATCCATTAAATTAATTGGTTTCGCTATGTGGAATCGCCAACCGTCTGGATATTTAGGTCCCTATGAATGTCATCATTCCTAATATACCAAGGAGCGTTAACTATACCACATAGTAACTTTGTTTTGAAATTTTTTTATTTTTTTTTGATTTTCTTTGTACAGCCCCAGAGCTAAATTCCATAGGTCCATACAGACTTTATTATCTGTGGATATAATAGCAATTTGTTTTCTGTTGACAATTCCGAATTTTTCCCGAGCATCCAATACATTTAAGTGATATTTGATATTAAGTTGACCTTTTTTCTTTTTAACGTGCTCTTTCCACCTGAGCCTGGTATCTAAGGTCATCCCTAGGTATTTAGCCTTATTTGCATACGGAATCTGCTTACCGTTAATGATTACATTGAGCCCGATACGCCACATTTTTGTCCATTTTATGACTTTATCACATGCATCTTGAAGTGGTTTAGTTTCGTTGTCGATCCCTCGATAGTGTCTCCTACTGATAGGACTGCAGAATCAGCAGAAAATGCTACAACAGTAATATCGATTTACCTCAAATCTCTGGTCTAGAGCAAATAAAGAATATGTCCCAAAACACTAACCTGTGGGACTCCCGCCGAAATATTTTTTAGCTCGGAGTATTCTTCCTCGATAAATCTCTATGTAGTTTGAAGAGTAAACCTCTGTGCCACACCTTATCGAAGGCCTGCACCAAATGTAAGAAGATACAAGAGCAAACCTTTTCCTTCTCTAATGTATTCTCAATGACATATGTAAGCCTATGAACCTGCTCAATAGTTGAGTGTTTCTCTCTGAAACCAAGCTGATAATCTTTTGACCAACAGCCTCTCAAACAATTTCGCTAGTGTTGGTAGAAGCAAAATTGGCTGGTAAGATTTTCTATCATTCGGTGGCTTTTGGAAATCATTATTACTTCTGCTACATTCCACTACATTGGCACATTTTTTTTCCTGAGGATCGCATTGATTATGTGCACTAATTTACGGGTGCCTTTTTCAGGCAGCTCCTTTATTATTTGCTTTGCTTTATGTTCTTAATTTGAGTTCTTTCAATGTTACAGGCCTGATATCTTCAAAATCGGATGTTCTGGGCGTATCAGCAGTGTTTTGGTAACTGGTCTGCGAACCTAGAGGTTGAAATGTTTCTTCAAGATGTTCAGCAAACAGGTCAGCTTTATTTTTCGCACTTGTAGCCTATTTCACATCGTTTTTGGTCGTGTTAACCCTTTTGTTGCTTTTCGGAGGGAATAGTCGGGATCTTAAGTTGGAGCTAGAGAACAAAGGTATTTTCCAATTGTTTCATTTTTCAGTGCTTTTATGAGAGACTTTAGTTTGATGCACAAGTTGTTTAAGGTGGTTTTATCTTGCGGTACACGCCATTTCTTTCGGGCTTTTCGTTTTTCTTGCACTAGTTCTCTTACTTCTATTGGGTAAATAACGGAGTTTTCTTTCCTCGATTACATTCCTCGTCCGTTGAGTATTCAGTCTTCTGCGACTTGTCTCTTTTAGGTTGTACTTTGTTGTTTGACGCTTGTTTTATCAGTTTCAGGCATATTAACTCGCGTTGAAGATTGTAGATTAAAAGCTTCATGTCTTCAATTGTTTGTTTTAGTGCTTGATTTTCTTTTTCTAGATTAGAATGTTCATCATTTGAATTGCTATCGACGTTGAAGATATCGGTTGCAGAATTGCTTCTGCTTCTACTTTTGGCATACGTTCTTGCTGTGTTTGACTGCTGTTGAAATGGATTCGCTCTTTCAAAATTGATTTCACTAACATGCAATATGTTTGTGGGATTCTATCTATTTCGGTGTTGTTCTCGCCTTCCAGTTTCGACTTCCTATTATACGCAGTACAGTAGTCTAGTGCAACGTCGTCACACCAGCGCAGTCGGAGTCTTCCTCTACGCCGCCCTCCGGCTAGTTGTTAATGGAACACTTTGTCACGCGTTAGGGTTGGTACCTCGCAACGGGGCTCAGCCATCTATCTCGAACCTCCGAGAGGTTCCCGAAAAGCTCTCGTGACCAATCCGTTTGGAAATCAAACGGTTTTTATTTGAAAGGTTAACCCTATAGAAATCAACCGATAATAGTGGCATTTTGGTACAAACTCTGCAATGTCTTGTTATTGACTATTAAAAGTAAACTACGGGTAGCTTTACTTTATGGTTTGTTGATCAAATTATGTATTCTTACATTTTAAATCTTTTATACAGATATTAAGTTTTTTTATTTTTAAGTTTGTTTTAAATTGATTAATTTAATCTTTTTTCTTTTTTTTTCTAATCCATGCAATCTTTTTCTGAGGCCGAAGCACTCCTTGCTCTTTCGCGGTTCATTTTCCCGTCTTACTTTACGCAATTTCTGCCAACTCTAAGATGTACGGCTATAGGACCGATTTAAGATGCGATCTGCACATTGCATAGCTCCATGCCAGCCTATAGTACTGTACATCGAAGATGGGTCGGCCCATGAGTTTTGCACGCCGATAGGGGGTCGTATCTGGTAATTTTACTACAGATATTTAAATAGAAATCCAGCAATAACGGATCGAGATAGTTGTCGGAAACGTAGGCAGTAAGAAAATGACGGTGTGCTTCTTTTAATTATCATAAGGAAAACCAATTTTTGTTCTTATGAATTTTATTTTTATTTCACTCAAAATAAATCCTGGTAAGAAATATTTTAACAGTGTACTTGTTGTGTAGGATGTTTTTTTAGAGGTTCATTCTTTTAGATTAAAATAGAACAAAGTAAAACATTTTTAATATCAGTGAAACTAGCATTATTGGATAGATAATTATATGCCATTAATGCTTGCGCGTACATGGCGTAATCTGGAGGTCCAATTTTCGATCACTCTTCGCTGAAATTGCGGCGTAGACACGTGACTTAATATATCCCCAAAGAAAATAATCTAATGAAGTTAGATCTCGGCGCCAATTAACAGGACCAATACGTGAAATTAGTATTTTATCAAATGTTTCTTTGAGTAACTTAACTGTATCCCGCGCTGTGTGGCATATAGCACCATCCTGTTGGAATCACATATCATCAAGATTTATGCAAGCCAATTGGGGTACAAGAAAGTTAGAAATCATGTATCTACACCGTTCATCGTTGACTGTAACATTCCGCCCATAATCGTTTTTGAAGACATATGGACCAATGATTCCGCCGGCCCATAAAGGCACCAAACAGTAATTTTCTCTGGATGTAATGGTGTTTCGGCAAAGGCTTGTGGATTATTGTCGACAATTGTGTTTATTAACGTACCCGTATTCAACAAAATTTTGTTTAGAAAATCAACATCAATATCAAGTTGTGCTTCAGCCGATTGGCCGAATTGGCGACGTGTGCGATGGTCGAATTGCTTTAATTCCTGTACAAGTTGAATTTTGTAAGCACGTAAACCAAGATTCTTAGATAAAATCTTCCATAAAATGAATGGACACATCACTAGTTGCTGAGAACGACGTCGAATTGATTGGTTTGGGTCTTCCTCAATGCTACGCTGTAGAGCGTCTATCGCTTGTTCGGTACGCACTGTTTGACGTCGTACTAAAAACGATCCATAGTTAACCGAATTGTCCGCTCTGATGGACGATTATGACGACCGTAAAATGGACGTAATGCACGATGAGTTTGGCGAACAGAACCATTATTTTGATAGAAAATTTCAACAATTTGCAAGCGTTGCTATGGCGTGTGTCTATTGGTCATGAAATGGCAAAATGAATTTTCATTCCATACATTTCCAGCAACATCAAAAGGAAATCATAAATCATTTCAAAGCATTTACGACCATATGTCACCATTCAAGATGTCTTACTAAACCCCTCCGTTTGTATGTTCGTAACATTATTTTAGTATGCAGAAGTCTAAAAATAAAGCAGTGAAAAATTCCGTATTATCAATGTCCGCACCAATTCCCAGCTCTCATAATTCATATCACTGATTTAAATTCAGAAAGCTTTTTGTGATTTATGAACGATGGCGCACGTTCACGCAAGTGAATTTTTACAAATTAACCGTTTTATCAAACTTTAGAAATCTGCCCCGTTTATTTTGTGGATGTGTGTCGCATGTCTCGTTTTGATTAGTACACAACATTAAAATATTATGCTGTATGCATACGAGCATAAAATATATTATGTTTACGTAAATTGCGTGACTTCCAACAATTTCCAATAATACAAAATAATTAAAAGTCTTTGAAGAAATTTCAGGATGTACAGGGTGGGTCATCTGTTGGTGGCGCAGCTGTCAAACGATAGATCCGCCACCAATGCCATCTATTGAAAATAATCCGAAGAGATTATATACGTCGACATTAATCTCATCGCCTATTCTTCAGATCGGAGCGGCTTTTGGTACAAACCAATTTGTCAGTCGTTCTGTCTCAGTTGTGACATACATGTCAACCGTTCTAACGCGAACTGATGGAAAAGACGGCTACCCTTCAAAATGTGATTTTCTTCATCTTCCCGGATCATAAATCTGTATGAATAAAAATGCATAGCAATGACTTTTATTTGTTTCGGCGCCAGCATTAGCAATCGACATACGGTTCAATGTAAGAAAATTAACGAATGAATTATCGAAATTGTTACACTTACTAATCCTCGGGTAGGATTCGAGCCCAGACCTCCCGGTCCTTATAACGAAGCTTTGTCCACTGCAATGCTTGTCCCATCCAAAATTTCCACACAAAATTGCTATACAAAGAGCAAATTTCGAGTTTCCGATTTTTTTCGGGTTTTCCTTTTGAATTTTCGTTTCTTCGTTCGAGCCGTTTTTGAGATTTTGCGAGACTAACGCACGGCAATCGATTTTTATATCAATAGATGAAATAAGGACTAACAGATGACTCACCCTGTATAATAAAATTTATATACGAATAGGTTTTGTATGCAAATCAATTTTATGTTTGATTCTACTTCTGTCGCAATAATTTTTTAAAGGCTTGAAATTTCCTACAGAATATTCCATCCAATTTTAACTGGTTTTAATCTAAGCTTTTTATTGCTTTTGATTTGCGAAGATTTTCAGATATAAAAATTTAATAAAAGGAAAACGGCTTAATATATTTCCAAATTTTTTTGAAAGTACAATTCTCCTGGTTATTTATGGATTTCATTCAATTGGGAGCCGCGGCTTACCTTGGCGTACTCCATTCGGATTTTGCTCAAAAAAAGAACGGATGGAAATGCGCCTCGTCCGAAAAGACAATTTTCGGACGAGGCGCATTTCCATCTCGGTGGGTTTGTAAACAAACAAAATTGTCGCATTTGGGGATCGGAAAATCCACAAGGATATATGGAGAAGCCAATGCATCCATTGCGGCGGCATTATTGGGCCGTATTTCTTCGAAGATGAGGCCGGCGCGACCGTTACGGTCAACAAAATCAACTACAGCCACATGTTAACATCTTTTTTGTGGCTATATCTTGAAGATATTGGTTTGGACGACCTTTGGTTCCAGCAAGATGATGCCCCATGCCATACATCGGGCGTTACAATAGCGAAACTGCGTCAAAAATTCGATGGCCGCATTATCATTTTAAATGGTGGCGTGAATGGCCGGCAAGCAGCTGTGATTTGATGCCTTTGGTTTTTTATTTGTGGAGTGCCGTGTAGGACAAGTATTATTCAGACAATCCACAAACAATTGAGCATTTTAAAGCCAATATTGAAGCAACCATTGCCGAAATAGATCCGCACACAATCCAAAATGTGCTCAGAAAATGGACCGACCAAAAGGGTGGTTTCAACTATTCATAGTTGGTGATTTTGACGTAAGAGACAAAAAACGTGAAAGCGGACCAAGACAATTTATAGATACAGAATTGGAAGAATTGCTTGATGCGGACCCTTGTCAGACCGAAAAACAATTGGCAGAAAAGTTGAATATTACCCAACAATGTGTTTCGCAACGTATACATGAAATGGGATTGGTTCAGAAGCTGGAAAATTGCCACACAAATTGAAAGAACGAGACATGGAAATAACGGGATGAAAAGTGGATCCATTATGACAAATTAAAGCGCAAGCCAGCGTGGGTCAACTCAGGTGAACCAGGGCCGTCTATGCCAAAAGCAAATATCCATGGTTCGAAGGTGATGCTTTGTATTTGGTGAGATATGAAGGGTGTCGTTTATTATGAGCTGCTGAACGAGCGTGAAACCATTACGGGACAAGTTTATAGACGACAACTGATGGCTTTAAAGTAAGATCGGAAAGGCACGATAAGATTATTTTGCAACATGACAACGCTAGACCACATGTTGCTATACCTGTCACAAAATACTTGGACAGGCAGTACTGGGAAATTCTACCCCACCAGCTTATTTGAGCGACAGGCTCCAATGTAAAATATTTATTTTGCTGTGGATATTATCCTGTAGAAGAGCCATTTCTATTAGTCTTCAAAGTGGATATGAATTCAAAAAAATATCAGTTTACAGATGCACGAATTCCGGAAATTGGAAAATGGTCGGAAAAATTGTAGTACAAAAGAGAGGTCGATGTGTGAGTGCTTTTGTTTGAGATAAGAGTGTTCGATGAAAAGTAGAAAAATTTTTAGTCATGCGACATATCCAATTTCATCCTAGATTGATTTAATATTTTATTATGTAGAAAATATTTTTGAACATACAAATTTCACGAACTGGAGGAATGAGAATATTTTTAGATCAAATATCATCAAATATAGGAGATAGATATTGGTATTTCAATTAAAGGTTGATATGTTAATATGTTACGCACATACTCGTTTGTCACAAGCAAGTGCTTTCGTTCTTCACCGGTATTCGATGCATAGTAAATTCACCGAAAAACGACCAACAAATCGCGTATACAACAAGTTAGTAACTCGACATTTGGGATTTTAAATTTCATCTCTCAATGCTTATCACAATGAGGCAACTGATGAGTTTTTATCGCTTCAATCAAACAAGGGATAATACAGGGTGGCTGAGACCAAGTGTTACCAAATGAAAACGCTATAATTTTTTTAATTTTGATTATTTTTTATTGAAATTTCGTGGAATATGTTGAAAACATATTACATTTTATGAAAAACATGTTACTGCTCGATATGACCTCCTTTGGCTCTGATTATTTGATTCAGTCTTCCATAGAAAGCATTGCATGCTGACCGAACGTGAGCTTGCGGAATTTTATTCCATTCTCGAACAAGAGCTGACTTCAATGCATCAACACTTTCGTATTTTTTAGTGGACACCTTACTCTCCAAAATGAACCATATGGAGAAATCCATGGGATTCAAGTCTGGTGAATATGGTATGGTGGCCATTCTTTCGACGAAATCAGCCGCGAAACGCAATTTTATAAAAATTGCTGTGTCGCTCGCGCTTTGTGTGACGGTGCCGAGTCCTGTTGGAATGTCCAACGGTTCGTACCAAAGTGTTTACGTGCCCAAGGTAGCAAAGCATCGTTTAGGATCTTTTGGCGGTACACCGCTTGGTTTACCTTGACTCCATGTTCGATGAAAACCAGAGGAGTGCGTCCATCTGCAGTCACTGCAGCCCAAACCATAACATAAGCTGGTGATTGCTTGCGCATGGCAACTTTTGTGTCCAAATTATCGTTGGACTTGTGCTCTAACCAAACACGATCATTTTGTTTATTCACATACTGTTGAATGGTGAAAATTTTCTCATCAGAAAAGACAGCTTTTGGAATCTCATCACGTTCGGCCAAGGCCTTCAATGCTCGTGTTCTTTCAAGCCTAACTTTTTTTTGGGCCTCCGTAAGATCTTGAATTTTTTGTATCTTGTAGGGCTTCAAGTGTAGTTCATTTTTCAATATGGTTTGAATGCTGTATCGTGAAACATGTAGACGTGCGGCTAATTGCATGGCACTTTGACGAGGATTTCGTTGGATTCGTTTCTTCACATTTCGTTTCATTTCTTTTGATGTTGCTGTCTTTTTAGGACCGCCTCTGTTGCGTTTAGCGATGCTAACAGTTTCGTTGTATCGAGTTGTGGTTCGACACACAAACATTTTATTCACATTCAAATGCTGGAGCTGATGAACTATTGCTGTTTGTGAATTTCCACCCAAATACAGTGCAATTACACTATTACGTTTGAATTCCATTACGATTTTTTTATGAAGATATTAATTTAGAACAATTATTTGTTGACCACATGTAAACAACTAACCAAACTTCAATCTGTCAAAAAATTGACGCGCTAAAATGACAACTACACAAATGACAGCAGAGTGAAGTCAGTAACATTTGGTCTCAGCCAACCTGTATATGTGAAACCGTGATTGTAGACATGAGTTTGTGATTTGTTGTTATCAATCCGGAAAAATCAAGTTAAATACGGGAAAATCGACAAATCCCACTCAAAGAAAATCGTCACAAACGACTCAGAAAAATCGCTGATCAACTTTTATTGATTTTGTAATATTGATGGCCAATAACGCCATAATCTTGTAAACGTTCAGAATTATGTGATTTTTGATCTGGGTCATTATTTGTCGGTATTGCAGTTACTTGGTCCTACGGAATTAATGCGAGAATTTAGTTTGATTTAGGAGATACCAGACAACTTTCTAGCTGAAACAGGGCAGTACTATAAAAAAATGTTTCTCAGAATTTCAAAATTTCGTAAAATTTAAAAAAAAATGTACAATACAATTTGACTCTACTATGTACATTAAAGGAAAATCTGGAAGATACTATCGTGAGCTTCTTTTATTACGAGGTTCTCTAACACAACGGTAATTACATCTACGCCATCGGCTGCAGTACTAAAGGGTACAGTTGAAATAGAAAGAGATTGAACTGCTTAAGAGAGAGAGAGAGAGAGATAGAGAGAATTGTTCATAAAAGAACGCGGGCAAGTGTTTAATGTTATTCCATTTCCATTTCGGTTTCTGACAATTGGGAAATGTAGTGCAGATTGAGGATGAAGCACGCATACTCTATTTCATCAACGGTACCGATGATTGTGGATCGAATAAAATAATTCTTACACCGTCAAACCCAACAGGTTCTCAGAACACAGGCCAACTTCAGAAGTTGAATAAAATAAATTGGTACGGACCAACAGTGTTGTGCTGCATTGTCTGCACTGCGTAGTTAACTAATATTATACACATGTAGACAATATATGAAAAAAAATGACGTCGACAATGTAGAGAATATAGAAAATGTCGAAAATTATCAAAATTTATGATTTCTTTTTAATGGAATCATTTCAATATGGCGTTCCTTCTACCTTCGTTTTTAAAATTTTGAAGGGTTGTGCTACAGTTAAAGAGCGAATTCGTTAAATCGTTAAACGATTAAAAATCGATTTATAAATGGGATCTTTGCTACCGTCAAGTGTACTGATCTCTCACTTAAATACCCGTAATATTGTTTATTCATCTTGACAGGATTAAATGGTAGAAAGGATAAGGACTAATGGACTACTAATGGTAGTTAGTTGGCTACTGGGAAATTTTATTTTAATTGAATTAAATACTTCCGGTGCGTCGAGTAGGCGCAGCAGGAGATTACCAATAAAAGTGGCTTTGTCTAGCGTTGCCAAGTTGTAGGTCTTACCTCCAGTTAGGCATGGTGCTTGTTGCTATATATTTACGTGGTACGGTAACTAATACTTTTGGTATGTCCTTCGTAAAACGGACACCACAGATTTACAGCATATTCCAGCTGGGATCGAACGTACGCACAATACAGGATCTTAATTATCTTCAAATCAGAAATGTCAGTTGAACATTAATCTTACAGTCTTGTGTAAAAGTGATGGCTTGTCGGTGAAATGATACGGATTTGCTCTTTTCAATGTTGAGATTCAGAGACCTAAACTCGCGTCATATCGCTAGATTGTCTTTGTTAAATAATGTATTGACGTTTCAGCTCCGACTTATTTTGGTGACAGATTTGCAACTTGAGATGCGGGCGTTCTCCAATTTTCTTCCAAGTATTATTTTGGTTATTATTATTGTTTTAAAGAGCTTCACTTTTTAGGGGCAAATTTTGGCAATTGAAGTATCCCGCCATATTGTAATTTATTTTAAAAAAAACTTGTAGTATCAGTACGATACAATTATTTGTAACGGTTGCTCCCATTTGGGGTAGATTTCTAGGGGTTTAATTATGCCATTTTATTGTAATTAATTAGTAAAAAAAATCCAGTGCCATCGATACAATAAATATTAACAATAATACGAAAAGTCTGGTGTAGCTTTGTCTAATAACAGCCCACATACGAATTGCAGGATAACGGGACCTGTAAAAAATTTTCTAACTGTGTAACAAATTTGTAATTAAATTGAAAAAATTGTAGTACCAGTTTCATTGGATTGTTGACTACAAGTGATGGTGCAGCATAAGGGTCATAATATTGTCATGTGATGTGTTGGTGGGCGGAGATTTACTCAATCAAGCAGTGACAATCATGTCACTTGAGAGCATTACAAGTCGAAGATTTCCTCCTGAGGTTGCGACGACATCGGTTGAGGGAAAGATGAAGAGCAACCGGCAATTGGCAGTTAAAATTCGTAATATGGTAATTAGTCATAATTCCAGAACGGATAGTCCAGCCCAAGGTTTTGAAATGAGAATTGTGTTATCTGTCAACTTTGAAGAAAGAAATCGTACAATCCGAAGGGATGGTCCGGCCGAGTGTGTCATGCGAGTCCGATGTCTTAGCCAAAAACGACGGCGGAAAATGACTTTGTATTAACTACCGGAAGCTTAATCGTGTCATTGTCACCGATACCCCATGTCATTGATAAGATCAAATCATTCAGCGCGAGGTGCCAAGTACTTTTGTATACTTTTGATTTAAGAAATTGTCCATGTTCCTATGTCCAATGAGTCTATTAAATACACTTCGTCACCCATTTCGGTCAGAACGAATTCCTTAGTGTTCCTTTTGGTCTCTGCAACTCGCCAGCGGTGTTACAGGGATTCGTGAATTACGTCTTTTGTCAACTAAATATCGATCGAATCTTTTTCATCGATATGGATGATCTCATTGTGCGTCATTGACTGAGCAGGAAGCGGTAGAAAAATTAGAAAATGGAAGAAATGCTGTAACGAAAAAAGAATATTTGGACTATAACCAAGTAAAGCCATCCTTGGCTGTAAGAAAGTCTATTACAAATGTTTTAGAACTAGTAAATATTCTACAATTACATCGTTTTCTAGGTCTTAACGGATATTTTAGGAAATTTGTTGCAAATTATTCCTTGGCAGGGAGACCTCTAACAGATCATAGAAAAATTGCTTCGTTAAAATTTGATATGTGCTTAGGGAAGCTCTGGCCTGGCTTGAGGAAAGCTCAGCAACAAGCAAGGGCTTGTTCTTCAATTATACTGTGAAAAGGTAGTAACAGAGTTACATATGAGTGCTTGCAAGTTTGGTGTGGGAGCGGCGTTGTTGCGGCGGGATACAGAAGACAGAACAATGCAACCGATGGTTTACTATAGCCGTAAAAGTACAACAGCTATGAGCTTGAGATGCTCATAGAGATTGTGACAGATTGTGCAGCGTTTAGTTGGGTTCGGTATCTTTAAGAGTTCCACTCCGAATTGGAGCATCGACCGTCCATGAGAATGCGTCATGTACATAAATGCACTATCTAGAAGCCCTGTGTTAATGTTGGTTACAGAGTAGATTACTAGTCGGATCAGAGCAGTAGAAAATAGAGATGAGAGTTTACGAATCGTTTGGTGGTACCGAAATCCATGCAAAACGGAGTCATTCGCGATCGGCAGTTTTTTTTCCGAATATGCAAGAAGAGCTAGGAGTATATATTCGCAACCGTATATTGAGCATTTTTGTTAGGAAGGAAGGGACACGGGACGGATTGTTAAATCATATCCCGAAAGGAGACGTACCACTGAGCACATACCACGTTTATCATCTTGGACAACTCACCACATCCAAGAAAAAATAAAAATACATCCTTTGTGCTGTTGATACTTTCACCAAATTTATTTGGCAGCATCCAACTAGTTAGAGGTACAAAAATCAGTTTTCAGTAAACCAGAAGATATTATTACCGACAGAGGCACTGCTGGTACATAATATTTTTTGGGTTACTGGTTCTCGTAGATGCGCGTTCTGTGGACATCTCATTTTCCCTTCCCTTAAGAGCTTGAAATGATTCATCGCAATGCTTCTCTGAAAAGAGTTTTTAACTTTGTAGAGATACCAAAGAGGTACCTTTGTAACGTTTCGGTACCTTTGTTTCTGTTTAGTTAAAACTGGAATAATCAAACGATTAATGCGCTATAGTTGGTCCATTTCCTGAAGGTACTCCTGTTGTAATAGTTGAATGTTGGATGTTTTCAGGTCTGCAATAATCTTTAAATTTCATTGAGGTAAAACCCGTTCCTCGATCAGTGATAATATGTGCAAGGATACCAAGCTGTCCGTAATTCCAGATTTTGCAACGTTTCTTATTAAGTGACTGATTTGGTAGCATAAAGCCAAACAAATTTGGAGACTACGCATAATAGGTATTTATATTTCTCTCTTGTCAACATCAAATTTACCTAATGGTCAATATGATGTGAAGGGTTGTGGTGAGGGGTTAAGAAACTCATATTTTTACCCGATTAACTTCCAGCAACAATACAGTTTTTCATTACTTTTCGAACTCAAACTTTCAAAGAATGTACAGTATTCCCGCTAGATAAGTTCTATATAGACTTCCTTTCAGCAAGTTGCTCGAAACGACGTGTATTGTTGTACCGCACATATTTTTACAAATTTCAACTTCAGTATCATTCGCAAGGAGAAAATCGTATTGATCTGTGGGTCAAAGAACTTAACGCCATACCGATGTCAGTCAAGTGCTCATCCCAGATTCGATGGCCGGATATTATATAGGCCCGGATCGTACCCAACTCAGACCGGTTTACTCGGTCGGAAGCACATGCTCGTGGCGAGTACATCGATGTTCTTTCGGGTTTGGTGCTATATGTTGAGCAGAAATTTTGGAAATTCTTGTTTATGAATTGTGGTTCATTCTCTGAAAAGATAATTTCTGGATAATTAAAAAGTGACAAAACCCAAATAGTATTGCCTTTGACTATAGAGATTTTAGATTTGGGAAAGGGTAAGTAAAATGAACCGATGGCTCTCCACATAATGACGAATTTTTTTTTATTGACATTACTGCCCCCAGACATTATAATTCCATTGCGTGCGGAAGAGAAATAAGATATTGGTTGTTCGGAGTGATCTTCATTTAACTGGTATAGTTCTCCGCCCACACCTTTTGTAATCGCGTCGCATGGTCAAGAAACCGTTTATCATAGTTGAGGTTGGTGAGTACTGGAGCCGTACAGGCGATTCTTCAATTTCTCAAAGCCTCTTGTGCCTCCGGTGACCAGATAAACTTTGCTTTCTTTTTTTATAGGTGGAGATGGAATAATGGGCGAATGAATTCCGACGGTACCAACCCGCCATTCCGAGGAAGCGACACACTTGTTTGACTTTTTTATGGAATAAAAAATTCACAATAACTTCCACTTTATCTGGATCAGTACTGATGCCGTTTTCGCCAACGACGAAGCCGGGATACTTAATCTGCCTCATGCAGAATGGCTTTTTTTTTTCTAAATGAATGGTTAGGCTGGCTGGCATTTCGATGTGAGAAGCAACTATTTCAAGCATAATTTCACGTGTTCCTCGAAGTTTGCGGAAATCACTAAAAGAACATCCAGATAGGCGCGTTTGTGTAGTTCCGCTGCAGAGTGCGGGGCTGCCCTGGGTACTATAAACACCGTTTTTTCTTTTGAAGAGTCATTCAGCGGAATCTTCTAGAACCCGTCTTTCAGGTCCAATCACATGTGCATCTTACCGTTGGCTTTCTTTACTAACACGATTGGCGAGGACCACGAGCTTTGGCTAGGTTCGATTATATTTACTGGTGCTTGTGGAGATTCGCCAATCTTAGACCTAATTCGTTGAATGAAGGATATTTATTTATTGTGGTTTTCAAAATCGCTTGTTGACTCTCAGAAAGATTATGCATTTTGTGTTCATCCCGATTGATCAAGGATATTTCACTCAATATGGCCAGCGCTATGCTGAAGGCATGCCAAAAGTTTATTCCTACATAAAATATGTCTGGACACAGTTTTGGACAGAAATGTCACTGGCAGTTTGACGTATCCAATAATTTTGTTTCTCGTACCGTCAACCGTTTGAACTGATGAACGCAGTTTGTGGTATTTTAAGCCAATGTCTTCTAAAAACGTTAGAGCTCCACTTCCGAGAATGTTGAGCGTGGCTTCGCTATCAGGCAGACCAGTGACTATTTTGCCTAAAACATTTATTTGGACATGTGGCCGGAGGTCGTCGGAGACCATCGTATTTAATATGGTCGCTGCGGTGCATTCGCCATATTTTCTAGCTCTCAAAGTTCTATTTAAATTCTAGAGACAGAAGCCAATACGGCGGTTGAATGAAGAGGTTGATTTAAACTACTACTCATGGGTCGAGTCTTATTATTCGAAGTTTGACGTGTAGGTGGTTTGGATGTATACGAGTTCTTTAGCATTGGGATTCGCTGTCAGACATCCAGGACAATCTTGATAGTAATGGTATGCTTCCTCATCATTCCAACATTTTATTCGAGTTCGAGGATTTGCGCGTTCGTTGCGCGTCTCTACTTGCAACGGGTGATGGAAACTTCATTAATAACCGAAATTCTCTGGCATAAGATACGCAGACGCTCTATTGACGTGTTCTCAAACGAGTATTTTAGATCTTCAAACCTAAGATAAAATTGCCTACCTTCTATTTCTTGGTCCGGTCGTCTGAACCAAGCCAACAGTGCTTCACGAATTTACAGCCATCTAGCATTGTGATAATTTCGAACAAAATTCCATAGAAATATGCCAGCTTGGCCAGAAACGAAATCGAAGATATATCTACCTCATTAATGTCTTATATACATAACCCCAATGTTTTTCCAAAGTGTCTAATTAAAACATAAAATCTTCAATATTGGTTTGTTTCGCCCATCAAAATTTTGGTTTTTCCATCTAGGACATTTTCTCGTAGATTTGGGTCAACGCGGTTCTGAAAAACATTACGAGGAGCGATGTACGAGTTTTCCAGAACATAACGATCGTTGGGGTTGTAGAAAGTGATCAGAAATACCTCAATAATCGAGAATCCGTCGATCATTGGGTATCCGTCAATTTTCGGGAATAGGTTGATGACGCTAATTTTCCTTGAGCATCGTTAGATTGAAAAGCGCATGCTTTTTATGGGGCAGTTATGTTCATTTCATGTGGGAAAGTATGTACATTACGATGGATCTCTACGTTTCCATCTGATCTTCTGGTGCTAACAGAAAATTGCTTCATACTAATGGGAATAGCGCCAGGGTTGGCTTATCGTATATTGCTAAGGGAAAAGTCTGAAGAAAAATTCTGACTGAATCACGACCACGTCCATCTCTATGATATATTTGACTTTCAGTAGCTTTGGAAAGTTCATTGGTACCTAACGTTTGTCGAAATTGCTCCATTTGGTTGTTCATTGAATTGTTTCTTTGATTTTCCCATGCCATCGTGGATTTCCTCAGATCGAACACTTGTTCCGGACCTAGCTAGGTGCGTCAACCTAATTCCTCCTCCAGAAATTCTAGCTATGGAGGAGAATTTTTTTTGTGTGACTTTGGTACCGCGCCGTACCCTTGCGGATATTTTTAGTATTTTGGGGTTTGGTGGCTGGCACGCTCCAGCCAATGGTTCGCTTTAATCAATAGGTCTTTTAAGGAATCAATGTCTGTTTTATTGACTTTGGATTCGTTTTTGACAAACCATTCTACGTTTTCCAGACACAACCGAGCTTTCACATCAGGTGCTATTGGAAGATGCATTTCCATTGGTTTTTTGGTTTTGTCTTGGCTTTCTTGTTATAGAAAAACGATTAGCTTAGATTTACAGTGGATCATTGAGAATTATGCGCGAATTATTTTAAGCAAAAATCGAAATCATGAATTTCGATCCACGATCGGTGGTTATCGTATTCAAGATACACTATTAGTTGATAATCTTTAGTTTACCACTTTGTCCAAATAAAAATTTTCCCAATCTAAAAAAAAAAAATCCGAAAACGAAAGAAAATTCCATAACTTTTGTTCTTTTCCATATTATATTGATTTTAATCCAAACCGAGTTACTCGAATTTGATTGGACCGGAACATTTTCGTATTTGACTTGCCACAAAAAATCGACCGATTTTAAAAATTTACGATGAAATTTTTTTAAAATTCAGGACACACAAATCAAATGACAATTTAACACTTTAACTATCCTTTGTAAAAAAAACACGAAACCCAAAAATCTTTTTTCGCCCACACACAACATGTGTACGGTGATATAGGAGGGGGGGGGGGGGGGGGAATTTAAAATTTGGTTAATCCGCAATACATTGCAGATTTATATATGATGACATTGAGTTCGGGTACAACTTATAAATTTTAAATTTTGTATTTATATCGTAACGCACCAATTATGAGAGTGTCGATGGAAATCCAACCATTTCCTACATGTTATACGTAAAGTGAGAAAAAAATTCACTTTTTTCCATTCTCGTTTTCCGTATATTCAGTTTTTGGTACGCCTGCGCGTATTTTGGTGTGTGCCGTATATATGAATTGTTTTTGATTTTTTACAAAAAAATTTTTTTGTACACGACGTAGAATCGGATTATGTAATTTTTCCGTTTTTCCCAAATAATCGAATTTCCTAAATGGTGGTACAGAACCACGATAACGACGATGAGGGCGACGACAAGGAGAAGCCGAGCATTTAGAATTGCTATATCACCAAAAAAACACTTTGAAGTTGAAAAAAAAAATGTATTTGTTCGAAGTTCATCGAACTTTTTTTTATTATATTTCTGCTATCGATTAATTATACTCGAACTTACCAATTTTTGTGTCCGATTTTTAAATCACTAATCACTGAGATTTTTATAATTTTACACTTTGCGATGAGCTGAACCAAAAACAAAAATCCAACAAAATGTTTTCCACACAAATCACGCACTATAAATTGTATACAACACTTTTTTTATCACACGCACGAGATTACACGGCCCGCGTACAAAATCCCGTTCTAATTAATTAATCGTTTTGATCAGAAATAAATTAAAAAAATTAATTTTTTTTTTCTCATCGACGGTTTACAGAATGGTCACACGATTCAATCCTCTACTTCACTCTATCTAAGTTTTCGATTTTGGTGTAAAGTTTTTCATTCGATTCTGCTTTATGGACTGGAATGATGGCAAAGGGAAATAAATTTTCATATTACACTTTGCTTTTTTTTATAGTAGCGCATGCTATTTAGGCAAAATATTGATCGAATCCGTGTGACATGGTACAAATTTTATAGGAACAGAAAAATGGACTAGATTTTTGTATGTGTAGAATACGTCGTTGATGAATCCTTTAAAGTATTCGGTCTGTTATTAAACCTCATTATATTTTTAACTAGGTTATTGTGCGATTAGGATCAGCATGTTCAACTAACTCGCATACAATAAATTATAGTAAATTGACCGCTGATTCGAATCATTGTAATCAATAAAATGTTGTAGCAAATTAAATAAACGTTAATTAAAATTAAGCCGTTAATTAAAGTTTAGCTGATAGTCCCTAATTTTTATGTGCACACAATAGAGGTCTGGTTGTAACTGAAAGCTGTTTCACATCATTACAGCTGTTTTGCATTTTTATTAAACAATTAAGAACTTTTTATTTAAACATTAGCACCATATCTTTCAATATCTGGTACTAATTAAGCATCAATTTAATTTGTCGGAAAATTAGATAAATATGTCGGCACGTTAATTTATGACGTATACTGTGTGTCTGAACAAATTTTTTATAAATTTCCGATTAACTAAATTTTTGGTTAGTTCATATCAGTTATTGATAGATGTCGCTAATGTTCATATATCAAATTGTGCCTGACTTTAACTTCTAAACTGAAAACTCAGTTCAGATTTATTAATCGCTGATTACAAATATTGTGGGCATTGAAATTTTTAATTTAATTGACAGTTTTTTATTACGCATAAACAAAATAACATGCTGCCATCTATGAACGACTGGAATAAGCTGAGCATCAATTGTTGGAAAGCAAATTGTTTGGTTTAGCTGCAGGCTAGGTTTAAACAGCACGCTAGGTTTTTGTTAGAGTAAATTGTATTTAAGCAGCTCACTGGTTTTCGAAGGTAACGAGAAAAGGTTTTTCAAAGGTAACTCTAGTCTGAGGAAGCGAACCCATTAGCTGTTTTTGTGACATCTTTATTCTTCTAAAACAAGGCAGACAATGAAATATGATTTGTCTCAAAATAGCTATTAGTAATGATGGCCCTGATTGATGATGTTTCAGATGTGTGTCTCGGATGTTATGCCTTGTAAGAATGTGATCTGGTGGCAATGTTATAGGGTGTTTCGTTTCAAATGAAGCCATTGAATTTTCTATTCGACCGCCCACTCGTAATAATCCATCAGCGTGTATAAATGGCGTCAACGAAGAAAGCTTATTATTTTTATCTAACTGCAATTCGGAACTTAATTTAAGAATTTCCTACGGGAAGGATAACGGGATTATCAGCTAATCCCTAATTTTTATTTGCACACAAAAGAGGCCTGGTTGTAATTGAAAGCTGCTTCGAATCATTACAGCTGCTTTGCTTTATATTAAACAATTAAGAACTTTTCATTTTAATATCAGTACCATTTTGTTTATGAACATTAGAGACATCTGTCAATATCTGGTACTAATTAAGCATCAATTTAATTTGTCGGAAATTTAGATAAATATGTCGGCACGTTAATTTATGACTTATATTGTGTGCCTGAACCAACTTTTTCTAAATTTCCGATTAACCAAATTTATGGTTAGTTCATATCAGTTATTGATAGATGTCTCGAATGTTCATATATCAAAATGTGCCTGACTTTAACTTCTAAACCGAAAACTCAGCTCAGATTTATTAATCGCTGATTACAAATATTGTGGAGATTGCAATTTTTAATTTAATTGACAGTTTTTAATTACGCATAGACAAAATTTACATGCTGCTATCTATGTACGACTGCAATAAGCTGAGCATCAATCGTTGGTAAGCAAATTGTTTGTTTTAGCTGCAGGCTAGGTTTAAACAGCACGCTAGGTTTTTGTTAGAGTAGGTTTGGATTTAAGCAGCTCGCTGGTTTTGGATGGAGTAGGTTTGGATTTAAGCAGCACGTTGGTCTTCGAAGGTAACGAGAAAAGGTCTTTCAAAGGTAACTCTAGGCAGAGGAAGCGAATCCATTAGCTGTTTTTGTGACATCTTCATTCTTTTAAAACAAGGCAGACAATGAAATATGATTTGTCTCAAAATGGCTATTAGTAATGATGGCCCTGCATGGTGATGTTTCAGATGACCGTCTCGGATGATATGCCTTGTAAGAATGTGATCTGGTGGCAATATTATAGGGTGTTTCGTTTTAAATGAAGCCATTGAATTTTCTATTCGACCGCCCACTCGTAATAATCCGTCTTCATGTATAAATGGCGTCAGCGAATAAAGCTTATTATTTTTATCTAACTGCAATTCGGAACTTAATTTAAGAATTTCCTACGGGAAGGATAACGGGATTATCAGCTATTCCTTAATTTTTATGTGCGCACAATAGAGGCCTGGTTGAAACTGAAAGCTGCTTCGCATCATTATAGCTTCTTTTCTTTTTATTAAACAATTAAGAACTTTTCATTTAAATATCAGCACAATTTTGGTTTACGAACATTAGAGACATCTGTCAATATCTGGTACTAATTAACAATCAATTTAGTTTGTCGGAAATTTAGATAAATATGTCGGCACGTTAATTTATGACTTATACTGTGTGCCTGAACCAATTTTTTATAAATTTTCGATTAACCAAATTTATGGTTAGTTCATATCAGTTATTGATAGATGTCGCTAATGTTCATATATCAAAATATGCCTGACTTTAACTTCTAAACCGAAAACTCAGTTCAGGTTTATTAATCGCTGATTACAAATATTGTGGAGATTGAAATTTTTAATTTAATTGTCAGTTTTTAATTACGCATAAACAAAATGACATGGTGCCATCTATGAACGACTAGAATAAACTGAGCATCAATCGTTAATAGCACAAATTGGTTGTTTCAGCTGCAGGCTAGGTTTAAACAGAACGTTAAGTTTTTGTTAGACTAGATTGTATTTAAGCAGAACGCTGGTTTTCGAAGGTAACGAGAAAAGGTCTTTCAAAGGTAACTCTAGTCTGAGGAACCCATTAGCTGTTTTTGTGACATCTTCATTCTTCTAAAACAAGGCAGGCAATGAAGTATGATTTGCCTTATCATATTTTTAGCTCCAATTATCCAATACGTTTGTCTCAAAATGGCTATTAGTAATGATGGCCCTGCATGGTGATGTTTCAGATGTGCGTCTCGGAGGTCTGGTGCCAATATTATAGGGTGTTTCGTTTTAAATGAAGCCATTGCATTTTATATTCGACCGCCCACTCGTAATAATCCGTCAGCGTGTATAAATGGCGTCAGCTAAGAAAGCTTATTATTTTTATCTAATTGCAATTCGGAGCTTAATTTAAGAATTTCCGACGGTAAGGGTACCTTTTGAAGCCATCTAATCAGAGTAACAGCGGCGTGGTTTATTTTATCAGCTGTCAAGCTAATGGTGAAAATTAGTAGACAATTTTTTCGTGACCGTTGAAACATTTTACTGATAGGAACTAATTTAGACCGGATCTCTTGGTTGATGACTTTAGTATCGTTCGTAATCGTAGATTGTTTTCGGCATTTAGACTCCGATTTTTTAAGCCAAGTTGGCCCGTGCCACCATAAATTAAATTGTACAAGATCGCGAGGACTTAAGCCTCGAGAAGCGCAATCTGCTGGTTTGCATTGTGAAGTTACATGCCGCTCCGAAGGCCAGGCCAACACAATTGTTGGATTGGTCCACGCATATATGGTGGTATCTTCCGATTCCAACGATTCTATTATCAGTTTCAGTAATCTTGTCAATAGTACTGCTGCAGTTCCAACCTAGGCAAGGATCTTCATTTTATGGGTACAAACTTAGTTTTGGCTGCAACAATAGTGGTTATAATTCCATCTGCGGTGGAATTATTGCAGTGTACGCACTTTCGGAGGCGTAAGAAAATCCGTGTAGTTCAACCCCATTACAGCGAGTAAACAGCCATCTTGTAATCTTAATATCCCTAATCTGGTACATTTCATTCCGAATTGTGGTTCATTTCGATGAATTTTCTGCAGACAACTCACTATGCCATTCTAGGCATAATGAGTGGATCAACAATTTGCGACATTTCCGAAAGTAAATTTCCTTTGGTTATTTTAGGATTTTCAGCAAAATTAGTTCTGACGGTAAAATGATTACTTCCATTCGAAACCCAGAAGTTTTACGGATTTTGATTCTTCCGTAATTTCTAGCGCCTTTAACCAGCGTGAAGCCAGCAGAGCTTAAAATACGAGATATATTAATTTGAATTTTGCGTGCTTTGTCCAGCGTTTGTGCTCCCGTCATTAGGTCATCCACATATAGAAGTCCCGCAAAATAGTTTTAGATACTTCCGCCATACGTGACTGTGAGAAGCCTGTAATGCTTGACTGGTTGAGATTCAGTCTATGATGTTGGCAATTTTGTTCTTCGTCGGCGAGGATTTTCAGTGCAACTATTTCTTAAGACTCCCAAAATCTCTTTAAGGTCCGATCGATATCTACTTCAGCGTATAGACTAGTTATTTGATCATGAGGATTTGAGCTTTGCTGGGTATGTGTCTGACCGGCTACTATTCATCCCAAAATTGTTCGTTGAGCAATACGCATTCCCTTTTTTCCAGATATACGGCCTTCGGTAGTTATATTAAGAAATTGATCTGCACCAATTAGGAGATTTAGGTGGAATACCATTCTGAGTGAGCTATATTGGTAATCGGTAAATTGGACGTCAGTTTAGATAAAACTATGGCATAGAGACTCGGTAACAAAGGAGCTCTGGGGTCCAGAGTCCAGCAGTGCACGACATGTTTGTAAACAACCATATTTATCTTTCACTGAAACGAGAGCCTTAACTGGTGGATCACTTGAATGATCTGGACTTTGGCTGATATTTGAGTGCTGAGTGCGGAGTCTGGATTGTGTGCTACTAATGAAGATTCGTTGATTGAAGTGCGTTGATTTATTTGTTTTATTATAATCGTTGGTTGCAGTGCTAGTAGATGGCATGTTGATTGTTGGGGCTTCAGGACTAGAGTGTGGTGCGTATAATGAGATTCATGACATCTCTTCTTTGAACGGCAATCGTAAACGGAATGACTCCTTCCGAAACAGTAAAACAACGAATATAGGTTTTAATAAATTCTCTACGTGTGTCGACGTCCGTACCTAAACTTGGAACATTCAATAATCAAATGGTGATCGGTATTTTGGCAAACTGAACAAAGTGAATCGATTGTTTCTGCTACACAACTTTTTGGGGCTTCTAACCGTTTACAGGCACGCTCCTTCTACTCGATAAATGATTTCCTTCTAAAGAATTACTCGTACGTTTAGAAAATCTATTATTGGGCTGAGTGTCGGGAAGTAATTTTTGACTGATTCTCGTAACCATAATTGACGGCTTTCTTCATCGAGTTTGTTGACCATTATGTACATTAGGCAGGGATCACGGGCTTCAGCACTTGTACTAAGTGCTCTAAGTCCCCTCGTAACTTCGTCGCATGAATCAGTGAATTTACAAATATTTGCGGCGTTAGGTTGACGTATGGCTCCCTGCTCCATAAAGGTTTGAATGAAGAAATTCACTATATGTTTTTTCCTGTCATATCGTTTACAGAATCTTTTAAGAGCTTCAAAATAATTTCGCTCAGTAACTGCAAAATGCCTTATCAACGATGCAGCTTCACCTTTGAGAAGCCCTTTCAGATACTGAAACTTTTGTGCAGCTGAAAGCGTAGCATTTTAGTGGCCTTCGTTTCACATGTTTCAGAGTCAGCATTAAGACTACCTTGTTCCAGGCAAAAGGTGATTAAAATGGGAGATAGTGAGTGCAACAATATCAAATGGAACCCTTTGAATTGCTGAGAAAACGTCGCGAGATTTAGTTCTTAGTCCCCTTGCTTTTTGGTAGTAGATCAGGTAGTAGCTGACAAATGTTTTAGTACTGTCATTTTATTGTTATTATTTCGGAAATCGATAAATTCTTTAAGATAAATTGTTTCGAATGATCTCCCAATCACAATCACAGGGTAATCTAAAAAACGCCCAGATTTGGTGCGGAACAATTCTCGGCATTCCTGCTCGCACTTCATTGCTTGCTTATACCAGAAACGAAACTGTAATGATGCCCAGCCTATATATAAACAATAAATTGACTAAAAACGCATCGCTGACAGATTTAAAAGCTCCCTCAAAGATCGAGCTCCAGAAGTGTTTCGGAGATTACTAAAAGCGGTGGCATTAGTGTGTAACATCGAATGGGGACTATTTTGAAGGCGATAACATTGATGTAGATGAGCGTATAAAATTATTTCCAATAACAGGTGCGTTTTGAGCACACCTCGTAATGTAATAGTTGGTTTGCTTTCGGCTGAAAAATGAGATAACACGCAATGATGCACATAGCATCCGCCATTGCTTATTAAAGTCCTCTTAAACAATTTATGCTGCTTCAAATGAATATCTAAAGACTTAATATATTTTGGGTGCCTTTCGTTCTTGGACAAAGAATGTGGTTTTCTAGAGAAAGCCAGCAGAATCTAAATCGATAACAATCAATATTAATTTAGACCTCGAGTCCTATCCATTTTACAATTTTTGGTTCTACTCTTTTCAATCTATATCGAGAAATGGGTTCAAATCTAATTTAAAATTCAAGATATGGTCTGAAAAGATAATTAGAGAGGGAAGGGGGGGGGGGGGGGGGTAGAGGACAATTAGGGTTAAATCCTGCATCTCGCAATTGCAAATGCAAATTATGACCAATAGGTTTCCAGGGAGAAATATATTTGAAATATTGAAGATTGTCATTTCTTGGCCGTCCGTTTGGAACAGGTTCCATGTTTTTTTTTGTTTCAACATTGCGGTGAATTTGTTTAAATATAAAAAATTTAACATCACGATTGCTAATGCACATGCGCCAACTGAAGATAAACCAGTTAATGTGAAAGATGATGTGTTATGATTTGTTGAGCTGGTAGATGTAATCAGTAACATCCCGTACCATGACATCAAAACCACCGTAGGCGACTTTAATTCAAAACTCGTTTGGATTGCAGAAACTACATCACAAGGAAATCCGCAAGATTACTTGCCGATCGAATGATGGAAGAACGAAGAGATACTTCATTAGTATAACTGGCGTTAGATCGATAGCAGCGACTTGCTCGATATTTTCAAATACACGCACTGGCAAGCTATCCAGTCAGCTATAACCGTAGCAGCGGAAAATACAATATTAGGAGAAAATCTCGTAAAATTGGTTCAACGATTAGTGTCATCAACTAGTCGAAAATAAACGAAAGCTACGAGAGAAATGGTTGGCTCGCAACGCTAATCCTCCACCAAAAGAACTAGGAAGTACATCAGAAACATGAACTTGCAAGCGGAAAACGGAAATTTGAGATACTGTTTTGCAAACGCCAAAATTCAAAGACTTCCATCCAAAATCCACAGCCATCAAAAACACAGATGGAGAACTGAGAACAAGCGTGGCTGATGTTCTCCCAGTATGATGAACCTACTTTCAAAATCTTCTATATCGGAGTGGCAAAGTGACCCCTATTCGAGCTATTCTAACCCCACAGAAGAGGAAGTAGACGCAGCTACTTGTAATTACAAAATGGAAAAGCACCCGACCTCGACGTAATCCCCGCAGAATTATTAAAACACGTAGAAGCTACCCTTGTATCTTGTCTTTATGATCTCATCGTGATGACCTAGGACCTGGACGAGCTACTGCTAAACATAAAGTGTTTGCTAATGTTGTACTTGTGACATTTTCACATCTTGTATTTATCACTAAAATTAAATAAAATTGGCTAGCATCTGAATGGTTAGTTGAGTATAAACCAACTCTTTGTCGGCCACATTAATTAAACTGGCTGCTTCCGGCATCGTCGGTCACATTAAGTAAACCGGCAGTTTTCAACATCGTCGGCCACTTATAGTTAAGCTGGCTGCCTCCGGCATCATCGGCCATATTAATTAAATCGGCCGTTTACAACATCGTCGGCCACATTAATTAACCCGGCCGTTTCCAACATCGTCGGCCACATTAATTAAATCGGCCGTTCCCAACATCGTAAGCCACATTAATTAAATCAGCCGTTTTCAACATCGCCAGCCACATAGTTAAACTGGCCGCTTTCAGCATCGCCGGCCACATTAAGTAAACCGCCCGTTTTCAACATCCTCGGCCACATATAGTTAAACTGGCCGCTTCCGGCATCGTCGGTCACATTAATTAAACCGGCCGTTTTCAACATAGTCGGTAATATATAGGTAAATTGGCCGCTTCCAGGATCGTCGGCCACATTAATTAAACTGGCCGTTTTCAACATAGTCGGCAACATATAGGTAAATTGGCCGCTTCCAGCATCGTCGGCCACATTAATTAAACCGGCCGTTTTCAACATCGGCGGCCATATATTATTAAACCGGCTCTTTTCAACACATCATCAGAGACCGAATTTTTTGGTAACCACAGAGCAGCCAATGTACCTACGAGACTCTCGGCTGTTTCTCAGTCGAAGTGTCTTCAGGCGAGGCACTCAACGATTATTAGATCGCTAAGGGAAGAACTGGCGAATCTAGATTATATTAAACCAACGTTGTGCTTCGATAAAGGTTTCCGGACCATCTGTCCTTCGAGGGAATGCTGGAGGAACGGTTCAATACTGGAAAACGAGGCAGTGCAATTTTTCACGGACGGCTCTAGGCTAGACGGCAAGGTAGGATCTGGAGTCTTCTGTGAGAAGCTTAACGTTAATATATCTGTTCGTCTCGTGTACCATGCTGAAGTGGTGGTGATGGGGTGGGTAAGTTGTGACATGGTTGAAGCATGACGTAGTATCCGTGAGGGATATCGCAATTTATGTGGACAGTCAAGCGGCGGTCAGGTCACTAGAGGCGATTTGTCCGAAGTCACGGGTGGCGCTGGATTGCCGATCATCTCTTAATGAAATGAGCGAGTTTTTCAGAATCCAGATATGCTGGATCCCTAGTCACTCGGATGTCACAGGAAACTGCGAGCAGACGAGCTATATAGGTACGGTACAACTCTCAAGATGCTACCGGAAAAGGCAGGTCTGGAGAGACCTATGTCAGCGCTTAAATTGGCGCTCAGTAAAAAGGGAATCGCCTCGATAAATGAGAGGTGGACCAACCCTCTCACGTGCAGGGTAGCAAAACAAACTGGACTTGCGGCACTCCAAGGTACTAGTATTCCTGGGAAAACGAGAGGTAGGATTGGTCGTAGGGATACTGACAGGACACTGCCTTTTTGGAGAACATGCGAGAAGGCTGGGTCTACAAACGAATGACTTTTGTAAAAGTTGTATGGACGAAGAGGAGGAGGAGGAGACTTTAGATCACTTCCTATGCTCGTGACAAGCATTATCAGACAGAAGGCATAAGTATTAGGTGTGTACGGTATGTACATCCTTTTGGAACTCGCGGACTGTGAGGTGCAAGATATTTTACGCTACATCGCATGCAAGCAGCTCTTGATGGTTTCAAGTGTGGGATAGCAGCCACTCTAACCTAACCTAACTTATCCTACTACCTTTTGGTTGATTGGCTTTGGGTCGAACATCTTTTGAATCTGGATTAGATTGTTCCCTACCATTTAATTCCTCAGCCTCAGGTGACGATTCAGCTTTTCTTTACTTACTCTTCCTGGACTGTTTTTTCTTCTTTAGGAGTCAGTCCGTCTCTCTTTGTAATTCATCTCCATCAGCAGATTAGATGAGTTTGTCTGGTTCATTGCTTCCTATATCGCAGTCTTCTTTTGAATCCCGATTCATTTTAGATACTCAATTGTTTCACTTAGCTTGGAAAATAATTGCTCCATATGCTCTAGTCTCGCCAAGAGATCCAAATTCTCCTTTCTAGGTCAATATTTGTTTTACTAGATTCGACTATTTGCAAAGTAAAACTTCTTGCATTTCGTGTAATGTCTTCACAGAGAGTGGATTTACCAATGTTGATATTGGTGTACCACCTGGAGTATTATTTTCTTTTGCTGGAAAGAAGTAGAATCGCATAGTTTTGATTGGATTGGGTACCACCACCGTTCGTTCTACAGAACATTGCCCAGAGTACACTCGTATCCATTTATGAATACTTCGTGGGGGCTGTCAATCCCGTACTCCCGAATTTATGTGGCTGTAAATTATATTTTTGGGACAATGCGATTAAACTACCGCAACTGCTGCTTTCTTCACATTAACGTAAATTGCATACGCGGTAGTACAACAATAATTACAAACATTACATTCTATGAACTAGAAATTTTTAAGGTAAAATTGATTTTCTAAATATAAAATGCCGTTCACTCGTACGTTATACATTGGAGATCGAATACGGAAACTTATTCATGAACATTTCGTTAGAAAAAAATTATTTTTATCGTGTTTATAGAACATTTTACAAAAATTTACGTTAAAAATAGCCGAGTAATTATTGTTTAAATTTAATTAAGTTGTAGGCATTCATTTCGAAGAAATTTAATTAACAAATTTACTATCTGCCATTACTAATTGATAAAAATACTGAATGCGAAGACAAAATACATCGTAAAAATCGTAAAATGAAACTGGCAACAAATTTTATTGTCGATCACCGTAAAAAAAATCGTTCGCCCATAGCGTTGGATATTTTAAGAAATTTTACGAATTTTTAAGATAGTTTTTGTTGTTGCATGAAACGAGCGACCGCAATGATTCACACTCGTTATACGGTTGTACATCGAAACGAAAATTTATCAATTAAATTTGCATGTCATCTCCTTGGGACGAACTTAAACCACATATTATGTGCGTTTTGTGATGAAAATGACAGAATTTCTTTGAACTTTGTCAATGTCACGAAATAAAATGTTTTTAAAAATTGTTTAAAGTTCAAAACTAATTTAATGATCATAATGTGTTTTACATTATTTTTTATATTTCAGCACGGATACAGGAACAAAAGCCATACCAGAAGAGGTAGTGCATCTAGTAAGTAGGTAAGTAAGAGGAGAAGTAAGCGGAGCTTCAACCCCAACAAAGGTCTAAAAAATTGTATCGTGATCAAACACAAAACTAGAAGGCATTGGGAGAAGCCCCCCGCCCGTATGCGTTTGAGATCACCATCGACTCGTTCATACGAGTCCGATATTCGTTGTTCGCAACTTTAATTAGACCAAAGATGGAACGAATAACTTCAGTTCTTACAGGTAAGCAAGTACATGTTTTATGAGGGTTTTATAAAGCAGCTTTTTAAATCGCAATAACCTTGATTGGGCATATAATACTGTGGGCAACAAATAGTAAGACTTTGTTCATAATTTTAAAATTCTTTATTTATTTCTCCAAATCTATTTCGTCCCCCCTCAAAGTAATCCCCCCAGCCTCAATACACTTGTGCCAACTTTTCCAATCCTCGAAACAGTTGTTAAAGTCAATTTCCGGAATAGCCTCCAATGCGCGAAGCGATTCACGTTTAATGTCTTCAATTGACTCAAAACGGTTTCCCCCGAGCGGTCGTTTGAGTTTGCTGAACAGCCAGAAGTCACCCGGAGCTAAATCAGGCGAATACGGTGATTGCGGAACGATATGGGTGGAATTTTTGGCGAAAAAATCACGTAAAACCAATGCAGTATGAGAAGGTTCATTATCGTGGAACAAAAACCAAGAGTTGTCGACCCATAATTCCGATCTCTTTTTACGAATAGCTTCGCGCAAACGACGCATAACACTCAAATAGTATTCCTTGTTGACAGTTTGACCGGTCGGAAGGAATTCGGAGTGCACCACACCTCGATAATCGAAGAAAACTGTCAAAATCACCTTGATTTTTGACTTGCTTTGACGTGGTTTTTTCGGCTTCGGCTCACCTTTGGCACGATATTCGGCCGATTTTTTTTTTTTTTTTTTTTTTTATAATTTATTTCCCAAGAAAAAAAAAAAAAAAATACAATTTTTTTATACAGGAAAATATTATTCTAATGAAGTTAATACATATTTCACAAAATTATAAAGTAAATTAAATTAAAAATGAGTTTAATTGGATTAGATTAAATTAAATTGAATTAAATTAAATTAAATTGGCACAAACAGATAAATTATAAGACACAATAGTTTTAAGCAAAATAATAATAATAATAGGTATTCAATTGTACAATCCTAACCAAGCATCAATGAAACAAATCATATTCTGCAATAAAACTTGAAAAAAACTTATTTTTAAGATTAAATTTGAAAGTAGAAATTCTCAAGGTTTTGTCATTGTCATCTAAATGGTTGAATAATTGAAGTCCATGGTAGAGGATACTATTTTGGGTGGCTTTAAATTTATAGTTTGGAACCCGATAATTTAAATGGTTTCGAGTTTGCCTCTCACTTACTGAAAAGTTAGTTTGAAAATCAGTCGTACACCTAATAAGTCCATATCTAACCTTATAAATCGTCAATAAATATTCGTAGTCAATGAGGTACTTCAATGGCAATATTTCATCACTGTACAGGAGTTTTGTTGGTGTTAAAGGTGGTAGTTGTTCGATTGCCTTGATGGCTTTGTTTTGAATGATTTGTAAATCATGTAAATAAATATATCAATGTATTACAAATATATTATGTTACAAATATATTATTACAAATATATTATGTAAATAAATATATGTAAGTAAATATATAATATTTATTTATATGTTATGTTCGCCCCACCCCAGATTTGAATCAAGTAAGACAGATGTGAGTTAATATAACTAAAGTAGATATTTTTTCGCATAAAATGTGGAATGAACTGACCGACCCGTCTCAGAGCCGCAATAATAGGTACTATTTTTATTTTGATGCTGTTTATATGGTTAATCCACGATAGCTGAGAATTAATAATCAACCCAAGGTAGGAAATGCTTTCGACTCGATGTATAACACTATTATTAAAGTTAATTTCATCCATAACGGCAGCAGGTTTATGTTTTAAGAAAAAGGTTATGAAACACGTTTTTGAGACATTTAACCTAAACTTATTACAACAAAGCCAACTGTAAATTTTTTGAAGGTAAGTTTCCATCGCAGTTTTCTGTTGTTGGAACGATTCAGAGCTGTAGATTAAAACAGCATCATCAGCAAATAATTGTAATTTACCCTCCAGACTAATATCAAATAGGTCGTTTATGTAAAGTAGAAACATTACTGGTCCTAGGATCGATCCTTGTGGTACTCCACGCTTCACAGTAATTTTTGATGATGTGTAGCTGCCAATTTTAACAGCTTGTGTTCGATCTGTTAGATAATTTTGGATTAGTCTGATGACTTTACCGCAAATTCCATAATAGCTTAGTTTAGTCAAGAGTATTTGGTGGTCTACGCAATCAAACGCTTTCATTATATCTAGAAACAAACAAGAAGTTGTTTTTTTTTGTTCTAGAGAACTGTAAATATTTTCCATTCAATTGATACTTGCTGAGAGTGTACTACTTGATTTCATAAAACCAAATTGATTTTTATGGACAATTTGATTAGATTCAATATGCTCTAGGAGTCGGTTATAAATAATACGCTCAAACACCTTACTAAGAACTGGCAGAACCGAGATTGGTCGATAATTGTTTAAGTTTAGGGGATCTCCAGATTTAAAGATTGGTGTAACTCGAGCTGATTTCATAAACTCAGGGAAAATGGATTGTCCAATCCACAAATTGAGAGTACGAGTCAGTAACGGAACTAACAACGGCGAAAGTTGCTTAATTATTTCTACCGTAATATTATCAACTCCTTTTGACGATGTGTATTTAAAATTTTTGATTGTCGCGGTAACCTCTTCTTGTGCTACTACAGATAACACAGACAGTTCAGGATATCCTTTAGGTAACATTTCCAGCGCAGGAGGAGTTGTACTGCTACCTATATCAGCTCCAACATTTACAAAATATTGGTTGAATGTATCAACAACTGCTTGTTGATCGCGTATGATGTTATCGTCTACTTTTATTAGATTTATTGTCGATGATCTAACTGTAGGATTATTGGAAAGAATTTCGTTAACCAGCTGAAACATTCGTTTAGCATTTGGCATAACAGATTTGAATTCTTTACTGTAATAATTTTTTTTAGATTTAATTATCTGATATTTAAATTTGACATTGAGTGATTTAAAAGTTTCACAAAAATATCTGTTATTTGGATATCTTTTAGTAAGTTTATAATATTTGTCGCGTACTTTCATTTGTTTATAGAGTTTTTCGGTGAACCACGGTTTTTTATAAGAAGAGGCTTTTATTGTTTTTGGATATGTTACAGTGTTCAATCTAATTAATTCAACAAGCTCATTGTAGACGGTTTCAAACGAGATATCATCATCGATTGATCGTCTATTTCCGGGTTGTAAGCATAGATCCAAGACTCATCGTCAGTTATAATACGTTTCGGAAAGCATTGTTTCACAGACGTCAACGCGACGCTGTTTTTCCAAAAAATTGAGTGATTTTGGAACCAATCGTGCTTTCACTTTTCTTAGGCCCAAATGATATTTCAAAATGGTTTTCACTGATCCTTCCGATATTTCAACGATGCCAGTAAGGTCTCTGACTGTTAATCGTCGATTCTCGAGCACCAATTCATTGATTTTATTAACGTGTTGATCATCAGTTGATGTTGATGGCCATCCTAGTCGTGGTTCGTCGTCAACACGTTCTCGACACTCTTTGAACAATTTGTACCAATCAAAAATACTTGTTCGCGACATACAATTATCACCGAAGGCCTTTTGCAACATTCTGAACGTTTGTAACGGGTATACCTGGCATGAGTTGGTCGCGGGAAAATTCTCGTTTCCTAAAAATTGAATGCCACCTGTCACCGAATTAATTATTCCATCTTGTGAGAACCCCGGCGTGGTCATGTTCTGCCGGCTATGCTCAGGGTATGGGGTGGGTTTTACCGAGGATCACAAGATGCGTGCTAGACCACAGGAATTTAAAATTTGCAGGATGAAAAAGGATAACAGGACTCGGACCAACTTACCTAACATGTCATAATCACACTTACCCTCAACCTCTACATTAAAATTTTTAGTTTCTCATCATGAACACTTGCAAAGCGAAAATTATTAAACCGAAAAGTAAATCATTACACCAGAACACCCAAAAAAAATAAATGAAAAATTGAATTTCGAAATTAATATAATTATTTAATGGTTTTATTGAAATAAGATCGTAAAAAGAAAATAAATCCATGAACATATGATTGAAAAATCGAAAATAAATCAAAAACTTAACGTTATACAATTATTCTATCCGTTAAATTTTAATATACTATTTACTAAGGACGTCCAGTATAAACTGTAACTTGGCAATTGTAAAAAAAAAACTCAAGTAAATTCTAACTTAACTAAAACCCTCCACCGGACTATTATAAAATGAAAAATATTTACGCTTAATTCTAATTATAAAAATGTAAATAAGACCTTAATTAAATTTGGTTGCGGCCGAATATCCAAGTAGTTGAAGTCGATGCACCATTTAATTATTATTGTTGTATATTTATTTTATATTTGTACTGATTATTATTTGTAATACTATTAGAACTTAGTATTAGTATAAACTATTATAAACGTTATTCGATTATTATTATTTTGTTGTACATATTTTTAATTTTTATCTTTTTGTTGTTTTAACGTAGTTACGTGCACCTTGTTTTAATTGTTCTCGTCGCATTGCATTAATTTTTAAGAGACGAACCAATGGTCACCTTTTTATTTTTTTTTAGATGCCTTGGTATTATTTTGTTATTTGGTATAACCGTATTAGATGTACCGTGAATTACTAACCCAGCGATATGCTCATTTTGTTGCATACCCAAATGCTTGAGTAGATATAATTTTAGCGTGTTCGTTTTCGTTTTACAGTTTATGTCACAATCTTAATTAAACAATCACACAGCAACCATAAAATAGGTCTATAATTTTAACTTGCGACTAACACAATAATTCACTGTATATAATTTAGCATAATGTTTACTTATAATATAAAATAACTAACATGCCGGTTAAATTTATTTTTGACTTTTCAAAAGGTTGAGCAAAGTTTAACAGTTTGCCCACCATCGTTCGTGAAACATACACTGTTCACCAAACCGATATCAGACTTCATAAATGAGTTTTTATTCTATTTTATTTTTATTTATAAGCACTGGTATGAAATAAATTCGCACAAAACCATGAATTTTGCTAATTTTAGCTTGGTATTTAACACAACTTGAATTTATTATAAAAAAAAGAGTGCAGCTAATTTATACTTGCACAAATGTTCATGAAAATTCACTAATTTTAATAATTTTTAATTTTATTTTTTTATTTAGATTACTTCGTAAGCAACCCAGAAAAACTTTCCACTAACTACCGTGCACCCCAAAAGCAAAACCTATTTATACTATTCGTTTTTGTCTTTTTTTTTTTATAAACCGAAGCTTGCCCCACCCATTAACAATATTACCAAAGTATTTAACTATACTTCACCACTACATGCTATATAATTTTCCCGCGCTTTCAATGTTCAACGTATTTGTTCGTAACCGCTACGTCAGGGGAGCAAAACCTTACCAAACTTGAAACGTGCGAACTTTAGTCGACGTTACAAATCGTGGGGACGACCTACACCCATGAGATGAGTATCATAACGCCGGGCGACTTAAAAAAAAATGGAGCAAATATTGAATTAAGTGTAACATGATAGTAATCACGGACGCAAATCGTTTACATGATAGATGCCTATTATTTTATTATGCACGTCACGAAGCTCATACGCCACTTTTCCAATACATTTAGATACTATGGCCTTTCTAAATTTGGGGCACAGTTTAGCGGATATTTTGTTTGCAGCATCGCTTTGGATGTAATTCTTCACATATACCGTTTGACCAACGTTATAATTACGAGGGCGGGCTCTTAAATTATATCGTTTGCTGGTATGTTGATAAGCTTCTCGTAGATTGGTAATGACATCTTGCTGTATCGAAGATAATCGTTCCATGGCAGTTAATTTGAGATCACGATCGTCCAGGGAATGGAGCTGGCGGAGAATTTCGTATTGAGAACCGTGACTAACGTAATTTTGTCCAAATGTAAGGAAATAAGGTGAATGTTTAGTGCTCTCATGAACCACATTCCGTAAAGCCGATCCTATTGAATATAAATGTCTGTCCCAATCTCTATGATTTTTTTTTGTTTTAAATCTATGTAAGGACTAGTCAAAATGAAAAATAATTCTGGATGCTTATTTTTAGAAAAAAAAATATGATAATGAAATTTGATTATATGTATATGTGCATGAAAGAGGTTGAGTTGGTATGTGTGATCATGGAATGCGTGCTTTTGTATTTATTCATTAAGTTGGTCTATAAGTAACCTGAGGATATAGGAAAAGGGATTGAGGGAGCTAAACCGTTTACTAACAAGACAGTCTACAATATTAAACATTTTGAAATATTGGGAGAAATTGTTACGGTTTATAATTTGAATATTTGATAAGAATGTGTTACATGAATTGGCAATTGATTCTACTGAAAACGGGATACAGTTGCTTCTGCAGCACATACTTACGAAGCACGTTTTAACAACCAATGCAATCAAACACCAGTATGGTGGAAGTCATTGTCAAAACATGCTTAACTGTCTATGATAATTGATACAATTACGGTAAACACTACAATCGACAATAATGGTAATAATGTTATTTTAAATCTATCCAATGATCATAGACGAATTCTAAAACGCGAAATATAGTTAAAAAAACTAATTAGATAGATGAAATTTTAAGTAAGGATATAAATTTAAATGAGGAAAGTAATAATAGCCATTTTTAGTTTGGGCGCCATCTGTAACGGGTATACCTGGCATGAGTTGGTCGCGGGAAAATTCTCGTTTCCTAAAAATTGAATGCCACCTGTCACCGAATTAATTATTCCATCTTGTGAGAACCCCGGCGTGGTCATGTTCTGCCGGCTATGCTCAGGGTATGGGGTGGGTTTTACCGAGGATCACAAGATGCGTGCTAGACCACAGGAATTTAAAATTTGCAGGATGAAAAAGGATAACAGGACTCGGACCAACTTACCTAACATGTCATAATCACACTTACCCTCAACCTCTACATTAAAATTTTTAGTTTCTCATCATGAACACTTGCAAAGCGAAAATTATTAAACCGAAAAGTAAATCATTACACCAGAACACCCAAAAAAAATAAATGAAAAATTGAATTTCGAAATTAATATAATTATTTAATGGTTTTATTGAAATAAGATCGTAAAAAGAAAATAAATCCATGAACATATGATTGAAAAATCGAAAATAAATCAAAAACTTAACGTTATACAATTATTCTATCCGTTAAATTTTAATATACTATTTACTAAGGACGTCCAGTATAAACTGTAACTTGGCAATTGTAAAAAAAAAACTCAAGTAAATTCTAACTTAACTAAAACCCTCCACCGGACTATTATAAAATGAAAAATATTTACGCTTAATTCTAATTATAAAAATGTAAATAAGACCTTAATTAAATTTGGTTGCGGCCGAATATCCAAGTAGTTGAAGCCGATGCACCATTTAATTATTATTGTTGTATATTTATTTTATATTTGTACTGATTATTATTTGTAATACTATTAGAACTTAGTATTAGTATAAACTATTATAAACGTTATTCGATTATTATTATTTTGTTGTACATATTTTTAATTTTTATCTTTTTGTTGTTTTAACGTAGTTACGTGCACCTTGTTTTAATTGTTCTCGTCGCATTGCATTAATTTTTAAGAGACGAACCAATGGTCACCTTTTTATTTTTTTTTAGATGCCTTGGTATTATTTTGTTATTTGGTATAACCGTATTAGATGTACCGTGAATTACTAACCCAGCGATATGCTCATTTTGTTGCATACCCAAATGCTTGAGTAGATATAATTTTAGCGTGTTCGTTTTCGTTTTACAGTTTATGTCACAATCTTAATTAAACAATCACACAGCAACCATAAAATAGGTCTATAATTTTAACTTGCGACTAACACAATAATTCACTGTATATAATTTAGCATAATGTTTACTTATAATATAAAATAACTAACATGCCGGTTAAATTTATTTTTGACTTTTCAAAAGGTTGAGCAAAGTTTAACAGTTTGCCCACCATCGTTCGTGAAACATACACTGTTCACCAAACCGATATCAGACTTCATAAATGAGTTTTTATTCTATTTTATTTTTATTTATAAGCACTGGTATGAAATAAATTCGCACAAAACCATGAATTTTGCTAATTTTAGCTTGGTATTTAACACAACTTGAATTTATTATAAAAAAAAGAGTGCAGCTAATTTATACTTGCACAAATGTTCATGAAAATTCACTAATTTTAATAATTTTTAATTTTATTTTTTTATTTAGATTACTTCGTAAGCAACCCAGAAAAACTTTCCACTAACTACCGTGCACCCCAAAAGCAAAACCTATTTATACTATTCGTTTTTGTCTTTTTTTTTTTATAAACCGAAGCTTGCCCCACCCATTAACAATATTACCAAAGTATTTAACTATACTTCACCACTACATGCTATATAATTTTCCCGCGCTTTCAATGTTCAACGTATTTGTTCGTAACCGCTACGTCAGGGGAGCAAAACCTTACCAAACTTGAAACGTGCGAACTTTAGTCGACGTTACACGTTTTGGCACCACAAAATTGATTCCGCACACAAAATTAAATGGAACTTCATTGTTGAATAATTTCACTCATTGTAAAAATCGCCGAATGCACTTTTTGTACTTCAGAAAGAAACAAGCGTATACTAAACACTAACGATTATTTTGATGTGACATTTAACACAGATGTCACTGATAGTCATACCAACATAGAAAAAAAAATATTTCGACGAATGGTTTCCGCGCGAAATTTAAATTAAAAAGTCTTACTACCTTTTGCCCACAGTAGTAAAACTCAATGCCGGCAGCAATTAGGGCTTTTATTTCTGCCCGCAGATCGAAAGGCTGGTTGCTTTTCACCATTCCGCAAACCAACTCAATACGAAAGGCAAGAAAGTTTATATGAACTCGTTGTAGTGTTGAATTTTGTGACAAGTCAGCTTCTTGTAGACCATAAAATTTTGTAGTTTGTTTTACCCACCTTAGTGATCACGTGCGATATTCTTGATCTACGTACATTCGTTGTAAAATAAAATTAGGGGTTGCCCACAACACACCACACACATAAATCCAAAATTTGGTCACCAAACCATATTCCAAAGGTTATGTTAGGTTAAGATCTCACCCATTACAGCTTTCAAAATGGAGAGGCTGTCCATAGTGTATTTGCCCAAGAGATCATGCCTTCTGCCAGCTAGCGCACGGCATGAGCATAGGAAGTGAACAAGAGTCTTTTACTCCTCCTCGTCATTGCAGATTCTGCAGAAGTCATTTGCACCCAGACCCAGCCTTAAAATTCTACTTAAATCACGCTTCCTTAGTGTGTGATTAAGATATTAGATCGCTTCAAGCTCAGCTCAGGCCATACTTGCTCCTGTATCCTGCCAGTCGGACGGGCGAACCACCTAGTATTTGCCAAGGCAACTGCTTTCCTATGGCTTGCTGCTTTCGGCATAGACTTAAGCCTACCTACACATTCTCTCCCTGGTTCCAGTTGGAAAGTCGAACTATACCTTGCTAATTCGTCTGCCCTGTAATTTCCGTCAACATCAGAATCGCCCGGAACCCAGACCAACTGAATATTGAAGAGTTCACTCATTTCGTTAAGAGAGATTTGACAACCCAACGGCACTCTTGACGCCAGGGAAACTGAATCCAGTGAAAGAATGGCCGCCCAACTGTCCACATAAATCAACCAGTTCATGATCTCTTCAATCGCTATAACTTCAGCCTGGTACACACTGCAGTAATCAGGGATACGAAAGGATAGACCCACATTTAATTTCCTACAAAACACACAATCTCCCATTCTACCACCGAGCTTGGAGCCGTCGGTGAAGAATTTAATTGTCCCGGTCTCCGTGAAGAGACCACTCTTCCAATCACCTTGAAGAGGGGAGAATCACCTTGAAAAGTTTGCAAAAGCACAACAGGGGTGTTATATAATCCAAATTCACCAGGTCCATGCTTCACAGAATTGACTAAAGATTAGTGCTCTTTTGCATGGGGAGAAAGTACACAAACAAAGGCACTAGTGGGTGTCGTTTTCAGCGCCCCACTAATGAGTATACAGGCCGCCCTCTGCACCTTCCACATCATGTTCCTGCATGCTAGTTTCTCCAGAGCCACCACTCACAACATACAGCAGTTCAGGCCTTACAACTGCCGTGTAAAGCCAGTGCACCACCTCTAGAGTAGAGTGCCACAGTGGCCTTATTCACTCTTTCTATCGTATTTGGTTTCCAACTGAGCTTACTGTCCAGAAGAATCCCTAGAAATTTCGCCTTATCAGTAAAGGTCGGCGTAGTACCATTCAGCCTTGGTGGAACCACTTCTGGAATTTTATATCTCCTAGTGAAAAGAACCAGCTCTTTTTTAGATGGGTTGATCCCCAAACCAGATCTGCTGGCCTAATCCGCAGTGATTTATAGCGCATTCTGCATCACATCCCTAATTGTACCAAGGTACACCTATTCCTTCCCTCTCCAGTTCTAATAGTAGTCCGTTGATTACTAAACTCTAAAGAAGGGGATAGAGGAGTGAGGTGTTCCCCGAACAACCCGTCTTCTGTCGGAGACTTCGCCCATCCCCGTAATAACCCTTCTGATTCCCAGCAAGGGATTAATTAGCCTGGTTACTGGCTATTCAATCTCGAGTGGCAGCAATCCTTCCCCAATTGCCTCGCCATCTTCACTTTGTTGAAAGCGCCCTCGATATCGAGAAACGCCAGTAACTTCTCAATTTTCCAAACCAAGGCATGTAGTGTCGTGTCCACGGGCTTACCCTTATGGTAGGCATGTTGAGATTGTGCCCAGTTTCTGAGTATAATTCTCGAACGAATATAGACAGCCAGCAACTTTGCCATGCTTTTCAGCAGAACGGATGACAGAGATATTGGTCTTAAGTCCTTAGGGTTGATGTGCGAACTTTTACCTGGTTTCGGGATGAAGATCACCTTAGCCTCCCACCATTTCTTCGGGATGTACTCCACCTTCAGACATCCTTTGAAGATAACCTCCAGCCAGAGTAGCAAGACATCCGAGTTCTTCTGGATTTCTACTGGTACAATCCCATCCATTTTATTTTCCGTGTATTCAGAATATGCTCTGTACACAAAGTTGGGCCCCACAGTCATCCATAGACCCGTAGTCATTTACCTCCACAAAACGCATCCTCACTTCCCGGGAAGTGAGTTTTCATCAGAAGATTAAGAGTCTGTTCAGTAGAAATCGTCCATTCGCCATCCGGATTAATCAGATAGCCTGGAACAGCTGGACTGGTAGAGAGAATCTTTCTTAAGTGCGAGTTTTGCAAGGCCCCTTCCATTCTATCACAGAAGAGCCTCCACGAATTCTTTTGCGCTTTTCTTGTCTCTCTTTTATATTCTCTGAGGCCTTCCTTATAGAAGTCCCAGTCTTGGCTTTCTTTCGATCTTTTCGTTCTATTGAAAGCAGACCTGCAGACTTTTCGGCACTCCGCAAGTGCCGAGGTCCACCAAACAGTTTTCCGCATCTCCTCAGCTTTGTTAATGGGCAGGCTTCCTTCATAGAGCTATTGTAAGCCCTAGTAAGTTTAGGTTTCAGTGGTTGCTTACTGCACACTTAGGCCAATTTTTAGGCCCATTGTGATACCACTCATTCACTCCACATCATTAACCCACCTGCTTCACCTACTCACACAACTACAGTATACCACCTGCACATTGCAAGCTCCATGTCAACCTGTACATTGACATGGAAGGTGGGTCGGCGCGTGACACGGAATTCTGCACTCCATCAGAGGGTCTTAGTTGTATTTATTAGCATCACCGATCGTAATCGATGATGAAAATTCGATTTGCATCTAGCCTCTGATGGGATTCGAACCCAGCACCTCCCGGTCCAAGTGCCGAAGCTTTAACCACTGCACCACTTGTCCGGTAAGCCCTAGTAAGAGTGTCCACTATTGAATCCAGATCACTATCCGTGACGGGGGGTCCTGGAACTCTAGATGGAATACTACCTTCCAATATATATCTATATACGTGACATACCATCCTCCGGTTAGTTCTTAAAAGAAATTCGAAAAGTAACTCACCCCTGTCATTGATGACCGAGCTACCCCAGATGGTATGATGCGCGTTCGCGTCACTCCCTAAGAAAACTCCGACCTTCCTTCTTTCAGCATCACCAACAAGTGCCTCCAGAATATCTGGGTCGCGGATCTTGTTATTTTTGAACCATGGTTCTTGGATCAGAACTATCTCTTACCCTAACTTAGCAGGTCTGAGAACTAGCGCCGCCGAAGCAGCTTTAGTGTGGTGTAAACTTATCTGCACATATCTGATCATTGTTAACAATATTCACTTACCTACTTACGACAGCCGTTCTTCGTCGGTTAGTTGAACCCAACGGAGACGACGGTCTCCTTTGTCTCACTCCCTCCGCAATCTCTAAACTTAAAGAGGTCCACTTCCCCCCTCTTTCAGAGTCCGATGTGCCTCCCTTCTTCATGTCTAGGGATAATCGATTCCTCAATTTCCTAGTTAACCTCTTACTTGGGTTCGCCACTAGCTGCGTAATACCTCCTCTGGAGAGAATAAAATCGTCTGGCTTTTCTTTACAGGCTGCACCTCTCTCACGCCCTTCTCGGGGTGCACGGTGCTCGGTTAAACCCCGACCTCGTCCTTCTTGAATACCTTCAGTGTTACTGACCCGAAGCCGAAATTGATTTCCGTTTTAGTTTTTAACAGGGGAGCCAGAGATTCCTTATTGATTATCATGATGGATAATCTAAAGCTACCCTCAGGCTCCTCCTGCTGTACAATCTTCCAGTTCCTCCTTCCGTCGGAAGATCCGGATTGCAAACCTGGATAATCCTCAGGGATTCTTCCCGGTTTTCCGGATCCGTTGAAACCCAGACCATTGTCCTAGGTCTGCTTGGTATTTCCTCTGTAGGAACTACACTGGGCTTGGCTCTTGCCATACCTCGCTTAAGTTGATGATCGCCTTTCTGTACAAGAAAGCCGATCTCTAATCAGCGCACACAGTCAGCTTTAGACGTCGCTGATACCAATCTGAGTCCGTGCAAATAGGCGAGACCCCCTTTTATTGTCCAAGGACTTTAAGAAAGACGAGGTTAAGTGCCAATTAAACACCACCTTTCGCCACCACCTCCCCCCCTTCACGATTTCGCTAAAAACCTTATGTCCTTTAGGCGACTGTCCCACATGAAGCTTGGCCCGTTTTCTCTCGGCATTCTAACCTCCATGCTTCTCTTTATTGGATCTCTACCTGTTAGACCCAAGCTCCTCCTTGCCCACATCGGCAATACAGCTCTTAGCCCAGTTGGCAGATTTCCTCTGTTCTTCAGTCCAGTTCTTCTCTGGGACTGTAACCAGTCTGTCCAAGACACAAAAGGCCGAACGCCTAGTCCTGTATCTCCGAGCCGACGGTGCAATAATTTTTTTCTTTTTATTACCGCTAGTCCCTGGCTTGCAAGCCTCGGAACTAGTTCTAACATCACCGACGGTTGGAGTCACAGTCCCCTCCCCCGTTTTTAACAAGATTTGAAAAGTGCTGGCTACTTCGTTAGATTTTTGATTTTCAGATTCCAGTTGGTCCGCACGAAAATCGGATAAAATGATGGTTCATCCGTGCAGAGATCTGTGTACACGGGTAAGGCTATATATAACTGGAAGTCGCCAGGTATCCAGAGGGCTCCGTTCTCGACTGGGCAATTATGTTTAGTTGCGTCCCAGCCCGGCTGATCATCGGCACGGTTCGCATAACATCTTGATCCAACGCATTCGCCACTATTTAGCGTGACCCGCGCCACACCTAGGTTACTCATTTCACCCATTCTCTTTTACAATAATGAGAACCTGAAGGCGGCGGAGATTGTGAGGCCAACCATATTCCAAAACATCTTCCAAAAATAATTTTTGAATCCCATTTCCATCGAATATGTGAATCCCATTTCCATCGAATATGTATATCGAATATGAATGGGATCATTGTAACCGATTATGAAATGGCCGAGTTCCGATCCAGGTGATATTCGAAAACTTCTTCCAGAAATAATTTTAGAATCCAATTTCAAATCAAAAGTCCAATATTCCATCCCATCATAGTTTCTTAAGGAATGGCCTAGGGGTGGCCATATTCCAAAACATCTCGGCTAAAGAATGGTCGAGTTGTTAATATTCCAGAAGTGCTTTAAAAAATCAGGTCAAAATCTCATTTTCATCCAAATGCCTAATTTTATCATAATCGGTTAAGAAATGTTTGTGTTCCGTCCCTGGTAGCCATATTCCAGAACTTACCGACAATATACCGACATAATTGATTAAGAAATGGTCGAGTTCTGTTCCATGCGGCCAGAACTTTTCCAAATTCGTTTTAGAATCCCATTTACATCCGAGATACCTATTTTCAGCTTGATCCGCTAAAAGAGGGCCGTGTCAGCTTATTTTGATTATAACAAATTTTATTTCCTGGATTTTTATTTCCGGGATTTCGATAATCCGGGATTTTGTTGTCAGAATTTTAAGCGTCTGACAGTTACAAATATTATTTGTTGAAACTGAAATGTTTGGCATGTTGAAGTTATTGTAATAACAGAGAATGGAATAGTGCTTGGCCTATCAAATAACCCCTTAATACAATACAGCCAATGGCCACAAATCAGGTTTCAGCAGCTTCTCAAATATGGTAGGACTGACTTCCTGGCGTCCTGGTTTGGTCCCGCAAGTAAACGATATTCCAACACGTTTCCAGGAATCTGTAGTTTATTTCTAAGGTGTTTTGCTCGTAGTCGAATTCGAAAACCTTGAAGCGGAGATATACTCACATGACCCAATTATGATATTGACATCGCAGCCTTGGCTTGTTGGTGGCAACATAAACCCTTGACGAAGGTGCTGCATAGTAGCCTCAGAATCAGATGGTTCAGCACTAGTATCTGGATTTGGTGTTTTCGTTTCCGCAAGAATTTTGACCTCGTTTGAAATTGATTGCAACAAATGGTAAAAGCTGTAAAATTTGCCAAATGGTAAAAGCTACCAGAGGACGCACCATTGGATTAACCCAGAGTTCCATGAACGAGAAGTGGAACAAACATCTTACTCCGTGCCATCAACTTACGGTTGTATGCAATTTATAAACTGCCCCTTGAACTCGATGCTACAATAATTTTTAAGGTTGGTGATCATGTAGGTTTGATTAAAAAATTTTCCATTTATACAAATTACCAATGAATTGTTGGTTCATTTATCAGTGATTTACCTCATCTTCCGCCCCATTTTAATTTGTATTTAGCGGTTTTAATTTATACATTACGCCATTAATTATTAAACGTTACACATCGATTGTAAAATTTATGAAATTCGCTACGGGCGCTCAAAATCTATTTTAAGAATTTCGAGAATTTTTTTTGTATGTTTTTTATCCACATCACTTTAAGAATGTATGATCGGGGGGCTCAACAATATTATGATTCATTTGATTCATAAGTGGATCGCAAAAACCTATTATCAATCAAATTTGTATAAATCATGCCACCTTGAAATTGTTTTGAAATGTTAATCTCTGTATGGTACTTCCATTGAACTTCACAAGGTCGTGCTGCAACAAAGATCGCAATTAAAATGTGGCTTCCTACACGCCTAGCGTGGCAAGCTACTCACCTATACTTCTGACTACAGACGCAGCTTCACCTGCTTCTAACGACAGTAGATTTTATTATCCTCACCGAGATTAACAAACTTGAGTAGTTACTACTTGGCTACTTATTTGTTTGGCACCCTGTCCTTTATGACGGGGTTATAATCAGATTTGGTTACTCATTTCTTCGATTATAATCGGCCATAAAATGCGCCAATCGCTTTTTAGCTTTTCAATTCTTTCAGAAATCATTTGATTTTTACACTGTGCCGAATTTGCACTTAACCGGATCGTACGAATGTATAAATTGTTAATATTGCATTGATTTAGTCGATTTCCCACACCAATGTCAAAATTAGAAATTGTCAGGTTTTAGTACGTAAAATATATATGGTTTGAATCTTAGATACGAAAACCGGTCAAATGACATATTGTGACAACATAATGATGTACTAAAACCTTCTAAATTCAAAATTGGTTTATCATAGATTCCAACCAATTTTTGTATTGCTTAAAGCTTTACTACAGTCATGTTTATATAAATTTGATTGTTTCACCGTGCTTGAATCGCAAGCTTTTTTTTGTGACAAACTGGGCACCCAGGGGTAAACCTAATTCAAATATGCTGAGTTCAATGGTGCTTGTTTTGGTTCTGAGTCAAAAATTTGTCAAAATATACACTCATTTTCACGTTGATAGCTCTTGAACCATTAAGATTTTCGTTTTGCTTGCTTCAGCAAAGTTGTTGCGCAAACCAAGAGAAACAACTTTGCCGAACATATCAAGACCGAAAAACCACATATACATTCACATTTCCTTGTATTTTTTCTTCTTTGAAAAAATTTCTTCTTCGAAATGACGAAAAACACATTATAAACGAACGGGATCTTCTTCCTCTTACAAATTCCAACAAATGTCACCCAAGAGTGCATGTAGCTTTTTGCCGTTATACCAAGGTTCGAGCCTTGCCGCCACTTGATGAAAACACTAGCCGTGCTCGTCGGATTCGGGCTGGTGATTGCTCGATGAATTTTTCCACATGCCAATGCAAAAAATGTATTTTCAATGACATTCGAACGTTTATATTGTGAAAAGCGGTTATTTGCGCCAATCATCGGATAGATTAATTCCGAGAACATTCTAAATAACTTCTTTTACACACTTCCATGCCACAAGCTCTCGTTCACTGAGAGCATTTTCAAATGCATCAACGTTCATCAAACGACGAATATCTGGTCCATTAGGTTAGGTTAGGTTAGATTGGCTGCTATCGCTAGTCCGCGAGTTCCAAAACGCTGTCCATATACCGTACACACCTAAGTACTTTATGCCTTCTGTCTGATAGTGCCGGACACGAGCATAGGGAGTGATCTAAAGTCTCTTGCTGTTCTTCGTCCATACAACTTCTACAAAATTCATTCGTCTGTAGACCCAGCCTTCTCGCATGTTCCCCAAAAAGGCAGTGTCCTGTTAGTAACCTTACGATCAATCCTACCTCTCGTTTTCCTAGGAATACTATTGTGTTGGAGCGCCGCAAGTCCAGTTTTGGCCAAACCTGTTTTGCTAGCCTACACGTGAGAGTATTGGCCTATCTCTCAAATGAGTCGGGACAATTCCCTTTTTACAGACCTGCCCTTTCCGACTGCATCTGGAGAGTCGTACCATACCTAGCTACTTCGTCTGCCCTGCAGGTTCCCGTGATGGCCGAGTGAACAGGGACCCAGCTGGATTCTAAAATACTCGCTCATCTCATTAAGAGATGATCGGCAATCCAGCACCACCCGTGACCTCAGACAAACCGCCTCTAGTGACCTGATCACCGCCTGACTGTCCACATAAATTGCGATATCCCTCACGGATATCACGTTATGATTCAACCATGTCACGACTTACCCACCCCATCATCACCACTTTAGCCTGGTACACGCTGCAGTAGTCAGGGAGACGAACTGATACATTAACATTAAACTTCTCACAGAATACTCCGGCTCCTACCTTGCCGTCTAGCTTAGAGCTGTCCGTGAAAAATTGCACTGCCTCGTTTTCCAGTAATAATCCGTTCCTTCAGGATTCCATCGAAGGACAGATGGTCTGGAAAACTTTATCGAAGCACTACGTTGGTTTAATATAATCTAGATTCGCCAGTTCTTCCTTTAGCGGTTTAACTATCGTCGAGTGCTGAAGACACTTCCACTGAGAGAAAAAATTCGATTGGAATAAGGTGGAGCATCAGCACAGGTTTTACCACTGCGGTATAGAGCCAATGTACCACCTGTGGTTTCAAACCCCACCTCTTGCCTATGGCGTTATTACACGTGTAAATGGCAACATTACCATTATTCAGACTTTTCATTATGTTAGGCTTCCAGCTGAGCTTACTGTCCAAGATTATGAGCAAAAGTCTCTTGGAAGGGTTGACACCTTCGTAACGATCAGGAGTGCATTCTGTATAACATGCCTAATCGTATCCAGATATTTGCCTGAGACAGCTATCGCTACATCATCTGCATACGCTACCACCCTTGTCCCCTCTCTCTCCAGTTCCAACAGCAATCCATTCATCACTACACTCCAAATAAAGGGGGACATTACGCCTCCCTGCGGGGTTCCTCTATCTACCTGTCTTCTAATGGTGGACTGCCCCAGTTCCGAGGTAATAATTCTGCTTACCAAAATGGCAATCCTTCCAAGCTCCGTTTATACATTATTAAAGACACCCTCAATGTCCAGAAATGCTACTATACAAAACTCTTGCGAGTAAATTGACTTCTCAATCTTGCGTACTAGATGCACGATCTCTGCACGAAGCTGTGTCCACTGACTTTCGCTTACAGTACGCATGCTGCAATATTGCACAATTTCTTGGCTCAATTTTTGTTCGAATAACTACATCTACCAGCCTTTCCAAGATATGTAACCTCCAGCCAGAGGAGCATGACTACCGAGTTCCTTTGGATCTCTGCGTTGGTATAATCTGATCCGGACCCGCCGATTTATAAGGCTTAAAACCGTTCAGCGCCCACAGGAGTCGTTCCCTGTCCACGATGCCCTCCATATCTATTGAATGTATTCCTCGATGAGCACCAGGCGCCATTTCGCACTTGAAGCTGTCCATCTGGTCCGTCGTACCATAATATCCAAACGATTTTGCGAGATTTGCGAGACAGACAGGACTTAAGTTCCTCAAACGCCCTTTGCGTGGTTTCAGTCCATGCTACACTACACTTGGACTTCAAAAGATCAATAAGAGGGGCAGCTGGTGATGAGTAGTTTGGGATAAACTTACGATACCAACCTCTCATCCCCAGAAATTGAGGAATATGTTTGACGGTCCTCGGAACTATGAAGTTCTGAATAACCGCCACCTTATCTGGGTCTACCAATACGCTACCGTCCCCGACAATATGGCCTAGATACTTTAACCGCTTTAGGACGATCTTCGATTTCTCCACGTTAATTGTAAGATTGGCGTCCGTGAGATGTTTTGCAAAAATAGGTGATGTTACCAGCAAATCATCCAGGTACACAAAAACCCGCTCACGCAGTTCATGAGGGATTACTCTGTGCATTAACTTGCACATGGTCAGGACAGCGTTGCACAAACCAAAAGGCACCGCCGTAAATTGGTACAATGGTCGGTTTGGTACCGTGAAGACTGTTTTACACCTCGAGCGTGGATCTAGAGGAATTTGCCAGAAATCGTCCTTCAGATCCAGGCTTCAAATATATTTGGTGTTTTCCAAACGACTGAGCAAACTATCGATTATCGGAAGCGGGTAGGCCTCCTTGACTGTCAGTCACTGAATTTAATTGTCTAATTGTCTCCACGGGCCAGAAGTTTCTTCAATAACGCCAAGGGACAACATCATCTCGATTTCTTTATCCAGCTCTTTTTGCTTGGCTGGCAATATTGAATAGTACCGCTGCTTGATCGGTTTGGCATCACCGGTGTCTATCTCATGCTTCTCTAGGTGAATGTGCCCTAAGCCGAGCCGTTCAAATGATGGAAATTTGAATTTGATCTCATCTAGAATTTTCTGTTGTTCATTAGTCAAGATGTGTCCATTCTGCTCCTGTGCTCTCTGGTCTGTCTGTGTTATTTCGGAAGCAGAAATTTGCAGATCGAATATATTCCAGAAATCTGTTCCCAGATACAGTTTCTGTGACAGGGGTGGGATTATAAATAACTTTAAGGTCTTGGTCTGATTATTGAACAAAACTGAAACATAAATTTACCCGATGATCTCTTCCACTGTACCACCAGCAGTGTGCAACTTGGTTATTATCGGGTGGTATGTTAAGTTACAACGCTGTAAAAATGCTCTGCTTCCCCGTCCCAGTACATTGATGTTAGCACCTGAATCTAAAAGTCCCTCTAACTCTTGATCACAAATTGTAATCCTGACATATGGCCGGTTGTCTGGTTTGGAATGGATAACTGTTATCCGTTTGGCAGGATACTGATTGGCAAATCTTGGTCTTCAAGCTGGGAATTTTCCTCTCCGGTATAACTCCGGATCGGCGTTGCTTGCTGCTTCCTCGGTTAATGTACGTGATTGTTGTCTCGGTTCGGGAGGTTCGAGATGGAATTTCCGAATATTTTCCATCTCTGATCTCCAGTTTTCCGGCGGTCTACATCGGTCACAATCGGGACGTAGTACTCCCCTTTTTCCACAACCGAAGCAAAAAAATTCGGGTTATGTGGTCTCGACAATCTAGATAGGAATGTGAAGTGTCTTCACAATTCCAGCACCTGAAGCCCCACGATCCTTGTGCCTCGCCATCACTCATGAACCTCGATTGCCGAGGTTGCTGGGGCCGAGTGTTGTGATGAGCGTGTCCTTCTTGCTGCTTCAGTAATGCTTTACTTTTGTTTTGATCTTGGAAGGTCACACGGTGTTTCAACCTATCGTTCACTTCATAAACTTGAGCTAAATAGTCGGATGAGTCCGAGTGCTGCCAACCATCATCCACTTCTTCTGTCACGCTGTCCCCATAAGTCATCTCATGCACCCGTGTTGGGTACATTTCAAACTTACGTGACGGTCTTAGCAATGGTCTAGATGTGTGGCCATGGGAGGTGCGCTGTGGTGCGTAGGCATTAATCCTGCTTCAGGGTAATGTCCCAGACGTCTCCACATCTCTTCAAGAGAACTGCAGCGACGTGCGAACTCGCCAAAATTCCTGAAGTCCCGCTCATTGTGGAGAGCCATCTGAAGTCCGGGGCGCACATTCCGTCTTAGGATTGAATAGATGGTATCATCCGACATTACCTTATTGGTCTGTAAGGTAATCCGATGGATCGCCTGGTAGAATTCCAAGAAAGACTCTCGAGGATAACCTTGCCTGCGGTTGTTGAGCAGGCGCTGAACATCGTCGTCAGTTCTACTTGATGCGAATCTTATTAGCATTTCTTGCCGAAACATTTCCCATGACATTTCCGGGTTTCGATCCATTGAAGTCCAGAACCAATCTAATGCGTCACCCTCCAATCATAAATCGTTAGCCCCCACCAGGTCATCTAGGTGATCATGGCACGCGCTGCATGTCACTCCATTCGAACCAGGAATCGTTCAACTGCTAAAGGACCCCTGCATCCCTCAAACCGTACCTTTCAGGTCCTCACTTTTCGTCGGAGTTTTGCATCCGATATTTTATTCCTCTTTGGTGAGTCTTGTCCAAATCGCGGTGATGATACTTTGGACGAATGCCTTTGGTTGTTCATGGATACTTCATGTAAGGATTCCTTTTTGGTTTTGAAAAGGCTCTGATCTAAGTCCGCTTCCTCGACATCATCTTCTGATGATTCCTCATCACGTTGGTTAATTCTACGCCTTGCATTCGTACGGCCTACTATTGTCCTGGGCCGTTCGAATATAACCTGCTCCAATTAGTCTTTGGCTACCTCTGTTGTTATTTGCTTATTCGTCAATTGGGAAACCACTGTATCGGTAGACTCTTAATCCAACCACCCGTCTGCGCTTGAAATGTGGTTTTATTTTCATTCCACTTAACCGTGGATCCTCAACGATGTTGTCGTATCGCAATCTAATGTTCTCACGTAAAGCCCAGTTCCGCCGCCAATCTTCGGGATTATATGCATTGTGCATTGTGGATACGAGATAATTAATTTGAAAAAAAATCGTAAAATGACGATAACGATTTATTGCCGTCCTGTTTGCCTAAGTGTGCCGACCTTCACGAGTATTTAGCCTTACCAGCAAGGTAGGTGCCGGAGTTTTCTATGAGAAGCTTTTGCCAAAACTAATAAGACCCTGCCTTTTTGACCAAAAGGAAGAAGAGATTTTAGATATAACATCCTATGCTCGTGTCCGGCACGAGGTATGTGGGCGTGCACAGTATGGCCAGTTTTTCAGATCTCGCGGACTGTGGAGTGCGAGATATTTTGCCCTACGTACGTAGCTCCGAATGGTTTTGAACAGGGATAAAGAGGAAATAGGATCCTTTGGTATGACAAGGGGCCACTACTGGAAGATGAACTAGAAAGTTCATCTATTCCTTATACCAACACCATAAGGAAATATAACAAGCCCCTTGAGATCAGTGAACTAGTTAAAGATAAATGGAAAGTTCGTAGAATCAGGGAGCAGATTCATGCTCTGCAACACAAAAATACTCCCAATTTTCTGTGCAACAAATTAAAACATCTGATAAAAGAAATAAAGGACGAAAACTTCCCACAACTGATATACAAAAATGATGTTTTTATTAGGATGGCTCGTCGAGCAATTTAACAACCTTTTTGATGTGCTAGCGGAACCTGAGTCCAAATCACCGAAAAGGCGTGCTTTTGAGCGATAATAGTAAGCGCTTATTAGTTTACCATTTTCGCTCAAAATCAAACAACATTTGCTGTGTTTGTTAGTAAATTTCTGTTAGGCTGGATAAATCAGCACTTTAGCAACCTATTCAGTCCAAATCTCTTGGAATGCACGTTAATGGCCGTTTACCATTTTCACTCAAACTGAAAATGAAAATTCAAAAATTCTAAACAAATTTGCTGTCCTGATTAAAAAGGTTTAATCAATTTGGCTGGATGAGCAATTTAGCAACCTATAAGAGTTGCTCACGGAACCTGACCCCAGATCTCTGGAAAGGCACGATATGCCCGTTTACCATTTTCACTCAAACTGAAAATAGAAATTCAAAAATTCTTAAAAAATTGACTGTCCTGGTTAAGAAGTTTTATTGAGACTGGCTGGATGAGCAATTTAACTACCAATTCCATGCACTCACGAAACCTGAATCCAAATTTCTGGAAGGCCACGTTATTGGCTGTTTACTATTTTCACTCAAAATGGTAATATAAATTCAAAAACCCTTAACAAATTTGCTGTTCTGGTTAGAAAGTTTTAATCAGGATTATTGGATGAGCAATCTAACGACCTATTTCGTGTGCTAACAGAACTTGAGTCCCAATTTCTGGAAAGGCACGAATTGCCAGTTTACCATTTTCACTCAAACTGGAAATAGAAATTCAAAAATTCTTAACACATTTGCTGTCATGATTAGGAGGTTTTAATTCGGCTGGGTGTATGAGCAATTTAACAACCTATTTCGTGTGCTAACGGAATTTGAGTCCAAATCTCTGGAAAGGCATGTTATTGGCCGATTACCATTTTCACTCAAACTGATAATAGAAATTCAAAAATTCCTTACGAATTTTCTATTTTGTTTAGATAGTTTATATCATAATGACTGGATGAGCGATTTCGTAACTTGTTTAAAGTGCTCACGGCACCTAATTTCAAATTTCTGAGATGGCGTGATAATGGCCGTTTACTATTTTCACTCAAACTGATAATAGAAATTCAAAAATTCTAAACACATTTGCTGTTCTGGTTAGAAAGTTTTAATCAAGCTTGGTGGATGAGCAATTTAACCACCTATTTCATGTACTAACGGAACCTGAGTCCAAATCTCTGGAAAGGCACGTTATTGGCTGTGTACCATTTTCACTCAAACTGATAATAGAAATTCAAAAATTCTTAACACATTTGCTGTTCTGGTTAGAAAGTTTTAATCAGGCTTGGTGGATGAGCAATTTAACCACATATTCCATGTGCTAACGGAACCTAAGTCCAAATTTCTGGAAAGCACGTTATTGGCCGTTTACTATTTTCACTCAAATTGGTAATAGAAAATCAAAAATCCTTAAGAAATTTGCTATTCTGGTTAGAAAGTTTTTATCTGGCTGGCTGGATGGGCAATTTAACATCCTATTTCATGCACTAACGGAACATGAGTGCAGATCTCTGAAAAGGCACGATATTGGTCGTTTACCATTTTCACTCAAACTCACAATAGAAATTCAAAAATTCTTAACAAATTTGCTGTCCTGATAAGAAAGGTTTAATCAATCTGGCTGGATGAGCAATTTAGCAACCTATACGAGTTGCTCACGGAACCTGATTTCAAATTTATTTGAAGGTGTGTTAATCGCCGTTTATCGTTTTCACTCAAACTGAAAATATAAATTCAAAAATTCTTAACGATTTTACTGTTCTGGTTAGGAAGTTTTAATCAGGCTTGGTGGATGAGCGATTTAATATTATATTTCATGTAGTAGCGGAACCTGGCCCCAGATCTCTGGAAAGGCACGATATTGGTCGTTTACCATTTTCACTCAAACTCAAAATAGTAATTCAAAAATTCTTAACAAATTTGCTGTCCTGATTAGAACGTTTTAATCAGGCTTAATGGATGAGCAATTTAACCACCTATTTCGTGTGCTAACGGAACCTGAGTCCCAGTTTCTGGAAAGGCACGTTATTGCCCGTTAACCATTTTCTCTAAAACTCAAAATATAAATTCAAAAATTCTTAAAAAATTTACTGTCCTGGTTAAGTAGTTTTATTCAGACTGACTGGATGAGCAATTTAACCACATATTCCATGTGTTAACGGAACCGTAGTCCAAATCTCTGGAAAGGCGTCATGTTAATTGCCGTTTACCATTTTCACTCAAACTCAAAATATAAATTCAAAAATTCTTAAAAAAATTGCTGTCCTGATTTGAAAGCTTTAATCAGTCTGGCTAGTTGAGCAATTTAACAACCTATAAGAGTTGCTCACGGAACCTGATTACAAATTTCTGGGAAAGTGTGTTAATCGCCGTTTACCATTTCACTCAAACTGAAAATAGGAATTCAAAAATTCTTAACGAATTTGCTGTCCTGGTTAAAAAGTTTTAATCAGGCTGGCTGGATGAGCGACTTAATATTATATTTCTTGTATTAGCGGAACCTGACCCCAGTTCTCTGGAAAGGCACGATATTGGTCGTTTGCCATTTTCACTCAAACTCAAAATAGAAATTCAAAAATTCTTAACAAATTTGCCGTCCTGATTTGAAAGCTTTAATCAGTCTGGCTGGATGAGCAATTTAGCAACCTATAAGAGTTGCTCACGGAACCTGATTTCAAATTTCTGGTAAGGTGTGTTAAGAAGACCTCAAAAATATCAACTGCCAGAGTAACCCTTATAAATTCGACTAAAGTTTCTTTAAAAAAAGTATTAAAAATTATTCAACTGTTTTACTACTCTGAACGAACGCCCGTATAATGTAATAGACAATCAAACCATTATACTTACAAACCATAATACGCAACACCATTATCTGTATTCAATACATTTTCAACTTTTATGCATTCAGTGCTGTCTGTGTAAAGTATACAAAATATAAAACAAACAGTTTGTCTCGTCTCTTGTGTATCGTAGTGTTAGTTCTTTGTTCAACTCTTTTAGGTATTTTCGACGTATCGACCGTACGATCAACGCAAAACACGAATCAGTCGTAATAAAGTCTTTTAACCATAAAGTTGTTTATTTAAAATAAAAAGTTTAAGGCGAAGTGCGTTAAGTAAGAATTGCAATTACACCTCCTATATCTATTTTTTGTTTGTTTAACCAGTGGTGTGCCGTTTATGTATATAAAATAGCCGCTGTATAGAAGGCCAAAATAGTTTTGGGCGCGCGAAATAGTTTACCCGTGCATATTTGCCCGTAATACTTACTAATAATGTAATATCTGTGTGCGTAAAATAAATAATATATTTAGAAGTGTAATGTGAAAGTGAATTAGTTTTTGTTTATAAATAATTTTGATTTGTTGTTGTTTTTTTGTGTGATGAAATTTTCGTGCGCGCGATCACTTAAAGTAGTTTTCAACAAAATAATATCGAGTAGTTGCGTAATTAAGACGAAAAAAAAATTATTGAAATACCTGACATTGAATAATATATATTTGTACATAAATTAGAAACAGTAGCGGTCGAAATACTAAATATCGTGTTTGTTTAGAATTAACGTCAAAAAAATTAACTTATAATGCATGGGCGTCCGAGATAAATCCTACATGTTAATTATAAATATTTTTTCAAAATAAGATTCAATAACTTTTCCGCCTTCGTACTTACAACAACAAAACATGTTTAAAACGTAACCTTACCTAATCAAGCATCCCTCAAAAAAAAATTTAATATTGACGTCTTGTTACATGCCAAAATTTGCTTATAGATTTAGACGTGATAACATTTTATGTTCGCCAAATTTTGTTATTATTTTACAGTACCGATCAAAATAAATATTTCAATAATTTTTTTTTGTATATATAATTTGTAATATTATAGAATTACGCAAATACATAGTCATATTTATAAAAACAAACATAAAAAAAACCTTTGAGTGCAGATCAAGTCAAAAGACTTCATTTTACTTGTATATAGTTTTATAAGTAGTAAGCGAGAAACCTGAAATAAGCGAAATATATTTACACAGCCAATATAAACATGAAAATGTCGTTGTACAAAGTGAATTCAATGATTTTGTCTACGGTTCTGATTTTCGGATTAATTTCAAACGTAAGTATTTAATTTTTGTATTAGCTAGAGATTATTATTGGGTTGAATCGAAGGTTTTATACAAATATTTTTACAACAATTTTCAGTAGATATACAAATGACTCAGCAGGACCCACAACATATACTCGTACGTTTGCGGATCCCTTTACCTGTAGTCTATGTTTCGAAAAATTTAATTTGGTCCTGTTGCTTTTTATATTAAGTAGATTTATGTCAGGCCAATGATTAAAATATCGGGTACATGGTCAATGACATGTTTCAAAATATTAAATCTATATAGAAAACGGGAGAGATGTCCGACTATGTCATTGTAAAAATATAATTATTGTGCTCACGTATGAACCCTTAAACCTAAGCATGAAATCGTCATTATCGACTAATTCCGTATATCCTCTTTACCCCCATGGTTCTGAAAATTTCTATTTAGAGCAAAATTTATTAAAAGCATTTTCGCAGGTTTCGGTATTTACTTGTAGAGCAGAAGTTTATTTTGTGTAGAAAAATGAGAGACGTAAATGATGCTATGGTCGTGAAAAAGATTTCAGTCGAAAGATAATACAAAATAATAGAAAATTAGAATCCGTTCCGAAAAAATATATGTAAAGTTTGGCCTTGCGATGGCTGTAAGAATCATATACAAGTCGTTTGCAATCCAATACTTTTGACAGAACGATTCATCAAAACGGCCATGTGTGATATGCGAATTTAACGGAATATGTAAGGCCTTGATTGGGCCGTTATCAAACATAGCCGTTTTTATATATCGCCAGCCAAAATCATTGGATAGCAAAACGGCTTAAATATGACCTTTATCCCCAACGTAATGGGTAATGACCATGCGGTTCTAGTCTTTTTAAGCAAATCACACATCTGTGATATCTGTCGTTCTATGTGGACTGAGATACATTTGTCGAAACATGAGGGTTTTTCTATTTTGGAATTTGTTATGGCCATTATTGAATTTTTATTAATCTACTTGGTTTGAAAATTAAATGATCACATTTTTGAGATCATCATTTGAGATCAATAATTTTTTTCGGGATGGTTTTCGAGCCAGCTTCATGTACGTAAATGTAAAGTATCTATACCCAGCAACCAATATATTTTTTATTTTATTTTAATTCCAATTTTTCCATTTTATTTTTGACATGAAGCGAAGCTTACCGTCTAATGTCATGCCAAGGTACTAGTATTAGCATGTGACAGTTTTGGATTGTTTAAAAACTGTGGTCTATATATATCTGATCTAGTTCTGTATTTGGCGTGTTTGTTGTGTCATCGGAAATGGCGGCTCAGTTACTATTTGTAGGTATCGGAAGGTTACTGATAAATGAGAGACCCGATATATAGGGTCCAAGTACACTTCTTCGTGAAACTCCTGCATTGGTTTGGCAGATTCATCTTTCTTTAATATAAGATTCTACTTTCGTCTAAATACTGTTGAGGAGATAACTGGTTAATATAAAATGCTCGACTTCAGTACAAAGATTGGAATGACATTTATTTCCTCTTTTTCTATTTATAACCATCTTTTCTATGAGTGCTGTACTAGTATAAGCGTTCACTATGTTTACATCTCTCTCTTTCTTTCTCTCTATTTCTTTCTCTCCCTTTCTTTCTCTCTTTCTTTCTCTCTCTCTCTTTCTGCCTTTCTGTTTCTTTTTCTTTCTTTCTCTTTGTTTTTCTTTCTTTCTCTCTTTCTTTCTCTCTCTTTCTTTCTCTCTCTCTTTCTTTCTCTCTTTATCTCTCTTTATCTCTCTTTCTATCGCTATCTCTTTCTATCTTTCTCTTTCTCTTTCTTTTTCTCTCTATTTCTCTCTCTATTTCTCTTTCTTTCTCACACTTTCACTCACTTTCCCACTCTCGCGCTCTCACGCTGTCGATCTCTCTCATACTCTCTCTTTCTCTCTCTCTCTCTCTCTCTCTCTCTCACTCACTCACTCACTCACTCACTTACTCACTCACTCACTCTCTCTCTCACTCTCTCTCTCTTTCACTCTCTCTCTCACTCTCTCTCTCTCACTCTCTCTCTCTCACTCTCTCTCTCTCACTCTCTCTCTCTCACTCTCTCTATCTCTCTCTCTAGCTTTCACAGGGATTTTGCAACCTGAATGATCCGTCGCTCTCGCCCTTCAGTTTCGACATCCATTATACGTAGGTCTTGTTCGACGTCGTCACGCCAGCGCAGTCGTGGCCTTCCTCTACGACGCACACCTGCGGGTTGTTGTTGGGAAACTCTATTAATCAGGCATTCTTGTGTGGACCTATGAACCTTGGATTTGATGAATCCGATGATATCACTACCTCCAATAAGTTGCTTTAATTAGTGATTCATATACGAATGAGATATTCGTTTTGCGCAACTTTAATTGGATTAAAGATGGAACTAATTACCGTCCTTTCGAATGTAGATAGCAATCTACAATCATTAGAGGTTAAGGTCCAACACTCACTTGCGAAAGCCAGTCCAGGTTTTAAGAGTGCTTTATAAAGTGCGAGCGTACACGACTGCGATAGTCCGGCAGCGATTCGGGTTTTTATTTCCACCTGCACATCATTCGACGATATTATAACTGACCCGACTTAGTTTTAGTTGTCAACGCTATCAAAATTATAGTTGCCGAGTTCGAGATTTGGCAAATTTGGTTTTGATACTGTTCACCTCCAAACCAAGTCTTCTTCCGTAGCGATCTAATCTAAACGCGATCAAAGTTTGATACTGTCTTATGCCTGTCGGAGGTCCAAATATAGTTGATGTTATATTGTAATCCCGCAACATTTTTCCAAAATCATCCTCATGATGAAACACTGATCCATGGTCGATCGGTTGGGACAAAACCCACATTGACATATTTAATGATGTTTTCGGCGATTGGGATGAGTCTGGCAAGTACATCGTCAGCCAATACTTTGCTGGCAGTTTTCAGTAGATCACAAATCAAAAGGATCAGAGAGGATAAATTTGATGCAAGAGTAGCGTCTCAGAATTTAATTAATTCTGTGGCGATTGCGTCGAGACCGGGTGTCTTTCCATTTTGCAATCCTATATCCGACAAAAACTTCTTGGAAATAGGTTTGCTAGGTGGAAGTCTTTAGTGAGATTCCTGACATTAACAAAGAAGTTCCTTGAAATTCCTTTTTCTAGTTGGACGGTGATATTTTTAATGCTTGATCTCATATGTTCGCTCTTCTTTTACCGGAGGTATTTAGTCGTCGCGAAGATATTCTACTAGAGTGCTTCTATTGTTGCAGACCAAACGCAGGTAGTACTAATTATCGAATCAATCATCTCTGAGGATCTCTGAGGTATTCTTCCGATAGTATTTTGCATCGCAGTAGTTATGGCTGACTGTAAATCGTGCCACTGCTCCTGGATGTGTTGTTTAGGGTTCACGGGGTTCATATAGGGGTTACGTGTGTGGGTCATGTACTGGAGAGAAATCTTTAGGCGTCCAGTCCTACCTTGAACACTTTTATATAACGAGCTGCTTGATACAAGAAAGACGACCGCTTCAGCCGCCCCTAACCTGGAGAACAGACGCTTATTCAGTATTTGTTTTAGGGTGCCAATAACTCGCTCTGCTCGTCTCTACTACACCGCCTGATTCATTTAGAGTTACCAGAAAATACCGTGAGGAGGTATGAATCTAGGAGTTAATTCTCTAGGTTTACATCGTTTACTATGCTTACATCATATCAATACCTTCTCCTTACTTTATAAGTCCTTAGTACTTAATCTGTAAATTTAATCTACCTCATTTCTTAATTATTCGTTTAATTTTTATTCTTCCTTTTGTCTCTCCAGTATTGTCCGCGCCTAATACATCTCGGAGCCACACGCTCTTATTAGTTCTTTTACCGTTAATCCTATTTGCATTAAATTTCTCTTCCGCATCTTTCAATTTTACTATTTGCTTTCTACATAGATTATCAAGTGATTGGCATGTCTTTTATACTCGCGGCCGCTTATCGCTTTAATCTTGTAACAGCATCTCAAAGTACACTTTTTTGTTTATTGCAATTGTTTGCTTTCCTTTGTTCCGCCCCTTTACTCTGCTTTCTCGTCTTGGGTAATGAGGCTTCTTACCGCAAGCCGTAGGGTGTCCTTAAAGATATTGAAGTTTCTTTAATATAAGGTGCTGTGTTGGAGGGCTCTTCTTTAAATGTCTTTAACTTGGCAGAAGCTTTGACGTGCGGAGTGATAGAAGAAACCACACCTTCGTTTTGATCAAGGAATCCAACGGTACCATTCTTGTCAGCTATTTTAGGGACATCCTGTATACTATATTATTTATGTGCTTTATCCTTGCCATATTCTGTATAAGACATCAAAAATTGTCGGAAGCGGAAAATAACAGATTACGCTACTCGCCACAAGCGACAGGTTTATCACAAAAGAGAATTTTTTTTTTTTTTAATAATCAGCGGAATTTTTTTTATTCATTTTGAATGTCGAAAGTCAAAATTTTTTACTGATAAGGAAAGGTGGTTCATGCCATTTATGTATGGAAAACAATATGGTTTATATGCCCACTCCGGCTGCGTGCAGGCCTACATCCGAACATCAAAATTTACGATGGCTTTTTCCAATAAAAGCGGATTAATGACCTCAATTTCAGCTCGAATGTTGTTTTTAAGGTGTTGATTTGATTGTGGATGATGCACACCTTACCTTCCAAATAATCTCACAAAAACTAATCAAGTGGTGTTAAATCCGGGCTTCTTGGTGACGAAGGAATTTCACAATTTCTTGAAATTATGCGATCAGCAAATTTTGTTGAAAATACATGGATTGTTTCACGACTTGCGTGGCGTGTCGCTGCGTCTTGTTGAAACCAAATGTCGTTGACACTCAATTCATTCAATTTGGGCCACAAAAACCCAGTTAACATGTTGCGATAACGTTCCCCATTCACTGTAAGGGCATTTCCTGTCCGTTTTAAAAAAAACAGCCCAATGATGCCACAATCCCATAAAGCACACCAAAGAGTGACTCTTGGAGGATGAACTTCTGCTCCGTTAATAACATGAGAATTCTCCGCTCCCCCATGTGGTTCGTGAAATATTTAGTTCTTGTGAACGATGCCAGGTTGATGTGCTTGGTTCATTACGAACACTTTTACTAACAGCTGCCACCGCATCAGGAATACGAACTGGATGAACATGTTGATACGGTCTACGACCTTCCATTGAATCAGTTTCTTCAAAACAATCAATAAATTTGCCAATTGCACGCTAAGTAGAGCATCCATGTCGACCAAAACTTTGTGTTGTTGTGTTGCTAGCGACTCCATAATGATAAATCGCATATTTCTGACTTTTCATATGGCAAAGAATTTTTTAGAACAGCTAACATTAAGTACTAAAATTGATCGATTGAAAAAAGGACCAACAGGTGGACCACCCTGTACCTTTTTCTCAAAATAAAATGTTTTAAGTGTTTCTTCAAATGACAAATTCTTTGATCTCCGAAGTAAAGGAAGTAGTATTGGTTGGGGATTCTAAAGTGAGTTTTGAACAAAATTCTAGGATCTGTTATTTCTGGACTAAATTGAATTTCTTGATTGATTTTGGATTAAAACATAAATTTGAGATCAAAATATGGTATCTGTGTATTCTACACGATTAACATAGATTTTGAGCTGGAGAGAAGAAGAAAAATTCTTAACTAAAAATTGTAAAATTTGCATTGAGGGAGGAACAAAGTTCTTCTTGTCCACTTCTTTGGATAGAAGACTTGCGAATCGAATACAAAAATTAAAGGAGATTGTCGTTTAGAATTCTTTAAGTAATATTTTGAGTTTTTGCGGCCAAATCATTAAGTTACAGATTATCTCTAATATCTCAAAAACTGCCAGAGGGGTTACCAACATGTACGTTTGTTTTCTGATAGCTTAGGTCATGCTGAGACTAAATGCAAAATAGTGGAAGAAAATTTATCGATCAGAACTTTCACTTAATTTTTCTTGAGTTTCTGCTGCCTTATAAGTTCTTCTTAGTTTTACCTTATTAAAGTTAGCCGAAAGTTTCCAGCCGAAAGATAATGCAGATAGTGTCTTTGCTTTCCCAGCCGAAAGGTAATGCATATAGTGTCTTCGCTATCCCAGCCGAAAGATGATAATGCAGATATTGTTTTTGCAATTCAAGTAATGCATCCATTGCTATCCAATTTGCATCCATTTAGCATCCATTTTGTTGCGAAATTCTAAAGGGGATGCAGGGGTGTAATTTTGAAAAAATTCGCTAATTCATCGCTAATTCAATATATCGAAAATGCATTGAATGGCCTGTCGTTCAAGATTATCGTGCTTTGTCATTGATGCCACTATGGTTATTTGATAGGCCATAATGTTGGTCTACTTCGGCCTAATCTTTGAGAAATTCTGATGGGGATGCAGGGGTGTACTTTAGCACAATTTCGCTAATTCATCGCTAATTCAATATATCGAAAATGCATTGAATGGCCTGTCGTTCAAGATTATCGTGCTTTGTCATTGATGCCACTATGGTTATTTGATAGGCCATAATGTTGGTCAACTTCGGCCTAATCATTGAGAAGTTCTGAAGGGGTTGCAGGGGTGTAATTTTGCAAAAATTCGTTAATTCAATATATCGTAAACGCATTGAATGGCCTGTCGTTCAAGATTATCGTGCTTTGTCATTGATGCCACTATGGTTATTTGGTAGGCCATAATGTTGGTCAACTTCGGCTTAATTGTGAAGAAATTCTGATGGGGATGCAGGGGTGTAATTTCGCTAATTCATCGCTAATTCAATATATCGAAAACGCATTGAATGGCCTGTCGTTCAAGATTATCGTGCTTTATCATTGATGCCACTATGGTTATTTGGTAGGCCATAATGTTGGTCAACTTCGGCCTAATTGTGGAGAAATTCTGATGGGGATGCAGGGGTGCAATTTAGAACAATTTCGCTAATTCATCGCAAATTCAATATATCGAAAATGCATTGAATGGCCTGTCGTTCAAGATTATCGTGCTTTGTCATTGATGGCACTATGGTTATTTGATAGACCATAATGTTGGTCTACTTCGGCCTAATCATTGAGAAGTTCTGAAGGGGTTGCAGGGGTGTAATTTTGCAAAAATTCGTTAATTCAATATATCGTAAACGCATTGAATGGCCTGTCGTTCAAGATTATCGTGCTTTGTCATTGATGCCACTATGGTTATTTGGTAGGCCATAATGTTGGTCAACTTCGGCTTAATTGTGAAGAAATTCTGATGGGGATGCAGGGGTGTAATTTTGCAAAAATTCGTTAATTCAATATATCGTAAACGCATTGAATGGCCTGTCGTTCAAGATTATCGTGCTTTGTCATTGATGGCACTATGGTTATTTGATAGACCATAATGTTGGTCTACTTCGGCCTAATCATTGAGAAATTCTGATGGGGATGCAGGGGTGTACTTTAGAACAATTTCGCTAATTCATCGCTAATTCAATATATCGAAAATGCATTGAATGGCCTGTCGTTCAAGATTATCGTGCTTTGTCATTGATGTCACTATGGTTATTTGATAGGCCAGAATGTTGGTCAACTTCGGCCTAATTGTGGAGAAATTCTGAAGGGGATACAGGGGTGTAATTTTGCAAAAATTCTCTATTTCAATATATCGAAAATTCATTGAATGGCCTGTCGTTCAAGATTATCGTACTTTGTCATTGATGCCTCTATGGTTATTTTATAGGCCATAATGTTGGTCAACTTCGGATTAATCGTTGAGTAATTCTGATGGGGATGCAGGTGTGTAATTTCGCTAATTCATCGCTAATTCAATATATCGAAAACGCATTGAATGGCCTGTCGTTCAAGATTATCGTGCTTTGTCATTGATGGCACTATGGTTATTTGATAGACCATAATGTTGGTCTACTTCGGCCTAATCATTGAGAATTTCTGATGGGGATGCAATTACCGTGATTCTCACGGGGGTTGAATTACCGATTTTTTGCAAAATTGCACCCCTGCATCCCCTTCAGAACTTCTCCACAATTAGGCCGAAGTTGACCAACATTATGGCCTATCAAATAACCAAAGTGACATCAATGACAAAGCACGTTAATCTTGAACGACAGGCCACTCAAAGAATTTTTGAAATGTTGAATTACCGATTTTTTGCAAAATTGCACCCCTGCATCCCCTTCAGAACTTCTCCACAATTAGGCCGAAGTTGACCAACATTATGGTCTATCAAATAACCATAGTGGCATCAATGACAAAGCACGTTAATCTTGAGCGACAGGCCATTCAATGAATTTTCGATATATTGAAATAGAGAATTTTTGCAAAATTACACCCCTGCATCCCCTTCAGAATTTCTCCACAATTAGGCCGAAGTTGACCAACATTATGGCCTATCAAATAACCATAGTGGCATCAATGACAAAGCACGATAATCTTGAACGACAGGCCATTCAATGAATTTTTGATATGTTGAATTACCGAATTTTTGCAAAATTACACCTCTGCATCCCCTTCAGAATTTCTCCACAATTAGGCCGAAGTTGACCAACATTATGGTCTATCAAATAACCATAGTGGCATCAATGACAAAGCACGTTAACCTTGAGCGACAGGCCATTCAATGAATTTTCGATATATTGAAATAGAGAATTTTTGCAAAATTACACCCCTGTATCCCCTTCAGAATTTCTCCACAATTAGGCCGAAGTTGACCAACATTCTGGCCTATCAAATAACCATAGTGACATTAATGACAAAGCACGTTAATCTTGAACGACAGGCCATTCAATGCATTTTCGATATATTGAAATAGAAAATTTTTGCACAATTACACCCCTGCATCCCCTTCAGAATTTCTCTACAATTAGGCCCAAGTTGACCAACATTATGGCCTATCAAATAACCAAAGTGGCATCAATGACAAAGCACAGGCTATTCAATTCAAACGACAGGCTATTCAATGCAATTTCGATATATTGAAATAGAGAATTTTTGCAAAATTACACCCCTGCATCCCCTTCAGAATTTCTCCACAATTAGGCCGAAGTTGACCAACATTATGGCCTATCAAATAACCAAAGTGACATCAATGACAAAGCACGTTAATCTTGAACGACAGGCCATTCAATGCATTTTCGATATATTGAAATAGAAAATTTTTGCACAATTACACCCCTGCATCCCCTTCAGAATTTCTCCACAATTAGGCCGAAGTTGACCAACATTATGGCCTACCAAATAACCATAGTGGCATCAAAGACAAAGCACGTTAACCTTGAGCGACAGGCCATTCAATGAATTATCGATATATTGAAATAGAGAATTTTTGCAAAATTACACCCCTGCATCCCCTTCAGAATTTTTCCACAATTAGGCCGAAGTTGACCAACATTATGGCCTATCAAATAACCATAGTGGCATCATTGACAAAGCACGTTAATCTTGAACGACAGGCCATTCAATGAATTTTTCATATGTTGAATTACCGAAATTTTGCAAAATTACACCTTTGCATCCCCTTCAGAATTTCTCCACAATTAGGCCGAAGTTGACCAACATTATGGCCTATCAAATAACCAAAGTGACATCAATGACAAAGCACGTTAATCTTGAACGACAGGCCACTCAAAGAATTTTTGAAATGTTGAATTACCGATTTTTTGCAAAATTGCACCCCTGCATCCCCTTCAGAATTTCTCCACAATTAGGCCGAAGTTGACCAACATTATGGTCTATCAAATAACCATAGTGGCATCAATGACAAAGCACGTTAATCTTGAACGACAGGCCATTCAATGCATTTTCGATATATTGAAATAGAGAATTTTTGCAAAATTACACCCCTGTATCCCCTTCAGAATTTCTCCACAATTAGGCCGAAGTTGACCAACATTATGGTCTATCAAATAACCATAGTGGCATCAATGACAAAGCACGTTAATCTTGAACGACAGGCCATTCAATACATTTTCGATATATTGAAATAGAGAATTTTTGCAAAATTACACCCCTGTATCCCCTTCAGAATTTCTCCACAATTAGGCCGAAGTTGACCAACATTATGGCCTATCAAATAACCATAGTGGCATCAATGACAAAGCACGTTAATCTTGAACGACAGGCCATTCAATGAATTTTTGATATGTTGAATTACCGAAATTTTGCAAAATTACACCTTTGCATCCCCTTCAGAATTTCTCCACAATTAGGCCGAAGTTGACCAACATTATGGCCTATCAAATAACCAAAGTGACATCAATGACAAAGCACGTTAATCTTGAACGACAGGCCACTCAAAGAATTTTTGAAATGTTGAATTACCGATTTTTTGCAAAATTGCACCCCTGCATCCCCTTCAGAATTTCTCCACAATTAGGCCGAAGTTGACCAACATTATGGTCTATCAAATAACCATAGTGGCATCAATGACAAAGCACGTTAATCTTGAACGACAGGCCATTCAATGCATTTTCGATATATTGAAATAGAGAATTTTTGCAAAATTACACCCCTGTATCCCCTTCAGAATTTCTCCACAATTAGGCCGAAGTTGACCAACATTCTGGTCTATCAAATAACCATAGTGGCATCAATGACAAAGCACGTTAATCTTGAACGACAGGCCATTCAAAGCATTTTCGATATATTGAAATAGAGAATTTTTGCAAAATTACACCCCTGTATCCCCTTCAGAATTTCTCCACAATTAGGCCGAAGTTGACCAACATTATGGCCTATCAAATAACCATAGTGGCATCAATGACAAAGCACGTTAGTCTTGAACGACAGGCCATTCAATGAATTTTTGATATGTTGAATTACCGAAATTTTGCAAAATTACACCTTTGCATCCCCTTCAGAATTTCTCCACAATTAGGCCGAAGTTGACCAACATTATGGCCTATCAAATAACCAAAGTGACATCAATGACAAAGCACGTTAATCTTGAACGACAGGCCACTCAAAGAATTTTTGAAATGTTGAATTACCGATTTTTTGCAAAATTGCACCCCTGCATCCCCTTCAGAATTTCTCCACAATTAGGCCGAAGTTGACCAACATTATGGTCTATCAAATAACCATAGTGGCATCAATGACAAAGCACGTTAATCTTGAACGACAGGCCATTCAATGCATTTTCGATATATTGAAATAGAGAATTTTTGCAAAATTACACCCCTGTATCCCCTTCAGAATTTCTCCACAATTAGGCCGAAGTTGACCAACATTCTGGTCTATCAAATAACCATAGTGGCATCAATGACAAAGCACGTTAATCTTGAACGACAGGCCATTCAAAGCATTTTCGATATATTGAAATAGAGAATTTTTGCAAAATTACATCCCTGTATCCCCTTCAGAATTTCTCAACAAAATGGATGCTAATTGGATGCAAATTGGATAGCAATAGATGCATTGCTTGTATAGGAAAAACAATATCTGCATTCTCATCTTTCGGCTGGGATAGCGAAGACACTATCTGCATTATCTTTCGGCTGGGATAGCAAAGACACTATCTGCATTACCTTTCGGCTGGAAACTTTCGGCTAACTTTAACAGTATCTTAGTTTTTGGGCAATATCTAAAGAACTTCCAACCAATACTTTCGGTTATTTTTCTAATGTCTATTATCATACTGAGATTACATGGAGAAGTTGGAGAACATTTGTCGGTTAGAACTTTCACTATAACTATTTGTTTTGTTTGTTACGGGCTACGGTTCGTAGGTTACGAGTCCCACACGCGAAAGTTACTCAAGCTATTCTTACACCTTCACCTACCAACAATAGCGTAAATCGCCTAACGTAGGAATGCACAGAGTTGTTCGAGATCAATATTTTCGACCTCAAAGAGAAATGCGACAAATTCTTCACAGAATACGATAACATTCCTCAAACTATAATGGCACCGAAAAACGCCTATTCTTTAAGCGATTCTTAACTACCCTACCCAACCCTAAATAAAGGAACAAATTCTGTGTATTTCTCTAAATGTCAATAGCTTAGTATCTACGGCTCGACGAAGAGAACTGGATCATCTGATTTCTCGCAATCAACTCCACTTCGTATTTTTATCAGAAACCTACCTTAATGAACGGCACAGCTAATACAGGAAAGCTTTCTAACTTCAAAGCCCGAGCGTTCATCATTGACGAAACTGGGGCAACGCTAATAAACGTTGGTACCTCCAAAAATCATATAACAGTATATGTTCAATATACATATGCCAGGAAAACTAACAGAAGTAACATCAAATATCTCACCGATATTAGCAATAAAACTATAGTGGCGGGAGACTTCAACTCCAGGCACACTTTGTGCAATGGCTGCTCAAATAATAAGAATGGGGTCAAATTTGCTACTAAACGCTCCTCATAAGCTAACATTTCCAAAACCTCCTCAATTCTCAACCAAAAACATAATTCTTACAAATCAGCCACAGGTACTGCATGAATTCTGCTCCAGTCACTTCCCAGTAATATTCGGAGTCCCAGTCAAAATCATAACTTGCCCACCAAAAATATTCCGAAATTATTCTTTAGCAAATTGTGAAAAATTTAAAGTTAATGTACATCAAAATCTTCCAAATAATCCTTCTTTGATCGACTACAAACCAGATTGAAGCAAGCGCTTCCAGCATTTCAAGAACGATCCAGCACGCCATCAAAAAAACTATAACAATCACATAAGTCAAAGACAAAGCGGAACTCATTAAAAAACGAAACCACATATAACGACTTTACTACAGATATCCCGGATCCATGGATAAATCCAAAATTAATTTCCTCTCGCAATTAATTTCATTCTGGTTTGAACTACTAAGGAACAAAGATTTTAAAAGCAAACTGAAAATAATACCCGATAACTCCCCTGAAATATTCAATGAGATCCAAAAACTCAACGGCAAAGCGAACAATGATTGACCCACAGCAGATCGTAGAACACAGTGCGTTCCAACGACGCCTCCTTAATGGAATAATCAAAAAAGGCCACTTTTCAGATTCCTGGAAAATCGGCAAAGTAGTCCCTATGCCTAAACCAGGTAAGTCGCCTAATAAAATTAAGAACACCCGGCCCGTAACACTTAACAGATTACTTCTTTCCATTGACCCCTATATTCCTGAGGAACAGTTCGGATTTCGTGCCGCGCATAGCACCATCCAAGCTGTTATGAGACTTAAAAATACGCTGCTTTTCTAGATATAAAAAATGCTTTCGACACAGTTTGACACAATGGTCCTTTCAGAGACCGAAAGTTCTATGTTCATACCTAAACCAAATTACAATGAAACCAAAATTCAAATTTACGCCGATGATGCTATCATGCTAGAAAGTCAACCACTCGCTTTTCATAGAATACATCATGCAAGAAAATGGACCATCAAAATTAATCACAATAAAACCGAAATTACCCATTTCCACGGAAACAAGTATTCTAAAGCTCCTATATATAGCAGAACCCGTACTGTTCGGAAAAAGCGTTCTGGAACCCAAATCTCAAGTGAAATATGTGGGAATTGTTTTTGATAAGAAACTCTCGCAAGCTCCGCAAATCAAAAATATCAGGAAGAAAGGCTTCGCTGCTCGGCAACAACCGGCTCGTCCTAACTGACGCGGTGCCTGCATGGATGAGAGACTTTACGAAAATACAGAGGAAAAGTCCTTGCTCTATCCAAGCAAGCGCTCTACGATTTGTGTTCGACGATTCGAAACTGGTCGACTGCTCGAATTGTGTTCGAAAATGATTTTACGTTCACACAGACCTAGACCAACCCAAATCTATTTTCTGCGAGCGGTTCCGCCGTTTAGTAATATCGGAAAACTCGGAAACCCCGAATTTATTTAATAACCCCGGTTATGTGTTCAAATATCCTTAATCCTGACTGACTACCAAAGGCCCAAATTTCTGGAAAATGTGAATAATTTTACGTTCAACACAGGCCAAGACCAACTGAGATCTATTTTCCGCTAGTGGTTCTGCCGTTTACTAATATCGGAAAACTCGGAAACCACGAATTGATTTAATAACTCCGGTTATGTGTTCAAATATCCTTAATCCTGACTGACTACCACAGGCCAAAATTTTTGAAAATGTGAATGATTTTATGTTCACATAGCCCAAGACCAACTGAGGTCTATTTTCCGCTAGTGGTTCTGCCGTTTACTAATATCGGAAAACTCGGAAAAAGCGAATTGATTTAATAACCCCGGTTGTGTGTTCAAATATCCTTAATCCTGACTGACTACCAGAGGCCCAATTTTTTGGAAAATGTGAATAATTTTACGTTCACACAGGCCAAGACCAACTGAGGTCTATTTTCCGCTAGTGGTTCTGCCGTTCACTAAAATCGGAAAACTCGGAAAACCCGAATTGATTTATAACCCCGGTTATGTGTTCAAATATCCTTATTCCTGACTGACTACCAGAGGCCCAATTTTTCGGAAAATGTGAATGATTTTACGTTCACATAGGCCAAGACCAACTGAGGTCTATTTTCCGCTAGTGGTTCTGCCGTTTACTAATATCGGAAAACTCGGAAAAAGCGAATTGATTTAATAACCCCGGTTGTGTGTTCAAATATCCTTAATCCTGACTGACTACCAGAGGCCCAATTTTTTGGGAAATGTGAATGATTTTACGTTCGCACAGGCCAAGACCAACTGAGGTCTATTTTCCGCTAGTGGTTCTGCCGTTCACTAATATCGGAAAACTCGGAAAAACCGAAATGATTTAATAACCCTGGTTATGTGTTCAAATATCCTTAATCCTGACTGACTACCAGAGGCCCAATTTTTTGGGAAATGTGAATGATTTTACGTTCACACAGGCCAAGACCAACTGAGGTCTATTTTCCGCTAGTGGTTCTGCCATTTACTAATATCGGAAAACTCGGAAAAACTGAATTGATTTAATAGCCCCGGTTATGTGTTCAAATATCCTTAATCCTGACTGGCTACCAGAGGCCCAACTTTTTTGAAAATGTGAATGATTTTACGTTCACATAGGCCAAGACCAACTGAGGTCTATTTTCCGTGAGTGGTTCTGCCGTTTACTAATATCGGAAAACTCGGAAAAACCGAATTGATTTATAACCCCGGTTATGTGTTTAAATATCCTTAATCCTGACTGACTACCAGAGGCCCTACTTTTTGGAAAATGTGAATGATTTTACGTTCACATAGGCCAAGACCAACTGAGGTCTATTTTCCGCTAGTGGTTCTGCCGTTTACTAATATCGGAAAACTCGGAAAAAGCGAATTGATTTAATAACCCCGGTTGTGTGTTCAAATATCCTTAATCCTGACTGACTACCAGAGGCCCAATTTTTTGGAAAATGTGAATAATTTTACGTTCACACAGGCCAAGACCAACTGAGGTCTATTTTCCGCTAGTGGTTCTGCCGTTCACTAAAATCGGAAAACTCGGAAAACCCGAATTGATTTATAACCCCGGTTATGTGTTCAAATATCCTTATTCCTGACTGACTACCAGAGGCCCAATTTTTTGGAAAATGTGAATGATTTTACGTTCACATAGGCCAAGACCAACTGAGGTCTATTTTCCGCTAGTGGTTCTGCCGTTTACTAATATCGGAAAACTCGGAAAAAGCGAATTGATTTAATAACCCCGGTTGTGTGTTCAAATATCCTTAATCCTGACTGACTACCAGAGGCCCAATTTTTTGGGAAATGTGAATGATTTTACGTTCGCACAGGCCAAGACCAACTGAGGTCTATTTTCCGCTAGTGGTTCTGCCGTTCACTAATATCGGAAAACTCGGAAAAACCGAATTGATTTAATACCTCCGGTTATGTGTTCAAATATCCTTAATCCTGACTGACTACCAGGGGCCCTACTTTTGGGGAAATGTGAATGATTTTACGTTCACATAGGCCAAGACCAACTGAGGTCTATTTTCCGCTAGTGGTGCTGCCGTTTACTAATATCGGAAAACTCGGAAAAACCGAATTGATTTATAACCCCGGTTATGTGTTCAAATATCCTTAATCCTGACTGACTACCAGAGGCCCAATTTTTTGGAAAATGTGAATGATTTTACGTTCACATAGGCCAAGACCAACTGAGGTCTATTTTCCGCTAGTGGTTCTGCCGTTTACTAATATCGGAAAACTCGGAAAAACCGAATTGATTTAATAACTCCGGTTATGTGTTCAAATATCCTTATTCCTGACTGACTACCAGAGGCCCAATTTTTGGAAAATGTGAACGATTTTACGTTCACATAGGCCAAGACCAACTGAGGTCTATTTTCCGCTAGTGGTGCTGCCGTATACTAATATCGGAAAACTCGGAAAACCGAAATAATTTAATAACGCCGGTTATGTGTTCAAATATCCTTAATCCTGACTGACTACCAGAGGCCCTACTTTTTGGGAAATGTGAATGATTTTACGTTCACACAGGCCAAGACCAACTGAGGTCTATTTTCCGCTAGTGGTTCCGCCGTATATTTTATTCCACTGATTGTTTTATTTTGTGACGATATTGGTCCAAAATGAATAAAAATATTCCGCTGGTATTAAAATAACAACAGAAATTATCTTTTGCGATAGTGCTGCCGCTTGTGGCTGATAGCGTAATCTGTTATTTTCCGCTGTCTTATACAGCATCAACGACATACTATTTTTAAATTACCTGCATTCGTACTTGCAGGGTTGTGAACTTATCAAATGAAGCACTTAAGACCCCCTCTACTTCATATTTCTTTAACTATATTTGCTTTTACTTCTGTGAAAGACAATCGTTTCATTGTTTGACCAAATATTTAACATAAGTAACTCATATTGATTTAAACAGTGCCGACCTTAAGCTAATTAAAATAATTTAACCATTATACAACATAAATTCGTAGGCATACAAGACATATACAACATATAAAGTGCGGTTGCTTGACAAACAACAACTTTATGTATATTCAAAAGTTTTTCCATTATGTATTGGACGTGCTTGCTGTGCGACCACATCTGTAGGTGGTTTACTGTAAACGATCTAAATTACCTAAACATTTACATGTAAACGACTTAACATTTTATCTGAAGCAAGATAAATCGATTTGGGGGTCTAATAATATTCTATGATGTGTTTATAGCGAGATACCAACTCGGTTTGGGATATACGGTGACGTGCACAAAATTTCGATTGATTGCAACACGATATCTACCTCCGGTTCACATAAAGTACAAAAAAATTATTTGATTTCCAAGAAATCTATCTGCGCTCGCTAACCTTATAACGGTAACCAATATTTAAGTGTTCGAATATATTATAATTTGAGTCAATTTATTAAACCGGGTACGACTATATACGATGTCCGTACCGCAGTAAGAAAATTTATATTGAATCGCGCAGACATTGAACGAGTATTTACAACAAAACCGCGAGCGAGATTAAATAGAAAACCAAACCCAATAAAATTTGTGTATAATATAGTTGAATAACAATAGAGTGCGGCTCGAGCGGGGGGAGGAGGGGGGGTTATACACACACATACTGTTTACTTATATTTGCTTTAATCTTAAGGTAAGAAAGACTGCAAAATACTTAAGATCGCGAGAAACTATATACAGAGACGAAATTCGATTTGCAGAATTTTATGTATACGATCGAGTCATACATACAACACAAAGTCAATTCAACAGAATTTTATATGCGTTGGCTTTTACGTCTTAAGGCGTACATATATCTATATAGTCGCATATCATATATACGTAAGACGTAACATACCACGAAATTTGTTGTGTAAATGTATTTTAAGCACTACAGACTGGACGAACAACTTTTTTATGGATTTTTATTTCTTTCAATTCGAATTAATACAATTTGTGATAAAACTTGTAATATTCACCTCGTAAAAGGAGTTTGACCGCGAGCCAGCAGTGAAATCGAAATTTGTTATAATTTTGAACGTAGCCAACATATTTTTGTTGGTTACCATATGCGTTCGAGCCAGCTGCATATGTAACGTCTAAAATATTTCGATCTAACATAACATGTCAGTTATTTCTTGTATTAGTATACTTGACACATTATAGATGACTATCGGATGGCATTGCTGGGTACGATTATCGCATTTGGTTACACGGAAATTATTTGGTGACACATCAAACAATTTATTATGAAATTTTCGATTGGAGAGATTTATAAGTAGTATCGGCACGTATTTTATGATGTGACGTATACGTTTTTTATGGGAATTTATAAGTATCTAATAAATTGTGTATGAGTGACAGGTGGCCTATTTTCGACGAATAATCGTGTGATCTTCTGTCGAACCAAAATTTTAATCTTAATCATCTGAATAGTGGATCGAGCTCTCGACCTCGCACAGTAGATTTCATATATCATAAGCAAACTTTGACACAAGCCATCACGTTTTTAGTTTTATAATTTTTTTATATTGTCGAAACGTTTCTGAAATTAGAATTAATCTTGAGGTCATCGTACTTTAAGTTGGGTTTCGATAATTAATGAAAAAGATCTCTGTAAAATAGCTGCATTCAGGTGATACGGAAAATAGTGTCCACTTCACTTCAATATTTCACTTAGTCAAAATTGTCACAATTAAATTATATTTGAACCTTAAAACAAAATGTGTCTAAATGATACCTTGAAGTCTCCTTGAAAAGGAATTCAAGCCCAAAGGGTCCTGGCCTTCGAAAACTCCAGCTCACCAATTTTTATAAAGAACTAGCTGGCCCGGCAAACTTCGTTTTGCCCAAATATAGTTTTTGAGTGAATTAATTTCGAGCATTCATAATTCCACCCGAAATTTGTTTTTTTCAATTATAGATTGAATGAAACACTTTTCGAATTTAATTGAATTCATTATCCTATATTTATAGGGAAACCTGACCCGACGGACGTCGCTCAGTCCAATATTTGGCGAAAATGCAAAAAATCAAGTATCAATTTCATGATATACAACATTTTTTGTTTTCTGCTCCGAAGCGTAAATGAAGAGTGAGGATGGTTTCCCAACTCGGGAACACGCCACATATAGCTGGCTGTGTCAAAAGCATGACATTTCCAGGTTTATGCCGCACACTTTCAGCGACTGTCCTTGTTACTTATTTATGGTCATCGCAAATGCAAGCTTTACTGGGAACTGAAAGCGTTTGAACTGGAACGGCAAATCGGTTGAAGTCAAGGGAATTCGCGAAATTAGGCATTATTCTGCCTTGAACGGCCCTTTCAAAATCCTTGCCACTGTCACATTGTTCATTAGCTTCGTCACAATCAGTCGGGTTCCTCTGCACACTTTCGGGGCATGAAGATTTCGTAACATATAATGATGACAGATCCAACTTTAAGCACTCAAATGATGAGGCAGGCGGCATGCCAGGCAAATCCAAAGAATCTAGGAATTGCACTGGATAATTGATGACTTCGTCTTCGTTTTCAAGGCAGGGATAGTTACGATAATTTTGACCAATGTTCGCATATACATTAGTGATGAGTTCATCTTTCGTTGAAGTGAATTGTCAAGTTTCAGATGGAATCGATATTAAACCACTTGAGGTATCTACAGGAATTTGTCCATTTCCGTTTTTCGGCAGTTCTTTGGAGAAAACTTTTGCTGGTCTATCAACAAGAACACTCGCATATTCATACTCAATGGAATTGTTTTCACGTATCGCCGCAAATACGATGACTTGAGACATGCGTTTAGTTCATCTGCCGCTGTTGATTTCGGAATCACTGGAAGTGTTTGTCGGAAGTCGCCCGCCGACAGTATCATCACGCCACCTTCCAACAGTGTTGCAGCAATTGCGGTAGCTGCGAGAGCTAACACAATGCCACTTTGAGTACGTATTGCTGCTAATATCAATGATATCAGGAACGTTTTCTCAGTTCCGCCGGGCGCATCAAGGAAAAATAGTCCACCGTTTCCATCATCGACAGCCTTCATCTTTTGCTGTTCATTCAACAGTGGAACATTTGTTTGTACTTGTTGCAAAGTTGTCAAGCTCGCGTTCCAATTCACGATTCAATACATCTCTAGTTTGACGACTTGGCGCTGGCTTATGAATTTCAGTCAAAAGTTTGCCACTCATAAGCAAACACACACAACAATTAGCATGAACGCTTCATTGTAGATGTCATCGTTCATTTGCAATTCGAAATTTCCTGTCGCGACTCGAAACCCACATTGACGTGGGTTTGAAGGCTGACATGTCGAAATGATCATATCGAAAAGTGTACGAACTTGATTGGCGGGCGAAGAAGCTATTGCATCGTCTAGCGTTGACATGCTTCTCGAAATGTTGCACACACCGTGCCATTCACAGTCCGCAATGGCTCAAGTGAAATTGAACCGCGCACATTAACTGAAAGCAACCGAAGATAGAAGCAATCGTTGTTCTTTGGATGAATTGTGTAAATTCGTCCAAATGCATCAATTGAAAATACACTTGGATATCCATCTACTGGTTTGCCTTGCTTTCTGCGTAACCATTTCTTCGATGATGCATTCCATGTGCAATATCGAGACATATCCGAGTAAAGCAATATTCTCGCAAACGGATCACTGGTGCAACTTGAAAAGAAACTCGTTAACGTTGTTGCTGGCGTTTTTTTTTCACTCGCTGTGCTGCGTTCTCTGCGTTGAAATGCACTCTTTGACCATTCTCCAAATGAACTGCCAGATGCACAACAGTCGGATGACGTTCATGAATCGCAAATGAAAATATTATCCGGAGTGCTTCGTTGCAGTTCACACATCGGCTCATTTGAATCTTGCTGATTTCATCTCGTTACACGTCAATAACCGCCGTATCATTTCCTTTGGTGCCGTATTTGCAACCATACTTAATCGATTTCACCGAACTGCAAAACTCAACATTGATATGTGTTTTAAATGCCATGGTTTTGTTAATCACGATATCCTCTTCTTTTAATTGAGTGATGAATGTTCTGCCATTGTCATCTGGTAAGCGACGCCGATAGAGTGGATATCCATCGTTTCCAGTTTGGGTTTCAGAAATAAAAGTACGTGGATATCGTTTTGCAAACCGAAGTGGGATTGTGTTGTCCGCATGGCCCGTGGAGCATATTAGTCTTCACCACTTCGTACAACTCTGGATCTATCTCAGGATCAGGAATTTCGGCGGAAATGATGTCATTAATTTGGTCTCGCGTAATTTTGGCCACCATCCAAAAAAGAATGTGTGCGTGCGGCAAACCTCTTTTCTAGCACTCAACTGGATACATCCAACATCGTACAGTACCGTATACACGTTGTTTCACAATGAAGTTCATTAGTCCCAGTCGTCCTGGGAGTAATCGTGCATGTGTCTCGGACTGCCAATGTGTGTCGATGGCAAAATTGTGAGTCGGCCAACATCTCTAATATCTGCGTCGCTATTGACAGCATCTCGCAAGTGAATATATTCTTCAGATCGCAACTTAGCCTGATTGAATCAAATGTAATTTAGTCGTTCTGTCTCAACCTTAACGAACATATCAACCGCATATTGTTGAAACAATCGGCGATACCTCATTAAGTGGTTGTCAATATTTTGGCGAATCATATTTCGATATGAGATAATTTATGAATTGACAATCAAAAATGTTTTTTTTTGTACTAACCATTGGCCGGATTTATCATGTTGTATTTCAAATGATATCATTTGATCCGTTAGCGGATATTGCAGTGCGTCATACGATCGATTTGTCTCACTTATTCGCTGTAGTGCGTTTCCAGTTCGGCGTTTGATGATTATATCACGCGATTCCAAATTTTCGCCAACAACAGCAATTGATATTTCACTAACTGTAGGTGCATTGTATTGTCGTTCATGAGTTCCTGCTGGTCGTTTGTCCGCTTTTATAACAATGCTGTGATCATCGGCTGGCATCTATTCCAACGAAGTCGTAAACAGTCGTAAAGTTTTAAGCTACCGAACAAACCACGATCCATTTATATATATATATATATATATATATATATATATATATATATATATATATATATATATATATATATATATATATATATATATATTAGGACCAGGGCTCCGCCAATCGATTTCTGGTAACAAAACTCCCATCACAAATTTTTGTTAAATCATCTGAACTGAAAAAAAATCAGAAAGAGCTAATGGCCTCACCATAGGACTCCCAAACAAATTTTTCCTAAATTCCAGAAAGGGACCCATCCTCGACTCTCACTTAAAATTTAGATTCACCGCCACGAAACATGTTGCAACATTATGAAGCTTGGTGCAACATCACAAAGCATGGATGAACATCACGCAACATGATGTAGAATTTTCCGGAAATCACCACTCGTAATTACTTTCTGGAACTCGAAAACGCAATCGACAACTTTCATGAAAAAGTTCGAAAATAGTTTTCAAATTTTCAAGACACAAACAATATTGGACAAAAATGCCGAACGTCTTCGAAAATATATGGTTTAATCAACAATAACTGCAACATGTTGCCATAAAGTACAAAACGAAACATGGTGCAACTTGCTTCAATATTACAAAACATGAGGCTAAATATCATCAAACAACTAATTAAGGAAGGAATAATGCAAATCAGTATTATTATTCAAAAGAACCATTATTTTTAAAAGTCACGCAACTCGATGCAACATCTCACAAGATGATGTACCGAAATATGTTGTAACATTACACAACGCAACATTCTGCAACATAGTTCAATCTGACGTAATATTGGGGGACTCGTTCACAAATTTTTCAGAAATCAAGGCTTCTTGCAATTGGTTCCTGGGGATCGAAACCCGTACCTTACAAATTTTTATAACAATCGTGCAATCAGAATATACTCCGTAATCGGAACTTATAACATTCACCTCCTAGCACCCGAAAAATTAGGACCGGGGCACCCTCTGAAGAACCGATATCCGGATTTACCGCAATCGATTTCTGGTAACAAAAACTCCCATCACCAAATTTTTATTAAGTCGTTCGATCTGAAAAAAAATCAGAAAGAGCCCCTGGTCCCACCGTAAGACCCCCTCAAAGAATTCTTCTGAAATTATTTCTCATCGTAATCGATGCCTGGTATACTTAAAACCCCTGATGATTTTTAATACTGTACTCGTGCGCCACCAATCCGGATGCGAACTGTCATGAAATATCATACCTTGCAACAGCCCTTTAAAGAGTATTACCAAATTATTGTGTTACATGGATTCCAATCGCAATTGTAATGATAGGAAATCCGATATTTTATTTCGCCTCGTCATGTGAAATAGATCGGCAACTAACTCTAACCCTATATCTGGTAACGACACAGGCTGTGTTTCAGCTAAAATTATCCTTAAACAATTTAGTTTTCTACATATGCTGGCTTCTCAACATAAGAGCGGGTATTATGCTATGGTTGCTATGGCATAATCTACCAGTCAAAACCGTTAACGTATTTTTAATACACTCGTCTATCGTAAATGGGACGGTGTTACACGGCCATGCATTGTACGACCGCGACTATCATCAGAATTTCATTCGGCAAAAAACGAGTGAAAGCGGTAATCCAACCTGAGCCAGTTCGATATCAAGTTTGCAAATCCAGAGCCAATTTGTGTTGCTGTAAATTTGATTTCCATTCCACTTTCAACAATTTTCATCAAAGTCAGATGGCGCAACATAAAACGAATGAGGACTCCTTGCTAACGACTTCTGGTTTCGTTAACTCTGCTCCACAAATTTTTATCAAATCCAGAAGTCATGGCACTCGCTTTATTCAATTCGAAGAACACCGCATCACAATTTTTTATCAAAATCGTTTGATCCGAAAAAATTAAAAAACATTTACCCGTGATTTACTTGGGCGATCTCCTAAACGAAATTTTCTCGATATACGGATTCACTTCAGTCTTCATTGTAGTCGATCCTTCTTCTAAGACGGAAGCCGGGCCGTGTCAAAGAATAAGAAAGATAAGAAAAATAACGTAGCTACTCAACATCATGGGGGAAACATGGGGGACATCACGCAACATCTCACTAAATGGGGCAACATGGTGCAACATTGGCGAACTCCTGAATGAATTTTCCAAAAATCAACACTCATTGTAGTTACTTTTTGGAACTTGAAAACTCTGTTCAGCATAAAAAGTAGTACGGCGGCTCCACCTGAGAACCGTTCAAAGCCATTACAATCAATCCCTGGCATTTGTGAACCTCCGTTCATTAGTTTTTGTCAAAGAAAAATGTCAAAGAGAACCCAAAAACCGTCTAAATGTATTTTCTAGAAATTAGGACACATTATAATCGATTTATGATATTTAGTATCAGATATCGGCCATGTCTTTAGCCAATTTTCGTCAATAAATCGTTTGATCCGAAAAAATTAAAAAAACATTAACCCGTGATTTAATTGCGCGACCTCCTAAACGGAATTTTTCCGATATACGGATTCACTTCAGTCGATTCCAGATAATTGAAAGCCCCCCTTCAAAATGTTGGTCAAAATAATTTGAACCTGAAAAATTATGATTTAGACCGGGCTTCACACCCTAAACTAGTGATCAGTTTTCATTGCAATCGATCGTTGGCACTGAACCCTCCTTCCTTTAAAACGAAAGCCGAGCCCTTCCGAAGGTTTTAAATGATTTTTTTTAAAATCAAATAAGAAAAAAAAACGTAGTTACACATATAACATATTACCGGAATGCGACGTGATTCAACATGACCCAATATCATGAAGCTTGGTACAACATCACAAAACATGGGGGAACATCACGCAACATCTCGCTAAATGGGGTAACATGGTGCAACATTGGCGAACTCCTGAATCTTCCAAAAATCAATACTCACTGTAATTACCTTCTGGAACTCGAAAACTCAATCTACAATTTTCATTAAGCGAAGCGCATACGTTCATGATGCTACATTGTAACATTACACTATACAGTGTTGCCAAAACAAAACGCCACAGAATTTTTATTTTCTGATGAATTTTATTGAATCAAAGTAAAAACTGTTCACAAATATTTAAATTTTCGAATTGCGTTAGCAGTTTTCGATTTGGCCACCCTTAGCCGCGATTATGGCCTTCAAACGGCCGACAAACAGTCTCGTTATAGAACTGCACCTGCATTAATGAAATACTCGGAAAATATACTCCGTGCTAATTTAGCCGAAAATGAAGAATTGCGGTTTGTTGAGCGTTTCAAATCAAAAAATTGTGTTCTAAGCTACAGCTACCTTGTTTAATTTGGCCAGAACCATCTTCCATATCTAAATCTTCTTCCAAATAGGCGCCTTTCTTCCTACGTAAATAATTATGTAAAAACAGGTCAATACTACTTTTGACGCTATTTCTGGATCAAGATGGTCGTTAAAAGAACTCGAAACCTACCTGTTAGTATTCTGAAAACGTTGGCTACATTTCCCTGAGCCCGAGTATAAGTTTTTTTCGCTTTAGTTAATTCTCTTTGCAAGTAAGGCTCCATTATGTTCTCCGAAAGCGCAAATGCCTCCCATCAACAAAAACGTATGGCATTGTTGAATCGGCATTTTGAATTATTTGGGATTCAGGAATATATAGGTGTTTCTGTAATTGTTGTGTTTCTGTGTGTTTGTAATTGAAGTAGTAAGATCCTGTGTCACTTGGTTTACATATTTCGACATGTTTACCATCTATTGTTCCGATACGTTTTCCTCACACTACAAGATTATGTAGTGTGTGGGGAAAATATCAAACATGTGACGCCAGGCACGCTTGTCAAGTATACTTGCCAGTATATGGGTACTATGAGTAGCTAGAATTACTTGCGAATACTTTATTTACGCCAATGGAACTCTGTACTAAAATTTGTTTCTGCCTTTTGAAAGTGCACTTGCAATTTCACCACTGAAGTGTTTAAATGTGTATTCAGCTCATTTAGTAAACTTCTCGGTCGACAGAAACAATATCTAATGATTTTAAAGTATGAACTTTGCGTAAATTTATTCGTTGAAACATTGTTTGGGTTCTGCCTACCGTCTCGACCGGTACTTTGGTTAACCAATGCTTTTAATATTAAGATAACGTAGCAATTCCATTCTCGTAAATTAAAATCCGTTGGTCTTACAAATCAATAAATACTCGTATCGATAAATACGTGTATATCGGTACCTTCCTTAACTTTAATCCCATGTGTTTAGAACGATCCCGTAACATTTCTTGATACGTTATTTATAGTATAGGTGCTAATGGTAATACTAGTTTTCCAAAGCAAATCTCTATGTCAATCAAAAAGTTAACATTTTTGGTAGTTATGATTCTCAGAAGTCATCTGTCAGTTTGCATCGCAACATAGTTTTTTATTTACTGCAACAATTGAATTCAGTTAAAAAAATCGAATTATCGCGTGAACATTTCCGTGTGATGATTTTTTACGATTTTCGAAAGGAGCTAACTCAACAACAATGGGTCGAATCACTTCATTCGACTTTTAGCGACGAAGCACCGTCCTTGGCTAGTGTTTATATTTATTCTGATAATGTAAACATGAACGACGTTCACCCAAAGACGAGCCTCGTGATGGTCGTCCAAAACAGCTGTTGTGGCATCAGTAACACCAACGTACATGCGATCTTACATGAACATTTAAAGGTGCGGAAGCTATGTGCACGTTGGATTCCACCTTTATTGACAGAAGCACAAAAAAGGTTCGTGTCGATTGGTGCCGCCCAATGCTTGAAAAATTCGTTGGAGGTATTTCCAAAAACGTAAGATAAAATCCTGATAATTGACGAGATATGGATATATGCGTATGAGCCGGATATAAAAGGGCAATCTACTGTTTGGGTCTGCCGGAGCGTTGGGCAGCAAATGGTAGCGTGTTTCTTCGCGAAAACCAGTCATGTGGCTACTGTGGCTCTTGAAAATTAAAAGACAGCTGAACGACCATTTGTTTGCCCGAGGTTTTCAACAAATTGAGAGAAAACAACCCAAAACGGCGAATCACACACATCACATCAAACAAACGAATATTTGAGCACTCAAACGATCGAATTGATGGGTCATCCGCCTTACAGCCCCGACTTGACACCCAATGACTTCTTCCTGTTCCCAACAATCAAAGATAAGATGCGTGGACAACAATTTTTATCGCCTGAAAAAGCGATTGAAGCGTTCAAAAACCATGTTTTGGAGCTATCATCTTTGGATTGTCAAAAGTATTTCGATAAATAGTTTGAGCGTATGCAAAAGTGTATAGATCTTAAAGGCGAATATTTTGAAAAGCAATAAAGCAATTTTTGATGAAAAAGTTAATTTTTTGTTACTTTTTCTAAAAACTCTCGAGTTCATCAAAATATATTTTAACGAGACCAAATAAAATATCGTTACATATCGGATTCATCTTATCTTTGCGATGCCGGCTGCCATGTACATCTTCGAAACGAATACTGCATCGACCTTCATTCCAGATATGGCGGCTATTTACTTTGACAGCTCTATACTTGGGTTAAAACTGTAACTGTGTCTGAAGTTCTACTTTTTAACATGGGTTTCTAACCTTTCTCGCATTTTTACAAAAATTGTTTTAACACAACTAAGTATAATGTAAGAAATATCCAGTTTTTCCTATCGTTCTGTTTTCCGAGCATAGTACCACATATATTCATATATATGAAGCCGAAATGGTTAAATAAACCAAGAAATCATAAAATTTTGCTGATTGATAACAGAAACAATAATTTTCGACATTGTCTACAATTCTACATTCTCTATACATTCTCGACGCCCAATTTTTAATTATCTCCATACACATGTAGAACATTAATTATCTACGCGATGTAGATAATACGGCACAACATTGAAGTTCATGTAACCTTTCAATTATTACATCAGGCACACCATATAGTTGTAGACTTGATGAATAGCAATGCCGGTCCAGTTGTTCAAATTGGGTATATTCACATCTGTTAATTCCGTTTGCAACAGAGCATTTTCGTTCAATAATGTTTGAATCACGTTACAGTAATCCGCCCTATAACACGGTAGATTAGTTCCGCGTTATAGGATAACGCGTTGTTACAGAAAAATAACTTAGAAAATACCCGCGTTATATGGGGAAAACACGTGTTATACGAGGGACATGAATTTGCGTAATATGAAAACGCGTTATAAGAGTACCGTGTTATAGGGGGGGTTATATGTATTTTAGTTTGTTATATCAATTACTTTAATGTTTTGCTCCTTTTCATTCACTTTTTTTTCAAGATTGATAAGATCCACAATTCTATCACTAGTAGAAGACAAGAAGTTACCGAAATATGCTTAAATTTCAGCATATCAATATTCATACGTTCACCGCTAGGAGAGTTGAGTTTAAATTCAATTTGCTCGAGTTACCCGCACATAACCAGGATTACAGCAATCGATACTGTCCGGAAAAATCGGAAGTTTATAGCAGTTTTCAAGCAAATTATTTTGACTTTCAAAAGCTTGGAGAGTATTTTGTTTGTCGTTCGGCACACACTCTAAACTATTTCCACCTATATCAGTTTATTCTGAGTGTACGTAAGTTTATAAATTGTAAAATCATAAGAAAGGTCAGAATAATTTTTTCTGTGTAGTGAAGGCCAGATTTAAATCAATATTATCTTTTTATACACTCCAACGCCTCAAGTGACATCACGGCACACCTAAGAAGTACAATCGTCAACCAACAACTTTTAAAGCAAACAATTAATCTTAACCTTGCGTATACATTAATAGATCGTTAATAAAAACTAATTCCGACATCTTTATTTAAATATCGAACAATTAATTAGAAATATCCGTTCTACCGTGTTAGACACACTGAAAAAAAATATAAAGAACCTTGCACACACCAAAAATGTCACCTATCCGCTAAACTTAAAAATATTACGTATTTACACGTACAATAGAATCACTTTACGTTATATTGGGGAGTACAAATAAGTTTTGGGCGATTTACAAAATCAGTATGTGTCATTTGTAGTGAAACCGAAGTGTTAACACCATATTCTTTTTTGTGCTCTACCATTGTGGCAACAAAACATAATTTGCGGGAAGCGCTGCTTTTCTATTTTAATTTGAAGAAAGCTTCAGCTGTTTCCGGAATATCAACAACAATAGGAAAATCACACCTACAGATAACCAAGTCTCAGATTTCCATCAATTTTTAACATACAAACCAATGCCTTGGTTTTGAGAACTATAACAAAACCACTTCCTGACAAAAACATTTTGGGTTTGGATGGAGATCTACAAAAGGATTTAATAATTTTAACCGAACCTACCTTCGAAGCTCCCGGCCCTATTGATATTTTTCATAGCTGCTGATATTTACAACACAAGTGTTTTGCTCAAAAATCACAAATATGATGTATAATATCCGGCCGTCTCACTCAGGCGAGCAACATACCAACCACTCGACTAAACAGCTATGCTACATTAGCAGATATTGATAATCAACTCAAACGATTTTGGGAATGCGAAAAACTACATCCAAAACGAACCCTAACTGCGGATGAAGTGGAATGTGAAGAGAATTACAAAACCACACACAAGAAATTGAAGGCATTCTAAAGGCAAAGCAGCAGCAGCATTGATTCTAAAGGCAAAGCAGCAGCAAAATTGATTCAAATCGAAAAAAGATTCATGAAAGATGACAGCTTTAAAAGGGAATAGCACAAGTTCATCAATGAGTACATCCAGCTCAACCATATGGAACTAATTAAAAATGATTCTGAAACGGAGCTTTCTCGAGTATACTACATGCCGACAGAATTATGAGTAGTATTCGATGCTTCCTGCAAAACAACAACGGGTACTTCTATAAACGAAATGATGCATGTAGGCCCAACCCTACAAGACAATTTAGCAACAATATTGATCAGATGGAAGAAACATCGTTATGTTATTGCATCGGACATTGAGAAAATGTTCAGGCAAATACAAGTAACCAGCAAAGATCAAGACTTTCAACGAATTCTATGGCGACCACATCTAAATATGTCAATAACAGTTATCTACGGAAAAGCCTATGCAACCTATCTGGCCACAAAAACTCTACAACAATTGGCCATAGACGAAGCATCAAAATATCCGATTGGGTCCAAACTCGCATTAAACGATTTCTATGTGGATGATCTATTATCTGGGGCCAACACAATAACAGAGGCAAAAACTGTACAGAGGGAGCTACAAGAACTTTTCTCACAAGGCGATTTCAACCTCAGAAAATGGACCAGCAACAACAAAACAATATTAGAAGAACTTCCAGAGAGACTTAAAGAAACTGGTCTACACACGATAGAGTTTGACGATACACTAAAAACTCTAGGACTCCTCTGGAACTGTGCAACAGAAACCAGTGATATCCAAACGAACAATTCTATCGGAAGCATCTAGGCTTTGTGACCCGCTGGGATGGTTAGCACCCGTGGTAGTTCAGGCGAAAATCTTACTGCAAGACTTATGGGCATCATCTGGCGTGGTATGGGTTGAACAACTTAATTCGAAATTTGATGGCAGATGGTCAAACTACAAACTAGAACTATCACAGCTAGAGAAAATTAGAATTAATCGATGGGCACACTACACCAGCCAAACCAAAAGTGAATTACACGGTTTCTGTGACGCATCTAATCAAGCGTACCCTGCAGTGGTATACAACTAAGTAAATAATAAAATAACCCTAATTGCTGCTAAAACAAGAGTTGCGCCGTTAAACCAGACAATATCGCTACCAAGGTTAGAGCTAAATGCCGCATTGCTACTATCAAGGCTGCTCCAAAACGTCTTAGCGTTGGATATAAACAACAACATAACGACATTTTGCTGGAGTGATTCAGCAGTACTAGGTTGGATAAAAGGAAAACCCCAAAATCATAAAACCTTTGTGGAAAACAGAATTACAGAAATTCCATCCAATACCAATCCTAGCCAATGGTATCACGTACTATCCAATGAGAATCCTGCGGACTGTGCATCTCGTGGATTAAACCCAGTCTAATTATTATAACCCACATGATTTGGTGGGAAAGGCCGACATGGCTAAAGGGTTTTAGCTATCCAACAACCAACGTGGTCCAAATGCTACCGAATTTCTACTTTTTTTGTATCTAGTAAAACAAGGCGAATTACAATAGTAAGTTGTTCGGTGTGGCTTACGTCTGGTGTACAGTCCAAAATTATAGAAAAATATTTAGATTTAAAAATGAACTGCAGTATATTATCTCTTATTTTTGTACCAATAATGCTAATTATTTCATTTTGAGAAAATTACCATTATTATGTTAAGCACACGCTTATTCGGTGAACCTCTTAATGCAATACAATGCCTAGATAAATACTGTATAATACGTACTATGCGCTGTATTACATTATGCCAGTGCTTCCGTTCTATGTAATACATGTTGTTGCATGGCATTGACGGTAGTATGTGGTTTTATAGATTTATTTAGCCTCTTGGTATACTATGACGTCTCCAAGAACTGTCTCCGGCGGACGCCGAAAATCGTGCATCGATTCTGTTTTATTTAAAATGTTCAACAGGTTCCCCACTACTTCCTCCGCAAGCAGTACTCATTGTCAGTATAACAGTGATCCCGCAAGACGAATGACAGATTATATTAACAAGCGATTCAAAACCGTCTCAAGACCATAGGTATGGTGCAAAAATAAGGAAATTGGGACCGTATGAACTCAAGCCAAGAGACGTCGAACTCCGTTTTTCACGTGCGAACAACTGGTCCAAAGACAAAATCCGAAGAAATTTTGCATAGAATCGTGATGGCGGACGAAAAGTCATTCCACTACGACAACCCAAATTACAGAAAATCGAATATTCATAACAAGAAGCTAATGCTGTTCATCTGATGGGATCAGTTCGAAGTGATCTACTATGAGCTACTCTAGCCTAAACGTTATCAACATCAATTGATGCAATTAAGCCGAGCATAGGAGCTCGAACGCCCACAATATCCCAAAAGACATAACAAAGTGATCTTTCAGCACGACAACGCTCAGCCATATGTTGCAAGAGTCACTAACGAAACTTTGGAAGCGCTTCAATGGGATGTCCAATCCCATGTTGTATTCACCAGACATTGCTCCTTCTGTCTACCACTTGTTCCGGTCGATGACTCATGGTCTAGCCGAGCAGCATCTCACTGCTTACGAGGAAGCCATCAATTTGGACGATTCTTGGGGATCACCTCAGAATACAAGCATGTGAAGTTATCCCAGTTTTGCATCCCAGGAATTTTTTTTATTATAATTTACTCGAAATTATTCTGTTCCATCCCAGTTTTTTCATTTTATACCTCTATAAGACGATTAAAATTATAAGCACAACAACAAATTATCTCATCCCAATTTTTTTCGTTTATTTGTTGTTCATGTGCAACAAGTTCAGACTTGGAAATAATGAATTGAACAATAGGCCATAATATTACTTTAAAATATTAAGGGTAACTTATAATTAGGACTCCAGTGCCAGCCGTATGTTAGAATTGGCAAATCTTCTAGCATCGATATGGCCCCATATAAATTTAGCTGAAAATCGTCTATAGCTTCTAAACCCTTCATGGGCCGGAAATAGCAAGTAATGTTTCGAAATGCTATGTAATTGAGTGATTGCTGACCAAATGGCCAGCACCAGCCGTATGTTCAAATTTGAGTAAATGGCTTAGTTCCAAAATCTCAGGTTAAGTTAAATAAAAATTTGTATCTCTTAAGAACTTTCTAGGCCGGAAATAATTCCTTAGGTTTTGAGTTGGTAATGATAAGGAAAAACTATGGTGAGCACTCCAGTGCCAGCCATATGTTAGGATTGGCACAATCTTCCAGCTTCGATATGGCCCCTTATAAATTTAAATGAAAATCGTCTATACCTTCCAAACCCTTCATGGGCCGGAAATAGCAAGTAATGTTTCGAAATGCTATGTAATTGAGTGATTGCTGACCAAATGGCCAGCACCAGCCGTATGTTCAAATTTGAGTGAATGGCTTAGTTCCAAAATCTCAGGTTAAGTTAAATAAAAATTTGCATCTCTTAAGAACTTTCTAGGCCGAAAATAATTCCTTAGGTTTTGAGTTGGTAATGATAAGGAAAAACTATGGTGAGCACCCCAGTGCCAGCCATATGTTAGGATTGGCACAATCTTCCAGCTTCGATATGGCGCCTTATAAATTTTAATGAAAATCGTCTATACCTTCCAAACCCTTCATGGGCCGGAAATAGCAAGTAATGTTTCGAAATGCTATGTAATTGAGTGATTGCTGACCAAATGGCCAGCACCAGCCGTATGTTCAAATTTGAGTGAATGGCTTAGTTCCAAAATCTCAGGTTAAGTTAAATAAAAATTTGCATCTCTTAAGAACTTTCTAGGCCGGAAATAATTCCTTAGGTTTTGAGTTGGTAATGATAAGGAAAAACTATGGTGAGCACCCCAGTGCCAGCCATATGTTAGGATTGGCACAATCTTCCAGCTTCGATATGGCGCCTTATAAATTTTAATGAAAATCGTCTATACCTTCCAAACCCTTCATGGGCCGGAAATAGCAAGTAATGTTTCGAAATGCTATGTAATTGAGTGATTGCTGACCAAATGGCCAGCACCAGCCGTATGTTCAAATTTGAGTGAATGGCTTAGTTCCAAAATCTCAGGTTAAGTTAAATAAAAATTTGCATCTCTTAAGAACTTTCTAGGCCGGAAATAATTCCTTAGGTTTTGAGTTGGTAATGATAAGGAAAAACTATGGTGAGCACCCCAGTGCCAGCCATATGTTAGGATTGGCACAATCTTCCAGCTTCGATATGGCGCCTTATAAATTTTAATGAAAATCGTCTATACCTTCCAAACCCTTCATGGGCCGGAAATAGCAAGTAATGTTTCGAAATGCTATGTAATTGAGTGATTGCTGACCAAATGGCCAGCACCAGCCGTATGTTCAAATTTGAGTGAATGGCTTAGTTCCAAAATCTCAGGTTAAGTTAAATAAAAATTTGCATCTCTTAAGAACTTTCTAGGCCGGAAATAATTCCTTAGGTTTTGAGTTGGTAATGATAAGGAAAAACTATGGTGAGCACCCCAGTGCCAGCCATATGTTAGGATTGGCACAATCTTCCAGCTTCGATATGGCGCCTTATAAATTTTAATGAAAATCGTCTATACCTTCCAAACCCTTCATGGGCCGGAAATAGCAAGTAATGTTTCGAAATGCTATGTAATTGAGTGATTGCTGACCAAATGGCCAGCACCAGCCGTATGTTCAAATTTGAGTGAATGGCTTAGTTCCAAAATCTCAGGTTAAGTTAAATAAAAATTTGCATCTCTTAAGAACTTTCTAGGCCGGAAATAATTCCTTAGGTTTTGAGTTGGTAATGATAAGGAAAAACTATGGTGAGCACCCCAGTGCCAGCCATATGTTAGGATTGGCACAATCTTCCAGCTTCGATATGGCGCCTTATAAATTTTAATGAAAATCGTCTATACCTTCCAAACCCTTCATGGGCCGGAAATAGCAAGTAATGTTTCGAAATGCTATGTAATTGAGTGATTGCTGACCAAATGGCCAGCACCAGCCGTATGTTCAAATTTGAGTGAATGGCTTAGTTCCAAAATCTCAGGTTAAGTTAAATAAAAATTTGCATCTCTTAAGAACTTTCTAGGCCGGAAATAATTCCTTAGGTTTTGAGTTGGTAATGATAAGGAAAAACTATGGTGAGCACCCCAGTGCCAGCCATATGTTAGGATTGGCACAATTTTCCAGCTTCGATATGGCCCCTTATAAATTTAAATGAAATTCGTCTATAACTTCCAAACCCTTCATGGGCCGGAAATAGCAAGTAATGTTTCGAAATGCTATGTAATTGAGTGATTGCTGACTAAATAACCAGCACCAGCCGTATGTTCAAATTTGAGTAAATGGCTTAGTTCCAAAATCTCAGGTTAAGTTAAATAAAAATTTGTATCTCTTAAGAACTTTCTAGGCCGGAAATAATTCCTTAGGTTTTGAGTTGGTAATGATAAGGAAACACTATGGTGTGCTCCCCAGTGCCAGCCATATGTTAGGATTGGCACAATCTTCCAGCTTCGATATGGCGCCTTATAAATTTTTTTGAAAATCGTCTATACCTTCCAAACCCTTCATGGGCCGGAAATAGCAAGTAATGTTTCGGAATGCTATGTAATTGAGTGATTGCTGACTAAATAACCAGCACCAGCCGTATGTTCAAATTTGAGTAAATGGCTTAGTTCTAAAATCTCGGGTTAAGTTAAATAAAAATTTGTATCTCTTAAGAACTTTCTAGGCCGGAAATAATTCCTTAGGTTTTGAGTTGGTAATGATAAGGAGAAACTATGGTGAGCACCCCAGTGCCAGCCATATGTTAGGATTGGCACAATCTTCCAGCTTCGATATGGCGCCTTATAAATTTTTTTGAAAATCGTCTATACCTTCCAAACCCTTCATGGGCCGGAAATAGCAAGTAATGTTTCGAAATGCTATGTAATTGAGTGATTTCTGACCAAATGGCCGGAACCAGCCGTATGTTCAAATTTGAGTAAATGGCTTAGTTCCAAAATCTCGGGTTAAGTTAAATAAAAATTTGCATCTCTTAAGAACTTTCTAGGCCGGAAATAATTCCTTGGGTTTTGAGTTGGCAATGATAAGGAAAAACTGTTGTGAGTACCCCAGTGCCAGCCATATGTTAGGATTGGCACAATCTTCCAGCTTCGATATGGCGCCTTATAAATTTTTTTGAAAATCGTCTATACCTTCCAAACCCTTCATGGGCCGGAAATAGCAAGTAATGTTTCGGAATGCTATGTAATTGAGTGATTGCTGACCAAATGGCCAGCACCAGCCGTATGTTCAAATTTGAGTAAATGGCTTAGTTCCAAAATCTCAGGTTAAGTTAAATAAAAATTTGTATCTCTTAAAAACTTGGGATAACTTCACATGGTTTCAAAACACGAGTAATTTTTTGGCGCAGAATCTAACGACGGATAATACTTTGAATCAAATGCATTGTATACCAATTTCTCTGAATAAAGCTTCGAAGTTATAAAATAAAACCTCAAAACTTATTTGCACCCCTAATAATATAGGTTTGAGTCATGCAAGCACAATTCCAAGTAACCAAATATTCACATCTTTATAACAATTGGTTGTGATTGGAATCCAGTTGAATCATATATGCGAAATTTGTTTGGATAACAATTTTGTGGAATTGTACAGCTCGTCTGATGAACTCATTGTTTATCAAGCATATGCAAATTTCACAATATATGCATTCACTCGTGCTGATTACGATTATCGATAATTTATTATATTCCCAAACTAAATTATAAAACTCATAAATATAATTATTGTTTTATGTTTATTATGCTAACAAAGTTACATAATTGCGCCATACATACTATTGTCCAGTGTGCGCATGCAATAATTTTATTCGACATACACAACAACAACAACAACAAAAAACTATTTCCCATTTCTATATTTTAGCGTACCCATACGCTACACCATACCGTACAACAAGCAGATTTTTCGCATAATTTCATGGATAACCTATAATTTTACAATAAAGCCGCGGTTATACCGCGTATGTGTTTATTGTGTTAACAATTCGAATTGTTTAAACATATAAGCGTGTAACCTTTTTGTTAATCTAAATGTTATATCAAATGTGTGGGTATCTGCTTCCGCGCTGTACCGAATTATGCAAGCGCTAATGTATTGTCAGAAATTTGATGGACAATCGCTTGATTCGTATAACTGTAAACAACAATGACAAGTTCTGTTCGTGTGATTTTGTTGCAATGCCCAAGTACCTATTTTGTTGACGAAAGCATTATGATTGAATATAAACCACTTTGCTTTGATCAATTCATACCGGTTGTGTCTGAATTGTGTTTTTCTGGCCTACTGAGGTTGGTGTAAACATTTTCGATGGACCTTAAATCAGTTTTTTGGTTTGATGATGAAACCTACTGCACTGATTGTGAAACAATCCAGCTCCAGCGGTTCCTGCCTTTGGAGTTTTCTCAATCCATTGGTGGTGTCCAACATACAACGTATGTCTTTACATTAGTCTTCTCGGCTTAACCCCCAAAGTTGCCTACCTTAGGCCGTACAGGTTTTAGCATTTTCCATAATTTCTACACATGTACCAAGGGTACTCGAGATTTCAAAGGTTTTGATAAAAAATAATGATTGAATTCGTGTAATACTCGTTTGGTTACGATTGATTACTAGTTTGTATCGGTTGGTCACTTACGATTAAACGATAGCACCAATAACCATAGTGCCATCAATGACAAAGCACGTTAATCTTGAACGACAGACCATTCAATGCATTTTCGATATATTGAATGAGCGAATTTTTGCAAAATTACACCCCTGCATCTCCTTCAGAATTTCTCAACAAAATGGATGCTAAATGAATGCAAATTGGATAGCAATGGATGCATTGCTTGGATATCAAAAACAATTTCTGCAGTATCATCTTTCGGTTGGGATAGCGAAGACACTATCTGCATTACCTTTCGGTTGGGATATCAAATACACTATCTGCATTACCTTTCGGCTGGAAACTTTCGGCTAACTGCAATAAGGTGGATCTCTTTCATTATTTTGTTGCGGCTCGCACGATTTTCATGAAACTTGGTAAGTGTTGGTTATTGTTGTTTTCGGCTGGCAGTACCAGACACCAATTGAGATGGATCCTGATTTCGGGGAAAATTCATTTAGGGGGTCCGATGTTGGCCGGCTCCCATTCTTTTTTGCAAACTCGCACGTTTTTGATAAAAAATTGTTCAAAATGGAACTTTAAATGCCAGGAATTGATTTTGAAGTGGTAATTTCGGGAACATTGGGCCATTCGATGGGGCCCGGTTTTTTTTTAATTTGTTTTCGGCTTGAACAATTTTGATAAAAATTGCTGTGAAAGGATTTTTTTTAATGATCGAAGTGAATTGCAAGGAGTCCTAATTTCGGGATAATCCGTTTAAGAGGTCCTCCGTAGGATCCCTGGTCCCATTTATTGTAAATAAATTTGACGCGAATAATTCCGATACAAATTGTTGAGGGGGTTTTCTAGTACCAGAAATCGATTACATTTGGCCTTGGTTTCAGGAAAATTCGCTTAGGGAGTTTTCCAGTGGGACACGGATTTCAATTTTTTGTTTTGTTTCTTAGCTCAAACGACTTTAATGAAAATTTCTGCAGGATTTTTTTCGAGTAGCAGGAATCGATTGCGAAGGGTCCTAATTTGGGAAAAATTCATTTAGAAAGCCATCCGGTTTCGGCCTAGGTCCCGTAATTAATTCTTTGGACTCGGATGATTTTGATAAAATTACGTGAAGGAGAGAAGTGTTCAAATACGAGGAATTCTGGTGATCGGTTCTGATTTCGGGGTCCTAATTTCGGGATAATCCGTTTATGAGGTCCTCCGTAGGATCTCTGGCGCGAATAATTGTTGAGGGGATTTTTCTAGTACAAGAAATCGATTACGATGGGTACAAGGAGGTACATGGTTGGGCTTGGGACCTTCTTTTAATATTTGATTTGGCATGACCGATTTTGATCAAATTTGACAAACAGAGTTCTCGATTACAAGGAAACGATTACAAGGTGTTCTAAAAAAAATCATTTAGTGGTCCTGCGAAAAGGCCGTCATAGTGCATAATATTGCACTTTGTTACAAGCTGTTGTGTCATGTGGCCTGATGTTGCATTAAGTTGATGTTGGATCTTGTTTAGGAATGTTGTGTGATGTTGCATGATGTTGCACTATATTACATCAAGCTGTTTCGCTTTGGATTTTGCGTTAATTAGATATCTGGATCTAAGTTTCATCATGTTGAGGAATTTTGCGCCAGGTTGTGCTGGTTGCATTACGGTGATATGTTGAATGTTTTCGTTATTCTTGTCTTTTGAAAATATTCGTTGTTTTGAGTAACAATATTGATTTGCAGCATTCACTGTCTAATTAATGTTACATTACGAGCTTGGTCCCTTTTAACATATTCTTCCGCCTCAAATGATTTTGATGTCGTCTGGTGGGCCCGGATTCCATCCTTTAATGTTTGTTTAGGCTCGCACGGTTTTTTTAAATAGCGGAGGAGGAGAGGATGTTTTCAATTACCAGCCACCGATTGCGATGGAGCGAGATCTCATTTAGAGATGGATGGATTGCGATGAGTCTTCGGAAAATTTATTTAAGGATTTTTCGAGTCGAACGATTTTTATAAAAATGAATGAGTGCAAAATCTCGATTATAATGATTCTTAAATTCTTAAACATTTGTTGTTGTTGTAGGCTCGAATGATAAAAAAAAGTTGTAGAATGGATTTTCAAGTATCAGGAATTGACTGAAATGGTTCATGATACCAGAACTTTTGTATGGAGGTGCTCCGGTTCAGCCGTTATGGCGCGTCTTGTTTTACATATAACTAAGTAATTTCTCAATTGAAAGAAAATAGGAATCAAATATAAATTTTAGTCGGGCCTGTGGAAATTTGTAATTTTAAATTAATCTAAGCTATTTTTGAGCTATATACTGATTGGGATAAAACAACCTTTACATGAGCTCCAGGTGTGATTTTGGAAAATGGGTAAATCGGATAGAATGAAGACCTTACTGAAACGAATAGTTTGAAATCCGGTTCGCACTATAAAAATATCCAAATTACTTGAAGGACAACCTAGGGTTATTTAAACTTAATAGAACTAAGCTGTTGCTTAACCAAGTGTGGCGTAATTATTTTATTAACTTCTGGTAAGACAGCTTATTTAATAATTCACTTACATGAAGCCACTGATCTTTTCTGATTTCTACACGGCATGATGGGATAGGATTCTGCGATTGACCATGTTAATCTATAGCAAACCACTTTTTCGTTTGTAAGGCTAAGGTTTGTTAGATTAGCGGTGTGATCTAATTAAGTTACCACTGGTGAGGCTTAATTAGATGTGAGAATACAAAACTATTGCTAGTAAGCAATTCTTATAAACTAAATACACAGAATACCAACGAAAATGGTTTAGCTGTATGGAAGTTATTATATTCCACTTGATTAGGTAAATATCAACGGAAATGATTTTGATATGTCTAGACAAATGAAAACTCTAACTGTGGGAACAGTTTAAGAAATGTTGTATTATATGCCCCCTGTTGATCTTCAACAGACCATTTAATTTAAACTGCTCATATTAGATTTAAATGAATGGTTCCATGGAACCTAAAGTGTCGTGAGCAATTTCATTTGGTATCGATAAGAAATGATGTTCACTATACCAATGAAAAAAATCATAAGACCAGCAGAATATGTTAGAAGGAGCGCGAATTAAATTTTACAGAAGATTCATCCATTTACAACTATTAGCCTATGTAATTGGACGAATCTTCTGTAAAATGTCACCGACAAGGGCCATTCAGTTTATGTGTATAAATGCATGAACCCAGACCTTGCCTAAAATATTAGTCACATGGATGACCCGTGCTGGTATAAGATTTATGGATTCGATGTATTGATCGCACCCCTAAGTGCTTTAGTTTTAGGAAATTCTTTTTTTAAGGTTAACTGAGGAATGTTTTCAATGCAGTTATATTGCTCTAAATATCAAGAAATGTCAAGAACACGCGACAAGTTGCAGCATCTCCTTTCCACCGCTTAATTCTCCCAAGGTAAATAAAAAATTGTAACAATAGATTTTTAATCATGTAAACAATTTAAAAAAAAATTATTTCGCACATTTAACGATTTCGCACTTTAACCGTAACATATACCTAAATTTGCCTTAGTATCTTCATCTTGAAATGGTTCCATTAACAAAGAAATTATAAAATTTTGATGATTGATAACAAAAATAATAATGTTGACACATTGTTTACATTTTCTACATTGTCGACACAATTTTTTTAATTTGCTACATACATTGTCTACACGTGTCGAGTATTAATTATCTGCGCGGAGTAAGCAATACGACACAACGGCATCATGAGTATTATTCGTCTAATGGAACGTGGATCCAATCCCCTTTATTTACATAAACAAAGCACTGACGGCTTGCCATAAAGTAACGATCACTCTGTTTCTTGTTTCCAACCAAAGAGATCGTAGGCTCATAAATTTGATAGTAAATGCAAAGAAAATTTTTTTAATCACCACCGGCCGAACCAGTTCCAGTTCACATCACATCAATTTGGGTTAATCATATACGAATGGCACTGCACATACGTAAATAACAACAAATTAATTAACCGATCTCTAATTACATTTTAAATTATTTGTTATTAAATGTAAAACTGTGTGTGTGAGTTGCGCCTAGCATAATTAGATTACAAGAATGAGTTTTCAATTTTTCCACTTTCTTCGTATGAATGATACGCGTATGTAACATATACCAAAGACAATAACAACAACTGTGATGAAAGTTGGACAATATTTTTACTTTCAACTAGAGTGAACCTAGATTTTATGCTTTCGAGTGTACTCATGTGCGGGTACCTTTAACTACGCGATGCTTGTGATTTTTATTTTTGGTGGCGCATAAGCCCACCTGCATTGTTTAAAATGTATGTTGCCTCTCATATACACGTACAAGAGATAACACATTATGCTTACATCTGAATATGTACCAAAGAACTATTATTCTAGATATTACAATAGTTTACAATGCTTTACAGTTACGTCACGTTATAATAATTAATAGTTTTGTGCATAATTAATGAGCTCTTTCAACTATAGAGTGTATAATGGCGATCGGTTTATGTTTGGTAGCAATTTTTAACCGTGCTGCAGGTTTTTACATGTGACAAATTCGCGATTAATTGATTTGAGATGACCGATCTAGAATTTGGTCTCAGCATCATTAAGTTGAGTTTTTATTTTCGAGAACCCGGTATCTGTATACGTTTTGTAGATTTTTATGTAAATCATGGCTGGTGTATACGATACGAGAAAATATTGCTTGCATTTTACAATTAAATATGAGAGTATCATGCTCTGATTACGAATATCGCGGAGATGATATTTAGATTTTGTTGGTTTCGTCGTTTGATTTGTTTTGTTGTGTTGAAAAACCTTGTTATTTACTGTCCGTCCATTCCCGTCGTTTGCACACCGTGTCTCTATAGAGTGATGGCTTGATTTGATATGAAAATTAACGTAAAACGAAAAGGAAGTACAAACTGCTGCAATATGGAACAGGTTTGTGACAGATGACAGATTCGTCGTGTATACACGAGAAGATTCATAATTGTAATACTTTTTGTTTTGTATAAATCGATCAGTGAACCATGGCCTAATGCCTAATGTTGAATTTAACAAAACAAACAACACATTGTAGGTTCATTCAACTTTGGTACTGAAAATGTAAGGCGATTATGAAGACCATCAGTTACTGTACATTAATACGAGTCAAATAAACCGCAGTAAAAGAATATTACGATCTTTTGAAACTGAGGTTCTATTTTAGGAGTTTCGCTCACAACGCCTCGTTTAAACGGTCATTTAAGTGTTTCGTGAAGTATTCTCTACATAAATATAGTTGGTCTTTATCCGATTTTTTCCAATATCTTTAGTTTTGCCCCGAATTATACATTAGGAGCAGGCCACAAAAATAGTGTCATGGGCGTGTTAAACGTATGCCTACACTTAAACCTAAACTTAAATCGAAAGTGATACACAAATTAAAATTTCGGCTTAGATTAGACTTAGACCTTTATTAAACTTATAGTGCCCATGGAAGTACACTTAGCCTTAGACTTAGAATTATCATTAGATTTAAACTTTGATATATAGACACCTACGCACTTAGACACTTAGGCACTTACAAATTTACAAACGTACACATTGACACTTAGACACTTAAACACTTAAACACTTTGAAACTTAGACACTTAGACTTTTAGACACTTAGATACTTAAATAACTACACAATAGGTTATTAGTACATTTAGACACTTAGTCACTAAGTCACTTATACACTTTAGCACTTATACATTTAGACCCTTATACATACAAATTAGACATTTAGACATTTGGACACTTAGACACTTAGAAACTTGAACACTTGGGCTAATAAACTTAAACACTTAAACATTTAGATACTTGAGGCTAGGCTGTTTGAAACTTAGACAAATAAACACTTAGGCACTTAGACACTTAGACACTTAGATTCTTAGACCCTTAAACATTTAAACACAAAGACACGAAAACATTTAGACACAAAGACACTTAGAGACTAATAGCCTGGACAGACTGACGATTAGTTAAACTGGTTTAGCAAAATTCGGTCAAGTACTCTAGGAAATAAAATTCAATTCAATCCGACACACTACGAAAAATTCAAAATCTACTAGCAAATTCAAGTTATTTCATAGGGTGCTTGATTAAATTTTGCTAAACCAGTTTAACTAATCCGCAGTTTGTCCAGGCTATAAGACACTAAGAAATTTATACACTAAGGTATTTATACACCTATTGTCACTTAGGCACTTAGACACTTAGACACTTAGACACTTAAACACTTAGACACTTAGACACTTAGACACTTAGACACTGAGATACTTAGACACTTAGGCACTTAGACACTTAGGCACTTAGACACTTAGGCACTTAGACACTTAGACACTGAGACACTTAGACACTTAGACACTTAGACACTGAGATACTTAGACACTTAGACACTGAGATACTTAGACACTTAGGCACTTAGACACTTAGACACTTAGACACTTAGACTCTGAGACACTGAGACATTTAGACACTTAGACACTTAGACACTTAGACACTGAGACACTGAGACACTTAGACACTTAGACAGTTATACACTAGACACTTAGACACTTAGATACTTAGACACTTAGACACTTAGACACTTAGACACTTAGACACTTAGACACTTGAACACTTAGACACTTAGATTCTTAGCCACTTAAACATTTAAACACAAAGACACGAAGACATTTAGACACCAAGACACTTAAACACTAAGACAATTAGACACTTAAATAATTAAACACTTAGAGACTAAGCCACTAAGAAATTTATTCACTAAGGTATTTATACACCTATCGTCACTTTAGACACTTAGACATTTAGACACTTGAATACTTAGACACTTAGGTTCTTAGGCACTTAAACATTTAAACACGAAGACACTACGACATTTAGACACCAAGACACTTAGATACTAAGACACTTAGGAATTTATTCACTAAGGCATTTGTATACCTATGTATAGTCACTTAGACACTTAGACACTTAGGCAGTTAGACACTTAGACGCTTAAACACTTATACACTTTGTAACGTATACACTTAGCCAGTAACACATTTTAATGTGTTCTAATTTATACACTAAGGAATTTATACACCTATAGTCACTTATACACTTAGACATTTGGACACTTAGTCACTTAGAAACTTGGACACTTGGGCTAATAAACTTACACACTTAAACATTTAGATACTTGAACCCTTAGATCCTTAAACATTTAGACACTTAGGCTGTTTGAAACTTAGATACTTAGACATTTAGACACTTAGACACTTGTACACTTGTACACTTAGACACTCAGATTCTTAGGTACTTATACATTTAGACACCAAGATACTTAGAAATTTAAGCAGCAAGACACTTAGACACTAAGACAAGACACTTAGACACTTGAATTAGACACTTAGAGACTGAGACACTTAGACACATAGGCACTTAGACACTTAGACACTGAGACACTTAGACATTTAGATATTCAAACCCATAGAGCCTCAGACAATTAGTGACTTAGACACTTAGACTCTTAGACAGTTAAATACTTACGGACTTAGGCTCTACGACTTTAAGATGCTTTGACATTATGACATTTAGAGACTTAAATACTTAGACATTTAGACGGTTAAGCCTTTAAACACCGACTGTGCCTGTATATTTGCGGTGTATCGGACTCGTTCTGCAGATATGAATATATACCTGCGGGAGCGAGTGCGATGTATTAGTGCCGCACTATTTTCCGCAAGTATAAACGAATAGTTAAACATACGATTTGTGACTTACAACTATTTTTTAAGATCTTCGACACGATTAACGATGTGATTTACAATTGCGTTTCACAGCATACTATTTACGAAAAACGGATAACGCCTTACGGAAACCAAATAACACTTATGACTTATAATTAATGACTAATGACTTATGACTAACGACTTACGACTTACGATTTACGACTTATGAATTATGACTAACGATTAAAGATTCACAACTGGCAATTAACGACTCACGATTTTCTACTTACGACTAACGACTTACGACTAAAGACTTACAACTTACGATTTACGACTTACGACTAAAGACTTACAACTTACGATTTACGACTTACGACTTACGACTTACGACTTACGACTAACGACTTACGACTTACGACTTACGACTTATGACTTACGACTTACGACTTACGACTTCCAACTTACGACTTACAACTTACGATTTACGACTTAAGACTTATGACTTATGACTTATGACTTATGACTTATGACTTATGACTTATGACTTATGATTTATGACTTATGACTTATGACTTATGACTTATGACTTATGACTTATGACTTATGACTTATGACTTATGACTTATGACTTATGACTTATGACTTATGACTTATGACTTATGACTTATGACTTATGACTTATGACTTATGACTTATGACTTATGACTTATGACTTATGACTTATGACTTATGACTTATGACTTATGACTTATGACTTATGACTTATGACTTACCACTGACAACTAACGACTTATAACTTGACTTATGACTTATGACCTACGACTTACGACGTGATTTATGACTTATGACTTTCGACTTACCACTTACGCCTTACTGCTCACGACTTACGACTTACGACTTACGACTTACGACTTATGACTTACGATTTTCGATTTACGATTTACGACTTACGACTTACGACTTACGACTTATGACATGACTTACGATTTACGACTTACGTCTTATGACTTACGACTTACGATTTATGACTTATGACTTATGACTTACGACTTATGACTTATGACTTATGACTTATGACTTATGACTTATGACTTATGACTTATGACTTATGACTTATGACTTATGACTTATGACTTATGACTTATGACTTATGACTTATGACTTATGACTTATGACTTATGACTTATGACTTATGACTTATGACACGACAAAAGGCGAACGCGAAGAAGGGTGTTTTGCCCTTTAGCAATCTCTGTCCAGTTTTCTTCACTAATTAAAGTTGTTTACTTGTCTCCCAGAGGCATTAAAATATTTGAGTGAAATTTTATTCAGCACGGCAAAAGAGAATACAAAGTAATGAGTTATTTCGTGGTTTAATTTACAATTTTCCCAGTTTTGATCAATTATTAAAATGTTTTGCCAACCCCTCAAAAACACTAAAAAACACTAAAAAAATGAATGAGATTTGAGTTGGGACCGCAAAAGCAAATTTAAAATAGTGAAATCACGATTTAAAAAGTTTTCTCCACGCCCAAACGGTCCTAAAAAATGGTAGTAAAATTTGAGCTAGTTGTTGTTAGTTATGTTACAGATTTGTCCATGCCCAAGAGTGACATTTGAGTAAGAGCATAGTTTAGCCCGTAATTTTTCCAATCTTGTTAGTCAATTAAAAGTTTAGCTCACCCCAAAAAGCGCTAAATTTAATGATTGATATTTTAGGCAACTACTTGTTGTATTGTGTAAAATATCATCAATGTGTAAACTTGTTGTATTGTTTAGACAACAATAGTGTTTCCCACATTTTGCATATTCATAAAAAACGTGATTTGTTTTCATCCCTGGCCCCTTCAAATTCAAGTTTAGCCCATAGTTTGTACAGTCTTGCTCAACAAATAAAAAATTGTGTTCACTCCAAAACAGCGATCTAAAAGAAGTGAGTTTTGTCCAAGTTTTATCCTTCAATTAATATTTTATTCTTGTCTCCCAAAAACTATAATATATTTGAGTGAAATGAGTAATGCCGCAGATTTGTTCAGAATTTCCCCAGTTTTGGCCAACCATTTAAATGTTTGAATCACGCACGCCAAAAGGTCCTAAAAATATGTGAGGTAAATTTTGTGCCAGCAGCCTAAAATGTAAATTTAGTAAAACTAGTTATGTTATCGTTTTATCCATAAATGAGTGAAATTTGAGCCAACACGTAAATGCGAATTTGATGAACTGCGTTATACCATATTTTAGCCCATAATTGTGAATTTTTGTTATAAACGTCGTTATAGTTTTGCCCACATTTTGCACATCCATAAAAAACGTGAAATTTTTCGTCAAAATGAACGAATCAAATTATGTCAGGACGCAAAAGCGAACTTCAAGAAATGAGCTATGCCATAGTTTACCCCACAATTTGTACAGTTTTGCTCAACAAATAATTCAGTGAGTTTTATCATAGCTTTAAAACCATTTTGCTTAGTTTTATCCATCGATTAAAATTTTTTACTTGCCTTCCAAAAGCGTTAAAATATTTGAGTGAAATTTGATCGATCACGTCAAAAGAGAATATAATGAAATTAGTTATTTGTAATTTAGTTTACAATTTTCCCCAATTTGGCTCAACCATTAAAATGTTTTGTCAACCCCCAAAAAACCGTTAATTGGAAATGAGTGAAATTTGAGCCGGAAGCGGAAAAGCAAATTTATAATTGTGAAATAACTCATATTGAGTGAAATTTGATTAGCACCACAAAACGGAATTTATTGCAATGATTTATGTCGTAGTTCGGTCTACAATTTGCCCAGTTTTACTGAACGATTTAAAAGTTTTCTCCACACCCAAAAAATCTCTAAAAATATTTGAGTGAAATTTGATCTAGCAGCTACAAAAGCATATTTCGAGAAATTGGTTATGTTATGGTTTTGTCCATAAATGGTTAGTTTAGCCCATAATTTTCCCAGTTTCGTTAATCAATGGAACAGCTTACCCCTTAAAAAAGGCTAAAATTAATGAGTGAAATAGTAACTCAAAAGCGATTTTATAAAGTAAATTTTGTGAGAGTTTTGCCTAATTATGTACATCTACTAAAACATTTGGACGGCCACCTAAAATTGCTAAAGATTCGCGAGTGAAATTCGAACCAGCACCGCAAAAAATTTAATTACGTGGCCAAAATGTGTCTATGTTTGTTCATTAGGACAATCACCAAAACTCTTCCCACCCTCATAAAGAGCTCAAGCATAAGTGAGTGAAATTTGAGTAAGCATCAAAACTGTTCTAGCTATACCAAAAAAGCACTAAAAATAAATTAATGAAGTTTGAGCCAGCAACCGAAAGAAGATTTTAAGGAAGTGAGTTATGGTTTCTTACATTTTGCTAAGTTCTAAGAAATGGTAGTAAAATGTGTGAGTTATGACATTGTTTTATCCACATTTTGCCAAGTTTTACCCACCCTTTAAAAAGCTTTAAAGGCACCCAATAGTAGTAATCAAGTACTAAATTTTGTTCACCTCTCACCTATACAAGTATTTGGAGTTAAATATTCGAGTTAACTTTCGTAGAAAATCAAGTAGTAAGCTTACGTAGAAATTTTAATATTTCGTGCATTTCTTTGATGAGGTGGGCAAAACCAATTATTGGGTTCTCAAGATTTATCAACACTTGGAAAGTGCTTTTTACAATTAAGAGTGCTTTACGATGTTTTGGTTGAACTCAAACATTTTCATGAAAAATTTAATATCCCATGCTTAGGTTTAATAGTGTGTGTAAAATTAATTATTAGATCGAAAAAAACTCATGTATTGGTGGAAAATTCTTAAACATAACACATTTGTTAAAATTCTAGTAAATATTAAACCAAACTTCACTCATTTTTGCATCGGTTTTTGGAGGGTGGAAAAAATAATGGCATGGCTCGCAATTGTATTGGTGATGCCGCCCTCCGTTTGTTACCCTCTGACAAATTATTCCATTTCAAAAACTGTGCTAAATAGAATGGGTGGCCTGACCCAAAGTACGCACGTCACAACAAAATTCGAATTGTTTATAAATAGCCAGGCTTATGTAATTCGACCTTACGAGCAAAGCGAATGTTATTAATCACGATAATTCCAAAATTCCGGAACTTCATTTAACCATTTCTAAACGATTAAATATAATTATGTATCCAACCAAATGTTACGTTATAACACCCTCGAGCCACATGTACGTCTTATTCAATCAAATTACAGAAATTTCTCACCGCGTCTCACTGTATAATTTATTATCTTAGTCTTGTGTATAGACAACGCCTTATAGAAAGGTTAAATGTTAGAGCTATAAACGAAACCATCAAAGAAAGTACAATCTATATCATCTATATCGCTACACAGCTTTCAAAATTTATTATTTCGAGTACGTTAGACGTTTATATACGAATACAGCAGATTGATGAAAGAAAATTATATCCATAAGAAGAATGGTTTGTGTTTATATCCATCCACGTCTCCATTACATAATCGGGTGAAATTTTTTTTTGTCGTTATTGAAATCGAAAACAATAATAATTTAATTTAAGCGTCTTTTTGTACATACATCTTCAGTCCATAAATGCGAACGACGAAAGTGATATTTATGTGTGTATAATCTGGGTTAAGTAATAATATTCTTATGTACATACGATATGTATCTATATATGTTCGATGACATCACATTACCGTCACGATTTATTGCTGCGTTTTACTAAATTTATCTCAATTTTATTTTATTTTCAGGTGTTGTGCCAGGAACCGCCCGTTGAATTTACACCACACGTTTCGGCCACATGCAAATCGGGCACAATGAGTATAAAAGTTTCGTTTAACAGTCCGTATTCGGGTGCAGTGCATTCACGAGACTTCCGAAACTCAAGCTGTATGGTAATGGGTAATGGTACAAATTCGGTATCGATGAGTATAAATCTGCTGGCGAAACAGAACGCAAATGATTATTGTGGAGTACTCGTGAGCAACGTGAGTGGTGATGTAAGATATTTTACTAATTTACTAATTTACTTACATTTTTTTTTTTTAAATTTAGATTTTATTGATTAAATATAATATATTGTCAAACCATTTCTACATTGCATTGCATTTACATAGATGGCACCTGTGACGATCTCTCATATAGGCTAAAATAGTTAGGTCGCATGAGAAAAAAATTATTGGCTTAGGTGACTGGACAAAATAATTTTTTGAAAATAGTCTTGGATAGCTTAAGTTAGTTCCAAGATTCTTGGAAATCTCTAAACTTCGTTATTGACAAGAAGCTCTTGTTGTAAAAACAACTTTAAAATGGATTTTCATTACACATAATCGATTTTTTATTAGAAAATACAGGGTCTCCAAACCTTTGTCAGCTTTCATACTTTGCCCCATTTGTAAGATTCGAATTGTTTGTAGTAGAAAAGCTCTAAAGTAGTTTCTTAAATTTTGCCATGATTAAAAGTGCAAGATTATCATATCTCTAGGATGAAGGGCCATTTCCCAAATGCTAGCCGCCAGTATTAAAAGTAAGGTTAGGGCATTGCTTTAATAAACATGGCTTACATAGTCAATTGTAATGAAACTCAGATTATTCAATAAAAATCGGATTTAAATTCGAGCTTCAGGTGTGGTTCTCTCAGCCCATCAGGTTCAGCCTTATTTATTATAATGAATATGGAGTTCCGTTAAAAGTTCCGAGTGGCATTTCGATCTGAGTAATAGCAACCCATTTTTGATCCGATTAGGATAAAACTCAGTGCTTGTGATAAAAATGTAAACCCCTGATTCCCATTCATAATTAAATTTAAGATCCCAATTTTATCGCAAAACCAATATTTTACCCTTGCTAATTTTAAATTATGTTCAAAATACATGATAAAATCGCAATCACATTCTCCAAACCACGTTTGGCAAAAACTTGGTGTGCAAAATGGCGGATTGGCTTCATCTCGAACTTCAAAATTTAGTTGGCCGACCGTCGTCACAGTAATATCATTTACAATTACTTTTTTGTGAATTGGCACCCCTGGATTAAAATTTTGCTCAATATGAATATTTTTTATTCGAAGGGGATCAAATCAAAAAAAAAGGGGAGCTGTCCCAACAATTCAAAAATGTTGTCCCAACAATTTTGATGGAGGTTACATTTTTTTTTGCTGAAATGGTAAAAGATTAGTCATCTCTCCGTGTTGAGTTACATTTTATCGTTGGGTATCGGTCTCACACGTCAGATGTTTTTTAACGAAATAAAAACTAGCGTAACAAAAATTAGTGAGAAACTCGAATCCGAGGGTTCATCTCCTGGATCCATGGAACTTTCCTGAAATGACAATAAGATATCGGCTTTACGATATTTTTGAAGAGACTAAAAACCTCGGGTCTAGGGACTCTGGTACCAATTGTACCTAAAATTTAATTTTTTTTAATTTTTTCACGGAAATGAGTATGGAACTAACGAAATGCTCGAATACGAGGATTCGTCCGTTGGATCAAGGGAACCTTTCTCATAAGTTTCCACACCATATCCAATCGGATTCAAATTTAGCATAGAAATTTAATATCAAAATGAACAGGTAATGTTTTTGACGGGGTCGGCCTTCTGGGTCTAGGTGCTCCGAACGGGCGTATCAGCCGCTCAGCCGATCGTCATAAAGATTTTATCATGTAGAAATTGCATGTTCAGAACCAACCTTACGATATTTTTGATGGAGCTGGGCCCCGAGGTCTAGATGTCCCGGAACAAATTTTTTTGTATAATAAAATTTTTTGTTAAAAAAGAAAAGGAATCTTTAGCAAAGGGATTATATGAAATTAGTGAGAAGCTCGAATCCGGGAGGTCCATCCCCTGGATCCATGGAACCTTCATTATAAGTTTCGCCACCATTCCCCTAGTCGGATTCAAACTATCATGGAACCAACCTTACGATATTTTTGATGGAGCTGGACCCCGAGGTCTAGATGGCTTGGAACAAATTTTTTTTAATAACTAGATATTTTGTTAAAAAATTGTATGAAATTAGTGAGAAGCTCGAATCCGAGGGGTCCATCCCCTAGATCCATGGAACTTTCCTTATAAGTTTTCATACCATTCCTCTAAACGGATTCAAACTTTGCATAGAAGTTTTGTATCAAAATGAGCAGGTTTCCGTAATATTTTTGACGGGGTCGACCCCTGCGTCTAGGTGCTACCAATCAATTGGATTTTATAATAATTTGATTGTTCGTTACTCCACTTCTATCTAAAATATACGGAGCCTATATAAACGGTTAGATATTGTTGTTATTGCTGAGTTGATGATTTTCTTCGCATATCGTTGACATGCGTTTCACTGGTTTTTGATGACTTTTGCGCATTCTTCTATATTTAGTTTTATTCGAGAGCAACATTTTTATGCTCAAATTTCGCAACAAAAATTATTTTTACTGCCTGTTGTATCTCATTTTTGTTTAAAACTATGGTTCCGTTGTTCATTTCTTGGTAAAAAGTTTGCTTGCGAACTGCTGATCGTTTTATTGATTGCTGTTTCTTGTTTTTCAATTGCTATTTGGGTTTACTATTTTAAACGCTGCCGTTTTGTTGTCAAAATCTATAAATGTTTATAGTTCCCTATATGAGGTAGTTGACAAACCGCTACCCAATAATAAAATAATTTCGTTATATCTTTCCATTTCCCGTTTCACCATTTTGGAGTACCAGTTTTTCTTATTTTTTTTATTAATCCATGCAAGGTTTTCTGGGGCCGAAGCACTCCCTGCTTTTTCGCGGCTAATTTTTCCCGTCTTACTGTACGCAATTTTTGGCAACTCGAAGACTTATGGCTATAGGACCGATTTATGTTACCATCTGCGCATTGCATAGCTCCATGCCTGCCTATAGTACTGGCATGGAAGATAGGTCGGCCCATGAGTTTTGAACGCTGATAGCGACCTCCCCTAGTTGTGTTCCTTTTAATCACAGATCATGATCTGTTGATGATAATTTATTTTTGCATCCTGCCCTTATCAGGATTCGAAGCCGGTACTTCCCGATCCAAACGCCAAAGCTTTAACCACTGTGCTATTTGGTTGGTACCAGTACGTTAATCTGACGTTTTCTCCACATTTGTTCTGCACAACACCGAGGATAAGTAGATGGCGAAAATCGATTTTAGGTTCGGCCTCTACTCGGATATAAAAAATGCTGCAATTTTGGTACTTAGAGAAATACTGCAATTTCGGTGCTGGTAGGTTAGGTCTCACAATTAATAAAAATGCTGGTCGAACCAATTTAAGAAAATCAGCTATGGATGAACTTGGCCATATGGATGTAGACGATCGAGTAAATTTTCTGCACCGTGGGTTGGCAGAAGATGGTTAATGGCAGTGCAAAGAATAATTTATCATTGTTGACATCTATGAACTATAATAAGCTAATCGTATCTTTAAATTTAACGATTTACGAGTCGGATTTTTGATATGGTGGATGGAAATGGGGTTTCAAAGTTATTTTTAGCTGTACATAAAATGGCCAAGTAGGATGGAACCAAATCATCTTAAACGGTCGTGATAAATTCAGAACATCTGCCACAGAACTTGAAAATCTATTTCCATCCACCAAACAAAATTTTGTTATGATCTTTTTGAAAAGGTTTAATTTCGGTGGCTTAAGCGCATTATTCATTGGCTTTTCAAGTTTCATAAAATTAGTCATATTTTGCAAAACACTAAACTTCAGGGTGTTTGTTGTCTGATTTTTTAAAACATTTGCGAATATTTGCATAAAGTGGCGTAGACTTTTCGCCACATCTTTTCGACACTCAAATTAATTAGTTATGGTTTTTATTTTTACATAGTTTCTTCCCTACTCATTGGTACCACCCAGATCTTTCAACGAAGTGTAAAATTGCCATGATGCCTACTCTGTAGAGGTGGATCAGCTTAATTTATGTTCACAGTTTCTTCCGCCTGTTCATCTGTTCGCAGGTTCACCTTTGAAACAGTGCCCAGTAAAAGTACTCAATTCCATATTGATAAGACGCCTATGCAGGGATTTTAGCGGCCTGAATTTTAGAAGTTCTACTTTGAACACAAAAAGTGGTATTCAAACTTTTCGATGAATGGAAAATTAATTTTAGTGCTTTGATACCACAATAAGTCTACGGCCTTTCTTATTACAAATCAGATTAAAACACACTGCAGTAGAGGGGGAGACGAAAAGAGATATTTAAGATCAATGGATAACCAAACAACCCAAACCAACCTTAATACCTTGTTTGCCCCTGGGAACCCTAAATGTTCGCTGTACTTTCATCAATGATTTTATGTTCGCTAGAATATTTAGAGCTTGCAGTGCTCCTCTAGACTAACCACTAACCGTCATAAATATTCAAGGGATTTTTCAATGGAGGCAAACAAGAGAGTAAGGATTTTTGTTCATCGGTTCTTTCTAAAAGTGCGCGCTGAGGACAGTTTGAGGGGGGGAGGGGGGTCAAGGACACGGAAACAGAAGTTTAATAAGATCTTTGTATGACAGACCCTACATAAAAGTTAGTATCCATCCTTCGAATTTTATGTGAACAAGTTAACACATTCATGATTCTGAACAGCTTCCCTCAGCCATTTCTCTCTGGTGGGAATCAGTTCTAAACATCTCGTTCAAGAATGATGGCGTAGTCGGAGAGATGTCTCTGTTTCTTAGATATTTGAATGTCTTATGTTCTTACAAATCTCCTTAGAGATGGAGTTAAGGCTTATAACAGAGATCGCAGCCATTACTATGCCAAGGATATTGAAAGGTGTGAAATGAAAGAGGATTTCCAGTACGTGTGTGGTGTGCTCCTGAGTTCTCCCACTAATTCACAGAGTAGTTAGTCACTGAACTTTCTTCAAAGATTTTAGATTCAACAGAATATTAAGAGGCGACCACCAGATATTACTCGTAATTCCTTAGCCAGAGTATGATGCGGGGCTCGACACTCCATCTTTTCTTGATGGCACGATGGTGATTTGCGCAATAGTAGTAATTCGCTTTGTCTGTTTAGATGTAATTGATAGACCGTTTGAAGTGGGGGCCAATCTAGGAAGTTTCAGTCTTGGTCGGTTAATTCTCGAACTACATTTGTTTGGCCAATAGTGCATTTCGCACGCTCTCATTCGAAAACCGCACCGTTCAAGGTACAGTACAAATCATTAATGACCAAGTTATAAAAAAGGAAGAATAGCACCCCAATTTTACGGTGCTCCTCCATATATGTTAAGATTACAACAGGGTAAACAGCACGATAAAAAACTGATATGATTTACTATTTGTCTTTTAGCCCTGGGAATATCGGGGAACATATCGGCCCTAAGTTCATTCACTCGTGTTTTCAGATAACACGGAATATATTAGAAGTCATTGGACATTGGCAGGAAAGGTATACTCAGGACCTGATAAAGGTTTAAAAGCTGTATAGTTATCACAGTATTCCTTCCAGTTTATTCTTTGACCAACCAACTGTGGACCCTAACGGCACTTTGCACTTGTGGTGCGATTTTGGAGATCCGGCAAAGTGAGTTTAATGAAGTGCCTCCAAAGATATATATTGATTGGTAGGACTGACAGACATAGTAGTACTTTACGAAGCCTAGATACCTCTAAAGACCCCTGCATTGTAGAGCCTCTAAGAGTTTGTTCTGGTGATCGTATTTATACTTGTTGAGAACTGATTTATAGAAATTCCAGTCTTCAGCAGCTTTTGGTTTCTGGGACATATTTCGACATCCAAGGTGGCGTCAAAATTTTAATAAGAAGAGGAGCACCAACAATTCCTTTATTATTAGTATTACATAGCGGCCATTAAGTGGTTTGGAATCGGCACAGGTAGTGAATACGCTAGATTAATTCTGAACGTATTCCAGCCGGTTTCTAAACTTAGTTAAACTTTTAAATTCTCAGTTCAACCCGCTTGACTAGAGGTTGGGTTATTTAGCAGGAGAGCTACACGAAATTGTGTCTGCTAAATGCTAGAAGGGATGTCCCACATAAAGTGCATTTTATTCCGCCTCTTCATCTTCGCAGCTACAACATAATCATGCAAGAATACACAAAGTCTGTTCGCGTATTTAGAATTTGATTCTAAAAGATCCAGTTTGCATGCATTTCAACTTAATTACTCTGTTAGGCGAATCTGTCCTTAAACTCTCTGTATAACCCCGGGCGAATTTCGATGAAAGGAATTTTAGCGCTTTATTTGAAGCCTGACGGTCCCCTAAAAATGCGAATTCACCGTTCGGATATTAAGATCAAAGCATGGCCAAACTCCTCACCCCAACTTTAACCTCGTCCAGTTCTCTACTAGTATGGGAATCAGTCCGCCGTAATTCTGAACCACTCGGTCAAGAACGATGAACGAACATATTAATCGGAGGTGATTGAGATGTTTCTGTTTCCTGTTCGCTGCAATTTCTTCAAATTCAGGTTTACCAGAATATTTAGGGCAGACCACCATAAAAAAATCTCTTATTATAAAATAGTTGAAGAGTACGATACCAGGGTACGGTGCGGGGAATATATTAGGTGTCCATCTTATTTTGCTGTGTAAAATAAAATCATAGTACTTCGCTTTGTCTGTGAAAATGAAGCTGATATACCATTTAAAGATTAGGACCAAACTGGAAAGTTTATGTGTCCTAGGAAAAAGGACCATTTCAGTCTTGTGTCGTTTTGAATCTCGAACTACATTTGTTTGGCCAATAGTGCACTTCGCACTCGCTCACCAACTAGTCCAACCAGTAGTTTCGAATAATCAAGGATTTTTTTAATAGAGCAACAAGCAAGTGTATACGCGAGCTGAGATATCGACAGCTCAACTCAAATCTAACGAGTCTATGGACCCTAATGGTACTTTGCCTTTGTGGTGAGATTTTAGAGCAACCGGAAAAGTGTATTTTATGGAGTACCACCAAAGATATAACTTGGAGTTCCAGACATAACAGTACTTTACGTAGCCTATAGACATCTCCAAAGACCCCTGCATTGTAGAGCCTCTAAACGTTAATTCTGGTTCTCATCTGACGATCGTATTTGTTCGTTTTAAGAACTTCCTTCTATGAAGGTTCCAGTCTTCAGCATTTCTTGGTTTCCTGGCTTGGAGAGTTTTTCGATCTCCAACGTGGCCATAAAATTCTAGTAAAAAGACAAGCATCAACAATTATGCCAGTCATGTAAATACATGGACACCAAATGGTAACTAAATGTAATTATGAATTTTACGCTAGCAAGGTTTTCAACAGTTTGATGCAACAAAGACACAAAGATGATAAAAATTGGGACATTTGCCTGGGATACAACTTTATACAATAAATTAAATACTTTAAGTAAGATTTCGGTATAGATTAGAACCGCATCGATTTTTATTATTCGGAAATTGACCCATATCCCGTGTATTGTTTTCAGTAAAAAAATATTTTACACAGTTAAATTTTATTGCTAAACTATCCGAGTAATTATGTGACGCGGCTCTGTGTGTGTGAAGCACATATTCACAATACACAATGACGTATACTGAATATTTCTTTATTGCATAACAGAAAATATTTATGTCTAAACTGTTAAATGGATTTTGTATTATAAGTAAAGTACAAGAAAGAATTTTTTGTTATTTCTTTTCTATCGAGAGTACCATGTACACTCGCTTCCATCATAAGTACGATTACACCATCTTATAATGGGTAAAAAGTACTTTGTAATACTTTAGATGTGATGAAGTAAAAACAATTTTCAACTCATAATTCGAAACGGTTTTATGCTAAATGTATTTAATTACGATGATGGATTGCGTCGATTAGATTGGTTGGTGCGACGCGAACGGTAGCATAGTAATTATTGAGCAAAAATATTTTATAACTTTACTTCTGCGGATTTGTAGATATGTGACAGTAAAAGTGTTGCTAAATGGTCAATTTTAGTAAAAAAAAACTTGTCTTTATAAAACTTTTTCACACTTTATAGGGGACGTGAGTCATTTGCTGCATGATTAATCGTGTATTAGCTCATTACGATTTGTACAGTTTCTCGTAATGTACACAGCTGCTTCATATCACGATTCACCACCTCACGAAGGAAAATATTCTTATAGAATGTTCTTCAAAACGTAGAGAAAATAATTTTGAACATACTGTTTATCTCAAAGTGTAGCTACACAAACTACTGAAAAGTGTAACTGTTAAAAAGTGTAGCAAAAAAAAGTGTAAAAACTTCTTCTTAAGCTACACTAATTTTAAAGCCGGAAGTTATTTTTTATAACTTTTTTCTATTTCATCAATGATAGGGTTGAACAATAACCCTAGACACCACAATCGTCCCTCTTAAAGTTAGCCTTTGTCCCGGACTAGACACGGTTGCGGACTGGCTGGTTCATAACAACACAATTTTATTTTGTGCTCGGAAAAATATTGCCTATGCAAAAGGTTTTATTTTCGAATTTGGGTGTGTACGGTTTGCACACAAGCAGTACCATTTCGATCGAAAAGTCCATTATTTGTACAGAAAAATTTTAGGGCTCTCTAGACATACCGCCGACGTTGAACCGATAGTTCAATATACCGGTAACAGTACTAATTTGGCTATGAGCCGGTTGAATATTCCAGTTTTGGTCCTAATTGACGCAACTCGTACGAGTCCGTCTTGGCCCGGATGAACTTCATGGACTTTGCCTAATAGCCGTTGTGCTGGAGGAATACCATCATCTCAAAGCAATATAATGTCACCTGGTTGGTTGGTTTCATGGAGCTGGACATGAACCGTTTTAACGCAGCTAGGAAAGCGTTGGTAGATAAATCGCTAACCAACTCGAGGTGAACGGCCTTGCTGCTCATACATACGAAGATCGCATACATACGAAGGTTTGACTCGTCTTCCTACCATAGACCGAAGTGTAATTGGACCAGCATAATCAACTCCCGTTTGGTTGAACACGTACTTCAGGTTAACCCGTGCGGCCGGAAATCGCCCATTATTTGGTTAATTTTTCGAGATTTGTAACGAGTACAAAGGATACATCGATGGATTTGTTGATGTACAAGGTTTTTACTTGAAAAGCGTACTTATCGCATGTCTATATTCGTCGATGGTTAACAGCGTCGATTTATCTTCACTCTGTTGAGACCTTTCAATGTTTTTGGTAAAATGCGACAATCGAGCGATGATTCGAATCAGTTTAGAGAACGTCGAACATTTCTGTGTAAAATCAGCTGGAACGGATCATCCCACTGTAGATTTAGCAACCATAATGACTGAAATAGGATTTTACTCAATATGATGGATGGTGACAGCCATTCCAGCGGATCAAATGTCTTGGACACCTCTGATAACAGCTCCCGCTTTGTCTTGGTAAGTTCCAAATTTGAAATAATTTTGAAATGGAAACCATACTTTCGGTATGGTTTTCAGTAATAATGGGTTGTTCGACGTCCATTTTCGTAGGTGAAAGCCTGCTGCCTCCAACAAACACGGAATCTCGCTTTGGAGCTTTACCGCTTCTGTCACACAATTGGCACCTGACATCAGATCGTCTATATAAATAGATTGGCCAATGATTTTCGAAGTGGCTTGAAATTTGGTACCACTGTCGTCGGCGATTGTTCTTAACATTTTCGTGGCGAAATACGGTGCTAAGACTTTACCGTAGGTTACGGTCAACAGCCGGTAGTCCTCAATTGGTAATTCTGGAGACTCATGCCATACGATTCGTTGAAAGTCCGCATCTTCTCGATCCATTAATATTTGGCGGTGTATCTTCTCGATGTCACTGGTGAAGACGATGGTGTGTCTACGAAAACGTACGAGGATGGAGAACAAGCTATCTTGGGCGGTTGGTCCCACACATAAGTCGTGGATTTAGCCGAAGCATCAAATACCACTCTGACTTTCGTAGTGGTGATTGATTGTTTCATGACCGCATGATGTGGCATGTAATATGACTTTGACGGCTCGTGTACTAGCGTTTTGGGGTCGATCAATACCATGTGGCCCAACTTCATGTATTTGCTAACTTGTTTTCAACAGCAGAAATTCGTTTAATAGCTTTAACTCTGGCATCTCCTAATGGCTGGATTTTCTTCTTAAATGGCAATTTTACAATAAATCGTCCTTCAGTATTCGTTGGTGTGTCTCCGCAAAATGTGTTTCACACAATTTTTCCTCGACTTTGAAATATTTGGTTGTTGGTACTTCTTCGGTCTCCCAGAAATTTTGAATGAGATGATCGATGTCAGGTTCTGTGCTCGACGTCAATTGTGCTAAGCAGCTCGATGATCTGGTATTGCTAACCCCCGCAACTATCTAACAAAAAATAGTGTTTTGGGAAACAGGTTCTCCTTGATTACCTGGGGTTTTGTCCTCAATCAGTACTTCAAAGAAATACTCGGCACCGATTAGAATGTCAATTGTGCCATTTTGATGAAACGCGAATGAAAAATCTTTGAGATGGTCCCATAGTTTTGGTTTAACATTTCTGGGTGATATTCCACAGGTTATGGATGGAAGTATTGCAACTTCGGTTTAATGACAAATCTTGGTGATATCTCTAACATCGTTGCACTTCGACTGGTTCCCGCGGTAGAGGAACCAACTCCTTTAATAGTAATATGCGTCTTTTATCGTGGTAAGGCTAAACGGTTGGTTCAGTATTCGGCGAAAAATGATGCTTGTGAGTCGGAATCGAAGAGAACATGGCATAGTTGCATACGTCCACACGCATCAGTGACGTTAACCATCGCTGTCGGTAAGTGCGGTGTTACTGGTATGGTAGCTCTAGAACCTACGGTGGTTTGGTTTGATTTGTCCTCTGACTGATGTAGATTGATTGGAGGAGACCTCGCGGTTGTCGAGCCTCGAGCGTTGATGATGGTGCGCTTGTTGACGTGTCAGGTGAGGTTTGTACGGTATTTACGACCGGTACTGTTGATGGTTGTGATATAGCTCGCGATTTTGGCGGATCGGAAATGTGTAATAAGCTGTTGTGTCGTTTTTGGCAAATATGGCATGTTCGTTTTGATTTACAGGTACGTACTGTATGAGAATCACTCAAACAGTTATAGCATCGCGACCTTTCGTTAATGAGCGATCGCCTCGCCTTTATGTCCATTTCTCTAAATCTCGAACACTAATACAGCATGTGTTCAACGTTACATAATGGGTACATTAAATTTGTGGTGATTGTGGTATGGGAGCCTCTCAGAGGGTGGTTTCTCGAATTCCTTCTAATGTGTTGGCGCGGGTTTAGAGACCTTCGATTCGATTTTAGAGGGTTGGATATTCGATTTTTGTAACTATAATATACACTAACCACGGATCTCGTAGTTCTCCTTGAGAACCAATCAATTTAAGACCTCTGGTAATCTCTTCTGCTGTACCGGCCAGTTTTCGGATATTCTAAGGGTTAACACGTGTAATTGATGATTGGTTGAAAAAGGTGTCGATGTATCGATTTATGGTTCGGTTTAAACTTGCTTAATTTATGCTTCTACGTAATTCGCATCAGTAACACTTAGATGCTTGATAAGGCCTAATGGTTCACGTCTTAGCAACCCCTTTAAATATTGCAACTTTTGAGCTGCGATTAACGATAATTTTTCATGCACAGCACTATTAAAGAGATCGAAAAACCTTGTCACGCTTGAAAGTCGTATATTGGATTTTTCATACGCGGTTGTTTGGTTTCGTTTGATCCTCCGTTTGAAGGACGCACGAGGTACTCGATTGAACCGACGCAGTGTGAAAAAATCGCAGAGCCGCGTTCAATTGAGCAACGGCGTGGTAGTAACTATCGTCGAATTCATCCAATAATGAAATTGGGTCCGAGGCTAATTCGAACATTGTATCCTTTACTTTTACAAATTCGGTACACAATTCATGCACTTTATTCAGCCGAGCTTTGATATCCTCCATTTTTGTAGATGATTCGATAGCGGTTGCAAATGGCACTATTTTTGTCATTTGGCCGATATGTCGATAATGCAGGTTTCTTCGGCTGAAATTTTCGGCTAACTTCAGTAGCAATTAAACTGGCTTCTATGTCAAATTTCTGTAAATCACTGTTCTTATATTTCAAAAGCTCAAACCTCAATCTAGGATTATATTTCAAAGCTTGTGTAGATGGTTTGATTCCGATCTATATTTCTCTAATCAATAAGAAAATTATTTATAACCTGTCGTTTATAGTTTTTGTGATAATTTCGCTGATTCTTGGCGATGGATAATTCGTGTCATTTAAATAGTTCATCGTAGCCTTATAATCCGCATAAATTCGTGTCTGTCCGGCCTCTTTTAAAATAGGTACCACGGGGGTTGCCCGTTCTGTACTATCTGTTTTCGTAGTTATCCCGTCTGTAAATGAAGCAGGCCTCGCCTCCACGAATATAGGATTTATTTGTTCATTGAATTCTAACCTAACCTTAACGTTTTTCAGTTTCCCTACTGAATTACCAAACAATTCCGAAAAGCACTCTTCGATTTCTTTCAGACGAAATTCCTCATGATTTACATTATTCAATTTAATCTCCGATCGACAATACAGTTCGACGTATTTTTGATTATGCATTTAAATACTTATGTCTAATTGCTCTCCATCATATCCCGTAATGACTGAGCCATCTGGTTCTAACAAATTAACATTAAAATATTTATCAAAAAATATATTCAGGAATTGCAGATACAGCTGTACCTGTGTCTATCATAAATTTTAATTCAATATTAAAAATATTTAAATCTTTTACTGATTTATTATTTGTATTCAACTTGGTAATAAATGCCCGATAAATTTCGTTTCCAGAGTTGCTTTCTGCATCACCCACTTCCTGGATATATCTAATATTTTTAGCCTGGCTTCTTCTCTTTACACACTGACCCCATGTGGCCTTTAATTTTACATTTATTGCAAATAAAATATTTGGGGGCTGCTCGAAACGCGATATTTCAAAATGCGATATTTCGAAACGAGTAAGTAATGTCAAAACGAGATATGGTACAGAATGTGCATTGTGAAACGACTGGAGTGCAGCGACCCACCTCGATCCTATACTCCCGCTCCTAACGATTTTTAAATTCCTATAAACTAAAATTAAATTTCCCCTATGTGGATTATAAATAAAAATTGAAATAAAATGATTGAAATTACCATACATTTTTCTATTTTTATAAAAGCCGGGGTTTTGCGGTTCCGATCCCCCAATCTTAAGGTATAAAATGATTTGAAATAACCTTAAAAGCATTTGTGCTTCAAAAAAGAAAAAGTTTTTTCACGTTTGGGTTATTTGTCATTTAAGACCATTTGGGGTCATTTAGGGCCACTTGGGATCATTGAGAGCTACTTGGGGTCATTTGTGAATATTTTCATGGCCGTATTCGTTTTGTACCATATCGCGATTTGATAATTCGCGTTTTAAAATATCGCGTTTCAAATGGGACCCAAAATATTTGTACTTACAATTTTTTCCAAATGATTGCTATGTCAAATGATTGACTGTAACGGTTATGTTTAACGATATCGTTAAACTCTACATCTTATAGTGCCGTAGATTTTCGCAACAAATATCCAACTCCGCTATACCAACTAATTTCTCCAAATCTTGCTTCTCGCCTTCTTCACATAATCTGTCGAATAATTTACCACTAATTCCGGTTACAAACTTCTTCACTAGCTTACTGTCTAGTCTATCCCAAATGTACACCGCAATGCGCCTTCTAAAATTCTTACTACCCATTCTTGAATTGATTCACTTTTGTTTTTGTGTAATTCCATAAATATTCTCCTTTCTTTCCAAACTAATGTTTGTTTCGAGCAATATTTGTCTAGAATTTCGTATAAACGCTCCAACGTTTCACTGGATGCATCTTATGGCGACGTTAACTTATACCGGGTGATTATTTTAAGCTGAATCTTTCAAATATCTCGGAAAAAAGGCCCTCTACGAAAAAAATGTGTTTTATCAAAATTTATTCATTCCTGGGGGAGACATACATTAGTGCTTAAATCAGTACCCGTCCTCTCCTTCTTGTAAGTGGGGCGGGGGGTAATAATGAAATTAAAATAAGAACCCCTATTTTTTATTGCAGATTCGGATTCTACGGCTTAACGTATGCTGGATTTCTTTGAAACGTTTTTTTCGGTTCATGATAGATGGCGCTGTAATAACGAAATGATTTTTTTACTAATTTTTTTGTACTACTTCTAACTTAACAGCGCCATCTATCATGAATCGAAAAAAATGTTTTAAAGAAATTGTACGTACTTTAAGTCGTAGAATTAAATCGGTAATAATTTTAGCACTAATATATGGCCCACCCGGTATATCAATGTGTAAGTCGATTCGTGTAGAACTGACAGCAATGTAGCTTTTTTTGCTGCGTATTCGCCATTTTTATTCTTTATTTGTTTTCAGTTTTATTTAATTTTCGCTTTTATTATTAACAGCACTGTCTGCAATTAAGTAATTAATAAACTTTATCGATTATCCTCGTCGCCATTGTTAGGTTTCGTTTATAGGAATAAAATAAATAAAAGAACCGTGTTAAATTCATTGCAAGAAGGATACCGCGTTTGTTAAGTAAACTCCTTTTTTCTAATCTACAAGACAACTGGAAAAAGCCGGAAGTTATTTTTTATAACTTTCTGTTTCACCAGTGAAAGGGTTGAACAATAACCCTAGACACCACACTAATGTTATCATCAAAATTTTTGGACATCTTATATGAACTATTAAATGGTGTATGCCGAAACGTGATAACATTTCTCAGATCATTGTAAACGGCTGTAGTGACGTCCTTTAAGCTAGCACAAACCATACGGCAGAACATTACAAGATAGTATGGATAATTATAGGCTAATAATAGGCTATCTATTAAAAAAATTTAGGCTCCATCCCTTCCAACTAACACAAGGGTTCTGCTAGCTTTAGAAAAAGTTAGCAGAACCCATATCAAAAAATAATTTAAAAACAATTGGAAAATTAAAGATATTAAAATTTTCCAAGAAAATTCTAAATTCTTTGTAAAGCCCAGAGTAGTCAAGTATTTATTTGACCACGTGACTCCCATTAGCTTTTTAAATGGTTTAGAAGTTCTAAGGTCCTAATCGTAACCTTTCAGAAAATCATACAAAACTAAGTGGTAAACATATTAATTCTCAAGATTTTCAATTTCCTAAGAAAATTTTAAATTCTTTGTAAAGCGCAGTATTTATTTTAACTAAGCCAATTCGAAAAATGTTTGTTTTTTGTAAATAATAAATGCCTAAATGTCATTTTTATATAATTTTTACCAATACAAACACACTTTCGTTTGGGTTTGTTGGTTTAGGACTGGTTTAGGTCTAACTATGGTTGGCACCATCTGTAGTCGAATGTTGGGGACTTATTTGTATACCTTCCAATAGCTCCAAATTCTACAACAAAAATTTAATTGAAATTCCCTCTTTTTATAGTAGTGGGGGAAGGACTCAGTCAACAACCACTCAGTGCCCAACTACAGTTACTTAAACTCCTGCCAAAATGAAGCAGTCCGGCATTTTTAATTTGCGGATTCCGAAAGCTCATAAATAGCTCATAATTCTGCACTAATTGTTTCTCTAATTTTACAAGGTGGAGAGGAATGGACAGCTTAGTAATAGTAATGTGGAAAACATTAACAAAACTCGCAACTCACAATTTACGAAAACTCTTCCTCAGATTATTGGAGTAAAGACCCGTTTTCATGATTGTGTGATCTGAGGAATACACTGTCGCTTAGTCATCCATTAAGCTAATTCTAACTGCAGCTGTAGTCATGGGTACAACAAATGCTGGATAAGATAGCGAAAATTTGACAGCGGAAATTAAGAGATTACGCTACTCGCCGCAAGAGGCAGCACTATCACAAAAAAGAAATTCGTTTGTTATATAATCACCAGCGGAATTTTTTTATTCATTTTGAATCTCTTTGTTCACTACATAAAACATCTTAGCGGAATAAAATATTAAAAGTGATCCTGACAAACTGATTAGTTTCCGAAGTAAAGGTACTCGGGAAATGAGATCTGGAAATTTAACAATATTGCTTCTTTCCGCCATTTCTTAAAGAATGACGACGAAATTTGGATAGTAGTTATTGATTTAACAAAATAAGTTCTGTGTTGTGCTAGTGCTGCCACATGCGACAAGTAGTGTAATCTCTTATTATCCGCTGTACATTTCCGCTATCTTTTCCATCATGTAAAACAAATCAAATATTAATATTTGGAAGAAACGTAAATGTCTGAAGTTTGACGCTCAATATGATGGCTGTTCGAAATTGGAAAGTTTTAGGTTTACAATCAGTTTGTAAATTCCTGTACTAATAGGGTGTGAACCGGTGTTAACCGAAGTATTCCTGTACATTATCGAACCTTCCTGCATACACAACGATATCGCGTAGAACTATAATAAATTATTTATATTTTGTCACTCACGCGCCCACTATTCTCGCAATTGTTGAATAGTAAGTGTTAAGTCCCGTGGGTAATGTCGAAATACTAATAAAAAAAATTATTTCTCTTACGTAAAAGTAAAATTGGAAACCAGCAAGTTACCGAATTTCTTTATAAGTATGAAACTGGAATTTATATACGTCGATCTCCTTGCATAGGTAAAAGACCTTCGACGAATTTGCCTCGTACAATTTTGGAGAGACAACGTTCAATAACAATAATTGAACAGATATCTCGCGTATGTCGTGGGTGGTTATACATAAATCCGAAATCGTTTTATTTGAAATTCTGTGACCTCACCATGCCTTAGTTAAGATTTCTGTAGGATTGATATACACAAACCAAACTATAAACCAGACTTGATACAAAAATGTTTTAAAATGCATACCAGTAATTCAACTTTCTTAAGAGAAAATCTAATTATTCTTGTTTCTATTATTTTTTGAATATAAAACGAAAATAAAAAATTAGAATTAAGTTTTTATGTCGCACAGTAATAAAATTAAAGGTCGTTTGGTATGCGCGTCGCATCACGATCATATACAAAACAAACATTTTCTGTAAGTTCGGCTTAATAATTTACCTGGGCCCGGAAGTATGGACTATTGACTGTTTGACATCATCATTAACCAGCAAATCGTGTATAGGTAGCGCGCAAAAAAAAATTGTTGTTTTGGTTTTAATGATCGGACATGGGGAGAGGTCGTGCACATTACCATTTTAATGTTGGGATGCGTTAATGAGCGATTTTTCTGGAAAATTGGATACAGATTAACAAGTCATCTTGTTGACCATATGTTTTGCGCTATGACTGCAAATTGTAAAAATATTTATGTACTTATTTAGCACAATCATCAAACAATAGAGTACGCGATTTATAAACGACAACCGTAGGTATTTTATCAACTGTCAACCTACTTTGTATGCATGTACATGCGGCGTATGAGTTATTTATTGGAATTCTAATTGTTTCTTCTCTCGGTACTACATGAAACGGTTATATTCTTCGTTCCGCAAGTCAATTTTAATGTGCATATTAACGAAAAACGCCAGTTTATGCATTTCAATTAATTTAAAGTGATGTTAACGGTCGATAAGACATATTTTATTGGTATCGAGTAAAACTGGGTTAACTGATGATAACTACATGGTTAAATATTGTAAAGATGCCCTTTGAAAGTTTTTGATGGCGGCACTGTAGAAGATTGAGGTCCCGCTTGGCATGCAACGTATTATCTCTCGATTCATTTGATTCATTGATCGCCAGGCACCGAAAATTGAATCAATTATGTTTGCATTCTCAATCATTTCGGTGTAGTTGCTGGCCTTCGATTACCTCGATGTACTACCGGAAGTGTCTGTCTGAAATCTCCACCGACGACGAAAACTGTGCCGCCAAATGGTCTTCAATTTTTTATGATTTGGCGCAGTAACTGATCAATGCACCTCAGGCCATCCTTTTGTAGTATCGCTACCTAATCAATAATCATGAGCAATGCTGATTTTAAGACTTCTGCCTCAGAAGAGGCTAAACGCATAGGCGAACCGAATGTACCAAATAATGACACTGGCAACTTACACTCCTATTATGAATCTCATTTCTCGTCCGAGTGACGTTACCGAATTATTTAAAAATTGTTCGGCTAGAGTAAACAGGTAGATGCGATTCAGGCCAAATTTGAGGGTGTAGATTTTATTAGAACTTCATGATTCGGCTTGAGTGGCCGGGTATTACTATTATCTAATTTTGCTATCAAGGAAACTGATGATAAAACCCTGGAAATGTGTTTAGTATTCCGCTAAAGGTGAGTGATCGAACATAATTAGGGGGTAGTTGTGATCCAGGCCAAATTTGAGGATGTAGATGTTATTAGAACTCCATGATTCGGCTTGGGTAAACAGGTATTACCATTATCGGATTTTGCTATCAAGGAAACCGATGATAAAACCCTGGAAATGTATTTAGTATTCCGCTAAATGTAAGTGAGCGAACATAATTAAGGGATAGATGCGATCCAGGCCAAATTTGAAGGTGTAGATGTTATTAGAACTCCATGGTTCGGCTTGAGTAACCAGGTATTACCATTATCTAATTTTGCTATCAAGGAAACCGATGATAAAACCCTGGAAATGTGTTTAGTATTCCGCTAAAGGTGAATGATCGAACATAATTAGGGGTAGTTGTGATCCAGGCCAAATTTGATGATGTAGATTTTATTAGAACTTCATGATTCGGCTTGAGTGACCAGGTATTACCATTATCGGATTTTGCTATCAAGGAAACCGATGATAAAACCCTCGAAATGTGTTTAGTATTCCGCTAAAGGTGAGTGATCGAACAAAATTAGGGGGTAGTTGTGATCCAGGCCAAATTTGAGGATGTAGATATTATTAGAACTCCATGATTCGGCTTGGGTAAACAGGTATTACCATTATCTAATTTTGCTATGAAGGAGACCGATGATAAAACCCTGGAAATGTGTTTCGTATTCCGCTAAAGGTGAGTGATCGAACATAATTAGGGGGTAGTTGTGATCCAGGCCAAATTTGAGGATGTAGATGTTCAACTCCATGATTCTGGCTTGGGTAAACAGGTATTACCATTATCGGATTTTGCTATCAAGGAAACCGATGATAAAACCCTGGAAATGTGTTTCGTATTCCGCTAAAGGTGAGTGATCGAACATAATTAGGGGTAGTTGTGATCCAGGCCAAATTTGAGGATGTAGATGTTATTAGAACTCCATGGTTCGGCTTGAGTGAATAGGTTTTACCATTATCTAACTTTGCTATCAAGGAAACCGATGATAAAACCCTGGAAATGTGTTTCGTATTACGCTTAAGGTGAGTGATCGAACATTATTAGGGGGTAGTTGTGATCCAGGCCAAATTTGAGGATGTAGATGTTATTAGAACTCCATGATTCTGGCTTGGGTAAACAGGTATTACCATTATCGGATTTTGCTATCAAGGAAACCGATGATAAAACCCTGGAAATGTATTTAGTATTCCGCTAAAGCTGAGTGATCGAACAAAATTAGGGGATAGATGCGATCCAGGCCAAATTTGAAGGTGTAGATTTTATTAGAACTCCATGGTTCGGCTTGAGTGAATAGGTTTTACCATTATCTACCTTTGCTATCAAGGAAACCGATGATAAAACTCTGGAAATGTGTTTCGTATTCCGCTTAAGGTGAGTGATCGAACATAATTAGGGGGTAGTTGTAATCCAGGCCAAATTTGAAGATGTAGATTTTATTAGAACTTCATGATTCGGCTTGAGTGGCCAGGTATTACCATTATATAATTTTGATATCCAGGAAACCGATGATAAAACCCTGGAAATGTGTTTAGTATTCCGCTAAATGTAAGTGATCGAACATAATAAACTTCTTGATTCGGCTTGAGTGGCCAGGTATTACCATTATCGGATTTTGCTATCAAGGAAACCGATGATAAAACCCAGGAAATGTGTTTAGTATTCCGCTAAAGGTGAGTGATCGAACAAAATAAGGGAGTAGATTCGATTCAGGCCAAATTAGAGTGTGTAGATTTTATTAGAACTCCATGATTCGGCTTGAGTGGCCAGGTATTACCATTATCTAATTTTGATATCAAGGAAACCGATGATGAAGACCTGAAAATGTGTTTCGTATTACGGTTAAGGTGAGTGATCGAACATAATTAGGGGGTAGATGCGATTCAGGCCAAATTTGAGGGTGTAGATTTTATTAGAACTTCATGATTCGGCTTGAGTGGCCAGGTATTACCATTATCTAATTTTGCTGTCAAGCAAACCGATGATCGAAGACGGATTATTTGGAAGGTGAGGTGTATCCTTATCATCCACAAATAATTCGACAACTTAAAATCAACATTCGGACTGAAATTGAGGTCATTGATCCCGCTTTTATTGGAAAAAGTCATCGAAAATAATGCTCGAATGCAGGCCTGTAGACTAAGCCGTGGTGGGCATATGAATGTTTTTCATACATAAATGGCATAGAACCACCTTTCCTTAAATGTGTGTTTTATTTGCAAATGATAAAACGACTAACAAATGGCCCACCCTGTATAAAAAAATTCAGTTTACGTCAAAAAAAAGTTTAAACTTCTCATTCGGCGTCACCCAGAAATTGTAGGTGAGGAAAAGTAAGATTCTCACTAACAGTCGAATCGTAATACCAAAATTGAATTATAGTGATACCTCTTCACCTCTTCACTTACCCGGACGAGTAAGTGAGGTTCATAATAGGCGTATTAAAACCTCCTTTGAGAATCGTTGCAACAATTCCTGTTGTTGTGGACAAAAGTGTTCTTTGTTGTAGAAGCATCGAAAAATTTAATCGCTACAGTCGAGACCATGACGAATGTCCTCAAAAGCTTCACGTTGATCTTTTTGATGTTAATTTGGGCTAAGTGTGCTTTCTCATCTACATCATGGATATCACTTTCTGCTGGTAGATTTTCTTGGTACTCCCAAATAAGGCACGCCAAAAAAATTTCATTTTAAGCTGTGCTGCTTGAGAGTGTTTTCAATGGCATATAATGCATTGTTGAATGCCTGATTATCACTCATTGAATATGAATAGTCCAAACTAAAGTCCTCTTTAAATTTCTCGCAAAAGTTCATAGGACGTGCAGGCTGACCAATGCAAAGGATGAAACCATAGGTATCCCGTAATTCTAGCATTTCATAAGGACTTTCTCTAAACATCGAATTCACTCGAAGGTAGATTCCAGCAAACTACGCGGGATTCCAGTATATACCATCATCCGAACATTTGCATCCGAGTCATTCATTGAGCATGAAATTAGACTCTAGTTTTGGACACCTGGTTTGGGCGATTTTTTCAGATGGACGGACAGGAATGCTGACATACAGTGTTTTGTGTCTACGTGTAATTCCGAATTAATTGTCTACGTATTGGTGTCGAAAATAGCGTACACAATTGATTTTTGAGTAGACTATGTCGAGAATGGGTATAATATGTAGACAATTCGTAGACAATGTAGATTATTACTTTTTGTTGTTTTTTCCATTATTTTTCTGTACGTACAATAAGGTGAGATTGAAATATCTTGGTCAATCGATGTCTTCGATATTGGTATATACAACCATAAGCGATTTCATTTTCGTTCGTGGAATAAAGTTGACATTTCTTTAGCGTTCACCGGTAGGCTCCATTAACTTTCATATCAGGCGTTTACACGATCGGGCTTTATAGAAATGAATAATTTTCATTCTGGTTGAAATCGAGTTAAATTCGTAAACGAGACCAAATAAAATGTCGGTGTGCAATGTACTTTTCTGAGCTTTATCGATTATCATAACGCTGTAATTCATTTTTCATTCAAGAAATTCACTGTGCCAAATGTGCCGTCTGTCATGAACATTTTCGAAATGAATCATTCGTCCGTCATCTTCATTTCTGATTTTAATATCAGTTTCTTGAGCCACTTAGTTGATTTTAGTTAGTAGATTTTACTGTTTTTGGTTATGTTTCGACCAAATTAAATAAAAAAAAGAAAAAAATGTGGCGTATACCACCAGGGTAGCTCAGGATTAGGCGCCTTTTTTCATTGGAGTTATCGTGCTTGAAATGGAGGATGAGTGGCAGATAGAGATAAGACAACAAAAACTTCACCAATAACGTCAAGCAACTATTATCTGGGCTAGTTTTTGGTGATCCCTTGGGAACTTCATAGAAGAAAGTACAATGGAGTGGATTGAAAACACGTTACCCACGACATGCCAGTATCATCGCCTCCCTTTCCCCCTGCATTTATTACTACAAAATCAAAATGATCACAGGAACGGCTTATCTTACACGAGCACGAATCGGTGATTGAAATTTCAGAGCTCTAACAGAAACATCAAAGCTAGCCCAATAGAAAAAGAAATAAAATATATTCTATAGACGCGATTAAAGAGATGCCAGGGCTTTTTGAATAAAGTGGACTGGTGCGGAAATTCACATAGACTCACCAAAACTGGTAACCATCACAATTCAAAATTAAGCGCCTGTTGTAAAACGCATCAAAACAAATTGGAATTTTTTTTAACACCGACAGGATTATAAAGATGCCGCCGACACAAGACTGTGCCAAGTTTAGAGAAATATTTCAAGTCGAAGAAGCCTATAATATCGAAACAGCTACCAAAACACACTCGGGTACCAAGAAGTAATTCATATACTGACCAAATGGCTTAGTGGTTAAAGCTTTGGCGTTTGGATCGGGAGGTACCGGGTTCGAATCCCGATAGGGGCGGGATGCAAAGGGAATTTTCATCAACAAATTACGATTTGTAATGAGAAGGAACACATCTATGACCCCCTGTCGGAGTGCGGGGCTCATGGGCCGATCCATCTTCCATGCCAGTATAGGCTGGCATGGAGCTATGCAATGTGCAGATGGTAATAAAAATCGGACCTATATCCGTACGTCCTCGAATTGGCGTAAAGCAGGCGTAAAGCTAAGGACGTAAATAAGCGAACCGCGAAAGAGTTGGGAGAGCCTCGGCCCCAGAACAGTACAGGGAAAAGAAAAAAAAAAAAAAAAAAGTAATTCATATGCAAAAACCCTGGAATAGTGGTGTGGAATAAAATTGAAGAGAACGCCTGTCTGGGCCACTCAAGTTGCAAATGTGTGTTGTTAACAAAATACGTCGGAACTGAAACGATACGCCGCGAGAAATCAATAAAGTGGTAAGTAGTTAACCGTATAGGTGGTGAAAACATTCTCAAGACAGCAGAAGCGTCAATGCGTATGACCATGACACAGGCAACTAGAAAGTTCACCGATATCTCCTATAACGCAGAGGGAAGTCTAGCAAAGCGGACAATTAGAGGTGTTATTGCTAAATTGAAGAATGGAACAAAAAAGGAACAAAAAAATACAACCTGAAATTTCAAAAAGAACCATAAATCGACAACTGCAAGAACTTCTAACGCCGGCAAAAATCAAAAGTGCTGAATTCCGGTAGAATACGGCCAAAATAGAAAGAAGAGTTATAATTTCCTTCTACATCTCCTTTCCACGAAGGGGATGTATGTAGCAAGGGAGGAGATATGTTAAGCGGCCAGCAAATATGTCGGCGTGGCTAGGCCCTATTTACAATCTATTTTTAAAACTTGAAAACAAATTTCGCGCTTTAACCGTAACACTTCCATAAATGTGCTTCATTAACCATATAAAACTTGGAGTTAAAATTTTAATTGTGTAGAAAGGATTTTGTCTTGAAGTGGTTCCGTTTACAAATAAATCTTAGAGTTTTGATGATTGCTAATTATCGACGCGGTGTAGACAATACGACACAACATTGCTATCATATCGACGGTTAATGAAATTTGAGATTTTATAGAAGCAAAGTTGATGATTTCCATCTGAAGTCATGGAGACATTTGAGACACATTCGGGAACTGGTTTTATCACTTTATGTTTTCCATATCATATGGTGAACGATCTCTTGCAGTTTTGGATTTGTTTCAACAATCGGGATCTCCGCACATGCGAAACGATTTATACGTTCAGCCGTTGTGAATTTGACTCTTCTGTTCGAAGGGTGTTTAAGATATGACGTGCATGTGGGAGCCCGCGCTTGTGAAGGTTGATTGCGAAGACGACGGTTTTGGATTGACCAAAAATAAATCGTTTTTTGAGATCGTTCAGAAGAGAGTCCAGCTTGATTTTAAACAAGCGTGCCTAAAAGTCCGGTTGATCTGTAATGGTTTAGCCAGATACGAAATTCTGAACAATTCCAGGCCAACTTGGATTAGCGATGGTCCATTGCGTCGCGGCACTATTCTCGCATATTGCGATTTGATCCCCTGAAGGATGATGGAAGGAAAATAAAATTCCCTGATAGTGACTGAGCCCTGATACATCTCACTACGTAATTTGCTTTGGTTTTGTCGTAAAATAGTTCAAGTTGTTGGCTTCAACTTACAAATAAGAAATTACCAACCATTCTTGAATTAAACGACGATCACGCATAATTAGGTTGAACTCATTGCGAATAGCTGTTTGGGGCACATAGCAAAATTCGGTTGCCAAACGGTTTCTACTTAGGGATATCGGAGAGTATAGGTCATTGGATCGAGGTTTGAGCTGAGATTAGCTGACGTTCAAATGGAGGTTAGCCATCCTGATTTACAATAACCTTCACAATTTCGTTTGCTGATGGATCGTTATAGCGACGATTGCCAGAGTTGCGATCTCGATGAAACACCGAGCTGAAATAAGGTGGTGGATGTGCTGCTGCATTTGTTGCTGTGCTTTCACGCGCTTTAATCTCTCTATTCATTTGATAAGTTTGTGCGAGGCGATTGTGTTAACGAAAGAATCGATCAATTTGATGCAGAATTACCGGTGGGCAATTTGAGTTTGTCAAGTTTTCGTTGCCTACACTTGCAAAAGCTTAGTATGCTAGCACATTACCATTTTGTGTCTGAGCTTCTCTGATGAGTTGCTTCTCGTTGTGATTAAAACTAAGCTATTTGGCATTGGTGTTCTTCAGGACTTTGTAAAGCCCTTCGAACTTCGGCAGCCTGAGGTATAACAGTAATCCGGGAACGACGTTATTCTGCACTTTCTAGACGGCGTTTCAGTCGTTGTCCTTTTGCCTCATTTTTAGCTGCACTATTTTCTTCATTCTGCCGTTTTATATGACACGCTTGCCTCTCTCTTTGATCGAATTTTTCTTAAGAGAAGTAAAGAGAGAATTAAAAATGAAAATAATGAAAATGCTGTGAAGACATTTTTTTGTTCGAAGAGTGTTTTAACCGTGACGAAGCAATCAGTTCTTCTAATTTACCATATTTGGTTTATTTTAAGAGAGTGGACAACCGAGAAGAATTGTGGAACTTAATATTTTGAAACTCATATTTCTCGGTCACCAAAGTATGGTAGCATGGTAAGGCTAATCCAAAATAAACTGTCTTACAAGGATTTGCAGCCATCTCATGCTGTGGCATTTGAAATCAATTTGAGATAAACGGTTGTTCCAGTCCGCCCAAAGCGGTTTTGTTTTAGGTAACAGAGTAAAGCTGACGATGCATCTCTTTGAGTTAAAGCATAACGCTAAGAATATCCACATAAATCCAGGTCTAGTATACCGTGGGACCTAAATTTACGAGCACTGCACTTTGATTATTTCTTGTAGAAGAAGCTGATACTGTGTTAGATTGTAGAACAGTGTGGAACTTATTTTATCAATATAATGAATAATGTTAATTGCTAATCCTCGGTACGTAAAATTCTGTTAAATCATAAGCATAGCTGAAATGGATTGTGATTTTTACAGTATTAAAATATGTTGAACATACCTGGACCCTTTAATTGGTTTTTAGCAAATTAAAGTTTGATTTACATTTATGTTAGTTGTATAGAAATCTCTTATACTGTTGTGAAAGAATGAAGCTGGTAAATTTTGTGTAAGGATCTGTGCAAATCCGTGCAAATGACTTTCTTAATTATATTAATAATTTTGTGAAGCCGTAACACATTTTTCTCAGTGGCACTATTTTGGGTTTCCCTGGGAATAGGGAATTTGGAGCGATATTTTCATAGCATTTTCGTCTAAATGATATGTTTCTGGCCCACTGTTGGAATTAGTTTGGTGTAAATATTTTCGAAACAAAGTTGATTTTGAAACTTGTGTTCCACAAAATTATGTTCCACAAATATTTTTCTCAATCTGAAATAATTTCATAGTGAATTAATGTTGGTATAGCTTTTAGTGGTAAAGTTATCGAAAGATGTTAACTATTAACACTGTTTTAACATATCTGAACGGTAAATATATATCGTGGTTCGTGCTATTACTAGATTTTCTTATTAATCTTTAGTAACAGAGCTTGAAAAATGTTTTCACTTGGAACATGATCCAATGACCATTCCTTGGAAGTTTTGAATGTTGGTTACCTCTCAAATTAAAGTCTGATATTTATAAGTAGTTTTTTGAAGAATTACTAATATGGCGCAACCATGAACAATCGAGTATACGTGTGGAACGTAATGGTTTGAAAATTTAATATTCTTACAAAACGTACATTTCTCGTCGAAAAATGGCTTTTATTACTCTTTCTGTGTAGGTAAAGATAAAATTTAAACAAACTTTTCTTATGAAAACAGTTAACGTTTAAGTAAGGACTGTGGAACTTATTTTTAAAAAAAATCCTTTTTGATACATTTTTGCCCAGTTGTACAACACATGTAATAGATTTTGGTTGAACAACATCCTGTGGAACCTAATTGTTTATAGATTTTCCTGGAATTTGTTATTTTAGTTAATCTAGTAGTAAACTATTGTTGGTTTAATTTTTAATGCCGTAGTTGTCGATAGAATACTATTAACACTGTGTTCAGATGTTAAAGCGATTTTAAATTTGTTCAGATGGTATAAGATGGTTGGAGCAACCTTGAAGCCTCGATAACAAGAAATACACTCGCAAAGTGCAATATAATTTAGTTTGGCATCTTGTGGAACCTATCTTTATTGCGACATAATTATTACCATGACACTTCTTTAAGATTTTTAAAAATATCTTCAATCAAGAATTTTATTGATTAATAATATTAGTCCTTCTAAATTGTTGCCTTTATCTAGCAATGTGTTTCGTCGTAAACTTTGGCAGTGTTTGTAAGTTGGTTGTTTGTTTTCATAAATTAGCTTGAGAAAACTTTTAGTCCATTTTGTGATGTGTTTGTTTTTAAACGAACACTATATCTCTTCTAAAGTAATTTATAGTATTTTTCTTAACGATCTCGTACTTGAAATTCTGGTTTTGTTGATGCAACAAACATTGGTTTAACATATTAAAGTCGGACGATTTCACGTGATTCGTGCGATTGCCAAACATCATTAGGATGTGCAGTTTGAAATCTTTCCAACGTTATCGGTGGCTGTGCTTTAAACTATACAAAAATATGTTAAATATCTGAAACTAACGAGATCAAAATACTGTGGAACCTATATTTATTGTGGTGTCTACTTTGGTTTTCATGATATCAAGGTCCAATAAACTTATTACGATTTTTATTTATAAAATATGGTTAATTTATTTTAATTATTGCTCAGATTTATTATGTCTTGGTTCATTAGTTAATTTTGTGGAACTTAAAAGTATGAGATCTTTAGCGTTGTTTATAGTTTATTTATTACAAATCATCATTTTTAATGTTTATTCCTTGAACGGTTTCCTCGATTCTTCGGCTTTGGCAGTTTTCAAATATGTCCGAATATATAAAATTTTGTGTATTGGGGGTTGAATACTGGGGACCCCAAATTTTGGCTTTCTGTTACCAATAACATTAATTTGTTTATTGTCGTTATCTGATACAACATTTTTGTAAAAGTGTGGAACTTAATATTCTTAAATTATAAACTCTGCATATGGTGGTGTTTAAGCCAAATTATTTTGCCCAATTGGGGTTTTGAAATTTTCATATGCCGTGGAACTAGAGACGGTTGTTTCAGTCCATTGCTTGCTCTACAAAATCGGAACAACGGCACAAGTTCGGAAATTCACCATGATTAAGAGATAAATGATAAAACGATCTGTCTGGGCTAATGTTGGCCTAAATAATTTAATGGGATTGAGTGGAATCTAATCTCGAGTATATTTTGTACGATTTAATAATATTTTTGTGTTTTATGTTTTCCATTGCTCTGTCGGGGAGGAAATCACGTATTCATCATAGACGCGCTTCTTCAATGTGCCGTTAACGACGAACTAGTCATCAAAATAAACACAAATTTTGTAGTGTAACTCATGCGAAATAACCTTGTGCACTGCTCAAAAGATATCACAATTGTGTGTCAGGTAGCAGATCCCACAATCTATCGATGAGTGACAAATGATTTCCGACGCTGTCGTTAAGCCCCGCTTTTTTAAAGTTCGAATTGACAATTTTTTTGATCTATCTTTTTGTGGAACCTAAATTTATTATTTGTTATTTTTAAATACATATTTTGATTACATTTTAAACCATTTATTAAATCTCAATAAATTATTCTCAATGTTTTATAAAATTAGGTGTACGTTAGCTTGTGGAATCTAAATCTGAAGTTTTCCATGAAAAATGTGTGTTAAAAAAGGGCTTAAATATATTTTTAAGATAGCTTATTATCACCATTAAATTTATTTGGGACATGCGTAGGTTCACTGACCCAACTATTTTATGAGTACAACTGTGGAACGTATTATTTTTTAATCGTAATTTGTTACGCATAGCTAGAAAACTTGTACAGGAAAAATCTTTAGGATACTTTAGGAACATAAATTTGTTCACTTCATCTCCTATTAGGTCCCGCAATATGGCGTACACAAATTAAGTTAATAAGATATTTAGGTTCCACAAATTGAAAATCTCAACAAGATTTAAAATTTAAACAATTAAAAATATTAAGCTGGATAATTGAATATTCAAATTCGAAGTTATTGAATATTCTCTTTGTTATGTGAAACCCACGTAATTCGAGGTATATCTGTAATAATAAATTCTGATATTTATTAGATCCAAAGAATATTAAACTTGCCTTGCAGCTATGCAATCAAATTTATATGCAAATCGATCGTAATTATATTGTGCGCGCACACGCAGAATTACAAGGTTTGTCACCTAAGTTCATTCATTACTCATTTTTGTCATTTTGTACAAATACAAATTGATTTTTTTTTCTACTTTTTATGTTCATTTAATAACAATCGACGAGGCAGATTTTCAAGGTATTCCACTTAATCATACCGTATTGCTTTTACGTTTGCCTATGAATTAGTTATGCAAAGTGCGAGCGATGCTCATAAAAAACTGTGAAGATAAGCAAAATATGTGTCTGTGTACAAACGTCGTTGTATTTCGACGCGGTATATATTATAGCACCTAGAGGCAAAATTCCTCGGTATATGTTTTGTTTGTTAATTAGTGAAGTATTTTGCTGAAAATGATTTAGTTGATGACTAAACGACCATAAAAGGTCACATACCAAAATGTGTAAGCCGAATATTCAGATTGGGACTGTATTTATGATCTAGATATTCTAGGATTCGGTGTGGTAATAATGGATTGACATGGACCAATCAGGTTCGTAGTTGTAGCATTTTTTCCCTTCTCACCTACTTATCGAGCCGTCTTGAGCTCTCAACGAAGCGTAGGATTTCCTTGACGTTCATTTTACTTATAGGTACGGCATTTAGGATGAGAGGTGCACATCAAATGGAGAACAGTTCTTTCCTCCTTTCCATCCTCGCAACAAATACGACAGTTATCATGTGAGGAGACTCCCATTCTGCTCGCATGCTTACCTAAGAGACAATGTCCCGTAATAGCACCCACCACCATACTGACATTCTGCCGCCACAGCGAAACCAAAATTGCCAAGTTATTATGCATTCGGTACTATTGGACTGTCTAACGTTTGTTGTTCTTCTAGCTTCCGTAAATTGAATCAGGAATTTACACATAGCGAGCGGTATATGAACACCCGTCCTGAAATGGGGCAGATTGTACCTTGTTAAATGACGTTGTATTTTGTCAAATGAGTTCATCTACCTTTTATTGCCAACAATATTGAAATGCATTGGCATCCACATAAGGTGTGGATCTTGAACTGATCTGCAATCGAGCGTTCTAATTGAAGCCTGACTGTCCGTAAAAATGCGAATATTTCTTTACAAATATTACATTATACCTTAACCAGTCAAGTCCTTACTTTATCGTGATTAATTCAGCTGCAGTAGCCCAAGAGACGAGAATACAGGTTTACATTTAATTCTTCACATAAAAACCTTCCCATCCACCTTTGACCCATCAGTGAAGAAATTAGCACCTCCAGTAGTCAGAAATCTTTCAACCAGTCCTTTCTAGTGAGAATATCAGTCCTAAACATCTAATCAAATGATGGGGGCGGGATGGTATACTCGGTATTATTTGGGATGTTCCTGTTTCTTAGATCAAGATGTGTCTTCTAGCTGAGCTCGCTGCGTAGGAGTAAAGCGCCATTGTATCTTTTCTAATATGTTAGGTTTCCAGTTTAGTTTCTCGTCCTTTCTGGGACTCATTCTGTCCCAGATACTTCGCTCTTTCAGTGAAGGTCAATCCAATACCATTCAAGCCAGGGAGTCGATTTGCGAAAGTTTTTATTTCTTGGAGAAAAGAACCAACTCAGTTTTGTGTGGATTCACATTTGCATGCGTTGCCTTAAGCCGCCAGGATATTTACCGAAGACACCAATCTCAACAACATCCGTAAAGCAAACATCTTAAAGCCGCACTTTTCCAGTTTTAATTACAAGTCATTTATGACCAGGTTCCAAAGAAGCGGGGATAATACCTCGTCTTTCCTCTACTCAAAAATTTGCTATTAGAGGGCCAGGCCCAGGCTAGCCGTCACAACCGTGTTTGGAGAGGAGAGGCATCCTCTGTGTCCTGCAAATTTATCATGAAGTGTTCCTTATGTTCAAGGGATTCATTGATAGAAGCCCCCTGCAATGTGCGTATTGGGATTTCGATAGCCTTGGCTCGATTAACATCCTAATGTGAGCTTCTATCTGTCTTTCTAAAAATTTGAGTTGGGAAGAGGCCAAACTTATAGGCCTAACGTCTTTGGGTACTGCAATGAGACAGGGTTCTAGGCCACCATTGAAGATAACTTCCAGCCAGGGTAAAATTAAGTCGTTTGTTGAACATCCTCCTATATAATGCCATAGGATCGTGCCGACTTGTAAGGCTTCAATCTATTTATAGTCCACAGGGTTTTCTCCAGCTTCACCTGTGACTATGTTTGTCTAGGCCTTTGTTTCACAGATTCGAGACTTACTGGAAAATGAGTTTCTAGTAGTAGCTCCAACGATTCTACACTAGTTATGATTCAAGAACCATCCGATCGTCGGAGAAAATTCGGAGTGGTGGATTTTTTTGATAGTACTTTACGCAGCATAGATACCTCAGAGGACTGCGGTAATTTACTACTTATAGCCTCTAAGCTATATTATTTTAGCATTTTTTCTTAATTTGTATTTAAATGTTTTGAGGACTTCCTCTGCTGCTAGTTCCAATTCTTAGAAGCTTTAGTTTCCTTGGCTCCAGTTCTTAGAAGCTTTAGTCCTTTCGACCACCACGGTGGTCAAGGTTTATCCAGTGGTCCATTAGGAAGATACACCACACCTAAAATGGCCTTATTAAAGGAGTGGAATAGCTGTCTACTAGAACGCCAAGCCTTGTGTTGAAGCAGGGGGTTTGGAATAGGTATCGGTAACTTAGAATAGTTCTAAAAATATCCTAGTGGGTTTTCAAGTTGGAGATAACAATGATCAGAAAAAGAATGAACCTCTACCACCTTCCAATTCACTAGACTATCCGTAATGGTATCTGAGACGTCGTGTAATGCCTGGGCTTCTTGTCTATTTCCATATAAACGTTTGTTTACAGCCAATATGGCAAATATATACACCTTGTTCAATCGCATCAGTATTCCCCAGGATGACTCTAATTTTTTGTTTTTGAGTCTCCTTTACTCGGCTTCTTAAAATGATAGGTGGGACATTTTCCCCAACATATGAAAGGTAAGCTGATATTAACCAGATATTTTGACCATATATGTCAATGCTCGTTGTAACCACAACTGAATTACTGTAGTTTGGTAACAGAAAGATATTCAGATTGTTCCTACCTTCTTCTATACGCAGTTTATATTTAGGGACCCTAACCTTGGACTAGGACAATGTATGTCTCCCCTGTTCCTAGTTTGAGAATGAAGGCGGCTGAAGCTGCCTTGTAGTGACGTAACTTGATCTGCAGGAACTTCAACATTAGGTTTGCTCCTTTATTTCAATCTCTACCAAAGGTGCTTCAGACTCCTCCTCTTACTATAATTCCTCCAGGGATCTACAAAATAATCCCATCAAAGTGGACATCTCCGTGTCTGTAGAGAGTGTTTTTACCTCCTCAACCATATCTTGATTCGGTTGCTAACCGGGGCCTTTACCGGTATCGGCGCCCTCAAGATGTAACCCTCATCTTTCTTATAAATCTTTAGAGTGACTGCGCTGAAACCATAGCTAATGAAACCAATACTTTTCGCTAGAGGAGCCAGCGACTCTGTATTTAATTAGATAATAGCTGACCTATAATCAGTCTTTGGTTCTTCCAACTTGGCCACTTTTCAGTTGGCGGTCGGCACTTCAGGATTACTAATTTGTAACATTTCTAGAATTTATTTTGGTTCGCTAGGTTCCACAGGGATCCAAGCTCTCGCTCTAGATCTGCAAAGGATACCCCCTTTAGCGACCATTTCTAGTTTACCATAGAACACCCAGGCTCTCTTTTGTACAGGGTCAATGGCGGATAGTCAGCACAAAATATCAACTTGACACGATTAAAGTGCCACCCTCCATCCCGGCAAGCCGAGCGGGTCCAGCGGTTCATCTCATAATTTTAGGGAAATTGGCGGCAAAGGCCTTCTCCATTTTCCTACAATTTCTAGACGATATATAACCGTCTTTGTGGGCTCTGTCAATCGCAGCCACCACTAAGTGCTCTTTTACCACATTTAACAACCTCTGATCCTTGCCTTTGGATAAAGAGGTTTCAGACGAGCCTCGTCTATCGTTTCAATAATATTTTAAGCCCATGAGAACGTTTCCATATTCTTGTTCGTTCTCTCCGCCCAGGAAATTTTAATGAGCTTTGCTAAAACTTTCTAATCTCACTAGAGATTGCATTGGTTTTATCTGGTTTATTTGGTACGTTTTGAGTGCCAGGCTTAATGAACAAACTCTTATGTTCCCGTTTCCTTTTTTATACTTTGGAGACCAGCACTAGTTTCAGGGTTTTTAAGAGCACCGGACTCTCTCTTTTTAGCGCAGAGGTCCGCACTACACAAATACAGCAGTTTGATCCGGAGGGTGCCAGGTATCTACATAGACCAATTTGATACTGCCAATTTGATTATCCCAGAGAGATGTACGTCAAGACCACCCACCAAAGACTAATCTTAAGATTCATCTACTACGTTAATCTGCTATAATCTGCGGAATTTATGCCACCCAATCCAATAGGCGAGTGTTATTTTAGGTCAGAAATATCACGTTGCTTCTTGTGACCAGGTGATTAGTGCCCGCAGCAGAAATGAAGTGGCTATGGCTTTAGGCGTAACGCAGGTTTCAAAATTAATTGTGAGCATCCGCCGCCAGCTGACGATGATTTACACAAAACTGCGTGTGGCCGAATGACAAAATTGTTTGCCCAAATAAATTGCAAAATGATGATGATTGCAGTCTGAAGCAATGGTATTTCAGCCAATGCTGCAAACTAATTTCTGCATCGATTTTCAATTTGATTTTACATCAAAATTTGTAGAATCAACATTTAGAGCACAAAAACCTAAACCAAGCATCAACAAAACAATTTACTTTATTTTTTTGCACCATCCATCTCGCAATAAATAATTGCCCCGGCGCGCATATTTAATGAGCGATTCTAGAAAACGTAAACAACAGCAATTTACACGCAGCATTGTATTGAAATTGCTCTATAATGACCACATATAGTAAACGCTAATGACTTTCTAACAATTATTTCCATTGCTTAACCGTAAAATTAATTAACCCTATGTACCACACTAACGCGTAGACAGTACACAATCGAAATGCTATGTAATAAATTTTTCCAGATAGGGTTCGAGAAATTGTTTAAGTTTTATGACGAAATTGGCGTAAGTTGATTTACTAAACCAAACTAAATAAAAGCTTAAGAGCTTTCAAAGCTTTATAAATTTAATTCTCGCTTTAACCATTTAAAACCTGCGCACATCTAAAACACAATTACGCCATTAGAATTTTTTTTCTAATTTATATATTTTGTACCCATACAGCGATCTGAAGAGCGATCGATACAGTTGGCGGTTCGAGTGCATAAAACACTGGAGTTGGCGGACGATAAATTTTATGTGATAACTTGCGGGAAAACAGGATTTGCAAGGTAACGCACCGGTAAAGTATTCCAACTCGATTAATATTAACATTTTTTTTTTCTAATTCCAGAGATGACAATACGCATGTTGCATTGAAATTCTTGGATAAGGATCGTCGTGTCCGTGAAACTGTATATGGTCGTGAATATACAATTCGCGCGGAATTATCACATCCAAATGGGACGTATGGTATCCGGGTGAAAAATTGCTTTGCGTTTAACAAAAAAAATATTTCAATTCCACTCATCGATGAACGTGGTTGTCCCGTCGATGCAGCTATCATTACACGATTTAAATCAAATGAGGATGGAACACAGGCCACGGCAGACCTCCGATCAATGTTTAAATTTGCCGAAAGCTCTGAAGTGCATTTACAGTGTGATGTGGTGCAATGTGCGGGCGGATGCAAGGAGGTAGATAGTTGTTCGGGCGAATCACAAATCAAAGGAAATCGGCCGCTTGGACAGGCTGATGATGGTTTGCTTTTGGCGGCGACCACGGTATTTGTATTGGATCCGGCTGATGCTCCAAGTAATTATTTGCGCGCGACATAAAACGACGCCAGACGACAAATTTATTAAAATTATTATTTTTTTATTTTAGTTTCGGCACCAGTTTGTGAAGAGGGAATACGGCCTAGCTGGTTATTGTGGCTAGCCATATGTCTTGCCGTTCTATTCTTGATTATGTTACTTATGAATATATTTTTATGTACGGCGATGAGCTGTAGTTGTGCAAGGACAGAGGTATGTATCCAATATTTAATTTTAGGAGTGCGGTTGTCTATTTTAAAAGAGTTCCAACCCATTACAAATTTGTTTCTATTTTAAATTCGTCAAGTTCAATCTAAACCTTTATTTTAGAAGCTCGTGATGGCCATAAAGGGCTCGTTGAACGAGACGTAACTTTTAAAATTTCGTATCGATAAAATTTTCGTAAATTTAGTCCACACTCTTTAAAGGTGTTGAACATTAAGTACTTTGACTTCAAATAGTACGAGTACATGACCACTAAAACTACAACGTCTTATCCATCATGGTGTAATGGGACCAATACCGAGATATCGGTTATTACGAGAAATTTTACTTGGCGGTAGCCGTCTGTGTTCGAGGTCAGGGTTGAGAGTAAGGTTTGAAACTACTGATTGCCATTCTCAATATTTGCCTCTGTGCTGATAAGGCAACCGTTGGTTGTCTTTTGCTACTCCACGTTATTGACCCAGTGCACAGCTTAAAAACATAGCCTGTGCACGATCCCGTTTTTCGATGTCGGATCCCCAGTCCGCATCTGAATAAACAACCAATTCACCATTACTCTCGTTTGTGAATTTATTGCCTTCCAATGCGCCAAACTGTGATGAAGTAACCCCTGTTGACTGAACCAAATAGAGCAACGAGTCCACCGCCTCCTGATATGGCACATTTTTGATCTCCTCGCCATTAATTTCACTCATCGGCATATTTAATAACAATTTTTTATTTGGATCCGCCGGCGTCGGATCCGGTTTGCATTATTGCATACCAAAACTTGTCTTCGCCTTGAGTTATACGAATGCCAAAGCATTCTTTAGCCTTTGGTGAAGTAAACATACGGGCCCATTTTTGAATTCTCGAAACCAATTGACTTGAGTGCTGCTTCGAGTTTCATGTTCCATTCTCTACCAGCCTGTTTTAGTTCGTATATTGCCCGATTTAGCCTGCACACTCGATTGGTTCCATCAGTTTGCATTTAAGATTGTTGCATATAAATTTTTGCATCAAGTTCACCCTGAAGGAAGGAAGTAACAGCATCCATCTGATGAACATTCAATTTGTGTTTCACAGCAATTGCCATTTTGATCTTATGGCCTTTCTACCTGGCGCATTGCATTTTTCCAATCGACTGCATCATGTCCCGACATTGCTTGATTAACCGAAATTGGATCATTTGCTTGATTATTGATCATTGTGTTGCAAGTTAATTCAGCAACATATTTCGGATTTGGTTTTGGTATTCGTCCGGATCGTAATCTGGATCATTAGGGTCAATAACAGTCGTATGTTACCTCTTCCAATAATGATTTGTTTTGCACATCTGTGTCATTAACATCGCATTATCGCGCACTGAATCCAATTCGTCTTCCGTATCAATACCCTTTGAATATATTTTCCGGTGCTTCATGGAAAATTACGTTAACTTCACGTCCCAGCTTTTTGTGCACCATAACAGGAGAATCAAATGTTTTCAGATCACTTAAATCAACTTTAGAGTCACTCTGTACTTCTTCCGGAGTTTTATCAACCAACAATGATGATACTGACCTGTTTGATGTGCCGCTCGACAATCGTTCGTGGCGTCTAAACATAAGTCAATTGATGTTCAATACCATTTTGCTTGTAGAAATTGATGAATTCGCGTGAACCATATTCGGTGCCATTATCAGTACCTAAAATTTTAATTTTTCTTTCATTTTGGTTTTCAATCCACGTTTTAAATTCGATGAATCTCCTTCATAAAAGTCAGAAAAAACCTGGCACCACCTACTGATTTGTTTTCCATCGGCTCACATAAATCTGGATGAATCAGATCCAGCTTGAGTCATCGACAAGTGGTCTGGAAACTTTATTCCGGAAACAACACCATCTTGGTTTTCCTGTTTCGCCGCCAACATACATTTTTCGACACCACCACCAATATTGTAAATACCATCAATTCACCTATCAACGATTTTTGGTCAAATTTTCATTTGGTGTCATGTGTATTGACGCGCCGCTATTAATAAACCAGTCGCTTGATTTGTTTTTCATTCCATCATTGGATGCGGAAGCAAGAAATGCCTTCTTGAAATTTGGTTTCTTGTTGACTATTATTGCCTTATTCGTTTCATTCGAGTTATTCGGACAATCGGCCTTTATGGCCTTTTTCTTTGCATTTACTAATTTTTTTTTATTATCCCTGCAATCTGTTCTGGGGCTTCCTGAACTCTTTCGCGATTTGCCTTTTCCATCCTTACTTTTACGCCAGTGCCAATTCGAGGACATTCGGTTATAGCATACTGACATGAAAGATAGGTCGGCCCATGAGTTTTGCACTGCAACAGGGGATCACAGATGTGTTCCATTTCATCACAGATCGTAATCTGTTGATGAAAATTCCCTTTTCCTTTGAAATTTCCTTTCGCATCCTGCCCCTATCGCAATTCGAAACCGGTACCTTCCGATCCAAACGCCAAAGCTTTAACCACTGTATCATTTGGCCGGGAAATATACTGCATTTGAAAGGGGAAAACTCTTGTTGTTGTTTCTTTTTCGTCTGAAAACGATTCTTGTTTTTACTCAGAAACGCACTTGATTCACAGCTCCACTATAATTTAAATCCAGTAATTTTAACCGCAATTGATCCGGTGTTCACTTCATTTTACCACCAGCCAAACCCAAAGTGAATGTATTGAATTCTTCAAGTCAACCACTTGTCACCAACTCGGACATCCAAATTCTCTAACTTTCTTTTTATTTGCAATAATTCGTCTATATACGACTGCAGAATCTAATTGATTTCTGGGAGTTTTGTGTATTTCTCTTGAATAATTTTATTCTCAAAAATCAAACGTCAAAATTAAATGCAGGCGTGCCTACTACTACCATGGAATGAATTATTAGGGCTGTGCATTTTTAGAGGAGTGAATTGAGTTTGTTCTCGTATCGATTCAGAGGAAGAATTCTAATAATGGTAAAATAGTGATCTATGCATATTGCGCAACCTTCAAAATAAATGTTGGCAAAAATATCTGAAATCAAAGTCTGAATCTATAAGATGACTAGCACCATAACACGAACTGCGTTTTGCAGATTGGCGTATATATCAAACTCGTTAATTGCTAAACCTTTCGAGTCCATATGTGGTTTCGTGTAACATAATTTGACCACTCTCCACAGAGTTCTGTTTGAAGAAGCTTCTCTATCTACTCGCATCTCTATTAAAGTAGGCGAAAAAAAGTTTCCAGTCGGAAGGAAAAAAATCGCTAACACGGCCAGTGTCGTTGAATCATGTTTTTCCAAAGTTAGTCCGAGTATATGGGTGAAATCTAAGTGAAATTTCAGATTTTCTAATTTAAAAAATTTCAATCAGTCGCTTAAGATAACCTGTTTTTTCAATTATGAATGGTTTGCCATTTAATAGGCGCATCATTCCGTGTATGAAGAAAACTTCATGAGGATATTGAGGTGCAATTTGATCAACCTAAAATTTGAAAATTCATAGACCATTACAAGGCCAGTTCCCGAGTGTGCCGCTAAAACTTAAAAATAAACCGAGGCAGTATTCGAGTTTTGGAAGCATTCAAACTGGAATTCGAGAACTTACCATGCTTATGTAAGCTTCAACCTTCGACAAAATATCTAAAATGTTTGCAATTGATTCATGTATTGCTGATGAATCTTGACCAAGTTCTGAATATTTTCGCTCGGTATATAGAGTGTTTTTTTCTCGAAAGGATCCTAATGGCCCCCAATAAGCGCTACATTATTAAAATGTAAACGTGCCTAACAGCCGTAGTCCATACATCGAGCAATTCTTGTGACTTTAGCATTACATAATCATATGTATCTCGCATGGCCTCTCAAATCGTCATGTCAATACAGTCGAATGGCCTGAAGCAACGAGCTTTACCTCAAATAATTTTGCCACGATTATAGGTTCGATTTATGTAGAACTATCTGAGCATTGCACAGCTCCGCAACAGCCTATAGTGCTGAAATGGAAGATGGGTCTGACTTAATTCTATTGTGGGACAAGACGCAATATAACGAATTTACCGAAATCTAGATCCATGGCAGTTGACACTGAAAATCCCCTTTCTCATTTTTTTTTTATCAAATTCGTTCGAGACGATTTTTTTAAAACTTAACCTACACTCCATCTCAGAACCCCCTAAATAAATTTTTCTGAATTTAGCACTCAAAAACAGGTCTCTCGTTTCGCCCCCTAAATTAAATTTCCCGTTACCATCAAAACAGTTTCTGCTACTCTAGAATGCCCCCCCCCCCCCGCCACTAGAATGGAATCTGTTCCTTCCTCACCGGAAGACATCGAACTCATTTTGGACCAAGGTCAAAATATTAATTAGATACAAAACAAAATCAAATTTATATTGTTACTGCAGCATGGTGCAACATGATGCAACATGGTGCAACATTCCACAATATGATGATAAAAAACGCCAAACATAAAATTAAAGTAAAACACAAAACCCAACACAGTGCACACGTCGTGCAATATGGTGCAACATATGGCAACATACCATAACATGATGCAACATAGTAGAACATCACAAAGCACCCCTCAACAAGATGCAATATCACTCCGAATGTACCCCTAAACGAAATTTTCCATTATCAAAACATATTGCAATCAATTCCTGGTACTCGAGATCCCTTTAGAAATGTTTATGAAGATCGCTTGAGCCGTTTCCGAAACTCTTTATACAGGGTGGGCCGTAAGTCGCTGAACATTGTATTTTTGATATAATTTTTTTAATTTTTTTATTGAAAATGAATAATTTTGATCACAAAAGATAGTTTTAATCATGAAGAGTTTCAAAAAAAATATTTTAAAAATAATATCTGTTAGATGCCTGCCATCAGCCTCTTCGCAAGCTGCTGCTCTTTGCTGTACCTGGTCCATAACTAAAGTCAAAACTGGTTGATAAATCGAAATAATTTCATTTATTATGTTGACTTGTAGTTGTTGCAGTCCTTGCGGTTAATTTGCGTATACACAATCTTTCAAATATCCCCACAAAAAGAAATCTGGTGGTGTTAAGTCGGGTGATCGTAATGGCCAAATCGTGAAACGATACGGTTACCAAAAACCGTTCGCAGCAAATTCATTGTTTCCCTTGCAGTATGGGACGTAGCTTCGTTTTGTTGAAACCACGTTTCTTGAGTATTATCAAGTTCAGGAAATAAAAAATTGTCTAACATAGCCCTGTAACGCTCACCATTTACAGTCAATGCATTGCCATATTCGTATTGGAAGAAGTACGGGCCGTAGATCTTGTCTGCTGATATTCCACAACAAACTGTGGCTCTAAGTAGATGCAACGGCCGCTGTTGAATCACTCTTGGGTTTTCATTGCCCCAGATTCTAAAATTTTATCTTATTAACATAACCACTTAAATGGAAATGCGCCTCATCGGTCATTATAATTGTTTTCATAAAATCAGAATCATCCGTTAATAATTCGGTCAATTTTGCACAAAATCTTAAGCAGGTTGCATAGTCTTGTGGCAAAATTTCATGTACCATTTGTATTTTGTACGGAAACAGCAATCAATTTTTTTTTCATTATTCTACGCAGTAAAATTTTGGACATTTGAAGTTTACAAGTCGAGGTCTCAGGGTTTTCATTTACGCTCTTCCGAATTCATTCGATATTATCTTGGCGTCGTGCTTCAAGCAGTCTTAGCGGAAGACACAACAATTTTTGTTCGGTGCTCAATCGTATACATGGCTTCTGAATCTCCCAAACGTGCTTTCTAATACTGAAAAAGAAAAAAGAAAAAATACAAAATAAAATAATTATATCAAAAATACAATGTTCAGTGACGTATGGCCCACCCTGTACAAACATAAATATTGTTACGAATTTGCCCGGTCAAATCCTGTTCGTAACACTGGATTGTCAATACCGTTTTATAATTTGACAGTTACAACAACAATTCTCGTAACTCATAACAACTCCAGAACGTATAGAATCGCACACACTTACACCACTTCCGTATTAACTATGCCTTTAGAATATTCCCACAATAATTTACCCAAATTCCACTAACACAAAAACACAACAATAAATAATTCCCAAATTGTTTATTAATTCACTTAATACACCATTTGCAATTTTAATTACTTTTAATCTCTCGCATACCGAATCTCCCAGATGACTCACTAAGCTGACTCATTGTGTTCGTTGCACTCGTATTTATATACCGATCGAACATTCTAGACTCGCCAGGATTTATTCAGAAGTAATATTCTCTGCTCTGTTCTAGACCTCCATAATCTGCAATACCACAAAACTGCCACAGAACTAGCTCTAGTGCTACTACTTAAACCTAGATGTCACTAATTTCACAAAAAATGTTATCAATTTTCTGATAAATTTTTGGCCTTCTGAATTAATTTGCCATCAAACCAATAGGCAGGATCGTATCAATATAAATATAAACAATTATGGATCATGCTATAATTAGCCATCAACACAGAAATATCAATACAGACATGGATGGATCTGGGTTGCCCTGCAAACCCAACCATTGATTAAGCAACGAGACTGCTTGTTTGACGGAAGATGTCGATATTGTTACCAAGTTGCTAAATTGGGGGGCATTGTTGGCATCTCTGTAAAACATCAATTTGGTGAGAATATCGCAGCCTTGAGGGAATCATGTCCATGGTGGTAGTAGAGATGCCAGTGCAAACTTATTGGGAGAGAGGTAGCCCTACTTTAAACAAAAGAAACAAAGGCCATGTGTGGTGCTCAGTGAAAGGAAAGTTACACACAAACATTGCCCTATCCATCTATGACCACGGCCTCCAAAATTTTCAGTGCTGGGCCATAGGCCTAGAGGGAAAAGGGCCTAGTTTTGATATCCATCCCAAAACTAAAAACGAGATTGATATTCACGAATATCGGCTTCTTTTAAAGGATACAAACAGTAATCTCGTTAACGGACGTCGTTCGTTAATTTTCGAGATAATTGCTTGAAGAGGAATATACCAGGCGCATCTGGAACCATTGGTATATGAGGGCCCTGAAGTTTACAAAAATGTGCGCGAACAATAGGACTCCTAAATGTGTTAAAGATACTGTGTACTTCTTGTTTCGTGGGAGAGTACAGATCTGCAGAAAGTACCGTATTCAGAGAGTTTAAATCTTTGTCTCTCTAGGGTCACTATAAACGTGTCTCAGAAGGAGCAGAACAGAGTTCAGGAGAAACTGATTCATCATCACGTTAGGAATGGGGCCGCGTAAACATGCAATACCGTTTTTTCAAAATAGGCCTTCTTAATTTAAAACCCATTGATTTATGGAGGTAGACTCAAGGGACTTATTCCTGGGAACTTAGGAATCCTGTAATGACGTAGTATTCTTTGCAAACTTTTCCCAACTGAGGAGTTTGTTAAAGCTGAATACGCAAATCGTAATGATACTTAGATTATTTGGAGCTCCGGCCTTCCCACCTTTTTAACGTCCTCAATGTAGGATATAATTGACATTACTCTTGCCTTACGAGGCCTATTTAAGAAAATCCTACATTGAACCCGAAAATACCTGAATAACGCGAAGTTAAGATACGATCTTTACTGCAGTAACTTCAACGTTCAGCAATAATGATTAAAGAGTATCGCTTTCGAAACTCTATAAGAGCATTACGAGAACCAACTTGGAAAAATAGATCTCCAAGTGAAAACTTAAAACACTGGACCGCTTCACACATATTCAGAGGCCGGTTGGTTTTTACGTTCCACAATTATGGAGTAAAGTAAAATTGGTTTTTATTTCTTACCACGGCACCCCGTGGTCGGATCTACCGGTGTGAAGTACTTAACGTTAATAAAAAGCATAGGTAGACATTTTAACGAAAAGTATAGACTCAAAAAGTGTAGATACACAAATTATCGATCCACTTATGATGGTGTCTGGAGTTTGTAAAAATGGATTCAAGACATTATGCTTGTTGTGATTGGCGATATGACCCTACAAGTGGAAGCGTCTTTGGCCAAATTCCCTTAATTCTTTAATAATTCAAAAAATCATCGAGACAATGAGTGCCGAGTGTGGAATGTAGTGTTCTCAACTTGGCATGGTGTCTGAAATTTGTACATAAAATTTCAAGACATTGTTTGTACAAATTTCAGATACCATGCCAAGTTGAGAAAAACTCCACACTCAGCACCTATTGTTCCGATGATTTTTTGAATGAAAAGAAGAATTAGCCGAATTTGGTCAAAGACGATTCCACTTGTAGGGTCATATCGGCAATCGCAACACGCAAATTGTCTCGAAATTTTTTGTACAACTCCAATTTTAATTAAACCACGTATTTCGAATTACAAATTTTTTCCTTTTGCAGCTACACTTTTTGAGTCTACACTTTTCGTTAAAATGTAAGCTACACAATAGCGTTACAGCTACGCTACACATTAACGTTAAGTACTTCATACCGGTGTCTGATCTTGCTAAAAATGGCTGGCCTATAAATCTGCCCTCGTTCGTAGGGTCAATTTATTAATACAGCTTTGTGACGTCATAGGGTAAATAAAAATCGCTGCCCATTAAAGAAATTGCTTTGGGAGGGCATCTAGCAACGCATTTTTCCATGGTACGATCTCAGCAGCTTATGACATGGCATGGAACTCACTTTGCAAGGTGGTGTAAATGGATTGCTCCAAGAAAATCAGTGACTGCTCGAAATGGTTGTCATAATATTTCTTGGAAAGTCTATGGATGTTGTAAGTAATCACAAGCAAATTGCGATCAATAGAGCCACATTCTGGTATGAGCAGAACGATTTATCGATAAAGCCAAAGAAAACTGAAATGGTATTTTTCACGAGACAAGATATTTTGGGAAATATCAATCAGCCAAAATTAAGGCGTTTTGGCATATCCCAATAATAATTTGTACGGGCACAGATGCTTCTGTATTTCACTCAAAATTAATATTGATATTGTTACAAATTCTACTCTGGACATATATAACACTCGGTGCTCTGGGGGTTAAGGTACACACCACTAAGTGTTGGCTATAGGCAATAATTTTACTGAGCAGTTATTTGGAATTTGGAAATAACGAGAGCATAAACGGTGATTCAGGAAGTCATAAAAGTGTTGGGCTTGGTTTAAATAAAACTAGAAGCTTTAAACTTTAAAATCCTGTACGATTATACGAGTTGCTTATCCAACGCCCGAAATTCGTAACATGTGGTGTCAGAACAACAAAAATACGGGACAAACAGTCTTGGGCTTTCAACTGAAGGTAATAAAAACGAGCTCCTCCTCAACGAATCGGAGCGATGGAAACATAAACAATCATTTCAGTACATTTGCCCTACTCCTAATTATTAAAAAACCATTCTTGATATGGAAGACATGATGAAGACACGCTTGCTTCAACAAAAAGAAATAGACGCTAAATTCGATGCAAATTAGACCAGCAAGCCGCAAACTTAGTCGAATATGATTGACAATTTGCTGAGCTACGTAAAGAACAAGGCGCTCAATTGGTGAAACTGCAAACGGGGCAAGGTGGACAATTGAACTACGTAACTAACAAAACGCGAAATTCGATCAGCAGAAACTAAAACTCGATCAAATCAGCACACCCAAGAGCTTCAAGTACAAGAGATAGCGGCACGCTTTGAAACTCATAGCTCGTAAACTATTGGTGATGGTCTGCTAAATAAAGTGGGCTGCTAACGCACTCATTTTGTCGCTTCGAGGAAAAACTACAGATGACTTGCAAACTGTATCCGCAACTCAAAGGGGTTTCTGTGTGTCATGACTGAGTTAGAACTAAAATATGGGCAGTCACACGTTAGTGAACTATGCAAGATTCAACTCCAACGCAAGCGGCAACTACGCAGGCAGCGCCTGCATGACATAGCAAGGGATACAACGAAATTGGCGTTCGATTCTCGCAGTCAGTTCTATTTTATGGGTTTTTATTTACTTTCCGTCGTCAAATGCAATGAAAACGTTATTTGATTAATTTGAAACTTTATTTGAGAACCTGACAAGTTACGCAAGCTGGGTTTGGAGGATATCACGCAGAAAAAAGTGATAATAAGCGAGGAGTTGCAGTCACAGCAAATTACAAGAGTCAAGTTCAGAGCCAAGCAACATAAAAACATAAGGAGAAGAGATTATACGAAACGATGGAAAGATCGTTTTGAGAGGCAGCCTGATTCTCGAGATACGCGACAAGAGAACTGGCCGGAAGAGCAGAGAGCGGGAATACAGAAAACCACAAAGTGTTCAAAACATAACCAAGTCCAGATCTGTTCGCGAGGCAAATGCTCAGTCCAATTTCGAAAGACGAATTGGTCTATCAAGTGAAGGAAAGATTTTTGGGAGAAGCTCAGCTCAAGATTTCAGAGCTTTTGGTGAGGTAAGTTGGGATGTGCCATAAATGCAAAACTGCCGACCCATGACGGATATTGCACAAACATCGAACAGTAGACAAAAGCGGCATCACTAGCACCAACGATAAATCAGTGACGCAACGAGACAAGCATGACAGATATAACAGTTTTGGATGAGGTGATTTAGTACGGCTGTGCAATTCCAGGAGGCGAAAAGGCAGATCTCAAGACTCAATGCCTCGAACAAGGCAACTGGAAAGACCCTTACAAAATAGTTAAGGTGTTCATTGATGATGTATATCGAGTATAAGAATGCCTTGAAGGTCCATGGAAAGTCTTCGGAAGCTATAGACTTTCATGTTTATCCATGATTTGTTTTTGCTCTTTGGGGTAGTTTTCTGGGAGTTAAACTATGCGAATATATTGTATTGCCAAAATATTCCTTCTCCAAGTTTTGTCAAAATCGTGCGAAAATAAAATAAATAAAGAGACCCGGACCGCACTAGATGACATCAAAATCGTTTGAAGCGGAACAAGATGTGAAAAAGTGACTAAGGTAAAACCAGTCAAAACTGTTACTAATACCAACCAATATTTTAAAAAGGACGCAATTAGTGCAACCATCTAATGTGACCATAACGCAACCACCATAATATGTGGTGCAACATTAAACAATATGATATATAATTAACTAAAAACAGAAGACACAACACGAAGCAACATGGTACAATATCTAGCAACATTCCACAACGTGATGCAACATTAAGCAACATGGTGCACCACCACGCAACGTGGTGCAATAGACACAATATTGCGCAACATTCAAACATTCTGGTGCAACATCATGCAACATGGTGCCCCAGTTCTACAGGCTTCTGCCTTTGTTAGAACATTTTTTAACTCTGGAACATGCTACGGTAGTCCGTTCCAGGTGACAATTCTTAATATTCGGCTCATTTTAATATAAGAGCACTGTTGCCCTATTCGTGGTTTCTTGCTTTTCTAGACGCTTATATAAAGCTTCTAGATCACGTTCTTGCTTTGCTAGCCTAGCAAAGCAGTGGCAAGCAGCAAACCTCGTGGTTTTCTTCGGGGGTTCTGTTTTAACCCTCATATTTAGAATTGCTTTGATGTTAAATTTTTTTTCAACTTTCTTTTTTTCATTAAAAATAAGCATTAAGAGCGGGAGCTCTCTTTTTCTACTTCATTGTTTTCACCTCTCTCTTGTTTTAGGATATTTACTGCACCTTCTATTTGCAGATCTTTTGCCTTTAGGTCCCGCATTATATCCTCCATGGATGTATTGATTTTTCACACATTATTTTTAGTGACACTACTCTGTACTTGTTAGTGGTCACTGATTTCATGATAGTTTGTATACTAGCAAATTCTGTTATGCCGAATACATTAATTGGCGAAGGGCCCTTTTCTTTCGGTGCACCCTTTTGTTGTTGATTTTCTTACTGTTGTTTCTGTTGCTGATGTGCTGAACTAGTATTAGTAATACCAGTTACAGTAGCTTGTGATTGTTCCCCAACTTCAGTACCCAATCGTTTTTTTTCAGTACCCTACCTGTTTCTCTCGCGAGTTCCTCTGCATCAGTAAGGAACTCGGCGTTATAACTGGTGTATGTACTTGCTTCGTTATAACTGGTTAGAGGGCTTACAGAGATCTCCATTTCCATTTATTTGGGCTTATTTAGTTCTTTATTGTCCTTTTTTAGAATGTCAACTTCGACAATAAAGAAAAAGGAGGACAAAAGGGGACAATAAAGAACTAAACTATAAATGTTTCTATACTTCACTCAGTGTCCGACAGAGTTCAGCGTTTTCATTTTTCAGCTGTTTTGTTGAGTTAGTTTTACTAGTTGGTGATCTTGACAGCTACTTATGAATGGATATAGCAATGATTAACTCACCCCAGAATCCATTGAGCCAGCCTCGTTAGGGGATAGATTAGCCAACTGGTAGTTGGTGTACCACTTGCGATTTTTTCTCTTTTTTCCATTGTATTCATTGCTTTAATTGGTCTGGTTATACCTCCCAACACTAGGTCCCTGGCAGAACTTAGCCACTGCAAGCTGGCGCATGCCCGTTTCGCATGTTTAAAATGCAAATGTCGTATAATTGAATGTTTGATGAGCAGTTACAAATTCGGTTCATTATCATTCTCTCCCATCTTGAACACTCGGTGGTTCAACATTTACTGGAAGTGGACAAATATTGACGATGGCTCGTTTGACTAGTCCGGTTGTAGTTTTTATCGAAGCTACTCGATCTAATCCATCTGGAGCAGCATGAAGCTCCCAAGTTGGTCTCCCAAATTTCCATTTGAGAGGTGATAGGTTTGAGTCCTTGATGATTACGATTGTTCTCTCAATAATATTTCTCTGTTTATCCTTCCAATGCTGCAATTGCTGTAAGTAGTCAGTTGACCATCTTGAGCAGAATTGTTTGTATACAAGGTTCACCAACTCCCACCGCTTAGCATACTTTATGTCATCAGGTTTTATTATAGCTGACTCAGGTATAACAGTCAACGACCAACCAATGAGAAAATGGCCGGGTGTTAAGATTTCCAAATTATCATCAGTAGTAATTGGAATGATGGGACGTGAATTTAGCGCCGCTTCAATTTGTTTTATTAATGTGTTGAGTTCCTCATAAGTTAAGTTCGCGTTTCTCATCGTGCGACGAATATGATATTTAGCTGACTTAACAGCAGCTTCATAAATACCACCGAAATGTGGGGAACCAGGTGGTGAAAATTTCCATGTAATTTGATCTTCTCTAGTACATGAATTAAGCTGCCGTTGAAACTCTGTATCGTGAAGCATCTTGTATAGATCGTGTAATTCAGAGCTAGCAGCTACAAAGTTTGTCCCATTGTCCGAGAACACAGTTTTACACAGTCCTCTTGTGGCTATAGAGCGACGAAATGCACCAATAAACGAGACAGCTGTGAGATCAGACGCTAATCCCAGATGAACGGGTTTTGTAGCAAGACATACAAAAATGGCCAAATATGTCTTAGTCAGACACTTTCCACGAATGCGATAATGGATGGTGGTGCTGGATTGCCTCGTTCTGACAGTAAATGCGCCATTATTTGATCAGAAAATCGCGGTTTTACACGGCAACACATTACACACTGCCTGTAAACCCTTTTAGCAATCTGTTTTCTATTTATTGGCCAGTTAGATTATCGTACTGCTGCTAAAAGAGCTTGTGGTCCAACATGAAGATGCTTTCTGTGGATAAAAGTTATTAGTGTGGTGGTAAAATAATGATTGCTTGGCAGTAAAACTGGATGGCGTGATGTATAAGAAATTGCTGCAAATTTTAAACGGCCACCAACTCTAATTATGTTTTGCTGATAATGAAAGGGATTTAGTGTTGAATGACGCACGAGGAAGCTAGGTTTTTGTAACCCTCTATACTCTATTGGAAAGCAGGCGGATTGAACTAGACGTAGTACGGTATTTAATCCAATTTTTATTTCTTCTGCATTCAAAGGCCCAGTTATATTTGAATTTTTGAAGTGGCGCAATTGCTGATGAAACGATGTGTATATCCCATAGCGTTTAGAATTGTAACAGTGAAGTTAGATTTTTCTACGATGACCTACATTGACTCTGTAAGTTGCTGTGAATTATTCCAAGCTTCAATCGACGAATGAAGAAAATGAGGTTCAAACCACTACAGGTCAGAATTGATAAGAAATTCAGGGAAAGTTCCTCTTGAAATCAAATCGGCTGGGTTTAATTTTGATTCTACGTGCAGCCATTTAGTTGGATCGGATCTTGCTTGAATATCGGACACACGGTGTGCCACGTAAGTTTTCCATTTAGGCGACGGAGACCTAATCCAGTGAAGAGTTATCATAGAGTATGTCCAGTAATAACATGTCGCGACCGTAAAGTTTAAAATAACCAAAATTTTTTGCATAAGGTTGGCCAAAAGTTGAGCGGCACACTTCTTCTGGAAGAAGAAACCGTGATGACTTTTATGTCGACATAAAAGTCATCACGAATTGCTGCACTACCTGCTGGTTGACTTGATTCAAAGTCGAGAGCAAGTTGAAGTAAACAATGTGTTGCCAGATAACGTGCTGAAGTGGTGCCGTATGTGACTGTCTTTAGCTTAAATGTTCGAAGTACCTCAGAAGGGTTATATCGCAAGAAGATATACGATTTATATTGTGTAGAAATTTCTGGATTGTTGTTGGACCGTCTTTCGAGTATAAGAAATCTTTTCTTGGCTACAAATGATGAGTGACCTAGGACTGGAAGCGAAAGGAAGTCCAACGATGAATTTGCCTGCGGCATCTCTAGAAAAATTCTCTTCGAAGCGTTTATCACATTCGGATTTAGCTAATGATTCATGGTCATGGCATTCCTCTATAATCGCTCTAATAATTAATCTAAATGAGGTTCAACTGCAACTAAATTGCAATTGCTGGAAGTAGATGATGGAATTGAAGTTCCTCCAGCTACAACCCAACCCAATATCGTATTTTGTAGGATAGGCAATTCATTACCTAGTCTAATTTGGCCAATGGATTGCAGTTTGAAATAAATATCAGATTAAAGAAGTAAATCTACTTCATGAGGCTCACAAAATGACGGGTCGGCTAGATTGATATTAGATGGAATTGACCATTTCTGAAATCTTCTTTAGAATGTGAACTTCTAGGTTTGCAGATAAATTATTTATACGCGATTTGATCAATGTAGAACTAATTGTTGACCGAACGTATTAATCGAACTTTTAGTGATGGGAATTATAGCTTCTGGTGTTGATAAGATTGTAGATCGATCGAATTCGTCGGATGGGTTAGAATCGGAAGTATTTATTTCTGAAGGTACCATGCGGGAGAGAGCATCAGCATTAGAGTTGAGTATTCCTTTTCCATACTGTATTGGATAGTCGAATTCCTCCAACTTAAGTCTCCACCTTACTAATTTGCTGTTTTGTTTCCTTTAATGAGAACAACCAGGTTAATGGTTTATTTTGTGCTCCAAACTATCGCTAACAACTCCTTCTCTATAGTGGAGTAATTTGTTAGCTTTTGGAGAGGGTTCAAGATGCATAGCATATCGGTAAATCCTTTCTCATGTTTCTCATGTGTTTGGGTATGAATTTTCTGTAGTAACCCACGAGAACAAAAAGGCTTTTTATTAGCTTTCCGTCTTCGGCAGGGGAATGTTTTTTATTGCTTCTATTTTAGCTGGGGTTCGGTTTGACTCCCTAAGGTGTGACAATATGGCCCAAAAAAGCTATTTCCTTATGCAGAAATTTCGATTTGTCCAATTGTATTTTTAAAATTGGCTACCTGTAGTTTGTGAAACACTTTATTTAGATTTTCAATGTGTTCCTGGAGCGACGTGGAGAACACAATAATGTCGTCCATGTAGCACAGGCAGGTTTTTCCTTATAATTCCCGAAGTACATTGTCCATTACTCTCTGGAATTTACTTGGTGCGTTCTTCAGTCCGAATGACATACGAACGCATTCGTAGTGGCCAAAATCAACTGAAAAGCTGTCTTCGGTATGTCCTTTGGGTTAACTTCGATTTGGTGAAATCCAGATGCTGAATCCAAGGTAATGAAATACATACACTTACCGAGTTTGTCTAATATGTCGGTTATATTAGGTAGGGGGTATCGATCAGATACGGTTTCCTCATTAAGCTTCCGGTAGTCTATTACTAGACACAATTTAACTTTTCCGCTAGCATTCGATTTCTTTAGAACTATCCAAATCGGTGAGCTCCAGGGAGAATAGCTTCTAGGTCAAATAATTCCCTGCGTTAGCATTTCTATGAACTGTTTTTCTACCTCAGCCTTATGCACGTGTGGGTAGCTGTAGCTCTTTGTGAATTTTGGCGTTTCGTCCTCTAAGTTAATCTCATGTTTGATTTGATTAGTGAAGGTGAGCTGTTGTGCGTTCTTTTGAAATATACCTTCGTACTGCAAGCATAGTTTTTCTATGGCTTTCCTTTCTTCGCTGTTACGGTGACTTGTCCTAATGGGATTTGTGATAGATTCGATCGGATGTTCTATTATGAACGTATGTTCTTGATTGCTATAATTTACGACCTTCTACTTGGGTGTAATGGTTTGTGATATAATGTGATTTCAAGAAGTGCTGATTTTCGGAAAATCCCTCAAAATATGTTGCGTAATATTGCGCCTAGTTGCGCCATGTTGCCTGTTGTTTTACAATGTTTCGTAATGTTACCCTAGCAAGTTGCACAATAGTTCGTAATGGCGAAACAGGTTGCGTATATGTCTGGCTTTATTTGCATCCAGCTGTGCAATATTGCTCCACATTGCCTTGTTTGATATTATTTTGTACCACCCCAAATTGGGTATGGCGGAATGAAATGGAGTTCTAAAATTATTTTTAGTCAAAGTTCTGAAATATGGTTCAGTTGGACGAAACTAGGCCATTTTTAAGCGATGAAATTTGGTGCTGTAGTTTAAAATAGGATTTTGAAATTTATTTTGGAGGAAGTCCTTGAATCTGGATAACTGTAACGGGGCTGTTGCTAGATTGGATATATTGTGAAATTGGATTTGAAAGAAGTGCTATACATAGCCCAGTACTACGGAACTAAACCATTTATTAGCCGATCAAGGCGAATTTTTTTTGATTAGTCCTGGAAAGAAGGCTGAAATATTGTCAACTGTTATTGTTCTGAAACTATTTTTGGAAGAAGTTCTGGATTCTGGCCAATTGTTACGGAACTAGGACATTTTTTAACATTTTTCATGAAATTTGCAAGACCACGAACAATTTTTGGTTTTTGGGTGAGCTGAGTTTGTTTTTGATTTTGGCACCTAGGTTAGATTTTAGCGCGGTTCCGAAGTCCGAAAACTGGAAATTGATTAAATTTCATAATTTAATATTATTGAGCTGACCTAAAATGATTAATGGTTGGGCAAAACGTTTGAAGGTACTAGCAAGAGTTTAATTATTTATTGTTCATAAGTTTAAGGAGGTGAACCAATTTTGTGAAATAAAATTTTATGATAAATATTTTTTTTCGTTCCAGATAATCGAAAAGGAGCCATCAATAATCGAAGAGTACGATCCATACAGAAGTTGGCACGGTAGTCAATACGGATCTCGGTATTCATTACACGGGCGCGACAATGGGCACAACAAAGGATACACAAGCGGAGGATCAACAATCCATTCAAATAGGTCTGATAGATATTAGATAATAAGACAAAAACTGATCTGATCACACAAACACAATAAATTTTTTTTTACGTAAGATGTAATTGAATGCAACCCTAATTAATTATTACTTTGAGTAAATAACAACCCAAAATTTGCATGCAAATTTTATTAATTTTAATTAATTCATTTAATAACCATTTATTTACAAAATGAACCATTTTGATTTAATTTTTTACTGCTTTTTGTTGTATTTTTGTAAAAATTCCGTCCTCTTTTGATTATTTTTGGAAGGTCGTTACCAATCGATTCCGATCATTACGCAATAGTACATTCACGACCTGGATCACGACACTCTGGAATACATAATGGACAACGTTAGCGGGGGCCGCCCAGTAATATCTAGAGTCGTTTGTATATTTTTTTGTTTGTTTTAATTTCGTTTTAATTCATAAAATTTGCTATGCTTTTCAGTGAACTCATAGACAAATTAAATTTTTTTCTAGACAAATTGTAATTATTAAATTAATTAAAATATTTTAGGCATGTACGCGTACTTAAACTGTTGTGCAGTGCAATTTTTTAAAAACCTGTTTCGTTCATAAAAAGCGTGTTAAGTACGAGTACATAACAAAATACCAGATAATAAGCTAAGAAATTTAATTATGACATTGTTAACCCTGTAATGGTCATGGCCACCGTTAAAAATATTGTATGAGATCATTGCATGTGGTTAAATTAATTTAACAAATTATTAACTGTAAATATTAATTATCGAAATAAACAAGAAAAAAAAATTATAAATTTAACCTAGTTAAGCTAAGTAACGAGATATAACATTAATTGTAGATACAGACATCCATTGAATTACGCGATGGAATTCCCGTGCACTCCAATTTAAAAATCATTCCACTTGTTAAATAATTCGCCCGGTTCGGTTACATATCAATCGCACATTTTTTTTACAAAAAATAATAGTTTGCGTAACCCAAAGGATACCTGTATACTTTATCGCCCGATCTTAAGGTTAGGTGTACACAAGAACAACCACAACATAATTTAGTGATAAACGAACGATTGTAAATTAGGATTTAAGACATTTATTTAAACCCAACAACAAGAAAGTTTTGTGTGTGCGCAGGCTACATTTTATGAAAGTGTAGAGCAAGCATGAATGAAAGCTTTTTTATAATTTTATATTTAGTAATTTTAATTTAAGCTTTTCTGAGTCATTTTATTATAAATAAAGAAAACAAAAGAAACAACAATTATTTGTATTTTAGTTAATAACTACGCCAGCCGACGTGAACAATTTCTGAACCGTAAACGGGTTTCTGCATAAACGATTAAAAATCGTTAATTTGGGAAGAAATAATTTAGCAGAATTTTATTTAAGGAAGAGTTGGAAAATAATAATTAATAGTAAGTAGTTTCTTCCGACATTAAACAAAACCAATTAATTCAAAAGAAACCTGCGATTTATAGTTGGAAATGGCTTAAAAGTTTGATCGTTGATTACAGCAAAACTGGACAACATTTTAATCAAATTTAAACGCTGATTCATTCAAAACTTAATAACCTTTCAGGATTAATCGAAATTTTGTTCATTTGAACACCAACATTTTTTTGATTTTTTTCACCTGGAAAAACGGCAAGGGGTTAGCCTTGCGAAATTTGAAGAAAAACAAAAAAAAATTATTCGCCTGAAATTGATTGAAATTGTTCAACGTTGCTTAGAATATCACGTTGAAGAAGAAATTATGAGCAAATTGGTTATAGAAAGCGCGGACATCGACTTACAGCTGAAAATTGCTCAATAGTTTGATCGTTGATTACAGCAAAACTCGACAACATTTTAATCAAATTTAAACGCTGATTCATTCAAAACTTAATAACCTTTCAGGATTAATCAAAACTTTGTACATTTGAGCACCAACATTTTTTTGATTTTTTTCACCTGGAAAAACGGCAAGGGGTTAGCCTTGCCATTTTTGAAGAAAAACAAAAAAAATTTATTCGCGTGAAATTGATTGAAATTGTTCAACGTTGCTTAGAATATCACGTTGAAGAAGAAATTATGAGCAAATTGGTTATAGAAAGCGCGGACATCGACTTACAGCTGAAAATTGCTCAATAGTTTGATCGTTGATTACAGCAAAACTGGACAACATTTTAATCAAATTTAAACGGTGATTCATTCAAAACTTAATAACCTTACAGGATTAATCAAAATTTTGTACATTTGAGCAACTAAATTTTTTTGTTTTGAAGAAAAACAAAAAAAATGATTCGCCTGAAATTGATTGAAATTGTTCAACTTTGCTTAGAATATCACGTTGAAGAAGAAATTATGAGCAAATTGGTTATAGAAAGCGCGGACATTGACTTACAGCTGAAAATTGCTCAAAAGTTTGATCGTTGATTACAGCAAAACTGGACAACATTTTAATCAAATTTAAACGCTGATTCATTCAAAACTTAATAACCTTTCAGGATTAATCAAAACTTTGTACATTTGAGCACCAACATTTTTTTGATTTTTTTCACCTGGAAAAACGGCAAGGGGTTAGCCTTGCCAAATTTGAAGAAAAACAAAAAAAAATTATTCGCCTGAAATTGATTGAAATTGTTCAACGTTGCTTAGAATATCACGTTGAAGAAGAAATTATGAGCAAATTGGTTATAGAAAGCGCGGACATCGACTTATAGCTGAAAATTGCTCAAAAGTTTGATCGTTGATTACAGCAAAACTGGACAACATTTTAATCAAATTTAAACGCTGATTCATTCAAAACTTAATAACCTTTCAGGACTAATCAAAATTTTGTACATTTGAGCAACTAAATTTTTTTGATTTTTTTCGCCTGATAAAACGGCAAGGGAGCCTTGCCAAATTTGAAGAAAAACAAAAAAAAAATATTCGCCTGAAATTGATTCAAATTGATCAACGTTGCTTAGAATATCACGTTGAAGAAGAAGTTATGAGCAAATTGGTTATAGAAAGCGCGGACATCGACTTATAGCTGAAAATTGCTCAAAAGTTTGACAACATTTTAATCAAATTTAAACGCTGATTCATTCAAAACTTAATAACCTTTCAGGATTAATCAAAACTTTGTACATTTGAGCACCAACATTTTTTTGATTTTTTTCACCTGGAAAAACGGCAAGGGGTTAGCCTTGCCAAATTTGAAGAAAAACAAAAAAAATATATTCGCCTGAAATTGATTGAAATTGATTAACGTTGCTTAGAATATCACGTTGAAGAAGAAATTATGAGCAAATTGGTTATAGAAAGCGCGGACATCGACTTATAGCTGAAAATTGCTCAAAAGTTTGATCGTTGATTACAGCAAAACTGGACAACATTTTAATCAAATTTAAACGCTGATTCATTCAAAACTTAATAACCTTTCAGGACTAATCAAAACTTTGTACATTTGAGCACCAATATTTTTATGATTTTTTTCACCTGGAAAAACGGCAAGGGGTTAGCCTTGCCAAATTTGAAGAAAAACAAAAAAAAATTATTCTCCTGAAATTGATTGAAATCGTTCATCGTTGCTTAGAATATCACGTTGAAGAAGAAATTATGAGCAAATTGGTTATAGAAAGCGCGGACATCGACTTACAGCTGAAAATTGCTCAAAAGTTTGATCGTTGATTACAGCAAAACTGGACAACATTTTAATCAAATTTAAACGCTGATTCATTCAAAACTTAATAACCTTTCAGGACTAATCAAAACTTTGTACATTTGAGCACCAACATTTTTATGATTTTTTACACCTGGAAAAACGGTAAGGGGTTAGCCTTGCCAAATTTGAAGAAAAACAAAAACAATTTATTCGCCTGAAATTGATTGAAATTGATCAACGTTGCTTAGAATATGACGTTGAAGAAGAAATTATGAGCAAATTGGTTATAGAAAGCGCGGACATCGACTTACAGCTGAAAATTGCTCAATAGTTTGATCGTTGATTACAGCAAAACTGGACAACATTTTAATCAAATTTAAACGCTGATTCATTCAAAACTTAATAACCTTTCAGGATTAATCAAAACTTTGTAAATTGATCAACGTTGCTTAGAATATCACGTTGAAGAAGAAATTATGAGCAAATTGGTTATAGAAAGCGCGGACATCGACTTACAGCTGAAAATTGCTCAATAGTTTGATCGTTGATTACAGCAAAACTGGACAACATTTTAATCAAATTTAAACGCTGATTCATTCAAAACTTAATAACCTTTCAGGATTAATCAAAACTTTGTACATTTGAGCACCAACATTTTTTTGATTTTTTTCACCTGGAAAAACGGCAAGGGGTTAGCCTTGCCAAATTTGAAGAAAAACAAAAAAAATGTATTCGCCTGAAATTGATTGAAATTGATTAACGTTGCTTAGAATATCACGTTGAAGAAGAAATTATGAGCAAATTGGTTATAGAAATCGCTGACATCGACTTATAGCTGAAAATTGCTCAAAAGTTTGATCGTTGATTACAGCAAAACTGGACAACATTTTAATCAAATTTAAACGCTGATTCATTCAAAACTTAATAACCTTTCAGGACTAATCAAAACTTTGTACATTTGAGCACCAATATTTTTATGATTTTTTTCACCTGGAAAAACGGCAAGGGGTTAGCCTTGCCAAATTTGAAGAAAAACAAAAAAAATGTATTCGCCTGAAATTGATTGAAATTGATCAACGTTGCTTAGAATATCACGTTGAAGAAGAAATTATGAGCAAATTGGTTATAGAAAGCGCGGACATCGACTTACAGCTGAAAATTGCTCAATAGTTTGATCGTTGATTACAGCAAAACTGGACAACATTTTAATCAAATTTAAACGCTGATTCATTCAAAACTTAATAACCTTTCAGGATTAATCAAAACTTTGTACATTTGAGCACCAACATTTTTTTGATTTTTTTCACCTGGAAAAACGGCAAGGGGTTAGCCTTGCCAAATTTGAAGAAAAACAAAAAAAATTTATTCGCCTGAAATTGATTGAAATTGATCAACGTTGCTTAGAATATCACGTTGAAGAAGAAATTATGAGCAAATTGGTTATAGAAAGCGCGGACATCGACTTACAGCTGAAAATTGCTCAATAGTTTGATCGTTGATTACAGCAAAACTGGACAACATTTTAATCAAATTTAAACGCTGATTCATTCAAAACTTAATAACCTTTCAGGACTAATCAAATCTTTGTACATTTGAGCACCAACATTTTTATGATTTTTTTCACCTGGAAAAACAGCAAGGGGTTAGCCTTGCCAAATTTGAAGAAAAACAAAAAAAAATTATCCGCCTGAAATTGATTGAAATTGATCAACGTTGCTTAGAATATCACGTTGAAGAAGAAATTATGAGCAAATTGGTTATAGAAAGCGCGGACATTGACTTACAGCTGAAAATTGCTCAAAAGTTTGATCGTTGATTACAGCAAAACTGGACAACCTTTTAATCAAATTTAAACGCTGATTCATTCAAAACTTAATAACCTTACAGGATTAATCAAAATTTTGTACATTTGAGCAACTAAATTTTTTTGATTTTTTTCGCCTGATAAAACGGCAAGGGGTTAGCCTTGCCAAATTTGAAGAAAAACAAAAAAAATGATTCGCCTGAAACTGATTGAAATTGTTCAACGTTGCTTAGAATATCACGTTGAAGAAGAAATTATGAGCAAATTGGTTATAGAAAGCGCGGACATTGACTTACAGCTGAAAATTGCTCAAAAGTTTGATCGTTGATTACAGCAAAACTGGACAACATTTTAATCAAATTTAAACGCTGATTCATTCAAAACTTAATAACCTTTCAGGACTAATCAAAATTTTGTACATTTGAGCAACTAAATTTTTTTGATTTTTTTCGCCTGATAAAACGGCAAGGGAGCCTTGCCAAATTTGAAGAAAAACAAAAAAAAATTATTCGCCTGAAATTGATTCAAATTGATCAACGTTGCTTAGAATATCACGTTGAAGAAGAAATTATGAGCAAATTGGTTATCGAAAGCGCGGACATCGACTTATAGCTGAAAATTGCTCAAAAGTTTGATCGTTGATTACAGCAAAACTGGACAACATTTTAATCAAATTTAAACGATGATTCATTCAAAACTTAATAACCTTTCAGGACTAATCAAAATTTTGTACATTTGAGCAACTAAATTTTTTTGATTTTTTTCGCCTGATAAAACGGCAAGGGGTTAGTTAGCCTTGCCAAATTTGAAGAAAAACAAAAAAAAATTATTCGCCTGAAATTGATTGAAATTGATTAACGTTGCTTAGAATATCACGTTGAAGAAGAAATTATGAGCAAATTGGTTATAGAAAGCGCGGACATCGACTTATAGCTGAAAATTGCTCAAAAGTTTGATCGTTGATTACAGCAAAACTGGACAACATTTTAATCAAATTTAAACGCTGATTCATTCAAAACTTAATAACCTTTCAGGACTAATCAAAATTTTGTACATTTGAGCAACTAAATTTTTTTGATTTTTTTCGCCTGATAAAACGGCAAGGGGTTAGTTAGCCTTGCCAAATTTGAAGAAAAACAAAAAAAAATTATTCGCCTGAAATTGATTGAAATTGATCAACGTTGCTTAGAATATCACGTTGAAGAAGAAATTATGAGCAAATTGGTTATAGAAAGCGCGGACATCGACTTATAGCTGAAAATTGCTCAAAAGTTTGATCGTTGATTACAGCAAAACTGGACAACATTTTAATCAAATTTAAACGCTGATTCATTCAAAACTTAATAACCTTTCAGGATTAATCAAAACTTTGTACATTTGAGCACCAACATTTTTTTGATTTTTTTCACCTGGAAAAACGGCAAGGGGTTAGCCTTGCCAAATTTGAAGAAAAACAAAAAAAATGTATTCGCCTGAAATTGATTGAAATTGATTAACGTTGCTTAGAATATCACGTTGAAGAAGAAATTATGAGCAAATTGGTTATAGAAAGCGCGGACATCGACTTATAGCTGAAAATTGCTCAAAAGTTTGATCGTTGATTACAGCAAAACTGGACAACATTTTAATCAAATTTAAACGCTGATTCATTCAAAACTTAATAACCTTTCAGGACTAATCAAAATTTTGTACATTTGAGCAACTAAATTTTTTTGATTTTTTTCACCTGGAAAAACGGCAAGGGGTTAGCCTTGCCAAATTTGAAGAAAAACAAAAAAAAAATATTCGCCTGAAATTGATTGAAATTGATTAACGTTGCTTAGAATATCACGTTGAAGAAGAAATTATGAGCAAATTGGTTATAGAAAGCGCGGACATCGACTTATAGCTGAAAATTGCTCAAAAGTTTGATCGTTGATTACAGCAAAACTGGACAACATTTTAATCAAATTTAAACGCTGATTCGTTCAAAACTTAATAACCTTTCAGGACTAATCAAAACTTTGTACATTTGAGCACCAATATTTTTATGATTTTTTTCACCTGGAAAAACGGCAAGGGGTTAGCCTTGCCAAATTTGAAGAAAAACAAAAAAAATTTATTCGCCTGAAATTGATTGAAATTGTTCAACGTTGCTTAGAATATCACGTTGAAGAAGAAATTATGAGCAAATTGGTTATAGAAAGCGCGGACATCGACTTATAGCTGAAAATTGCTCAAAAGTTTGATCGTTGATTACAGCAAAACTGGACAACATTTTAATCAAATTTAAACGCTGATTCATTCAAAACTTAATAACCTTTCAGGACTAATCAAAACTTTGTACATTTGAGCACCAATATTTTTATGATTTTTTTCACCTGGAAAAACGGCAAGGGGTTAGCCTTGCCAAATTTGAAGAAAAACAAAAACAATTTATTCGCGTGAAATTGATTGAAATTGTTCAACGTTGCTTAGAATATCACGTTGAAGAAGAAATTATGAGCAAATTGGTTATAGAAAGCGCGGACATCGACTTACAGCTGAAAATTGCTCAATAGTTTGATCGTTGATTACAGCAAAACTGGACAACATTTTAATCAAATTTAAACGGTGATTCATTCAAAACTTAATAACCTTTCAGGATTAATCAAAACTTTGTAAATTGATCAACGTTGCTTAGAATATCACGTTGAAGAAGAAATTATGAGCAAATTGGTTATAGAAAGCGCGGACATCGACTTACAGCTGAAAATTGCTCAATAGTTTGATCGTTGATTACAGCAAAACTGGACAACATTTTAATCAAATTTAAACGCTGATTCATTCAAAACTTAATAACCTTTCAGGATTAATCAAAACTTTGTACATTTGAGCAACTAAATTTTTTTGATTTTTTTCGCCTGATAAAATGGCAAGGGGTTAGCCTTGCCAAATTTGAAGAAAAACAAAAACAATTTATTCGCCTGAAATTGATTGAAATTGATCAACGTTGCTTAGAATATCACGTTGAAGAAGAAATTATGAGCAAATTGGTTATAGAAAGCGCGGACATCGACTTACAGCTGAAAATTGCTCAAAAGTTTGATCGTTGATTACAGCAAAACTGGACAACATTTTAATCAAATTTAAACGCTGATTCATTCAAAACTTAATAACCTTTCAGGACTAATCAAAATTTTGTACATTTGAGCAACTAAATTTTTTTGATTTTTTTCGCCTGATAAAAGTGAGCCTTGCCAAATTTGAAGAAAAACAAAAAAAAATTATTCGCCTGAAATTGATTGAAATTGATCAACGTTGCTTAGAATATCACGTTGAAGAAGAAATTATGAGCAAATTGGTTATAGAAAGCGCGGACATCGACTTACAGCTGAAAATTGCTCAAAAGTTTGATCGTTGATTACAGCAAAACTGGACAACATTTTAATCAAATTTAAACGCTGATTCATTCAAAACTTAATAACCTTACAGGATTAATCAAAATTTTGTACATTTGAGCAACTAAATTTTTTTGATTTTTTTCGCCTGATAAAATGGCAAGGGGTTAGCCTTGCCAAATTTGAAGAAAAACAAAAACAATTTATTCGCCTGAAATTGATTGAAATTGATCAACGTTGCTTAGAATATCACGTTGAAGAAGAAATTATGAGCAAATTGGTTATAGAAAGCGCGGACATCGACTTACAGCTGAAAATTGCTCAATAGTTTGATCGTTGATTACAGCAAAACTGGACAACATTTTAATCAAATTTAAACGCTGATTCATTCAAAACTTAATAACCTTTCTTCAGGATTAATCAAAACTTTGTACATTTGAGCACCAACATTTTTTTGATTTTTTTCAACTGGAAAAACGGCAAGGGGTTAGCCTTGCCAAATTTGAAGAAAAACAAAAAAAATGTATTCGCCTGAAATTGATTGAAATTGATCAACGTTGCTTAGAATATCACGTTGAAGAAGAAATTATGAGCAAATTGGTTATAGAAAGCGCGGACATCGACTTACAGCTGAAAATTGCTCAATAGTTTGATCGTTGATTACAGCAAAACTGGACAACATTTTAATCAAATTTAAACGCTGATTCATTCAAAACTTAATAACCTTTCTTCAGGATTAATCAAAACTTTGTACATTTGAGCACCAACATTTTTTTGATTTTTTTCACCTGGAAAAACGGCAAGGGGTTAGCCTTGCCAAATTTGAAGAAAAACAAAAAAAATTTATTCGCCTGAAATTGATTGAAATTGATCAACGTTGCTTAGAATATCACGTTGAAGAAGAAATTATGAGCAAATTGGTTATAGAAAGCGCGGACATCGACTTATAGCTGAAAATTGCTCAAAAGTTTGATCGTTGATTACAGCAAAACTGGACAACATTTTAATCCAATTTAAACGCTGATTCATTCAAAACTTAAAAACCTTACAGGATTAATCAAAATTTTGTACATTTGAGCAACTAAATTTTGTTGATTTTTTTCGCCTGATAAAACGGCAAGGGGTTAGCCTTGCCAAATTTGAAGAAAAACAAAAAAAATGATTCGCCTGAAATTGATTGAAATTGATCAACGTTGCTTAGAATATCACGTTGAAGAAGAAATTATGAGCAAATTGGTTATAGAAAGCGCGGATATCGACTTATAGCTGAAAATTGCTCAAAAGTTTGATCGTTGATTACAGCAAAACTGGACAACATTTTAATCAAATTTAAACGCTGATTCATTCAAAACTTAATAACCTTTCAGGATTAATCAAAATTTTGTACATTTGAGCAACTAAATTTTTTTGATCTTTTTCGCCTGATAAAACGGCAAGGGAGCCTTGCCAAATTTGAAGAAAACAAAAAAAATTTATTCTCCTGAAATTGATTGAAATTGTTCAACTTTGCTTAGAATATCACGTTGAAGAAGAAATTATGAGCAAATTGGTTATAGAAAGCGCGGACATCGACTTACAGCTGAAAATTGCTCAATAGTTTGATCGTTGATTACAGCAAAACTGGACAACATTTTAATCAAATTTAAACGCTGATTCATTCAAAACTTAATAACCTTTCAGGATTAATCAAAACTTTGTACATTTGAGCACCAACATTTTTATGATTTTTTTCACCTGGAAAAACGGCAAGGGGTTAGCCTTGCCAAATTTGAAGAAAAACAAAAAAAATTTATTCGCCTGAAATTGATTGAAATTGATCAACGTTGCTTAGAATATCACGTTGAAGAAGAAATTATGAGCAAATTGGTTATAGAAAGCGCGGACATCGACTTATAGCTGAAAATTGCTCAATAGTTTGATCGTTGATTACAGCAAAACTGGACAACATTTTAATCAAATTTAAACGGTGATTCATTCAAAACTTAATAACCTTACAGGATTAACCAAAATTTTGTACATTTGAGCAACTAAATTTTTTTGATTTTTTTCGCCTGATAAAACGGCAAGGGGTTAGCCTTGCCAAATTTGAAGAAAAACAAAAAAAATGATTCGCCTGAAATTGATTGAAATTGATCAACGTTGCTTAGAATATCACGTTGAAGAAGAAATTATGAGCAAATTGGTTATAGAAAGCGCGGACATCGACTTATAGCTGAAAATTGCTCAAAAGTTTGATCGTTGATTACAGCAAAACTGGACAACATTTTAATCAAATTTAAACGCTGATTCATTCAAAACTTAATAACCTTTCAGGATTAATCAAAACTTTGTACATTTGAGCACCAACATTTTTTTTGATTTTTTTCACCTGGAAAAACGGCAAGGGGTTAGCCTTGCCAAATTTGAAGAAAAACAAAAAAAATATATTCGCCTGAAATTGATTGAAATTGATTAACGTTGCTTAGAATATCACGTTGAAGAAGAAATTATGAGCAAATTGGTTATAGAAAGCGCGGACATCGACTTATAGCTGAAAATTGCTCAAAAGTTTGATCGTTGATTACAGCAAAACTGGACAACATTTTAATCAAATTTAAACGCTGATTCATTCAAAACTTAATAACCTTTCAGGACTAATCAAAATTTTGTACATTTGAGCAACTAAATTTTTTTGATTTTTTTCGCCTGATAAAACGGCAAGGGAGCCTTGCCAAATTTGAAGAAAAACAAAAAAAAATTATTCGCCTGAAATTGATTGAAATTGATCAACGTTGCTTAGAATATCACGTTGAAGAAGAAATTATGAGCAAATTGGTTATAGAAAGCGCGGACATCGACTTACAGCTGAAAATTGCTCAATAGTTTGATCGTTGATTACAGCAAAACTGGACAACATTTTAATCAAATTTAAACGCTGATTCATTCAAAACTTAATAACCTTACAGGATTAATCAAAATTTTGTACATTTGAGCAACTAAATTTTTTTGATTTTTTTCGCCTGATAAAATGGCAAGGGGTTAGCCTTGCCAAATTTGAAGAAAAACAAAAAAAATGTATTCGCCTGAAATTGATTGAAATTGATCAACGTTGCTTAGAATATCACGTTGAAGAAGAAATTATGAGCAAATTGGTTATAGAAAGCGCGGACATCGACTTACAGCTGAAAATTGCTCAATAGTTTGATCGTTGATTACAGCAAAACTGGACAACATTTTAATCAAATTTAAACGCTGATTCATTCAAAACTTAATAACCTTTCAGGATTAATCAAAACTTTGTACATTTGAGCACCAACATTTTTTTGATTTTTTTCACCTGGAAAAACGGCAAGGGGTTAGCCTTGCCAAATTTGAAGAAAAACAAAAAAAATGTATTCGCCTGAAATTGATTGAAATTGATCAACGTTGCTTAGAATATCACGTTGATGAAGAAATTATGAGCAAATTGGTTATAGAAAGCGCGGACATCGACTTATAGCTGAAAATTGCTCAAAAGTTTGATCGTTGATTACAGCAAAACTGGACAACATTTTAATCAAATTTAAACGCTGATTCATTCAAAACTTAATAACCTTTCAGGACTAATCAAAATTTTGTACATTTGAGCAACTAAATTTTTTTGATTTTTTTCGCCTGATAAAACGGCAAGGGAGCCTTGCCAAATTTGAAGAAAAACAAAAAAAAATTATTCGCCTGAAATTGATTGAAATTGATCAACGTTGCTTAGAATATCACGTTGAAGAAGAAATTATGAGCAAATTGGTTATAGAAAGCGCGGACATCGACTTACAGCTGAAAATTGCTCAATAGTTTGATCGTTGATTACAGCAAAACTGGACAACATTTTAATCAAATTTAAACGCTGATTCATTCAAAACTTAATAACCTTACAGGATTAATCAAAATTTTGTACATTTGAGCAACTAAATTTTTTTGATTTTTTTCGCCTGATAAAATGGCAAGGGGTTAGCCTTGCCAAATTTGAAGAAAAACAAAAAAAAATTATTCGCCTGAAATTGATTGAAATCGTTCATCGTTGCTTAGAATATCACGTTGAAGAAGAAATTATGAGCAAATTGGTTATAGAAAGCGCGGACATCGACTTATAGCTGAAAATTGCTCAAAAGTTTGATCGTTGATTACAGCAAAACTGGACAACATTTTAATCAAATTTAAACGCTGATTCATTCAAAACTTAATAACCTTTCAGGACTAATCAAAATTTTGTACATTTGAGCAACTAAATTTTTTTGATTTTTTTCGCCTGATAAAACGGCAAGGGAGCCTTGCCAAATTTGAAGAAAAACAAAAAAAAATTATTCGCCTGAAATTGATTGAAATTGATCAACGTTGCTTAGAATATCACGTTGAAGAAGAAATTATGAGCAAATTGGTTATAGAAAGCGCGGACATCGACTTACAGCTGAAAATTGCTCAATAGTTTGATCGTTGATTACAGCAAAACTGGACAACATTTTAATCAAATTTAAACGCTGATTCATTCAAAACTTAATAACCTTACAGAATTAATCAAAATTTTGTACATTTGAGCAACTAAATTTTTTTGATTTTTTTCGCCTGATAAAATGGCAAGGGGTTAGCCTTGCCAAATTTGAAGAAAAACAAAAAAAATGTATTCGCCTGAAATTGATTGAAATTGATCAACGTTGCTTAGAATATCACGTTGAAGAAGAAATTATGAGCAAATTGGTTATAGAAAGCGCGGACATCGACTTACAGCTGAAAATTGCTCAATAGTTTGATCGTTGATTACAGCAAAACTGGACAACATTTTAATCAAATTTAAACGCTGATTCATTCAAAACTTAATAACCTTTCAGGATTAATCAAAACTTTGTAAATTGATCAACGTTGCTTAGAATATCACGTTGAAGAAGAAATTATGAGCAAATTGGTTATAGAAAGCGCGGACATCGACTTACAGCTGAAAATTGCTCAATAGTTTGATCGTTGATTACAGCAAAACTGGACAACATTTTAATCAAATTTAAACGCTGATTCATTCAAAACTTAATAACCTTTCAGGATTAATCAAAACTTTGTACATTTGAGCACCAACATTTTTTTGATTTTTTTCACCTGGAAAAACGGCAAGGGCCTTGCCAAATTTGAAGAAAAACAAAAAAAATGTATTCGCCTGAAATTGATTGAAATTGATTAACGTTGCTTAGAATATCACGTTGAAGAAGAAATTATGAGCAAATTGGTTATAGAAATCGCTGACATCGACTTATAGCTGAAAATTGCTCAAAAGTTTGATCGTTGATTACAGCAAAACTGGACAACATTTTAATCAAATTTAAACGCTGATTCATTCAAAACTTAATAACCTTTCAGGACTAATCAAAACTTTGTACATTTGAGCACCAATATTTTTATGATATTTTTCACCTGGAAAAACGGCAAGGGGTTAGCCTTGCCAAATTTGAAGAAAAACAAAAAAAATGTATTCGCCTGAAATTGATTGAAATTGATCAACGTTGCTTAGAATATCACGTTGAAGAAGAAATTATGAGCAAATTGGTTATAGAAAGCGCGGACATCGACTTACAGCTGAAAATTGCTCAATAGTTTGATCGTTGATTACAGCAAAACTGGACAACATTTTAATCAAATTTAAACGCTGATTCATTCAAAACTTAATAACCTTTCAGGATTAATCAAAACTTTGTACATTTGAGCACCAACATTTTTTTGATTTTTTTCACCTGGAAAAACGGCAAGGGGTTAGCCTTGCCAAATTTGAAGAAAAACAAAAAAAATGTATTCGCCTGAAATTGATTGAAATTGATCAACGTTGCTTAGAATATCACGTTGAAGAAGAAATTATGAGCAAATTGGTTATAGAAAGCGCGGACATCGACTTATAGCAGAAAATTGCTCAAAAGTTTGATCGTTGATTACAGCAAAACTGGACAACATTTTAATCAAATTTAAACGCTGATTCATTCAAAACTTAATAACCTTACAGGATTAATCAAAATTTTGTACATTTGAGCAACTAAATTTTTTTGATTTTTTTCGCCTGATAAAACGGCAAGGGGTTAGCCTTGCCAAATTTGAAGAAAAACAAAAAAATGATTCGCCTGAAACTGATTGAAATTGTTCAACTTTGCTTAGAATATCACGTTGAAGAAGAAATTATGAGCAAATTGGTTATAGAAAGCACGGACATTGACTTACAGCTGAAAATTGCTCAAAAGTTTGATCGTTGATTACAGCAAAACTGGACAACATTTTAATCAAATTTAAACGCTGATTCATTCAAAACTTAATAACCTTTCAGGATTAATCAAAACTTTGTACATTTGAGCACCAACATTTTTTTGATTTTTTTCACCTGGAAAAACGGCAAGGGGTTAGCCTTGCCAAATTTGAAGCAAAACAAAAAAAAATTATTCGCCTGAAATTGATTGAAATTGTTCAACGTTGCTTAGAATATCACGTTGAAGAAGAAATTATGAGCAAATTGGTTATAGAAAGCGCGGACATCGACTTATAGCTGAAAATTGCTCAAAAGTTTGACAACATTTTAATCAAATTTAAACGCTGATTCATTCAAAACTTAATAACCTTTCAGGATTAATCAAAACTTTGTACATTTGAGCACCAACATTTTTTTGATTTTTTTCACCTGGAAAAACGGCAAGGGGTTAGCCTTGCCAAATTTGAAGAAAAACAAAAAAAAATTATTCTCCTGAAATTGATTGAAATCGTTCAACGTTGCTTAGAATATCACGTTGAAGAAGAAATTATGAGCAAATTGGTTATAGAAAGCGCGGACATCGACTTATAGCTGAAAATTGCTCAAAAGTTTGACAACATTTTAATCAAATTTAAACGCTGATTCATTCAAAACTTAATAACCTTTCAGGATTAATCAAAACTTTGTACATTTGAGCACCAACATTTTTTTGATTTTTTTCACCTGGAAAAACGGCAAGGGGTTAGCCTTGCCAAATTTGAAGAAAAACAAAAAAAAATTATTCTCCTGAAATTGATTGAAATTGATCAACGTTGCTTAGAATATCACGTTGAAGAAGAAATTATGAGCAAATTGGTTATAGAAAGCGCGGACATCGACTTATAGCTGAAAATTGCTCAAAAGTTTGATCGTTGATTACAGCAAAACTGGACAACATTTTAATCAAATTTAAACGCTGATTCATTCAAAACTTAATAACCTTTCAGGACTAATCAAAATTTTGTACATTTTGCCAAATTTGAAGAAAAACAAAAAAAATGTATTCGCCTGAAATTGATTGAAATTGATCAACGTTGCTTAGAATATCACGTTGAAGAAGAAATTATGAGCAAATTGGTTATAGAAAGCGCGGACATCGACTTACAGCTGAAAATTGCTCAAAAGTTTGATCGTTGATTACAGCAAAACTGGACAACATTTTAATCAAATTTAAACGCTGATTCATTCAAAACTTAATAACCTTACAGGATTAATCAAAATTTTGTACATTTGAGCAACTAAATTTTTTTGATTTTTCTCGCCTGATAAAATGGCAAGGGGTTAGCCTTGCCAAATTTGAAGAAAAACAAAAAAAATTTATTCGCCTGAAATTGATTGAAATTGATTAACGTTGCTTAGAATATCACGTTGAAGAAGAAATTATGAGCAAATTGGTTATAGAAAGCGCGGACATCGACTTATAGCTGAAAATTGCTCAAAATTTTGATCGTTGATTACAGCAAAACTGGACAACATTTTAATCAAATTTAAACGCTGATTCATTCAAAACTTAATAACCTTTCAGGATTAATCAAAACTTTGTACATTTGAGCACCAACATTTTTTTGATTTTTTTCACCTGGAAAAACGGCAAGGGGTTAGCCTTGCCAAATTTGAAGAAAAACAAAAAAAATGTATTCGCCTGAAATTGATTGAAATTGATCAACGTTGCTTAGAATATCACGTTGAAGAAGAAATTATGAGCAAATTGGTTATAGAAAGCGCGGACATCGACTTATAGCTGAAAATTGCTCAAAAGTTTGATCGTTGATTACAGCAAAACTGGACAACATTTTAATCAAATTTAAACGGTGATTCATTCAAAACTTAATAACCTTACAGGATTAATCAAAATTTTGTACATTTGAGCAACTAAATTTTTTTGATTTTTTTCGCCTGATAAAACGGCAAGGGGTTAGCCTTGCCAAATTTGAAGAAAAACAAAAAAAATGATTCGCCTGAAATTGATTGAAATTGTTCAACGTTGCTTAGAATATCACGTTGAAGAAGAAATTATGAGCAAATTGGTTATAGAAAGCGCGGACATCGACTTATAGCTGAAAATTGCTCAAAAGTTTGATCGTTGATTACAGCAAAACTGGACAACATTTTAATCAAATTTAAACGCTGATTCATTCAAAACTTAATAACCTTTCAGGACTAATCAAAATTTTGTACATTTGAGCAACTAAACTTTTTTGATTTTTTTCGCCTGATAAAACGGCAAGGGAGCCTTGCCAAATTTGAAGAAAAACAAAAAAAATTTATTCTCCTGAAATTGATTGAAATTGATTAACGTTGCTTAGAATATCACGTTGAAGAAGAAATTATGAGCAAATTGGTTATAGAAAGCGCGGACATCGACTTATAGCTGAAAATTGCTCAATAGTTTGATCGTTGATTACAGCAAAACTGGACAACATTTTAATCAAATTTAAACGCTGATTCATTCAAAACTTAATAACCTTTCAGGATTAATCAAAACTTTGTACATTTGAGCACCAACATTTTTTTGATTTTTTTCACCTGGAAAAACGGCAAGGGGTTAGCCTTGCCAAATTTGAAGAAAAACAAAAAAAATGTATTCGCCTGAAATTGATTGAAATTGATCAACGTTGCTTAGAATATCACGTTGAAGAAGAAATTATGAGCAAATTGGTTATAGAAAGCACGGACATCGACTTACAGCTGAAAATTGCTCAATAGTTTGATCGTTGATTACAGCAAAACTGGACAACATTTTAATCAAATTTAAACGCTGATTCATTCAAAACTTAATAACCTTTCAGGACTAATCAAAATTTTGTACATTTGAGCAACTAAATTTTTTTGATTTTTTTCGCCTGATAAAACGGCAAGGGAGCCTTGCCAAATTTGAAGAAAAACAAAAAAAATTTATTCGCCTGAAATTGATTGAAATTGATTAACGTTGCTTAGAATATCACGTTGAAGAAGAAATTATGAGCAAATTGGTTATAGAAAGCGCGGACATCGACTTATAGCTGAAAATTGCTCAAAATTTTGATCGTTGATTACAGCAAAACTGGACAACATTTTAATCAAATTTAAACGCTGATTCATTCAAAACTTAATAACCTTTCAGGACTAATCAAAACTTTGTAAATTGATCAACGTTGCTTAGAATATCACGTTGAAGAAGAAATTATGAGCAAATTGGTTATAGAAAGCGCGGACATCGACTTACAGCTGAAAATTGCTCAATAGTTTGATCGTTGATTACAGCAAAACTGGACAACATTTTAATCAAATTTAAACGCTGATTCATTCAAAACTTAATAACCTTTCAGGATTAATCAAAACTTTGTACATTTGAGCACCAACATTTTTTTGATTTTTTTCACCTGGAAAAACGGCAAGGGGTTAGCCTTGCCAAATTTGAAGAAAAACAAAAAAAATTTATTCGCCTGAAATTGATTGAAATTGATCAACGTTGCTTAGAATATCACGTTGAAGAAGAAATTATGAGCAAATTGGTTATAGAAAGCACGGACATCGACTTACAGCTGAAAATTGCTCAATAGTTTGATCGTTGATTACAGCAAAACTGGACAACATTTTAATCAAATTTAAACGCTGATTCATTCAAAACTTAATAACCTTTCACGACTAATCAAAACTTTGTACATTTGAGCACCAACATTTTTATGATTTTGTTCACCTGGAAAAACGGCAAGGGGTTAGCCTTGCCAAATTTGAAGAAAAACAAAAAAAAATTATTCGCCTGAAATTGATTGAAATTGATCAACGTTGCTTAGAATATCACGTTGAAGAAGAAATTATGAGCAAATTGGTTATAGAAAGCACGGACATCGACTTACAGCTGAAAATTGCTCAATAGTTTGATCGTTGATTACAGCAAAACTGGACAACATTTTAATCAAATTTAAACGCTGATTCATTCAAAACTTAATAACCTTTCAGGATTAATCAAAACTTTGTACATTTGAGCACCAACATTTTTTTGATTTTTTTCACCTGGAAAAACGGCAAGGGGTTAGCCTTGCCAAATTTGAAGAAAAACAAAAAAAATGTATTCGCCTGAAATTGATTGAAATTGTTCAACGTTGCTTAGAATATCACGTTGAAGAAGAAATTATGAGCAAATTGGTTATAGAAAGCGCGGACATCGACTTATAGCTGAAAATTGCTCAAAATTTTGATCGTTGATTACAGCAAAACTGGACAACATTTTAATCAAATTTAAACGCTGATTCATTCAAAACTTAATAACCTTTCAGGACTAATCAAAACTTTGTAAATTGATCAACGTTGCTTAGAATATCACGTTGAAGAAGAAATTATGAGCAAATTGGTTATAGAAAGCGCGGACATCGACTTACAGCTGAAAATTGCTCAATAGTTTGATCGTTGATTACAGCAAAACTGGACAACATTTTAATCAAATTTAAACGCTGATTCATTCAAAACTTAATAACCTTTCAGGATTAATCAAAACTTTGTACATTTGAGCACCAACATTTTTTTGATTTTTTTCACCTGGAAAAACGGCAAGGGGTTAGCCTTGCCAAATTTGAAGAAAAACAAAAAAAATGTATTCGCCTGAAATTGATTGAAATTGATTAACGTTGCTTAGAATATCACGTTGAAGAAGAAATTATGAGCAAATTGGTTATAGAAAGCGCGGACATCGACTTATAGCTGAAAATTGCTCAAAATTTTGATCGTTGATTACAGCAAAACTGGACAACATTTTAATCAAATTTAAACGCTGATTCATTCAAAACTTAATAACCTTTCAGGACTAATCAAAACTTTGTAAATTGATCAACGTTGCTTAGAATATCACGTTGAAGAAGAAATTATGAGCAAATTGGTTATAGAAAGCGCGGACATCGACTTACAGCTGAAAATTGCTCAATAGTTTGATCGTTGATTACAGCAAAACTGGACAACATTTTAATCAAATTTAAACGCTGATTCATTCAAAACTTAATAACCTTTCAGGATTAATCAAAACTTTGTACATTTGAGCACCAACATTTTTTTGATTTTTTTCACCTGGAAAAACGGCAAGGGGTTAGCCTTGCCAAATTTGAAGAAAAACAAAAAAAATGTATTCGCCTGAAATTGATTGAAATTGATCAACGTTGCTTAGAATATCACGTTGAAGAAGAAATTATGAGCAAATTGGTTATAGAAAGCACGGACATCGACTTACAGCTGAAAATTGCTCAATAGTTTGATCGTTGATTACAGCAAAACTGGACAACATTTTAATCAAATTTAAACGGTGATTCATTCAAAACTTAATAACCTTTCACGACTAATCAAAACTTTGTAAATTGATCAACGTTGCTTAGAATATCACGTTGAAGAAGAAATTATGAGCAAATTGGTTATAGAAAGCGCGGACATCGACTTACAGCTGAAAATTGCTCAATAGTTTGATCGTTGATTACAGCAAAACTGGACAACATTTTAATCAAATTTAAACGCTGATTCATTCAAAACTTAATAACCTTTCAGGATTAATCAAAACTTTGTACATTTGAGCACCAACATTTTTTTGATTTTTTTCACCTGGAAAAACGGCAAGGGGTTAGCCTTGCCAAATTTGAAGAAAAACAAAAAAAATGTATTCGCCTGAAATTGATTGAAATTGATCAACGTTGCTTAGAATATCACGTTGAAGAAGAAATTATGAGCAAATTGGTTATAGAAAGCACGGACATCGACTTACAGCTGAAAATTGCTCAATAGTTTGATCGTTGATTACAGCAAAACTGGACAACATTTTAATCAAATTTAAACGCTGATTCATTCAAAACTTAATAACCTTTCACGACTAATCAAAACTTTGTACATTTGAGCACCAACATTTTTATGATTTTGTTCACCTGGAAAAACGGCAAGGGGTTAGCCTTGCCAAATTTGAAGAAAAACAAAAAAAAATTATTCGCCTGAAATTGATTGAAATTGTTCAACGTTGCTTAGAATATCACGTTGAAGAAGAAATTATGAGCAAATTGGTTATAGAAAGCGCGGACATCGACTTACAGCTGAAAATTGCTCAATAGTTTGATCGTTGATTACAGCAAAACTGGACAACATTTTAATCAAATTTAAACGCTGATTCATTCAAAACTTAATAACCTTTCAGGATTAATCAAAACTTTGTAAATTGATCAACGTTGCTTAGAATATCACGTTGAAGAAGAAATTATGAGCAAATTGGTTATAGAAAGCGCGGACATCGACTTACAGCTGAAAATTGCTCAATAGTTTGATCGTTGATTACAGCAAAACTGGACAATATTTTAATCAAATTTAAACGCTGATTCATTCAAAACTTAATAACCTTTCAGGATTAATCAAAACTTTGTACATTTGAGCACCAACATTTTTTTGGTTTTTTTCACCTGGAAAAACGGCGAGGGGTTAGCCTTGCCAAATTTGAAGAAAAACAAAAAAAAATTATTCGCCTGAAATTGATTGAAATTGATCAACATTGCTTAGAATATCACGTTGAAGAAGAAATTATGAGCAAATTGGTTATAGAAAGCGCGGACATCGACTTATAGCTGGAAATTGCTCAAAAGTTTGATCGTTGATTACAGCAAAACTGGACAACATTTTAATCAAATTTAAACGCTGATTCATTCAAAACTTAATAACCTTTCAGGATTAATCAAAATTTTGTACATTTGAGCAACTAAATTTTTTTGATTTTTTTCGCCTGATAAAACGGCAAGGGGTTAGCCTTGCCAAATTTGAAGAAAACAAAAAAAATTTATTCACCTGAAATTGATTGAAATTGTTCAACGTTGCTTAGAATATCACGTTGAAGAAGAAATTATGAGCAAATTGGTTATAGAAAGCGCGGACATCGACTTACAGCTGAAAATTGCTCAAAAGTTTGATCGTTGATTACAGCAAAACTGGACAACATTTTAATCAAATTTAAACGCTGATTCATTCAAAACTTAATAACCTTTCAGGATTAATCAAAACTTTGTACATTTGAGCACCAACATTTTTATGATTTTTTTCACCTGGAAAAACGGCAAGGGGTTAGCCTTGCCAAATTTGAAGAAAAACAAAAAAAAATTATTCGCCTGAAATTGATTGAAATTGTTCAACGTTGCTTAGAATATCACGTTGAAGAAGAAATTATGAGCAAATTGGTTATAGAAAGCACGGACATCGACTTACAGCTGAAAATTGCTCAATAGTTTGATCGTTGATTACAGCAAAACTGGACAACATTTTAATCAAATTTAAACGCTGATTCATTCAAAACTTAATAACCTTTCACGACTAATCAAAACTTTGTACATTTGAGCACCAACATTTTTATGATTTTTTTCACCTGGAAAAACGGCAAGGGGTTAGCCTTGCCAAATTTGAAGAAAAACAAAAAAAAATTATTCGCCTGAAATTGATTGAAATTGTTCAACGTTGCTTAGAATATCACGTTGAAGAAGAAATTATGAGCAAATTGGTTATAGAAAGCGCGGACATCGACTTACAGCTGAAAATTGCTCAAAAGTTTGATCGTTGATTACAGCAAAACTGGACAACATTTTAATCAAATTTAAACGCTGATTCATTCAAAACTTAATAACCTTACAGGATTAATCAAAATTTTGTACATTTGAGCAAATAAATTTTTTTGATTTTTTTCGCCTGATAAAATGGCAAGGGGTTAGCCTTGCCAAATTTGAAGAAAAACAAAAAAAATGTATTCGCCTGAAATTGATTGAAATTGATCAACGTTGCTTAGAATATCACGTTGAAGAAGAAATTATGAGCAAATTGGTTATAGAAAGCGCGGACATCGACTTACAGCTGAAAATTGCTCAATAGTTTGATCGTTGATTACAGCAAAACTGGACAACATTTTAATCAAATTTAAACGCTGATTCATTCAAAACTTAATAACCTTACAGGATTAATCAAAATTTTGTACATTTGAGCAAATAAATTTTTTTGATTTTTTTCGCCTGATAAAATGGCAAGGGGTTAGCCTTGCCAAATTTGAAGAAAAACAAAAAAAAATTATTCGCCTGAAATTGATTGAAATTGTTCAACGTTGCTTAGAATATCACGTTGAAGAAGAAATTATGAGCAAATTGGTTATAGAAAGCGCGGACATCGACTTACAGCTGAAAATTGCTCAATAGTTTGATCGTTGATTACAGCAAAACTGGACAACATTTTAATCAAATTTAAACGCTGATTCATTCAAAACTTAATAACCTTTCACGACTAATCAAAATTTTGTACATTTGAGCACCAACATTTTTATGATTTTTTTCACCTGGAAAAACGGCAAGGGGTTAGCCTTGCCAAATTTGAAGAAAAACAAAAAAAAATTATTCGCCTGAAATTGATTGAAATTGTTCAACGTTGCTTAGAATATCACATTGAAGAAGAAATTATGAGCAAATTGGTTATAGAAAGCGCGGACATCGACTTACAGCTGAAAATTGCTCAAAAGTTTGATCGTTGATTACAGCAAAACTGGACAACATTTTAATCAAATTTAAACGCTGATTCATTCAAAACTTAATAACCTTTCAGGATTAATCAAAACTTTGTACATTTGAGCACCAACATTTTTATGATTTTTTTCACCTGGAAAAACGGCAAGGGGTTAGCCTTGCCAAATTTGAAGAAAAACAAAAAAGAAATTATTCGCCTGAAATTGATTGAAATTGATAAACGTTGCTTAGAATATCACGTTGAAGAAGAAATTATGAGCAAATTGGTTATAGAAAGCGCGGACATCGACTTACAGCTGAAAATTGCTCAATAGTTTGATCGTTGATTACAGCAAAACTGGACAACATTTTAATCAAATTTAAACGCTGATTCATTCAAAACTTAATAACCTTTCAGGATTAATCAAAACTTTGTAAATTGATCAACGTTGCTTAGAATATCACGTTGAAGAAGAAATTATGAGCAAATTGGTTATAGAAAGCGCGGACATCGACTTACAGCTGAAAATTGCTCAATAGTTTGATCGTTGATTACAGCAAAACTGGACAATATTTTAATCAAATTTAAACGCTGATTCATTCAAAACTTAATAACCTTTCAGGATTAATCAAAACTTTGTACATTTGAGCACCAACTTTTTTTTGATTTTTTTCACCTGGAAAAACGGCAAGGGGTTAGCCTTGCCAAATTTGAAGAAAAACAAAAAAAATTTATTCGCGTGAAATTGATTGAAATTGTTCAACGTTGCTTAGAATATCACGTTGAAGAAGAAATTATGAGCAAATTGGTTATAGAAAGCGCGGACATCGACTTACAGCTGAAAATTGCTCAATAGTTTGATCGTTGATTACAGCAAAACTGGACAACATTTTAATCAAATTTAAACGCTGATTCATTCAAAACTTAATAACCTTTCAGGATTAATCAAAACTTTGTACATTTGAGCACCAACATTTTTTTGATTTTTTTCACCTGGAAAAACGGCAAGGGGTTAGCCTTGCCAAATTTGAAGAAAAACAAAAAAAATGTATTCGCCTGAAATTGATTGAAATTGTTCAACGTTGCTTAGAATATCACGTTGAAGAAGAAATTATGAGCAAATTGGTTATAGAAAGCGCGGACATCGACTTACAGCTGAAAATTGCTCAATAGTTTGATCGTTGATTACAGCAAAACTGGACAACATTTTAATCAAATTTAAACGCTGATTCATTCAAAACTGAATAACCTTTCAGGATTAATCAAAACTTTGTACATTTGAGCACCAACATTTTTATGATTTTTTTCACCTGGAAAAACGGCAAGGGGTTAGCCTTGCCAAATTTGAAGAAAAACAAAAAAAAATTATTCGCCTGAAATTGATTGAAATTGTTCAACGTTGCTTAGAATATCACGTTGAAGAAGAAATTATGAGCAAATTGGTTATAGAAAGCGCGGACATCGACTTACAGCTGAAAATTGCTCAATAGTTTGATCGTTGATTACAGCAAAACTGGACAACATTTTAATCAAATTTAAACGCTGATTCATTCAAAACTTAATAACCTTTCACGACTAATCAAAATTTTGTACATTTGAGCACCAACATTTTTATGATTTTTTTCACCTGGAAAAACGGCAAGGGGTTAGCCTTGCCAAATTTGAAGAAAACAAAAAAAAATTATTCGCCTGAAATTGATTGAAATTGTTCAACGTTGCTTAGAATATCACGTTGAAGAAGAAATTATGAGCAAATTGGTTATAGAAAGCGCGGACATCGACTTACAGCTGAAAATTGCTCAAAAGTTTGATCGTTGATTACAGCAAAACTGGACAACATTTTAATCAAATTTAAACGCTGATTCATTCAAAACTTAATAACCTTTCAGGATTAATCAAAACTTTGTACATTTGAGCACCAACATTTTTATGATTTTTTTCACCTGGAAAAACGGCAAGGGGTTAGCCTTGCCAAATTTGAAGAAAAACAAAAAAAATTTATTCGCCTGAAATTGATTGAAATTGACCAACGTTGCTTAGAATATCACGTTGAAGAAGAAATTATGAGCAAATTGGTTATAGAAAGCGCGGACATCGACTTACAGCTGAAAATTGCTCAATAGTTTGATCGTTGATTACAGCAAAACTGGACAACATTTTAATCAAATTTAAACGCTGATTCATTCAATACTTAATAACCTTTCAGGATTAATCAAAACTTTGTACATTTGAGCACCAACATTTTTATGATTTTTTTCACCTGGAAAAACGGCAAGGGGTTAGCCTTGCCAAATTTGAAGAAAAACAAAAAAAATGTATTCGCCTGAAATTGATTGAAATTGATCAACGTTGCTTAGAATATCACGTTGAAGAAGAAATTATGAGCAAATTGGTTATAGAAAGCGCGGACATCGACTTACAGCTGAAAATTGCTCAATAGTTTGATCGTTGATTACAGCAAAACTGGACAACATTTTAATCAAATTTAAACGCTGATTCATTCAAAACTTAATAACCTTTCAGGATTAATCAAAACTTTGTACATTTGAGCACCAACATTTTTATGATTTTTTTCACCTGGAAAAACGGCAAGGGGTTAGCCTTGCCAAATTTGAAGAAAAACAAAAAAAATGTATTCGCCTGAAATTGATTGAAATTGATCAACGTTGCTTAGAATATCACGTTGAAGAAGAAATTATGAGCAAATTGGTTATAGAAAGCGCGGACATCGACTTACAGCTGAAAATTGCTCAATAGTTTGATCGTTGATTACAGCAAAACTGGACAACATTTTAATCAAATTTAAACGCTGATTCATTCAAAACTTAATAACCTTTCAGGATTAATCAAAACTTTGTACATTTGAGCACCAACATTTTTATGATTTTTATCACCTGGAAAAACGGCAAGTGGTTAGCCTTGCCAAATTTGAAGAAAAACAAAAAAATTTATTCGCCTGAAATTGATTGAAATTGATCAACGTTGCTTAGAATATCACGTTGAAGAAGAAATTATGAGCAAATTGGTTATAGAAAGCGCGGACATCGACTTACAGCTGAAAATTGCTCAATAGTTTGATCGTTGATTACAGCAAAACTGGACAATATTTTAATAAAATTTAAACGCTGATTCATTCAAAACTTAATAACATTTCAGGATTAATCAAAACTTTGTACATTTGAGCACCAACATTTTTATGATTTTTTTCACCTGGAAAAACGGCAAGGGGTTAGCCTTGCCAAATTTGAAGAAAAACAAAAAAAAATTATTCGCCTGAAATTGATTGAAATTGATCAACGTTGCTTAGAATATCACGTTGAAGAAGAAATTATGAGCAAATTGGTTATAGAAAGCGCGGACATCGACTTACAGCTGAAAATTGCTCAATAGTTTGATCGTTGATTACAGCAAAACTGGACAACATTTTAATCAAATTTAAACGCTGATTCATTCAAAACTTAATAACCTTTCAGGATTAATCAAAACTTTGTAAATTGATCAACGTTGCTTAGAATATCACGTTGAAGAAGAAAATATGAGCAAATTGGTTATAGAAAGCGCGGACATCGACTTACAGCTGAAAATTGCTCAAAAGTTTGATCGTTGATTACAGCAAAACTGGACAACATTTTAATCAAATTTAAACGCTGATTCATTCAAAACTTAATAACCTTTCAGGATTAATCAAAACTTTGTACATTTGAGCACCAACATTTTTATGATTTTTTTCACCTGGAAAAACGGCAAGGGGTTAGCCTTGCCAAATTTGAAGAAAAACAAAAAAAATGTATTCGCCTGAAATTGATTGAAATTGATAAACGTTGCTTAGAATATCACGTTGAAGAAGAAATTATGAGCAAATTGGTTATAGAAAGCGCGGACATCGACTTACAGCTGAAAATTGCTCAATAGTTTGATCGTTGATTACAGCAAAACTGGACAACATTTTAATCAAATTTAAACGCTGATTCATTCAAAACTTAATAACCTTTCAGGATTAATCAAAACTTTGTACATTTGAGCACCAACATTTTTATGATTTTTTTCACCTGGAAAAACGGCAAGGGGTTGTTAGCCTTGCCAAATTTGAAGAAAAACAAAAAAAAATTATTCGCCTGAAATTGATTGAAATTGATCAACGTTGCTTAGAATATCACGTTGAAGAAGAAATTATGAGCAAATTGGTTATAGAAAGCGCGGACATCGACTTACAGCTGAAAATTACTCAATAGTTTGATCGTTGATTACAGCAAAACTGGATAACATTTTAATAAAATTTAAACGCTGATTCATTCAAAACTTAATAACCTTTCAGGACTAATCAAAACTTTGTACATTTGAGCACCAACATTTTTATGATTTTTTTCACCTGGAAAAACGGCAAGGGGTTAGTTAGCCTTGCCAAATTTGAAGAAAAACAAAAAAAATTTATTCGCCTGAAATTGATTGAAATTGATCAACGTTGCTTAGAATATCACGTTGAAGAAGAAATTATGAGCAAATTGGTTATAGAAAGCGCGGAAATCGACTTACAGCTGAAAATTGCTCAAAAGTTTGATCGTTGATTACAGCAAAACTGGACAACATTTTAATCAAATTTAAACGCTGATTCATTCAAAACTTAATAACCTTTCAGGACTAATCAAAACTTTGTACATTTGAGCACCAACATTTTTATGATTTTTTTCACCTGGAAAAACGGCAAGGGGTTAGCCTTGCCAAATTTGAAGAAAAACAAAAACAATTTATTCGCCTGAAATTGATTGAAATTGATCAACGTTGCTTAGAATATCACGTTGAAGAAGAAATTATGAGCAAATTGGTTATAGAAAGCGCGGACATCGACTTACAGCTGAAAATTGCTCAATAGTTTGATCGTTGATTACAGCAAAACTGGACAACATTTTAATCAAATTTAAACGCTGATTCATTCAAAACTTAATAACCCTTTCAGGACTAATCAAAACTTTGTACATTTGAGCACCAACATTTTTATGATTTTTTTCACCTGGAAAAACGGCAAGGGGTTAGCCTTGCCAAATTTGAAGAAAAACAAAAAAAATTTATTCGCCTGAAATTGATTGAAATTGATCAACGTTGCTTAGAATATCACGTTGAAGAAGAAATTATGAGCAAATTGGTTATAGAAAGCGCGGACATCGACTTACAGCTGAAAATTGCTCAAAAGTTTGATCGTTGATTACAGCAAAACTGGACAACATTTTAATCAAATTTAAACGCTGATTCATTCAAAACTTAATAACCTTTCAGGACTAATCAAAACTTTGTACATTTGAGCACCAACATTTTTATATTTTTTTTTCACCTGGAAAAACGGCAAGGGGTTAGCCTTGCCAAATTTGAAGAAAAACAAAAAAAATTTATTCGCCTGAAATTGATTGAAATTGATCAACGTTGCTTAGAATATCACGTTGAAGAAGAAATTATGAGCAAATTGGTTATAGAAAGCGCGGACATCGACTTACAGCTGAAAATTGCTCAAAAGTTTGATCGTTGATTACAGCAAAACTGGACAACATTTTAATCAAATTTAAACGCTGATTCATTCAAAACTTAATAACCTTTCAGGACTAATCAAAACTTTGTACATTTGAGCACCAACATTTTTATGATTTTTTTCACCTGGAAAAACGGCAAGGGGTTAGCCTTGCCAAATTTGAAGAAAAACAAAAACAATTTATTCGCCTGAAATTGATTGAAATTGATCAACGTTGCTTAGAATATCACGTTGAAGAAGAAATTATGAGCAAATTGGTTATAGAAAGCGCGGAAATCGACTTACAGCTGAAAATTGCTCAAAAGTTTGATCGTTGATTACAGCAAAACTGGACAACATTTTAATCAAATTTAAACGCTGATTCATTCAAAACTTAATAACCTTTCAGGACTAATCAAAACTTTGTACATTTGAGCACCAACATTTTTATGATTTTTTTCACCTGGAAAAACGGCAAGGGGTTAGCCTTGCCAAATTTGAAGAAAAACAAAAACAATTTATTCGCCTGAAATTGATTGAAATTGATCAACGTTGCTTAGAATATCACGTTGAAGAAGAAATTATGAGCAAATTGGTTATAGAAAGCGCGGACATCGACTTACAGCTGAAAATTGCTCAAAAGTTTGATCGTTGATTACAGCAAAACTGGACAACATTTTAATCAAATTTAAACGCTGATTCATTCAAAACTTAATAACCTTTCAGGACTAATCAAAACTTTGTACATTTGAGCACCAACATTTTTATGATTTTTTTCACCTGGAAAAACGGCAAGGGGTTAGCCTTGCCAAATTTGAAGAAAAACAAAAAAATTTATTCGCCTGAAATTGATTGAAATTGATCAACGTTGCTTAGAATATCACGTTGAAGAAGAAATTATGAGCAAATTGGTTATAGAAAGCGCGGACATCGACTTACAGCTGAAAATTGCTCAATAGTTTGATCGTTGATTACAGCAAAACTGGACAACATTTTAATCAAATTTAAACGCTGATTCATTCAAAACTTAATAACCTTTCAGGATTAATCAAAACTTTGTAAATTGATCAACGTTGCTTAGAATATCACGTTGAAGAAGAAATTATGAGCAAATTGGTTATAGAAAGCGCGGACATCGACTTACAGCTGAAAATTGCTCAATAGTTTGATCGTTGATTACAGCAAAACTGGACAATATTTTAATCAAATTTAAACGCTGATTCATTCAAAACTTAATAACCTTTCAGGATTAATCAAAACTTTGTACATTTGAGCACCAACATTTTTATGATTTTTTTCACCTGGAAAAACGGCAAGGGGTTAGCCTTGCCAAATTTGAAGAAAAACAAAAAAAATTTATTCGCGTGAAATTGATTGAAATTGTTCAACGTTGCTTAGAATATCACGTTGAAGAAGAAATTATGAGCAAATTGGTTATAGAAAGCGCGGACATCGACTTACAGCTGAAAATTGCTCAATAGTTTGATCGTTGATTACAGCAAAACTGGACAACATTTTAATCAAATTTAAACGCTGATTCATTCAAAACTTAATAACCTTTCAGGACTAATCAAAACTTTGTACATTTGAGCACCAACATTTTTATGATTTTTTTCACCTGGAAAAACGGCAAGGGGTTAGCCTTGCCAAATTTGAAGAAAAACAAAAAAATTTATTCGCCTGAAATTGATTGAAATTGATCAACGTTGCTTAGAATATCACGTTGAAGAAGAAATTATGAGCAAATTGGTTATAGAAAGCGCGGACATCGACTTACAGCTGAAAATTGCTCAATAGTTTGATCGTTGATTACAGCAAAACTGGACAACATTTTAATCAAATTTAAACGCTGATTCATTCAAAACTTAATAACCTTTCAGGATTAATCAAAACTTTGTAAATTGATCAACGTTGCTTAGAATATCACGTTGAAGAAGAAATTATGAGCAAATTGGTTATAGAAAGCGCGGACATCGACTTACAGCTGAAAATTGCTCAATAGTTTGATCGTTGATTACAGCAAAACTGGACAATATTTTAATCAAATTTAAACGCTGATTCATTCAAAACTTAATAACCTTTCAGGATTAATCAAAACTTTGTACATTTGAGCACCAACATTTTTATGATTTTTTTCACCTGGAAAAACGGCAAGGGGTTAGCCTTGCCAAATTTGAAGAAAAACAAAAAAAATGTATTCGCCTGAAATTGATTGAAATTGATAAACGTTGCTTAGAATATCACGTTGAAGAAGAAATTATGAGCAAATTGGTTATAGAAAGCGCGGACATCGACTTACAGCTGAAAATTGCTCAATAGTTTGATCGTTGATTACAGCAAAACTGGACAACATTTTAATCAAATTTAAACGCTGATTCATTCAAAACTTAATAACCTTTCAGGATTAATCAAAACTTTGTACATTTGAGCACCAACATTTTTATGATTTTTTTCACCTGGAAAAACGGCAAGGGGTTAGCCTTGCCAAATTTGAAGAAAAACAAAAAAAAATTATTCGCCTGAAATTGATTGAAATTGATCAACGTTGCTTAGAATATCACGTTGAAGAAGAAATTATGAGCAAATTGGTTATAGAAAGCGCGGACATCGACTTACAGCTGAAAATTACTCAATAGTTTGATCGTTGATTACAGCAAAACTGGATAACATTTTAATAAAATTTAAACGCTGATTCATTCAAAACTTAATAACCTTTCAGGATTAATCAAAACTTTGTACATTTGAGCACCAACATTTTTATGATTTTTTTCACCTGAAAAAACGGCAAGGGGTTAGCCTTGCCAAATTTGAAGAAAAACAAAAAAAATTTATTCGCCTGAAATTGATTGAAATTGATCAACGTTGCTTAGAATATCACGTTGAAGAAGAAATTATGAGCAAATTGGTTATAGAAAGCGCGGAAATCGACTTACAGCTGAAAATTGCTCAAAAGTTTGATCGTTGATTACAGCAAAACTGGACAACATTTTAATCAAATTTAAACGCTGATTCATTCAAAACTTAATAACCTTTCAGGACTAATCAAAACTTTGTACATTTGAGCACCAACATTTTTATGATTTTTTTCACCTGGAAAAACGGCAAGGGGTTAGCCTTGCCAAATTTGAAGAAAAACAAAAACAATTTATTCGCCTGAAATTGATTGAAATTGATCAACGTTGCTTAGAATATCACGTTGAAGAAGAAATTATGAGCAAATTGGTTATGGAAAGCGCGGACATCGACTTACAGCTGAAAATTGCTCAATAGTTTGATCGTTGATTACAGCAAAACTGGACAACATTTTAATCAAATTTAAACGCTGATTCATTCAAAACTTAATAACCTTTCAGGACTAATCAAAACTTTGTACATTTGAGCACCAACATTTTTATGATTTTTTTCACCTGGAAAAACGGCAAGGGGTTAGCCTTGCCAAATTTGAAGAAAAACAAAAAAAATTTATTCGCCTGAAATTGATTGAAATTGATCAACGTTGCTTAGAATATCACGTTGAAGAAGAAATTATGAGCAAATTGGTTATAGAAAGCGCGGACATCGACTTACAGCTGAAAATTGCTCAAAAGTTTGATCGTTGATTACAGCAAAACTGGACAACATTTTAATCAAATTTAAACGCTGATTCATTCAAAACTTAATAACCTTTCAGGACTAATCAAAACTTTGTACATTTGAGCACCAACATTTTTATGATTTTTTTCACCTGGAAAAACGGCAAGGGGTTAGCCTTGCCAAATTTGAAGAAAAACAAAAAAAATTTATTCGCCTGAAATTGATTGAAATTGATCAACGTTGCTTAGAATATCACGTTGAAGAAGAAATTATGAGCAAATTGGTTATAGAAAGCGCGGACATCGACTTACAGCTGAAAATTGCTCAAAAGTTTGATCGTTGATTACAGCAAAACTGGACAACATTTTAATCAAATTTAAACGCTGATTCATTCAAAACTTAATAACCTTTCAGGACTAATCAAAACTTTGTACATTTGAGCACCAACATTTTTATGATTTTTTTCACCTGGAAAAACGGCAAGGGGTTAGCCTTGCCAAATTTGAAGAAAAACAAAAACAATTTATTCGCCTGAAATTGATTGAAATTGATCAACGTTGCTTAGAATATCACGTTGAAGAAGAAATTATGAGCAAATTGGTTATAGAAAGCGCGGAAATCGACTTACAGCTGAAAATTGCTCAAAAGTTTGATCGTTGATTACAGCAAAACTGGACAACATTTTAATCAAATTTAAACGCTGATTCATTCAAAACTTAATAACCTTTCAGGACTAATCAAAACTTTGTACATTTGAGCACCAACATTTTTATGATTTTTTTCACCTGGAAAAACGGCAAGGGGTTAGCCTTGCCAAATTTGAAGAAAAACAAAAACAATTTATTCGCCTGAAATTGATTGAAATTGATCAACGTTGCTTAGAATATCACGTTGAAGAAGAAATTATGAGCAAATTGGTTATAGAAAGCGCGGACATCGACTTACAGCTGAAAATTGCTCAAAAGTTTGATCGTTGATTACAGCAAAACTGGACAACATTTTAATCAAATTTAAACGCTGATTCATTCAAAACTTAATAACCTTTCAGGACTAATCAAAACTTTGTACATTTGAGCACCAACATTTTTATGATTTTTTTCACCTGGAAAAACGGCAAGGGGTTAGCCTTGCCAAATTTGAAGAAAAACAAAAAAATTTATTCGCCTGAAATTGATTGAAATTGATCAACGTTGCTTAGAATATCACGTTGAAGAAGAAATTATGAGCAAATTGGTTATAGAAAGCGCGGACATCGACTTACAGCTGAAAATTGCTCAATAGTTTGATCGTTGATTACAGCAAAACTGGACAACATTTTAATCAAATTTAAACGCTGATTCATTCAAAACTTAATAACCTTTCAGGATTAATCAAAACTTTGTAAATTGATCAACGTTGCTTAGAATATCACGTTGAAGAAGAAATTATGAGCAAATTGGTTATAGAAAGCGCGGACATCGACTTACAGCTGAAAATTGCTCAATAGTTTGATCGTTGATTACAGCAAAACTGGACAATATTTTAATCAAATTTAAACGCTGATTCATTCAAAACTTAATAACCTTTCAGGATTAATCAAAACTTTGTACATTTGAGCACCAACATTTTTATGATTTTTTTCACCTGGAAAAACGGCAAGGGGTTAGCCTTGCCAAATTTGAAGAAAAACAAAAAAAATTTATTCGCGTGAAATTGATTGAAATTGTTCAACGTTGCTTAGAATATCACGTTGAAGAAGAAATTATGAGCAAATTGGTTATAGAAAGCGCGGACATCGACTTACAGCTGAAAATTGCTCAATAGTTTGATCGTTGATTACAGCAAAACTGGACAACATTTTAATCAAATTTAAACGCTGATTCATTCAAAACTTAATAACCTTTCAGGATTAATCAAAACTTTGTACATTTGAGCACCAACATTTTTTTGATTTTTTTCACCTGGAAAAACGGCAAGGGGTTAGCCTTGCCAAATTTGAAGAAAAACAAAAAAAATGTATTCGCCTGAAATTGATTGAAATTGTTCAACGTTGCTTAGAATATCACGTTGAAGAAGAAATTATGAGCAAATTGGTTATAGAAAGCGCGGACATCGACTTACAGCTGAAAATTGCTCAATAGTTTGATCGTTGATTACAGCAAAACTGGACAACATTTTAATCAAATTTAAACGCTGATTCATTCAAAACTTAATAACCTTTCAGGATTAATCAAAACTTTGTACATTTGAGCACCAACATTTTTATGATTTTTTTCACCTGGAAAAACGGCAAGGGGTTAGCCTTGCCAAATTTGAAGAAAAACAAAAAAAAATTATTCGCCTGAAATTGATTGAAATTGTTCAACGTTGCTTAGAATATCACGTTGAAGAAGAAATTATGAGCAAATTGGTTATAGAAAGCGCGGACATCGACTTACAGCTGAAAATTGCTCAATAGTTTGATCGTTGATTACAGCAAAACTGGACAACATTTTAATCAAATTTAAACGCTGATTCATTAAAAACTTAATAACCTTTCACGACTAATAAAAATTTTGTACATTTGAGCACCAACATTTTTATGATTTTTTTCACCTGGAAAAACGGCAAGGGGTTAGCCTTGCCAAATTTGAAGAAAACAAAAAAAAATTATTCGCCTGAAATTGATTGAAATTGTTCAACGTTGCTTAGAATATCACGTTGAAGAAGAAATTATGAGCAAATTGGTTATAGAAAGCGCGGACATCGACTTACAGCTGAAAATTGCTCAATAGTTTGATCGTTGATTACAGCAAAACTGGACAACATTTTAATCAAATTTAAACGCTGATTCATTCAAAACTTAATAACCTTTCAGGATTAATCAAAACTTTGTACATTTGAGCACCAACATTTTTATGATTTTTTTCACCTGGAAAAACGGCAAGGGGTTAGCCTTGCCAAATTTGAAGAAAAACAAAAAAAATTTATTCGCCTGAAATTGATTGAAATTGATCAACGTTGCTTAGAATATCACGTTGAAGAAGAAATTATGAGCAAATTGGTTATAGAAAGCGCGGACATCGACTTACAGCTGAAAATTGCTCAATAGTTTGATCGTTGATTACAGCAAAACTGGACAACATTTTAATCAAATTTAAACGCTGATTCATTCAATACTTAATAACCTTTCAGGACTAATCAAAACTTTGTACATTTGAGCACCAACATTTTTATGATTTTTTTCACCTGGAAAAACGGCAAGGGGTTAGCCTTGCCAAATTTGAAGAAAAACAAAAAAGAAATTATTCGCCTGAAATTGATTGAAATTGATAAACGTTGCTTAGAATATCACGTTGAAGAAGAAATTATGAGCAAATTGGTTATAGAAAGCGCGGACATCGACTTACAGCTGAAAATTGCTCAATAGTTTGATCGTTGATTACAGCAAAACTGGACAACATTTTAATCAAATTTAAACGCTGATTCATTCAAAACTTAATAACCTTTCAGGATTAATCAAAACTTTGTAAATTGATCAACGTTGCTTAGAATATCACGTTGAAGAAGAAATTATGAGCAAATTGGTTATAGAAAGCGCGGACATCGACTTACAGCTGAAAATTGCTCAATAGTTTGATCGTTGATTACAGCAAAACTGGACAATATTTTAATCAAATTTAAACGCTGATTCATTCAAAACTTAATAACCTTTCAGGATTAATCAAAACTTTGTACATTTGAGCACCAACATTTTTTTGATTTTTTTCACCTGGAAAAACGGCAAGGGGTTAGCCTTGCCAAATTTGAAGAAAAACAAAAAAAATTTATTCGCGTGAAATTGATTGAAATTGTTCAACGTTGCTTAGAATATCACGTTGAAGAAGAAATTATGAGCAAATTGGTTATAGAAAGCGCGGACATCGACTTACAGCTGAAAATTGCTCAATAGTTTGATCGTTGATTACAGCAAAACTGGACAACATTTTAATCAAATTTAAACGCTGATTCATTCAAAACTTAATAACCTTTCAGGATTAATCAAAACTTTGTACATTTGAGCACCAACATTTTTTTGATTTTTTTCACCTGGAAAAACGGCAAGGGGTTAGCCTTGCCAAATTTGAAGAAAAACAAAAAAAATGTATTCGCCTGAAATTGATTGAAATTGTTCAACGTTGCTTAGAATATCACGTTGAAGAAGAAATTATGAGCAAATTGGTTATAGAAAGCGCGGACATCGACTTACAGCTGAAAATTGCTCAATAGTTTGATCGTTGATTACAGCAAAACTGGACAACATTTTAATCAAATTTAAACGCTGATTCATTCAAAACTGAATAACCTTTCAGGATTAATCAAAACTTTGTACATTTGAGCACCAACATTTTTATGATTTTTTTCACCTGGAAAAACGGCAAGGGGTTAGCCTTGCCAAATTTGAAGAAAAACAAAAAAAAATTATTCGCCTGAAATTGATTGAAATTGTTCAACGTTGCTTAGAATATCACGTTGAAGAAGAAATTATGAGCAAATTGGTTATAGAAAGCGCGGACATCGACTTACAGCTGAAAATTGCTCAATAGTTTGATCGTTGATTACAGCAAAACTGGACAACATTTTAATCAAATTTAAACGCTGATTCATTCAAAACTTAATAACCTTTCACGACTAATCAAAATTTTGTACATTTGAGCACCAACATTTTTATGATTTTTTTCACCTGGAAAAACGGCAAGGGGTTAGCCTTGCCAAATTTGAAGAAAACAAAAAAAAATTATTCGCCTGAAATTGATTGAAATTGTTCAACGTTGCTTAGAATATCACGTTGAAGAAGAAATTATGAGCAAATTGGTTATAGAAAGCGCGGACATCGACTTACAGCTGAAAATTGCTCAAAAGTTTGATCGTTGATTACAGCAAAACTGGACAACATTTTAATCAAATTTAAACGCTGATTCATTCAAAACTTAATAACCTTTCAGGATTAATCAAAACTTTGTACATTTGAGCACCAACATTTTTATGATTTTTTTCACCTGGAAAAACGGCAAGGGGTTAGCCTTGCCAAATTTGAAGAAAAACAAAAAAAATTGATTCGCCTGAAATTGATTGAAATTGACCAACGTTGCTTAGAATATCACGTTGAAGAAGAAATTATGAGCAAATTGGTTATAGAAAGCGCGGACATCGACTTACAGCTGAAAATTGCTCAATAGTTTGATCGTTGATTACAGCAAAACTGGACAACATTTTAATCAAATTTAAACGCTGATTCATTCAATACTTAATAACCTTTCAGGATTAATCAAAACTTTGTACATTTGAGCACCAACATTTTTATGATTTTTTTCACCTGGAAAAACGGCAAGGGGTTAGCCTTGCCAAATTTGAAGAAAAACAAAAAAAATGTATTCGCCTGAAATTGATTGAAATTGATCAACGTTGCTTAGAATATCACGTTGAAGAAGAAATTATGAGCAAATTGGTTATAGAAAGCGCGGACATCGACTTACAGCTGAAAATTGCTCAATAGTTTGATCGTTGATTACAGCAAAACTGGACAACATTTTAATCAAATTTAAACGCTGATTCATTCAAAACTTAATAACCTTTCAGGATTAATCAAAACTTTGTACATTTGAGCACCAACATTTTTATGATTTTTTTCACCTGGAAAAACGGCAAGGGGTTAGCCTTGCCAAATTTGAAGAAAAACAAAAAAAATTTATTCGCCTGAAATTGATTGAAATTGATCAACGTTGCTTAGAATATCACGTTGAAGAAGAAATTATGAGCAAATTGGTTATAGAAAGCGCGGACATCGACTTACAGCTGAAAATTGCTCAATAGTTTGATCGTTGATTACAGCAAAACTGGACAACATTTTAATCAAATTTAAACGCTGATTCATTCAAAACTTAATAACCTTTCAGGATTAATCAAAACTTTGTAAATTGATCAACGTTGCTTAGAATATCACGTTGAAGAAGAAAATATGAGCAAATTGGTTATAGAAAGCGCGGACATCGACTTACAGCTGAAAATTGCTCAATAGTTTGATCGTTGATTACAGCAAAACTGGACAACATTTTAATCAAATTTAAACGCTGATTCATTCAAAACTTAATAACCTTTCAGGATTAATCAAAACTTTGTAAATTGATCAACGTTGCTTAGAATATCACGTTGAAGAAGAAAATATGAGCAAATTGGTTATAGAAAGCGCGGACATCGACTTACAGCTGAAAATTGCTCAAAAGTTTGATCGTTGATTACAGCAAAACTGGACAACATTTTAATCAAATTTAAACGCTGATTCATTCAAAACTTAATAACCTTTCAGGATTAATCAAAACTTTGTACATTTGAGCACCAACATTTTTATGATTTTTTTCACCTGGAAAAACGGCAAGGGGTTAGCCTTGCCAAATTTGAAGAAAAACAAAAAAAATGTATTCGCCTGAAATTGATTGAAATTGATAAACGTTGCTTAGAATATCACGTTGAAGAAGAAATTATGAGCAAATTGGTTATAGAAAGCGCGGACATCGACTTACAGCTGAAAATTGCTCAATAGTTTGATCGTTGATTACAGCAAAACTGGACAACATTTTAATCAAATTTAAACGCTGATTCATTCAAAACTTAATAACCTTTCAGGATTAATCAAAACTTTGTACATTTGAGCACCAACATTTTTATGATTTTTTTCACCTGGAAAAACGGCAAGGGGTTAGCCTTGCCAAATTTGAAGAAAAACAAAAAAAAATTATTCGCCTGAAATTGATTGAAATTGATCAACATTGCTTAGAATATCACGTTGAAGAAGAAATTATGAGCAAATTGGTTATAGAAAGCGCGGACATCGACTTATAGCTGGAAATTGCTCAAAAACTTGATCGTTGATTACAGCAAAACTGGATAACATTTTAATCAAATTTAAACGCTGATTCATTCAAAACTTAATAACCTTTCAGGATTAATCAAAACTTTGTACATTTGAGCACCAACATTTTTATGATTTTTTTGACCTGGAAAAACGGCAAGGGGTTAGTTAGCCTTGCCAAATTTGAAGAAAAACAAAAAAAATTTATTCGCCTGAAATTGATTGAAATTGATCAACGTTGCTTAGAATATCACGTTGAAGAAGAAATTATGAGCAAATTGGTTATAGAAAGCGCGGACATCGACTTACAGCTGAAAATTACTCAATAGTTTGATCGTTGATTACAGCAAAACTGGATAACATTTTAATAAAATTTAAACGCTGATTCATTCAAAACTTAATAACCTTTCAGGATTAATCAAAACTTTGTACATTTGAGCACCAACATTTTTATGATTTTTTTCACCTGGAAAAACGGCAAGGGGTTAGCCTTGCCAAATTTGAAGAAAAACAAAAAAAATTTATTCGCCTGAAATTGATTGAAATTGATCAACGTTGCTTAGAATATCACGTTGAAGAAGAAATTATGAGCAAATTGGTTATAGAAAGCGCGGACATCGACTTACAGCTGAAAATTGCTCAATAGTTTGATCGTTGATTACAGCAAAACTGGACAACATTTTAATCAAATTTAAACGCTGATTCATTCAAAACTTAATAACCTTTCAGGACTAATCAAAACTTTGTACATTTGAGCACCAACATTTTTATGATTTTTTTCACCTGGAAAAACGGCAAGGGGTTAGCCTTGCCAAATTTGAAGAAAAACAAAAAAAATTTATTCGCCTGAAATTGATTGAAATTGATCAACGTTGCTTAGAATATCACGTTGAAGAAGAAATTATGAGCAAATTGGTTATAGAAAGCGCGGAAATCGACTTACAGCTGAAAATTGCTCAAAAGTTTGATCGTTGATTACAGCAAAACTGGACAACATTTTAATCAAATTTAAACGCTGATTCATTCAAAACTTAATAACCTTTCAGGACTAATCAAAACTTTGTACATTTGAGCACCAACATTTTTATGATTTTTTTCACCTGGAAAAACGGCAAGGGGTTAGCCTTGCCAAATTTGAAGAAAAACAAAAACAATTTATTCGCCTGAAATTGATTGAAATTGATCAACGTTGCTTAGAATATCACGTTGAAGAAGAAATTATGAGCAAATTGGTTATAGAAAGCGCGGAAATCGACTTACAGCTGAAAATTGCTCAAAAGTTTGATCGTTGATTACAGCAAAACTGGACAACATTTTAATCAAATTTAAACGCTGATTCATTCAAAACTTAATAACCTTTCAGGACTAATCAAAACTTTGTACATTTGAGCACCAACATTTTTATGATTTTTTTCACCTGGAAAAACGGCAAGGGGTTAGCCTTGCCAAATTTGAAGAAAAACAAAAACAATTTATTCGCCTGAAATTGATTGAAATTGATCAACGTTGCTTAGAATATCACGTTGAAGAAGAAATTATGAGCAAATTGGTTATAGAAAGCGCGGACATCGACTTACAGCTGAAAATTGCTCAAAAGTTTGATCGTTGATTACAGCAAAACTGGACAACATTTTAATCAAATTTAAACGCTGATTCATTCAAAACTTAATAACCTTTCAGGACTAATCAAAACTTTGTACATTTGAGCACCAACATTTTTATGATTTTTTTCACCTGGAAAAACGGCAAGGGGTTAGCCTTGCCAAATTTGAAGAAAAACAAAAAAATTTATTCGCCTGAAATTGATTGAAATTGATCAACGTTGCTTAGAATATCACGTTGAAGAAGAAATTATGAGCAAATTGGTTATAGAAAGCGCGGAAATCGACTTACAGCTGAAAATTGCTCAATAGTTTGATCGTTGATTACAGCAAAACTGGACAACATTTTAATCAAATTTAAACGCTGATTCATTCAAAACTTAATAACCTTTCAGGACTAATCAAAACTTTGTACATTTGAGCACCAACATTTTTATGATTTTTTTCACCTGGAAAAACGGCAAGGGGTTAGCCTTGCCAAATTTGAAGAAAAACAAAAAAAATTTATTCGCCTGAAATTGATTGAAATTGATCAACGTTGCTTAGAATATCACGTTGAAGAAGAAATTATGAGCAAATTGGTTATAGAAAGCGCGGAAATCGACTTACAGCTGAAAATTGCTCAATAGTTTGATCGTTGATTACAGCAAAACTGGACAACATTTTAATCAAATTTAAACGCTGATTCATTCAAAACTTAATAACCTTTCAGGACTAATCAAAACTTTGTACATTTGAGCACCAACATTTTTATGATTTTTTTCACCTGGAAAAACGGCAAGGGGTTAGCCTTGCCAAATTTGAAGAAAAACAAAAAAAAATTATTCGCCTGAAATTGATTGAAATTGATCAACGTTGCTTAGAATATCACGTTGAAGAAGAAATTATGAGCAAATTGGTTATAGAAAGCGCGGACATCGACTTACAGCTGAAAATTGCTCAATAGTTTGATCGTTGATTACAGCAAAACTGGACAACATTTTAATCAAATTTAAACGCTGATTCATTCAAAACTTAATAACCTTTCAGGACTAATCAAAACTTTGTACATTTGAGCACCAACATTTTTATGATTTTTTTCACCTGGAAAAACGGCAAGGGGTTAGCCTTGCCAAATTTGAAGAAAAACAAAAACAATTTATTCGCCTGAAATTGATTGAAATTGATCAACGTTGCTTAGAATATCACGTTGAAGAAGAAATTATGAGCAAATTGGTTATAGAAAGCACGGAAATCGACTTACAGCTGAAAATTGCTCAAAAGTTTGATCGTTGATTACAGCAAAACTGGACAACATTTTAATCAAATTTAAACGCTGATTCATTCAAAACTTAATAACCTTTCAGGACTAATCAAAACTTTGTACATTTGAGCACCAACATTTTTATGATTTTTTTCACCTGGAAAAACGGCAAGGGGTTAGCCTTGCCAAATTTGAAGAAAAACAAAAAAAATTTATTCGCCTGAAATTGATTGAAATTGATCAACGTTGCTTAGAATATCACGTTGAAGAAGAAATTATGAGCAAATTGGTTATAGAAAGCGCGGACATCGACTTACAGCTGAAAATTGCTCAATAGTTTGATCGTTGATTACAGCAAAACTGGACAACATTTTAATCAAATTTGAACGCTGATTCATTCAAAACTTAATAACATTTCAGGATTAATCAAAACTTTGTACATTTAAGCACCAACATTTTTATGATTTTTTCACCTGGAAAAACGGCAAGGGGTTAGCCTTGCCAAATTTGAAGAAAAACAAAAAAAATTGATTCGCCTGAAATTGATTGAAATTGATCAACGTTGCTTAGAATATCACGTTGAAGAAGAAATTATGAGCAAATTGGTTATAGAAAGCGCGGACATCGACTTACAGCTGAAAATTGCTCAATAGTTTGATCGTTGATTACAGCAAAACTGGATAACATTTTAATCAAATTTAAACGCTGATTCATTCAAAACTTAATAACCTTTCAGGACTAATCAAAACTTTGTACATTTGAGCACCAACATTTTTTTGATTTTTTTCACCTGGAAAAACGGCAAGGGGTTAGCCTTGCCAAATTTGAAGAAAACAAAAAAAAATTATTCGCCTGAAATTGATTGAAATTGATCAACGTTGCTTAGAATATCACGTTGAAGAAGAAATTATGAGCAAATTGGTTATAGAAAGCGCGTACATTGACTTACAGCTGAAAATTGCTCAAAAGTTTGTTCGTTGATTACAGCAAAACTGGGCAACATTTTAATCAAACTTAAACGCTGATTCATTCAAAACTTAATAACCTTACAGGATTAATCAAAATTTTGTACATTTGAGCAACTAAATTTTTTTGATTTTTTTCACCTGGAAAAACGGCAAGGGGTTAGTTAGCCTTGCCAAATTTGAAGAAAAACAAAAAAAATTGATTCGCCTGAAATTGATTGAAATTGTTCAACGTTGCTTAGAATATCACGTTGAAGAAGAAATTATGAGCAAATTGGTTATAGAAAGCGCGGACATTGACTTACAGCTGAAAATTGCTCAAAAGTTTGTTCGTTGATTACAGCAAAACTGGGCAACATTTTAATCAAACTTAAACGCTGATTCATTCAAAACTTAATAACCTTACAGGATTAATCAAAATTTTGTACATTTGAGCAACTAAATTTTTTTGATTTTTTTCACCTGGAAAAACGGCAAGGGGTTAGCCTTGCCAAATTTGAAGAAAAACAAAAAAATTGATTCGCCTGAAATTGATTGAAATTGTTCAACGTTGCTTAGAATATCACGTTGAAGAAGAAATTATGAGCAAATTGGTTATAGAAAGCGCGGACATTGACTTACAGCTGAAAATTGCTCAAAAGTTTGTTCGTTGATTACAGCAAAACTGGGCAACATTTTAATCAAACTTAAACGCTGATTCATTCAAAACTTAATAACCTTACAGGATTAATCAAAATTTTGTACATTTGAGCAACTAAATTTTTTTGATTTTTTTCACCTGGAAAAACGGCAAGGGGTTAGCCTTGCCAAATTTGAAGAAAAACAAAAAAAATTGATTCGCCTGAAATTGATTGAAATTGTTCAACGTTGCTTAGAATATCACGTTGAAGAAGAAATTATGAGCAAATTGGTTATAGAAAGCGCGGACATTGACTTACAGCTGAAAATTGCTCAAAAGTTTGTTCGTTGATTACAGCAAAACTGGGCAACATTTTAATCAAACTTAAACGCTGATTCATTCAAAACTTAATAACCTTACAGGATTAATCAAAATTTTGTACATTTGAGCAACTAAATTTTTTTGATTTTTTTCACCTGGAAAAACGGCAAGGGGTTAGCCTTGCCAAATTTGAAGAAAAACAAAAAAAATTGATTCGCCTGAAATTGATTGAAATTGTTCAACGTTGCTTAGAATATCACGTTGAAGAAGAAATTATGAGCAAATTGGTTATAGAAAGCGCGGACATCGACTTACAGCTGAAAATTGCTCAAAAGTTTGATCGTTGATTACAGCAAAACTGGACAACATTTTAATCAAAATTAAACGCTGATTCATTCAAAACTTAATAACCTTTCAGGATTAATCAAAACTTTGTACATTTGAGCACCAACATTTTTATGATTTTTTTCACCTGGAAAAACGGCAAGGGGTTAGCCTTGCCAAATTTGAAGAAAACAAAAAAAAATTATTCGCCTGAAATTGATTGAAATTGATCAACGTTGCTTAGAATATCACGTTGAAGAAGAAATTATGAGCAAATTGGTTATAGAAAGCGCGGACATCGACTTACAGCTGAAAATTGCTCAATAGTTTGATCGTTGATTACAGCAAAACTGGACAACATTTTAATCAAATTTAAACGCTGATTCATTCAAAACTTAATAACCTTTCAGGATTAATCAAAACTTTGTACATTTGAGCACCAACATTTTTATGATTTTTTTCACCTGGAAAAACGGCAAGGGGTTAGCCTTGCCAAATTTGAAGAAAAACAAAAAAAATGTATTCGCCTGAAATTGATTGAAATTGATCAACGTTGCTTAGAATATCACGTTGAAGAAGAAATTATGAGCAAATTGGTTATAGAAAGCGCGGACATCGACTTACAGCTGAAAATTGCTCAATATTTTGATCGTTGATTACAGCAAAACTGGACAACATTTTAATCAAATTTAAACGCTGATTCATTCAAAACTTAATAACCTTTCAGGATTAATCAAAACTTTGTACATTTGAGCACCAACATTTTTATGATTTTTTTCACCTGGAAAAACGGCAAGGGGTTAGCCTTGCCAAATTTGAAGAAAACAAAAAAAATTTATTCGCCTGAAATTGATTGAAATTGATCAACGTTGCTTAGAATATCACGTTGAAGAAGAAATTATGAGCAAATTGGTTATAGAAAGCGCGGACATCGACTTATAGCTGGAAATTGCTCAAAAACTTGATCGTTGATTACAGCAAAACTAGATAACATTTTAATCAAATTTAAACGCTGATTCATTCAAAACTTAATAACCTTTCAGGATTAATCAAAACTTTGTACATTTGAGCACCAACATTTTTATGATTTTTTTCACCTGGAAAAACGGCAAGGGGTTAGCCTTGCCAAATTTGAAGAAAAACCAAAAAAATTTATTCGCCTGAAATTGATTGAAACTGATCAACGTTGCTTAGAATATCACGTTGAAGAAGAAATTATGAGCAAATTGGTTATAGAAAGCGCGGACATCGACTTATAGCTGAAAATTGCTCAAAAGTTTGATCGTTGATTACAGCAAAACTAGATAACATTTTAATCAAATTTAAACGCTGATTCATTCAAAACTTAATAACCTTTCAGGATTAATCAAAACTTTGTACATTTGAGCACCAACATTTTTATGATTTTTTTCACCTGGAAAAACGGCAAGGGGTTAGCCTTGCCAAATTTGAAGAAAAACCAAAAAAATTTATTCGCCTGAAATTGATTGAAATTGATCAACGTTGCTTAGAATATCACGTTGAAGAAGAAATTGCTCAAAAGTTTGATCGTTGATTACAGCAAAACTGGACAACATTTTAATCAAATTTAAACGCTGATTCATTCAAAACTTAATAACCTTACAGGATTAATCAAAATTTTGTACATTTGAGCAACTAAATTTTTTTGATTTTTTTCACCTGATAAAACGGCAAGGGGTTAGCCTTGCCAAATTTGAAGAAAAACAAAAAAAAATTATTCGCCTGAAATTGATTGAAATTGATCAACGTTGCTTAGAATATCACGTTGAAGAAGAAATTATGAGCAAATTGGTTATAGAAAGCGCGGACATCGACTTACAGCTGAAAATTGCTCAATAGTTTGATCGTTGATTACAGCAAAACTGGACAACATTTTAATCAAATTTAAACGCTGATTCATTCAAAACTTAATAACCTTTCAGGATTAATCAAAACTTTGTACATTTGAGCACCAACATTTTTATGATTTTTTTCACCTGGAAAAACGGCAAGGGGTTACCTTGCCAAATTTGAAGAAAAACAAAAAAAATTTATTCGCCTGAAATTGATTGAAATTGATCAACGTTGCTTAGAATATCACGTTGAAGAAGAAATTATGAGCAAATTGGTTATAGAAAGCGCGGACATCGACTTATAGCTGGAAATTGCTCAAAAACTTGATCGTTGATTACAGCAAAACTGGATAACATTTTAATCAAATTTAAACGCTGATTCATTCAAAACTTAATAACCCTTCAGGATTAATCAAAACTTTGTACATTTGAGCACCAACATTTTTATGATTTTTTTCACCTGGAAAAACGGCAAGGGGTTAGCCTTGCCAAATTTGAAGAAAAACAAAAAAAATTTATTCGCCTGAAATTGATTGAAATTGATCAACGTTGCTTAGAATATCACGTTGAAGAAGAAATTATGAGCAAATTGGTTATAGAAAGCGCGGACATCGACTTATAGCTGAAAATTGCTCAAAAACTTGATCGTTGATTACAGCAAAACTAGATAACATTTTAATCAAATTTAAACGCTGATTCATTCAAAACTTAATAACCTTTCAGGATTAATCAAAACTTTGTACATTTGAGCACCAACATTTTTATGATTTTTTTCACCTGGAAAAACGGCAAGGGGTTAGCCTTGCCAAATTTGAAGAAAAACAAAAAAAATTTATTCGCCTGAAATTGATTGAAATTGATCAACGTTGCTTAGAATATCACGTTGAAGAAGAAATTATGAGCAAATTGGTTATAGAAAGCGCGGACATCGACTTATAGCTGAAAATTGCTCAAAAGTTTGATCGTTGATTACAGCAAAACTAGATAACATTTTAATCAAATTTAAACGCTGATTCATTCAAAACTTAATAACCTTTCAGGATTAATCAAAACTTTGTACATTTGAGCACCAACATTTTTATGATTTTTTTCACCTGGAAAAACGGCAAGGGGTTAGCCTTGCCAAATTTGAAGAAAAACTAAAAAAATTTATTCGCCTGAAATTGATTGAAATTGATCAACGTTGCTTAGAATATCACGTTGAAGAAGAAATTATGAGCAAATTGGTTATAGAAAGCGCGGACATCGACTTACAGCTGAAAATTGCTCAATAGTTTGATCGTTGATTACAGCAAAACTGGACAACATTTTAATCAAATTTAAACGCTGATTCATTCAAAACTTAATAACCTTTCAGGATTAATCAAAACTTTGTACATTTGAGCACCAACATTTTTATGATTTTTTTCACCTGGAAAAACGGCAAGGGGTTAGCCTTGCCAAATTTGAAGAAAAACAAAAAAAATGTATTCGCCTGAAATTGATTGAAATTGATCAACGTTGCTTAGAATATCACGTTGAAGAAGAAATTGCTCAAAAGTTTGATCGTTGATTACAGCAAAACTGGACAACATTTTAATCAAATTTAAACGCTGATTCATTCAAAACTTAATAACCTTACAGGATTAATCAAAATTTTGTACATTTGAGCAACTAAATTTTTTTGATTTTTTTCACCTGATAAAACGGCAAGGGGTTAGCCTTGCCAAATTTGAAGAAAAACAAAAAAAAATTATTCGCCTGAAATTGATTGAAATTGATCAACGTTGCTTAGAATATCACGTTGAAGAAGAAATTATGAGCAAATTGGTTATAGAAAGCGCGGACATCGACTTACAGCTGAAAATTGCTCAATAGTTTGATCGTTGATTACAGCAAAACTGGACAACATTTTAATCAAATTTAAACGCTGATTCATTCAAAACTTAATAACCTTTCAGGATTAATCAAAACTTTGTACATTTGAGCACCAACATTTTTATGATTTTTTTCACCTGGAAAAACGGCAAGGGGTTAGCCTTGCCAAATTTGAAGAAAAACAAAAAAAATTTATTCGCCTGAAATTGATTGAAATTGATCAACGTTGCTTAGAATATCACGTTGAAGAAGAAATTATGAGCAAATTGGTTATAGAAAGCGCGGACATCGACTTATAGCTGGAAATTGCTAAAAAACTTTATCGTTGATTACAGCAAAACTGGATAACATTTTAATCAAATTTAAACGCTGATTCATTCAAAACTTAATAACCTTTCAGGATTAATCAAAACTTTGTACATTTGAGCACCAACATTTTTATGATTTTTTTCACCTGGAAAAACGGCAAGGGGTTAGCCTTGCCAAATTTGAAGAAAAACCAAAAAAATTTATTCGCCTGAAATTGATTGAAACTGATCAACGTTGCTTAGAATATCACGTTGAAGAAGAAATTATGAGCAAATTGGTTATAGAAAGCGCGGACATCGACTTATAGCTGGAAATTGCTCAAAAACTTGATCGTTGATTACAGCAAAACTGGACAACATTTTAATCAAATTTAAACGCTGATTCATTCAAAACTTAATAACCTTTCAGGATTAATCAAAACTTTGTACATTTGAGCACCAACATTTTTATGATTTTTTTCACCTGGAAAAACGGCAAGGGGTTAGCCTTGCCAAATTTGAAGAAAACAAAAAAAATTTATTCGCCTGAAATTGATTGAAATTGATCAACGTTGCTTAGAATATCACGTTGAAGAAGAAATTATGAGCAAATTGGTTATAGAAAGCGCGGACATCGACTTACAGCTGAAAATTGCTCAATAGTTTGATCGTTGATTACAGCAAAACTGGACAACATTTTAATCAAATTTAAACGCTGATTCATGCAAAACCTTTATATTTCTGTTTTAAATTCGATTATTTATCAAAACTTAATCGTAGGTTTGAGGTAAAATTATTATTGTTGCGATCCACTATAAAATTTTCGGTGCTGCAGCTCCCGGAGTGGATCCTTTTACTCAAATGAAACAAGACTGGCATTAATCGATAAGAAAAAATGTAATTCTATATTTATTTGTCTCTTATATAAATTGCTTATAAATAAACGATAACACAGTAAATAGTATTATATAAGTAAGTATGTGTATATGCATATATTACTATCTATAGAACAGATCTACTAACTAGTAAACAATAAAACAAGAAAGAGTTACATAATGCAGCATATTTAAAACGAGTACTCGAGAGTAAATTTAATAGACCCAACCGCGCGTTTAAATGTAAGAAATTTTGTTTTCTAAATTATAAGCAAGTTACAGATGAAATCACAACATCATCAATCAGATTAAGTTAAGTATGTATATCATGTATGTAAAAAAAAATGTTTCTTAAATGTCTAGTATTGCAACATTATCTTTGATATTTGTTGTATTTTAATTAGTTATTTGTTTTATTACATTTAATTAATTAAATTAAATATTAAGTTTTTATTTATTTTGTGTTCAGAAAGTGTATTTTACAAAATGTAGTAGTTCCCGAGAGGATCACCTCACGTCTTTGTCCGCTAGCCGACTAAACTCAAACGACTATTTGTTTTGCGTAACTGTGCCCGCCACGGTATTATATTCTCTGCATTATTGTTGGCGTTGCCACCATTTTCCATTTTTCGATGCGTATCTAAATTTTCCATTGAACCGTTTTCACTACGCGGAAAACCGTTCGATTTACCGTTCATATCCGTGCCGTTTTTATTTATTGTGGTGGGCGGTGAATTTTCATGGTCCGACGTTGTCGACACAAAACTTATATTATCGATGGACATGGCGCGTTGTCCGCCTCGTAATCGCCATGTGTTTGTGATGCGCGAGTGCTCCTCGATTCGCGGTGTATACACGGATGATCTATAAATATATATAAATTGCCACCGTATTAGTATTTCGGATATAATTTTAAGTGAATTAATTAACTTACTTCAATTTACTCTCGGCTTCCTCTTTGCGTGCTAATAAATCCCGTTTCCATTGCGGGATCGCCGATAATCTTCGATTTTCTGCCTCCTGCGCCAAACGCTCTTCAAACTCTTTTTTGGCCCGTTCAGCCGCCTTTTTCGCCAGCATTTGTCGCTTCCATTCTGGAATCACATTACCGGCTTGATCTTTATCGGGGACCTAAGTACCGCGTTCGCCATAATACAAAACACAAAATTAACATCGCGAAATGATACAAAGTATTTGTTGGTGTTAAGTAAATTGGATTAGACACAACCAACCCAAAAAGCAATTAGGCATACTAAGTACTAATTATTTTTATGTACATAAGAGAAAATAGGTTATGTACTTGATAATATTTACAAAATTACAAATTTTTTAATTTTAATTAAAGTGAGAAAATTAATTTTTTATTTTTATATAAACAATAGAAAACAAACAATAAAATTTGAACATTTACCGTGTCCACAAAATTACTAGCAGTAAACTGTTTTGTTACCTCCGAGTACACTTCCTTTTCTTGCCTTTCATCCATTTTGGCCCGTTCAACTTTCATTTTCTTGATTCCCGTTATGTCTTTGGAAATTTTTAGTTCGGCAATTAAATCAATTTTTTGTGATAGGAACGCATCGTTGGTCGACGATAAGCATTGCATGCTCATGCTTCGGGTTGGCGCCGAAAACGTTTTCGACAGCATTTTATCGGTACGCCGTAACTGTTTAGGAATAAAAATAAAATAGAAAGAGTTATTCGGTTTGTGCATGGTTATTGATTAGCCAAACGATTGCAACTGATTTGATTTAGCTGTATATACATGCAGAATTTTGAATTAATTTGTTACACTTAGGTATTGTGTTGCATGGGTGCACGATTACGATTCGCGCGCACGTTCACACTACACATGATCATCAGACCAATTCGAATGCGTTACTTTTCATTTAAAATTCAAGAGAAATATTTAAAAAAAAAAATAAATTATTTATTAGAATAGAACGAGTATAGTCGAGAATGTTGGTATTCATTCGCTATTTCATTTCTTGATTTCGATTAAGATCGCAATCGAAAGTATTTAAGGAAAACACATTAACCTCTGTCACCATTAATTAAAACGAGATGAGATGTAAAGCTACAGTATAACCCTTTTAAGGTATCTCTGCAAGAGCTTCAAACCATCGTGGACAAATTTCACTGTGAAAATAGCTTTAATGCGTGACAAAGTCATATGTTCCTGAAGTTAGCGGAACCCGCCCAGGAAACAATTATTACCAGTTAACTAAGAAGTAAAATATCAGGTAATTGGTACGAGCACCAATTCTCCACTTCCAATAATTCGACTAGCGGTACCCCATTCTTTAGAATATCTCTTGCAAAATGAATGAATCTGGCGTTAGATAGACCAGGTCTATTCATATTGAAATAATTAATTTTTCCTATTCCGGAAATGACTTGGCATATGCGATGTAATGACGCGATGGAGTTAACAATTGAAATTTGATGCAATCTTCAATTTCAATAATAAGCGTTCAATTTCAACAAAATTGAATGCTTGTTCCGTTACGCTCGTTTCATATGAAACTTAATCGACTTTACTCCGGCTTCCCATAAATCGTCGTGATGAGGAGAGCCGTGTGACGTTGGAACTGATGAAGGTGCTGAATTCTTGGAGGATGTTGCTTACACCCACAAAATTGGTGCCGGTATCACTTTATATGGTAGATAGTTTTCCACATCTGGCGCTAACTACCTTCAGGTTCATTCAACGCGTTTGTGCAGAAATAAACAAAGATGGCAAAATATGATTTTTATTTAACCGAGCAGCGAGGATCATTATCGCTGTGGATGTACACCTTCGTACACATAAAAATTTAGACAGCTCGGTGCCAAAATCATTTTTCACTTGATAAATAGTTAACTTAAGTGGTTTTGGGTTTTCATTAAGTTAAAATAGTTTTATAGTGGTGTAAGAACAATTTTATAGTAGTAAAAAGGTGGTGGACGCAAATATATAGTATTTTAAGTGAATTATTGTTTGGTGGCAACAACAACAAGTGTTTGTTTAGATTTAAGCGGCGTGATTTTAGACTTCGGCCTCAAAAAAGAGTGATTTTTGAAAGCCCAAATAGACTCGCACCGTTGAGGATGTTGGGAAATAATACCCAACCCTCCAAAAGGAAAAAGATGGAAGAAATGCGAACAAAGAGATTAGGATTCGGTGCAGATATAATGGATTGCAATGGAGTGGATCAAAAATATCTAATAGTCAAGCACGAGCAGGAGGGACAAAACCTGTCAAATTTTTCACCGTTTGGAATACAAAAAGCGATGGATATGATAACCAAAGGCATCATTAAAACGCAACGCTCGAGAGCTGGAGAACTGTTGGTTCTGACAAAAAATCAGGCAGCGACGTCGAAGGAATGTCGAGTATATAAACGAGAAGTAGAAATAGTGAAAATTAAAACTGTAGATAGACTAACATTTCCCGAGGCGAAAGCCAAATATTTTCAATTATATGCAAACACCACACCAGCTAACCAAACAACATACGCAGATACATTGAAAACCGCCTTTAACCCACCAAACACACCACAAAAGCCGCAAAACAAAGATAACCAACTAGAACAGACAAAATCACAGTCATTTCAAAAAATCACTTCTACTTCAAGGCAACAACAGCCAAAATTAAAACAACCACAACAACAACAGCAACAAAAAGATCAAGTAGAACGACAACAAAACCAACAACAGTCGCAACAACCAAAACAACTACTAGAAACGAACAAACTACAACAACAAATACAGCAAGTACAACAATAACAAGAAAGATTACAACAACAACCGCAATCAAATCAACAAACAAGGAGGAGAGAGAACGCTTTTGTAGAAACGCCCTCTCTCTTCTTCATTTCTTTGAATGGTAGAGCGAATGCTGAGATCCAATGAATGCGTGAAAATTGCCCAGAAAAATGTTCGCAGTATATATGCCAATGGCGATATGTTGCGGACTTATCTGACCAATAACGATGTGAATGTGATGATTTTGTGTGAAACTTGGGAGCGTGAGGGTAAGATATTTCGAGTGAAAGGATACAATTATCCGTCCAGACCGAGGGCTGATGGCTACGGCGGGATGGCGATATTGGCACTTACCAATATCAGCCTGGTCCTTTGTGACATACCGCGTTTCGAGCACATTAAGTCATCGCAGCCAAAACTCGGAATGTGGACAGAAACTTGTTATTTGTTAGTATCTATGCAACTCCAGTGTTGTCTACGTCTGACAGAGAGAGAAGCCAACGAGATTTTCAAATTTTGATTGAATGGGTGGAAGGCAAAAGTGACGTGATTCTAGCGGGTGATATGAATGCGCATTCGAGAATATGGAGGAGTGAAAGAACTAATGCTAGAGGTAACTGGTTGATCCGTCTCATTTTGGATTCCGATCTCGTAGTCCTGAATGATGGCGGGTTGACTATCTGGTTTAGTATCTTTAATATCTAGCGGGCTGGCGGGCCAAGTCACTTGGAATGTCACAGATGAGAATTTGGGTAGTGATCATTATTTGATCAGGATATGCTTAGGTGGAATAAATGTTGACATAGACCGTAAGGTCATTATGAATGGTAAGAAATGGGTCGAACGTATGAATGAGACTCTTATAATGAAAGAAGTAATTGAGGTTAACCAACTTGAGGATGAAATAGAGAGAGTGAATGCAATGTGCACTATAAATGTCAGAGGGAATGAATACAAGGTGAATGGTTGGTGGAACAATGAAATCCAGTATTGGTATGAAAGGAGACGGATAGCATTGAGAGAGTTCAATAGGTGTATATGTCATGAATGCAGAATAAATTATGGAAGGATGAATGCTAGATTGAAAAAGGCTATCCGTAGAGCTAAAAGGAAAAGTTGGCAGAACTATGTGTCTAAAATGACACAAAGAATCACAACTAAGGATGTATGGGATAAATTTAATAGAGTGAGAGGATATAGAGCGCACGTAACCATTTGAGCGATAGGTATGAAGTTTTGTTACCTGATAACGAAAATGAATTTATCAACGATGTGTGTAAGGAATTTGAATGGGAGGAATTCCGAGAGGTTTTAGAAATATCCAAATCTAGTACACCCGGAACTAACAGAGTGAGTTATAAAATGATTGGTAGATTAGAATTCGAAGCCAAGGCGGGCTTGCTTTGAATGAGTATCAAAGTGCATATGGAATGAGTATATATGGTGATGGGTTTAAAAAGTTGATGCTTGTGGAGAATGCGTGTGCTAGAGTGGTATTGGGAGCGATCAATTCGACACCAATACACAATCTGTGGTCTGAATTGGGTGATTTGCCTCTTAATTATAAGAGGGAATGGATCACCGTGCGAGAGACTGTACGAATATTAACTAAGGACAATAAATTGGTGAATGAAATGAAAGAGAGATTGCAAAGTGGAACGGTTTACAAAAAGACAACAAGATCACTGGTAATCTTGGAAAATATTAACATATTCTCCAAGATTCGTCCGGCAAATCCGAAAGTCCCTCCGAGCAATCTAATAGTGCGGAAGTGTATACAGATGCAAGTGTAAATGATGATCGCGTAGGTGTGGCAATTTATATTCTTTCAATGAGGAAAGAGAAAATGGTAAAAGTGCATGACAGTATTTGTATAATGAATGCAGAATTGATAGGGATTATGGAAGAGATCAAGTTGGCAATGACACAAGAGAGAAGGAGAATAGTGTTATTCTTTGACTCTCGGTGTGGGTTGGAATTAATTAGTAAGGGTGGGAGAACTCATGGCAACGTGTATGTGGAAATGCTATATAAGTATCTTCAATCTTGTTGGAGGGAGGTCATCCTTCAATAGATAGCTTCACACCTACAGATAGAAGGTAATGCAAGAGCCGATGCGCTTATGGAACGGGGTTGTTTGATTTAGGATGTAAATGTTTATGAGTTCATGGATACCAGAGACGTACTTCGCATGTTTCAAGTGAATCTGTGGAGAAAATCGGAGTTTGTTGAAAAATGTCAGGTGAAAGGTAAGAAGTACTTTGAGTTGGTTAGGTCTCCTTTGAGGCAACCGTTCTTTAAGGTGCTCAAAGGAGATACTAGAATGTTAAGAACTATGGAACGAGTGAGATTGATGAAAAGACATTAAAATTAGTGCGAAATAAAAAAAACTGTTTCAGTAAGAAATTGGTTCCCATACAGATTGATTGATGAAAATGTAACATCATACTTAGGCCTTTTCCGTAAATTAAAGGATTCCCGTGATCTTTGACAGAGATCGGTTCACCGGAAGTGGCAACTTCTTTAAGAGCTCTATATTTGTTTGCAAATATTTTGAAAAGTAGTTTATTGACAAGAAAAACAATTACGAACTAAACAACTCTAAATTATTTTGTTATTATGGACCAGAGATCGACCTTTTATTACGGACGAGAGATCGATAAAAAGGATTACAACAGATTTCAGAAGTGGGATAAAAAAAAAAATTAAAATAATATCGTTATATAAATTTTTGTGAAACCGCGTGTTGGACAAGAAACTAAATTAAGTGTTTTATTGAACGTTTTAAAGATTTTGGTGAATCTTTATTGATAAGTAAACAATTTGGTGATTGTTTAGAGATTTTGGAGAATCTCATAAGTTTTGGTGAAACACATTGAAAGGTTAGCTTTTACGTACAACGTGGTATCGTATATGTTATCATGGCACCCAGAAAAAATAGAAATCCACACTCAACGATGGAGAATGAAGTACATCGACGTGATAGGTCGAATAGTGATATACGAGTATGTTCATCTATGCCGGATGAGAATCGAGCGGTCGACTGGAAAGGATTCAGCGACATATCGAAGCTTCTTCCTGAGTTCGATGGTCTAGGGGATGTATCCTCATGGATTTCGAGAGTCGAAGAATATAGTGAAATATATAATATGTCGGATTTAGCTACACGACACTTTGCATTGTTAAAATTAGTTGGATCTGCAAAAGTTTGGTTGGATGGTTTAGGAAGAGTCAATTTCGAGTGGCGGGAATGGAGAAAGCTACTACTCGAGAATTTTCCAACAAACGGAAGCGCATTAGAAAGGCGGAGAAGAGCAGAATCATATAGACGGAAAGCAGGTGAAGAAATTTTACCATATTATTTCTAAAAGCTGTCGTTGTGTAATCAAGCTGGTATGAAGAATGACGAAATTATTGAGTTAATCGTAGAGGGATTACATGACAGTCGATATCGCAGTTTCTTAGGACCATTAAGAAGATATGATAGACCGTCCGAACTTTTAATCGATTTAAAAGAAGCTGATAATTATTACAGGACAGAAAAAAATCAAGCATTAAGTAGCTTAATTAGTTCAACGAATCAATACAAAGGAGTAAATCACCGATGGTACGGGTGCCGCAAATGTTACGAAAAAACTAATTTGTTTTAAGTGTGGTAAAGAGGGTCACTTTGCCAGAAACTGTGGCACGAATAAATTGCCTAGCAATTCTCCAACTTATAGTTCATCGAATGAAAACCCAAAAGTGTTGCATGTACAGGTTAACACTCATCAGAAGTTGTACAAGAAAGCAGAGATAAATGGCGAAAGCATAGATTGTTACGTTGACCTGGGAAGCAGCTGTACAGTTTTAAGAAGTGATATTGCAGATCAAATTGGTGTAACCTTTTACGAGGACGAGAACCTTGTTAAATTAAAAGGTTATGGAGGTGGAGAAGTGCAGCCAGTTGGTGTTACAACTCTCGTTCTTAAAGTAGGCGATGTATCAGCGAAGGTAAAAGTTTTCATAGTGAAACCTGAATTCCAGAGTGTACCAATTTTAGTTGGGCATTCATTTACCGAACAACCACATGTGCATATTATCGCCAATTCAGATGGGCTTAGTATTCAACAACGGGAGGATAGTGGTTTTAACAAAATTGGGATACGATATAGTACCGGGAAAACAAATTTAATCGCAAAGGAGACTACAGTGATACCTAGTGGTTATGTAGGTCACATTCAAGTGGCAACCGATTTTGAGAGTGCTGAAGTTTTGCATGTTGACAATCGTTTACAAGAAAATGGAACAGCTATCCCGAATTGTGTAATACAGTCAACGAAGAAATCATCTATAGTCCCAGTTGCTAACTTCACCGATAATCAGATTGACATTAAGAAGGGTTCCGTGCTCACCAGAGCTATGGTGTGTATGCCCTATGACGAAATTAGAGGCGCTTCGAATTACAATAAGAATCAACGTCAAATTGAAAGTCAGCAAATAGTTACAGACGATGATAGTTCCGAAGTATTGAAAATTATGAACGAATACAAGGATGTAGTTTCAACAAACATGAGTCAGTTGGGTCTAACTGACAAAGTTCAAATGGAGATTCAACTAAAGGAGCCAAGCAAACCAGTTTATTATCGCCCATACCGTCTTAGTCACTATGAACGAGGGAAAGTACAAGAGATGATCGAAGACTTAAAATCAAATGACGTCATCGAAGATTGTTCATCAGAATATGCCAGCCCTATAATATTGGTCAAGAAGAAGACCGGTGAGTATCGTTTATGTATAGATTACAGAAAATTAAATAGTAATACCGTCAAAGATCACTATCCCATTCCTCGAATAGACGACCAGTTAGATAGGTTAGGAAGAAAGAGCTATTTTACGAGTTTAGATTTATACTCAGGTTATTATCAGATCCCCGTTTCGGAGAAAAGTAGAGACAAAACAGCTTTTATAACGCCGGATGGGCATTACCAGTTCAAACGTATGCCCTTTGGGCTTTGTAACGCCCCAGCGGTATTTCAGCGATTAATTAATATGATTTTGGGTAGATTACGATTTAGTGTAGCAGTGGCATATCTTGATGATATCTTGATAGCTACCGAAACAAGGGCAGAACAAATAGAAAATTTAAAGATTATATTGGATGTTATCCGAGAAAGTAATCTGACAATCAATTTAAGCAAGTGTAGGTTTTTGATGAGAAAAATAAATTATTTAGGGTTCGAAATAAGTGGGGATGGAATTCAGCCGGGTCAGGTTAAAATCGAGAGTTTGGTCAGATTTCCACCACCGAAAGATCAAAAGAGTGTTCGAAGTTTTTTGGGCCTAGCAAGCTATTTTAGACGTTTTGTAAGGAATTTTGCTGTCATAGCGCGTCCACTTACAGATTTATTATCGAAAAATTCGAATTTCATGTGGGAAGATTCTCAACAACAGGCATTTGAGTCGATTAAGAAGGTACTTGTGTCATCGCCTGTTTTGAAGGTGTTTGACCCAGCATCAGCTACGGAATTACATACCGATGCGTGCGCAATAGGCATTGGGGCTGTTTTGCTTCAAAAACAAACGAATGATAAGTTACACCCAGTAGCGTACTATAGTAGAAGGACTTCCTCAGAAGAATCTCGATATCATAGCATCGAGCTTGAGACTTTAGCTATTGTTAGTGCATTGGAAAAATTCAGAATATATTTATTGGGAATATCGTTTGTAATAAGGACTGATTGTAACAGTTTAAAGTTGATGGAGTCAAAGAGAGATTTAAATCCGCGGGTCGCGAGATGGTTTATGAAATTACTAGAGTTCGATTATAGGATTGAGTATCAAAAGGAGTCAGTTAATAAAGTTGCAGATGCCCTTTCAAGGTATCCTATAGAAGATGAGAATATAGTGTTAGGGATAAGCGTAAACACTGATTGGGTAGCTTGTATGCAGAGAGGATGTAGGGAAATAGAAGAGATCATAAAAAACTTAGATGTGAATGAAGATTTAAAAAATAAATATATGGTTTATAAGGGTAGATTATATAAAATTTCGAAAGAAAGATGGAGGTTATACGTTCCAGGGGAATTAAGGTCATATCTGAATAACGAGGCTCACATCAATGTGTCACATATGGGTGTGGACAAAACATTGTCAAAGTTAAAGGAAACTTATACTATTTTCCCAAAATGAGAGAACAAGTTTCTAAGTATATTAATAGATGCATTAATTGCCTTTACTATAAAGTCCCAACGGGCAAACCTCCGGGATTCTTGCATCCACTTGACAAGGGAAATGTTCCATTCGTAACGGTTCATGTAGACCACTTGGGACTGTTTGTGAGAACCAAAGACAAAAGAAAATACGTATTGTGTGTTGTGGATGGGTTTTCCAAGTTTACTTGGCTTAAGGCAGTTAAAACGGTAGAATCAGTGGAAACTATGAATACATTTTTAGAGTTCATGTTCTGTTATGGTAGGCCGCAACGTATAATTTCAGATAGAGGAAGTGCTTTCACGGGTAGGCCCTTTTTAGAGATGTGCAGGAGTTATAATATCCAGCATATCAAGGTAGGATCACATACACCTCGAGCTAATGGACAAGCCGAGGTTGCCAACAAAACTATTCTGACAGGTTTAAGGACTTTATCTACTGGAGTCGAGTGTAGTGATTGGGATACTAAACTCTTAGAAGTTATGTGGTCAATGAATAATACGGTTCATCGGGTTACGCAAAAGACACCTGCTAATTTAATGTTTCGATATGTGCCAAATGGACCAAAAGACAATCCACTGACATGCGAGATTAACAGTATAAATAGGGAAGTAGGTAATGTTAAAAGGGTAGATTTTAACCAAGTATCAGAATTGATAGTCAAAGATCAGGGTAAGCAGAAAGAATATTATGATAGAAAACGAAGAGAAGGGGGCTCATACATAAAGGGGGATATAGTGATGGTTAGGTGGAATCCAGTTTCTACTGGAACTAGCTTGAAGTTGAGTTGTAATTATAGTGGGCCCTATATGATCGATAAAGTTCTGGATAAAGATCGATATATAGTCAAGGATATAGAAGGAGAGCAACAGTCGTCTCGAAAGTATGAAGCTGTTGTCTCAATAGATAGATTAAAGAAAATTGTAAGGAGTAATGATCTTGACGCAAAATAACTGTATATCTATATATAAAAAAATGGAAATTGAATTAGCATTGTAATTGGAATTAAAACTGTTAATGTGTGATAAAGAATTGTAAAGAAAATTTGAGCAATGGAATGGTGAATATAAAAGCTTACGTTTGAATTTGACATTAAAAAAATAACTTCTAATGCTCAACTTTTCTATATTTTTTTTTATATAACGGGTGATTTTTTAAGAGCTTGAGAACTTTTTTTAAAAAAAAAACGCATAAAATTTGCAAAATCTCATCGGTTCTTTATTTGAAACGTTAGATTGGTCCATGACATTTACTTTTTGAAGATAATTTCATTTAAATGTTGACCGCGGCTGCGTCTTAGGTGGTCCATTCGGAAAGTCCAATTTTGGGCAACTTTTTCGAGCATTTCGGCCGGAATAGCCCGAATTTCTTCGGAAATGTTGTCTTCCAAAACTGGAATAGTTGCTGGCTTATTTCTGTAGACTTTAGACTTGACGTAGCCCCACAAAAAATAGTCTAAAGGCGTCAAATCGCATGATCTTGGTGCCCAACTTACCGGGCCATTTCTTGAGATGAATTGTTCTCCGAAGTTTTTCCTCAAAATGGCCATAGAATCGCGAGCTGTGTGGCATGTAGCGCCATCTTGTTGAAACCACATGTCAACTAAGTTCAGTTCTTCCATTTTTGGCAACAAAAAGTTTGTTAGCATCGAACGATAGCGATCGCCATTCACCGTAACGTTGCGTCCAACAGCATCTTTGAAAAAATACGGTCCAATGATTCCACCAGCGTACAAACCACACCAAACAGTGCATTTTTCGGGATGCATGGGCAGTTCTTGAACGGCTTCTGGTTGCTCTTCACTCCAAATGCGGCAATTTTGCTTATTTACGTAGCCATTCAACCAGAAATGAGCCTCATTGAACAAAATTTGTCGATAAAAAAGCGGATTTTCTGCCAACTTTTCTAGGGCCCATTCACTGAAAATTCGACGTTGTGGCAGATCGTTCGGCTTCAGTTCTTGCAGGAGCTGTATTTTATACGGTTTTACACCAAGATCTTTGCGTAAAATCTTCCATGTCGTCGAATAACACAAACCCAATTGCTGCGAACGGCGACGAATCGACATTTCACGGTCTTCAGCAACACTCTCAGAAACAGACGCAATATTCTCTTCTGTACGCACTGTACGCATTCGTGTGGTTGGTTTAATGTCCAATAAAGTAAACTGAGTGCGAAACTTGGTCACAATCGCATTAATTGTTTGCTCACTTGGTCGATTATGTAGACCATAAATCGGACGTAAATCGCGAAACACTTTTCGAACCGAACACTGATTTTTGTAATATAATTCAATTATTTGCAAGCGTTGCTCGTTAGTAAGTCTATTCATTATGAAATGTCAAAGCATACTGAACATCTTTCTCTTTGACACCTTGTCTGAAATCCCGCGTGATCTGTCAAATACTAATGCATGAAGATCCTAACCACAAAAAAATCACCCTTTATATATTTATAATAATCGTTAAATTTTAGAAGGCGAGGACGCCTACGTATATAGCGTGGCCGACTTATGTAACAAAAAAAAATAATAATTATACATATATATATAAAAAAAACACTTTGAATTATATGTAATGCAAACCTAAAATAAAATGTTCATCTAGGAAAAAGATTTAGATGTAATCCGATCGTAGTCGACGTAGGTTGTGAAAATAATTGAAAGCAAATTTGAATTTAAAATAAATTATATAAAAAGAAAAGTAATGGTTATTAGTCTAATTATTTTGAGTTGAGGCGATTACGGACGAGAGATCGATAAAAAGGATTACAACAGAAATGACATTTTTTGACAGAAACAGGTGATTGGTCGTGATCAAACTTTATGCTTAAGTTTCTTCCATAAATGCGAAGTCCCAGTGGATTTTCACCGAAATCGGTCCACCGAAAGTGATAGCTTCCATAGAAGCTTCTACGTTTTGTCACCAGAAGTGACTCTTTCAATAAGCGCTTTTTCGTTTTTTTGCATGTATTTTGAAAAGAATAATCGTTTACGCGAAAAACAGCTATAATCTAACAGATTCTAAATTAATTTTGCAACAACACTGGTCCAGATCAGTTTAAAATTTAAGCGGAAATAACGATATTTGTCAAAGGACAGTGTTTCAGTAAAAATTTGGTATCTGTACAGCACATATGGATTGACTGGTCAGGATGAAACTTTGTACTTAATCTTTTTAAATAAATTAGGAGCTGGCGGAGGCAGCCTTTTCGTTTTTCGCAAATATTTTGAAAAGTTATCTCTACAGACCAGGCAGCCTGACTATTGGGAATAAATCTTAATACTAAAGCTTTTCTATAAATTGAGAGATCCATGCGAAATGTGATGGACATCTGTGTACCAAAACTGACTGGCAGTCCCGTAGCAGCTTTTCAATTTTTCCAATGAAGATAAAAATTTCAACAAGGGTTGATCTGCCAGTCTAAAGTACTTACATTGACGATGGGTTGCAGTTGTGTTACCGAATGTAAACAGTTGATGAAAAATATTTTTGGCATCCTGCCTCTATTGGGATTGGAACCCAATACCTCCTCATCTAAACGCCAAAGCTTTAATCACGGTAACGTTTGGTCGCTAACATTTCAAAGTTATTTACGTAATTTCCAGGAATTTAACAGCAATTTTGATACGCTATCGTGTTTTATACGCATTACATGATTGGATTATGAGGGTTAACAAACTAAAAGTGCTTTAAGTGGCACTGTTAAATTTATTTTTCCAATTGGAATTTATTTTCAAAAGTTATAAAATTTGGGCACGATTCTAAATGTTGTGCCGTCGAATCTAGAAATATCTACAGACACTGACGTTTTTGAGAATATTTCAAATTGTATAAAGAGCGAGCTAAATATATTCACAGATCCTGGACCGTGTTTACGAGTAGATGACCAATACGGTACCCTGAAATTTAAGAATTTTATACACGTTTTGTGAATTGGATGCTTGAACGAGATGAAGGTTTAATTTTCATCTTAATGGGTACGTCAATAAGCAAAATTGTCGAATTTGAGGAGCGGATCCTCATGCCCTTACAGTGAATGGGGAACGTCGTCGCAACAAGTTAACTGGTTTTTTGTGACCCAAATTGAATGAATTGCGTATCAACGACTTTTGGTTTCAACAAAACGAAGCGACATGCCACGCTACTCGTGGAACAATCCATTTATTGTCAACAAAATTTGCTGATCGCATCATTTCGAGAAATTATGAAATTCCTTGGCCACCAAGAAGCCCGGATTTAACACCACTTGAATATTTTTTGTGAGATTATTTGGAAGGTAAGGTGTATGCTAATCATCCACAAATAATTCAACAACTTAAACACAACATACAAGCCGTAGTGATCATATGAACGATAGGCATCGCAAAGTTCATTAAAATCGGATGCCAATTACTTAAACGGTAGAATATTGTGTGATCTATTCGAAAATGTAGGTGAAAAACTGCAAACATTTCTAGGATCGGCGATATAAAAAAAGGAAATTAATTAAACATTCTAAAATTGTATTAACCAAAGCCAGGTTCATCAAAATCAAGTAACATTCACAGCAATTTTAGTGTACTGGTCGAGGAAATCATAGACCAGAACGCATTGACGTCTCTAGGATTGACGGTATAAAATTTTGAAAATAATCGAAAAATCCTTTAATCATACGACATAGGAGTGATCGTCGGAAACTTATCCCATTCGTCACATATAAAGATCCGGCCTCAAATGGCCGAAAATATAGATCAGGACACGAGAACATCTCCAAGTGAACTCGTAGACATTTGTAAAATACATCGTCACCGTCAGAGTTCTGCCCAACGTCACTTATGACGGAACTCAGTCATTCCTTAACCGATTATGAGGGGATTGGGTATGTCGGATGGAAATGGGATTCTTAAATGATTTTTTAAGAAATTCTGGAATATGACTACGAAACTCGGTACTAAATGGGCGTTTTTCTTGAAGCAAGCGGCTCAAACACCCACCACTCATGGAATTGGTAGGTTGAGCGGCAGGCCAACTTCATACTCTCACATATACGTTATGAACGCTATACAAAGGGCTCGGATAAATTTATAGTATTCTTATCAACAACGACCTCGAAAACTGTTCACGGGAACATGGACTATGATGCCTTCTAAGACTATGAAATCTTCAGAATCTTTCGAACCAAGCGGAAATTTACACCTTTGAGATAATTGCAATACAAGAACTTAATACAAGGCCATATTCCAAAAATGTTTCCAAAATTTATTTAGTAATCTCATTTCACCCACATGTTCGATTTCTGCAATAGTTTGTCATATTCCAGAACTTCTTCCAAAAAACATTTAAAAATCTCATTTCCATCCAGTATACTCAATCCGATCATAATTGGTTAAAAAATGGCTGAGTTCCTTCCCAGATGGCTATATTCCAGAATTTCTTCCCAAAATCATTTAAGAATCCCATTTCCATTCAAAATACCCAATCGCATCATAATCGGTAACCGAAAATGGAAAATAAAATATTGTCCGTTAAATCGCGGGTCCGTTGAATCGGGGGTTTACTGTATTTTGAGCACAAATTTCATTATCATCATAACTAAAGGGGGGCGCATAAGTAACGTTATCATCTTATTAGTGAATACATTTTTGTTTGTTTTTTTTCGTTTTTTTTTTTCAGAATTAACTTTCAAAAATGGAAAGACTCTGCACAGAACAAAGAACCAAAGTTGTTCAATTTTATTTTGAAAGTCATTATTCGATTATTCAGACACAAAGATCATATCGAAATTTCATTCGTGTTCGAAGTGCACCTAGCGCTCCACCAATTTACCGATTGGTTCAGCGGTTTCGTATGTGATCTTCCGCGTTCTGGACGACATCATGCAGTTCGAAATAATGTGAATATTGCTCGAGTGCAAGCAAGTATTAAAGAAAACCCCGAAACTTAAACCAGGCGACATTCTCAGCAGTTGGTGATGTCTAGGCGGTCTTTGCAAAGAATTTTACATAAGTTTTTAATAATTTCTCACCTTTTCCCATATAAGATTCAATTGGTTTACTAGTTAAAACGAAATAATGCACAAATACGCATTCAATATGGTCGCCTTTTTCAAGAACTGTGCCTAGAAAACAACGAGTTTATTCACAGATTCATAATGCACGATGAGGCCCATTTTCACCTCAATGGTCACGTGATCAGTGCAAATCAGTGCAAAATCAGTGCAAAATTGCAGAATATGGGGCATCCAAAATCCAAGAATAATTGTTGATGATCAAATGCATCCACTTAGAAGCACATTATGGTGCGGAATAACTTCAGAAAGGACAAGTTGCGGTTAATGTGAATGGCATACAATACCCTGCAATGATCGAACATTTTTTAAGGCCAGAAGTAGAGTACAATCTAAATTGTGATCCAAACAAGATGGAGTGAATGCTCACACAGCTCGCTCAACTATGGCCTTCCTGCGCGAAATTTTTCGTAATCGAATAATATCGCGTTTCTCTAATTTTAACTGGCCACGGTCTCCCGATTTTTTCTTAGGAGCTACCTAAAAGTTATGGTGTATGCCAATAAGCCAAGAACCATCCAACAGCTTAAAGCTAATATACGAGAAGAAGTGAGGGCGCTGGGTTTAGGTTGAATTATAAAATACTGCAAGATGGGTTACCAGAAAATGTGTCGCCAGGAAAAACGGCAAGGGGTTAAGCCCTGCTAAATTTGAAGAAAAATAAAAAATATTTATTGGCCTGAAATTGATTGGAATTGATCAACGTTGCTTAGAATGTCACGTTGAAGAAGAAATTATGAGCAAATTGGTTATAGAAAGCGAGGATTTCGATTTGAAGCCGGAAATTGCTCAAAAGTTTGATCGTTGATCAGCGAAACTGGGCTACATCTGAAATCTGTAGATATTTCTAGATTCGACGGCACAACATTTAGATCGTGTCCAATTTTATAATTTTCTTTCTAAACATTTTCTTTCTAAATTTTCTTTTTAAAGTAAATTCCAATTGGAAAAATAATAAATTTAACCGTGTAATTTTTTAATAGAATTTTGACCAAATTATCCTAAAACCTTAAATAACTATCTCAAAAAATCGGATATGTAATTAAAAACTTCTACGATGGTCTGTTGTTGGTACAGAGCTATAATTTATTTCTGGTACAGAGTACAGCCTTGGAATCGCAGAAAAATACCGAAAGATGGGCAGGCCAATACCAAAACTTAAAAGTTACAGAGTAAAAATTGACGAGTATTTATTTAGCTTAGTTGGGCCATATGTGGCCACGAGAGCCTTGTTAGAACCGCACGCCACGACGCAATAGTACAGATTAGGTCCAGAACTGTTAGAAAAATGAAATGGAATCGCGGGTCAATGCCAAAACTTAAAAATTACAGACTAAATTGACGAGTATTTAGTTAGCGTAATTGGGCCAATGGTTTAGATTAGCACCAGAACTAATCGAAAAACGTACTGGCATTGCGGGCCAATACCAAAACTTAAAAATTGCAGAGTAAAAATTGACGAGTATTTATTTAGCGTAATTGGGACATATATGGCCACGAGAGCCTTGTTAGAATCGCACGCTCCGACGCAATGGTATAGATTAGGACCAAAACTAATCGAAAAACGTAATGGCATCGCGGGCCAATGCCAAAATTTAAAAATTACGGAGTAAACGTTGACGAGTATTTATTTAGCGTAATTGGGCCATATATGGCCACGAGAGCCTTGTTAGAATCGCACGTCTCGACGCAATAGTTTAGATTAGCACCAGAACTAACCGAAAAACGTAATGGCATCGCGGGCCAATGCCAAAATTTAAAAATTACGGAGTAAGCGTTGACGAGTATTTATTTAGCGTAATTGGGCCATATATGGCCACGAAAGCCGTGTTAGAATCGCACGCCCCGACACAATGGTACAGATTAGGATCAGAACTAATCGAAAAACGTAATGTCATCGCGGGCCAATGCCAAAATTTAAAAATTACAGAGTAAAAATTGACGAGTATTTATTTAGCGTAATTGGGCCATATATGGCCACGAGAGCCTTGTTAGAATCGCACGCTTCGACGCAATGTTTTAGATTAGCACCAGAACTAATCGAAAAACGTACTGCCATCGCGGGCCAATACCAAAACTTAAAAATTGCAGAGTAAAAATTGACGAGTATTTATTTAGCGTAATTGGGCCATATATGGCCACGAGAGCCTTGTTAGAATCGCACGCCCCGACGCAATGGTTTAGATTAGCACCAGAACTAATCGAAAAACGTAATGGCATCGCGGGCCAATGCCAAAATTTAATAATTACGGAGTAAACGTTGACGAGTATTTATTTAGCGTAATTGGGTCATATATGGCCATGAAAGCCTTGTTAGAATCGCACGCCCCGACGCAATGGTTTAGATTAGCACCAGAACTAATCGAAAAACGTACTGGCATCGCGGGCCAATACCAAAACTTAAAAATTGCAGAGTAAAAATTGACGAGTATTTATTTAGCGTAATTGGGCCATATGTGGCCATGAGAGCTTTGTTATAATCGCACGCCACGACGCAATAGTACAGATTAGGTCCAGAACTGTTAGAAAAATGAAATGGAATCGCGGGTCAATGCCAAAACTTAAAAATTACAGACTAAATTGATGAGTATTTAGTTAGCGTAATTGGGCCGTATATGGCCACGAAAGCCTTGTTAGAATCGCACGCCCCGACGCAATGGTTTAGATTAGCACCAGAACTAATCGAAAAACGTACTGGCATCGCGGGCCAATACCAAAACTTAAAAATTGCAGAGTAAAAACTGACGAGTATTTATTTAGCGTAATTGGGCCATATGTGGCCATGAGAGCTTTGTTAGAATCGCACGCCACGACGCAATAGTACAGATTAGGTCCAGAACTGTTAGAAAAATGAAATGGAATCGCGGGTCAATGCCAAAACTTAAAAATTACGGACTAAATTGACGAGTATTTAGTTAGCGTAATTGGGCCGTATATGGCCACGAAAGCCTTGTTAGAATCGCACGCCCCGACGCAATGGTTTAGATTAGCACCAGAACTAATCGAAAAACGTACTGGCATCGCGGGCCAATGCCAAAATTTAAAAATTACGGAGTAAACGTTGACGAGTATTTATTTAGCGTAATTGGGCCATATATGGCCACGAGAGCCTTGTTAGAATCGCACGCTTCGACGCAATGTTTTAGATTAGCACCAGAACTAATCGAAAAACGTACTGCCATCGCGGGCCAATACCAAAACTTAAAAATTGCAGAGTAAAAATTGACGATTATTTATTTAGCGTAATTGGGCCATATATGGCCACGAGAGCCTTGTTAGAATCGCAGGCCACGACGCAATAGTACAGATTAGGTCCAGAACTGTTAGAAAAATGAAATGGAATCGCGGGTCAATGCCAAAACTTAAAAATTACAGACTAAATTGACGAGTATTTAGTTAGCGTAATTGGGCCGTATATGGCCACGAAAGCCTTGTTAGAATCGCACGCCCCGACGCAATGGTTTAGATTAGCACCAGAACTAACCGAAAAACGTACTGGCATCGCGGACCAATACCAAAACTTAAAAATTGCAGACTAAAAATTGACGAGTATTTATTTAGCGTAATTGGGCCATATGTGGCCATGAGAGCTTTGTTAGAATCGCACGCCACGACGCAATAGTACAGATTAGGTCCAGAACTGTTAGAAAAATGAAATGGAATCGCGGGTCAATGCCAAAACTTAAAAATTACAGACTAAATTGATGAGTATTTAGTTAGCGTAATTGGGCCGTATATGGCCACGAAAGCCTTGTTAGAATCGCACGCCCCGACGCAATGGTTTAGATTAGCACCAGAACTAATCGAAAAACGTACTGGCATCGCGGGCCAATACCAAAACTTAAAAATTGCAGAGTAAAAACTGACGAGTATTTATTTAGCGTAATTGGGCCATATGTGGCCATGAGAGCTTTGTTAGAATCGCACGCCACGACGCAATAGTATAGATTAGGACCAGAACTGACCAAAAAACGTACTGGCATCGCGGGCCAATGCCAAAATGTAAAAATTACAGAGTAAACGTTGACGAGTATTTATTTAGCGTAATTAGGCCATATGTGGCCATGAGAGCTTTGTTAGAATTGCACGCCCGTAAAAACAACCGTTTATAATTTTTGGACATCGAGTAAGAGTTGCATGGTGATGTACTTTGGCCAACGTTCGGATTTCAAAGTTGTCAAGAGATCCTCAACTAATTACATTTTATAATGATCTGGTCACAGATTACGACCGTCCAGCTGGTTCAGTTGAGTTTATAGATTTGATGAAGAATTTTAGTTTACAAAATTTAACTAAAAACATCTGATGAATGAATTGCAACAAACCCGGTAATGCGGACAGCTAATTCAATAAAGCATCGCAATCAAATCTAAAACAAAACAAAAAATCTTTAAATACCTGAACACTGTTTAGATCCTGTATCGATATCGCTGACAGCGGTTGCTGTTGCTTCCGTGTAGCGGTATCCTGTGGTGGCGGTGGCGGTGGTGCCACGGTTTTACCGTTTTGTCCCGTATTATTTTTAGTTTGGGGCGGTAATGGTGGTGCCGGCGGCGGTGGCGGTGGTGGTGGTCGTACTGGTTGCTCCGGTATTGTTATTGGCGATGTTGCAACAGCTAATTGCATATAATCCTCTGTATCGGATGACCTGAACACAAAAATAGACAGAAACACAAAGACTCTATTATAATTTATGTAATACATTCAAAATTTTCGATAAGCTCTAGATTTTTAACCTTCAAGCATCGTATAAAACAAAACGACATTGACAAAAAAAACACTAAATTTGCACCCGTTGCATTACGATAAATATTATTTAAGATTTGTGTACGCGACTTAAGATAGTTATAAATAATAATATACAATACAAAAACTACTGGAACGGATCAATTTCCGGTCTATAAAGCGCACAATGGTTATACGTTTATAAATCAAGGTTGGCCTAGGTGCCAAAAATCTAGAGGGCCATACGCAATATACACAGGTACCTAGAAAATCGTTCACTCGTACTCCCATCCATTTCAATCGAATTCGTCATGTTCCTGTAAGCAACTCACTAAATATAATTTAACCGTTTATCATCTAGAAGTCATTCATTGCTTCAACACGGTGTTGCATTCCAATAATTTATCATACACACACGTAATGTGGTGAAGATGCACCACATGGAAAATATAATTAAGAATTTATCTCAACCATAAAATTTTACAATATTAGACACACACGTATTTCGAAAATTTTTATAATATTGACACACTTTTCTATATATATACGATTCTTCACACTATACGGTGCACACACAACACACAAAACTAAACTAAACTTAAATCGAAACAAAAAAAAACTTTTGTGTTTAACGGAAATTTTAACTGTCTTAACCAACCAAAAAAAAATAAAAATAAAAAAAAAAACACTTAAGACGTTTTGGAAATCTATAAATTATCACATACAAGTAAATTTTAGAAACACTTACCTAGCCGATGATACGCTCGATCTCTTATCACTGATACTTTTTAAATATTCCGACGGTTTGATCAGGTGATTAGACCCGTCGACAGCCCCATTTGGAAAACTTGGCGGCACAAACGGTAACACTAGTTGTTTGTTTACTAAATTTGGTCCGCCGGGACGCGAACTTGGACGTTCCCCGGTTATATGCGTATATGTGTACGGCCCGTCCTCCGAATTACTATTATTTAATCCAGTTTTTTGTTGCTGCAGCTGCTGTTCACTTAATCCAATAATTAATTTTGCCTTTTTGTTTGCTGTAAGTGCGCGATTCAATTGAAAGAAACAAAATAATACAAATAAGTAAAACCATTAAAGTGGTTTTGTTATGAAAACACAACATAAAAAATTTAAGCATAATGAGCATATATAGAGTGTGGTGGTGGTGGTGGGATTTACATTCGACGTACGTATACATACGATCATCTTCGATCTCTCCTCTATATCGCGCATATCATTTTATATACACAAAGCACAGCAAGAGAAGAAGAAACGGTTAAGCATATAAAACTAGAATGAAATAAATTATTAATTGAAAAGAAAGTTACAAGCACAAATAAAAATTTCTTAGAGATGTAATTAACGTTCCTGTTTCATTGCATGGACTAAAGGCGATCTTCAAATACATTTGAAATGCAAAATCACAAACATTTCTGCTTATTTGACGGGTAATTTCCAATTTCATTTTTTACCGATCTTACTTTTTATGTATCAGAATAACAACAAAATGCTTCTTTATCGTACTTCTTGATCGATCACAGCTGCTTTAAAATGCTTGATCCGCAAATTATAAATAAAAATGTTTAAGATTGACAGAAGCTTTGTTTACAATTTGAATTAAATATTTTAATTGCGATCAAGCGATCGATTAATTTTCTTTTTATCTAATTAGGCAGCATCTAAAATATATCATTTACATGGTAAATTACACGATGTAATTTACACGGTTATTTTTTACATTATGTAAAGTAAATAATGACTTTTTCATAACAATCGCGCTATCTATTATATAATTCAATAACTATACTAGAGGACCATGTGTAAACCATGGTTCACGAAGATACAGACCAACTCTTTCGAACGTTTGGCCTTGCGATTTAATTATTGTGGCTGTGTGATAGGCGTACTGGAAACTGATGTCGTACGAAGTTGAAAGACAGAAATTGATCATTAGCTGTGTCTAATGCAATTCTTCAGTTATTGTCCCTGAATGCTACACCAGCACTTGTAGCACAATCCAATGAAAATGGTACTGGCATGTTTTATAAATTAATTACAACATATCGGCATAGCTCAACCCCAAAAAATTACCCCTAAGGGCTGTATTTTTTAAAAAAATATATTTTTCAGCACACCACGTTTTCTGTATTTCTGTGAATATTTGTTGTGTCTTATTGGGGATGGCACTAGAATTTTTTACAAATTAATTACAATAAAATGGCATAATTAATCCCCTAGAATACTACCCCGAATGGAAGCAACCGTTTAAAATCATTGTATTGTACTGACGGTGATACTAGAAGTGTTTACAAAATAAATTACAATATAGTGGAATAGTTCAATTGCCAGAATCTGCCTCTAAAAAGTGAAGCTCTTTAAAACAATAACAGAAATGGGTACCCATGAATTTATTACAACAGCCCACACCCACAAAAGTCAATAATAATCCATCGAGCATAGGAAGGAAGATCGATGCATTACGATCGATTTTTGTGGGTTAATTGTAAATAAAATAAAAACCGAAGAGTATTCACCGGAAACGATCAAAGTGTTGATAGAAACATACCGCAAACGAGCACTAGACGTGTTCATTCGTCGGCTAAATGGAGAGCTGTCTAAAATACTGATCATCCAGAAACCAGCCACATTACCTGAAGCGTACGCATCCTGCCTAGAAATTCAAAACCTGAATTTCAGAAACATGATTATGATCATGATTAACTATATTAACCGTCCCACGCCTCAATATCCCACGGTAACTAAACGGGACCATTCTCATATCCATGAACCTAGGAAACAGCAAAGAATCAACCATATAGAAGCAGAAATAGAGGAAGACGATTATAACCAAGTGGCATATGATAACACAGAAAATGAGGTATGCTATGATGAACCGGGTACAGAAGATAACACGGAAATAAATTTTATGACGGAAGTCTCTCTAACGTACCTTACCTAGAGTACCGTCTTAAAAACGGAGATATGCTAAAGTTTCTCATAGACACAGGGGCCAATAAGAACTGTATAAGGCCTGAATTAGCGGTTAATGCCAAACCAACGGAAAATCAATTCAAAATTAGATCAGCAGGAGGTGACATTAAAATCAGTCACAAAATCAGTGAACCGTTCTTTAAGAGCATTGGCATTGGTAATACTATCGATATTTTCATCCTACCAGGTCTGAAATCGTTTGATGGTATTATAGGAGATGACACGCTGAAGGAACTGGGGGACTTATTGACCGGAAGAACAACGAATTGATTATTGTACCCAACATACGCATTCCGTTAAGAGAAAAAACATCATGCCAGGTCAACAATATGTAAATTCGGGATAGTCATTTTTCAACAGATACCAAAAAATTATTACACACAGTCGTCTCGAAATTTACAACACTCCTCGGACCTGTTAATAACTTTGAAACCGTAGATACGGAAGTACGTGCAGAAATCAAAACAACCAGTGAAGAACCGATCTATACCAAATCATACCCATATCCATACAGTATAAGACCGGAAGTGAATAAACAAATAGTCCAACTCCTTGCCGATGGTAGTATACGTCCATCTAAAAGCCCGTATAATTCCCCAATATGGGTCGTAGAAAAGAAATTGAAATATCGGATGGTAGTGGATTTCAAGAGATTGAATGCCGTGACAATATCAGATTCCTATCCCATCTCGGATATTTCAAACACCCTAGGGAATCTCGGAAATTCAAGATATTTTACCACCATCGATCTGACATCAGGGTTCCATCAAATCAAAATGAAGGAAGCCGACATTCCGAAGACCTCGTTGTTTTCCACCCTGAATGGAAAATATGAATTTCTTAGGCTTCCGTTCGGGCTAAAGAACGCGCCCGCAATTTTTCAAAGAATCACCGATAATGTCTTGAAAGAATATATTGGACAACTTTGTTACGTCTATATAGATGACATTATTGTTTATCTGGCTAACGTTGAAAAAGTATTTCTGATGTTACAAAAGGCTAACTTGTGCATAAACCTCGACAAAACGGAGTTTCTAAGAACAGAAACGGAATTTCTGGGGTATCTTATAACCAACAAGGGTATTAAACCGGATAAAAGAAAAGTATTGGCTATTCAAAACATCAAGAAACCCGAGAACTTAAAAGACCTCAAATCCTTCCTGGGTCTCGCATCGTATTATAGGCAATTTATCCGCGACTTTCCTAACGTAGCTAAACCACTAACCAACTTGACGAGGGGAGAGAATGCTCAAATTAAAGCACCACAATCCAAAAAGGTGAAGATTGATCTGAATCAAAAAGAGTTGGAAGCTTTTAACAATATCAAAGAGCTCCTGTCATCAACAGAGGTATTAATCTTTCTAAATTTCAACAAACCTTTTCTACTGACTACTGATGCTTCTTCATCTGCCATTGGCGCTGTATTGTCTCAAGGAGACATCGGGAAAGACCGGCCAATAACTTACATCTCCAGATGCATCAACCGCTAACTTTTTCATTAAGCAATAAGAATAATAATGCAAAGTTAAAACGCTGGAAAGCTCGATTGGAGGAATACAACTAGAAGCTTATTTATAAGCCGGGCTGTACCAACAAAGTAGCTGACGCGCTGTCTAGACTGGAGCTTGAAGTGAACGCATTGTCTACCGTTGGAACTGTTCACAGTGCCGAAGAAGATTCCACCAACCTTATTCGATATTGTGGCTCACCTATCAATGTCTTCAGGAACCAACTAATATTCCAGAAGGGTTAAGACATATACACTCATAAGGAGCCCCATCCATGAAATCCCATAAATAGAGAAAACTTATCCAAGATCTTACAGGAAAAGCTACATCCTACCATCATCAATGGAATAAAAATACCTGAGGAGAACATTTACTTTTACATGAAGTTTTTAAAGGCAGTTTTTCAAATTACAAGATACGTCTAACGCAAAGAGTCGTCGAAGACATTCGAAGTGAAGAAAATAAGTTCTCTATAATAACAGAGGAACACAAACGGGCACACAGGAATCATATGGAGAATCGAAAACAAATTTTGGAGAAATATTACTTTCCGGGGATGGCCAGTTTGATTAAAAAATACACGTAGACCTGCGACACCTGCAACACGAATAAATATGATCGACACACTCATCGCGTTGCAATCCAGGAAACACCTATTCCAACATATCCGGCAGAAATTCTCCATTTAGACATAATCGAGATAGACAAGTACTCTAAGTTCGTAAAATTCTTTCGCATTAAGAACAAATCACTCCACAACAAATACTCCACCGCACCTCGCATTCTTGTGATGGATAATGAAAGAAGCATTGTGAGCTCAATCATAACGGATTACTTAAAAACCTTGGGTATCCAGATTTATAAAACACCTTCTCAACCAAGCGAAGTTAATGGGGCTATAGAGAGAGTACATTCTACAATACTCGAAATAGTCCGATGTCTCCAGAACGAGTTCAAGGACCTGTCTACAAAAGAACTTATCAACATAGCAGTGGATCGCTACAACGATTCCATACATTCGGTTACGCAACGGAAACCTAATGATATATTTTTTGATAGAACATAGAGGACGAATTACCAAAATCTTGCAGATTTCAAAACCATCACGTGGACCTGATTGAAAGACTTAGAAAGAATCAAAACTCCACAATAACGAGAGAGAATAATAAGAGAGCCTGTCCGAAGACCTACGAAGCTGGCGACACGATTTATACCGCAATCAAGCAGATTCAACAGAAAGACAAACCAAAATTTCGTCAAGAAACAGTGGCACAAGACAATAAGGTCACTGTAACCACTACATCTGGAAGACGTATCCATAAAACACGTATAAAAAACTTAACCCAATAGTTTCCCATTACCACCAAAATATAATTAACGGGATTCCCTCTCTTCCTTTTTAGCTCCTGGCTCTGGTGTTGTACGACACCACTAAATTTCAAGTTGATTCATATCATCAACCTAAGGGAGTACGAGGAAGTATTAGAACGAATTACACCCTCGATCAAGTCGGTCCATCAAGCGAAAACCATAGCGCAAATGATTTCGGAACTTAAGGGTCAATCACGCAAACAAAGGTCGATAAACTGGATAGGTAGTGCAAGGAAGTGGATAGCAGGATCCCCAGATGCCACAGATTGGGACCAAATAATGAAAAAACAAAATGATATAATTCGCAACAACAATCAACAGTACAGGGTTAACAAGGCGTTAACAAATACTACTCAACAGTTGCTTGCAGAATACAACAAAATCTTGGACCATCTAAACGACGAATCGGAAGAAAAATTTCAACAAGTATTCTTTAACCGACTAACCATTCTTAAAGATGAAATATACGAGGTAGTCAGAGCTGTTTAATTAGCCAAAGGAAACATCGTCAATACTAATCTACTGAATTAAGGGGAAATCAATCGATTAATTACGGAGATTGAAACATTGCCATACGCCAACGAGATCGAAGCAATTGAAAACGTGGAACCCATGATAATTGTGAAAGAATCTACTCTCCTTTACGCTCTCTCCATGCCTAAAACCAGCGAACAGGACTACAATCACATCATAGTACGGTCAACTTCCAACCACAACCAGCGTATATACACCGAATTCAACGAATTTCTTCTAAATCAAGATGAAATATTTGGAATCGTAAAAAAGTATCACAGATTCGGAGAAATGACTAGTTGTAACCTAAGTGGATTACAGAAAATACCAACAGATCACTGTATTTATCAGCTAATCAAAGAGCTCAATGCTAGATGCGAATACCAATTATGCGACCAACCAGTCATGGAAACCCTTGCTGACCACATCATATTCCTGAGCAATTTTGATGGAAAAATTTCATATAATAACACGGAACAACACCTAAAAGGAAGCTTTCTAGTACAATACGCCAATGAAGCGATTCAAATTAACAACACGACCGTCGAAAGCAAGGAAATAAAGACATTCCAAGTTTTACCCTCTGTACTAAGCACAAACATCACGGAAAAATGTTTCAAAATTGTCTCCGGATACCTACACAAACTGTATCTGGCTAATATTGCACAATTACAAGAACGATTCAACGAGCATAAAGAATCGGCTGTCATGGACATTGGGATCATAATCATCATTTGTGGCTTAGTCCTTGTTTTTGTGATAAACAGGGCAAGACTCGCGCACCGAAAGAAACTGCTGTTTTCCCCAAAATCAACTCTCCGAAAGGAACTTCCCAATCAACAATCTAGAGTTCAACCCATTCAACTAAATTTTTGATTCACGGGACGTGGATTTTTAAGAAGGGAGGAGTTAATACCACCGTTATGTTGGATCAGCACAACGTGCCTAAATTGACACCATTGGGAATGCTTCATCAGCACAACGTGCCATTAGTGCACGCGAAAGCCAAAAGTGTTGATTCAACAATAATAAATTTCATTTTACTTTAAATTTTATGTAAAGTCTTAATATTAGTTTTTAGTTGTAATTTTGATGTGAAAAGAATAAAGTTGTATTTTTTCACTTCGAATTCAATTAGAATTCTTAACTTACATGTTTGTGAGAAATCTCTGTGAGCTGGCCAATTCTCGAAACAGTGAACGTCTAAATCCCATTTATTTTAGTTTTGCAAAAATTGATCAAGTTCGGGGTCAATAACAAATGGATCTACGTCATCGTATTAAAATGGGGATGATTTTTATTTGCTTGAACATTTCGAATTTCGTATTGATCTATTTTTTTACCGTCTTTGCCCAAGTCGCTAGTTTACTAATTGCGTATTAACGAGCAGTTGATTTTCATAGCAAAATTTTTTAATAATCCTAACATTGCTTTTGTCAACTGTTTTACTAATACATGTGTATTTTTGTTTTTTAGTTCGCCATGTTTTGTTATTTTTTAATTTTGTCAAGAACTTCACATTCGTGATTTTTGTGGGTGTGGGCTGTTGTAATAAGTTCAGGAATACCTAATTCTTGCATTGGAAGGAAGTTCGATACATTTTGATCGATTTTTATGCGTATGGGCTGTTGTGGTTAATTTAAGTGGTATGACCTTTACCGAGAAATATTGTTTTAAAGAGCTTCACTTTTTAGAGGCAGATTCTGGCAATTTAACTATTCCACTATATCGCAATTTATTTTGTAAAAACTTCTTGTATCACCGTCAGTACGATACAATGATTTTAAACGGTTGCTTCCATTCGGGGTAGTATTCTAGGGGTTAATTATGCCATTTTATTGTAATTAATTTGTAAAAAAAATTCTAGTGCCATCCCCAATAATACACAACAAAAATTCACAGAAATACAGAAAGCGTGGTGTGATGAAAAATATATTTTTTTTTAAATTATACCCCTTAGGGGTAATTTCTGGGGGTTGAGCTATGCCAATATGTTGTAATTAATTTGTAAAAATTGCAGTACCACCCCCAGCCCGAAACAATAAATGTTAACTGAAATGCCAAAAGCAAGGTTTAACTAAAAATATGGTTTTTGAAGAATTGCATCCCTTAGAGGTAGTTTTTGGGGAGTCGAGCTATGCCAATATGTTGTAATTAATTTGTAAAAATTGCAGTACCACCCCCAGGCCGATACAATAAATATTACCAAAATACGAAAAGTGTGGTGTAGCTTTGTCTAATGCCAGCCCACACACGAGTTGCAGAATAACGAGACTTACTTCAGTACCATTTTCAGGGGTCCAGTACCATTATAGGATCATACAAAATTGTGCGTTTTAATCTCCAAACCAAAAATATCTGTAACAAGATCATCGGAAATATAACCTGAAGGTATTGGAATAGACTAGTGAGATTTTGTTATTGTGTGAGGTATCAAAACTCTTCCCATCACCAATATTTAAAAGCCAACAACTACTGAAATGTGGATCACTTATTGCTAAAGGGTGTTTTTTTAAGAGGTTGCCGATTTTTTTTTTGAATAAAACACATATAAAATTATGAAATGACCAAAATTTTTTTTTATTTGGTAGATAATTTTTTGGCATTTAACATTTAAACACAATTTCTGGCATATGGCTACCACGACTATTTTTCACAAATGTCATTCTGGAGGTCCAATTTTCCAGCACTTTTTCAAGCATTTGAGGGCGTATGTCAGCAATGACACGTTGAATATTGGTTTCCAAAGCGTCAATCGATTGAGGTTTATCCACATAAACCAATGACTTCACGTATCCCCACAAAAAGTAATCGAGTGGCGTCAAATCGCACGAACGCGGAGGCCAATTCACCGGACCATTTCTCGAAATAATGTTGTCGTTGAAAGTTTCTTTCAATAAGTCGATTGTTTCACGTGCTGTATGGCAAGTGGCACCATCTTGTTGAAACCACATTTCATTCATATCCATATCTTCAAGATTTGACAACAAAAACTCATTTAACATGGTTCTGTATCGATTTCCATTCACGGTAACGCGTCGTCCTTCCTCATTTTTAAAGAAATATGGACCGATGATCCCACCAGCCCATAGACCGCACCAAACAGTACATTTATCAGGATGCATTGGTAATTCTAGAACGGCGTGTGGATTATCTTTGCTCCTAATGCGACAATTTTGTTTGTTGACGTATCCATTTAACCAAAAATGCGCCTCATCACTGAAGAGAATTTTACGGTAAAAAAATGGATCTTCGTTCAATTGATTTAACGACCAATCACTGAATTCACGGCGCAAACGATGGTCGTGTGGCTTTAATTCTTGCACCAATTGAATTTTGTATGGCACCAAACCCAAATCTTTACGTAAAATTTTCCATAAAGTCGATGGACAAAGTCCAATTTGCTGAGCACGACGACGAATCGATAAATTGTCGTTTTCTTCGACACTGGCCTCAACGACAGCAATATTTTCTTCTGTACGAACTCTTCTCATTCTTGTCGGTGGCTTGGCATCCAAAAGAGTGAATGTAGACCGAAATTTGGTAATTACGTTCTTTATGGTGGTCTCTGACGGACGATTATGTGCACCATAAAATTCACGAAGTGCTCTATAAACATTTTTAATTGAACACTGATTTTGAAAATAAATTTCCACGATTTGAAAACGTTGTTCTGGAGTTAACCTATTCATAATGATTTGCCAAACAATACTGAGTAGAAATGCCACTTTGAGCTGTCAAAACAACTGTCATAAAATAAAACGACATCTATCGGAAAAACAAACCTCCTAAAAAAACACCCGTTATTATATTTTTATTTAAGCTTATTCCTTGAAAGTGTTGACATAAATTGGGCTTTTTCATGGTCGAATTTATAATTTACACACGATTCCCTCTTCAACAGGTAACACTTGCCGAAAATCTTCTCCTATAAGATTATTACCTTTCTGCCGAACGGTAAATCATTTTTTATTAAATCGCGAAATATTAAGTTCATAATTTTGTCTATATTGAGAGGCAATGAAAACGCAGCGTAACATATTATTCCTTTGGGTAAAAGAGTAGCTGCTATTCCTGCCCATGTAACACATAATATGTACATGTCTATTTTCTGCATCGATTTTTTGAATTAACGCTCGGTATAAAAATGTTTTTCCACTTTTGAGAAAAGTTACGATCCTCTGCACATGACGCCAATGAAAAACACATGGAAAAGGGATCTACTTTTCAGAAGCGCGCAGATTAAAACCATACAAATCACATACACATACACAATACACATACACATTTTTATGCATATTTTGCTGACAAGTCAGGACAGGGATTTCGCCACAAATTCGCCAAAATTTCTTTTTATCTAATTAGGCAGCATCTCAAAATATATCATTTGTAACACTGTTGGGCGGGCGCGTAAATTACACGATGTAATTTACACGCTTATTTACATGTAATTGACTTGGTTATTGTTTACATTACGTAAAGTAAATCATCGCCATCTATTATATAATTTAATAACTATTTAATGAGTATAAAAATTAACAGTGTAACGTTCAAAATAAAACAAAAAAAAAATTAATATGTCAAAAATTTCGTTATAAGCTCTCTTTTGTTGTTCCAGAAATCAAAATAACTTCCGTTCTAACTGCAATTAAGACATTCTGTAAAGTGTTCTGAACTTGTCAATACACCCCTTACAACTTTCATAAGTATCGACCTTATCTGGGTTATGTAACTGTTTTTATTATGAGTGAATTGTTAATTCTTCAAGAATAGGCTGAATTGTGGTAATGTCCCGGGTAATTAGAATAATATCATCAGCATAAGTAAGAATTAGAGGTAATTGTAATTCATCTTGCTGTTCCAATCTTAATCCAGGATATAAATCTGATACGGTAACCAAATAGTGTGGTACATATTGCGGAAAATAGATAAATCAATTTATAACACATAAATCCGATTACTTGCGCGCCACTTCTCGTCTAGAACGCGTATTATTGTAAACATATGATCTTCTGAAGATTGATTAGCCTGGAAAGCTGCTTGGTATGATGATGGTAAATTTAAATGTCCATCTAACCGATTGAGAAATCGTTTTGAATATATTTTGTAACCTACGTTACATAAAGTAATTCTTCGGTATTTGTTAATACTTCCTGGTTTTTTACCTTCGGAATTGGGACTTGTATGGTTTCAAGGAGGATCATTGTTTATCCAAACATTTTCAATTATTGAATACCTTGGTGCAGTTCGTGATCGTATAAACTTGATTATAGTTCTTATGTCGTTTTCGCTGGGTCGAGGTCCTAATGGACAGTAATCATATTCGTCGATTAAAGAAGGCCAGATTCCTTCGAATTTTTTTAATTCACGAAGCCATGCAGATATAGGAATATAGGTTCCTGTAGTTGCATTGTTCTCTCTTTCATAATGTTTAAAATATTGGTTTGAAATTAGTTAAGTTTTTGAAAAATTCTTAACATTCGAGTGATCGGTGTTATAGGCTTGCATTAATGATTGCCTGGTGCTCTTTAAAGATCTCTGAGCATTTGAGTCGTGAGGGTGACGATTTTTATAGTATCTGGCGGTTTGGAAAGCAAAAAGTGCTCTGCGACGCTTAGGGGTCAAGGGAGTTTCGGCATATAAAACTTTTTGGACAGTTATCTTAATGCTGTCAATTATTGCATTCCAATGACCATTGGTTCCATTCTCGTTAACAGAACTCTCATATGTTGTAGCAAGTTGTTTTTGAAGTTCCGTTTTAATATTATCATTTTGTAATAGTCCTACGTTTATAGACCTAAAATTGTATGATGCTGTGGTTACTGTGGTTGTTGGAATGTGTTGTTGTATACTGATTGGCAATGAGGCATCCTTTATACGTGGAGTGCATTTAATCCACATAAGGTAATGGTCGCTTAGTTCAGGATATAATATATCTACCTTAATGGAATTTATAAATATTAAATGTGGTTTTTGCCGTCTTAATATATGATCAACCTGGGATCGTCTATGTCCATCCGTCCAGTTGTAAATAGGCTTGTGTCTTCCTTTAGTGATCTCAATAAAAAGATTGGCTTGATTGAAAAGATTGATTTTCATTGAATGTGTTGTGGAATAAATTTGTTGTGCCAAGGTTAGCAGGATTCCAACAATTATTGGCACCTAGGCGGGCATTAAAATCACCGAACACAACTATATCCCGTGATTTTGGACATTTTTGAAAATATTTGGCTAAATAACAAGCCAAATATTTTCAAAATATTAAGGATAGTTGGAATGAGTAATAAATTCAAAATATGAGTAATAAATTATTTAGTGTTACCAATGTTAAATGATTATAACTTAAGGAAGTGACATCTATCAGTGAACATTTGTAATTTTAAGTTACATAAATGTCGGTAGATGGCATCAATAATAAATAGTTAAGTTATATAGAATTACATATGTACATACATTATTGGTTTCGGTTTTTTTTTATCACGCTTTAGTTAAGAGTTCATAACTAGTAATTGTTTATAAACGTCTATGTCACAGACTGACAGAACGCACAGAGTGACCAAAAAAATTCATCCGTGTTTTTTTTTCCAAAATTTCGTCAACGAAATACACAAAAAGCAACAATGGAATTCCATTGTTGCTTTTTGTGTATTTCAACATTCAATTAATGTATTTTTAAATTACCTGTTGATTATCATGATTGTGGAGCATTTGATAAGCTCATTTTGTTATCAAGAAACTTTACTGCAGAGAAACCAGCTGACGGATTGTTCACAACCTGTTGTCGAAAAGGGAAAGTTATGCTGCCAAATCCAACTGACATTCAAGGGCAGATGGTTGAGTATCCTGAATTTCCTGAAAATCAAACTCATTTCCGACAAAAAGATCGTACAACGGCGCCGTTTTATTCGCATCGATGGGTGCAAAAATTGTCGATTTGCCAGGAAGAGGACCATATGTATTCAAGATTCATGGCACCACTTATCATCAAACGTCTCACTTGCAAACAATCAATGACAAAGCACCTAAATTTGCTCAGCTGTATGTACTTGATAGCACACAAGCTACTAGCACAAAGTTATCAACTGATACGAGATGTTGAAACACAAGAGACTGCACGTGCTGCTGAAGCAGAAGAAGATCATCGAATTGTGAGCATGGCATTTAGATGCGATCGTCAATCGAATCGGCGAAGATACTCGTAAATGCTGATGCTGAGTCGCCATTTAATCGTACATCCATATTTACCCGATTAATCCTGAAAATCCCAATTAGCAGTTCATTAACATCAATATTCTCAGTCCAAACTTGGATACGATAACTTATGCAATACTTTTTCCATATGGAGAGCCAGGCTGGCATCCCAATTGGCAGTGTAGCAGTTACGTAGCAATTCGTAATAATGCTCCAATATAAGGCTATATTGACAGCAATACGAGGTGACTTCAATCCAATCATGAACCCAGGAAAACTAACACAGCAATGGCTGGTTGACTCACATCTGCAGGTAGAAGGAAATGATCTCAACTACATTCGTGAAAATTAGAAACGAGTTCGAGCTGAACAGTATCAAAGACTCGCTGACCACGTCGTAAATTTAGCGCAAAATGAACACATTGCAGCCGGCGTTTCTGTAATTTTGCCATCAACTTTGGAAGGTTCACCTCGCAGCTTGCGAGAGCGGTTCTGTGATGCAATTAGCATTTTCGCAAAATGGGGACCATGAGTTGGAAGGAAATCACAGCAAATTTGAGACAAGGAGAAAATGCTTCCGATCGTCCCGATTTAGTGGCTCGAGTTTACAAGATCAAGTTAGATGATCTCATTAATGATTTAGTCAGAGTTGGAATTAAAGTCAAGATCGGATTGATCAATTTATGTGCGCCGAAATTCCACCGACAGCTGATTCCTCGATAGCAAGGTCATCGATAGAACGTTCAACACTACGCGAAATTGTACTTAAATGCATGCTTCATGGCCCTTGCGGCAGTGGACACCCAAATGCACCGTACATGAAGGTCGGAAAATGTTCGAAACAATTTTCTAAGGATTTTAATGAGCAAACTCAACCCAACGTAAATGGATATCCTTTGTATCGAAGACGAAGTGGTGAGCAAGTAAGCGTGCGAGGAGTTTTAATGGATAGTCGCAATGTGGAATGATCCACTTCGCTGCGATTCGTAAAATATATTTACAAATACATATTCAAGGAATATGATTGTTCCACACAGCCATCACAATAAATGGTCAACCTGAGCTGCGATATAATGAGATTACAAACTCCATCGATTGCCGAAATGTGAATGCTCCTGAAGCAATGTGACGCCTGCGAGAGTCAGCAATGCACGATAGATCGCACTCTGTTATGAGACTGCCAGTTCACCTTCCAAATCAACAACGAGTTGTTTTTGAAGTAGGTCATGAAGAAAAAGCACTTTTGGCTGCGCTTACTGGAAAGACCAAGCTTGAGTCTTGGTTTCTGCTTAACACGAAAGACGCAACTGTTCGAGTTCACCTTTACACCGATATCCCTTACCATTTTGTTTATAAGCGAGGTCAATGGCAAGCGCGACATAGAGGAGGCGAAAGGACAATTACACGAATGTACCTGGTGAGCATTAAGGATGAAGAACGCTTCTATCTTCGATTATTGCTACTACATGTTCTTGGTGCAACAAATTTTGAGATTCTGCGTACGGTAGATGAAAATTTATGCGAAACAATTAAAGCGGCAGCGCTGGCAAGAGTCGGATGACTACTTGAGTCGGATGAAGAATGGGAACGATGATAAACATACGGTGGAACATACTTCATGCCCAAGCAATTGCGAGAAATGTTCGCTTACATTTGTATTTCTTTCCAACCCGCTCAACCCCTCAAATTATGGCAGGATCATCTAGGAGCTTTTATACTCGACTACATGCGATGATATCAATTTTGTTCTCAAACAGCACGGAATGTCATGTGGTTCAGTTGGTTTGCCTGTTCCAAGCGGTAACCCACCCGAAGAAGATCAAATTTATGATCAAGAAGAAGAAGCACAATTGGCAGTCGAACAAATTGGAAAGCTGAATGAAGCCCAGCTTGCGGCATACATCAAAATTATGATTGTAGTTTAAAATAATCACGCATAATGTAAGCTTTTTTTATCGATGGTCCCGGTGCTCAGGCAAGACCTTCTTATACACAACTTTAATGGCAAACTTTCGAGGTGACGAATAAATTGTGCTGCCATTTGCAACAACCGGAACAGCAGCGACTTTGCTTAAGGGAGGACGCACGATTCACAGTGGATTTAAACTTCCAGTGCCACTTATTCAAAATCTTCATAATTCAATCTCATCAATGCGAATTACATCACCAGAAGCTGCAGTGTTGCGTTAGGCTACTTTTACAATTACAATGCTAAGAATGGTTTTCGCTGCATTGATAAGCTCTTGCGAGAGGTGATGGGAAATGACATTAGCTTCGGAGGAAAAGTTTTGGTCCTTGGCGATGATTTTCGTCAGACGCTACCAGTCGTTCAAAGAGGAACGCGCACTGAAATCATCGAATGCTGCATTAAATCAAGCCCTCTATGGAACCAGTTTGAATAACTTTCTTTGACCACCAACATGCGCAACGAAGGTCAACACGAGCACAATGAACGGCTTCTGCAAGTCGGATCAGGAACTTTACCTGCAACACCTGGCATTTATGAGGAGGACACAGTTCAAATTTTGACCGAAATGATCACAAGTCAAGAGCTAATCAGTGTCATTTTTAAAAATATTGAGCAAATGTCAACAGATGAGCTCTCAAAAAGAGTTATCGTTGCTCCAACGAATGCTCAGACGCTTGAGATGAATTGAAGAATTATCGATTTGATTCATGATGATGCAGAAATTTACTACAGCGCAGATTCGTTAGTAAGCGAGAATCCTAACGAAGCACTCAACTTTACCGTTGAATTCCTCAATGAACAGAATCCATCCGGCATGCCCCCTCACGTATTGCTTTTGAAAAGGGTGGTATCATAATGCTTCTACGAAATCTAAATCCCAAGAAAAGTATGTGCAATGGAACGCGTTTAATTGTAGAAGAGCTACCGCGAAACTTTATTAAGGCCAAAATGATTTCTGAGTGCAACAAGGGCAGTCCACCACTCAACCAATCTACCATTTGTTTTGCGGCGACGACAGTTTCCGACAGTGTTATCTCCGTTGAGTTTCCCCGGATTGATCAATATTCACCATTAATCTCCGTGATTTTCGAACAGGTGTCTGAATATATGTTCTATGCAGATTGGCACACGGAACATCATATGCCACGGGAAGAGGTCATCTCTGAGTTCGCCACTAAAGAATTTAGCATTAATCAATAAAGGATCTTTAATCCTTTCATTGATATTTCATATAGATTAAATTTATTAATATTTTAAAGTGATTTTTTTTTTAATGCAAACTGTTGTATAATTTTATAATTTTCTCGGGCTGATTTTTTTTTCTTTAATTTAACAATAAAATTTTCGGGATGGAATTATTTTATGTGATTTAGCTAAGTCACACACTTTTTGAAAAAAAAACCGTTTCGGGATGGAAATTTCGGGCCAACTTCTTATACATTAGCCGTACGTCCTCGATTAGTTATCTCAAGCCATGATCATTTGTATCCGTAATTGTTGAATTATCTACAACAACTAAGTATAAAAATGATCATGGCTTGAGATAACTAAGAGATTCGAAAAGTTTATTTCCCACTGGCTAAATTCATAAAATTTTAAAACATTTTTCTTTACTCTTCTGTCATGCTGAGCACACAGAAAAATCTCTGTGCAGATAAATGCATAACAGTAATTACGGTTATAAAACATTGTTTACAGTACCCAATAATTATAAACTACATACATGAAAATCTATAAAACTAAATAAAAATTTGAAAGTACATCGCTATTCGTACACTCATTTTATGGAAAATTGCATGTGTCAAACCTAAATTATTGCACTCACCATAACGAAACAAGAAGAAAATTGTTGTTGCATTAAAAACGAAATTTCACTTTTCTTAAAATACGAGTTCTGTACACATTTCTTACATCCACAGATTCTACAATAATTTATTTATTTTATGTTCCAAATGCTATAATTAAATTTCTAATCTACAGTACTCGTATCCATACATTGTGCACAATAGAAAACGTGACTCCCAATCAGCAATTGAACTTGACTTGAGATACAAACCAATTATCGCAACAATATCGTTACAAAAACAAATAAAATAAATTCGCGATCGAAAGTAAATTAAAATAATTATTTGATCGATAATTATATCATTAGAAGGTATATAGATCGTATTTGTTACGCTTCATTCTACAAAACAGTTGATCAATTTTCTATCGATCGAAAACGATCGGTAAGCAAAATTAAATTTTAAACTGTTCCAAAAAAAAATTAAACAATGGTTTGATCTATAGCTCCTTTCATCACTAAGTAGCACGTCTATAACAATTACATCATCGCGATCATATCATGTAATCCAACTCCGCTATATAGACGATAAGATGATCAAATAATTTTGTATATAGAAAATCCGAGTGCAAATCGTGCGATCATCTGCGGTTGCAAGACGATACAGTTTCTCACACTGAATATAATTTATTAGACGATAGAGAGGCGAACCCCCGTCAATTTTTATAAATTTAATGGAATTTTTTTTGAAGATCGATTCACATCCACGCACAGATTTTTTTCTCATAGACGTAAAAATTATTTCTTAAATTAAATTTTACGGTGCGTTCTTATAAGCTATAAACGGTTGTTTTGTATTTTAACGGTAATTTTATTTTTATATTCGATCGTTTAAAAAATTTGATTAAGAAATCTATACCGCGATCTTGGCGAAAATCAATTTTTATGTGTAAGTATTAGATTTCGCGTTGGCGCTTAATGATGGGTGTAGTGATAATTCAGGCTGTAATCTCATGAACTAGGTTAGCATAAATTATAAATTGTTATTAATGGCGAAGCGAATCGAGTCAACCTTATACAGACTGCCAAATTATTCTGTTTATCTTTCGAGTCCTTCACACTCATCGGTCGCAAATTTTATTCTTAAATTTTACCAAAATATCAAAATAGGTGTAAAACCTCACGAGCTAATCAGACCTTAAAGCTAAATGTAATCGCTTGCAGCGCTAAGACCTTTACAATGATATGAGATTCTATACCAAAGGATTAATTTGAAACCAGCGTGAAAACGCTGGATTTGTGAAATAAATTGCGAATAACAACAAGAAATAAAAAATGAGGAACTGGAACAACAATTTTAGTACAGTTGTCTACTCCTGAACAACAGAAACCAACATTGGACATAGGAGCTATGATGCAAGCACTCGCTCTTCAACTGAAGGGGATGGACACTAAACTTGATGCAAAATTTGACAAGTAGAGTACGAAAATAGTCCAACCGTCAGTCCGTCAAATCTAAACAGCAAAGTGCAAAATTGGCAGAACTATGAAGTTGGACCATAAACTCAACCAAATTTAACACACTGAAGATCTCAAAATTAAAGGGATAAGAACAGAAATAAAGTCTGTTAAGGTTGAGGTCGACGGTCAGCTCAAGGATTTTGAAGGACAAATCAGGCATGAGTTTGAAAATAAAATTAAGCAGTGGAGACCCGCCCCGAAACACATACCTCGCAAACTCCTGAAGATGGCCAGCTAAATAAAACGTTCTCAACAAAACCAGTAAAGCACAATGGTTGGGCTGTAGAGAAGCAGTTCAACGCACTCGTTTTGGCTCTGCGTTGGAACGCTTCAGATGTCTTCCAAACTGTATCCACAATAGAAAGGAGCGGCTCATAAATTAGCGGGTCATAATTGGGTTGGAACTAAAATATGAGTCGCCATAATACGTCAGAGAATTATGAAAGATTCAACTTCAAGGTAGGCAGCAACTACGTGGGTAGAGCTTGTAAGACCTGAAAAGGGAGATAACGAAATTGGTGTGTCAAGGTTATGGAAATGCACCGGAGTGGACGCGTCTATCAGTGCTGTCAAAAACAACCTTCTGAAACTACATTTGAGAACCAATAGCCATCTGTCATCGGAAATTGCAACAGTCAAGTGCAGAGCCAGATGACATCAAAAGTCAAAGAACATGCTTTAGATGCGGAAAGTTAGATCACTACGTCCGGTAGTGATCTAACTTTCCGCATCTAAAGCATGATTTGTACGCAAAGATGGGAAGATTATTTTGCGATGAAGCCTGATTCCCGAGATAATCAACATGAAAGCTCGCGAGAGGAACAGACCCAAGTAATACAGAAAACCACAGAGGGTTCAATTAACAACTAAAACTACAGGCAAACATTTGTTTCTAGCTCGAAGAGTGCAAGTCTTCTTAAAGACAGTTTACGGCCAGAGAAAAGGAGGAACGAATTGGATTATCAAATAAAGCCTAGATCCTTGGGCGAGTCCGACAATGAAGTTGATTGCTGAAGAGAAATCGATCCAGAAGACCATAACGAAGATTCGAGCAAAAGTGGCACGCATTGGGGCTGAGAAAGAGGTGTGCTGGAATACAGAGAGACAGAGAACTGGTCAGGAACATGATGAGAGGGTAACGAAAAGCATCTAGGAAGCCGAGAAACGACCGATTTGTCGAGCAGTAAGAGGCCGCAAAAATAATGTAGCTGATCGACGATGACGAATGGACAAATATTGGTCCGCAGTAGAGCACGAACGACAAAAATAAATCGTAGGGACAACAGTGGCTACTAGTGTGGCTGCACAATTCCAAGAAGAGAAAAAGCATATTGCAAGATGCACAACAAAATTAAAAAAGTCCGTATAAAATTGTCAAGAATTAAGAAGTAAAATCAAAGAGAAAAATAGAAATACAGGTGTTGGGAAATAAAGTTTGTAACTTAAAAACGCTAAGCGTTTTATTTGCAAAATCCAGTACGAATCCGTATCGAAAGCCACAATGGTAATTTGGAATACTAATATGATTTAGCTAAATTTGTGACATTCTCCAGTACCTTTCCAAAATTCAAATAATATGCTACACGATTAAATGGGGATGAGAAACATTTTAACTGCTTCCAGTGGCACAAAAATTACGGCATACTTCACCACCTTTTCAGATATATGGCAAGTATTTATTCTATAACAAATAGCAGCGCCAAAACGGTGGATATGTGAACTAAAATTGTATCGAAATTGTTCCCTGACCCAAGACCTTTCGAACGATATACTACACGAGTATATGGGAAAATGTAAAGGAATATCATGGTATTGGGTGATATTTTGAATGATTTCCTACGACAGATACCCGACCCCCTGAGGTAGAGATCTCAAAAGCATTTCGATTCTCCGAATTAAAATTAAAATAATATTGGCGAAAAAAACCGAAACGCATAAGCCGTTCTTCAGATATCATCAGTACAGACATCCATCCATTCAGATATCCGAAAGGACGGACAAACTTTTTTTTGCTTTTTTAGGATCAGAAACCTTCAAAACGTCGAGAACATTGGTTTTGGACGATTATTCATCATTTCAAATTATAAAAATGATTCGCAGACTATAATCGCGGAAAGTTACCTATAGCAATTAGAGACTATACGACTAAAACTCGAACAACTGTGACACCAAATGACTCTTAAGCTCCAAACGTTGATAACACCAACGCCAACGGTGCCATCGAACATGGAGGATTTAGATAGCGGCGAAATTTTAAAGAAGGGACAGAGATTGCGTGAAAAGGTCAGGTTCCAGGTCTCTACCACTAAGCCGTCTTAAGAATAGTGAGGTAGGACCTTGAACCGCCTCCATCCTTTCAAAGTGCAGTTTAGTACTGGCCAAGTAAAGTTGACGAATGTGCTGAACAACTGTCACTGTACTACAAGAAGACTGTAAGAAGTATAGGTGAGATTTGGATTAAGATCAGACTGTTGGGTTTTGCTAAAGGGATAGAGGATTCGCCCTGCAGACCAATACCACTTGTATAAAATTGCCAAACGTTACAAATCGAGGGGTTCAGTAGATGAAGTGAGCACATCAAGTGTTATTCAACCCTTTGTAGGTGGCCTAATCGTCTCTCAAGATGATAGTCGAAAAATAACAGCTGAATGGAAATATTCTTGATATACTCGAAAATGTTGAGGATAATGGCCACATAACATAATCCAGGAATATAATTCTTTCTCAGGCGGACGGTCTGATATGTCTGTGGTGAAGGCGTCCGAGTCAACCTAAATTCCTTGGTTATTGCAAACCAAACTTCAACATTTCAAGACAGCCTAATAGCAACCGGGTTGTAGTGCAACGTTGATAAAACCTGTAATGTCCAAAAATTCTTCCATCCATCTCCAATATGAAATGGATTCAAACCCCATAAAAAATCTATCTTTAGGAACAGTGAGAACTTCCACAACCATCTGAATCTATGCAAGATCTAGCGGTCTAATGCTTATAATAAAGCTGATGCACTAGCGTGTTTCTTTAGTCACCGTGCTGGCCGAAAAAACTCAAAAGTATCCATCAAAAATTCAAGGACCCCTTCAGAAAAGCCAAGGAAATTAAAACGGTTGAAGCCTGAAACTCATTAAAGACAATTGGTGGTACGATTGTGGTACAACAAGATACCCTCCTCCTACAAGATACAATTGTACTCAAAACGTACAAACACGAATTAGGAAGTGCCAGATTCACTACACAGGAGTGAAAAACAATTATCGCCTTACTTTGATAAAGAGTTATGCTTAACGGCCGGATGGCCTCTGAACCGGTACTCGCGAGGAATCGTTGGTGCAGTTAGTGGAAATCTAAATTTCCCAGCTGCTCCAAAATGTCCAACACAGCAATGATTTGGCGTTCCTGTGGCTTGAATTGATCTCATTCCTATAAAATGGATAGAAGGAAAGCAAAGGTTATTGGTACGAATTCTACTGTCCATAAGCATATCACTAGTTAGTCGAGTGGTAACGTTATACACCACCAACTGTTATCAACCCAAAGGTCGCGAGTTCGAACCCAGTTAGTTGGCATTCCAAGTGGATTTACAATTGCAAAACGCATAAATCGCCAGTAATTTGGGACGCAGGGACAGTTGTAATTTAACCAGTGAACAGTGCAAAGTAAAACGTAAACAATGCGAAAAGTAGTGAACAGTGAAAGAATTGAACAGTGAATGTGAATTAGTGAGCAAGGGAACGAGTGAAATTACTGAAGAAATTAAAGGTGTTTGTAACTTATCGCAACGTGTGATCCTAACGATCACTGGGGCCTTTTGGGCGTATTTGGACGTGTGAGAGCCACTCAAAGATTGGAAAGATCAGATAACGAAGGGCAGAGGAGAGTTATGGTTACTCAGTATAACGTCTCAATTAACAGATTTGTAAGCAAATAAACTACGAAAGGTGGAATGCTATAGCCCGTTGTTTCGTTCGAGCGTCAATTGGTTATTTTCCTTCACAGATCAAGTCGATGTACCAGGGTCATATTTTAAGACAGCAAACTGAGCTTAAACTCTAATATATGCAAGAGTCAAGAAAACGATTATAACGCTTACCCTTGAAAAGTGTCAATGAGAAAAGATGGAGTTGAGACTCCAAATCGTACGCTGCCTTTACACTTACAATCGGTGTGTGTCACAGCATTAATTCAAAAACTGGTGGCAGCGATAGGATTCTGAATACGGAAAGATGGGTATTAAGGATTTAACGGCCACAGAGTTAAAATTCCAGTGATGCTTTCACCAAAGTAAAGTCTTAAGTCAGGCTACGGAAAATCAAGCATTAGAGCCGGATAATTACGAGTACGAAGAGGTAGTGGAGGAAAAATTAGATGATAAACATGTGGTAGTGGAAACAGTTCCCGGGCACTTGGAATTTTCGAAATGGCGCAAATGTTGGCAGTTATTAGTAAAGTTAAAAAATTAACGAAAAATTTCTTGAGGGTGAACAAAAAATTGATCTGGTGCGCAGTTGAACGTTTAGGAGGTTGAACATACTTTGCAGTCTGCAGTCCACCGTCCCAAAAAAACTAAAGCCACCATTAGATGGAACAATATCATTCGTGATTTTCAAGTTCCAATTAGTAACGGCTGCCACCAGAAATGTATGGAGAGAGGGAGAGATACTGAGACACTGCAAATAATTTCCGAAAATAACCGCAACAGTTACAGAGAAGCTCTTCAAGAGAACGAGCCCGAGGTTGACCCAAAATTGATTCTTCATTGATGATATTTGGGAGCCAGAGCGGTGGTTTTGTTACCGGGAGCAAGTTTCGCTGAAACCTTTGCTTGTGCATTAATTAACAAGAATGCACAAGCTATAATCAAACCGTCAATATGGTACGCCGAGTTCAAATAGACACCAATAGGAATTTCAAGCGGATGACGCCCAGTTCTCGTAACAGTAGAATCACTTGTTGGACATGTGACAAGATGCGTCACATTTCGAGGGACTGCTGGGAAAACTGACGAAAGCGGGGTATGTCACCATCTCGAATGCAGCGAAAATCAAAGAAAGACAAAGTATTGACAAAGAACGAAGAAAGAGCCAAGTAAAGGATCGTTAAAATTCAACGAGTCAGCTTAAAGGAGCAAAAACACAACTGATCAGTTGTGAAAGGCTTTCACAACTGATTACACTATAGCCTATATCCCTCTTCCCAGATTGCTTGACAGCTTAACAATAGGAGGTGATATTAATGGGAAAAGTTGTGTGCATATTTTAGAAACAGGCGCAACTCACACGATTGATTGAAAGGCGTTCATCAATGGCAACACACAACTAACCAATGGGTTGAAGTTGGAAACAGCGAATGCAGGCTTGTATACCCTAGGTGCGAAGGTAGTAGTAGAAACCAATGAAAGCCAAGGAAAAGCCTTCCCAAATAAAGACGATAGAATTCCAATGAGAATTCTAAATCTGTCGGATAAGTTAAAAACAATGAAGAAAGGGACTATAGTGAGGATAGCGGGTTTAATTTTATTAAATGATTAACACTCACTATATTTTTATTATTGTCAATTATTAATTTATTAATGGTTAAATATAATTGAACTCGCTACATCACTTCCCTCCTGGATCGAAAACCGTAGTGGTTTAAATTAAATCTAACCGTTTTTCGAACACTACGTTTTTCGACTGGGTTTACCACAAGTATTCCGTATGCTGGCTTAAGCCTGTCGACGCCAATTGTTGCTCATTTTCCATCTATATCCACAACCAACCAAATGGCACAGTGGTTAAAGCTTTGGCGTTTGGATCGGGAGGTACCGGGTTCGAATCCCGATAGGGGCAGGATGCAAAGTGAAATTTCATCAACAGATTTCGATCTGTGGTGAAATGTAACACATCTATGACCCCCTGTCGGTGTGCAAAACTCATGGGCCGACCCATCTTCCATGCTGGTATAGGCTGGCATGGAGCTTGCAATGTGCAGATGGTCTTAAAATCGGTCCTATAGCCGTACGTCCTCGAGTTGGCCGCAAGGCGTAAAGTAAGGACGTTAAAAGCATAACCGCGGAAGAGCAGGGTGAGCCTTGAGCCCCAAAACAGATCGCATAGTTACCAATAAAAAAAAAAAAAAAAAAAAAAAAAAAAAATCCACAACAAAGAATTTGCGGGATAGGGTGTACTCAAAGGACCTCTGACTCTATCCACTCGCACGAATACGTGTGACCAGGTTTCCAGATTTTTGGGAATGTACGTTGCCTGTTCATTTGGATGTCGTGTGTCCGTAGCAACTAAGGCTCTCATGGTAGTACGAAGCTGCTTCACGAAATTCGAAGTATCTGTGTTTGAATTCACCGGGAACCTTGATATTTTGACTATATACTAGCTCTGCTGGTGTGCAGTCCAGGTCTTCCTTGGTATTACATCGAGCTGTTAAGGCGGATTTTAATTGCCTGTGGGACCGTTCGCCTGTGAAAGACCATTCGCTTTCGGGTTGTATGCAGTTGTCCGAATGCGATGGGAACCTAGGAGCTTCGTGAGCTCGGTGAACAACGTTGATTCGAACTGTGTTCCTTGGTCTGTCGTTATAAAGAGTGGGACACCATATCTACATATATACTCATTGTAGAAGATCTTACTTACGGTTTTAGCGGTCATTTCTTGGATTGGATAAGCTTCTGGCCAACGGGTAAATCGGTCGACTATCGTTAAAATATAATGATAGCCATTCGATTGGGGCAGTGGACCAACCAGGTACATGTGGATGTGTTCGAACCTGCCACTTGGTAGCTCGAATTTACCAAGCGCTGATTTTGTGTGGCGGTGAACTTTGGACTTTTGGCGTGGGATACAAGATTTAGTCCAATTGCTTGTATCAGTATTCATTCAGTAGCCATGTAGACTATCGAAGATTGTTCGTCGCATGTTAAGAGGAACGTAGGGTCGATTTTTACCTGTAGAAGTCTCACACCAAATTTGCTGCTTGTCTGGTAAGCCGATCCGTTGCAGGTTTACACCTGATTTCGGGTTGAGTGCTGAAATCAATTTCTGCAATTCGTCGTCGCATTGTTGTTTTACCAGTAATTCCTGAAAAGTGTTTACCAGAACAAGACAAACAGTCGTTCACCACATTGTGTTTACCTTTGATGTGATGGATGTCGGTAGTGAACTGGGAAATATAATCGAGATGTCATAATTGCCGGGGACTACGTTCGGACTTTGACGCAATAGCTGTTGTAAGTGGTTTATGGTCGGTAAATATAGAGAAATTTCGGCATTCGACGAAATGGCGAAAGTGTTTGATTGCTAAATACATAGCAAGAAGTTATCTATCGAAAGTAGAGTATTCAATTTCCGCAGGAGAGAGCTTCTTTGAAAAGAACGCTAATGGTTGCCAACATCCTTTGTTACGTTGTTGTAAGACAGCTCTAACTGCGCGTTGTTCAACGGATGTGCCAAAAGAGTGACAGCGGCAAGAGAACGCTTGACCGTTTCGAAAGCTTCTGTGCAATCTTCGGGCCAAGAGAAGTTACTTCTGTTTTTGTCTTTCTTGAGAAAGGTGGCCAAATGCCTGTGAATAGGCGATAACAGTTCGGCTAATCGTGGTATAAAGTGGTGATAATAGTTCTCTATACCAACGAACTGCTGTATTTGGCGGATTGATGTTGGTTCTGGAAAGTTTGAAATGACATCAACTCTGTATTTCGACGGAAAAATCCCATCTTTCGAAATTATGTGGCTCAAGAAGTCGAGTGACTTCACGCCAAAAATACATTTCGAAGCTTTAATATTAATTCCATATGCGGAGAGACGTTTAAATACTGACTCGAGATGTTCACTGTGTTCCATCTCGGACCTGCTCGCAACGAAGATATCATCGGTATAAGAGTAGACGAAGTCCAGCCCTTTTAACACTTCGTTAAGGAACCGCTGGAATGTCTGGGCTGAGTTACGAAGACCATATGGCATTCGGGTGAACTCAAAAAGCCCAAAAGAAGTAGTAATCGCTGTTTTGTGAATATCCTCGAGAGCCATGGGAATTTGATGATATGCCGTAACCAAATCTATTTTCGAGAAAATAGTGGCGCCGGCGAGTTTCAATGAGAAACTGTGTATGTGGGGGATAGGATATCTATCTGGGACAGTGACAGTGTTTAGCTGTCGATAGTTTCCACAAGGGCGCCAGTCCTTGTCTTTCTTTTGCACCATATGTAATGGTGAGGAGACTGGTGATGATGACGGGCGGCAGATTACGATGTCTGTCATAAACTGAAATTCAGTTTTTGCAGCTTTTAGTTTCATTGCGTCGAGTTGTTGCGGTTTAGCACAAAATAACCTACCTTGCGTGACGACGTAGTGGACTACGTTATGCTTCACTGGGAGATAGTAATTCGGAGCCTCAGTGAGCGAGGGGTATTTCTTTAAAGGAGCGGCGTTGTCGTTGTTAACGCTGAAATGTTTTGGAGATGGCGTATCAACTTGGGCGATGATTGCGTTCACAGAGAGGGTAGTAAATGAATCGGAGTCTTCTGTTCTTTAAATCGACCAAGAGACCATACTTGGACAGAAAGTCAGCACCTATAATAGGCCTGTCTACTGCCGCGACGATGAAGGGATGTGGGAACGAACGCCTGAGACCGAGCTAAACCTTCAAAAGTTTTGTGCCGTAAGTGGTAATTGGGGACTCGTTTGCTGCGGTAAGAATACAAACGGTGTCTTTTGCATGTCGGGGAAACTTGTTTACGGGTATCACAGATACTTCAGCCCCCGAATCGATCAAAAATTGCAAGTGATTTTCATGACCTTGGATGGAAAGATGGCGAGACGAACCAATCCCACTGTTTGCCGTAGAGACAGCAGGATTTAGTGGTTTTCCGAAGACTTGTAATGTTTGGAAGTAGCTTCTCCATGAGCTACTGGTCGGAAACTGCACGGCTCATTACAGTTGCTTGCGCGTGAGCCGAAACGACGGTGGTAGTAGCAGAGTCCGGATCGAGATGACGATCTCGATCTTGCCCTGTGTCGGTAAATGAAATTCGGTCTGTTGTTTGGCGATCTTCCACGTGAACCAATGTTCATATTGGCCAGTGTTCACTGTAGATCGGCCAGTTGTTGTTGCGTCATGTCCTGTTGTTTTTGCATTGAAGCAAGGGCTGATTCACCGTCAGCAGTGGCCTTGCTTTTGGATGGCTGGCTGACAGCAGCAATTGGTTTGGGTGCTCTGGATTGAGCGTAAATCCAGAAAATTTCGGCAACCGATGTCCTCAAAAGGATTTTGAGCCGCTACAGGACAATCATCAGAAAATGGGATACCATAGTAAAATGCGCACAGATAAATCTGGTGAAAAAATCAACACAACAGAACAAACGGAAATAATACGACAACTTATCCAAAACTGCAGCTTACTAGTATGCAAGTCCATTTTGTGTGGAACACTACAAAATAATGATAATACACGAAATTGACATCGAAACAGTGACACTGAGAAGACAGCATTTAGTGCAGCAACGTTTGAACGAGTAATGGCGAGCGTACAAAAGGATTATATTGGAGAACTGTCTTGTATAAATAGGCGACATTATCGTCATGAGAAAAACTTTCGAATAGCACGTGAGGAATCCAGCTGAAGGATTTGAATGAATTCAGTTCACTAAATACAAAGAAATGTTCACTCTATAGATCAGAGTTAAAGTATTTGGATCACAAAGTAACCGCCAAAGGAATTTATACAGACGAAACAGAAATATCAACGGTAAAGGAATGCCCAAGATCCAAAAATATACAAGAATTGCGATGCTTTTTTGGATAGTATACCTGTTGTAGACGTTTCGTGCGAGGATTTGCAAAAGTTGCAAAAATGTACACGAACTAAAGAGGAAAAACAAGCCATTTTAATAGAAGAAATACGGAAACGGTTATGGACAGCAACAACACTTGCGTACTCGTACTCTATGGCCAACATGAAATTTATTTTGGATGCCGAGGCAAGCAATGATGTCACAAGAAATCGATGGTCGAGAGCGAGTTATTGCATATTACTCCAAAATCCTATCGAAATGGAATGTGTGGAATACTCATAAATACCTCCATGGTCAAATATTTCATTTATTAACCATAGGACGTTACAATGGTTAATACAAGTAAAAAATCCGGACTTTGACATCGACCATGTCAAGTTGAATGTAAACACTGCAAACGAATGGAAGGAAAGTGGGACGTGATACCCGATGAGGAATGGAGAGATGAATCAATCCGGTAGATACTATTACAAGCCTTCTGCTACAAAATATTTGTTAAAATCGAATGGGAGAGCTCGTATGGCAAAGTTAAATGGATATTAAAAGTGGTGGCGAAAAATAAAATTCGGAAATAATAAAACCCTCATAAATATTCGTTAACGAGTTTATTGGTCTGGATGTTACAGTTGACAGTTGAAAGGACATACGGAGGTGTATCCCATACCCAACAGGAAACAACAACCATCGTTGATGCCATAATTAATTAATGGAGTAGCCGCTATGGAGTTCCGATAGAAATTCAATCGGACCAAGGAAGAATCGAATCGGTTATATTTCAGGAAATTTATCAGATTTTCGGCATAAATCAGACAAGAACAACGCCTTTACATCCTCAATCAGATGGTATACACGAGTACATGACTCTAACGAGGTTACACCAGCCAGAACAGTTTTCGGGTGTATCATCGGTTACCGGTAAAATTTTTAAAATTGGTACTGTTCCCTCATCAGCGTTGAATGATAAAGATTAAACCTTTCAAAGAAGGATATCTGGTTTGACTTTTACAGAATAGAGAAAGGATAGCGAGAGAAAGCCAATGTCGTGCATTTGGCCAATGTAGTTGCCCTACAAAGAGGTGGTAGTTTTTTTCTAACACAGGCGTCTGCCTGAAATAAATTCGTTTATCTGAAAAGGTTTCGTTCAAAACCCGGTTGTGCAGAGGTCTGATGATAATAAAATATTTGTTGACCTTCCCTTTACATCCGCGTTATTTCATTCATTCCCTATCAGAGGGTTACACCACATAAGGGGCACAATTAGCATCCGCGAGACCGCGAGAATTGCTAAAACCGTTTCGCACTAGAACCAAAACAGTAGTCCGTGAAGTGAAAGGTGGATCATTTCGGGAATATAGGACTCTCATTTCACAGATTTCGGAGCAATACAACATTTTTTATTCGGACTTTCGGACCTTTTTCATACTTTGATCGTAACATTTAAAAACCTGACGCCATTTGGCATTTTAGGTCATTTTTGTGACTAAGGGAAAGAGGAAAACCGCTGACTGTTGTTGCTCACAAACAAATATATCTAAAAAAATTATTGTTACTGATTGCTCATAAGAACAACAATTTTTGACATTATTGACATATTATCTACTTTATTTACATTTAATTGTCTACACAAATAGAATATAAATTAATCACGCGCTATAGACAATATGACACAACACTGGCCATACAACGAGATTGAGCCTACGGTAGCAGGACAATTCATCGAAAACTACAATTGATATAAAAGACAAATCATCGAAATAACAATTAATCGAAAACGACATTTCGCCTCAAAACAAGTAAATTTCGGGAATATTCTTTCAGGAATTCATCTTTCATGCAAAGGATCCGTAAAAATTGAGTTTTAATATGAATTCTGAATGTAGTTAAAAAAAACGAACAATTTGTGCGGAACTAAGCCATGTGGACAATTTTGATAAAACTCTATTGACTCAAAAATTGGCCACGGCTCTATCATCCTTCAATATGTACCTGCCCTTGTTTCTAACTAGCATGTTCATATTCGAGAAAGAAATCGAGAACTTAATTAGTTAAGCATACTTAGTTAACCTCAAATTAGGTTCACAAATAAAGTATTTAATTTCGGTAAGAAGAGGAAGTTCTTCTCGTTCTTCCTTGACATTGGATAGGATCCAACGAAATCCAGATATGAACCCATCCTGACCAAAGAATCAGCCAGGCGGCTAATAAACTGTTCATACTCCTTAACTACAACACAAGTGGTTTCAGAATTCCGCAATGCATTCAGCACAACTTTACTAGCCGTACACAAAATAATATTTTCATTTGAAACAGCGAAGTTATACTCATCAATCGAAGACAGCGTGCCAGCAATCAACTCGATCTGGAACAACGTGCATGTTGAAGCTAGACTGCCGTAAAATGATAGATCATGTGAAAGGCAGTAGGTTCCAAAATCGTCTGCGAGAAACATTAACGACTCGCACATGCGGTTTTTGAAGTCTTGGAACAACCAAATGTCTCTCGATGGATAAACCACTGAGAAGACATCATCGAAATCGAATTTTGGTAACAGTTTGTCATTAAACATAATGAGTTCTGGTATAAAGATGAACTGAAGAGATTCAAAATTTGTCAATCAAACCTAGATTGTTCCACACCACAACACTCCTTAGTCTGAACGGATGTCGAAGTCGGGGACACAGTACTGATAATTCCCTGAATTATATCATACCCTGTAGACTGTTAAGTTTCGCTAAAGAGGAATTTGATTTTACCACGGGTCACCAAATAACAGAAGCGTAAAATAGCATAGGTAACAGCAACGAACGATAATAAACATCAGCATTTTGGGAGTCTATCACCAGAACTTCAAGATGAATTTTCTTTCCGTTTGACCGTATCTGATCTGGTGATCGTTTCCTAAAAAGAGAAGGTCGAATTCGAGAAATAGCTTAATCGCCGTTTTTTTGTGCCGGCAACACAGCGTTTTTTTCTGCAGCTATCATTTAGGAACGTTGAGGTCTAGTCATGGAGAATTACACGGAGACCGAACGTTCACAGCATGGATCCTAGAGCAACAACAAATGAATGGTGATTTATCGAGAAAATTCATCTTCTCCTATAAGGCACATTTTGCACTTGATGGCTATGTCAACAAAAACAAGATTGTCGCGTTTGGGGAGTTAAGAATCCAAGAATGATATTTCAACATATAATGAATCCACCATGAGCCACTTCAAATTACTGAAACAGATCTAGAAGTCGTGTAGTTTCACACTATTTAGTTAGGAGAATTATCGAGCGCCACGGCGATTTGAATTGGCCACCACGATCATACGAAACGGTTTGTGGAAATTATCTAAAAATGCCTGAATAGAAAGACGAGATTCGATGCGTCGTTGATGAAATTGGCCGGCGTTATGTCAAAAGATCGTCGGAAATTTTGTCAAAATGACCGAAATCACCAGTCTACACTCTTTATTACCCTAGAAACATCAGAACTCTTCAAATAAACACCGCGTGTTTTTTTTCTTCAAATTTTACAATAGGTGGTCTTAAGGAGACACCCTATATAAGCCATTGAACTGTGTAAAGACTTATGGCAAAAATCCAGACTGACTCCAGAATCCATAATGAATTTTGGAAGACGAGCCTTCTATTACACCATCAAGGCCACAACTAAACTACTAACACTAAATGTCGGAAAGCTGCACAAGGTGTTGTTCCAAGCTTCCGATGACCACCACACTATAGTTGTGTTTTCACTTCAAAAAGTTTTTAAGAAAAATAAAATCTTACCTGATATAATCGACATACTCCTATTATGATTACCGCGTACCAAGTCCGATGGTCGCAGCGTTGGCTCCTCAACAACTTCCAGTCCTGAATCTGAGTCTGGTTCAGATAGTATTAAACCATTACCATTATTACGATTATAATTTATATTATTATTATTGTAATTATTTAAATAATTATTGTTATAATTATTTGGTGCTTTTAATGGTGGTGGTAATGGTGGTGGTGGGGGACCTTTAAAAATACCAATTTTTTATGTTCACAATGTAGGTAAAATACACATACAGAATGGTAAATTTATAAAAAAAAATAATTTTGAAAAACTAAAATTTGCTACTAAAAACTAAATATATAGTTGGGTTTTGTATTCTGTTCGTGTGTATCCGGAAAGTGTCGCAGTATAAAATGAATGAATCATATACATAAAAAATGAGGGCTGCGATGAATTCGGTATTGTGTTTCAAGTATATCAGTATTTTGTGTCCAGGTCTAAATAAATAGGAGGTAGGTATAAAAGGCAGGAGCACACCATAAATGGCATGAACGTATTATATAAGGCATAAGTGGGATTGAGGTATACAAGTAAAGCACGTCGTTACGTCTCTATATGGAAATAGATCGTCATGGTATAAATACGCGGCTTACCTTTCACTTCACTGGTTGGTGGCGCCGAAACAACCCGTTTCAATATTCTAGTACTACTAACACTACTGTTGGCGCTATTTGATTCTTTACCCGATAGTGTGTGGCGTTGTGCCATTTTTGAACGCTCGTACACGTCTTCCGGGGCGCATACACTTTCGTACGTATCAATTGTATTATTTTGACTATTATTCGTACTCGGCATATTCGCAACACTATAATTTTTACTGTAATTCGATTTTTGCGTATTAATATTATTATTATTGTTATTGCTATCAGTAGTTTTGCGTGCCGGTTCAAAAATTTTGCCGCGGGTTAGTTCGTTTATCGATTTGGATGCCGTTAACTTTTCTTTACCCTAAAAATGATGTCAAAAATTAAATTATTTATTTTAATTTATAGACTAGATTAACGTTTTATACTCACGTTTGAGGTATACTGTACGATCACTTCTGTACTATGCGCCGAGCTTGCACTCGCCGATCGACTGTGTGATCCACTATCCCGTGAACGGCTCCGACCAGCTGCGAATTTCCCCTTGGAAACACCTCGAGCCTCTTCACGCACCAAATATATATCCTCGTAATCGTGATTACTTTGCTCGTGACTGTGGTTACTTTTCGTCGTCATGTTCACCGCATTCGTTCGAATACTGTTATTAATAATATTTGTATTATTGTGGATTATCGGTGCAGCATCTTTATCCGAATTAACCGATAGACTTTCTTCGGAACCGCTACCCGCACCGCTACTGGACGAATGTACATCGGCCTGTACAGTAAGGGCATGCGAATTATTCAAATTACTAGTGCTTCCATCTTTTTGACTACAATCGGAATCGAATAAATCTTTTACCCGATTATAAATTACTTCTTGTGGATCGTGTAAATAAAACGATTCGCCCGAGATACTGCCGCCTGGACTAGGCGGTGTAACAAATCCGGTCCGCATTGGATTTATATATAGACCATCGTTCGGCAGCACTGGCCCGTAAATTTCTGGCGGCGATGTACTTAAATTACGAGTTTTATAAATTTCATTCGTTGAGTTCCCATTCCGAATACTTGGCGGATGTAAATAAAATGGTTCGGTATCTGAACTGGTACACGATGATTTCGATGTCATTGTATTATTCTCGATATTAGAATTGTTGACATTTCGATTATTTTTAGTTGTCCCATTGTTTTTGCCATTGTACTGCGATGAATTTTTCGTGCGAGGTATATCATTGTAATCGGGTGCGGTACCGTGTTGAACTAGCACATTGAGACACTATAAAATAATTTAAGTTGTATAAATAATCGAAATTTTTGATTAATCTTTTGTAATAAATTTACCTCAACTTGTTGATTTTCTGCAGCATCGTTGATCGGGCTTTTACCATATTTATCTAGTGAAAGTTTAGCACCATGACTAAGTAGCCATCGTACGGCCGACAAATGTCCACGGGATGCGGCAAAATGTAAGGGTGTTGCACCGTCACCATCTCGTAAGTTTGGATCGACACCTTGATCTTCTACCTGAAATTAGTGTAAACAAAAAAAAAGTTAATTTATTATTAACAATCATGCGGCGATTTAACTTTCTACTATCGCATTAAAGCAACTTTCGATGATAATTCGAGTAGAAATCAATTCAATTAATTTTGTTTTTATTTCAAGATCAATGTTATGAATTGGACGCCGCCACCATCTGACCATTCTAAAGGGTGTTTTTTTAAGAGGTTGCCGATTTTTTTTTTGAATAAAACACATATAAAATTATGAAATGACCAAAATTTTTTTTTATTTGGTAGATAATTTTTTGGCATTTAACATTTAAACACAATTTCTGGCATATGGCTACCACGACTATTTTTCACAAATGTCATTCTGGAGGTCCAATTTTCCAGCACTTTTTCAAGCATTTGAGGGCGTATGTCAGCAATGACACGTTGAATATTGGTTTCCAAAGCGTCAATCGATTGAGGTTTATCCACATAAACCAATGACTTCACGTATCCCCACAAAAAGTAATCGAGTGGCGTCAAATCGCACGAACGCGGAGGCCAATTCACCGGACCATTTCTCGAAATAATGTTGTCGTTGAAAGTTTCTTTCAATAAGTCGATTGTTTCACGTGCTGTATGGCAAGTGGCACCATCTTGTTGAAACCACATTTCATTCATATCCATATCTTCAAGATTTGACAACAAAAACTCATTTAACATGGTTCTGTATCGATTTCCATTCACGGTAACGCGTCGTCCTTCCTCATTTTTAAAGAAATATGGACCGATGATCCCACCAGCCCATAGACCGCACCAAACAGTACATTTATCAGGATGCATTGGTAATTCTAGAACGGCGTGTGGATTATCTTTGCTCCAAATGCGACAATTTTGTTTGTTGACGTATCCATTTAACCAAAAATGCGCCTCATCACTGAAGAGAATTTTACGGTAAAAAAATGGATCTTCGTTCAATTGATTTAACGACCAATCACTGAATTCACGGCGCAAACGATGGTCGTGTGGCTTTAATTCTTGCACCAATTGAATTTTGTATGGCACCAAACCCAAATCTTTACGTAAAATTTTCCATAAAGTCGATGGACAAAGTCCAATTTGCTGAGCACGACGACGAATCGATAAATTGTCGTTTTCTTCGACACTGGCCTCAACGACAGCAATATTTTCTTCTGTACGAACTCTTCTCATTCTTGTCGGTGGCTTGGCATCCAAAAGAGTGAATGTAGACCGAAATTTGGTAATTACGTTCTTTATGGTGGTCTCTGACGGACGATTATGTGCACCATAAAATTCACGAAGTGCTCTATAAACATTTTTAATTGAACACTGATTTTGAAAATAAATTTCTACGATTTGAAAACGTTGTTCTGGAGTTAACCTATTCATAATGATTTGCCAAACAATACTGAGTAGAAATGCCACTTTGAGCTGTCAAAACAACTGTCATAAAATAAAACGACATCTATCGGAAAAACAAACCTCCTAAAAAAACACCCGTTACATTCTCGTCTTAATGAATGAAAGTGAAACAAGTTATTTTCAAGAAAATTATAAATTTTCAAGTCGTTATACATAGAGCATGTCAGTTTTGGGTAAACACACAAGATTTTGTAATTACGAGTTCGCCTCGCGCAGCATGATCCAAATAGACCACATGTGTTGAACAATCGTCAATCGTGCAATTTTGTATTGCAATATTACGTTCGAAATGAAACTATTTGAAAGCTTTACGACACCAAGCTTATTGTAATATGGATTCTAGTTTTGATCATCAATGAAGATTAGCAACGATCGCGAGCTTTACATAGATTAGTGTATCAATTTTAGCACTGTGCGTGTTTTACCTCTCTTTAAAATGCTTGACGGTTGATGAGGGACGCCGCATAAATCGAAAATTTCTGGTTAAATTAACGTGAGATACTCGTATATCTCATCTCTGAAAAATCTCAATCTCTTAATCTGAAATTTTCATTAAAGTTGGCGTACTAAACAATATGGACATGTATTCGGGTGTTATTGGTTGGTGGTGGGGTTAGTTAAAATAACTAAAATCTAATTTAACTATACAGTCCATTTACAAACAAAAAAACAATCCTGCGATCATCCATTTTGGTCCTATAAAGCCGGATCGTATTTATTAAAATAAATTATGACGTCTTTACCACGATCGTGGTCGATCGAATTGGCAGTATTGTAACGGTGTGTTTATAAATTACTTTTATACAATTTACTTAAACGGTTTTTTTTGAGTTTTATAAACCAACCAATTCCTCCCATCTGTTATCATTAAACGGAATTAATTAGGTATGTGATGTTGTGGAACGAGAAAAGAGTAAAAAGAAAAATTAATCCCAGACCCATATTGTTTTTCCCGGACACCCGTTGTCACGTCAAGCAAATTCGATCAGCGCTATAAGCAAGTAGTTCAGGGACCGCTTCCGACAGGATTATCACATAATATGTATAAGTTAGGTGTAAGCTCCTCTTCGTTCGTACCCCCACAGAGTTCATTACATTCACAGCTGCAGCCCATTGTGGTACAGTCGGATTATCGAATAGCGCATAATCCATCTCGTTGGAATATTACATATGATGGTTCACCAGGTAGTTATCCTGCTAAACGTTTCATTTTTCAGGTAGAACATTTGGCAAATGCGGACCGAGTTCCCCTTGAACACTTAGTCGATGCTCTGAGCTATTTACTTAAAGGCCATGCTGCTGAGTGGTACTGGAATTATTTAGAGAGGTATTCCAGAGTTAGTTGGGATAATTTCAAGTCAGATTTTATTAAACGCTTTCAAGATCGACGATCAGACTTAGAATTAATGCGTTGTCTTGAAAGCCGGCATCAGAAAAATCGAGAAAGTTTTTATGATTTTTACAATGAGATGATGTCATTATCATTAAAGCTCGAGAAGCAAATTACAGACTCTCATTTAATGAACATCTTAAGGCAAACAATGCGACCAGGCCTCCAAGACAAATTAGCGGGAATGGAATTCGATTCCATTGATGAAATGGTCAGACGATGTGTAGCTTATGAAGATACTTGGTCACGGACAGGTTATGTACCCGAACTGTTGTGTTCCAAATCCCAATCTCAACTTCAAAGGAAATACGTGCACGAAATTGAACCATCCCAATTCGTATATCGCCCGAGCTTAAGGGAACAAGCGCAGGTACCATATCATGAATTTCAAGAAGTTTGTGCTTTCACAATACAGGCATAAATAATAATCGCCAATCAAATCCCACTAATGTGTCCGAATCCCATAACAGTGCGCGGGCTATTCCCTCCCGTCAGAAATGTTGGAACTGTTCTCAAACCGGCCACCACTATAAAAATTGTGTATCGAAGGTGCGCTATTTATTTTGTTACGGATGTGGTTTATTGAATACATATTATCCGAATTGTCCAAATTGTCGAAATCGGCAGGGAAACTGGCGAGAGGGGGCAAGAGCAAACCAGGTTTCTTCCCCCAGAGAAAAACCACACACGGAAATAGCGGCAACAAATACCTACCCGGAGTTTTACCATATTCTTCAATCGAAGAATGGCAGACCTCATTATTAAATAGTAAATCATCCACTTTGTTCAATAAAAAAATTTCGAGCCCAAATTCAAAAACATCTCGTTGTAACCGATATTTCAAATTACGAAAACTTTATAAATCATTAATTTCGGATTCTATAATTACTGACGAGGTAGATGGTAGACCTTACGCTGAGGTGGATCTATTTGGTGTTTCAACTGTAGGTTTGTTAGATAGTGGAGCCAATGTTTCTTTACTTGGCAAAGATTGTGTCCAGTTACTGAATGATCACAATATACATTTTCGGCATTTACCTTCGCAGGTTAAAACCGCTAATGGACACACAGAACGAATTATTGGGCATATTAGAACTCCAGTAACTTTCGCCGGCATTGCTCGAATGATTACTCTTCACTTAGCACCAAATTTGCATCAAAAATTATATCTTGGTGTAGATTTTTGGAACACCTTCGATATTAAAATTACCATTCCTAAAATTTCACCTACAGTTTCCTCATTGATCAAAAGAGCTAGGGCTCGGTCGTACGAATTTAGTTACTCACATTATAGATGTGGGAGACTCACAACCTATCAAGCAGAGACATTACGCGGTCTCTCCCGCGAAAGAAGCGGAAATTTATAAAGAGCTCGACCGAATGATTTCACTTGGTGTGATTGAAGAGAGTTGCAATTCATGGAGTTCTCCGGTGACATTGGTTCAAAAGGCTGATGGCAGAGCCCGTTTGTGCTTAGATGCACGTAAAGTTAACCAGGTTACTGTGAAGGATGCTTATCCTTTGCCCCTCATCGACGGACTGTTAGGACGCCTCACAAAAACACGATACATATCGAGTATTGATTTGAAGGATGCGTTCTGGCAGATTCCGCTCGATCAGGGATCCAGGGATAAGACAGCTTTCACAGTACCTGGAAGACCACTGTATCATTTTACAGTCATGCCATTCGGGCTCTGTAATGCGCCGCAGACCATGTGCCATCTGATGCACCGGGTGATACCTCATGGACTGCACTCTCAGGTGTTTGTATGTCTTGACGATTTACTCGTCACTAGTGAAACGTTCGATGAACATTTAAATTTATTGTCCAAAGTTGCCGAGCGATTAACGATCGCAAAATTAACTATAAATACGGGAAAAAGCAAATTTGTGTTCAAAGAATTAAAATTTCTTGGGTATGTTGTAGGTAACGGAGTACTAACGCCTGATAATTCGAAAATAGAAGCTATTACTCTGTATCCAGTTCCGACGACCGTGCGCCCACTTCGAAGGTTCTTAGGAATGTCGGGCTGGTACAGGCGTTTTATACATAAATATGCTGACATATCAACACCCTTAACAAATTTGCTCAAGAAAAATAAAAAATTCGAATGGAATGATAAAGCTCAACATGCGTTTGAAGAGTTGAAAGTGACATTAACTTCGGCGCCCGTTTTAACCAACCCAGATTATAATCGTCCTTTTTATATTCAATGTGATGCTTCCATGACCGGAACAGGGGCAGTCCTATTTCAAAAATCTTCCAACGGGGAAGAGCATCCTATTGCCTACGTTTCCCAAAAGCTTAACTCAGCTCAACGCAATTACAACGTCACTGAGCTGGAGTGCTTTGCTGCTGGGTTGAGCGTTGGGAAATGTAAGCAATATATAGAAGGTTACCCGTTTACCATAATTACAGACCATGCCAGTTTGAGGTTGATGGGACAACGGGAACTTTCGGGATTGCTTGTTGGAGTTTGAAATTGCAAGGTTTTGATTTTGTGATACAGTATAAAAAGGGGAAAGATAATTTGGTACCTGATGCTTTATCTCGGCAAGTGGAAAATATTTCGGTCCTGGATGAAGATGGTCCTTTATTTATCGATAAGACTTCCAAAGAATTTCACGATCATGAGTATTTAGCTTTCATTGATAGTATCTTGACAATCCCAAAAGACAAGTGTAATCTAAAAGTGGTGGATGGCAAAGTTTACATAAAACCTGAAAAATCATCTGATGAATTGTCAGATTTACCGGCCTGGAAACTTTATATTCCTCATTCTTTGACTCATGATTTGTTAAAGCGCGCTCATTTTTCGCCAAGTTCCGCCCACCGAGGCATACAAAGAACATTAGAAGTGTTACGCAGGTTGTACTATTGGCCAAATATGATTCGAGATGTGCAAAACTTTGTTAAACTGTGTAAAATATGTAAGGCTAGTAAATCATCGAATGTTATTACACGTCCGCCCATGGGAAACTTTGTCGAAGTATGTCGCCCTTGGCAAAAATTATACATTGATTTTATGGGTCCGTTCCCCCGAACGAAGTCCGGTCGTTGTTATATTTTTGTAGTTTTGGATGGCTTTTCGAAATTTGTTTTATTGGAACCAATGCGTGACGCGAACACTAAGAATGTCCTTAAGTTTCTTGAAAGAAAGGTGTTTCAAATTTTTTCCGTGCCAGAAATTATACTAAGCGATAACGGAAAGCAGTTCACTGCAAAAGCATTCCATCAGCTCCTCTCTGAATATGGTATCAAGCATATTCTCTCGGCCAAATATTCCCCTCAGGTTAATGCTTCAGAGAGGGTCAACAGATCTGTACTTGCAGCAATAAGATCATACATACGAGAAGATCATATAGCATGGGACAGTAATTTAGATAATATAGCATCAGCCTTAAGAAACGCCATTCGTGTTAGTACAGGGTTTTCTCCAAGTTTTTTGGTTTTTGGTCAGCATTATATTGGTCACGCATCGGATTATTCCTTACTTCGAAAGTTAAATAGTTTAAATGATAATAATATTCGTATTTCTAATTCGGATAAGTTATCTTCAGTTCATGAGAAAGTACTAAATCATCTTCAGCAAGCATTTCAACGAAACGCTCACGTATATAATTTACGTAGTAGACATCGACAGTTGCATATTGGACAAAAAATTTTCGTCCGAAATTTTACGCAGAGTAATGCGGCAAATAAATATAGCGAAAAACTAGCTCCTAAATTCCGAAAAGCCTTTGTAAAAAAATTGATCGGGAATGTCGCTTGCCAACTGGTTGACGATAATAATATGATTCTTGGCGTGTATCATCTTAAAGATATTAAAACTTAATATCCCCCATGGTCAATAAGTGATTTGTGCATTGTTTATATAAATCAAGTGTTGATTCCGAAATTCCGATTACAAGAGGAAATTGTTATACCAAAGCCGCCATTTTCTGCGTTTTTAAAATTGAACGAATGAAATAAATAATTGATTGCCGTGTATCGTTCGACAGTTACAAATCCGATTTAAGCCTATTCAATAATTTTGGGATCCGTTATAACACTGTTCAATATTTTGTATGAAAATTTAATAATTGCCGTTCAGCTTTAAAATCTATATCCAAATCCGAATTACCTTCCTGATCTAAAATAATTCAACAATTGAGATTGACGTGCAGCATTGACTCAACCGGTTCATCAATCATCTATCCTAACTGTCAAATAATTTTAGTTATACATCTAAAGCAAGTCAACTAAATTAAAAATGTATTTTAGTTTTTAATTAATTACATTTAATTAATTAATTACAATCGCGAGTTATTTAAAGAAATTTGATGACGAATCTCCACCGCTAGAAGAATTGGAAAGTAGATTGTCCAAATCCGAAAAAATATATATCGAATATGAAAAAATTTGGGAAGAATTAATTCAAACCAAAGCAGAAAATCTCTATGATCTGCAACCTGAAATAGATGAGGTGTAGGATCGATTCCATAGCGTAAGGGCCAATTTAAACAAAGCTTTGTTTACCAAATTGCAATTTAATGCGGTCCAATTACCCCACGTTAATCTTCCGGTTTTTAACGGAAACCGAACCGAGTGGCTCACTTTCAAGGATACCTATTTGTCCGTTGTGCACAATAGAGACGACATAAATGACATTGTGAAGTTCACGTTGTTGTTAGAAAAGGTAACGGGTGATGCAAGAGACACAATTGGTCATGTTACTTTATCCGCTGCTGGTTATGAAAAGGCTTGGTCCGAGTTAGTAGTTCAGTATGACGATGAGCGAATTATCGTAGATGTTCATGTAGATGCTATTTTTAATTTGCCGAAGGTTCCCAAAGACAATGCCATAGAATTGAGAAAATTAATGAATTCCCGCATTTCACACATTTTATCGTTAGAAGCGTGCAATAGACCCATAGATGGTCTTGGCGAATTATTTATTATTAACATCGTTACGAAAAAATTAGATGCTAGTTTAAGAAAGGAATGGAAAAATGAGTTAATTCCAAATGTCCTACCCAAGTGGATTCAATTAAAATAATTTTTAATGAAACAATGCAGAGTGTTGGCATCAGTTGGATCCAATTTAAGTGATTTGGAGACGTCGCTTCCGAGTAAATCAGTTAGACAAGGCACAGGTCGAAATACATTAATACCTACAGTTAGGAAACAAAATCATGTGTGTTTTGCAAAGGTAGTTTTCAACCATTTTATACGTGTCCAGAATTCATTAAGATGCCGTCATTCGATAGATTGAAAAAAATCATTGGATTACGGCTCTGTTTAAACTGTTTTGGGGCTAATCATTTCAACAAAAACTGTCAAAATTGGTTGTAAATTGTGTTCACGGAAACATCACGCACTATTACACCGTGCAGAAACTACTTTTCGACCTGACATGGTAACAGAAGAAGAGAAACCGACCAAAATCACAACCAGTTTTAATGGACAGTCAAACTACCGTGTGACTGACAAGAAGTGTTACCAACTTCAGACTGACATTGCTGTCAAACCAGTGATGACAGAGCGCTCTAATTTACACTAGTGACAGTTCATTCCATTGTTTACAAGTGTACAGAAGCAATTGAATGGGAAATATTCGGAAAAAAGTGATCCGCAATGGAATTCAAACGTAATAGTGTGATTGCTCTATATTTGGCTGGAAAACCACAGCCGCAGATTGTTAACCAGTTAAAACATCTGCATGTAAATAAAATGTTTGTGTATCGCACCATAAATCGTTATAACGATACTGGCAGCATTGCAAAACGCCATGGTGGTGAACCGAAACGTACTGCAACATCGACGGATATTATTCGGAAGATGAAGACCAAATTACAAAAATTTGGACCAACGAATTGCCACTCGAAACCAAACGCCGCCGATGGTGATGGTTTGGACCGCCGTAACGGCGAAAGCCGTTCACCGCTCATTTTTTTGGACCGTGGCATCAAGATAAATGCTCAAATTTATCGGGATCCTGTGTTGGAGGGAGTGTTGAAGCCATGGGCACAAAAACATTTCAGCCACAGAGCCTGGACATTTCAACAGGACTCGGTGCCGAGTCATAAAGCGCGTGTCAATCAAGATTGGCTGAGAAACAACGTTCCGCGGTTCATTTGAACTGCCCAATGGCCACCAAATTCACCGGATGCAAATCCGCTAGATTTCTCGGTTTGGGGTATTTTGAAGAGCAAGGTTGGGACAAAAAATACCAAAGTGTCGATCATCTCAAGCAAGCGCTTCGCCGGGAATGGGTCAAAATACCGCAGAGCCACTTTCGTGCTGCATGCAATCGACCGTTTGAAGGCCATAATCGCGGCTAAGGGTGGCCAAATCAACTGCTAGCGTGTTACTCGATTCCGCAAGTCGGAGAATTTTATAACATCTGGATTTTGCTAATAAATTGCTGTTAAGGCGCACTACTCATAACCGTATTTTAATTTGCGGTTTGGGTGACACAAAAACAAATGTACGACTACTAAGATTAAATCTCGTCCAAGTTTCAACATTCTTTAACGTTTTTTATTGTCCCAATGATTTCAAATGCATTACCGCAAACCAATATCGATATTGCGTGGGCGATCCCGAACAACATCATGTTAGCCGATCCATATTTCAATACCTCTAGACCAGTTGATGCGCTTATAGCTGATGAATTATTCTTTAAAATTTTAAGAAACAGCCGAATCCATTTAAACGCAAAACTTATAATAATTCAAGAAACTATCTTCGGTTGGACATTTAACGGAAATTACTTTGGACAAAATGAATTTAGTTTTTTAACCTCATGTCACCAATCGAGGGAATTAGATAGTTTAAACCAAATTTACAGCAATTTTGGGAGGTAGAATCCCTTCCAGTTAGGAAATTCTTATCAAAAATTCTTAACAAAATCGGTAGCTGAAAAATACAAGCGTTACACAGATTTGGACCAATTTTATCAAGGAATATAGTGATTTAGATAATATGAAACTTGTTAACGAACCCCTCGATACTGAAGAAATAAAATCATATTATATGCCTCATCATCCGATTTTAAGGCCAAGCAGCTCAACGACTAAGTTACGCGTTGTTGTTGACGCTTCGGCTAAATCGTCGACAAATGTTTATCTAAATAAATTAATGTGCATAGGAAATACCGTACAGCAAGATCTTTTTAATATCATTTTAAGATTTAGAAAATATGCCTATGTATTTACATCAGATATAAAAACAATGTATCGCCTGTCCAAACCTTTGAATTGACCATGGTAACGTATGGTGCGGCGTCTGCGTCATATCATACCACGCGCGTCTTAAATCAGCTTGCATTTGATGAGAAAGAAAATTTCCCTCTAGCTTCAGAGTCCATTCGAAATTTTTATGTTGATGATTTTCTTGGTGGTGCTGATACGATCGATGAAGGGCTTGAATTTCAGGTTCAGCTGATTAAAATGTTAGCTAGAGGAGGATTCAATTTACATAAATGGTCAGGTAATACAGATGAGCTATTAGCAATAATTCCGGAAAACCGCAGAGAAAATTTAAAATTAGGCGATGCATGATCCGTTAGGGTTGCTTTCACCAGTTATGATCACCTCAAAAATTCTCATCCACTCACTTTGGAAATGCAAATCAGATTGGGATGAACCTATTTCCGAAGATTTATATCGTATATGGCATGAATTCAGAACAAATTGAATCTTGGAAAGTATCCGTGGTTCACTTACGAGAACAAACAGGCCCGACCTATAAAAGTCATGGCAAGAGGTTTGCATCACACTTGCTCAAGCAAGGAAATAATGGAAGACTTACAAAAAAAAAAAGGTCTTAAAATACTAAATGCTGTGAATATTGTTAAAAACGGAGAACAGAAACCCAGGAAGGAAACCCAATTATCAGTAAAAGAGGACTCCCTCTTGTTATGCTGGTATTTGACAACAAAGGAATTATGGAACGCATACCCCAGCGCAAGAAATGTCAGGTATTTAATCACACCCAAAGATATTGCGGCCGGGATCGAAGATGAGTAAAATGCTCAAAATATAAAAATTTGGAGATAAAACAAGAAACCAACCGCAAAATCAGAAAAATCGAAGGGTTCAAATGTCAAATCAGATGGATCAAAACCCACAACTAAGCAACATAGGGCAAAGAAGTTCTCTTGCCCAGGTAGTGAACGGTTTGGGTTCAACCAAACATAGGGCTTGCAACAACATTGCAGCTATTACAAAGCGGCTAGATGACCAAAGTAATCTGAACAACATACTTGATCAACTGTAGAAGATGCAACTCCCTCAATGAAATCCAACAAAAAATGTTAAGTAAGAACACAACTTTCAAAATAGTAATCTGGAATGCGAATGGCATTATGCAACATATTCCAGAAATAGAAATATTGGACGTGATTTTATTATTGGAGTTGACTTTAATGCGAAAAACGCCTATTGGGGATCTAAACTTAATACGTCTAAAGGCAAAGAATTGCTTCAAGCAGGGCACACATCAAAATGTAAATTTTACTCTGGTGGTTCCCCAACATACTGGCCCAGTGACGGAAGATAAGATAACAAGATACCTGACCTAATAGACTTTTATGTAGCAAGAGGTATATCCCAGAACTACATTCACATTGAAGACAATAATTCCCTAGTGTCGGAGCATTCCCAGTTATCATGACAGTCAGTGAAATGGCAATTCAAAGAGAGAATGAACCCAGATTAACAAATTCAAAAACAAACTGGAACCTCTTTCGTGAAGTAATATAGTCATGCTGCTTTGGCAAGTACCCCCATTATACAACATAAGAAGAAGATTAACATATCCTACCCAATGAAAGCTAGAAAGTTGGTAAGAGAAAAACGACGGGCACGTAAATCCTGGCAAATAACTAGAACACCGGGGAACAAACAATTCTTAACAATTTAGGTAACAGTCTCAAATATCTTCCTAAAGAAGTTAAAAATGCATCAATCAACAGATATCTGATCTGTTAGCCTAATCGACGAAAAAAATTCTGATTATTCACTGTGGAAGGCGACGAAGGGACTCAAAAGACCCAACATGCAAATGCCTCCACTTAAAAAGGACGATTGAACCTGGGCAAGAGATCCTAAAGAGAAGACTGCTCTGTTTGCTGAGTATCTCGAGTATATCTTCCAAACACTATCAAGACAAACGGTCAATGAAAATATAATGTCAATCCACAAGACAGATGATTTTGATATACGCCCAGGGTATAATTTGATTACTTGCCAAATACTCAAGGCTGTACCAGGTAAAGGATTTCATAAGCTATTGCACATAATCAACGCAAGCTTTCGGTTAAAATATGTTTCGTGGCAATGGAAAGTAGCAGAAGTAATCATGATAGCAAAACCTGATAAATCACCTAACGATAAAAAATCATACAGGCCAATTTCATTGCTGCCAATTATGTCAAAACTGTTTGAAAAATTATTACTAAAAAGACTTAAACAAATAATTAAGGACCGACAACTAATTCCTCCACATCAATTTGGATTCAGAGAAAAGCACTCTCGACAATTGAACAGGTGCATAAAATCACCAACATTATTGAAAGAACGCTAGAACGTAAAAAAGTATGCACCAGCATATTTCTGGACGTCGCCCAAACATACGATAAAGTTTGGCACAGTGGACTGGGATTCAAGCTGCATAGAGATCTGTCGAGACAATTCTATGCCATACTAAGATCTTATTTATCCAATAGACATTGTCGTGTGAAATATGAGGATGAATACTCCAAACTAAAGAAAATCCGCTGGGAGTGTTTTAGGACCAATCCTGTATTTATTATATACAAGGGATATTCCAACAACAGATGAACGAACCATAGCCACCTTTGCAGATGACGGTTTGTATCTGGACTAAGCGCTGGAGAATCAAGCTTAATAAGGCAAAATCCACGCATATTAACTTTACATATCAAAAGGCTTTCCATCTACCGATAGAAATTAACTCACGACCGGTGCCATATGCAAACGGTCGTATAGTATCGTAAATGATCCGTGGTACACAAAAAATGAAGACATTCACAGGGGCTTACGGATGGAATACATCAAAGATGAAATAAAAAAGCATGCCGCCAAATACGACATAAGGCTCCAGGAACATGAAACCCCCTATATTCGCCATATGATAGATAACCTTGTCGTTAAAAGAAGATTTCAAGAACGAGGCCACTTAGTCTTGGAACGACTAACCATTGGGTTTCACCCCAACAAATCAGAATTGTTTATGAAATGCAAAATTTGTTAAAATTTGAACGATAAATTGCTAGCTGAGCACAGCCCCAGTTGTAATTAATAAAGGAAAAAAGCGTTTAGGTTTGGTATAAAACCTTCATTACGTTATTTTGGCTTTAAAATAAGTTTGAACTTATTGTGAATTCCGAAAATATTTCTAAATTTGAAAATATTGTTTGAAAGTTAATTTGCTGCGCTCAGTGTGCTGCGAGAGGGTTCTACTTCTTTATTTTTAAGTGGTTGGTGCATTTCAAAAATACTTTTACTTTAAATCTCTAACGTCGGTAAGTGTACAAGATAATTGTAGAAGCTCTCTAATCCAACCAATATAAAATAAAAATTTAAAAAAACATTTCTACGAACAGAAAGAATTCTGTTCGTAATATATTCTATACCGTAATATTCTAAAACTGTTATATTCTCATCTCTAATAACATATATGGTGAAGGTCAGCAATTAAGAATTTATTCAAGTATCTCGTATTCTATTGAACGAATGATTATTTTTTATTGCAGATCTTCAGTATGAACGTAAGAAAGCAAACTCAAACATATAAAAAAAAGAATTGAAACGCGGTCACTAAAGAAATCTATATCAAACGATTTGTTTACATTGATTTGTAACGGTTTCATATTATATTAAACTACTCACCATCCATTTGAGACAATCAAGGCATCCCATTTGGGAAGCTGCATGAATCGGGGCCATACCATCGCGTGCCCTCACATATAATGACCCACCAGCTTCGAGCACAAGAAATTTGAGTACATCTAAATGACCTTCTTGTGCCGCTAGGTAAACAGGCGTTACATCATTGTCCATTTGTGTGTTGGCGCTGAAAATATAAAATATAAGGAAACTAATTAGCACAAAATCACTTAACTATATAAGGTCTCATTATCGCGTGTACAAGTGCGATATAACAAAATTAATTTTTGTTCCGGACCAAATCAATTGGGTTTTTGTCCGCAGTAAAACAATGTAATTTCCTTTTTGATACGCACACCTAGCTATAACACACTAAGCTCAAACAATTATAAATATTTTGTCATCAAATGTGGTGTATAAATTGCGTTTGCTGTTATGAAATTTTATAAGTTTTGAGTGTAGCGATAGAGTTTCCATTCGAGTGAATATACCAACCAAGGTGAATATTTCAAATCTATAACCATAAATTCCTAAAAAAGCGCGAAAACAACAATTTTTTTGTTTTTTAATTAGAGTCATTGACAAAATGGTGGTATATGTGTAGATTGGGTACAATTAGTATCGCACTTGGCCTAACATGTAGATCTGATTAGGTAGAAACATATGTCTCAATATGTATAACGCGTGCTGACATAAAATTGCATTGCATTAAGCACCAACCATAATTGGGGTGGGGTATTGCAAATCAAAGTTTCACTTTCGAGCAAACTAATATTTGCGTCTTACGAAATACATACAAAAAATGTCATTCCCAATGTAGTGTGGTTTCTTTCACTTCAAGACTCATAATCTAAAAATACAAATAAATTCATAAAATTCTGGTGCAGAAAATTCATGAAAAATAAATTTATTTTACAACCGGAACACGCAGATTAGTATCGTAAGATACACAGAAAAATTAGAAAGTGAATATGCTTTGTATATAAATTGCATTATCTACACACGAAACTTGTCTTCAAAGTACATTCTATATCGCACATAAATTAATTGACATCAATTTGTTCTTAGCGTGCTGCATGCGTCAAGAAAATTTATGTTGTAGCACCGCACTTGATGAATCTGTTGTGTATGGTGTTGTGCCGTATACGAAATGTGTGCTCAGCAATAAAATTTATCAGACCGCGCAAGTATATTTTGATAATAACAATATAATTAATTTACAAGAAATAGAAAATATTTATGTCTTGTGTTTATATAGTGTAATGCTTAGCTCTTAGTTGTTAATCACTTAGCGAACTAGTTGTTGGTCTAGTTTTTAATTGTTGTATTGATGGTAACTGATAATTTATAAAATTATTGTTATCGTAATGATCGTACAAGTGCGGAGAAATTTTAAGAATAAATTATATGTGCGAGACACACAAACAAGTAGTTTTATGTATGAGCATTGTGGTTTATGTTCTTATTAAATGATAATGTGTTTTGTAGAAAGCAAGTGATTGTTGTACACAGGTTTAAGTCACAATTTCGACACATTTTACGACCCCAAACTTAGACTTATAACGACAGAATTGAAATTTCAAAATTTCAAAATTTGAGTGAAATTTTGAAATTGAGTGAAATCTTAAAAAATCAGTTATATTACAATTAAACTCAAATTTTCCCAATTTTTAACCCCTTAAAATACCCCATAGTTTACCACAATGCCTCTTCTGTTGGTGAAAACGCATATCAATTTTCTATAAGCAATGAGTGAAATTTTAAAATTTTACCACCATAAAAGCAAATTACAAAAATTAACATTTTGCATTAACACCCTTTCTAATTTTAAGCAACAATATTGACATTTCGCGAACTCTAACTCTAAGTTTTTGTTATTTTTAATATTTCAGGATTTGAGTGAAATTTTCTCAAATTTTGAAATTGTCTAGAACAATTGAGTGAAATTATAATAATGTTTTTTTTTTCATCAGTTCTCTTAGAATTAAACTCAAATTTTAGCCCATTCAAATAATTTTACTCAAGTGTTTTGTTGCAAAGTATAAAATTTAAAAATTTTAAATTATATAATTTGCCTACACAGTGAAAAACAATTTGTCGCAAAGGTAGTGAAATAGGCTATAAAATTTGCATAAGCATTGAGAAGAGTTATTAAATTTTACTGGTATATAAACAACTCCCTAAAAACCGACAAGTCGATAATTAAAATAGTTTGAGTGAATTATTAAAAATTTGTATTTTACTTTACATATTATTTATTTAAGTTAAAATTCACCCAGCTATTGAATAGTAACATGCATAAAATTCAAAATTTCGTTCACTTCCTAATTTTAAGCCGGTTCAACATAACACAAATAAAATCATAATAATTGTAAAATGGAAAGCCATCAGTTGTCTCACAACAATAACCCATTTTCAACTCTTAAAACATGCATCTGGTTCGACAGTATATTAAATATTAAAATTTTAGAATTTGAGTGAAATTTTCTAAAATTTTGAAATTGAGTGAAATATTAAAAATATTATGTGAAAATGATTTATGTTGCAACTTAATCATAATTTTGTTAAAATTTAACCCTTCGAATTATTTTCACTCAAATGTATAACATTGCAATGAGTAAAATTTAAATACTTTAAATTATATAGTGTGTTCAAATTTGAAGGTATCCTTTTCAAATTTAAATAAAAGACATAAATTGTGTGACAATTTGGTGTCATGTCAGTACATTGGTTCCGGTTATTAATGAAAAGGGATGTCGTTCAAGTGACCTCCTCTGCTAGTTCGGCAGGCTTTCAATCGTTTACCAAAATTTTGAATAATTTTTTCGCATAATGATGGTTCAATTAGTGATATTTGCTCATCATATTTGTTAAACAGTTTGAGGATTATCCGCATAAACTTTAATCTTCAAGAAACCCCATAAGAAGAAGTCCAATGGTGCTAAATCGTTAAACGTCCGTTCTTCGAGAAATTATTCGATTATTAAACTTCTCTTTCAAAAGATCGATTGATTTCGTTGCTGTGTGGCATGTTGCACCGTCTTGATTAAACCACATACTCTGCACATCAATATTTTTCAATTGACTCCACAGAAAGTTTCTAATCATCTCTCAATATCGAGCTCCGTTCACAGTAATTGTATTTTGATCACACACCAAAATCCAGATTTCATTGTCTTTTCAAACAATTCTCTTGGATTTTCTTCAGCAAAAATGCGGCAGTTTTGTTTGTGGACATAGCAGTCAATCAAAATGAGCTTCATCAGTGAAGATAATTTGCTTGAAGAAATTCTCATTTTCTTCTCGTTTTCCTATGGTCCACTGGTATTAATTGTATTTTGTAAGCCTTTACATGAAAATCTTTATGTAAAATATTGAATAAAGTTGTTGGTTTTGTTCGCTGTGAACGACTACGAATTGATCTCCCTGGCTCTTTAGTAGCACTTGTGCTAACAGCTTCAATATTTTCACTTGAACGACCACTACGATGATAAATTCTGCTTCTCTGACCTTGAACTCTTCAAATTTATCAATGATAAGTTTAATAGCACGGTTTGTCGGAGCTTTGTCTCTACCGTATTTTGAATGAAATTTTCTTCCAACTTCTGAATATCTGTCACCATATTTAAAATAAGTTTTATTCTGTCAAATAAAAATTTAAATGGAGGACTATTTAAAAAGATACTTCAATGAGTGAAAATTTAATATGTTACCAATAAAAAACGATTAAGTAAAACGGCGAGTCATTTTAAAAAAATTGAGTGAGTTTTTAAGTATTACCTTATGTTGTTTAACGTAAATTTAATTAACAGTTTAATATTTTTCGAATGAATTTTCAAAATATTTAATTTTTTACTACCGACGAAAGCCACAAAGAAGCGTAACACTAAAATGTCCGCCCTGTTTGTGAGTGAAATTATACAATTTCGTCTAACCAATGAAACAAATATGTTTTAATACATTGTAGATCCCATATTTACGTTACAATTTGTGCCAACTTGGCGACCCCTACCAAAGATTTGTATCCATCCAGTACGACAGTAAATTAAATATTAAAACTTTAGAAATGGAGTGAAATTTTATAAAATTTTGAAATTGAGTGAAACTTTTGAAACATACAACTAAACCATAAGTTTGTTAATATATAACGCTAATTGGATCGATTACACAACTTTAAGTCACAATTTCAGCCCATTCTATTACCCCAAACTTAGATTAAGATCGACAGTAAATTAAATATTGAAATTTTAAAATTTCAGAATTTGAGTGAAATTTTTTAAAATTTTGAAATTGAGTGAAATTTTACAAATGTTAATTAAATTCAATTATAATAACTATATACAAACTTTGACAGTTTTTAACCCCTTAATAATGTTAAAATGGAGTGAAAAAATAATATACCATAAAACTAATGTTGATGAAATCACATACCAATATTGCATATGCAAAGAGTGAAATTTTAAAATGTTATCATCATATAAGAACCTCTATTAAAACTATTGTAATACAACAACGTGGAGCTGTCGTTACGACTCAGTTTTAGCTAATTTTGCGACCTCTAACAAAGATTTATTTATTTCTAATATTTCATGATTTGAGTGAAAATTTCTCAAATTTTGAAATTAGTTAGAATAATTGAGTGAAATTTTAAAACTCAATTCTAACCATTTTTAGCCCAGTCAAATAGTTTTACTCAAGTGTTTTGTTCCAAAGAGTAAAATTTAACAAAATTAAATTGTATAATTTGCTGCGCGTACTGAGTGAAAAACTATTTGTCGTAAAGGTGGTGAAATTGTCTAAAAACGTTGCATACGCAATGAGAAAAGTAGTTGAGTGTTATTACTATATATAAGCAACTCCCTAAGCCGACAAATCGATAATTAAAATAGTTTGAGTGAATTGTTAAAAATGCAAATTGTTAAAACTAAACATTGGCAATTTTACCAATGCGTAAAATTTAAATATTTGAAATTGAATTACTTGCCATTGCAATGAGTGAAAAATAATTTAGCGTAAAGCTCTCTATTGTTGAAATTAGAAACCAACTCGGTGTATGCAATGCGTGAAATTTAAAATTTTTGATCCACCTCCGCAAAATAATGAGTCGTATTTTAAAATAATATGAGTGAATTTTTAAAAATAAAATGAGAGCATATCGAAGACATTAATTATTTATAAATAAATCACTAATTTAACCTAAATCATATATTTTGAGTGACATTTAAAATATTTCAGTTAATATTGCCTAAACAATAAGCGGTCATCCAAACTTGGATTAACTGTAGCAAAGTCGCTTGACGCTGTAATGAAGTTGTTTACGTCTTTTCTCTCTGTGCTTCAAAATATGTATATGCGGCGGTTGCGCCAGTTTTTCTAACAATTTTGTGAAAATAGAGATCTTTGAAGGTCAAACTTCAAGCATGATTGAGATGCATGATTTGCCTTAATAGATGATAGCCTTGGGCATATTAAGCACGTGAATTATTTGATCTTGTTGACAAGGCTATGGCATAAAATAAGAGAAGGCATCTTCATTTTATAAGAACAATTCAGAAAAAATACGCTGTATGATTTGTTCAGGTAAATGACATATAGGGTACGCTTGTCCGTCTGCATCATTACAGTAATAGTGAATTTACTATACGCGACTGTTAAAAACGCCCATATCGACATCCTAGGCCACTGGGCCCGCGGAATATCAAAACAAACCAACAAAAATTAATTATACGCTTTTGTAAAAGTAAAATAAGCAGTTCGGTCCAGTTCTCAAAAAGCTCTTTCCAAGCTTATTTCTCGAATTACGAAGTATGCACAGTTGCCTGATTTACCAATGTGGTGGTATACTCGTACATGGTGGTAAAAATAATTTTTCTTTCGAAGCGCGTACGGGATAAATCGTTCAAAATACCCGAAGGATGCAGACGGTTTAATTAGATTAATAGTGGAAAGAGCCAGGACATTTCGTGTAACGGTAGAAGTAGTGACATCGGTGGAAAAGCTAGCTCCAGCTGTTGATCTCTGAAAGACACCAGAATTATAAGTATTATCAACAAACAGAATCTCTGGAGATTTTAGTTCGAGGGATATTAAATTCGTCCTCTGTTTGAGTGTTAGCTACCGCCCCGCTAGCTGCTTACTGTCGGCTCAGTAAATTATATTTGAATGGGTAGTGCTCGACAAGAGTTTATTTTGATTCTACTGCTGTTTATGTGTGACGACTGGCTCAGTCTTTGAATACCCGAAAAATTAAAGATTACCAAATTACTTGCAGGAAAATAGGGGAAATCAAAACTCCAGAGATAGACGATTGTGTTTTTATTCGCACCCAAAAATTGCCTGAGTATCCTCGTTGATAGCGGACTATGGTATAAGAAGCATGTGAATACTGTTATAGAAACGCTAGGCTACTGTAGCTAATATTGTTATCAAAAAATAATACACCATTGTGTCATGACCGAGGCAGATAAGCAAGGTGAATCGCAATATGCGAATAGTTAGTTAGTTAGTAATTGCAAAAACATCAGACCAAGTGGGATAAAGCTGTACAATTATCCGCCATGTTAAGAAGCTTGAGCTAACTGAGTTGCGAGAACTGCAACAAACTATTCAATGACAAAGGATGGTGGAATTGCGAATGGATTACATGGTTCCCGATTAAGTAGGAGATCAGAGGTTGCTAAAACTGCAACACGCCTCGAAAGTACGAGTTTAAAAAATTTACTGTAGATTGCCAAGCATAAGTAGTCCAACTTTTCAAATCGCTCAGACGTCAGAAAACTATCATGCACCGAATCTATGGGAAGGGAGACTTGATGCCTGATCTTTCCATTATCATACCACTATTAAAACTTTTCGACTGCCGGAGCATATGCTACCATTCTTCTTTCCGCAAGGCAATTTGATCGCGTTTAATGTATACCGCACAGTGACCGAAAAGCTAGTCTCGGTTCTAGGATATTGTGGATAATAAAAAATATCTAAATTGTAATGGGTCTGTTGAATGAAGTAATCCAGATAAATGATGAAAGAATGCTTACCAACATCCAAAATTAAAGAATTTTGCCGTTGAGAACAATGAGAAGTGACTCTAACCCTATAGAACAACTTATGGGAACCCGATTGTTAGACCCGAACTTGCTTAGGAACAAACTAAAGCACTTCCTGTATGGTTATCAAGGCGTGTTCGCTGTACTTTCAATAGATTTTAAGCGTACCAACGTAACACAAGATTGGCGCTGAATAATGTACCTATAAAACAGCAGCATCAACTTACCCCACCAATAAAGACGAGAGGAAATGGGCGACTAGTCAGCGAGATTAAACAGAAAAGTGTGATTAAAAAAACTGATAGCACTTCAGCGTCATCGATCGTGTTAGTGAAGAAGAAGGATGGACCCACCAAATTTTGTGTCGATTTCAGACGGTTTTATGAGGTAACATAAGAGACCCTTACTATATGCCATTGGCTGAAAATTGCGTTTACTACTCGGAAGGGCGGTGACAATGCTCTATATGGTAAACGATTTACTCCACGCTTCGATAATTCTGCCTCAAAGTGACTGAAATCGCTTAAAGTTTTGTAAGGCATATTTTAGGCCTCATAGTTATTTATGGGTCAATAGATGTTGGTTTGGGTTCCAATTTCGGTTTCGGTCCGATTTTCGATTTCGGGTCTGGTAATTTTAAATGAAACAGCCTAAAGTTTGGCCAAGGACGATGGAAGCCCAAAATTTGTTAATGGGACGTTTGGTCGGGCCATAATGAGCATTAAATAATCTGTGAGTCAATAGATCCTGTTCTGATAGTTTGCGGTTTTGGTTCAATTTTTGATATGGGTTCAAATTTTTGGTTGGCTAGCTTTTAATTGGAAACGCCTAAAATCTAAAACGAGTGAATCAAAAAAGTGGAGAGCCTGTTATTAGTCTATAATTACCCATAGTACCTTTTAAGGTCCTGCTGAACGAGTTCACCTTTAGGGACATGTCAATGGAGGTATCTGTGAAATAACGAAACTGTTCATAGTGACTCGAGCTCGAAATGTTTGAAAATCCAACCGAGAAGTAGTGCTCAAGAAATAAAAAGGTTTAGTTGGAGTGTTATTTGATAAAAATCAAACACCTTTATAAACTGCGCGTCATCTGAATAGGGCCAAATATTTTTTGTATAATTTTGGTTCCTAGCAGGCTTTGCTGTTGTGATTCACAATTATGTTTTCTCTAGGGGTGACTTTCTCTAACTGTGTCAACAGAATAGGGCCACTTAGTGAAATTTAGAAATAAATTCAAACATTAATTTTGGTTTTTTTAGTAATGAGTAGAGCCTCCTTTATTGTGAATCACTTTATAAACCCTGTTAGGCATTGAATCATAAAGTGATTGTAAATAATTTATTAAAACTGTGGCCCACGCTGCTGTAATTGCCTTAATTAGTGATTGTTGGTCATTAAACCGTGGCCCGTTCTCGTACACTTTTCTCACCAACCATCGCTAGATATTCCCCATTATGCTGTATGTATCAGGGCATTATCGTGCTGCTAAACCCATCGAACCGACCCCAAAAAATTATGACATTGTGAGAAAGCTCTTTCAAGAATGTTTTTGTATGACTTCGAGGTCATTTTGCATGTCTCAAAATTTAATTCTATAGTTCCTTAAGAGGAGACTGCCCCCAGACCAATTAATCCATCCGGGCGATGAAAATAATTTTTTTTCATCGAAGAACAGCCCGAAAAATGTGACGACAATACTAAACTATCACTATCGTAAGAGTTTACTGTCCCAGCCCGAAAAAATGGCACTATCGCGACAGTAGACAGTATCATGATACACTGTCATGACATTTATAATATTCAGCCCGAAATTTTAAAATTACTTTAATGTATTTCTAAGATATATTACTATTGCTTGGTAGACTAGTCAGACCTTAACTCTTCACTTATATGAAGCTGGTCCGATATTCAGCTCAAAAACCCGATAGCAACCCTAAACTATAACTATCGAGAAAGTTTTATATATCAGCCCGAAAAATATCACTGTCGCGCCAGTAAAATGTGTTATGATAATCTGTTATGACATTTATAGCATTCCGCCCAAAATTACAAATATTACTTTTATAACTTAAGCTAACCTAACCTAAGCTGAAAAGAACAATGCGGAAACTCAATCATTACGTGATTGACCACCATAAGACTACCAGGAACTTTCACCCCAAAACTTTAATTTGTTGTTTATGGATATAACCGTTTAAAATTTTGAGTACAAACAGGTGATTCACGAAAGCTTGACATTTATCTCCGGATTCCTTGACGGTTGGACCACAAACTGAAAGATTTGCGCAAAAATTCTATCTGGAACTATCAGAACATAGTCATGTGAAACTCGACTCACAGGCGATTCCCGAGTACTTCACTTTATCCAGATAATTCCAGAATTTGTCTGCACATCGCTGAGTTTGTAGACAAAACTTCAACAGATCCGGCAGTAAATGTCAAGAGCTTAAGAATCACTTGTGAGGTGAGATTTAATCAACTAGGGATTAGTTCCAGATCAGTCATCGTCACCGCCTGGTAATGCACCACCACAATCTGTCGAATCCGTTGCAGCTGTAGCAGTTAAATTAGTTCCGCCAACATCTCAGGACCCACGATAGGTTCCATATCATCGAATCACAGTTCGCACTTGGAAGAATTACTTCTGAAGTATCCAAATATCATCATCTTCTTGGTGCACTCAACGACCGAATCATCAATGACGTCAGCAACATTATCTTCGGTCCTCGTTCTTGCGCACCATTTTCCGATATATAAAGAAGGCAATTTTGGACAGATCGTGTGAATCAAAACAGACCCAAATTCATCGGCTACTACAAGGAATTGAGTTGGGCGACATGAAGGCGACATCTCAATTGCTGAGAAAACTACAAGCTATCGGGGGGTCTGAGGCCAATGATAATCAGCAACAAAACTGGATGAGCTAGCAGTCAGAATTCTCGAAACAATACCTCAACCACATGTAATATCGATTAATACGCCACGAATTACGAATAATGATGCCTCACTTGCTAATCAAATTAGTGAGATCATTCGACGGTTAGATAATATGGATCGCAATTACCAGAGAGGTCATCCTCGGGATACGAAAAAATGTGAGTTTTCCGGCAGTCAACAGTCCTCAACAGCGGATAATGATACACCACGATTATGTTTTTTCCATTACCGATTTAAGGAAGCAGCTCGATATTAAAAAACGAACTGTCCCGAGAGGGAGGAATTTAGGTAAACAAAAACTAAATTCTCCGGTGCAGACAGCGACTTGTTCCGGTAATTCTCAAAACTGTCGCCTTAAAATCTACGATAAATTATCGAATAAAACATATTTAATTGGTCGGATATATCTGTCATGCCAGCAGCCAAAGGCGATCAGAGGAAACACAACTTGATTTTAGAGGCCTCAGGCGACAATTCACTTGGACATTTGTGGTGGCAGAAGTAACAATGCCGATCATTGGGGCCCATTTCTTGAACCAGTCAGGATTGTTAGTCGATATTCAGCATGGCAGGTTACTAGACCCTCTAACAACGTTGTTTTCACGAACCGTTAAAGTTCTGGATAATATACCCACTGTTTGTGTAATCAATTCCAGTGTCATCGACACTCGTATTCTTCCACTATTAACCAAATTCAAGGAAATCACTCACGAGATTCAGGCACAAGACATCACATAGTGATTCGTGGACCTTCGGTTTATGCCAAACCTCGACGATTGAGCACAGAAAAGCTGGCGATAGCCAAAAAATAATTCGATTATATGATTAAGCAGGGAATCTGTAGACGTTCTGACAGTCCTTTGGCAAGCCCGCTGCATCTCGTTCCGAAGAAAAATGGTGAATGGCGACCCTGCGGAGATTACAGGGCTCTAAACAATGTCACAGTACCGGACCGTTACCCGATACCATACATACAAGTTGTTACGCATCAATTGGAAGGATCCACGGTGTTTTCAACAATCGACTTAGTTAAAGCGTACCATCAAATTCCAATCGAGGGATCAGATATTGCCAAAACTGCAATTTCCACACCTTTTGGGTTATACAAACTTACTCGCATGACGTTTGGTCTGAGAAATGCGGGCAATTCTTTTCAACGTTTTATGCATTCGATCTTAAAAAATTTGAGTTTATGTTTTGTTTATTTGGATGGTCTGCTGGTAGCAACAAAACACAGACGAACACTTGGAACATTTAGAGATTATTTTTGCTAAATTGGGCGACGCAGGTCTCGTGATTAACACAGAGAAATATCAATTCTTGAAAACAAAAATCAATTTCTTGGGTCATGAAGTATCAGCAGAGGGAATTAAACCACTTCCGGAACGCGTTGCGGACATCGTAAAAGTGTCTCAGCTGAAAACAATTAAAAAATTACGACGTTTTTTGAGTGTTCTAAACTTTTATAGGTGTTTTATTCCAAATGCGAGCAGAAGCCAAGCTGTTCTTAATGACTATTTAAAGGGTAGCAAAAAGAACGATTCCAGAGTCATCGAGTGGTCTAAGGAAGCTGAAGAAACGTTTGTTCGATCGAAAATTCAGCTAACCGAAGCCACACTTTTAGTCCATCCTTGTTCAACAGCTAAACTAGTACTGATGGTTGATGCATCCGACACGGAAATTGGAGATGTAATCCAGCAAATGAGTATAGGTGACAATGGCGAATGGCAACCACTGCAATTTTTTTCAGCAAAATTATCAACCACACAGCAACGGTATATTGCATACGATACAGAGCTCTTAGCCGCGTACTCAGCTGTCAAGAAATTTCGCCATGTGATTGAAGTGAAGGGCCACACTTTATTCACGGATCACAAACCATTGATATACGCGTTCATGCAGAATCCGGCAAAGGCGTCACCAAGACAATTCTGCTACCTAGATTTTATCAAGCAATTTTCAACCGACATTCGGCATATCACTGGATGTGATAATGTTGTCGCCGATATACTCTGTCACGCTTGGATAGCATCGCCCTGTCTGAGATCTATCAATTACGACGCAATTGCAGATGCGCAGCAAGTAGACAACGAACTAAAAGAATTACTGGCACCAGCAACCGGTCTCCAGTTTGAAAAAATTTCCGTAACGTTTAATTACTCTAAATTGTTATGGTGTGGTGTTTCCTCAGGCAATACGCGTCCATATGTCTCCACAGATTTCCGAAAAGAAATGTTTGAAGCTAATCACGTGAAACGAATGGATCAGTGTTGTTTGGCGTGCCAGCGGTTGAAAGTGGCAAAACACAGCAAGAGTTCCTTGGGGAATTATACACCGGTGGTAAAAAGATTTTCAGAGATTCATCTAGATATTGTTGGTCCGTTACCAATGTCGGAAGGGCAGCGATATTGCGTTACACTTATATATTGATCGCTTTACCAGGTGGTCTGAAGCAATCCCAATTCAGGATATCCGAGCCGAAACTGTGACAATCGCCGTATTCACTAAATGGATTTCTCGGTTTGGAGTACCTTATTTGATAGTAACGGACCAAGGTGCCCAATTTGAATCAGAACTTTTCTTTCAGGACACTGAAAGCGGCTGTCATGTGTCACGGTAGAAGCGATTGGACACGAGTTGTACCGACGTGTTATTGGGGCTACGAACTACGTATCGTGAGAATTTAACAACTAGCTCTGCCGCGAATGGTGAGAAGATTCGCATCCCTAGCCAATTGTTAATAGAATCAAAAAATCCCACCAATCAGTCAGATTTTGGCAAAGAACTACGAGAGCATTTAAATTAAATTCGCCCGACTCCATCATCACGTCACTGCGGCCAAAAGATATTTGTCTCACAGGAATTAAACAAATGTACACATGTGTGTTCGTTCGAACCGACCTACCCAAAAGATCGCTACAGCCGCCATACGAAGGTCCTTTCCGTGTTGTTAGCCGGAATGAAAAATCATTCATTCTGGAAATAAGAGGAAAAACCAGTAATATTTCAATCGACAGGTTGAATCATCAACAGGTAATCAAGCAAATTTCAAGACCAACTTAACGGTGCAATTCAACCTCCAACCACAACCACCAGTCAAAAGGAAAGCAATCAGGCCACAGAGCAATAAGAAATCATGCTTAAACGCAGACGAAACAACCAGCTTCATCCCAAAATCATCAGTAACAAGAGCAGGAAGATTTACGAAAGTACCAGTACGTTTCGCAGTATCATTCATCAGCGGTTCACTGGTAAGGGAGTGATGTGGCATTCCACCTTCAAGATTTAAATCAGAATTTACTTTCTACGCGGTCTGCCATCTAAATGTCGTAATCCAAATTAGCAAATAGTTTTGTCGTTTGGTGAATAAATTTGGTGAACAATGTACTTTGGTCGCGAGAGCAGTGCAAAACGATATAGCGGATATAAAAGGGAATGTTTGTGAAAAATAAATAATAATCGTCTCACGTTGCGATAAAATTATTTAACCATTATTGAATCCACAATTAAATCAAGATTAAATAATTCATGTACTAAAAATTTATATATTGGACCTATACTAATTAAACTAATTTATGGAACCGGTCTAAACCATTAGGCCCCAAAATTGGGAGCGCCATACTTCAGATTGGTATTTGGAATACTACTGCTACTCATTTGGGAAAACCGGCCCCCTATGCATGGTAGTGGTTATTACTTGAATGTTGGGTCAATTCAAGGATCGCCTCAAAACTGGAAGATTTTTTCGATGCGAATTCCGTATGCTACCTGAAAAATGGGAAAAAGTCGTACCTAGCGATAGACAGTACTTTGAATAAAATACATTGTACCAATTTCTCTGAAGAAAGCTTCGAAGTAATAAAAAGACGCAAAACTTATTTGTACCCCCAATATAATAAATTATTTATTTAAATTCGTAACTCATACTAAAAAAAATCCCATTCTCCACGTGAGAATAATGTTCTCCATATGAGAATAATAACCGATTCGGAATATAAAAACTTCAAATTATGAATTCTGAAACACTTCGGCGAGAAGCTAGTGTTGACTTTTTGAAATATAAAAAATATAGCCCCATTTTGATAAAACAAATTACCAAGATATTTTTCCCTGTGGCTGGTTTCACAAAGATCACCCAACACTTCGCACAATGACTCCTATTGTTGAAAAACAGTATCAAATAAAAAAACGCCAAGATGTTAGCGCAACAATTGAATTTAAGAAGGGTCCAGCATAAACTAATTTATGGGACCGGTCTAAACCACTAGGCCCCACAATTGGGAGCGCCATACTTCACATTGGTATTCCAAATGCTATACTCATTTGGGAAAACCGCCCCCTATGCATTGTAGTGGTTATTACTTGAAAGTTGGCGCATTGTACCAATTTCACTGAAGAAAGCTTCGAAGTTATAAAAAAAAACGCAAAACTTATTTGTAACCCCAATATAATAAACTATTTAATTTAAATTCGTAACTCATACTAAAAAAATTCCATTCTCCACGTGAGAATAATGTTCTCCATATGAGGATAATAACCGATTCGGAATATAAAAACTTCAAATAATGAATTCTGAAACACATCGGCGAGAAGCTAGTGTTGGCTTTTTGAAATCTAAAAAATATAGCCCCATTTTGACAAAAAAATTACCAAGATATTTTTTCCTGTGGCTGGTTTCACAAAGATCGCCCAACACTTTGCACAATGACTCCTATTGTTGAAACACAGTATAAAATTAAAAAAACGCAAAGATGTTAGCGCAACAATTGAATTTAAGAAAGGTCCAGCCTAAACTTATTCATGGGACCGGTTTAAACCACTAGGCCCCACAATTGGGAGCGCCATACTTCAGATTGGTATTCCAAATGATACTCATTTGGGAAAACCGCCCCCTATGCATTGTAGTGGTTTTTACTTGAAAGATGGCGCATTTACCAATTTCACTGAAGAAAGCTTCGAAGTTATAAAAACAACGCAAAACTTATTTGTACCGCCAATATAATAAATTATTTAATTTAAATTCGTAACTCATACTAAAAAAAAATTCCATTCTCCACATGAGAATAATGTTCTCCATATGAGAATAATAACCGATTCGGAATATAAAAACTTCAAATTATGAATTCTGAAACACTTCGGCGAGAAGCTAGTGTTGACTTTTTGAAATATAAAAAATATAGCCCCATTTTGACCAAAAAAATTACCAAGATATTTTTTTCCTGTGGCTGGTTTCACAAAGATCGCCCAACACTTCGTACAATGACTCCTATTGTTGAAACACAGTATAAAACAATTGAATTTAAGGAGGGTCCAGCCTAAACTAATTTATGGGACCCGTCTAAACCATTACGCCCCAAAATTGGAAGCGCCATACTTCAGATTGGTATTTGGCATACTACTGCTACTCATTTGGGAAAACCGCCCCCCTATGCATTGTAATATTACTTGAAAGTTTGCGAATTTAATTTGAAACTTTTAGGAGAACGGAGCTTCTTCTGCATATACTACACAGCTGTTATACTCTTAATTCATGTATTTCTATGTAAAACAATTAAGTAAATTTCCAACTTTTCCACAATCTTAATTAAGCGTAATTGTTCCATGTACAACATAAACAAAGCATCTACATACATAAATATAGGTGTAATCGATCTATATGCGAGTATGTTGTGCGAAAGTCATACAAAATTATGCTTGAAACTATAAAGTATACATAATTGTATAAAGTCAGTGAAAGTGTTTCAATTTTGATTAATTAACATTTCTGCTGTTAAAAAATATGCACACACACACACACAAATTATAAATTTCCTTGTCTGCATACCTATCAAAAACTATGTAACGGTATCAATTTTTAAAAAGCTTACGTCCATCTATCCATAGTCCATTGATTCAACTAAATAGTTTTACCATTTCATGCGTTAAGCTATAGGCAAAATTTAATACCTACTTACAACGGCCTAGTGTACCGTTAAAGTGGAAAACTTAGAAATGATACTGTATAATTTTCGCATCTTACGTGCATATTTACATAGCGCCCGTCATGCAAGACGATCAAATGATTTCCACAACCCGGGACCATTATAAAACAAATGCTCACTGTAGCTGGACCACATTCCTAAAACATGTCAAACCAATTAAATTAATGCGCCCAAATTAAAATTGTTAATTATTTCCGATCTCAAAAATTGTGTAAGCGCGCGGTGTTGACTTATTAGCGCTTTATCTATATCTATCGTTATGGCATAAGGTGTAATTGGAGACAGACAATAACTTAATTTAGTTTTGTTTTTAGAAAATGTGTTACCAAAAATTTTACTTTGTAACAAATTAACTCGTGAGATTTATACCTTCTGCGTGCGCCAACGGTGTCGTAATTGCTCGCATGGCATGTTAGGTTTGATGATCATCAGCGTTTTTATTGTTTCCGCATAATTTTATGGTTCAATTATGAATGAATGAGGAAATTTAGAAAAATGTAATTTACTGAACTGCTTTTTGGTGTTTTGTATTTTTTTTTTTTTTTGGAAATGATATAAGTGGAGTAACACACTTTTAGGTACTTAGGTATGTGTATATAGTTCGAATACTTGTGTCGGAAGCGCTTTTATAATTATTTTAAATTTCATTTGCTTTCATTTTCATAATTTAATTTAATATTATAATTTATAATTATGGTTATGGGACTGCAAAAATATAAAGTTTTCCGGAAAGTTATTTTCATGCCACATATGCCCGGCCTTTCTATTTTATAGCAATAAAATGTACATCATGATTTAAAACTTTTAACAACATTTTCATCGGATTTCTATTCTGAGGCCTGGCAAAGCTGATAATTACTGCTCTGTAGTAATCATTTTCAATTTATCCAAAAATTGAAATGTTGACAAATAACAGAAAACAAGCAAATAGTAGCTGGTTTGTAAATTCAGTTACCGAAATTTTGTACGAAATTTTGTAACAAAGTTATAATTTAATGTTAAAACTATATAATATTACTGGCGGAAATGGCTAAGTTCATCAGTAAGTTATTAAAAAGTTATAAGTTGTAAGTTATTCAAAACATAAAGAATCATTTCAGGCAAATCATATTTCTAGGAAAATGGCACGATTTTCTCATATTCTTATATGGGCCCATATGGAACTTGGCCATTTGCGCCAATACTACCATACGACTGTTACTGCCCTCTTAGCAATCGTAAGCTCTTACTATAACCAACTCAAAACTATAACAATTATTTCCGGCAAATCATAATGCTAGGAGGATGGCAATTATTGATTTTAGTATTGGGCCACATGGAATCTGGCCGATTGCGCCAATCCTACCATACGACAATTCATACGTAGAGTACAAAAACAACAATTAAATGGAATAATCTAGGGTGGATATTTTGTTGTTTTTTACTCAACTTAAAAAAATATTCCGTCTTATACAAGTTAGAATAGAAAAAACTGGGATGAGATGAAATGTATTGTTTAAAGAAATTTTATTTTTTCTGGGATGAAAAACTGGGCTAACTTCATATGCCTGTGAATACGTGAGCTTACATTACTCTTTACGTTCTCCGAACCTTAAAGCAAATGTTCAGGACTTGAATCGTAATAAGAAACCTCATGGAACAATTAACGAAATTCGAGAACTTAATTTCGAAAACTTAACAACACTCGACATGATCAAACCGCGCACGTCAAGCCGGATGGACAATTCATAAAATCGTGCTCAAATTTTATTAGTTCTAATAATAGTCAATCGAACAATATAAATAATGAAAAAATCGTGTGCTATAGTTTTAATGAAATTCAGCATCCTGATTACGTCATTTTTAAAATCGATATCGCGAGAAATGAACAGATCAATCTAAGTTTTCTAATAGATACTGGGGCTGAAATAAATGTTGTAAAACATGGAGTATTGGCTGGTAAAACACAAAAAAAAATTAAATCGTACCAGATAACTTTCCAATCAACTGTGATGGAATTCGTGAAAAAGATTTTTTAAGGACAAATAAATCTATAATTGATTACAAAAATAATGCCATCATGTTAAATCCATTTAGAAATTTTAACATAATCTGGAATTTTACTTCTCTCCGTTCAGAAATGATTATTGTACCTCCACGAATTGAAAAAATAATCAAATTACAGATCAGTAATTCCAAAAGCGATGAAGAATACGTTTGCAAGGCCAGACAAATCCAACCTGGTGTATACATTCCTAACTGGAAAACGCCAAATACAAAACAGCGTTTAGTATAAAAATAAATCATTACCACTTTAACAGAATGCCATTTGGTTTAAAGAATGCACCATCGACGTTTCAGCGTGCAATGAATAATATTTTGACAGGTTTAAATGGACTTAAATGGGGCATGAAGTAACAGCCAATAGAATAAAACCCGACCCTTTGAAAACAAAAGTAATTCAAGACTATCCTAAACGTTCAAAGGAAATAAAATCTGTTCTTGGATTATGCGGTCATTACCGTAGATTTATAAATAATTTTGCAGAAATTGCAGCACCGTTGACATCGTTACTAAAAAATGGTTCTGTTTTCAAATGGGACGCGTTTTGTGAATATTCATTCCATACTTTGAAATCTGCTCTTAGTTCGTCTCCTACTCTTATATCCGCAAATCATTCAAAACTATTTATTATTAGTTGTGATGCTAGTGATGTAGCAATTGTGCGATATTATCACAAGAACGCGAATCAACCGACCTACCGATAGAATTTGCTAGTAGAACGTTGAATTCAGCAGAAAAAAATATCCGGTAATAGAGAGGGAGCTGCTAGCGATAATTTATGGTCGCAAATTCATAATTAGAACCGACCATAAACCTCGAACTTGACTCAACAAAAGCGCTAGCCCATCGGCTGGACTCACTCGTTGGCGAATTGAGATGGATGATCATGAATACGATATTATATACAAATCAGGCAAAACAAACACTAATGCCGACGCTCTAAGTAGAATCGAAATCAAAGATTCTAGTTCCACTGAAGCCAACAATATACTTGTAATAACTCGAGCTCAAGCAAAAAATGCTTCAAATGACATACCCGACTCACCTCACATTTTAAACAATGCATCTGTTAGTGGTTCAAAAATTGATTCTGGTTTAAAGTTAGTCGATAATTCTAATGATGTAAATCATCATACAATGGAATATCAATCTACAGCTTATTCAGGTAAAGTAGAGCTTTCAGATGAAAAAGTCGTTCAACGAATATCATAATTCTCCTATCGGTGGTCATCCAGGTATACTAAAAACTTACAACCGAATCAAAACGTATTATTTTTTCCCTACAATGTTGTCACTAATAATAAAATATATTCAATATTCAAAGTTGTGAGAAATGCCAAAAGAACAAAGTCGGTAGATTGAACAAACTTCCCATGAAAATCACCAGCACATCTAATAGACCTTTTCAAAAAATCTTCCTAGACGTAGTTGTACAACATTCCCGAAAACTATAATAAATTTATTCTTACAATGCAGGATAATCTAGCAAGGTATTCACTAGCTGTGAATAAGCTAAAATTATTTAGGAATCCCATTTCCATCCAACAAACACAATTTTATCATAATCGATTTAGAAATGACTGAGTTCCGCCCCAGGTGGATGTATTGAACTTCTTCCCAAAATCTTTTAAGAATCTTATATTTATGTATACAATTCCTATCATAATCGGTTAAAGTTCTCGAGGTCTGTTCCAGGAGGCCGTATTCCAAAACTTCTTCTAAAAATCATTTTAGAATCCCATTTCCATCCAACATTCCATATTCCATCAAAATTGGATAAGAAATGGCCGAGTACCGTCTCAAGTACCCGTATTCCAGAAATTCTTCCAAAAATTATATAACAATCCAATTTCCATCCAAGATATTCATCATAATCGGTTAAGACATGACCGAGTTCCGGCCCAAGTGACCATATTCCACAACTTCTTCCAAAAATTCCACTAAAATCTAAATAAAAAAAATTTTACTTTATTAGGTCGAAGTTGGGTAAAAAAAAGTTTTTATCAAAATTTGACTTTTCCGCTTACATTCAGAAAGCCAATAGGGACTTAAATTTGCTGAAAATTTAATTTAACCCTTTTTTGTTCCCAATTGTTTTTTTTCGTACTATTAAAAATATTTGCAAAAACCGGAAAAGCTACTATGTCACTACCGCATGCACTTCCTGTATAGTTTTTCAAAAATCGTAATTTCCACTTATTTTGGAAAACTAACTGATTAGAGATCCGAATGATCGACATAAAATGATGTCATGTGGCAAAATTGTAAAAGCCATGAGGCCATTAGTATTCCAGTTGCACTGGTTACGAACACGATTAAAATCATCTAAACGGAATGCAATTTTTGAAAAGGAAAATAAAAGGTTACGCTACTCTCTACAAAGGGCTACCACAAAAGAGAATTTCTGTTATTATTTTTCAATCAACGGAAATTTCTATTTCATTTTGTACCCCGTTATGAAATAACGCCCAAAAGAAAACATTCCAGCGGAATAAAATCTATAAAATTGGCCAAAATTTGTCAAATACGTTGAGCTCCAAAGACAGGAATATGGGGAATTTAGGAATTTTAAAATTCTCTCGACAATTCTCTTGACAATTCTGTCATTTCAGGACCAAACATTATGAAGTTCTAGATGAAGTTCTAATATTTGTTCATGTTAGACGAATAAAAATAATTCTAAGGTGCAATTTGAAGGAAGTTCTCAACTTCCGGGTGACTTTTTTAGAGGTTAACAATTTTAAAATAAAAGAGACTCAAGTCTCTTTGAGTAAATTAATTGTATCTCACGCTGTATGGCATGTGGCACCATCCTGTTGGAACCACATATCAGCAAGATTTATGCCAGCCAATTGGGGTACAAAAAAGTTAGAAAGCATGTCTCTATACCGTTTCACCGTTGACTGTAACGTAAACCAAGATCCTTAGATAAAATCTTCCATAAAGTGGATGGACACATCTCCAGTTGCTGAGAACGACATCGAATTGATTGATTTGTGTCTTCCTGAATGCTACGCTGTACAGCGGCTATCGCTTGTTCGACACGCACTGTTTGACGCCTTACTGGATGTGTATTATCATTTAGAGTATACGTGGTGCGAAAACGAATCATAATTAACCGAATTGCGCGCTCTTATGGACGATTATGACAACAGTAAAATGGACGTAATGCACGATGAGTTTGGCGAACAGAACCATTATTTTGATTTAAAAATTTCAACAATTTGCAAGCGTTGCTCTTGCGTGGGTCTATTCATTATGAAATGGCAAATCAAACTAATGGCGAAGCAAATGTCAGCTGTCAAATCGGTTGTCAAACAAAACAGTGTTGCCAACTTAAAGATGTGAACCTCTAAAAAAGCACACTTTATTTGAATTTTGGATTGAAATCTAAATGGAAAATTACGGGAAAACTGTCGTTTAGGCTTCCAATAGCCGGCTAGAAAATAATTTATTTAACTTAAAAACATACTTGTATTATTAAAATTCCCAGAAGTAACCAATATGTACAGTTATTTTATTTTTCTGATAGCCAAGATCATGCTGTGTCTCTACATGTTAATATTTTTTCTGTGTCTACAAGTTCTTTTTGGTTTCTGGATATAATGAAAACATCCATAAATATTAGTTACCTGTGAGAACGGTTCACTCCCAAACGAAATAGTAACATTCAAAAGAATGACAACAGCAAATCCATTCATCGATTTGGTGGAGAGGATACCAAATGTGAATATAATAATTGACGTCATAGGGTTTTGTACAAGATTTCAAAACAGTTGCTTAAAAAACAAAGTATTGTTTCTACCGCACTGTCCGCTAAAGAACTAGAACCTTCCTGTAATGAGTTAGAACAAAGTTTTAAAAAAATCAAGTTTCAAGAAAAGCAAATTACTTACACGTCTTTATAGATAAGCACATGTTAGTGTGAGTAGAAGGAAAATTACTAAATTCAAACGGAAATTATCACGCCCGATAATCAATTTTACTGCCCTCAAAATATCATTTCACAAAGCTATTTACTAAAAAAGAGTGTCGAAAGGGCGTGGGACCAAATCATATAAAGGATACATAACGTTGTTGGTATGTTTTGTTACTAAACCAGTGCACCTAGAATTGGTAAGTGATCAGGTTCCTATGGAATAAATTCTTTAACTTGCTGCCTTTGAAAGATTTAGTTTTAGAAGAGGACTGTGGCAAAATAGTTACTCCGAGGACGGAACCAATTTCGTTGGGGTTCGAACTCAATTTAGTGACAGTACACTACCAGCTTCTATTTTGCACAGTGGAGGGCTTGGACAAACAGCAGTGAATTTTGTAAAATATCACCGAAGCCGAATGATTGAAGATTGATTGATTGATACTAATTCCAGCACGATTTTTGGTAAACGAGTACATAATCCCATAAACTAACTATTTGACTGATACATTCCCGCTACTCGTCATTCGAGGTTGCTAATAAAAATGTCGACATTGTTGTAATGTATGACAATCATCTGCCACCAACAAACTGGCCTTTGACGAGAATACCAAGATAAATGACTTAAGAAGCTTCAAAATAAATTAGCGAACAAGTATCATCCCAAAAATATCCCTAGAACTATCAATTTTATTGGTCGCCTCTATGAACGTAAGTATTGTTCTGTAACTTTACAGGAACAAATTTGATAACATAAAGTTAAAAAATTATCACCAATAGCGTCGCCTCACAATCGCCACCGCCTCCAGATTCTCGTTTCTTGGTAACAGTAATGGGTGAAATAAGTAACGTAGATTTGGGGCGGGTCACGCTAAATGGTATAAATGGTACAAAATAAAATTACAGAAATTGCTAGCACTTCTCAAATGCTGGTAAGGACAGGTGGGGTCGGTGATTCCAGCCGTCAGTGATGCTTAGAGCAGTTCTGAGGGACTAGTGGTAAGAAAGAAAAAATCACTGCTCTGTCGGTTCGGAGATACAGAACCAGACGTTCGGCCTTCCGTGTCTTGACAGACTGGCTACAGTCCCGGAGGAGCAGTGGACTGAGTAACAGAGAAAATCTGTTAACTGGGGAAAGAGTGACATTGCCGATGTGAGCAATGCACGCAAGAAGTATATTGGGTCTAAAAGGAAGAGATCTAACGAAGAGGAGCATGGAGGTTTGAATGACGTGAAGAAACGGGCCAAGCTTCATGTGAGACAGTCGCCAAAGAGGCATAAGCTTTTTGAAGGAGGGGAGTTGGTGCTAGTCGTCGTGGACGAGAGCCATGAGGATGGAAGCATCACTGGAAATAAATGGAGGTTGGTATTCAATGCACTTAACCTCATTTTTTTCAGAGTCCTTGGACAACATGGACCCACGCCAATTTTTAAGAACGTGCATTGGTACGGCTGAAGCTGACCGCGTACACAGATCCAAGATCGTCTTTCTTATACAGGAACGGCGATCCAGGAGTTGGGCGAGGTATGACCAGGAACCAAGCTCAGGGCAGGTCCTAAGGAAGGAATACCTAGCAGACCTAAGGCAATGGTATAGATTCTCACGGAGCCGATTAACTTGGAAGAATCCCTGAGGACTATCCAGGTTTGTAATCCGGATATTCAGACGAGGAATTGGATTATTTCAGATTATCTATTATAATAATCAAAAGGGGTTCTCAGACAAAAAAAAGGACGAGGTCGGGATAGAACCGAGTATCGTGCAACCCGAGAAGGTGGAGGAAGAGGCCCAGTATGTCGAGGGAAGCTCGACGAGTGTTATCTTTTCATAGGCGGTATTAAAATTGCAACTGGTGGCGAACCCAAGTGAGGGGTTATCTTGGGAACTGAGGGGTCGACTATCCCCAATCATGGGGAAGGGGGACACATCAGACTCAGAGGGGGAAGAAGTGGACCTCTTTAAGTTTAGGGACTGTGGACGGTGTGAGGGTGAGTAGACCGACGAATCCGTCGACTCCGTCGAGTCCTAATTAGACGAAAGCTCGACCGGCGCATCACGGCTGTCGTTATAAGTATTGCAATGGGGACATCGGGTAAACATGAACCGAGAGAAGCCAGTGCCGCCAGATATGCTGGGGCCATTAGTTTGTGATGCAGAGATTCTCCCCTCTAGAGATACAAACAATAAGGATTGGAAGAATGGCCTCCTCGTGGAGACCGGGACAGTTAAATTCTTCACTGATAACTCCAAGCTCGATTGTAGAGTGGGAGCTGCTGTGTTCTGTGGGGAATTAAATCTGAGTCTATCCTTCCGTCTGACTGATTACAGCAACGTGTAACGTGTACCAGGATGAAGTTATAGCGATTGAAGAGGTTATGAACTGGTTGAAGCATAGGGTAATATCGTTGAGTAATACCACTATTTATGTGGACAGTCGGGCGGCCATTCTTTCACTGGAATCAGTTTCCCTGCCATCAAGGGTGGTGTTGGATTGTCACATACCTCTTAACGAGGTGAGTGAACATTTCAAAACCCAGTTGGTTTGGATTCGGGGCTAATCTAATGTTGAGAGAAATTGCAGGGCAGACGAATTAGCAAGATACGATACGACACTCCAACTGGAGTCACGGATAGAATATATAGGAAGGCCTAGGTCTATGCTGAAAGCAGTATGCCATAAAGGAAAGCATTTGCCATGGCAAATACTAGGTGGTTCGCCATTCCGACTGGTAGAGTAGCGAGTATGACCTGAGCTGAACTTGAAGTGCTCCAAGATCCTAATCTCACTAAGGAAGCGCGTTTTAGGTAGAATTGTAAGGGTACTTACCGGACACTGCCTTTTCGGAGATCATACGAGAAATGACTTCTACAGAAGCTGCAAAGAAGAGGAGGAGGAGGAGACTCTTGTCCACTTCCTATGCTCATGCCCTGCGCTAACTGGCTGAATACATGATCATTTGGCCAAATACACTATGGACAGCCTCTCTGGTATCGAAAGATGTAATATTTATTTATGAATTTTTGGGTTTCCTTATATACGCCTAAATGTGCGCCTTAAATACGTATGCGTAAAGTCGCAACAAAAAGTTTGTCTGAAATATACACAGAAAAATTTTGTATTTAAGGTATACAAACGAATGTTGCCAACTGTACCACAACACATTCTTATTTTTATGTACTTTTAAATTAATTTACATAAAATTCAATATTTTTATGATAAACAAACATAGTAAATTTTAGTTATAACGCGAGTTTATGCCAATATTCGAGTGCCGCCATCGAATTTGATATGATATTTTAAAATAACGTCAATTTGATTACCGCTGCGAATTCATTACAAGACCAATATATCAAGTACTCGTATGGAGATCAATATCTTCCTCCTCGCCTCCCCCCCCCCCCCTAACTGAAAGAATTAGCAATTTGGTCATTTTTAAAACATAGAAGCCATGAACATATTTGCCCATCTACTACATTCAATTCATACCTCCAATTTCAACACTTCCAATTGTAAACTAAAATGGGAACATCAGTAGAACCTCTGAGACACAATCCTCAGATTTTACAAGCTCAGTGCATTGTCCCGTGAAAGCTCTATGAAACGTGTACTCTTATAATACATCAATGAAATATTCATCTATAGGTTTTTGACCCCAGCATTTTTTTTATTCCAGTCGATTGTACCATCTGCATCGGATCCTACTAACATTTCATTTAATTACTTAACCACCTTGCGCTAAATTCCACCATGTTGTAAAAGTAATCGAATATGCTTTTAAAGAAAATTATCCGACAACTTAATCTATCCGTATATATTATCTCAAGTTTGTGTGATATGTTTGTGCAAGCATCTTAAATACCTGCCACAACATTACGAAACCAATGCATAAAAATTTTAACATCTAAATTAATTAATCGGCGAACCGATATTAACGAGGCTATTAAAACATTCATAAAACCCATTCACAATATTGATATGCATATCGCGTACATAACTAATCCATTTATTGCCCAACAAACACAACCGCCAAAAAAAAAACTCATCTCAGTGATCTTGAAATTATTTTTACTTTCAATTATAACTTTTATTAAATATTATTCTTAATTACTTTCACCAAAAAATTTCTCCAAAAATAATCAATTAAGTCGGGAAAAATTGTAATGCCTCTTTGGCACGCCACCAGTACGATCGCAATTCCAAATTAAAAACCCAATCACAAAAATTTTTAGGCGAATGTCTTTCAAGCAGGTGAACTATTTTTTTTTGATACATGTGAAGAAAAAAAATTCGACTTACCTTACTAGACTTGCACGATTTTTTGGCGATGCTGCTGTATATGTATCATTACGATTACTAAAATATGCCGCTCCATTCACATTACTATTATTGTTATTACTATTACTACTATTATTAATATTAGTTTGGTTAATAATATTATTATTTTTCTTCCTTCTTGACGTCACATTGGACATCTTTCCAACGACAAGAGTTTCCAACACAATTTAAATATCTTGAACTACACACACACACACATATATATACAAATTATATACAAATTAATAAGATGTCGTAAACAAGAACGAAATAAGAAAACTTGTCCAGAACGTTATATTTACAACCGATCTAAATAGTTTTATTCACTGACAAAACAAGTTAGTATTAAATAGTTTTGTTCTAGATTTCATTTCGTTTCTTACGTACAAACAGAAACATGCATAAAGGCGGTTTGCTATCAATTTACATTCAATTTAGTTTTCTTCTGCGCAAACGGATTTTTTTTTTGTTTCACTTGTGAAAGTGCTCATGCTGCAAAGTTAAACTCATTGTACACAATTTTCCATAACATGAGCGCGCGCTTGAAATATACACAAATAACCTTTGCGGTATGAAAATTTTCCAAACAATGAGACAAGATAATAACAATTGGTGTAAACTACAAAATCTTCCCAATTACATTCTAACCTCATTTACATATTAGCTGCACGTAAACGAGCATCGTAACGCAGAACACAAAAGGTATTCAAATAGTTTCCATTTTTATCAATTTTCACATGGCGCCCGCCGAATCGAATTCACTTTTTAAAATCATTTGTTTTATGAGATTGGTTATGTACAAAAGCTCATTGCGTTAAACCTCAAGTTCAACTTGGTCATCAACGACGCACAATGATGGTTCCAGCTAGCGGAAATGCATTTCAAATTGAACCGCATTAAAAGCGATCGAACAGAGTATCTGCAAGTCATGTCCACGGTACACCAAGAACTGTTCGACACGACAGCATCGGACCTTTTAACGAATGTACGAAACGAAGGCCAATACGAGTACATAAAACGAACGTTGATTAGAAAGATTAACCCGATTGTTAGCGGGAAACAATTTCTTGAACAAAATTATACGATCGCTGTGGACGTGATACGTATAGCAATCGTGGCCCAACCGGAGGGAGTGAACAACGACAAGTTAGCGAAAATGGCGGATAACATGTATGAGGTGAAAAACTTACAGAAAGTCTCCATCACCGCATTTCAATTAAATCGAACATATGGAGCACCCGTAACTGGACAAACGAATTCATCTACAGTTGCACCGTCACTCGAGGACCGAATTAACAGCGACGCAACCATCTAGACTACGATCATGACCTCGCTCACAATCAGCGACCACGAAATAATTCTCGATCACGTGACGTCGAGATACCAGGCGTATGCTGCGCTCCAACGTCCTCACAAACACAAAACGATAAATCAAAAAACGGCTAAAAAACAGTGCTTAAATCTTTAAGATGTTAAATCTAATAATCTAGTTTTGATGTAAATCGTCCGATCATTGACGCTGATTTTCTCGGTAAATTTGCTCTCTCTCAGCGACTTAGCTTTCAATCAATGCCTTGTCGCTCAAGGTCGATACACCCACTCTGATACATTTTACGATCGATAACGATTACGACCGGCTACTAAAGAAGTTTCCTTCATTCTGTGGTTCATCATATTGAAACGACAGGCCATTTACCTGTATCTCGACCACGAAGACTAGATCCAATTCGCCATAAAGTTGCATATACTGAATTTCACCCATCTGTTACCCTCTTCATACGGTTCGAAAAAAAGTTAACGGTTGGAGACCGTGTGGAGACTATCGCCGAATTAATTTCGTGACGATACCGAACCGTTATTCGATACCACCCATCCAAAATTTCTCGATGAATTTACATGAATGCTCTTAGCTTCTCAAAAATCTATCTCGTCAGAGCCTATCATTTAATTCCCGTTGCACCCAAAGATGTACACAAAACGGCAATGGACACGTATGTCATTTAGCCGTCGTGTTCGACGTACACCAACGTCACCCTTGTGGCATCGAAAAATGAGGAACAACACAAACTCGATGAGTTTGGTGTCAATACTAAGAGTTCTAAATGCGTTTTTGATTCGAACTCTATCGATTTCCTGAGCCACACGATCACGCCGAATGTTATTCTGCCTTCGAAAAAACAGAATAAAAGCATTACGAATACGCACACGCTTTGCACACGCTCCTGCTTTGCTTCGAAACTAGCTGGAACACTCGCCCCAATCCAAAAACACTTGGCTGCTCTACTAAAGAAGCCCAAGACACCGAAAAAGTTATCTTAGCCCGCCGAAAGCCAAGACGCATTTACGGATTTAGGTACAATCACGTTATTGAACGACGCGAGGTGCATCGAACACTGCTGACGGAGCGTTTTAAAGCAACACAATAACGACTGTTGGGGACTGTTGGAATTCTTTTCAAATAAACTCACTAATATCAAACGAAAAGACAATATTTCGCATTCGATAGGAAATTACTAGATCTCTCGATTAAACATTTTAGATATTTCATTGAACGTCGGAAGTTTACTATTTACACCGACCATAAACCTCTGACTATTCTTTGGTAAAGATAATATCGTCGCGGATACACAATCCCGCACGATCGACTACGAAGTGGCAACATCGAACGAACAAACGACAATCGAATCAATCGAAATGAACTTCGACTATCAGAAAATAATACAGGCACAAATGGCAGACCTAGAACTTCAGAATTTACTTTCTGGTTCTGAATGTCACGCTAGTTTGACTTATAAACTAGAATATCGACGGAAATGATGGAAAATATTCGATGCGTACCAGAACATTTCACGCTCGATATTTCTGGCCAAGCATAAACAAAGGCGTAGGTAATTGGGTACAAGCTTGTTTATCTTGCCAGCGATCGAAAGTGGTCCACTTCCACCGTCCAATGGATTTTCTTATCCCTTAACCTGTGTTGACCGATTTACTCGATGGCTCGAAGCTTATTGCATTACCGATATGTCTGCACACACCAATGCCAAAACATTCGTAAGTAATTACACATTCCGCAAACTGTAACAACCGGTCAAGGTACGCAATTCAAATCACATGATCAAACAATTCGAATTAACGAAACTCCTTATGGATTGGTGAATGTCATGGTCGAACGATTTCATTGACAGCAAAATCTGCTCTCAAGGCCCGAAAAAACACGATTCATTGGAGCTAAGAAATTCACATCGTATGACTTGGAATTAAAGCTACGAAATGGTCTACGGACAGATACTCAAACTACCTGATGAGTTCAATTTCGAAAATCCTCTTTCTACTCCAACTTCAACCGACGCAGTCGCCAACCAATTACGCACAACTATGCAAGATCTTATCCCCACGAATACTCGACAAAACGATATTTTTGTCCCGAAATCGCTCGATAATTGCGATTACGTCTTTGTACGAACGGATAAGATCCGCACCAGAATACAACCCCCCATACGAAGGCCCATTCGTAGGACTAGAAAAAAAATTTATTTTACTAATCAGATTGTATTTTTATTTACTTTTGAAAAACGTCACCTTTACAAAAAAAATTTAAATGATATTTTGAAATCGCTCTACTGAAAAATTAAATTTTTGGATTGTGTCAGTTTTCCAGAAAATGAGCGATATAAGGTCATTCTCGTCATTGATTGAAACCGGCCTACGGAAAACATACTCTGCGGAACGAATTCCTGCATTGAGAACACGAAAATCCGTACGAATCATAGCCTAACCAATCCACTCCTACTCCTAGGAGGGTACTGTAGCAACACAACTATTCGCAAAATAATTGATACTACAATCATCGACACGTTCACCATATTCCGATTCAACCGTGCGACGTTCATAATCAATCGCGCACGGACGCACTCATTAGTTGGTTGTACGCATATACTGGCATTGTCGAAATAAATAATAATAAGCGACGCCAACTTCAGTTGATTGATATCTCGATTTTTCTTGGCTCAAAAATGTCAAAAAAAGCAAATATATGAAAATACTCTCTCTATAACGTCTGTCCAGTGATGCCAGACGTATGGAAAATCCCTTTGTCAAAAAAATGGCCGGACTATGTGCACTTTACATATAAATTAAACAAATATTGCGCAAAGTTGTAAAATTAGCTAAAGTAATTAAAATTCAAAGTGTTCATTGGTAGTGGTGCCTAGGGTTTTGATATGTCAATATGTCAAATTTTTTCAACCGCGTTTTTGCTTTTGTTAATTTTTTGTGCTGTGTCCTGTCCTGTGTATAGGCTACATAGCACATACACTATGCTTCGTGCTTGTGATAATAGTGACCAATCTGTAACTGTAATCTGTATATGTCATAGTTCAGCTATTATTGCCAGCAAAGCACGTTTATCATTGTCTCGTGCGCCAGTAGATCTCCTGCGTCGGATAGGGGTATATGTCTCCGGCAGCTCTAAACGAAGAATGGAAGAAAAACTCTCAAAACATCCGCCACATGTTGGCTATCACATCAAAGGTGTGTAGAAAGAATCCTTGATAACTGGACTGTTCTCCAGGATTTTTTTTAAAGAAGCCGTTAATATAGATAAACTAAAAGCAACTGATTTTATACTACAGGAGGCTTACCTATATTTTTTTAAAACACGTATTGGAATTTTTCAATATATTGAACGCCTTGTTTCAGTCCAAGAACTGCCAAATTAACAATTTACATTCTAAATCCCTCAAAATTTGTAAAAAGTTGGGGCAATACTTCATTAAATCGAACGAATTGAAACCGAACGTGAACGTTAACTCGCCACCCAATTTGCTGCCAATCGAGTCGGTGTACCTCGGACCTGAATGTATGGAATTATTAAAAACTATTCCTAAAATGGATCGTGATTCGATCGTGTAATTCTTGATTGCTTACAGTTTGCCAATAAAAACTGAATCAATTTTTAAGAAAATCGAATTTTTGGATCCAAAAATTGCGTTGGGCACGCGAGACATTAACGAGTTGTATGATTTTAAAATAATTAACCAAAAGCTTGATATCGACCAAAATTTGTTGAGTGTCGAATGGAAAAGTTTACAAATGAATTTAGCGACTCTCAAAAATCTGAGTTTGTTAAGTATCCAGTTGATAAATGTTGGTGGACAATCTCACAGTAGTGTCCGATGTGAAAACTAAGAATCGGAACAAGTTGAGCAATAAAGTGTCGGTCATCGTTATCTAATGTTATCATTTTAATCATATGGTTACAAATGTCTTGTATGAATCTTAAACTTTCATTCAGGTATATTATAAAAAGGCTGATAGAAAGAGATTGAGAAAACTTACGTAAGATTTATAACTTACAGTTTGTGATAATATTATTAAAGTTGTTTACATTTTAAATAGCCGTGACGTCATTACATGTATTTTAGTACAAAAACAAGTCTGTAAGGAAAAGTGGGGAATTTTTTAAAATGTGTAGGGAAATATAAAATTCTCACCTGGTGTCACTGCGTCTGTCACCAAGTGAACAACAACGCACGTGTGGAAAATTAATCTTTTTCCGTTTGCTTTAAACATAAATATTACTGCTCTGCTTAACAGAGCGAATCGAACCCAGGGGCCGACCATTTTACATTTTTGGATTAATGTGCATACCATATGGCCATCATAAAAAACCTCGTCTATTCACGAGATTTATGGCTTCTGCACACCAAAATTTTTTATTAAAGTTTCGTGCAACAACTGTTGCAGCAATTTGCTTCTTATTCATATCATTGAACTCAGGGACCACCCATTTGGCTCTTTTGAACGAAAATACAAATCACGGTCATCACAACAAACCTTATCTGTACACGGTACTTATGACATTTGCGGACCAACATATTTCATTAAAATTTCGTGCAACATCTATTGCAGTTGTTGCTTCTTATTCATATGAACGAACCCAGGAACCAACCATTTCGGCGTTTTTGGATTAAAGTGCATACCAATGCTACCACAAAAAACCATATCTATACATGGGGCTTTTGACTTCTGTAGAACAACATTTATCATTGAAGTTTCACGCAACAACTGTTGCAGCAACGACTTCTTATCAGGAGTGAGCGTTTTCGGGTTATCTACAAATTATTACTTGGTTGCGTAGACAATTCAACGACAAGGTAGACAAAATCGAATTTAACTAAAACTGCGGCAACCATAACTACCATAACTAAAACTGCCATCTCTATAAAAAAAACAGTAAAAAAAATTGTAACCGTTTATATTCTGCTGGCATCTACTGATATTTGACCAAACTAAAAAATCTGACCACTGACGCAAACATTAGTTTAGGAATACAGTTAATATCCAAACATTAAAGACAATTTTTTGGCAAATTGATTCTTTAGCAGATGTATTTCTTCCTGAAATATAGTGAGCTATTTTAATGTGAGCCAGACACATTTGGGAAGAGATCGAATTGTATGCTTGATTCGGTCTCTTCCCTAATGTGCCTGGCTTATATTATGCCACTAATGCATAATTTATGTGATTTGGTATAAAAATGTAAACTAATTCGGCCCCTAGGATAATAAGCCAATTACCAAATAGCGGGACAAAAACTTTGGCAGACCGGCTAACGTAAACTAAAACACAACTAACGAGAAAATTTAGTTTTTAATATCATTTCTTTCGTTGTCGACGTTGTTTACATTGTCGATGTCAAGGACGCAAAAAATCGCTATATACTCTACATAATAGAACACGTCTCGATAACCACCTATTCTTATAATCGAAACTAGGGACGGACCATTTTGCCATTTTTGTATTAAAGGACATACCAACGCTTTCACAAAAAACTTTTTTTAATTTTTGGGAATACAATTTTTCGTTGAAATTTCGTGCAATAATTATGGGACCGACCATTTGACATTTTGGATTAAAGTACAGATCAAAGCCATCATAAAAACCCATATCTATACATCGGGCAGTTGCTTGTTATTTATATAATCGGATCCAGGGACCAACCATTTGTCATTTTTGTATGTGACATACCTCGGCCGTCATAAAAGCATGCAGGCAAAAAATTTCGTTGAATTGCATGCAACAACTGTTGCAGCAATTGCTTGTTATTCATATTACCGAACCCAGAGACCGATCATTTGATATTTTTGGATTAAAGTAAAGACCAATGCCATCATGAAAACCCATATCTATTCATAGCGATTTTGATTTCTGTAGAATAAAATTTTTCATTCAAGTTTCGTGCAACAACTGTTGCAGCAATTGCTTGTTATTCATATAATCGAACCCGAGGACTAACCAATGTCTATACACGGGACTAATAAGTACTGCAAACCAACATTTTTCATTGTAGTTTCATGCAACAGTTGTTGCAGTTACTGCAACAGTGTTGCACGAAACTTCAATGAAGCACATTGAAAAACCATGTATATACACGGGACTTATGACTTCTGCGGGCCAAAATTTTTCATTCAAGTTTTGTGCAACAACTGTTGCAGCAATTGCTTGTTATTCATATAATCGAACCCGAGGACTAACCTATGTCTATACAAGGGACTAATAACTTCTGCAGACCAAAATTTTTCATTGTAGTTTCATGCAACAATTGTTGCAGTTACTGCAACAGTGTTGCACGAAACTTCAATGAAGCACATTAAAAAACCATGTCTATACACGGGACTTATGACTTCTGCGGACCAAAATTTTTCATTCAAGTTTTGTGCAACAACTGTTGCGGCAATTGCTTGTTATTGATATAATCGAACCCGAGGACTAACCTATTTCTATACACGGGACTAATAACTACTGCAAACCAACATTTTTCATTGTAGTTTCATGCAACAATTGTTGCAGTTACTGCAACAGTGTTGCACGAAACTTCAATAAAGCACATTAAAAAACCATGTCTATACACGGGACTAATAACTTCTGCAGACCAAAATTTTTCATTGTAGTTTCATTCAACAATTGTTGCAGTTACTGCAACATTGTTGCACGAAACTTCAATGAAGCAGATTAAAAAACCATGTCTATATACACGGGACTTTTGCAGACCAAAATTCGCACACATGTACATTTTTTGTTATTGGTAGAAATTTGACTTCGGTTTTCTAGGTAATGTTGCGCAATTTTCAAATTTCTTTCCTTATTATTTAAAACTATGGTAGATAATTCAAGAACTAGTGCATGTAACTTTGAGTAACTTCAATTTTTGAAGTCTAGAAAGATGGCGGATTAGTTAAACTGGTGTAGAAAAAATAAATCAAAACTTTTAAACTTTTTCTAGAGTACTTGACCGAATTTTACTAAACCAGTTTTACTAACCCGCAGTTTGTTCAAGCTAAGTAGCTTAATTGTGAATTTAGATTAAGATTGGATTGGAAATAGAAATCATAAAATCCACGCTGAATTCAGCGCTTTTAAAACTAAAAAGTTACAGCTGCTGACTCCTGTTAGTTATTTCAATTTAAAACTTAGCGATTCGACATGTTTTAAAGCTATCCATAATGACATCAAAATTTAGCATACAATTAAAGGAACTAATATTGAGTAGGCAAAGTTGCCCAAATTTTTAATTTAACTGCCTTATAATAAATCACCGAACATACGTCAAACTGACTCAACCTAACACAAATTTGTTTAAAGAAATGTTTTACTTGCTGCTTTAATGAGAAGTTGCTCAATATGAACTCTCATGTATTCCACCCCAAAACGATAATCTGGACAAGGTACTAAAGGTCGCAACAGTGCGCGCGGCAATTTAAATCGTTAGGTGTTAAATATAATACCGTATAAGTTAAATGTATGGATTGCCAGTTCCCAGACAGTTGCTCAAATTATGAATGTTAGTGGATGTATGAAAAATTACCAAATAAACTTAGTTTTACCTTGAATTTACCTTAAATTTGTTATTTACTAATCTGCAATTTACAACTCAATTAGTGGATTAACTGACTATATTTAGACAATTGCTCAAATTTTAAATGTTATTGCGATGTATGAGGGCTCGTGACTTATTTGCTTGTGGCAACCTAAGGATAACATTTTCCGACAAACCCTATACCTTATTCAGAATTCATCTAAACTAAAACTACTCAAATCAATAAAATCGATTAGATTTACGAGAACGGAAAAGCATAGATCTCCCCCCGAAATTCCGGTGGGAATTGGTTTGTGACAAAATTGAAAAATACAATTCATCCAAAAACAATTGCATACAAAAAATTTGTGAATAACTGAAATTTCTCATTGCGTTATGTCGTAAAACAGATTTTTGTACAAATTCTAAAATCATTCATAAAAAAAGTTTTTGGACGCGAAAATTCATAGAACAAACGATAATGATTTACATAATTGAGCTCTCTTAACCTGAGCACCCCGTATCAATGCAAGTTCTGTCTGAATTTTGTATGAATTCGAAATTCTTCATACCTAAAATTATTTGACTTGAATACTCGCCCCATTAGAAAACTAATTCATCCTAAAAACGGAAAAATGATTTATTTCATAGCGATTCATGCCAATGCAACTTTTGATTGAACCACCGTTTTTGTATTAATTCGAAAATTCTCATACAAACATGATTTGTGACGCGAAAATTAATGGAAAAATAGAAAATTCCTTTTAGTTGAATTCTTCATACAAAAATCAGTTGTTACGCAGAAAAACTCAAAAACAAAAATTACAATTCATACTAGAAACTTTTCATTCAAAAAATCATATATTTTGTTAAAACGTTTCGTATTAATGCAATTTTTGAAATTTCTAGTATAAAAATGGTTTGTGTCGTGAAAATTCACCCAAAAAAGAAAATTAAAACGTTTCATACAAAAATTATCATCACACAAAAATGATTGTGTGAGTAGTACAAAAGCGATTTATAACTCGACAATTCATACTAAAAAAAAAACCTGCAATTCATCCAAAAAACGGTAGAAGCCAAAACCGATTTGTTTTGCTAGTACGAAACACCTAGTGTAACACAAAACTGATGCAACTATTGTATGAAAACAACCCAGCCATTCAAAGAAAATTTCATAGAAAAATTCGAATACTTTGCTAGGGCAATTCGTACCAATGAAAATTTTGTATGAATCAATGTTTTGTAACGCAAAAATTCATACAAAAATACAATTCAGTCACAATTATATCATACAAAAATTAATTTAGTGTGGTTCTAATTACAGTAGGACTATAAAATAGAGCTTTGGGTGCACGAGCTCTGACAAATGGCTTTAAATATTTTATACGTAAATTTGAATCTCACAACTTTTAGAATTTGTATATCTTTCATATGGCTACAAAAACCGTTAATTTACTGTGTGGAACTCTTTTTATTAGTAAAAAGTAGCGTAAAAACACCGAAAGCCATTTTACCATAATTAATAAGAGATCGGCACATTCAAATCTTGTTATATTCAGAATAACACTTCGTGACATTTCATGCAGTTATGAAATATTGTGAATATTGCAATATTAATTTAACAAAATTTCATAATGCTGTTACGCTTTCGTTATAAACTTGATACAAAATTGTTAATCGCTGATAGAACATTTAAGTTTATTATTAAAATTAAACGAATAAACGATTCTAGCAAAATGCCAACAGCTTTGATTGCAGTGAACTTTACGATAATGACTGATTATTATTTTGTAAATCTTAATTTTTGATATTTTGATATACGAAACTGTGGATAATTCTAAAAATTTTAATTTTTGTGACTTACTACAACCAGTGGTAATATTAGTTACGGTTAAGGGGCCATCTTAAACCAGACGAAAGAAAATCAGTAGGTAAAGCAAGTAACTGTGTAAATATTGTTGATGCTAATTAGATTATATACGAAAATTAGTACATATTGTGGCTAACAATAGAAAATTTAAATTCATCCAAAAAAGTTTCATACAAAAAATTATTTACATTAATAGACGGATTCGTATGAATCGTTATTTTGTATGAATTTAATTCCTCATAAAAAAATAGTTTGGTACACAAAATTCAAATTACATTTATTGTGAATTTAATGAAAATAGGAGCTCAATACAAACCGCCACTCTCTGCGGCCCAAATTCTGTTCACTGGAACCTCTAAATTTCTTAAAAAAGTGACGAACATTTTTCTGGTGAGGAAGTAACCTAGCTGTACATATGGCATCGGTAATTGGAGACGTTGAACTTGACATGATAGCTGACCACTTCGGTGAAATATCCAATAATGTAACTGGTTTGAACTGCATCGACAAACTAAGCAAACTTTCGTCAAGCTGTTCAGATATCTCCGACTCGAAACAAAAATCGATCGTCGAAGAGTTAATAAAACAGCTAGCGCAATTGGGATGCAGTTGTTCCCATACATCAGTACATTCGAAAAGAAATTATGATTACGTCCGAAATCACACAGTCGCACCGAGCATACAAAGTGCTTGACAAACCCATTAGGAATCTAGTTCGTAAATCGCTTATGGTTACTAGCGATCAAATCAAAAATAAGTCGCTTTATTTTATTTTATCTTTTATAAGACACGGCTCAGTTCAATCATACAACGAATTCGAATTCTCAGAATCTAAAGATCTTAAACGACCAAAACCCTACAAGGGCCCATTTAAACACAACGTGACTCGCGTCATTAAAAGCGAAATTCGCGGCTATTTATTTCAAGGATCGTCGTCGAACAGGTCAAAAAATCTTTATCGCAAGACATGAGTTCGATAAAATGGTGAAATTTGGGATATGTTGAACATTCAAAAGTCATTGGCGGCTGGCACAGGCTAAACTTTGCAACGGTCGGGGTCGATACTCAATCTCGCAAATCCTAGATTTATCTTTGGTTACATGGTGGAGCCATATTTTCCATAATTGTGAACCTACAACCCTTTTAAAGGTTCATGCATATTCACGCCTTAAGAGGGTTTGACTTTGTTTTTCAATACCTGGATTACGTTGCCATTTATTCCGACAAGTTTCCTATCGCTTGAGGGAACTAGATAACGCAATCAATATGGCAAAATGTGTATTCGGTCTCTCCATAATAGGTACTAAGCTTTTTATGGATGGAGTTGCTGCCATTTATGTCCTTAAGGCAATAATAAGAATGAATAAACTAAAAACAATTGGACCCCAGTAGATACTTTAGATTATGTTATGGGAGCAGTGGGTATGCAATGGTCAAATACAGTTTGAATGCCTCTCATTTTTTTCGAAAAAGCTAACAGTGACCAAGCAAAAATATATTGTCAGTAAGAACAGAAAATTGATTAATGGCCGCGTATACGGTGCTTAAATATTAAACAGCTTTAGCGGACGAAATTTCGTCATTTACACGGACCATTGGATTCACATAGTGACCAAGATTATTGGATTCACATAGTGCAATATCTTTAAAATTGAAATTTGGGTTATTCTGGGTAAAAGCCAGATATCGTTTTTGGTTTCGAACTAATGAAACTGGAATTCTTTAATTTAAAAAATTCGGTCGTCTCATCAGACTGCAGTGACCAAACTACGAAAACCATTGAAAATACTTTGCACTTACATACAAAGTATAATCACAATGCCTTAGCGAATTATTCTGTTTCGCTACGCAATTTTAAACCCCTTTATAACCTCGAATTTTACATACTTTGTTGGTAAGTGCCAAGTACTTTCAATGGTTTTGTAGTTTGGTCACTGCAGTCTGATGAGACGACCGAATTGTTTAAATTGAAGAATTCAAGTATTATTAGTTCGAAATCAAACTTCCATCGTCTTGGTAATCTCACCTAGATCTTTAAAATTAAATCCAACAGTTCCATCCAACTGTGGCGGCAGACATATAATTTACGAGGTGAAGATATTAGAATCACATCAGATTTCCGAAAGGCTTAGACAAGAAAATATATTAATTTGTTGACTTACATTGATAAATTTTCATGATGGATGGCGGTAAAACCCATGGTCGATATAACTGTTCAAACTATTGCTGAGGAGACATCGCTGTTTAGAAAACAAAATATTTTTCTGTGAAGAACTACCGTTCCCAAAAATACAACAAATAATGAAATAAATTATTCAACAGTTCTAAAGAAACAGGAGCTGGTAAAGGTTAAACCAGGTCAAGTTTGATATAGATAACGCTAATACTAGAGAATTATCCGTACTGGGGAAACATCAATCAATATACAGTTCGATAGGGTTTGGTCCTCCAAATTAATACCGAAAAAACGAAACGAATAAAAATTTTAAGTATAATTAAGTAAAAAATTATAAATAATTAAAACTTAAAAATTGTGCATTTTCCAAAAATTACACATAAAAATTCACCAGTTATAATAACAACCCTTAAAAAATATAAATTTAAAATAAAATTTGCTAAATTAATAATTAGTAATTAATTGTGAATATTTCAAATAAAAATTAATTTATTTATAAATATTTTACTTAATATTTTAAAAATACTGAATAGTAGTTTTCTAAATTCACAGGCATTCAAAATTATTAATTGAATTAAAACTTTTAAATTATTTTTAATTATAATTTCAATTTCTTCATTCGCACCAATTTGCACATCACCATCATCAAGGTCGTGAACGAAAATGCTAAGAAGTGGTACAAAAATGTGAAATATAAGAAAATTGGTAATTGTGTTTTTAGAGTATAAAATTACACATTGTGAATTGTTCACAAATATTTATTAATTTAATCAAAATTGTGAATTAATTAAAATATTTAACCAATTTAAGCCACCTATTTTATCGTGCCTATTGAATATCAATCTGTGCCAAATTGGTTTGGTTCAATTTTAATTTATTAATTAGTACATGACTGGTTAATTCATAAATGATTAAATTATAATTTAAATAGAAAATTGTTTCCTATTTTATTGTGAATTTTATGAAACCTAGTAATTAATTACACAAACAATTTTAAATTGTTGTAGAAACTATTAAATGTGTTCATAATTTTGTTGACTCCTCAATTTAGATAAAAGACTATTCACAATATTGTAACAAATTTATCTAATCAAATTTTAAAGCTGTAAATTCAAAGTTATAAATAATTAATTAGTAGTAAATTTCTGTTTTAAGCAGTATTGTTAATCTATTTAAAATTTTAAATTGTGAATGATGTATAACAGGTATATACTTTAAATAAAATACAAATTATTAATACTAGATTAGGATGATACGATCAATTTGATTATTGTGAATGAATCGTAATATTATTTTGCGCTTTTACAAATTTTAAAAAAATAGTTGCGATATGATTCTTGTGAATTTTTCCTAATTAATTAAATTTCAACTCACAAAATGATTTTTTATCCAATTTTCATTCAATAATTAGCAAATGATATGCCTTCTCTATAAACTTAAAAATTTGATTAATTTATTGTGAATTTATTGAAAATACAATTTACGGTACGAATATTGTACGAATATTAATTTAATGATATGACTAAAGGTTTCAATATAAAAATTACAAGTGTAAGAGGAAATTTTCTAAAAAATTTAAAATTTCTTCCAATAAATTAAATTGTTTATTTATGAAATTTTTAAATTTAATTATTTCAAAAAATTATTTTAAAAATTCTTTAAATTAAATTTTATATAAAATATTGTGAATATGAAGTTCATTATGAACATTTGAAATTTTAATGAATGTCTTTAAATATACTTTGTAAATCGTAAAATTACTTGCGAACATTTTTACCAGTATTTAACGTAAATTTTTGAATCCAGGTTTTATTAAAAATATTGTGAATTTTTTATAAATGAAAATTAATTAATTTTGTTCCACAAAAACTTTGTGAATGAAATTATTGTTGGACGATTGTGAATATTTAGTAATTTTCCATTTTGTTTAACGTTAGCCAATTGATAACGTCAATTGGTTTGATTGAAATAACAGATGCTTAAGGAAAATAAAGGAAAATTTTAATTGTGAATTTTTATATTAATTCATTTGCAATTGCAAATTTGACACAGTTTATTTTATTTTTAATTTTTATATGTTTGTAACATACTATGAAGTTCATATTTCAAATTGTGATTTTCTTGAAATTTATTAATTACTATTGTGAATATTTTGTGAAAACTGCTAAATTCATAAAGCAAAAATTATACTATTAATTATTGCGAACGAAAAAGTTGATGGTTCCGACTATTTAATAAAAATTTATTATTATAAATTGTGAACAGCTTTTAATAATTTAAATAATAATATAAAAACACATAAATTTTATATAATTAGATTATCCAATGGTTTTAAAATAACGAATTAGTTCGTAAATTGTGAATTTTTTTTAAATTATACTGCAATACTAATATTATGAAGCAATAAAAAAAAGATTAATAAAAAATTGTTTAGTTTGATTCTGGTTAGAAAGTTATATTGTGAATTATAATACCAATTTACATCATTAGCAAACCTTGTGATTCTAAAATAAATTGTGAATTTCTAGTTATACGAGTATTTATATTTATTTTGAAATATATGCACTTTGAACATCCAAGTAGAATTTAAATTAAATTTAAATCATAAAATTGTGAATTGTTGGTCTGTTTCAAGTAAATTATATTGCAGAATTAAGGCTGCATAAATTGTAAAAAATAAATCAAAATTGTGAATTTAATGAAATTTTTATTGTGCATGAATAATTCAATATTTTTGAAATTTCTTACTTAGTTTTCAGTGAAAATATTAAATCAGTTGAAAAGTGAAAATATTAAATTACTGATTTGATTTTTGAAACCTACTAGATTTTTCATTAATTTAAATTTTATGTCTGCCAGTTCAGATTAAAACTTTAATTAATTAATTGACCTAATCGTGATTAGTGAATGCGTATCTAATTAAAATAAAATTTTTAGAATTTTTTTAAATATTTTATGCGGTATTGTAAACCCAACGATAGTTATAATTAGTTAAATTTACGTATACGAATGGTTATGGTCATATAAGGTTAAAAATTAGTTTTGGCAATTTAAACCTAAATATTGTGATTTTCATATAAAAATGATTATGTTTTAGTCATATCGATCAATAATTTAAAATTGTGAATTATGTGAAATACTATTGCATTTTTCTGAACTTTATTTTTTTGTCAAGCAAATGATTTTACACGTAGTTGATTAAATATTGATTTTATTGAATTTGACAACTATTGTGCGTTATTGTGAACCATACAGAAAGTTAATATTTAAATTGTCAGCCAAGTAAACAATTGTAAGTTGTGACCTTCAAAAAACTTAAAATTCCGCATTGTGAAATTTTTCTAACAATTTGTATTAATTTTGAATAATCAACAACAATTTATCAATTTATTGTGAATATTCAGTTAAATTATTTTGAAAGTTACTAATTATAATTTTAAAACTAACAATAATTGTGAATGAAAATAAAAGCAACAAATGTAAAAATTATTAATGTGAATTATATGTTAGTCTGTTAAAAATAAACTATAAAGCAAAATGTTGAATGTTTTATCAAATGTTTTAAATAAAATGTAAATTGTGAATTTGATGAAATATTTATTGTGAATGTTATTGTATTTTAGTTTATTTAATTAAATTTCGGTATTCTGAACTAAACGAAAGTAAAAATATTAAATTACTTATTGTGAATTTTGATTTTTGAAACCAACTAGATTTTCCATTGACTTAAATTTTATGATTGCCTATTCATATTAAACTTTAATTTATTCATCAGCAAATGATTTAATCGAGATTAGTGAGTGCGTAACTAATTAAAATATGATTTTACTGAAAATTTTTGAATATTTTGTACGAAAGTTATTATTTAATTAAATTTGCGTATAAGAATGGTTACGGTCATAAAGTTAAAGATGTTTGTGAAATTTAAAGCCGAATATTGAACACATAAAAGTGATTAAATTTTAAACAATAATAATTCAAAATTGTGAATTAAGTGAAATTTTGTATGAAATACAATGGAAATGGGCAATAATAGTGAATGAATATTTGTTAATTGATTTTAAAAACAATTGTGAATTGTGCCATATATTACAAATTTTTTGCTGCCCAGAATTGTTTATTTCTGAACAATTCTTATATCTAGAAAATGGTTATACCACTGAATGAATATTTTGAACTTTTTCACAAAAAATTAATACTTGATTGTGAATTATTCAGTTAAATTGTTTTGAAAACGTAAAAAACTTACTTATTGTGATTATAGGAAATTCTTATTAAAAGTTAAAGGTTATTTGTTACGAACAATAATGATTATAATTTTAAAATTAAAAACAATTGTGAATTTTTATTTACGTTACAATCACGAAATGATGTTTACAAAAACAACAAATGTAAAAATATAATTGTGAATTATCGTTTGTAAATTAAAGATTAAATTGTAAATTTGATGAAATATTTATTGTGACTGTTCTTAAACCATTTTTCGTAGTTGTAAACTGAAAGTAAAAATATTAAATTACTTATTGTAAACTGTACTTCTTGAAACAAACTTGGTTTTACATTGTTCATGAATTTTAAGCCAGCTGCTTGTGTTCGATTTTTATTTACAAACTAGTAAAATATCTAACCGTAAATAATGCGTAACTAACTAAATTATGATTTACTTATTATTGTGAATTTAACAATATATTGTGAATGAGCAATTAAATTAGTTTCACAGTCGCAAATATATTAAATAATGAAATTACTATTATTATTTGATTAAATGTTCATATTTAATTTGCTTATTGTGAATTTTTATTGAATCATCATCTAAATGTATGTAAAGGTGATATATGTATATTAATTTCGAAAAAAAACTGTGAATTAATCGCCTTATTGTGAATAACCAATAAACTGTTTTGAGAATACAAGATAGTTACATATTGTCTCTGAATTTCCATCATAAATTAATAATTTTATCTAAAGAATATTCAATTTAAATACATTAGAATTTATTATTCAGGATTGTGAAATTTACATAAATACGGTTTAAACTATTTTTAGATTTATTAAGTTTTTCTTCTGTTTAAATTCAATTATTAATTAGTGAATGCGTAACTGATCAAATTATGATTACACCGAAAAAGTTTGAATATTTTTTGAAGTAAAGCGGTGAAATTGTAACAATTTAATTTAAATATTGTAAATTAATGAAACAAAAAATGTATTTCTTGAAATAATTTAAATTATGAATTAAGCGATATATTGTGAATGACCCGTTTAATTAATTTCACAATCACAAGTACATTAATTATAGCGATTGTTATGAATTTCCAATGAAAATTGAATTCGTTTTAGCAATTGTGAATTATCGCTTGTATCATAAATTAGTTGTCAACAACAATTAGTTTCATCTGCACTTTAAAGCATAACCAATAATTTTATGATATTGTGAATTGCAGCCATGAAATGCAGTTATAAATGTTTTTATAATAATTGTGAGCCAATTAACTGTGACTAAAAAGTAACGATGTTATAAATTAGTCGACCTTCATTGTGAGTATTAAAATTTTTGATGATTTAAAGTTAAATATTGTCAATTTCAAATATAACTGATTACATTTTAGACAAATCGATCAATAATTTAAAATTGTGAATTAAGTGATATTGATTTCACGAGCACAAGTAAACTAATTTTTGTAATTAACGACAATTTGAATGAAATAAAATGAAAATCAACAATAATAATGAATGAATATTTATAATTTATTTTAATAACAATTGTGAATTTTGCTGTATATTACAAATTCGTCGCTGGCCAAAATTATTTATTTCTGAACTTTAATTTTTGTCTAGCGAATTTGTCAACTATCTTGCGTTATTGTGAACCTTACAGAAAATTAATATTTAAATATCCATGCAAAGTAAAAAATTGTAAGTTGTGACTTTCAAAAACCTTGAAATTCTGCATTTTCAATTTTTTCTAACAATTTGTATTAATTTTGATTAATCAAGAAAATTTATATATAGTTACATCGATAACAATTGTGAATTTAACAATTTATTGTGAATATTCAAATACAAGGGACCTTATGATTAATAATTATATCTTGTGAATTTTTATGTAACGTAACATTCATAAAATTATGTTTTGGAAAACAATAAATATAAAAAATATAATTGTGAATTTGTTGAAATATTTATTGTGAATATTGGATTGATAATGTTTTTGGTATTGTGAACTAAACGAAAGTAAACATATTAAATTACTTATTGTGAATTTTGATTTATGAAAACTAGGCTTTATATTCTTGAAATTTGAGCTTGTTGATTTGTGTTAAACTTTAATTTATATAATCGTGATTAGTGAATGCGTAACAATTGTTAACTAACAATTATTATTGTGAATTTAACAATATATTGTGAATGAGCAATTAAAATAGTTTCATAATCACAAGTATATTAATTAATGCGATTATTATGAATGTTTAACTTGAGAAAATGATAATATTTAATTGTGAGTTTTTCGTTGCTATGATAAATTGTGCATTGATTGTGAATAATCAACTAAATTTATGTAAAGGTATGTATGTATATGAATTTGGAAAAAAATGTGAATTTCCCGAATTATTGTGAATTACTTATTAGAAAGTATTGTTCATTGTAATTATTTTGAATTTTTATAAAAAATTAATAATTATGTCTTATGAATATTCAATTTAAATTTATTAGTAGTTTCCGACATTGTAAATTTTACATAAAAATGGTTTAAATTATTTTTATATTTATTAAGTTCTTCTTTTGTTTAACTCAATTATCAATTAGTGAATGCTTAACTAATCAAATTATGATTACAACGAAAAAATTTGAATATTTTTTCCAGAATTGTGAACCTAACGAAGCAAAACGGTGAAATTGAAGAAATTTAATTTAAATATTGTGAATTAATATAAATTATTTTATTTATTCATAATTTAACTAATTTTCATTAATTATTGCGATTATTATGAACTTTCAATTCAAAATGTGTTATTACATACAACATATTACATTGTGAATTATCACTTATATCATAAAGTAGTTATCAACAAAAATTCAATTCGTCAGTTAAAGCATAACTAATTAAATTATAATTTTATGATCCTGTGAACTTTACGAAAACAATTACCTAATTTGTGATGATTAGAAATGGCCATGAAATGCAGTTATGTTACGAAATAGTTTAGAAATTAATTGTGAGTCGATGAACTTTACAAAACCGAGGATGACATAAATGAGTCGACCTTCATTGTGAATATTTAAAATTTTGTAATATTGCAAATTATATGCAGAATTGTCTTTATATTGTGAAGGTCATTATTGAGCTCGATTAGATAACGTATTTACAAATTTAAAATTACCAAATATTGTGAATTCTGCATGGTACACAGTGCATACACGATGCAGTAAATTAAAAGTCAAATCGTAAAACGCTTTCACTTAAAATTTTCGTTGATCACTTCTGACTCTGTTGAAATTTTGTATATAACCGCACACTGACTGATTGGTATATATTTTGGTATTTATGCCAGATTATACCTAACAGTTTTTTTTTTTTGAAACTATCATCTCAAGAGTGCTGTCAAAATATTACAAATTAATATGTGCCACACAGCAGTTATAAATTATTTTTGTTTTTTTTTACATAACGTTTATGATCAATACGATATTATTAATGACCGATGAATGCTCTGACATCATGTTAATATACGGTTCGTATCTAAGTCATGTCGCGCGGGGTCACATGTTATGGAAACTTGCGGTTTTTCTATTTATATATGTACAGTAGCTTTCTTATCCACTTAGAATAAATATATTAGTATACAGTACACCAAAAAAAGCTCACTCAAGATTTTTACATAAAGCCCAATATATATATTAATCCATTTTATGTAGTTCACTTAATCCAACACAAAACCACAAAATCACTGAATACGTATTTCTTACTTCACACTTCAAATATCTTGTATTACAATATTCCACCACAAAGAAAAGCTCTCACATCAAACTTTTCATATAATTTTAACCACAAAAATTTAAATATGTTGACAACAACAACAACAAAAACACTATCTATATACAAAATTTGACGCGAAATTCACTTGCGACCATCGCAAATTTTATAAGTCGATTTATAAGAAAAATTTTAAACCACGAATGATTCAGGCGTGTTGATGTTATGAATCGCGAAACATAAATAAAAATATAACATCTAACAACAGTTTTGGTTTACTTCTTTTCTGTTTCTTTCTGTCGTCTTCTTCTACTTCTTCGTGTTCGGTGTATTGTTAATTTTCTTTCGTTTATATTACTTTCTTAAGAGAGGTACATAAAAAATGTATTATCCGCTAGATGTTGAGTGGTATACAATAAAAGAAAAATGTACAGTCGAGGTAGTAATTATATGATGTAATGAAATCTTTAAAATTTTGATAAAACGTAGCAATAGCGACACCAGTATATGAAGTGGGAAATTTCATAACTATTTTTTGATAGTTTCGTTATAACGACTACAAATATTTCGCTGACTGTAAAATACGAAACTAAGTACATAAAAAAGTGTGGCCTTAACAAAACGTGATTTCATATATAAATTTAATAAAAGCAGCACAATTTACAAGATCATTACATATATAATTTCCATGTTGTGCTTTCAGCGTTTTACACAAAAGTTTCGCCAAACCCATCAAGATTTTAGAAAGGTTCCTAAGTTCCCTAACCATAAAACACAAATTCTCTTGTAATGTTGTGTAAACAAATAAAGAATTTACCGTCTATACCGCTAATATTAATCCAATTATTTTCCAATTAAATTACTCCAAATCGATGCACAATTAGTTTAATTAGTAAGTACATATACCTCGTATATTTTGCCAGTTGCATTCAATTTTTCTTATAAAAACTAAGTTATACTAATAATTATGGTTTACAGTTGATTTATCAACGATTGAATATATTTTCTTGTTATGCCTAGTTTATGATGGATAAGTGTCTGATATGAACGTTATAGATAGAAAATGAAATATAGCGCTCGATCTGTAAATATATAATTTACAGTTTACTGTAATAGCCGAGATTTCGAGAGTATTTGCTGTGTGTGCCTAGATAAAAGAAATTGAAAAATCTTCAAATAACAAAAATCTTGATAAAAATCTGTATCGGTTATTCTTTGCTTGAGACATAAATATATGAATTCTAATTATGTTTAGGTGGTTTAGGGTAAACTATGAGTTCTTATAATTTATTCTATGTATATGCTTTGGTTCTTCATGTATGTTGTCAACAATATGTTTAAAAAGAAATTTATATAAATACAGCTAATTAAAATAAACTGACAGCCAGAAACCAGAAATTTTTAATTTATTGAAAATATTGCCACACTTGATTGAACCTCTAGTTGGACGAAAACCAATACTATATAATCATTCATTCTCCAAGTTCAGCCTTCAAGGCCTTTTCAATGATATACAACAAGTTTATATTAGACAGCAGCGCCAAAACGGCGGATTTGTGAACTAATGTGTTGATAACAGAATAGTTGGTTGGTTGTTCCAAGACCTTTCAAACGTATGTCACATGGCTATATCGAAAAGAAAAACATTGTCTGCCTCCAGCGCCATAGCGGTAGTTTTTAGTACTAAGTCAAAATAGTTAATTTGTGAAGTAAAGTGTTGATAGCTAAATTATACCTTAATCTGCAAATAAATGTGAAATGTAAATTTCATCAGGAAACACTAAGAATATCCCAGCCCAAAATTTCTAAAATCATCCAAGATAAATTTTAAATGACACGAAACATGATAATAGTTGATCCAACGTGATTATTCCTCAAATATCTATAATAAAAAGATGAGGGGACAAGCCGTCAGGATTGGGCGAGGTAGATTACGCAATGATTTGAATTTTTGCGACGGTAATGTCGATAATGCAGACAACGTAGACAACCTAAGAAATAATGTTTAAAACTAAATACTAATTCTATACTAATTTTCATTGGCTGTAAAAGACCGCGATATTTAAACAGTCGCGCATTTAAATTAATTTATGCATAAAATAAATATTTGTCAATTCAATTCAATTTCACATTATTTTTAGTTTGGCTGAATGCCAGTAGATGTCAGCAAAATAAAAATGGTTATAATTTTTTTAACAATTTTATAGAGATGGCACTGTGATTTCTTGATTAAGGGTTTACAAAGAACGTTCAGATATTATGTTAATGCGGTTTTGATTTTAAAAAAAATCGTATTTAGACTGAAATTAATGTGCCCCACACCGATTTTTATGTATACATTTCGTAGTAACTAAATTGATGGTTAATTCATATATGGCACAAAAAAAACGCACCTGAGTTTTAATTAAAACTTGGTAAATAAATAAAAATTTATAAATTTTCAACATATTTCTAATTGGAGATTGATATATTTTAACTAATTTTGCAGTTTACAACTGAATATCAAACATATTTTGAAATATGAATATTAGAGACATCTATCAATGACTAGTATGAACTAACCGCCAATTTATTTAGGCGAAAATTTAGACAAAAAATCAATGTCAGGCGCACAACATTAAAAACTCTAAGACAATGTGTCTGATAACAATTTTTTCGGCCAAATTGCTGATTAAACTAATTTCATGTTAGTTCGTACTAGTTTCAATAGATGGCGCGAAATAAATTTCACTGAAATTTACTGTTTATTATAGATGGTGAATAATTAACAGTTTAGTACGCAGTTTATGACTAAATATTAGACCCAGTACGTTTTTTGGCTACAGCTTAAAAACTATAAATCACTAAAATTTGCTAACTAAACTGAAATTTATCAATTCATATTACAAACATATGATTATATGTAACTGTTATGAACTAAGCTTTAATTTAATTAGTTAGAAATTTAGACAAAAAAATCGAATTTAGACACACAGTATTAGACGAAAACCAACGTGAGGCACTCAGTACAAGTTACTTGGAAATATATTTTATAACATTAATAATTTGCATTTCCGAAAACCGAAGTTTGGAGTAATCGACATTGTCTACGTTGTTCACGCGTTGTCTACGCAATCCTGTAAAAATTAGTAATTGACGCATAAACGCTCATCTCTGCAAGCCGTTACTTGAGATTGGAACAATTAGCTCACCTTGTTATTGCCTTTCCAGTTAGTTTATGAATTATTGATTGAAATGAATAGTTCCCAGGAACTTGCCCTAAGTGCTATCGAGCATAAAATGCACATGATGGTTCTTTTGTTGAGATTAGCGCTATAGAAATCCTGGGATGGTCCATTTGGCTATGGAGTCGTGTGTAAATTGCCAAATCATTTTTAAGTGCCACAATTCGGAGTTAAATTAGTGGTTGCCTGAAACCTGAAATAACGTCATCCTTTTTCTTCTGATTTCGATACAACGTGATGACTATTACACATAAAGATTCCAAGGCCAACCGTATGTTGAGTTTGTCATGACCGATCTCTTCAGATTTCAACACGGCATCATGTCCGCTGTCCAAAATGAAATTCTTATTTTGGGATTGGCACTATAGCATTCTGGGATGGCCCATTTTATATAAAAGATACATATAAGATATAAACGAATGGTTCCCTGGAACTTTAAGTGTCGAAACCGATCTCATTTATTATCGATTGGACATATTACCTATTACCTACGAATAAAAGTCGAAAACCATACGTATGTTAGGTTTGGCGCTATGGAGCCATTTGTGTAAATGGCCGAAAAAAATTTAAGAACACAATTCGTATTTAAATGAGTGGTTCCCGCGGGAACCATTAATTTAAATCACTAATTCATGTTTAAACTGAATAGGCTATGCTATTCACATATAGGCCTTTTGTGACAGCGAGACAATCTCAACTTTCGGTTGGTTTTGGAACTTCTTTTTTATATAGCATTCATCATGTTATATCGAAATCAGAAGAGATGGATTATAATTTAAATCCGAATTGTGTCCGTAAAATTGATTCGGCCATTTATAAATATGACCCCATAGCACCAATCCTAACATACGATTGATGACCAAACTCAATATACGAATCGTAATGTAAATTTTATATTGGATAACGGACTTGATGCCGTTTTGAAACCAGAAGAGATCGGTCATGATAACCGTGGTTCCTGGGAAACATAATACTTTAACTCAATAATTCATATATTTCGAGAATTTGGAAGTTAAGGGATTTTCTGTGATCCCTCTTTTGATATTGATCTTATTTTTAGCTATTGAGTTTATCATTTACTGGGCCAGTTTCATCTTCATATATAGGTTCCGTGATGTCAAGATTTAACCAAATGCGATAAACCACCGATAAAATGATTAAAACGCAACCAATTTGGAAGTTCAGCGATTTATTATGAAGAATCTAGCCCGTGATTCAACTTCTATTTTTGTTTTAGTTTAACTTCAGGCTGTAATATCAAGTTATTGAAATTCTGATAACAATTATGAAAAATGACCAGAGTCTAACCACATTTCTCGACGTTTTCAAGGTCGGAAAAACAAGTTTTTCCGGCCACCTGGATGACCAATTTTGATTATACCAGTTTAGTTCTTAAATCCACTGGTTTGGCGCTGGTACCTGATTTTCGTTTATTATACAACATATACATGTCGCATATCGTTGAAAGGGGTCTTGGAGAATGCCGTAAATTTTACTGATGCACCTTAGTACTCAAAACTATCATTGTGGCGCTGGAAGCAGTTATAATTTGTCTCATTATTCTACATGATGGCATATCATTAGAAAGGCCTTTGAAAAGCAACAATTTGATAAATCCATTGTTTTGGCGATGCTAGCTATTTATTGATTTATTGTAGAATATAAGTGTGACGTATCATTGAAAAGATCTTGAGGAATATCGCAAATTAACTTCGGTCTGTAAGACCAATTTATTTAAATCCTGAAAAAAACGATGGAAATTGACACTAGACCAAAACCACTTTTCTCGATAAAATGCAAACAAAAAAAATTTGTTCGTCCGTCTGGATATCTGTCTAGAAGTCTAGATGTCTGGGATCTGGAAGTCTCGGTGGATGGATACAAAATTCCATCCAATACCATTACCATCCGTTTGAAAGATTTTGGATCAGACAGCAATTTCGAAATAACTTTAGTTCAAAAATCCGCCGTTTTGGCGCAGCGTATCATTTGAAAGGTCTTAAAAAAAGCAACAATTTTGAGATTAGTGCTGTAGTCAATAAATCTACCGTTTTGGCGCTGGTAGCTAATTATTGATTTATTATGGAATAAATAGGTGTGACATGTCTTGAAGGAAATTATAAATTTAGCTGAAGCTTATTGGACCTCAAAATTAGCATTGTGACGCTGGTTACAGATACATTTTGATCATTCTAATATGATCATGTGGTATATCGTGGTCTTGGAATAGCAACAATTGTATTACCAGCACCGAATGAAGTTTGTACTAAAATCTTCCTAAATATTACGATGTCATCTACGCCAGAGTTTAGGCATGAATATATGACGATCGGAGTCAAATCCTTCAATTAGTATTGCTATTTCATTAGTAAACTCCAATTATAGTTATTATCATATAGTTATTTTATATATATTATCTGTTTCACAATTTAATTTGGGCGCTCAATTGCATGCTTTGCCCCACCAATTTTAATTTTTGCATTGTCAAGCAAAACAATTAATTGATTGTTGACATTATTTTGATTTGAAATTGGATCGTTATCAATACTTTCCTCATATTTATCTACTGGTCTACTATAACGAAGTCCAAACTCCATTGCAAATCCCACCAGACTCATGTTTTCGAAGTCTTCAGGACTATCATATTTAGGATGATCATGAATCCCTACAATCATGCCAATAAAGGTGATACACAAATTCTGAATTTTAACTCTGCCCAAATAGAATTTAAAGTGTCTTCCAAGAATTTCAGTATTCCAGTAAGAAGCTACACCTCTTATGCTCGTTATTATAAGATGACAATCATCTACTTGTCCTTCCGTCCTTCAATTTTCTTTCCAGGAGCAGAAATTGAAAACGCTATACAAAGATACTCCACCATAGATAAAGCGTAGAAAAGATAATCATTACGCTAGAATTTCTTATCACTTCCATGAAGTGTTGATTGAAAATATTACAGTGGAGCACTTTTAACATCTCGTATTTCACGGAATTCAAAAATTCCATTCTTTGTTTTCGAATAATTTGGTATTCAGTAATGCAAAGCTCGTCTTGCAATTACTTGCATTGGCTGAGATTCATCAATAGCATTTACCTTGTAATTCACATCAATATAATCCAACCGTAAATTATACTGTGTACTGTAAATTATATTTTCCAGTTGCTCGATGGCCGATTCTGGTAAGCTCTTCCATATTAACAAACTGAGTGACGCAAGCCTTTGATTTATCAATCCACTAAACAGCTTTAATCCAGTGCTATTAGCATTTCTGCTATCTTGAAAATGTCCAAATATTGAGAATGCTTCACTAAAACATTATAAAATCATTCTTGAAAGTATCAAAAATTTCGCACCAGAGATAACCACTTTCAGTGATTTGAATTCAGGCAGGATTATCATTTGCATTTCTTACTACTTCATTGTCGAAATCATTGCCTTCAGGTTTGTGTCAAAATTATGAGGTTTCTATCGTTGCGGAGGAATATGGTTGCTCCTGCAATAGAAAAGAGAGCCATGTCACAGAACTGTTTTCCTCCATTCTCTGAATTTAAGAAATCGCTCCTTGATGAAAGTTGGCCCTCACATTTCATAAAGTTGCATAGATTTCTTCAGATTCAGAGCTATCGTTTACTTCATTAGGCTCATTTTCTTCATTATTCACTTCTACAGGTAAATTGCCAGGTAATGTTCTCCTAACAAGATGAAACTGATTTAATTTAGCCTCCTCATCAATTATCCCATCACTATAGAGCGTATTATTTTCAGCTAACCATTAAATTATAACTTTCAAACGCAGTTGGAACGAGAAAAATTTCTCAAAAACTTCTCTGTGAATAATTGGAGCAGCTAGAAGCATTCCACTAAAGCACTGACATTTTATGAATCCAGAACACTAATCTATCCTACCTAATTGAGGCAACTTTCGATCGAGGATTTGGACTGATATTTCACCAGTGAGAATTTGGTGAATGAAGTCCGAAACCTCAATACGTATATGGTTGGGTTGGAGTAAACTGTTTTATGATGAACATCGATCCGTTTCTCCGACTCTTCCAATGATTTTCATAATATGAACTAAGAGAGAAATCGGGAACCGTAGGCTAGTTGATATATAACGTTTGTAGGCAGGCTTAAACTAAAACAGTTAATTCACATTTCCTTACGGTTGAAGATGTCTGTGAACTTAGCCCAAAAAATATCCTGAAAAAATGGCAACACTACAATTTCGAATATCGTGACATTTTTCATTGCCACCCCGACAAAATTACTATATTACGCTAGTTTTGAATGTCATGCCGAAAAAGTTTTACTATAATGACATTTTATATCTAAAAATCGCGATAGTTGATCGTACCATCCCAAAATCTAAAAAAATATAGAAACTCAGAAATTTATACCACAAAAAAATAATTTAATTCCAAATAAATTACTGGGAAGGTTAATCCAACAATGCAAAATTAAGCATTCTTCCTTTTCAAACAATCAATTTACCTTTCTGGCATGTGAAAGGGGAATTCTCCCTCTATAAATTGCATATCAAGCCTCCTCTGTTAAGCGGGATGTACGTCTGTAAACTCACAAATCTATTAAAATTTATTAACAGTCAATTTCCCGGACCCGTAAATTAGGTTCCACACAATGCACATCTGAATAAGGCAAGCCTTCAGCTCAATATTCCATATTCCTGAACTGAGGCATTTCAAATATATTCATTACAGATCATAGTTATTCGAAATTACAACATGTCCCACAAACTCAAAAAATATCGAATATCTTAACTTAGTAGTGCTTGAATAACATAAAACCCAATAGCCGAAATGGAAAAATGAAATGCAAACTTCACTCTGAAAAAGAATTATGACAATAGGGATAACCTGGTTAAACATAAAAGGAGCTGAACACAATAGTTACAGTACATTCCAAGCTCTCAAAATTTAATAGGTTCCATCTAGGTTGAAATTACATTTTAGAAATCAATAAACTAATAAATAAATATAAATTTGTTATAAAAGAATTCGATTTCACAGCATTTTAAAATTAGGTTCCACACTATCGTGCATCATTTCACTGACCCAAAAAACACACAATGTACTTTCAAAAACCTCCAATAGGTTCCACAGATGTAGTAACTAAATTTTGGGATTTGTAAACTAGTAAACGAATCTTTATTTTGTCAAGTTGGCATCTAAGGTTATATCGCAGCATTTAAATTTCCCAAAAATTTAAACTAGATTCTAGTTTATTGTAGTTACGTAAGATTAGATGCAATACTCTTTATTAAAATAAGATAGTCCAGCCGAATTATAACTAGTTATAGATCTTTCATTTACAATAAAAATTTAATCAGGGAAAAAACACAATGGTCTTTTATAAGCTCAATATTCCTAAAACGGGAGAGTTTGATTATAGCTCATACATATTTCAAATCGTAATAGGTTCTAATTATTGAAATTACCTTATGTGGGCGTGTAAAAAGAAAAATTATTATTAATTTGATGTAGAAATATTTAAAGAATTGATTAGCCTTAGCTTAGGTGGGTTTAATTTCACATTAAAAAATGAAACATATTTGGTTTGAATAATTTGTAAACAAAGTGCGAATGTATGAATAATAGATTTCCTTTCCACAAATTAAAACACTAGGGTGTGCCAGATTTCACCTGCCTTACAATAGGTTCCACTAACTGAATAGAACTTGTCGAAAATGCTTAGTTGCAGCACATAATGTGAGAGACATCCATCTTAAATTTTTCGAAAGTTACAACAGGTCCCACATATGTTTAATTATAATATATTATAGATTGCAATAAACTACAAAAATTTGAAATACTTTTTGCTGGCATAATATTTGGGAGCAAAAATGGGAACTAAAAATAATAATTAGATATCAAATGAATATATTTTATTAGCTTAAAATTAATTTCAACCTATGTGGAACCTATTGTAGTATTTGATGACTTAGAACGAACTGTAACTGATTTGAATTAGACACAACAATTTTATTAAAATATCCTAAAATAATTATAGAGGCACATTTTAAAAAACTTGTCGTTCATTGTAGATCGTCATTCAAGATTACAATAGGTCCCACTGATTAAATAAAACGTGTTTAAAATGTATTAAACTTACAATATGAGGAAAGTGAAAACAATAGATCCTAACAGGATTAGACGGCATTATATATGCTCCTAAAATTACAATACGTTCCACAAAAGTTGAAATTTAACCTTAAACAAATAAATCCTATTAATTTGATATTGAAATAATATTTTAAGCCCACCACAAAAATATATTTGTCATATATTGATATTTCGCAAATTTGCATCAACATTTAGGTTCCACACTGTCGTTCATATAGCGTAATCATCCGAAAAAATACACAATGTATTTTAACAAGGCCCCATTTTAATGTTCTACATTCCAGAAAGGGAGATTTTTAATAGATGTTCATTCTATTTTGTCACTATTCAAAATTACAATAGGTTAATCTAATTGCGGTTGATTTTGGCGATATATGAAGTAATAAATTAATGGTAATGTAATTTGGTTCAGCACAATATTTTATAATGGGACCTATCTGGATTGTATAGTTTGTAAATAAAGAGTCAAGTGATTTGACTAGCTATCTTTGCTGTCACAATATGTGCGAGCAAAAATGAGAGCTAAAAATAATAATTAGATTAATTTGTTATCTTAAATAATAATTAGATATCAAATTAATGTTTTGTATTAGCTTATTATTATTTTCAAACTATGTGGGACCTATTGTACATATCGATGTCCTTCGAACGAACTGTAACTGATTTAAATTAGACATTGAAGTCTTATTAAAATATACCAAAATAATTATGTGGCACATTTTAATAAAACTGTCATTCATTGTAGATCGTCGTTATTCCAGTTTACAATAGGTTCCACTGATTAAATAAAACGTGTTTAAAATGTATTAAACTTACGATCTGAGGGAAATGAAAACAATAGATCCTAAGAGGATTCGAAAGGGTTAGACGGTCAAACTAATTTAAACAAGCGCCAGTTCATTCTGCATGCGTCAACAATTATAATAGGTTCCACAAAGGTTGAAATTTAACTTTAAACTAATAAATTATATTAATTTGATATTGAAAAAATGTAACCAAATTAATTTATTTTATTAGCTTAAAACTAGTTTCAACCTATGTGGGGCCTATTGTACTTTTCGATGTCCTTAGAACGAACTGTAACTGGTTTAAATTAGACATCGCAGTTATATTAAAATATCCCAAAATAATTATATAGGCACATTTTAATAAAATTGTCGTTCATTGTAAATCGTAGTTATTGTTTGAAATGTGTGAAAAGTGTTTAAAATGTATAAAACTTACAATGTCAGGAAAATGAAAACAATAGATCCTAACAGGGTTAGACGGTCAAGCTAATTTAAACTATGCCCACTTCATTCCATATGCGTCAAAAATTACAATACGTTCCACAAAGATTAAAATTTAATTTTATTTTAATCACACCACAAAAATATATTTATCATATAATGATATTTCGCAAATTTTCATCAACATTTAGGTTCCACACTGTCATTCATATAGCAATTCATTGTATTTTGTCGCTATTCAAGATTACAGGTGGATTTTGGCCACATATGAAGTAATAAATTAGTGGTAATGTAATTTGGCTCAGGACAATATTTTGTAATGGGACCTATCTGAATTGTATAATTTGTAAATAAAGAGTCAAGTGATTTGACTAACTATCTTTGCTGTCACAATATGTGGGTTATGCCCCCACAGGAGCTAAAGAGAGGAGCTAAAAAAATAATTATATATCAAATTAATATATTTTAATCAACCTATGTGGAACCTATTGTACTTGTTGATGACTTCGAACGAACTGTAACTGATTTAAATGAGACATTATAATTTTATTAAAATATCAAAAAATATTTATATAGGCACATTTTAATAATTGTCGTTCATTGTAAATCGTCGTTATTAAAAATTACAATAGATCCCACTGATCAAATAAAACATGTTTAAAATGTGCTTTACTTACAATCTGAGGAAAGAGAAAATAATACATCCTATCAGGGTTAGATGGTCAACACTACTTTAAACTAGTGTCCGTTCATCTGTGTACGTCAAAAATTACAATAGGTTCCACAAAGGTTGAAATTCAATTTTTAACTAACAAATTATATTAATTTGATATTGAAATATTATTTTAAGCCCACCATAAAATTATATTTATCATATAATGATACTTCGCAAATTTTCATACACATTTAGGTTCCACACTGTCGTTCATATAGCGTAATCATCTGAGAAAATGCACAATTATTTTTATTTTTTGCCGCAGTTTAATGTTCTACATTCCAGAAAGGGAGATTTTTAATAACAGTTCATTGTATATCGTCGCTATTGATTACAATAGGTTCCGCTAATTGAGCTTGATTTTGGCGAAATATAAAGTAATAAATTAATGGTAATGTAACCTTAAATTTTTTTTGATAACTTAATAATCATTTATTCATGAAGGTTTGGTTCAGCACAATATTTTAAAGTGAGATCTATATTGCTTGTATAATTTGCAAACAAAGAGTCAAGTGATTTGACTAACTATTTTTTAAATCTCTGCTTCACAAACTTAACCTCCCAAAGCTATTATTCATGTTTGTAGTTGAGGGCTCCAATTTAATAAGAATACGTGAAAAAAACCATAAATAACTTATACAAATCTTATCCATTACTAATTTAACGAGCTGATCGTTAAATTAGGATTCATACTATATATTAATAGGTTCCACACTATCGCTTGCTATAAATAACGTTGATCGTGTGTGAATTAAGTTTACGTACATAATTTAAAAGTAGAAAATTTTATAAACGTTACAATTAATAAAACACGAGCATATTGCAACATTCAATTTATCAAAGTCGATCATCGAATTATTGCGAATAATACGCTAAATTTTTTAATTAATTAATAAACAACGATCAAATTACTCAAATTACAAATATCACCCAAATTATGTACAATATAGTTTTAATTGCCAATAATTAATTTTCAATTTATACATATAAAAGAAGAGCACCAACCGGGAGATCGTCTTTCATTCGCGTATATTTCATCATTTTCTTTTGATCTTAATAAAAAAAACACAGCGAGAAATGAAAGAAACCCAATTTCATTTAACCCTCGAGCGACGTAGTACTAATTTTTTATACCAATTTATTATTTCGCGAGTCGGATCGGGTTTGCTCATTATATTTTCTTTTGAATGCGCGATTCAAAATTAAGATATTGTGGTCTATATGTAACTCTCATTCATCGTGTTTATCTCTAAAAAAAAAAAAAATATTTCTTGCTTACGTTTCTGTTAATTTTATGGTTTGGTAATTTTATAATAATATACCGTCGTACCTCAAATTAGGTTACAAATTTTAATTCGTATACTGTTCAAATTTTTAGAAGAATTGAAATTTGTAAACGAAAGTGAATTACTTGAAACGTAATCACCGGTATTTTGATATGATTTTGACCTATAAACAACCTGCCTATGTTAAGTAATTATGCCAATCCATCAATGATTCACAACAAATCGAAACCGTTACAAACTACGTATAATTTGTATGCAAATTAGGCGCGAAATTATATTTTTATATTTATACGCGCAGTGTCGTTGGCAGATCTAAAGTAAAATTATTCAAAAGTATTCTGCATTGTGTTGTCTTTTTAATTCATTTTCCGTTAGCAAAGAAAATCTGTGCTAACAACAAAATTACGACAAACGTCTCTATAAAAAACCAGAATTTTATCAATAACTTTTGTTGATTATTATTGTTACCATTTTATAAAAGTCTCTCTTCGTACAAAAACTTCTTAATCTAGATTCTTAAAAACTTGTTGCTTTGTAAAGATATATACGAGTACTCGTAAATTTATACAAAATAACGAGGAAATGCAGTAATTAAATGTCTTACCTTATTTCTGGTGATGCTTCGACCAGCAATTTAACACAATCCAAACAGCCACGGGCGGCAGCATAGTGTAATGCTAGTGCACCGCCTGGTGGTCGCTCAATCGACGGCATTGTTGTTGTACGCGAACCAGGTAAGTCCAGGTGGTTATGTAACCTGGACGCGGCACCACCAGGGATACCCACTGTGTTTCTGCAAAAGAAGAAAATGAAATCGTAATTAAAAAAATTATTTATAATTGAATGCGATGTGCTTTATAATTGAGCGCCCATATTTATACTCTGTTTTATGCATGAGCACTATAAAAGTATAACTTCAGGCTAATTGATTTATAAAAGCTTCCACTTTTTTATGCGATAATCAACTTTATCTATTCGATTTTCGCATACATATTAAGTTTCAATACAATATGTAACTGGTGGAATGAGTTCAATGAGCCAATAGAATCAATTACAATATTGAATCTTTGTTTTATTTCCAATCTTTGTTTTATTACGTGCCATTTTTTTACCCACATGATTCCTAACAATCATATCTAACGGGTCGAACTAACCGACCAAAACGTGTCGTACGGTAATTATCTTGTGCCGGATTCTGGGCTGGCTGTATAACTTTCTGATGACCATTAACTTCAAGTTCATCACCACTGGCTGATTTGTCTTCATCTGAGGACACTTTACTTGTGTCAATATCCATCGGTGATGAAGAATCTTCCGCCTCACAAGCTGTGTCATCAGTAATTGGTAATGGTATGATCTGTATTTCCTTCATGTTACTATTATTCTTATACAATCCATACTTAATAGAGGCTCCTCAAATAACAAGTCACTTGAATTAAATCCACTATTTTTAGTTTTGGCTATAAATCGTCGATTTCGTCGGTAGTGATTATCAAAGCTACCCTTAACTATATAATATCTATCAATAACATTACCTACGATTACCTACCTACGACTGTTTTTTTTAATATTACAAGATCACCGATTTTTATCACTGGCAATGCTTTTGCGCTCCGATCAAAATAGTATTTTTGTTTGAATCTCTTTTCTTTTCTTTTTGTTGAATCAGGGGTGACATGTTGTAACATCACATTTTCGATACTTTATCGAAGTTTATGTCTCGCTTCTTTAGAATAAAATGTGACACTATTTCACATTTTATATCATTCACCAGGTTGCTAGATTGAAAAATTGTGATATTCTACTCCGTTTCTATCACAAAATAAGTTGTTAGCGATATTTGACCGAAATTAGAGAAAGATAACTTGTTCGCATTTGTACTAATAGGTTGTGATAGCAATAGAAACGAAATAATTTATAAATGAAACAGTTGCCTATTTTAGTTTGGGAAAACGAAAAACAAACTTCGATAAAGTATCAGTATCAGTAAATGTGATGTTCCAACATGTCACAGGTATAGTATTGTGTTCTAAAATTCGATACTGATACTGAGCCGTTTCCCCATTTTCATAACATCGCTTTAAAATATTCTTTGCGATTGCCACTCCCTTTTCCGCCCGCTAAGCCATTGCTTTGCGGATATCTTGGACTCGAGTTTTGTACAATCGTGTAACATTAATCCACGAACCTGTCAAATTCATCCGAGTTAAAGGGATTATTGTCTTACTTTATTTTTGTCGGATATCCACTAATATTAAAACGCTTTCGCAGCTTTTGAATAGCGTGACTTGCGGATTTGTGCTCAATATGTTCCACTATGAGGAAACCAGAGTATGCGTCAATTATAGAAATGAAGTACATTCCAGCGTACTCAAAAATGTCCATCGCGGCGATGTGAAAGGGGTATTCAGGTACTTATTCCTGTACCAATGGCTCCCTTTGACTATTTCTCTTGAAAGTTTCGCATGTCTTACATGCCATTACAATGTCTTTGATTTGTTTATTCATATCAGGCCACCAGTAATGCAGTCTAGTACGAGCAAGAGTTTTCTCGATTCCAAGATGTGACGCATGTAATTACTTAGAAAATTTATTTTGTAGCCCGGTGGGTATTACCAACCGATGGTTACAAAAAAGCATATCATTCTCAAAATGTAATTGTGATTTGATTTTGTAGAATTCTTGACTAAAGTTGTCAAGCTTCTGATAATTCGGCCAACCGTTGTCAATGAACTTACAAATACGTTTATACTGCTCATCAATCGTAGAACAAAATGTTTTATAGTTTTCCTCCGACAGGCATGCCGCTCTTGTTATCGCATGAATAACACATGACAGCTCCTTCATTTCCATTACATGCGGTAAAGGCGCTTGAGACAACCAGTCAGCCACAAGCATGTCCCTACCAGGTTTATAAGTTACACTTAATTTAGAATATTTGAGCAAAAACATAAACATTCTTTGTAATCACACGGTAACATTATCCATGTCACGCTTAACCAATGTTTATAATGGCTTGTGGTCACTTTCCACAATGAACTTTCCACAGGAAGTAATGAAATCGTTCACATGCAAATACTATTGCAAGTAGCTCTTTCTCGATTTGAGCCCATTTCTTCCCACTCTTGCTCAGTGTTCTAGATGCATACGCCACAGGGTCAGCGGTCACTACCTCTAACAAGCACGAAACTCGCGTTCATGTGTTTCGTTCCACTCAAATGGGACATCGTTTTGTGTAAGATTGCGCAACGCTGCAGATCTCTTTGACAGATATGGGATGAACTTTGCAAGATATTTAAAAAGTCCCAAGAGCCGCATGACATCTTGCTTGTTTTCTGGCTTTCTCATTCTACAAATGGCTTCACGACACTTATTCTTTGATCAAACTGAACCACATGATAACACATGACCAATGAATTCGACCTGTGATCTTCGATACTGAATTTTTTCCGAATTAAATTTAACGCCAATTTTGCGGGCGCGCTCTATAACCAACGACAAAGCTCGATTGTGATCCCACTCGGTCCGACCCATAATTGCAATGTCATCAAAATACACTACGACTCCCGGTATATCTCCGAATATCTGGACCATGTTTCGCTGAAACATTTCCGGTGCGCAGTTTAGCCCAAAAGGCATACGATTAAATTTAAATCGTTCGCATGGGATCATGAACGTAGTCAGATCTGAACTGAACCGATCCAGTTCCATCTGCCAGAATCCACTTGACAAGCCAAGAACCGTAAACACTGTTTGATTTGTCATATGACTGGTAACGTCATCTATAGTGGGAATGAGGAAATCTACTTAAAGGCTTAGGCTCCAAACAAATTCTCAATTTACCGTTTGTTTTTCCACAATCTGCAGGTTATTAATTCAGTCCGTTGGATATGACACAGGTGAAATGATTCCCTGCATTACCAATCATTTTAACTCGGTGTCCAAAGGTTCTAGTAGACTATGTGGTATTCGTTGTCTAACTGTAATAGGAACGCATGGTGCGTGCTGTCTACAGTTAGACAACTCTGTAACTTGATCAATCGGCTGTAATAACCTATTTTAAATTATCCTTAGTATTTGGTTATAATGAGGTCTGTAAGCATTTTGCTACCCAAAAAAAGTGTGATTCACGACAGAAATCCCATTTTGGAAATCCCACGGTTTTCTTATTTTGTCGCGTAGAACTTGATTGCGCAAATTTGTGCGTCTATCGGTAAAATTTGTGCGTAATGTATTTTGGGAGAGAATGTGGGATTTCTGACGTGATTATCACACCAGAAACCCCATAGATCCGTATAATCATTAAAGCTAGAGAACTAAATTGTTGTGGCATGCACAGTTTGGCACAACTAAACTCTAGCAAAACAAATATGCTTTAATGATTAAATGGATCTATGGAGTTTCTGGTGTTGACACACAAAATTGCACAATCCAATACTACTCGACAAAATAAGAAAACCGTGGGATTTGCAAAATAGGATTTCTGTCGTGACTCACACAAAAAAACGATTTTTTGTGTGAGTCACGATGTCGGGAACGATTAACGAATACAAAATTTAAAATACAGGCAACCCTCCAAGAACACGGTATTCGAAAAAACGGTTTCGAAGAACACGGATACGCCTTCCCTCGAGTTACACGGTTTCAAACTACACAATTTTCGTTACGTATGTGAAGCTGGCCCGAAAACCATCCCAAAAACGCCTTTAACATTTAGGTGGGTTTCTCCGCTAAATTCATTAAAAGGCTTTTCAGCCCGAAAAATTAAAAAAATATGGAGAAAATCAAATTCCATCCCGAGAAAATAAAAACAATCTCACGTACACACAGCAAATTTTAAGTATAAAATTACATTACAGTGGGGATAAGAGACCTCCCCAGCTGATTTAATATTCGCTTCTGTGAGATTAGGTATCGGAATTATGCTCATATGTCGCTGAAAAATTCTCCGTTCACAGACTTTGGCAGATGTAACTTAAATATCTCCACTGTAAGATAATTTTTTACTTAAAATTTGCTGTGTGTCCGTGAGATTGTTTTTATTTTCTCGGGATGGAATTTGATTTTCTCCATATTTTGTAATTTTTCGGGCTGAAAAGCCTTTTAATGAATTTAGCGGAGAAACGCACCTAAATGTTAAAGGCGTTTTTCGGGATGGTTTTCGGGCCAGCTTCACATACGTATTTTCGTTGATTCTCTTTTATTCTGTTTCTTGTATAACAAAAAAATGAAAACATAACGTTTTTTAATTTTCCAACTCAGTTTTTTGTAGTCTCGAACAACATGGTTTCAAAGAACACGGCACGAATTAATCGTGTTCTTGGAGGGTTTCTGGTATTGTTTATAAACCTTGTCACTCCGTGATTACGGGGAAACTCAAAGAACGAAATTTTCCAATTTTCAAGTTGGATACCTTTATAAGATGGCCACTTTTTACGGTACCGCAAGTGTCCAATTTACATAGTCTCGACTGTAATAATAATTAACGACGACGAATATTGGTAGTATTATGGTCGAGACCGGCCCGAAAATCAACTGACGGCACAGATGGATTTAGTATTTTCTGAAAGTTATTCAACTTTCAGAAAATACTAAATCCATTTGTGCTATCAGGGGATTTTTTGAAGAACACAATAATCTTCTAATTTATTGTAGGCTAGACAGGAAAATTGTTTGGTCAGTTTCAGTGAATAAATTTATCATTTGATTGAATATACATAGATTGATATCTTCTACACCATAACAGGACATAACCTCCATAATATTACCCCTCTGTACAATACCCCAAGTTATTATCCCCGGCTAATTAGCCCCCTCCACCATTTACCTGATAATTTCCGCTCCGTCATTCCTCTCCTCCCACCCGCTCCATTACCATCAACCATCCACCGTCATTATGAATAAATTCGATTAATTGTATTTTAGCACAACTCGTTTTCACAAATTAGGGACCAAGTGGTTGGTCCCAAGTACCAAATTATATAAAAACATGAATAAAATTGGAAAAAATTAGATGGCTAAGAAAAAATGTTGACTCCCATAAATTAAGAAAACTTACTAACTAACTAACCATCGGGCAAATTTACAAAACAAAAATTGTAAAATTGTGTACCCTAAATTGGGCGGAAAATGCCTTACGGTACTTATAATCTCAAATCTTACTAGAAAATTTCAAACCATGAAAAGGCTTGCAAAAAATGTGCTCCAATCGTCATGAAAACTCACGTGGGTATTCTCTATCCAGCAGACTAAACATATTCATAACGATTGGAGCATTTTTACAAAATGTTCTTTTGTATGGGAAAATATATTGTTCAAAAGTATTTTCTCGATTTTGGAGTTGAAATATTATAAAACGGCTTACTGTCGTTAACAACCTAACCAAGAAAATTGAACTCTTACGAAGCGAACGTACTCGTAGTTTTGAAGATCCCTGAGCCAAAAAAAAATTTAGGGGCTGAAACCTTACGATTAACCGAGAGAGATTTAGTCTTTAGGTCTTCCTTAGGGATCTCAGTAGGCAGTGTGAGCAATATTTTGACTGAAGTTTTTAGCTTCAGGAAGCTGTGTGCACAATAGATGACGCATTCGCTAACAATGGAACAAAAACACATTCGAACGCGACTTTCTCGGCAACATTTGGAGCTTTTTAGAAAGGATAAAAAGGATTGTGTGTGTCGTTTTATCACTATGGATGGGACTTGGGCCTACCACCATGATCCTAAATCGCAACAAGAGGCTAAGGAGTTGCGTGAATTCGGTAGTTCGGCTCCGAAGCGAGTTAGGGTATAGAAATCGGCCAAGAAGGTATTAGCATCAATGTGTTGGGATATAAAAGGAATTTTGTTCGTAGATTACCTCAAAACTGGTAAAACAAAAAAATTCAGATTATTATTGTAAGTAACCTTTTGGACCAGCTGAAGAAAAAAAAAATTTTCATCAAGGCACCGCACCCTCTCACACAGCTCAAAAAACCATCAGTTTTTTGTCAGAAAATCAGTGAGTTAAAGTACGAGCTGTTGCAACATCCACCATATTCGCCAGATTTAGCCAGAGTCCTGACTGTTCTCACATCTAAAAACATTAATGCGTGGGAAACGATTCCGGATTCTCACTTCAGGGATGGAATCCATAAATTAGCGGATCACTGGAACAAGTGTATTGAAATTCAGGGAGATTACATTGAATAATAAAATATATTTCAAACCATAAAATCGTATTTTTCTTATCGCACGACAAAACTTACTGAGCAACCTAGTACCCAGTTGTAACTTCCTGTTCAAAACTGGCAATCAAACCCTGGATCCTCGCATTTCAGAGCTAACACGTTACCTAGTGTAGTAAGTAGTTTACTTTGCATAATTTAATTGGGTGTGTTCAGTATCACAAATTAATAATGGCATATAGCGAATAAATCTGCAAAAATTTCGAGATCAAAATTTTTCATTCAATCACACATGAAAAATTTGAAAATCCCTAAAAATTGAACGTTTAAAGCGTCGTGGCTGGAAAAATTTCAAATCAAAGGTCGAAGTATTGGTTATCTCTGGAAACAAGTTTAAGACACTTTTCTTCTGGAAAGATGAAAACTCGTTTGACAACGAGTTCAAACAAACAAAATTTGAAAATTTCTAAAAATGGAACGTTTTAAGTGTCATAGCTAAAAAGTAGTTCAAATGAAAGATCTTTGTAATAGTTAACTTTAGAAAAAAATTTAGGTCACTTTGGCTGAAAAGTAGTTCAAATGAAAGTTCTCATTGATAGTTACTTCTGGAAACAATTTCAAGTTACTTTTCATGAAGATTTAAAGTTTCGGGAAAATTTTTTATTTTAAATATTTGTATTTGATAAAACAATAAATCAATTATTTTTGGCTATAAAAAAATTACTCTTGGCTGAAACATGTCAGCTGAGAAATGTCGTCTGGGATATCGGCTAATAACTTTTGGCTGAAGCAAATTTATATAAGAACATATTATATGAGGAAACACTAAGTCATTGTAATCAGCTTAGTAAAATGTATGTCGATAATGCAGAATAAGAAAATATTGCTTTAAAATTTGAGTGCATCTGTTTATTCAAGCACAAAGACGTCGATAGTGCAGTATACTGAAAAGTAGATTCCCGATTAGTTAGATAACGCAGAATTAAATAATGCAAGTTTATCATTTTGGGGCCGTCATACAGTGTAACTCACATTGGGATAGTTACAGTTTGAAGGGTATCATTTACATATGTCGTTCCGTCAAACTCCGCAGACTTACGCCAACCATTACTATGAAATCATGCGTAGGTTTAACCGGAACAATAATGCCATCAGAAATTTATGAAATATTTACGAATTTCGAATGAAAATATAAAAATAGCAAATATTAACTCTGCATTATCGACTATTTGATATTCAGCTAAAACTTTCTAACAAATTTTAACTCGGTTAAAATTGATTTGCTCGTTATAATGTAAACATCGAATCAAAGGTTGTCACAAGTGTTTCTAAAATTTTATTGTTTAGATAACAACTCGAATCGAAATAGTTTACCAAAATAGCGACAATAAATTCGCTGCACGATTTTCCAGGTCAAATTTTATGCTCGGAGTTCGGGAAAATTGAAGAGTGAACTACACGTGCAAACTTCGAAATTTTGTAAAAACTTAACGAAAAGAGGAACCCTAGATCAGCGGCCAATACGAGCGTGAATAAATTCACTAAGCTAGCCACGGTTGGATTGGCGCATGGCAACCGGTTGAAGAGCTAAAAATGCTGTACCAAAAATAACACATCAAAAACTGAGAAACCGCCTCCAATCTATTTGAGGGAGGAATCAAATAGAGATTTAGCAAGAACCATCGACTCTTTCACGGGGGGAAACTTTTATATTTCCGGGGTTAAACGAGGAAGTATAAAAGAAATCAAAATTCAGCCGTCAAATATTGAGGCAAACAAAGCCTCGATAAATCATTTTGATGATGTGGGAAAACACTACTATACTTATCAACTAAAGAGCCAAAAAGAGTTGGTTGTGATGTTAAAAGGAATTGAGAGCTTCACGAGATCCAAACTTCTCTCGATGAAAAAAACTTCCTTGTTAAATTTATAACTAATATTATAAATCGGAAAAAGGTGCCACAGCCAATATTTCGTCTGGAATTAGAACCAGATAATATTACTGTCGAAGGACCCAGAAAAAGAAATGGACCGGTACAGTGTGTTAAGTGCCAAGAATACAGTCACACTAAAGCTTATTGCACTTTGAGCGATGTTTGTGTAATCTGTGGTGCCTTCTGTCAGAATATGCAGTTACTGCGATGGAAACCTCATACCGAATTATAGAGGTTGCCCAGTTTATATTGAATTGAAAAGGAGAAAATTAATCCTAGACAGCGAGCTGAGCAACGATTGCTTAAATTACGTACAGAAGCTAAAGTTCAAAATGGAAACCAGAATATAAAGGTAAACAGTAGTGTGCATCACGGGGTTTCTTACGCAAGTGTACTTGAGGGTGCCGTTCCAAAAGTGGAGGCAAGTGAGGAAGGTAACATCTCATCAGCTTTAAACAAGCTATCTGGTATGATGCAAAGTTGAAGAGAACTATGGATCTAATGATGCAGAATATGAGCACGCTGATGCCGATAGTTGTTAAATATCAAAAATGACTCTCCTCCAAATAGCAATATGGAATACAAACGGCCTAGTGCAGCATAGAGCAGAAGTTCAAGCATTTCTCATTGAACACACTCTATTTATGACACTAAGCATCCGGATGGCAAAGTACACGGTGGCATTGCTGTATCGATTAAGACAAGACTAAAACATTATGAACTTATGAGAAAGATCATATCCAATCAGCGGGCATCTGACTGCAGGAATGGTCAGAAAATTGTGTGATATCAGCAGTGTACTGCTCTCCAAAGCACGCTATAAAAAATTGCAGTTTATTGATTATTTTTGTCAGCTGGGTAATACATTTCTCGCGGGGAAGACTAACAACGGAACAGTCCCTGGATTTTTATATACCGGTCATTCTACTTTCGGGCCCACGGATAATTAGAACAGTAAGTATGTTAAGGCCACCGAATGCTATCATCTGTCATCTGATCATTCACCGATAATAGTAACAATGTGTACTGTTGTATAAAAATCAGGAACATCGAACGTCTGCAAACAAACGAACTGACTGGAATCAATATAAGAGACTAGTGAGAACAAAATCTTGATATCCTGCTAAAACACCAGCAGATATTGATGTGGCTGCAGAAAAGCTGAAAGAGGCACTGGAAATATCAGCTTCACCAATCATCAACAATTCTGAAAAATTAATAAATTATCACATAATATCCAGTCACTAATCTAGGAAAAGCGGATAATTCGACGGCAATGGCAACAAACAAAATCACCATTGTTGAAATGCAAATTAAATCGAGCTATCAGAACCCTGAAATTTGTACTGCAGGAAGAAGAAAACCAATGTGTTCAGAATTATTTAAGTCTCGGTAATGGAGAAGACCGATTATTCTTTGTGGAAGGCAACAAAAAACCTAAAAAGGCCTACAAAGTCGAATCCACTGATTAGACAACCCCCTGGAAATTGGACGAGAAGCGATGAAGAAAAAGCCAATGCTTTCGCTGCTAAAGCGCTCATCTAAAGACGGTGTTTTCACCACACGGAGGAACTAATAATATCGTGCTGCCTCACCAGATAGATGATGATTCATTCTTTAACCGTATAAAGATTGAATAGAAGAAAGTTAAGAACACAACCAAAACTTGCATTAGCCCGATAAAGGCGCCAGGTAATGACCTTATTACTAGAAAAATGATAAGGGAATTACCAGACATACTACATTTTTAATGCTGGGGAAAACGAAACTCAAATCTCGTCTTATTGTGCAATAAGCAAGCTTCCCACAATCTCAAAGCTGTTTGAAAAAATTTTAATAACAAAACTGAAACCAGTATTAGAAGAAAGGCAAACCATTCCAGACTACCGACCAAATGTCACAGTGATTAAAGCTTTGGCGTTTGGATCGGGAGGTACCGGGTTCGAATCCCGATAGGCGCAGGATGGAAAGGAAATTTTCATCAACAGATTACGAACTGTGATGAAATGGAAGACATCTATGACCCCCTGTCGGAGTGAAACCTCATGGGTCTATCCATCTTTCAAGCCAGTATAGGCTGGCCTATACACTTGCAAACTACCAAAATTTGTAAAAACATAACGTTTCAAGTGTTTTAACTGGAAAAGGTCTCATTTGAATCGGTTCGTCAACAGTTATCCCTAGAAAATTTTCCAGGTCAAATTTCATGTTGGGAGTTCGCGAAAATTGGGGGAATGCAATACACTTGCAAACTACAAAAATTTGTTAAAACTTAGCATTTAAAGTGTTTTAACTGTAAAAGGCCTTATTTGAGTTGGTTCGTCCATGGTAATCGCTGGAACATTTTCCAGGTCAAGTTTCATGGTGGGAGTTCGCGAAAACTGCAAACATCAAAAAAGAAAATTAAAATCTTAAGTGTTATGTTTGGAAAAGGTCTTATTTGAATCGGTTTGTCGATGGTTACCGCTGCAAAATTGTCCAGGTCAAGGTCTCACTTATTTTCATGTTGGGAGTTCTGTAAAATTGAGGAAAGTGAAATACACATGCAAACTTCAAAAATTTCTAAGAGCTTAACAGCTATAGTGTCTGAAAAAGGTCTCATTTGAACCGGATCGATGATCAAATTTTTATAAAAGTGAACATCGATAAAGAAATTTTCGATTGATCTTCAAGTGGGGCCCGGATATCGTTAAACTTTTTTTTTGTTTTTAATTGAAATTACGTCTGGCAATGACATTCTAAAATAATTTATGCGGAAATTCTTGAATTTGACCAATTGGGTCGGAACTAGGTAATTTATCAACCGATCATAGATAAATTTGGTATAGTGATCATGGTGACCAACTTGGGTGGAACTAAATCATTTGTTAATCTATTATGATGAAATTTGGTATGGAGGATAGAAAGAGATAGAAAAATAATTTCTGGGGAACTTCTAGTCCCAACTAGAATGAAACTAGGTCATTTATCTGGTGAGCTGTGGTTTCTGTGAGCTCCAATATCTTATGGAGGCATGCAACTGCTTTATATTTAAACGCAATAAAATTTTGTGTTTTCGCCCAGGGGAATGAAAACAGCTCCAAAAGATAGTTTTCCCAATTGTATTATTGCGTTTTGTTTAGTTTCTTTCTTATTGAAGGGTTCTCAAAGCTAATTCAGGTTGTTAGAAATCGGGGTCAATGGAACAGCCCCTTACGTTGCGTAAAATAGCCAATTTGATTGTAACTAAATGAATTTCTAAAGAAAAATAGGAGTATACCTCTGCTATCAAACAAACGAGAAATAGGATTCCAATAGGCTCTCAGGATCTGGTACTGGAAAATGAACAATTTGAATCCTTTGAATGTCCTTTTAATGAGCCAATGATCCGGTTTTGTTTTATGAAAAGGGGTTCCAAATATGAGTTCATACCATCATCCGGCGAATGCCGGAATCAATAGGCCACAACAGTTATGTTTTACCTAATTGTAGATAAAGTAAAATTTGGAATTGTAAAACGTAAAAAGTTTATATTACAAGCGACTGGATTCACTGCCCTTGACGCAAAAAAATCAAACAAAACGTTTATTGACTATCCACTATTTCCCCGTTACCTAACCGCGTCTAACAATATAGTACTTTACGGACAATAATCAGCATGAAATCATACGCTGCATTGTCTTGTAGCCAAAAAGCATCATCATCATCATAAACAGGAAAATGTAGCCGAAATCAGCTAAACAAAACACACAAAAATTCTATGAAAAGTAAAATCAAAATATAGAATGATACGCCGCCGTTACTAATGTCATTGGTACCTTGAACTCGTTATACAAACGAATAGTTTTGTTCGCCACTATTATACACTATACATAGCCATAAATTCTCATTGAATCTACTGGTTGACTGATTTGATGCAGATCAGTAAACTTATTCAATAAAATAACCACTGTAAATGACTCAATTATATTTTGCGCGCAAGTTTGCAAAATTTTGAACTCATTCAAAAAAATTTCTCTAATGATAATATTTACCAGCTACCGTACCTTGAACACTCCGGACAAAGAAATTGTTGTCTGGCAACCGCTGCCGTTGCGGATGTCGAAATAATGGTCGTCTCCTCACAAATCATTAAATTTGTTGTCTGTTGAATCGCATGAATCGACGAAGTCACCGCCCTCGTACGAACATTATAAGCCTTCGATGGTTTACGACAAATTCGTGATTGCACATACGAGGCTGGTTTATTATCGCGTTGACTAAAATATGCCCAATGTTTTTGTATCTCCTGTTCGCTCATCTCAAAATCACACACATTACGGTCTTGAAGCGCAAGCACCGATACCACCTGTGGATGCGTCATTTCGATCATAACTTTTTCGAATTTACGCGTCGGAAATCTGGGCACAACAATTTCCATTTTCTTGTGTCGCAACTCAATCGAAAACATAATCCGAATTCGAATGTGTTTACGAATACGTCGCTCATATTCTAATTTACGTTTAAGAACACGTTTCTTACGCTGCGCCTGTAATTTGTGTAGCGATCGAAATGAATCGTGGGCAACGGCATTTCGTGTCGAAATGGTTGATGGCTCCCAACCAATTTGATTTAGTATATCGATACGACGTTTATAGTGCCGCCACGGTACCAAATCAAATTTACTGCTGCCACTATCAAAACTGTGCGGACTAAACCGATCCGAATATTTTAGTATCCATTCGTTATTATGTAAACTGGGCAGACGGACGGCTGGATTTCGGGTACTCAAATAATTACGTGCGCCGTTCCGTCTCGACAGTTTACTTGGTTCCTTATCATTCACTTCACTATCACTCGTGTAATCCGTACTGTTATCGATCCAGTAGAATTTTGATCGCGATTTTTCTTTAGCACCCGCCTTTTTGTAGGATGCAACTGGTAGCGTATTCCCGGGTGGATTTGTTGGGGTGCTCGTTTCAATTTTAAAACAACTCGCGAACGATAAACCCAGAAATTTTAAACAATTCACCATTTTCTATAATTTCGGTCATGATTGCGTGGGAAGACCACGGGACACAGACACTTTGATATACACACACTTCAGGCACTACACAACCGAGTAATACACACTTCTAGCCACGATAAACAATTAAAGCGAAATGAATTGGCGGAAAATAAATTATAAGTACTTGTTGGTATACTAAGACATAAAAATTATAAAATTAAGATTTTAATCGATTTCTTGTAGTAAAATATTTCCGAGAGTCAGTGCAATGCACAACCGCGAGTGAAATTTTTTGATTAGGAACTGAATTGATCGAGGTAAATACTAACTCAGAATAATCAAATGACCATAAAAATGTTGTCATAAAAGAACTAAACAACAACGAGGTACGTATAGCGGCTCAAAAATACGTCAAGTAATGCGTATGTGATCGCACGGTCACTGCACACGAGAAGTTTTATTTATTTTTATGTTCATTTAGTATTTGACTCACATCCTCACAAAATAATGTATGAGTGGTATAATAGGAGGTATCGCATTTTAATGTGTTTTCAGTTGATTATGTTTTATTAAATGTACAGTGGTTGAAACAAGTGTTTTATCACAAAATTTATGGATTGGCTTAGGTTTAAAAATGAAATCACATCGAAAATTGATTTTTATTTCACGAGCACTGTTTATTACGACTATGCCCGAAATAAAACGATAGCCTAATTAAACCCCTAAATGTTAGCTTTTCAATCAGTTTTTCATAAAATTCATTACATGAAATAGGAAAAACAGGCGGTCAAAAACAGATAATCCTTGAAATGGGTAAGCAAAACTGACTATTTACCAAAACACTTTACCTATCTCAAGAAATTTTACGTCAAGGCAAAAAAAAATCATTAAATCCGTCAGCCGCTGTTTTAAATGTCAGCAACAATTAAAGCATTTGGCGATTATTTTGGAAGAAACAACAGACAGTATATCTGTCGGCAAACAGACTCTCTCACCAACCATAATAATAAGGCGGGTTCGATTTACCGACCCAAACGATCAAAATCATCGCGAACAAAAGTGAACCTTTCACTGTAACGTAATTGAACGTTTAAATTGTATAACTATTTACATTACAAAATGTAATAAATATAAAAGATGTAAAAAGGAAACGTCATCTTCTTTAGGATACTACGTTTCCATATTTTTTACTTTATTTACAATTCTTTATCATATTTTGCAATTATTTACGTTAAAATGTGACACCGACATGGAGGACCACGGAGTTTAATTTAATAAAGCCGAGAACACAAGGGAGGTTAGAGATTGAGACTCCTATAAGGAGGACCTAAGAAATTACAAAAAAGAGTTGAGGAAGGCACAAAGAGGGTCTTAGAGACTCTTGTGTTGTAGAGTGCAAGAGGTTTCTGAGACTTCTCGCCTACGAAAAATTCTATCTACTAACGCAGCAAGTCACAGTTATTTAATTAGGCCGGACGGGTTATAGATAGCTACAAGTGCGAAATCATTGGAGCATCTCATGGAGACCCATTTTACGGGAAGCTTTGATGACACGATGGAGCCTGGAGCTTATCGAGGATCACCGTCAATAGATATGGAGGGCATTATGGACAGGGAATGAATCCTGTGGGCGCTGAGTTTTAAGCCTTATAAATCGGCGGGCCCGGATCGGATTATACAAGCAGAGATCCAAAGGAGCTTCTGGGAATGTCTGAAACTAGTCTATATTCCTAAGAAGTGGAAGGAGGTCAGAGTAGTCTTTATTCCCGAAATCGGGAAAGAGCTCACATGCTTGTCAAAAAGACCTGAGGCCTTTAACTTTATCATCCTTCCTGTTGAAAACCTTAGAAAGAAAGGCTGGTAGATGTAGTTATTCGAACAAAAATTGAGCCAATAAATTGGGCAATGTCGCAGCATGCGTACTGTAATGGAAAGTCGGTGGACACAGCTTTGTACGCACGATTGAGAAGTCATTTTAGTAAGCAGGATTATTACCTCAGAACAGGGGGAGTCCACCATTAGAAGACGGAAGAGAAAGGGGACAGAGGTGGTAGCGTATGCAGATATAAATATCTGGATACGATTAGGAATGTTATGCAGAATGCACTCATGACCGTTACGAAATGGGTCAGCAAATGTGGATTAGAAGTCAACCCTTCCAAGACGGAGCTGGTACTATTTAATAAGAAATATAAAATTCCGGTAGCTAGCCCCCCTATCATGAACGGCATTAGACTGGCTTTTACTGCCAGAGCGAGGTTTTAAGACGTAATCTTGGACAGTAAGCTCAGCTGGAAGTCTAACATTATGGAAAGGGTGAATAAGGCTAATATAGCCATTTACTCGTATAGGAACGTCATAGATAAGAGATGGGGTTTGAAACCAGAGCCGATACACTGGGTCTATACCGCAGTGGTAAGACCTATGCTGATATACGGGGTGGGCGTGTGGTGGCTAGCTCTGGATATGGTAAGATATATGGGGATGAAGAAGAAGGTGCAAAGAACGGCCTACATGTTTATAAGCGGGGTGCTTAGGACAACACTTACACGCGCTTTAGAGGTTATATTCCAAATTATTCTAATCGAATTTTTTGGTAAACAGATGGCAGCCAATGTGGCTACGAGACTCTCGGCTGTCTCTCAGTGGAAGTGTCTTCATGAGGGGCACTCGACGATAGTTAGATCGCTAAGGGAAAAACTGGCGAATCTAGATTATATTAAACCAACGTTGTGCTTCGATAAAGGTCTTCGGACCATCTGTCCTTTGTGAAAATCCTGGAGGAACGGATCAATGCCGGAAAACGAGGCAGTGCAATTTTTCACGGACGGCTCTAAGCTAGACGGCAAGGTGGGATCCGGAGTCTTCTGTCAGAAGTCTACCCTGGACGTTGAAGTGATGGCGATCGGAGAAGTCCTGACATGGTTGAAGCATAACGTGGTATCCATGAGAGATATCACAATTATGTGGACAGTCAGGCGGCGGTCAGGTCACTAGAGGAGTTTTGTATGAAGTCACGGGAGGCGCTGGATTGCCGATCATCTCTTAATGAGATGAGCGAGTATTTCAGAATCCAGATATGCTGGGTCCCTGGTCTCTCGAACGTCACAAGAAACTGCAGAGCAAACGAACTAGCTAGGTACGGTACGACTCTCCAGATGCAGCCGGAAAGGGCAGGTCTGGAGAGACCTATAGCAGCGCTCAAATTGGCGCTCAGTAAAAAGGTAATCGCCTCGACAAATGAGAGGTGGACCAACACTCTCACATGCAGGGTAGCAAAACAGGTTGCTCGTGTCCGGCACTAGTAGACAGAAGGCATAAGTACTTAGGTGTGTACGGTATGGACAGCCTTTTGGAACTCGCGGACTGTGGAGTGCGAGATATTTTACGCTACATCAGTAGCTCTTGATGGTTTCAACGGGAGTAAAGGGGAGATAGGATCCTGTGGTATCACAAGGGGCCACTATTGGCCTAAGTGTGCGATAGCAGCCACTCTAACCTAACCTAACCTAACCTAGTGTTAATTAGGAAAGCGTTTATAATGGAACTAGTCTGATGACGGTAAATAGTGCTTTGCTCAATTTTTTCTGCTTAACGATCCACTTTTGACTGCGCCTTTAATCGTAATCGAGTGCGAGATATTTTACGCTACATCAGTAGCTCTTGATGGTTTCAACGGGAGTAAAGGGGAGATAGGATCCTGTGGTATCACAAGGGGCCACTATTGGCCTAAGTGTGCGATAGCAGCCACTCTAACCTAACCTAGTGTTAATTAGGAAAGCGTTTATAATGGAACTAGTCTGATGACGGTAAATAGTGCTTTGCTCAATTTTTTCTGCTTAACGATCCACTTTTGACTGCGCCTTTAATCGTAGGATAAATTTTATGTTGAAAAATTGCGAGTGTTACTAAATTATTAAGTTTAAAATACTTCATTTAATCATAAGGGAACACTCTTGACGATTGTTGCACGATGTGCACCGCTACTTGGGCCAACGAATAGTTCTTGACTTCTATGGGCTGTATCTCAACTTCAAAAACATAGAAAAATTCTAAAAAAACATCGTACGTGCTCCTTAAACAATCACCTGTCAAACGATGTGCACCGCTAGTTGGGCCAACGAATAGTTCTTGGTTTCTATGGACTCTATCTCGATGTGCATCGCTAGTTAGGCCTACAAATAGTTGCTGACTTCTATGGATTAAATCTCAACTCCTAGCCATAGAAAAATTCTAAACAAATCGTGCGTGTTCCTTAAGCATTCAGCTATCAAACGATGTGCACCGTTCGTTGGGCCAACGAACATTTTCTTACTGCTATGAACTATATATCTCAACTTCAATACATAGAAAAATTCTAAAAAACATCTTACATGCTCTTTAAACATTCACCCATCAAACGATATGCACCGCACAAAAAATCCCTACTGATCGTTTTTTTACTCTCAACCCCGAAAATTTCGATTGTCATGACAGTTTTTAACTATCATGATAGCAAGAATTTTCGGGGCTGAGAGTAAGAATGTGGTGATTTTTTGGGCTGAGTGTACAAAATGGCTTGACAGCAATAATTTTATTTCCATCGCATTCGGCTGAAACTGAATTTAGCCTATCTTCATCCGTATTATATCTACTCTGCCCCGAAAATTTCAACTGTCATGACAGTTTTTAACTATCGTGATAGCAAGAATTTTCGGGGCGGAGAGTAAAAATGTGGACAACTTTTGGGATAAGAGTAAAAAATGTCATGATAGCAATAATTAGTATTGCCATTGCATTTTTCGGGGATGGAATTTGGGCTGTCTACTGTATGAGTTGTTCTTTATCCGTTGTTAAATATTTATTATCAGCTTTTTTCGGTTCCGTTATGTTTTGTTTTGATCGCTGCTGTTATTGTCGGTTTTTATTTCTACCTCTACTTCCATGTGGTTGTTTTCGTTTGTTGTTTTTTATTGTTTATTTTGTTATTAATTTTGCTAATTTTAATATTCTCTAGTTTTCTTTTGCCAGTGAGCACTTCTAAATCCGAAAGTCCACAAAAAATCGGATTCTTCATCACTGCAAGGTGTTATTTTAGGAATTTTCAAGAGTGGTGGATCTTTTTTGCATTTGCAGATCCGTCGTCTATTTTCGCACTATTTATCACTGTTTATTTATCACTGTAATCACTATTATATTTGGGTTTATTGTTTACTAATTAGAATTTATATTTTTTATTATAACTATTTTTATTTTAACTGCACAACTGTCCAATGGATTTAATGTTCTTTGAAGGTCAGTTAATACCCCCTTTTCATGCACGCACACACCGCCCATTCAAATAATTACAGTATACCACCTGCACATTGCAAGCTCCATGTCAATCTGTACACTGACATTGACGGTGGTTCGACGCTGAATTCTGCACTCCAACAGAGGGTCTTAGATGTGTTTACCGATCGTAATCGATGAAGAAAATTCGCTTTGCATCCAGCCTTTAGTGGGATTCGAACCCATGTACCTCCCGGTCCAACCACTGCACCAGTTGTCCGGTCAACAATTACTCTGTTTTTAGGTGTTGCTTTTACAATAGTTGAAACAAGTCTTCAATTTATTATTTATTTCGTTAATTTTTAATTTTAGATTTGAGAGTAGTGTTTTATCTATCATATGTGGGTTTGATAGAACATAATATGTTAAATAAAAACTTATTCTGTTTAACACAGCAAAACTGCTATATTACTGCTAATATTACTACTAATATTATTGCAAATGCAAAATATTTGGCAGATACTAAGGATGCAGTGAATTTTCGTTTAGAATTGTTGGCCCAACTTTTATTGCATAAGGAACCACAACAATTTTTATTAAAATTTTTAATTTTTTTAAATTGTAACATTTGCCAGTTGGTATTTTAATATTTTCTATCGCGATAGTTTCATTTTTTCACGACACTTGCATTAGTGTTGCCAGCTTTTACATCCACAATTTTTTGGGCTAGAATCTTGAGCCAACATCATATGTAAGCAATATCGGTTTTGTTTAAGTCAGCTCTGAATTACATTCGTCCGAGAAATCGCCAATTGATTATCAACCGACGCTTGTTCTTCCTGGTATTTACTGGCCCTTTTTCACTGGAGTACTACTGCTTCAAACATTCAGTGGGAACTACACGGTGTAGTGCTGCTGAACCGGTGTAATGCTGCTGGACTGATTAGACCCATAAAAGTGTCCTTAGGCAGATACATGATATCGTAATGGGTCTGACATGATATTCCATAAGATTATGCACATTCCAAGTCATTCCCAATATTTTTCAGGCGATTATGATCAACTTCAGTGGTATTGCCGAACTGCTTAGACCCAAATTAGTATCGTTACTTAGTTACATGATGGATAAATGGAAGATTTTAATATTTAAAATTACTTTGGATCGCTCATTCAAAAATTACAATTTTTAATCTCATGGAACACAATTTTTAATCTCATAGAAAAATATTTAACTGTCTTAGATTAATTTTGAACTAGTTGCGAAATTTGAATGTTGTTGATTCTATATCTGATTCAACGATCGTCTATCGTAAGTTGTTGGAGTGGAATTAATCCATTTTCATTTTATCTCTGCATCAAATAATCTAACTGCTTTACAGGTCATTTAAGCGCTTCGCATGGATTGTACAAGCGATCGAAAATGATCGATAATACCTAGCAAGTAATTTGAATCAAGTTCCATAGCACCAATTCTTTGTTGACATTACCAAGTTAAAATTCGTAAACTGCATTCCACAATATTGTCCGTAGAGAGATCATATCGCTTACGGATATCAATTTGAAGATCAAATGAGAGATGTATGAAAAGACCAAAGTGCTGAATAAAATTATTACAAAAATTTCAAGAGTTTCAAGAGGTCGATTTTTTAGTAAAATGTTCAAATAAAAATTAAAAATCACTTTAACGATTTGCATGTGATCGTGAGTTAAACAAAAATTTCGATCAGTTTTATGGACCTAACTGCCAATTCAAATCCACTAAACAGCAAAATAACAACAAATATTAAAAAATTTGCATTCAGTTTTGCAAAATTAGACCAAGTTTAAAAAATAGTATTGATTAAGATTACTACCACAATTATGATAATTAAGAAATCGCATTGCAAATATTTAAACCAAAATTATGTCATCGGATGAGTTATACCGATTCGCAAGTCATATAATATTCGCATGACTTACCACAGTAACTTTGAATAATTAGATATAAAATACCACATACAGCCAAGGCAAAATGATTTATGCATTAAAACGACTGCACGACTTCCGTTAAGAAACCAAAAATATAATCACTGTGCATCTTCACACAAAATAACTACGTAACATACACTTAATTCATCCACTGTACATCATAATAATATATCACCGTGCAAAAGTAAAAGAATTCTCGAACCCGCGCGACAATAAAAACTAATTTGCAATGGTAATATCATTTTATAGTTTTTGGGATAACAAATCAAAAATCACCTGCATGAAAAATCGTGCAACCACCCTTTGAATCGGTCTCGTCATGAAATACATAGGCGGACACCATCATACACAGACAGTCTTGAAAATACAACAATATAAAAAATCGATTACTTCGAATTGTTAAAGTGTTTTCCGGATATCCGAATTCATTTTATTGTGTCTGTCATTTAGTCAACAAGACACACAGTCAACCAAATAGCTTTACAAACCGAACACCAAAGTAAATCAAACCATTAACAAGAACATAACATTTTTCTCTTGTGATTGTGTTTCACGGTTCAAAGACATTTAACAATTTTTTTATGTTAATTATGTTTTTTGTGTGACTTAAAATTTATGTTGGTTGGTTAAAATTATAATAAATGTGGGATGTATACGGTTTTTGTGTTGTTTAGAATCGAAAGTTTGTGTATCTAAAATGTATTATGCACGGTGCGCTGTTGACAATGAAAATGATGTGAGAATTTTATTTGTATAAAGCAATATCATCTCGGTTTCGAACTCACGGAAGTATTAATTGCTGATAAAAATCTGCACGTAGATGTACGAGATTGGCAAAAAAAACCGTTGGTAAATGACCTAATTGGGAGTCACGCGGAACGAATAATTGACAGCACAAATATTTCATATTGGCGTGTATCGTGAAGACAACATTTCGGTGCTAGTGTATATATTCAGGGGTAATTTTATTTATTTTCATTCACACCTGCTGATTGGCGTTTTCGGATTTGTGATTTGTGAAAATGTTTATATTGTTTCAATATGTCGTGAAAAAGATCAGAGCTTTTCAATTAGATTGAATCCATTGTGAAATGCAAAATTTTGTATGATTAGCAATCTTTTTCGGTATAATGGCCGAAGACCACATTCCTTTCCACTTCAGCAACACCAATATTGCCGACATCCACGCCGACAATCACATCACCGACACACCCACATCGTCGATACCCATAAAAGCCAACGACATATACAACTAGATCGGCGAAAGGCCACTTCGCCGACACCCATATGAATGCAAGGCTGCTGCGTAGCATTTTTACTGCTGCTTCACAGTTGCTACTTTGAGTTTAATAACTTAACCTGTTGATGAGTAATTGCGTAAGCTGGAATTCGCGGAAAGAAAACGTTGTCACCGCGATTGCATTCGGAAATTATTTCAGCAGTGATGTAATTTTGCTGAAGACTCTTCATCATCAATCGAGTTCCATTGCACAATTCCTTTCTCGGATCCAGATTACGCAAGACATACCAGATGGTGGCAGATTGTCCAAGACTGTTGATTGGTTGGAGCAACAATGACTCACTTGGATAGCCCATCGTGAGTCAATAGACTAATCACCCTGCCGAAAACTCATTCGATGTAATTTTCCGCCACTCATCTTAGCCGATGCTCATCTTAGCCGATTTGAAGAAACCACTCTTTATTACACCTGGCTTTACTGCGCATGTTTATCGCCAGTGTTAACTCAGAGTTACTTCTCATAAAACTGCTCCACTTCCGCTGCGTGAAACAGGAACAGTTTGTCAAAAAATACCACTAACAACGAGTACCTTTCCACAGAGGAATATGTCGCTGTTCATGACCTCACACAAACGTGGCTCAATGCACCGCAATCCGTCTTTGGTAGGCATTGTGATTTCATGATGAGTCATGCCTTTCGGATATATTCTGATCGATAAACGCGTCAATACACACTGATGTATCAAAAATTGACACAGACAGTTTAAATTCACTGTGAACAATTCGGCCACCATTTAACAACGTTCCAGCAATTCCTGTCATGGTAAACGGAACGGGGTCATCTACTGCCATGACGATTTTTCCATTTGCTTCGATTTGCTTGTCGTTTAGCATCGCAATTCTCTCCCTCGTCGCGTTCTTGTGCTTCATTGCAAAGCTAAATTTGTGCCACATCTCTGGTTGGGTTTGTAAAACCAAACAAAGAGCACGAAAGTGAATGATGTTTAAGCACCGCTTCTATGTCGTGAAGTGTCAAATTTTTGCATCGTCTTCTGCGTGACATCATCTTCTGCGTTGATATAGAAAGTCATTTCGAGCAAGTACTCCACAGATTTCGTGGACTGTATGAATTACAGAAATACCAGATGTAAGCGAATGTGTTTCGGTATTGTTTTGGTATCTGAAAAATAACAGATTCTATCGGCTTTCCCATTCTTCATCTAAGTCAAGAAGTCCTGATGCTTTAAATGTATCGTATACCACAGCATTGAATTTTCGTAGGGCTCCAAAGCTGTGTCTTCCTTATAGCTTTAATATATATGAAGGAATGTGGAATCACAGTGTAGAGATACCGCCTAGTGTAATCATTGTTTGTGTTGAGTTCGAACCATGATTCAAGCATGGTCCGCCCAACGGGTGCTGCCAGTAAAGACTCTTCTGTACTGACATAGCGCGTATTCATGAAGTTTGTAATCTCAAAAAACGTATACTTGTAAACGAGCTTTATAGCTTTCAATGATGTGCTGTAAAATACGGACGGTAACGAACAACATTTCATTACAGCTTTCGATAACAGAGAGGCTGTTCATAGTGTATTTTCCCAAGTGATCGTGTGTACCAGCTTGCGCAGGACATGAGCATAGGAAGTGAACAAAAGCTTAATTCTCCTCCTCCTCGTCCTTGCAGCTTCCAGACGCAGCCTTCTCACATGACCTCCGAAAAGGCAGGGTCCGTTAAGTACCCTAACAATTCTACCTAAATCACGCTTCTTTAATGTAATTAAAATCTTGGAGCGCATCAAGTTCGGCTCTCAGGCCATACTTACTTCGCTACCCTACCAGACGGACTGGCGAGCCACCTAGCATTTATCAAAGCAACTGAATTCCCTTGGATTGCGGCTTTTAGCACAGATATAGGCCTTTCTACACATAATCTCCCTGGTTCTAGTTGGAGAGTCGTACCGTACCTTGCTAATTTGTCTTCCCTGCAATTTCCCTTAATATCAGAATGGCCAGGAACCCAGACCAACTGGATATTGAATAGTTCACTCGTCTCATTATGATCCAATGAAAGAACCGTCGCCCGACTGTCCACATAAATAGTGATATCAGTCAACAATATTATATTATGCCTCAACCAGTTCATGACCTCTTTAATCTCTATAACTTCAGCCTGGTACATGCTGCAGTAATAAGGGAGACGAATGCTTAGACTCACATTTAATTTCCTACATGGCACACCAAATCCCACTCTACCATCGAGCTTGGAGCCGCAGTGAAGAATTTAACTGTTGCGGTCTCCACGATGAAACCGCTCTGACAATCATCCTCTCTAGAGGGGAGAATCACCTTTACACGTTTTACGATTGCAAAAGAACGAAAATGGTGTTATTTAATCCAAATTCACCAGGTCATGCCTCACAGAATTGACTATAGTTGAGTGCCGTGTTAGCAGGTAATTCCACCCCGAAACCGCTGATGCGGAAGAAGGTACAGCATGACCTCTAAAGCACTAGTGCGTGTCGTTTTCTGCGCCCCACTAATGAGCAAACAGCATCTTCCCCATCATGTTCCTTTATGATAATTTCTCCAAAGCTGGCCACCATACACTCACACCATACAGCAGTACGAGCCTTACTACTGCGGTGTAAAACCAGTGCATCAGTTCCAGTTTCAGACCCCATTTCCTTCTGGTGGCATTTTTGCAAGAGTAGAGTGCCACAGTGGCCTTCTTCACTCATTCTATCGTATTTGGTTTCCAACTGAGCTTACTGTCTAGAAGAATCCTTAGGAATCTCACCTTATCACTAACGGCCAGCATATGGTACCATTCAAACTTGGTGGAACCACTTCCGGAATCTTAAATCTCTTAAAACGGACTAACTCTGTTTTAGATAAGATGATCCCCAATCCACATCTCCTGGTCCAACCCGCAGTGATTGATATCGCATTCTGCATCACATCCCTGATTGTACCCAAGTGCTTTCCAGAGACAATTATCGCTACGTCATCGACGTAAGCAACCACACCTATTCCTTCCCCCTCCAGTTCCATAGTAGTCCGATGATTAATACATTCCAGAGAAAGAGAGAGAGGGCATCCCTCTGAAGTGTTCACCGAACAACCTGTCTTCTGACGGAAACTTCCCCCGTCCCCGCTATGACCCTTCTGCTTCCTAGCAAGTGATTAATTAGCCTGATTACTGGGTATTCAATCTCAAGTGGCAACAATCCTTCCCTAAATGCCTCCACCTTCACGTTGTTAAAAGCACCCCCGATGTCGAGGAAGGTCCGTGTCTGCATGAAGCGCCACCAAAATGTGTGGGAAGCCACACTGACGCACAATCCAGTAGTACAAGACTTTGGAAATCGAAGTGAAATCATCCATCAAAGCCTTTAATTTGATTATTAAAACTCGCGCTAGCAAGTCTGGTCGATCAAATGCCAGATGCAACATTCTCAAGACGCCCAGAAGTCTTGTTGCTCGAAACAAACGAAAAGTTTGAATAGTTCGATGGTGTTGTCTGCAGCTGCGGTCGATTTATTCTAAGATTCGATTCGTCGTTCTTCTCTTCGCCTGAGTACTGCCCGTCACCTAGAAGCAGCCCTACGATTTTACTTCCGGCAAATACAAAAAAGATACAGCGCTATTGTATGACCGAATATGAACACGGAAGTTGATGTTGTCTGGGTTGGTTGTATCAGATAAGAGCGTGGCCGTTCGGCGATGAAGTTCATAGAAGCGAAAAACTGACAGAGAACGTCGAAAGGTCCACAGTCGTGAGTATCCACACATTCGTCAATTATTGAGTTAATTGCTGACGAAAACTAATGGCGACTCGTCTTGTGTTTCCTCTGTTGTCTCTCACTCACGCCGTAAATTGCCCCAGTTGGGTTCCGAACGAGTACGAGAATTACCCTTCTCTCCTATAGAGAATTCTTTTAGGATCCGGGGAAGGGAATGAGATACATCCAACCTTTCAGAAATAGTTTAGGATGTTGGCGAACATACCAAGCATGTTCTACACCTGATATAGTTGCTGGTTCAGAATAAAAAGTAAAACTCATTTTCAAAAGATCTTTTGTTACTGATAGATCTCCACCGAGAGAATGCGGATATAAAGGTGTTCCAGAAAGGTCCTTAAATTTAAACAGATCTCGCTTTCCGAAACACCTGCATGGAGTGATCGAGTAATTTGAGTGTACTGGACAAGGTAGATGCTATAACGCAAAACGAAACATGATTCTTGGTTGAGATTGCGGTTGGCTGTATATAAATTACACCACTTAAAGCAGAAGCATATGGAAGATAGTAGCGAACGGCGATCAGGAAAACAGACAAAAGACGATCAAAAACCAGGCAGATTGTAACAAGGTTACAAAGGATATCGCCACCCAAACAGATTATGATTGGATTAGGAAATCGGAGGAAAAGTGATATCCCCATAATCAGAGATTATAAAAGAAATTAAAAAAGAAATAATCCATCCCAGATGGTTATTAACACACGGGCTGAAAGACTAAGAAATGAGTTACCCTGGATGCTGAAAACGGAAGAGACAACTACAAATAAGACTCAAAGTGGGAAGTGGAAAAATACAAGAAAAGAGCCAGTTATGTTAAGGTGGACAAACGGGCATACGCCGATATACGTAAAACGGTGAAATCAGCCCATGGACATGTGGAGCTAATCGCCCTCATCCAAGTGAAGGCTTGTAACAAAAACGAAAAAAGTTTGAGGGAATCGATTCCCTGAAAGATAGCTGGGTTAACGACAGCACATCAGAAATAAATTACAATGATGCAGATGCGGAACCTCGAGAAATTAACGATCGATGTGAAATACGATGTGAAGGTGCCATATGGGAAGATAACATCTATGAGATATCGGTGCTAGAAAAGAAGGCTTATAGCAAGGAACTGCAAAGAATTGGACCTCAGTAATCTTTAATTCAGTTGCGTGCAGGAGGTTCCTAAGAGACAGGACTGTAATGAGATACAGAGTATTCATCAGAAGACATCAAAAACACTGAAAAAGAGAGAGAAATCGCCTACAAATACAACAGTGTTAAAGACAAGATAGGCAGGTTGCAGCTCTAATAAGAGGCAGGTAGAAATGGTCCTGATAAGCGAATTAATCGGCCGAAGACGCCATGATGCTATAAAGAACATTGCTACAGCTAAATACGACGCAGAAAAGAAGTTTCGTGGATGGAGTTACAACACGTCATGAACTGCTTCTTCTCTTCCAATAAACCGATGCAGAAGTTCGCCATAAGACTGGCTGAAATTAGTTTGGTGAATCGGTAACAAGCATGTGATCCTCGCAGGCAATTTTAATTCAAAGCCCTAGGAAGGAGTTGAGACATATCAGACAACAGTGGACAGTTCCTTTCAAATTGGGATGACCTCACCAGTCCCAACATACCTTCGAAACGGGGGCCTATGTGGCTACGTTTTCGATGGAACTTTCTATTCTGAGAAAATTGTGAGTCGGATTCGAAAACGGAAAGTTCTATATCAGAAAAGTACACCAAGTATACTGTACGACCAAGTACAGACAAGAAAAAGCGGCTTTCCTCGATTGGTACGCAGCTCTTTTCTGGACTTTAATGTTTCAACTATTATTTATTTAGGATTATAGTAAAGAAGAGCATTACAGTAGAGAACACCATACTACACAGTTCACTGATAGTGTGAAGCAAGTAACATCAAGAAACCCCATTCCAAAGATGATGGCCGAAGAGCAGACAAGGAGTAGCATTTGTCAGATGAACAAGATTGATATTAACCCAGAAAAGGAGCGAACAGATGAGTGAACTGAACAGAACAGGTAGACAATCGAGCGGCTGTACTAATGCAAATTTTGCACTTCCAGTTTCTGTGAGAAGAAAAGGCAGGGTTTCGTAGTCGGTAAGAGTCCATCACAATAAGGGTTTCACTCTCCTTCCAAAACAAAATTTTATTCTTTGAATAAAATAAAACTGCTACCACATATGGATTTACCATTTTCCAAAAGCATGAAACCCAGCTACTCATAACAAACCGGTTCATTGAAAATTTTAGGCCAGGTTTGTATTCAACATTTTATTTTACAGGCTAAATCCAAAAACTAAAATTTTCATATTTTTTTTTAGTAAGGGCAGATGACTACCACATCCAGAATGACCATTTTACATTTCATAAAGCCTCAACTACTCAAAACAACCAGGTTCGTTGACAAATCTAGACTAGACGAGGATTTAGTAGGTAACATTTTTGTTGTCGAACAAATCTAAATTTGAAATCTTCATGAACTTTAATCGAAGTAAGGCAGATGGCTACCATACCTGGGATGGCCATTTTCCAATCAATAAGACATTAGCTATTCAAAATATTTAATGGTTTGTTAAAAAATCTAGACCCCCATATGAGGGTCATTATGTAACCTTTACGGTTGACAAATAGAATTATCTTATGTCTTATGTCTTATGTCTTATGTCTTATGTCTTATGTCTTATGTCTTATGTCTTATGTCTTATGTCTTATGTCTTATGTCTTATGTCTTATGTCTTATGTCTTATGTCTTATGTCTTATGTCTTATGTCTTATGTCTTATGTCTTATGTCTTATGTCTTATGTCTTATGTCTTATGCTCAACCCAATTTTTATTCCAATCTTCCTATGAAGCTTGAAAAACACTGATAATAATTTACATATCAAAATGCAAATCAAGCATTAAGTGCACGCGTCAAAAAGTTCAATAATCGCCAACATAATGATTTTCTAAGAATTGAATATGAATTGAATATGTTATGTCTTATGTCTTATGTCTTATGTCTTATGTCTTATGTCTTATGTCTTATGTCTTATGTCTTATGTCTTATGTCTTATGTCTTATGTCTTATGTCTTATGTCTTATGTCTTATGTCTTATGTCTTATGTCTTATGTCTTATGTTTTATGTCTTATGTCTTATGTCTTATGTCTTATGTCTTATGTCTTATGTCTTATGTCTTATGTCTTAAGATTACTTTGGTTTTCGAATTTTTGATGCTTTCGGTTTCGTTCGAATTCCTTACTCTAATACTGCTAATAATAAATTGTGGAGATATTTGAGCAATAAATTAAAAAAGTGAAAATTAACGAATCATTCTAGTTTTAATGACGGTTTTATTCAATTAAAAGATGCAGAGTCTATGGCGCTGGCATTAGGTCAATTAAATTACAGAGTTGCTCAACCCAATTTTTATTCCAATCTTCCTATGAAGCTTGAAAAACACTGATAATAATTTACATATCAAAATGCAAATCAAGCATTAAGTGCACGCGTCAAAAAGTTCAATAATCGCCAACATAAAACAACATAACGATTTTCTAAGAATTGAATATGAATTGAATATGTTATGTCTTATGTCTTATGTCTTATGTCTTATGTCTTATGTCTTATGTCTTATGTCTTATGTCTTATGTCTTATGTCTTATGTCTTATGTCTTATGTCTTATGTCTTATGTCTTATGTCTTATGTCTTATGTCTTATGTCTTATGTCTTATGTCTTATGTCTTATGTCTTATGTCTTATGTCTTATGTCTTATGTCTTATGTCTTATGTCTTATGTCTTATGTCTTATGTCTTATGTCTTATGTCTTATGTCTTATGTCTTAAGATTACTTTGGTTTTCGAATTTTTGATGCTTTCGGTTTCGTTCGAATTCCTTACTCTAATACTGCTAATAATAACTCCCTTTTTAAATTTGTCAGAAAACGGAAGCCATCACGCTACGCAAGCCGGAATCAATATGTTACGCATTTAAATTGTGGAGATATTTGAGCAATAAATTAAAAAAGTGAAAATTAACGAATCATTCTAGTTTTAATGACGGTTTTATTCAATTAAAAGATGCAGAGTCTATGGCGCTGGCATTAGGTCAATAAAATTACAGAGTTGCTCAACCCAATTTTTATTCCAATCTTCCTATGAAGCTTGAAAAACACTGATAATAATTTACATATCAAAATGCAAATCAAGCATTAAGTGCACGCGTCAAAAAGTTCAATAATCGCCAACATAAAACAACATAACGATTTTCTAAGAATTGAATATGAATTGAATATGTTATGTCTTATGTCTTATGTCTTATGTCTTATGTCTTATGTCTTATGTCTTATGTCTTATGTCTTATGTCTTATGTCTTATGTCTTATGTCTTATGTCTTATGTCTTATGTCTTATGTCTTATGTCTTAAGTCTTTTGTCTTATGTCTTATGTCTTATGTCTTATGTCTTATGTCTTATGTCTTATGTCTTATGTCTTATGTCTTATGTCTTATGTCTTATGTCTTATGTCTTATGTCTTATGTCTTATGTCTTATGTCTTATGTCTTATGTCTTATGTCTTATGTCTTATGTCTTATGTCTTATGTCTTATGTCTTATGTCTTATGTCTTATGTCTTATGTCTTATGTCTTATGTCTTATGTCTTATGTCTTATGTCTTATGTCTTATGTCTTATGTCTTAAGATTACTTTGGTTTTCGAATTTTTGATGCTTTCGGTTTCGTTCGAATTCCTTACTCTAATACTGCTAATAATAAATTGTGGAGATATTTGAGCAATAAATTAAAAAAGTGAAAATTAACGAATCATTCTAGTTTTAATGACGGTTTTATTCAATTAAAAGATGCATAGTCTATGGCGCTGGCATTAGGTCAATAAAATTACAGAGTTGCTCAACCCAATTTTTATTCCAATCTTCCTATGAAGCTTGAAAAACACTGATAATAATTTACATATCAAAATGCAAATCAAGCATTAAGTGCACGCGTCAAAAAGTTCAATAATCGCCAACATAAAACAACATAATGATTTTCTAAGAATTGAATATGAATTGAATATGTTATGTCTTATGTCTTATGTCTTATGTGTTATGTGTTATGTGTTATGTCTTATGTCTTATGTCTTATATGTTATGTGTTATGTCTTATGTCTTATGTCTTATGTCTTATGTCTTATGTCTTATGTCTTATGTTTTATGTCTTATGTCTTATGTCTTATGTCTTATGTCTTATGTCTTATGTCTTATGTCTTATGTCTTATGTCTTATGTCTTATGTCTTATGTCTTATGTCTTATGTCTTATGTTTTATGTCTTATGTCTTATGTCTTATGTCTTATGTCTTATGTCTTATGTCTTATGTCTTATGTCTTATGTCTTATGTCTTAAGATTACTTTGGTTTTCGAATTTTTGATGCTTTCGGTTTCGTTCGAATTCCTTACTCTAATACTGCTAATAATAAATTGTGGAGATATTTGAGCAATAAATTAAAAAAGTGAAAATTAACGAATCATTCTAGTTTTAATGACGGTTTTATTCAATTAAAAGATGCAGAGTCTATGGCGCTGGCATTAGGTCAATAAAATTACAGAGTTGCTCAACCCAATTTTTATTCCAATCTTCCTATGAAGCTTGAAAAACACTGATAATAATTTACATATCAAAATGCAAATCAAGCATTAAGTGCACGCGTCAAAAAGTTCAATAATCGCCAACATAAAACAACATTACGATTTTCTAAGAATTGAATATGAATTGAATATGTTATGTCTTATGTCTTATGTCTTATGTCTTATGTCTTATGTCTTATGTCTTATGTCTTATGTCTTATGTCTTATGTCTTATGTCTTATGTCTTATGTCTTATGTCTTATGTCTTATGTCTTATGTCTTATGTTTTATGTCTTATGTCTTATGTCTTATGTCTTATGTCTTATGTCTTATGTCTTATGTCTTATGTCTTATGTCTTAAGATTACTTTGGTTTTCGAATTTTTGATGCTTTCGGTTTCGTTCGAATTCCTTACTCTAATACTGCTAATAATAAATTGTGGAGATATTTGAGCAATAAATTAAAAAAGTGAAAATTAACGAATCATTCTAGTTTTAATGACGGTTTTATTCAATTAAAAGATGCAGAGTCTATGGCGCTGGCATTAGGTCAATTAAATTACAGAGTTGCTCAACCCAATTTTTATTCCAATCTTCCTATGAAGCTTGAAAAACACTGATAATAATTTACATATCAAAATGCAAATCAAGCATTAAGTGCACGCGTCAAAAAGTTCAATAATCGCCAACATAAAACAACATAACGATTTTCTAAGAATTGAATATGAATTGAATATGTTATGTCTTATGTCTTATGTCTTATGTCTTATGTCTTATGTCTTATGTCTTATGTCTTATGTCTTATGTCTTATGTCTTATGTCTTATGTCTTATGTCTTATGTCTTATGTCTTATGTCTTATGTCTTATGTCTTATGTCTTATGTCTTATGTCTTATGTCTTATGTCTTATGTCTTATGTCTTATGTCTTATGTCTTATGTCTTATGTCTTATGTCTTATGTCTTATGTCTTATGTCTTATGTCTTATGTCTTATGTCTTATGTCTTATGTCTTATGTCTTATGTCTTATGTCTTATGTCTTATGTCTTATGTCTTATGTCTTAAGATTACTTTGGTTTTCGAATTTTTGATGCTTTCGGTTTCGTTCGAATTCCTTACTCTAATACTGCTAATAATAACTCCCTTTTTAAATTTGTCAGAAAACGGAAGCCATCACGCTACGCAAGCCGGAATCAATATGTTACGCATTTAAATTGTGGAGATATTTGAGCAATAAATTAAAAAAGTGAAAATTAACGAATCATTCTAGTTTTAATGACGGTTTTATTCAATTAAAAGATGCAGAGTCTATGGCGCTGGCATTAGGTCAATAAAATTACAGAGTTGCTCAACCCAATTTTTATTCCAATCTTCCTATGAAGCTTGAAAAACACTGATAATAATTTACATATCAAAATGCAAATCAAGCATTAAGTGCACGCGTCAAAAGTTCAATAATCGCCAACATAAAACAACATAACGATTTTCTAAGAATTGAATATGAATTGAATATGTTATGTCTTATGTCTTATGTCTTATGTCTTATGTCTTATGTCTTATGTCTTATGTCTTATGTCTTATGTCTTATGTCTTATGTCTTATGTCTTATGTCTTAAGTCTTTTGTCTTATGTCTTATGTCTTATGTCTTATGTCTTATGTCTTATGTCTTATGTCTTATGTCTTATGTCTTATGTCTTATGTCTTATGTCTTATGTCTTATGTCTTATGTCTTATGTCTTATGTCTTATGTCTTATGTCTTATGTCTTATGTCTTTTGTCTTTTGTCTTATGTCTTATGTCTTATGTCTTATGTCTTATGTCTTATGTCTTATGTCTTATGTCTTATGTCTTATGTCTTATGTCTTATGTCTTATGTCTTATGTCTTATGTCTTATGTCTTATGTCTTATGTCTTATGTCTTATGTCTTATGTCTTATGTCTTATGTCTTATGTCTTATGTCTTATGTCTTAAGATTACTTTGGTTTTCGAATTGTTGATGCTTTCGGTTTCGTTCGAATTCCTTACTCTAATACTGCTAATAATAACTCCCTTTTTAAATTTGTCAGAAAAACGGAAGCCATCACGCTACGCAAGCCGGAATCAATATGTTACGCATTTAAATTGTGGAGATATTTGAGCAATAAATTAAAAAAGTGAAAATTAACGAATCATTCTAGTTTTAATGACGGTTTTATTCAATTAAAAGATGCAGAGTCTATGGCGCTGGCATTAGGTCAATAAAATTACAGAGTTGCTCAACCCAATTTTTATTCCAATTTTCCTATGAAGCTTGAAAAACACTGATAATAATTTACATATCAAAATGCAAATCAAGCATTAAGTGCACGCGTCAAAAAGTTCAATAATCGCCAACATAAAACAACATAACGATTTTCTAAGAATTGAATATGAATTGAATATGTTATGTCTTATGTCTTATGTCTTATGTCTTATGTCTTATGTCTTATGTCTTATGTCTTAAGTCTTTTGTCTTATGTCTTATGTCTTATGTCTTATGTCTTATGTCTTATGTCTTATGTCTTATGTCTTATGTCTTATGTCTTATGTCTTATGTCTTATGTCTTATGTCTTATGTCTTATGTCTTATGTCTTATGTCTTATGTCTTATGTCTTATGTCTTATGTCTTATGTCTTATGTCTTATGTCTTATGTCTTATGTCTTATGTCTTATGTCTTATGTCTTATGTCTTATGTCTTATGTCTTATGTCTTATGTCTTATGTCTTATGTCTTATGTCTTATGTCTTATGTCTTATGTCTTATGTCTTATGTCTTATGTCTTATGTCTTATGTCTTATGTCTTATGTCTTATGTCTTATGTCTTAAGATTACTTTGGTTTTCGAATTTTTGATGCTTTCGGTTTCGTTCGAATTCCTTACTCTAATACTGCTAATAATAACTCCCTTTTTAAATTTGTCAGAAAACGGAAGCCATCACGCTACGCAAGCCGGAATCAATATGTGACGCATTTAAATTGTGGAGATATTTGAGCAATAAATTAAAAAAGTGAAAATTAACGAATCATTCTAGTTTTAATGACGGTTTTATTCAATTAAAAGATGCAGAGTCTATGGCGCTGGCATTAGGTCAATAAAATTACAGAGTTGCTCAACCCAATTTTTATTCCAATCTTCCTATGAAGCTTGAAAAACACTGATAATAATTTACATATCAAAATGCAAATCAAGCATTAAGTGCACGCGTCAAAAAGTTCAATAATCGCCAACATAAAACAACATAATGATTTTCTAATCGCATTACAAAATCATAAATAAAGTGTGCGATTATCACATTTTGCGTCTCTTAATCGATAAAGAAATTTTTTATTATGTTTAAAGATCATTTATCTCGCGCGATTAAGATGTGTGTACCGTACATATTAAGAAACAGTGTATTCAGAGAAAGTGATCAATATTTTGATGATTACCATTATTATACACTTTATGTTATTATCATTCAATTTCTCTATGATTTATGTAAGTTGTTTAATTTTATAGCAGCTGATAAAATATCAGCAGAAAATTTCTTGCTAATTCACTAAAGAAAGTTCAGCTGAAGATGATAATATATATGGTAATTGCGATTCGCGATTTAATGACTTCAAATTCAACATTTTATGAACTTAAGCGTTCTTATTGCATACTTTAGAGTTTTATTGTGCTGCAGTTTGGTGCAAAATTGGAAGAAAGTTGCGATATTTATAGAATTAAGTTGATACAGCTAGAATGTGACGTCATGCAATTTTATTGAAAATTAAAAACGGTTTATGTAAATATTTGAAAAGAAACAAGCGATGAAAATGATTTCTAATGAGTTAAGGTTAAATTCGGTGTCATGGTTTAATCATTCTTTGATTGCTAAATGTTAAAGATGTTTCATAGATTTGCTGATTATTATGGTTGATAGGATTCTCATATGTACTCGTAATTGAAATTATGACAAAGGTTTGTTAAACTTACCATAGATGGATCAAATTATTTCGACAAATATTTTTATGATTTTCATAAAGCGCACTCACCTGAAAAAAACGAAAAAATTATTAGGTATAATCAACAATATTAATGTTCCAAGAATAGTTCCTAGTGAAAATTCCTCCTTGTCAATGCAATTTCAAAACGTCAGGAACTGGAGAGGATATACTGTTTTACAGTGAATATAAAATACATGGTACTAACTTCACTCTACTATTCATATAAACAAAAAAAAATTGAAATTCGCTCCTTAGCTTACAATTTCAATATCTATCTAAACGTGAATCTACCACTCAATATCAATTGAATATGAATTGAATATAAATTGAATATGAATTGAATGTGAATTGAATATGAATTGAATATGAATTGAATATGAATTGAATATGAATTGAATATGAATTGAATATGAATTGAATATGAATTGAATATGAATTGAATATGAATTGAAAATGAATTGAATATGAATTGAATATGAATTGAATATGAATTGAATATGAATTGAATATGAATTGAATATGAATTGAATATGAATTGAATATGAATTGAATATGAATTTAATAAGAATTGAATGTGAATTGAATTTGAATTGTATATGAATTGAATATGAATTGAATATAAATTGTATGAATATGAATTGAATATGAATTGAATATGAATTTAATAAGAATTGAATGTGAATTGAATGTGAATTGAATATGAATTGTATATGAATTGAATATGAATTGAATATGAATTGAATATGAATTGAATGTGAATTGAATAAGAGTTGAATGTGAATTTAATATAAATTGAATATGAATTGAATATGAATTGAATATGAATTGAATATGAATTGAATATGAATTGAATATGAATTGAATATGAATTGAATATGAATTGAATATGAATTGAATATGAATCGAATATGAATTCAATATGAATTGAATATGAATTGAAAATGAATTGAATATGAATTGAATATGAATTGAATTTGAATTGGATATGAATTGAATATGAATTGAATATGAATTGAATATGAAATGAATATGAATTGAATACGAATTGAATATAAATTGAATATGAATTGAATATGAATTGAATATAAATTGTATATGAATTGAATATGAATTGAATATGAATTGAATATGAACTGAATATGAATTGAATAAGAATTGAATATGAATTGAATACGAATTGAATATGAATTGAATATGAATTGAATATGAATTTAATAAGAATTGAATATGAATAGAATATGAATTGTATATGAATTGAATATGAAATGAATATGTATAGAATATGAATTGAATATGAATTGAATATGAATTGAAATTGAATTAAAAATGAATTGAATATGAACTGAAAATGAATAGAATATGGACTGAGTATGAATTAAAAATGAATTGAATATGGATTTAATATGAATTGAATATGAATATGAATACAATATGAATTGAATACGAATTGAATATGAATTGAATATGAATTGAATATGAATTGAATATGAATTGAATATGAATTGAATATGAATTGAATATGAATTGAATATGAATTGAATATGAATTGAATATGAATTGAATATGAATTGAATATGAATTGAATATGAATTGAATATGAATTGAATATGAATTGAATATGAATTGAATATGAATTGAATATGAATTGAATATGAATTGGATGTGAATTAAATATGTGGATCAGCATTGTATGTGAATTGAACATGAAATTGAATATGAATTGAATATGAATTGAATTATTCATATTAAAAATTCATATTCAATTCATATTCAATTCCTAATCAATTCATATTCAATTCATATTCAATTCATATCCAATTCATATTTTATTGATATTCAATTCATAATTCGTATTCAATTCACATTCAATTCATATTCAATTCATATTCAAGTCACATTCACTTCATATTCAATTCATATTCAATTCATATCCAATTTATATTCAGATCATATTCAATTCATATTCAATTCATATTCAATTCATATTCAACTCATATTCAATTCATATTCAATTCATATTCAATTCACACTCAATTCATATTCAATTCATATTCAATTCATATCCAATTTATATTCAGTTCATATTCAATTCATATTCAATTCATATTCAAGTCATATACAATTCATATTCAATTCATTTTTAATTCATGTTCAATTCATATTCAATTCACACTCAATTCATATTCAATTCATATTCATTCATATTCAATTCATATTCAAATCATGTTCAATTCATATCCAATTTATATTCAGTTCATATTCAATTCATATTCAATTCATATTCAATTCATATTCAATTCATATTCAATTCATATTCAATTCATACTCAATTCATTTTCAATTCATGTTTAATTCTTATTCAATTCATATTCAGTTCACATTCAATTCATATTCAATTCATATTCAATTCCTGTTCAATTCATATTCAATTCATATTCAATTCCTAATCAATTCATATTCAATTCATATTCAATTCATATCCAATTTATATTTTATTGATATTCAATTCATATTCAATTCGTATTCAATTCACATTCAATTCATATTCAATTCATATTCAATTCACATTCATATTCATATTGTATTCATATTCAATTCATATCCAATTTATATTCAGTTCATATTCAATTCATATTCAATTCATATTCTATTCAGTATTCAATTCATATTCAATTCATATTCATTTCATATTCAATTCATATTCAATTCATATTCAATTCATATTCAATTCATATTCAATTCATATTCAATTCATATTTAATTCATATTCAATTCATATTCAATTCATATTCAATTCATATTCAATTCATATTCAAGTCATATTCAATTCATACTCAATTCATATTTAATTCATATTCAATTCACATTCAATTCATATTCAATTCACACTCAATTCATATTCAATTCTTATTCAATTCATATTCATTCATATTCAATTCACATTCAATTCATATTCAATTCATATTCAATTCATAATCAATTCATATTCAATTCATATTCAATTCATATTCAATTCATATTCAATTCATATTCAATTCATATTCAATTCATATTCAATTCATATTCAATTCATATTCAATTCGTATTCAATTCACACTCAATACATATTCAATTCATATTCAATTCATATTCAATTCATATTCAATTCATATTCAATTCATATTCAATTCAGATTTAATTCATATTCAATTCATATTCAATTCATATTCAATTCATATTCAATTCATATTCAATTCATATTCAATTCATATTCAATTCATATTCAATTCATATTCAATTCATATTCAATTCATATTCAATTCATATTCAATTCATATTCAATTCATATTCAATTCATATTCAATTCATATTCAATTCATATTCAATTCATATTCAATTCATATCCAATTCATATTCAATTCATATTCAATTCATATTCAATTCATATTCAATTCATATTCAATTCATATTCAATTCATATTCAATTCATATTCGATTTATTTTCAATTTATATACAATGCTGATCCAGATATCAAATTCATTCAAATCATATTCTATAAATATCTCGAGTATATTCTCCGATACTGGGGTTTTAGTTAGCGTGGAGTGACACACATTAGTCAGGAACTTGCATCTGTACAGAGCAGACTTCTTGTTTCACATTCTTAATTTGCTCATTATTATTTTAACGAAAAGTTTCCTTGGTCAACTTAGGCTACCTACCAATGATTCCAAAGTAGGCGTTTGACAATATGTTAGAATGGAAACATTTATAATTTGTACAAGATTCGGTTCGCCAAACCAATAGATCATACTGACATCAATCTATCAACTGACTAACAACCAATGATTGTGAGGGACGGATATTTTACACGTGCACTATTTTGGCACTAGCATCATGCAGTAGATGAAAGCTTTCCAACTTAAAAAAATGTAGCCCACATATCTAATCTATCTCCCACATCATCTTAACTCATTCATTTTTATCATAATTATAACTAAAAAGCCTGATAACGGAAATTCTGTGGAGCGAATCCTTAAAATTTTGGAACTTGGTGCAACAAATGAAAGTTGTCCAATTGTACGTGAGCTTAGTTTACTGCGAGGTAGATGGTTATCTGCCAAAATATCTGGGGTTCACTAGACGGAACTGGCCAATATGGGATACCTTGTCGATTGACCTACAGATGTCTATGGATATTTTTTCGAAGTACAGCTTTCAACTAGTGTACTTTTGTACTTTGTAGGTGGACACGTGCAAAAAATTCAATAATTTTCTTCAAGAATAAGGCAAATATTTTTACCTGTCAAGTTACTTAATGTCATACACTCTAAAATTTGCTACGCAGTGTTTTAATTGTCTTATGACAATCCTATTCGAGAAAGATTTACGAAAAATTTTACTAAACGATTTGTTAAGAAATTAGCAAAGTAACGGTTATTCCAGTTACACAAGGCAAATACAGATTTTATACGAATCCAAGCTGACATATTGTCAAACGCCACAATTTTTTCTGCGAACAACCTATGGAAGCTACCTCTTCTGATGGACCGATTTTTACCAACACAGATCGACAAAACGATAGGCAGACAAACAAACAAACCATCTGATAACACCTATTCATGATTACCATACTCAATTTGACTTTGTAGAAGACAATAAAAGATTGGTGCAGTTCCACCTTTGGCTATAAATTAATTGCAATGGATTTATCTTATTAAAATCTGAGCTATCCAAGATTATTGGAATAGTTTTTATCTAAGAAACTTGGTTAGGTGCTCAATTTCCAAATTGAAAGATATTTGTCATCAATTTTTAATTAATGCGACGACAACCATATTCATATATTATTCTATTTTAGGTAATTTCACTTTAAATGCATTAAAACAAGACGCAACTTTCACTGATTGATATACGTCTTAACACACAAAACACAAACATAAAATAGTTGAGATTAGAAAAGAAAATTTGAAACAGACGGACGGACAATGGCTTTTGTACAGAATGCGCATAATTTTTACATAAATGTGGATCATAAAAACTCAGTAAATTTATGGTCGCACGTTAAATATACACTTGAATGGTTTAGGTGTTTGATAATAGGAGCAATTTATTTTCTAACGAGTCATCATTATATAAGATCATTTTCAGAAGGGTGTGGACATGTATACATATAGTACGATGTTGGATGTCCACCACACGTACATTCAATTCAAGTATTTAGTTTTTTGTTCTGAAGAAAAAATCTTTATAAAGTGGGTATAACAAAAAAAACTATTCGTAAACTGTTATTCTTAATAGCGAGCCTAAGTATATTTTTGGGTTTAAGAAATTTTTAAAACTCTGCTCTATGCGAGTAGTTCAACTGTACGCAATTAAACAGCTGACTTTTCGCGATCAAGCATGGTATAGTATGTAGACAAACATTTTAACTTGTGGGAGCTTAAAATACAAATACCGTTTACTATACAAAACTTTATTGTTTTAAAAAATAAGAAAACGCCAAAGAAGATCCAATAATATTTTTGGTACAGAAATTGAATATTAAAAATGAATTTGAATGATCGCTCGATCTCGATGTGATCGTATAAACCGGTGATTTTGATAATTCTTGATTTTTTGGTTTCGTATGTATTTAGGTCATGCTTGTGGTTCTATAAATCTATATGTTCTTAAATATGTTTTTGTGAAGGACGGAACAAAGTTGTTCACACAAAAGACTTAAGTTTAATAATTTATGTGTAAACGACGAACCCGATTGATTTTTATAAGGTTGTTTATTATGATTAGGTATATAAGCAAATAAACAAAACGGGAGTGACACTTTTATGTAATCGATATTATGCGTAAAGTTATGTAACTGATTTGTTGATTTCATAAAAAATCCATGTGTCGCTTTAATAATTAACTCGGATTGTTATGAGAACAATTTTTATAATAATTGATAAGATAACATTTTTTTAAATATCATCGAACGGTGCACTAAACGATGAGACTAATTAGGAAAAATATTTTCTTTTTTAAAATTGAAAGAGAAAGTAAGTTACGTAAAAAAAATGTTTTTTGAATGTAAGCAATTACTGATCGCTGTTGTTGTAGACAATCAATAATTACGTTTATGCGAGTTGATTTAATTTTCCATATAGGTGGTAATTCAATTATTATGCTTATATATAAAAATTAAATTAAAAATATATAATGAAATAATTGCTAGACCAGTTTTCATGAATGGATGCAATAATTAAATCTTTTTCAATGCTAGCAGTTACTTCAAGCAATTACAATAATTTCTTGAGTTGGAATTGAATATGAATTAAATATGAATTAAAAATGAATTGAATATGAATTGAATATGAACTGAATATGGCTTGAATATGAATTGAATATGAATTGAGTATAAATTGAATATGAATTGAATATGAATTGAAAATGAACTGAATATGAATTGAATATGAATTGAATATGGATTGAATATGAATTGAATATGAATTGAATATGGATTGAATATGAAGTGAATATGCATTTAATATGCAATAAATATGCATTGAATACGAATTGAATACGAATTGAATATGAATTGAACATGAATTGAATATGAATTTAAAATGAATTGAATGTGAATTGAATATGAATTGAATACGAATTGAATATGAATTGAATAGGAATTGAATATGAATTGAATATGAATAGAATATAAATTGAATATGAATTGAATATGAATTGAAGATGAATTGAATATGAATTTAAAATGAATTGAATGTGAATTGAATATGATTGAATATGAATTGAATACGAATTGAATCTGAATTGAATATGAATTGAATATGAATTTAATATGAATTGAATATGAATCGAATATGAATTGAATGTGAATTGAATATGAATTGAATAGGAATTGAATATGAATAGAATATGAATTGAATATGAATTGAATATGAATTGCATATGAATTGAATATGAATTAAATATGAATTGAATATGGACTGAATATAAATCGAATATGAACTGAATATGAATTGGATATGAATTGAATATGAATTGAATATGAATTGAATATGGATTGAATATGAATTGAATATGAATTGAATATGGATTGAATATGAAGTGAATGTGCATTTAATATGCAATAAATATGCATTGAATACGAATTGAATACGAATTGAATATGAATTGAATATAAATTGGATATGAATTGAATATGAATTGAATATGAATTGAATATGATTGAATATGAATTGAATACGAATTGGATCTGAATTGAATAGGAATTGAATATGAATTTAATATGAATTGAATATGAATCGAATATGAATTGAATGTGAATTGAATATGAATTGAATAGGAATTGAATATGAATAGAATATGAATTGAATATGAATTGAATATGAATTGAATATGAATTGAATATGAATTGAGTATGAACTGAATATAAATCGAATATGAACTGAATATGAATTGAATATGAATTGAATATGAATTGAATATGAATTGAATATAAATTGAATATAAATAAATTGAATATAAACTGAATATGAATTGGATATGAATTCAATTCAAGCAATAACAATAATTTCCTGAGTTGATTTGCTACCACGAAAAGTACAATAGCTGTTAGTGTCGACAAGTTTGGATGTGACGGATTTTGTTACAAATATTTCCATTTGAGTTGTGCTGTTGTGGATGGTGCATGTCATCGCCAAAGTTTTAAATGTGGGAACATACTTTGGTTTTGTGAAGATTGTAGAGAATTGGTGAGTAACCGAACTTTTAAGAATATTTATATAAAAGATAAATTGTGGGAAAATTTTAATCAAGAATCTTTATATCAAAACTTGTTGGAAGAAATTAAATTAAATAGACTTCTAATTGAGAATGTGTTGGAGCTTCTTAATATTAAGGATACACGAATTCCTGATGCTATTTTACATGCTCTGCCGAGTGCTATTAGGCCATTAACAACAAATATTGCATCGTGTGACAATTTTAATCTAGTTACATCTCCCTCTGATGTTGCATCCACTTTGTCAACTGATTTTATGGAGAACAATTTTTGTAACACATTTGGTGCCATTAATTCTATAAAAGCAATTACTATTCTACCTATTCGGTCAGATAATGATTCTACGAATGTAACAACATCTTTATCTTCAACCTACATTCAAGATGAATTTATTACTTTATCAGCAATGGATCCTGGAAGTTCACAGGCATGGTAATGTCCAGAGGCTCTACTTCCGTTATACCTGAACCTGCAGTGTGTAGGTATTAACAAGCAATATTTAATTCTGTTTCTACGGAAGTTAAATGTTTAGATGTACCTTAATCTAGTAATGCTCTTAATGTTCCTACACCTACCAAACATACAAAGTTAATTCATGGTACTAATGAGTCAGTTGAGAGCTTTGGTATTAAAAATATTCCTGTTCCTAAGATGTTTTGGATACATCTTTCTCGGTTTGATCCTACTACTAAGAAAGAAGATATCTTGGATATGGCTAAATCCTGTTTACAAACTGAAGTTTGCAATGGTACATAAGTTGATCCCGATAAATTCTAACATACAGAAATTAGAATACGTATGTTTTAAATTGGGGTGTAGAGATGATTTGAAAGTCAAAGCTCTGGATCCTGCTACCTGGCCTGTTGGTGTATATATTAAACCTTTACCTGCAAAAGTAAAGTTTTGGACTTCGACATCTATACCCAATCCATCTTAAATAATACTTTAAATAATTATTGTGCGATAAGCAATAACACAACTATTCCATTTGATAAGTTGTCTGTAAATAAAAAATTTTGTTTGACATTTGGTCATTTAAATGTTCGAAGTTTGGTGAAACATTTTAATGACGTAAATATTATTTTACATATTTATTTTATTTGATTTTCTTGTTTTGTCTGAGACTTCGCTCACTAAGAAAAATAGAAACAAGTCATTCCAAATAAACAACTACAAATTGCTGCGAGCTGATCGTACTGATTCCCGTGGAGGTGGTGTTTGTATTTATTATCGTTCCCTCTTTAAAATTTACAAACTTTCTTCTAATTGTTTAGGTAAAGTTGAGTTCTTATCTTCTGAGCTTGTTGGAGCTTTTGGAAAAATACTTATTTTGATTATTTATAACCCTTCTCCTGTTTATTCAGGTGACATAGTTAATATACAAGATATTTTTGCTGAACAATTATGTGGATATGAAAGAATTATGTGTTGTGGTGATTTTAACTATAACATGTTGTGCAATAATAGACTTAGTGATTGCTTAAAAATTAATAATTCATATTATTTGCCGGTCAAACTAGAATTAACAACCTTTTAGATTTAATTATTGTTTATGAGCCTGATACACATAATATTATTTCCTTTGGGCAAGTTAAAGTTCCTGCTATTTCTGATCATAATTTAATATTTGCAAGTTATAAGTTTTCTAGTACCAGGAGTAAGATATCGTATACTGTTGTTTCTGATTATAAGGCGATTAATCAACTACATTTTATTGAAAATGTCTTTATGTTAGATTGGCAAACGATGTATTACTATTCTGAGGTTGATGATATTGTTGCCAATTTCAACTCCACCTTTTTTCATTTAGACCATAGACTTGTGTGCCTCGTAAAATTGTTATAAATAAATGCTCTACTGCACCATGGCTGAATGCTCATATTATTAAATTAATGAAACGTAGAGATTTAGCTTTACAAAACATAAAAGTTTTGGGTTATATAATGATTTACAATCTTTAAGATTTTTTAGAAATAAAACAAATATATACATCAACCAAGCCAAACAAAGATATTATTTTGGAAATTTGAAAAATTCCAAAATAACTTGGAATAATTTAAAAAAATTGGTGGTTTCGGCGTCACTAGTGATGCTAGAATTGACTTTTCAGCAGAAGAAATTTTGGTTGGAGTCACTAAATTTCGTGATTCCTTGGGAGTTTTGCCACTACCTGATACTAAATCTGATCATTATACAGGTAATGCTTTTGTAATTGATTGTGTTGATGAAACTATTGTTTTAAATGTTATTCGTGAAATTATATCTGATTCATTGGCTTATGATATGGTAGTTTTTAAAGTCTTAAAACTTTTTATCGATTTATTTCTCCCTCTTATAACTTTTGTTATTAACCAATGTCTGACAAAATCTGTGTTTCCTGATCTATGGAAGGTGGCATCCATAATTCCGTTACCAAAGAAGGATCTAATTTCAAATATAGGAGATATACGTCCTAATAGTACTTTGCCTGATCTGTCAAAAGTTCTAGAAAAAATCATGCAACGTCAAATGCAGGAACGAGCGATTTTCAGTCGGGGTACAAATCAGGTTACAGTACCACTACTGTTTTTGTTAATGTTATTGATGATTTGTCTACTATCTTGGACAAGGAAAATTCGGTTGCTATTTTGGTCCAACTAGATTTCTCCAAAGCATTTGATTGTGTTAATCATATTCATTTGCTTCAGACGTTACATTTGTATTATACATTTTGTAACTCGGCTATTAATACCGAATTTTACTCAAAACAATAATAGAATATACATTAAACATGAATTGAATAAGAATTGAATGTGAATTGAGTATGAATTGAATATGGATTCAATATGAATTGAATATGAATTGAATATGAATTCAATATAAATCAAATATGAATGAATATGAATTGAATACGAATTGAATAGGAATTGAATATGAATTGCATGTGAATTGAATGTGAATTGAATATGGATTGAATATGGATTGAATATAAATTTAAGTATGAATTGAATATAAATTGATTATGAATTGAATGTGAATTGAATGTGAATTCAATATGAATTGAATATGAATTGAATGTGAATTGAATATGAATTGAATATGAATTGAATGTGAATTGAATATCAATTGAATATGAATTGAACATGAATTAAATATGAATTGAATATGAATCGAATATGAATTGAATACGAATTGAACAGGAATTCAATATGAATTGAATATGAATTCAATTCAGGCAATTACAATAATTTCTTGAGTTGGTTTGCTACCACGAGAAGTAGCGTGGCAGAATATATCGAATTAAGCATGAATTAGATATGAATTAAACGTGAATTAAACATGAATTGAATATGAATTGAATGTGAATTGAATATGAATTGAATATGAATTGAATGTGAATTCAATATGAATTGAATATGAATTGAATGTGAATTGAATATGATTTGAATATGAATTGAATATTAATTGAATACGAATTGAAAATGAATTGAATGTGAATTGAATATGAATTGAATATGAATTGATTACGAATTGAATGTGAATTGATTGTGAATTGAATATGAATTGAATACGAATTGAACAGGAATTCAATATGAATTGAATATGAATTCAATTCAGGCAATTACAATAATTTCTTGAGTTGGTTTGCTACCACGAGAAGTAGCGTGGCAGAATATATCGAATTAAGCATGAATTAGATATGAATTAAACGTGAATTAAACATGAATTGAATATGAATTGAATGTGAATTGAATATGAATTGAATATGAATTGAACAGGAATTAAGTATGAATTGAATATGAATCGAATATGAATTGAATACGAATTGAACAGGAATTCAATATGAATTGAATATGAATTCAATTCAGGCAATTACAATAATTTCTTGAGTTGGTTTGCTACCACGAGAAGTAGCGTGGCAGAATATATCGAATTAAGCATGAATTAGATATGAATTAAACGTGAATTGAAATGTGAATTGAATATGAATTGAATGTGAATTGAATGTGAATTCAATATGAATTGAATATGAATTGAATGTGAATTGAATATGATTTGAATATGAATTGAATATTAATTGAATACGAATTGAAAATGAATTGAATGTGAATTGAATATGAATTGAATATGAATTGATTACGAATTGAATGTGAATTGATTGTGAATTGAATATGAATTGAATACGAATTGAACAGGAATTCAATATGAATTGAATATGAATTCAATTCAGGCAATTACAATAATTTCTTGAGTTGGTTTGCTACCACGAGAAGTAGCGTGGCAGAATATATCGAATTAAGCATGAATTAAATATGAATTAAACGTGAATTAAACATGAATTGAATATGAATTGAATGTGAATTGAATATGAATTGAATATGAATTGAATGTGAATTCAATATGAATTGAATATGAATTGGGTATGAATTGAATATGAATTGAATATGAATTGAATATGAATTGGATGTGATTTGAATATGAATTGATTATAATTTGAATTGAATTAGTCACAATGTTAGCAACACGAGAGTTTTAGTCAGTTTTGCGTAGCCTCTACACATGTGTTGAAATTCAATAAGAAGTTGGTTCCTTCTACCTATTTTTAATACACGTCCAAGACAGTGAAGCGATCGAGTACCATCTCTGCAGAATCGAAACGGTCAATACCGAAAGCTAATGATATGACTGTATAACTGATGAAAACGGATGTAAAGTACAGGACTTCGTGTTTAGAAGTGACCTCTTAATAATGAACCAGCAGGGAAACCCAACGCCGTCCTCGCTTAATGGAAACTTCAATGTTGACCTAACAATAGTCAACCGAAGCTTATTTCACTCGATAGTTGGGTGGTGTGAGAGAAAATTGGGCATTAGTGACCACAGAGTTATCACGTTCGAGTTAGTGCTTGGAGTCTATTTGCTAGACACTTGGTCGGCTCCTGGGACGGTGTAAAAGTACTTCCAGAAATTGATTCGATTGATCAAATTGATGCACGTGTAGAACTGATCTCAACACAGTAAACCAGTGTCTGCAATAACTCAATTACAAGGAAAAGAAGAGCTACGAAACAAAATTGTCCAAGGCAAAGAATAAGTACTTCCGTTAAGTATTTAAAGCGAAGCAAAATAGTTTCCAACCGAATGTCACGCACAATGGTTATAAAAACCCAAGTATTCTTGTATATAAAATCGTCACCGGCAAATCAAGACTTCCAGAAGTTTAAAACACCACTAGTGTCAACACAGATACATGACATGACCCACGTTTGGAGTTACTGAAATAATTCAGCTCGCATGGCCTATAATAGGACCCACCATAATAAAGTTATTAAACAACCTCTTGAAATATGGCTACTTTCCTAAGGTTTCCACCAGGTAAAATGATTGTAATCAGGAAACATGACGATAAAGATTCTATTTTTCGAAATCTTACAGACCTTTAATGTTGCTATCTGTTATGAGGGAACTAATAAGAAGGTTTCTAGCCATTCGCATTACACCGCGGTGAGAACAGGGCGGATTGCTCTCGGACAAGTAGTTCGATTTTCGACGTAGCATGTCTACGGAAGATGCTATAGTCCGCCTAATTAGTAATATCTAAACCCAAAGTTCTAAATACGTTATATATAGATATATTCCTGGATATCGCCGGAGAATATAGTTCTACAATCTCTCTAAAAGCATAACCAATGTTTTCACGAGCTACTTCAGCAATCGATCAACAGTAATCTGAAACATGTATGACTTTGTTACTAAAAAAATCACCAAAGGATGACCCTAATCTAGGTCCTCTGGTCTGGAATATCGTGTTGCATTAGCGGATGACAGAGCATTCTGGTGCATAGCAACTCGAGACTCGAACTTCAGTCTCAAGGTTAACTCTAGAATACACCAATGGCATGTAGCAAATCAAGTCTCACTATTTGCAGATAAAACGGTATTGTTGCAACTAAACGCAGTGTTATGCGTCTACGCGTATTTCGGAGTTGTCGACATGTTGGTGTAGAAAATAGCATAGACTATTCATTTTGGTGTAGACAATATCGACAACTAGTAGAGTATGTAGAATATTCGTAGATAATGTAGCTTATTACGTTTACGCTTCTCAAATGTTAGTGGTTACTTTTGAACCAGTTAGGGATTACTTTTGAAAACATAATAATTTCGAAGAAATTGTCGAACTTTAAGATTATTTTGAAATTGTTAAAGTGTCAACTGCCATACCTGCAAAAAAACAGAAATACTGACAGACCAAAAGCCAGCATCTTTATCTGCTGCCGGTAATCGAAATCAAAATATTTGTTGACAATTTCTGCAGTAATATTTAATAGACTGTTTGGCTTAGATCTACCTAATTTTCGCCTTTTTCTTATTCACCTCTTCCAATTGGTTTGGTACGCTATTATCTGAACGCAAATTGTACGAAACTTTTTAGAGACTAAAATTTGCTTCTGCCCATTGAAACAGTGGACTGCTACCAGTTCAAATCATCAGTACATACTTCCAATGACGAAATCAAGATCTAATATTTTAAAAGTAGGTGTATTGCCTAAGTTCATCCGTTGAATTTACGGAATTGTATTATGTTCCAATTAACGTTTATGATCCAATGCAGTAGCAAACAACTTAAATCATTTGTCAGATGCTGTCTAGCGTCCGGCACTTTGGTTAATCGGTATTTTTAAAATTGAGACAACTTTCTCGTTCCTAAATTGAATATTTCTGGTTTTACATTTAACTGTTACAAGTAGTTCAGCAGCTGAATTTGAATGATACTCGTACCTCACAGTAACAAGATGAATGAAAATTGTTAGTTCTACTTCCTGTTAGCGCAAGCAGATGGGAAAATGGAAAACGTCAATAGTGGAAAACTGAAACAAAAAAAAAAGACTTTTCAAAGAAAATTTACTAATGTTACAGTCAGTGGACTCAAAATTCTATTCTAAGGATTATTCGCATTCGAGTAATAGGTTTAATTTCAACATTTCGATCTGTGATGTGTGATTCTGAAGGCGAGGACTGTTCTAGTAGCGCACGAAAATTGAGGTCTAAATTTATCTTACCAAGCGGAACAGACGAATCGATACAGCCAGATAACAGTTGATGAATAATAAAACAATGTCAGCAACAATTTGACACTAATCGAGTGCTTGTAAATTGATTAGCTTTAGCCGTCCCATATATTGAGTTAAGTTTTCACCCAGGGCAGCTCATAAAGCATCGAGGTACTGCCGTTATTCGTTTTATGTTTAATTGATGACAAGGACACTACACTTGACTGCCATAATTCAGCAGGGGTCAAACAAAGCTAGTGTACAGAGCCTTCTTTACAAAAGAATCGAGAAATTCTGCAGCCCAGCGCTTAATGATACCAAGAGCAGAGTTTGCTCGATTGATAACATTAATAATGTGATCCCTAAAACTCAGTTCATTGTCACAAATAGCACTCAAATCGCGAACTGAAGAAACTCCAACATTGTTGTTGATATTATTGTTGATTATAGATAAAATGAAGATAGTGGTCTCCAAATTACTACCCCGGGGCACTCTATACGTGGCTATGAAGGCAGATGATATTGATGATATGAAGATCACCTAATACTTTCTGTATCTCAGATATGAGCCCACCAACAGCAGATGTTGCGATGGGAACCCTGGTCCTTTGACGTAAAATATAATAATTCTGTGAGAAGCTGAATGCCTTCCTAAAATCTGTGGTAACTACATCTACTTCATTCCTTTCTTCTTCAATATTTTATGTTGCTGTAAACTCGGTGAGGTTTGTTTTCGTGGGACGTTTTTAGGGAAACCATACGAAAGACAGAAAGCAACGGTTTACAATGCAAGTACTGTGACTCATAAACGATGCTTTCAAATAATTTTGGGATGCAGAATAATGGTATGGGATATAATTTCTTATGGTATAATGGAAAAGTCTTTCAAGATTGCCGGAAAAATTCCTACCGAGATTGGTTTTTGTAAAATGGCCTTTTTTAGGATGATGGACCGCAAACCATCTGGGCCTCATGAAAAATCATCTTTTACGTTTGTAATTTTCCCAACCACAGTGTCGTAATCAATCTGAACGGAAGCCAATGCAAATAGTCCAATTGAAATAGTCGACGTCGGTATCCGAATCGTTACCCTAAATGCAAACTAATTTGTACCATGGAGTCATTGGACAAATGTTTAGTTAACTAGGTTTCCTAACCCTAACCCCAGCTATCCAACACGGAAAATAGGAGCATCTTCAATGAATTTTGAGAATTTTTCTGAGATTCTGATGAAACGCGGCTTTAAAAAAATCAGAATTTGCACTTCAAGTAGAACTCGAGTTCATCAAGATTTAGGTATATTAACGAGACCAAATGAAATGTCGTTCCGTGGCTTAATTCGCGGCTATGAAAGAAATGTTTGTGCAATGCCGTCTGTTGTACACATCTATGAAACGATTTACTGTATCCACCTTCATTACTCAAATTTAACATCCACTTTTTAAGCAAAAGAGCGACACGCAGATAAACGGGCACACGGTTGTAGGAACAATCGAATATTTTTGGCCGTAGGATTTAAAAGCTTCATATAAATATTGGAGTATTTGATTCGACATTTTCGACGTTGCCTACATTCTCTACATTGAAATTTTTCATTTGTCTAAATACATCCTCTACACATGTAGAGTATTAATTATCTACGCGGTGCAGACAATACGGCACAATACTTTGACTAAAAGGCAAATTTGACTTTTGTTTACCTCGAACAATATCTTTAAACGGTCGAAAATTGAAAAAGATCAAAACTGTGACATATAAAAGATAAACTCGCGAGCGATGTGCGACATGACGAATGACTGCACTGCATACCTGAACCAATATCACTGGATGTGAAAACGAATTTCACAAGCTTTACTACTTCAGAGAATATATCTCATCTTCTGAAAAATTTGGTCCCGCCTACAGCAACGACCATAGTGGTTGAGAACAACCTAGTCATCGGTCAATCGGTGCTCGTCAAAGATGAAAGCATATACAACCTTCGAAATGGTTACTCAGCTGGATCATCAATACGTATCCGAGATCTGATGGACGTGTTCGAGTCGTCACGCTGAGATGCGAGAATACTGTAAGCGACAAACTCGTGATGTATGTGAAGCTGGCTCGAAAAACCAGCCCGAAAAACACCTTTTCAATTTTGGTGTGTTTCTTTGCTAATTTCAATGCTATCCAATACCATTGGACCTAATTTTAGAGCAAATAATCTCGAGCGGGATATCTCCTGGATTCCAGCAATTAAATTTTTAATTTAACCAATTTTTCAAATTGTAAATTTAACCCAATTTAGACATGAAATCTATGCTGAGATTGTGCTTTAGTTCAGACCTTTATATTCACCGTTCAGACTTGAGCTATTGGCGTTATATCTGAGATGGATGGACCTAATTTTAGAGCAAATAATCTCGAGCGGGATATCTCTTGGATTCAGCAATTAAATTTTTAATTTAACCGATTTTTTCAAATTGTAAATTTAACCAATTTTCGACATGAAATCTATGCTGAGATTGTGTTTTAGATCGGACCTTTATATTCACCGTTCAGACTTGAGCTCTTGGCGTTATATCTGAGATGGATGGACCTAATTTTAGAGCAAATAATCTCGAGCGGGATATCTCCTGGATTCCATCAATTAAATTTTTAATTTAACCGATTTTTTCAATTGTAACTTTAACCCATTTTCGACATGACATCTATGCTGAGATTGTGCTTTAGGTGGGACGTTTATATTCACCGTTCAGACTTGAGCTGTTGGCGTTATATCTGAGATGGATGGACCTAATTTTAGAGCAAATAATCTCGAGTGGGATATCTCCTGAATTCCAGCAATTAAATTTTTAATTTAACCGATTTTTTCAAATTGTAAATTTAACCCATTTTCGACATGAAATCTATGCTGAGATTGTGTTTTAGATCGGACCTTTATATTCACCGTTCAGACTTGAGCTCTTGGCGTTATATCTGAGATGGATGGACCTAATTTTAGAGCAAATAATCTCGAGCGGGATATCTCTTGGATTCAGCAATTAAATTTTTAATTTAACCGATTTTTTCAAATTGTAAATTTAACCCATTTTCGACATGAAATCTATGCTGAGATTGTGCTTTAGATCGGACCTTTATATTCACCGTTCAGACTTGAGCTGTTGGCGTTATATCTGAGATGGATGGACCTACCTTTTGAGCAAATAATCTTGAGGGGGATATCTCCTGAATTCCAGCAATTAAATTTTTAATTTAACCGATTTTTTCAAATTGTAAATTTAACCCATTTTCGACATGACATCTATGCTGAGATTGTGCTCTAGATCGGACCTTTATATTCACCGTTCAGACTTGAGCTATTGGCGTTGTATCTGAGATAGATGGACCTAACTTTTGAGCAAATAATCTCGAGCGGGATATCTCCTGGATCCAGCAATTAAATTTTTAATTTAACCGATTTTTTCAATTGTAACTTTAACCCAATTTAGAAATCTATGCTGAATGAAATCTATGCTGAGATTGTGCTTTAGATCGGACCTTTATATTCACCGTTCAGACTTGAGCTATTCGTGTTATATGTAAAATGGATGGACCAAACTTTAGAGCAAATAATCTCGAGCGAGATATCTCCTGGATCCAGCAATTAAATTTTTAATTTAACCGATTTTTTCAATTGTAACTTCAACCCAATTTCGACATGAAATCTATGCTGAGATTGTGCTTTAGATCGGACCTTTATATTCACCGTTCAGACTTGAGCTATTGGCGTTATATCTGAGATGGATGGACCTAATTTTAGAGCAAATAATCTCGAGCGGGATATCTCCTGGATTCCATCAATTAAATTTTTAATTTAACCGATTTTTTCAATTGTAACTTTAACCCATTTTCGACATGAAATCTATGCTGAGATTGTGCTTTAGATCGGACCTTTATATTCACCGTTCAGACTTGAGCTGTTGGCGTTATATCTGAGATGGATGGACCTAACTTTTGAGCAAATAATCTTGATGGGTATATCTCCTGAATTCCAGCAATTAAATTTTTTATTTAACCGATTTCTTCAATTGTAAATTTAACCAATTTTCGGCATGAAATCTATGCTGAGATTGTGCTTTAGATCAGACCTTTGTATTCACCGTTCAGACTTCAGCTATTGGCGTTATATCTGAGATGGATGGACCTTACTTTAGAGCAAATAATTTTGAAGGGGATATCTCTTGGATTCCAGCAATGAAATGTTGAATTTAACCGATTTTTTCAATTGTAACTTTAACCCATTTTCGAAATGAAATTTATGCTGAGATTGAGCTTTAGATCGGACCTTTATATTCACAGTTCAGACTTCTTCAGACTTGTATCTGAGATGGATGGACCTTACTTTTGAGCAAATAATCTCGAGGGGGATATCTCCTGAATTCCAGCAATTAAATTTTTAATTTAACCGATTTCTTCAATTGTAAATTTAACCAATTTTCGGCATGAAATCTATGCTGAGATTGTGCTTTAGATCAGACCTTTGTATTCACCGTTCAGACTTCAGCTATTGGCGTTATATCTGAGATGGATGGACCTAATTTTAGAGCAAATAATCTCGAGCGGGATATCTCCTGGATCCAGCAATTAAATTTTTAATTTAACCGATTTTTTCAATTGTAACTTTAACGCAATTTAGACATGAAATCTATGCTGAGATTGTGCTTTAGATCGGACCTTTATATTCACCGTTCAGACTTGAGCTATTGGCGTTATATCTGAGATGGATGGACCTAATTTTAGAGCAAATAATCTCGAGCGGGATATCTCCTGGATTCCATCAATTAAATTTTTAATTTAACCGATTTTTTCAATTGTAACTTTAACCCATTTTCGACATGAAATCTATGCTGAGATTGTGCTTTAGATCGGACCTTTATATTCACCGTTCAGACTTGAGCTGTTGGCGTTATATCTGAGATGGATGGACCTAACTTTTGAGCAAATAATCTTGATGGGTATATCTCCTGAATTCCAGCAATTAAATTTTTAATTTAACCGATTTTTTTCAAATTGTAAATTTAACCCATTTTCGACATGACATCTATGCTGAGATTGTGCTTTAGATCGGACCTTTATATTCACCGTTCAGACTTGAGCTATTGGCTTTATATCTGAGATGGATGGACCTAACTTTTGAGCAAATAATCTTGAGGGGGATATCTCCTGAATTCCAGCAATTAAATTTTTAATTTAACCTATTTTTTCAAATTGTAAATTTAACCCATTTTCGACATGACATCTATGCTGAGATTGTGCTTTAGATCGGACCTTTATATTCACCGTTCAGACTTCAGCTATTGGCGTTGTATCTGAGATGGATGGACCTAACTTTTGAGCAAATAATCTTGAGGGGGATATCTCCTGAATTTCAGCAATTAAATTTTTAATTTAACCGATTTTTCATATGAAATGGAACAGTTCAATGCAACCATAGTAACACATGCATAAAGATAAAGCTCTAATATTGAATATTTGGAAATGGACTGCGTTTATCGCGTTGTTGTTTGGACACAAAGTATGCTAACTTTTAGGCCCAAGTTCCCGATGGATGCTTTCATGATTTACAATGTTACATAATTTTTTTAAATATTACAATTGTCTGTATAATATCGCATTACCAATTTAGTAGCTTTTCGGGACAATTTCAGCTTCCTGATATTAATTAATACAAATTTCGTAGATACATAAATGGAAAAATTATTTCGGGACTAGATATGCGTTTTCCATAAAATTATGATATTTTTCGGGATGGTATTGAAATTAGCGAAGAAATACACCAAAAACGAAAAGGTGTTTTCGGGCTGGTTTTTCGGGCCAACTTCACACATACATAAACCCGTGCCTGTTGTCTATTCCAGACAACAATAACAAACACTAAAGTAATAAAATATTAAGTATTTGAGGTAACACCTATCGATGAGCACGCAATTGTCAAGTATAATCCCTTCTTGTACTTCTAACCTCCAGACGAGCAGCACGTACCGTTCAACAAACCAAAACTTAATAAAGCATTTTTATTCGCATTTCCCAACTGTCGTGTCAATTTGTCGTTCATTCACAAACCCTCACCGGATTGCAATATACTTCTTAAAACGACTTAATTAGGTCAACCACTCAAACCATTATGTGAATGAAGTTTATATTTTCCACAGACTAAGATGGCTCATTCAACTAAACTCAATATAAAATGTACTGTACCGTTTTGTATATCCCGTATGCTTTACCTACTAATTTAATTCGTTAAAAAGCAAAACAGCTTTACCTCACATATTATTAATTCATTAGAGTTTAATAAACAAACATAAAATATGATTAGAAGAACACAAAAAGAATAAGAACAAGTACCAATTTAAAAAATTTCCATACGAATAACTTTAAGAATATTTTTAATTATGCGCCTATAACGGTCGATTACAAAATTTCGGATAATTTATTCGGCGTCTTTATCCACGCCGGATTATATAGTTTACTTTGGAATTTGTGGCAATTTCACTTTTATGCAATCAAAAACGTATAAATCTTACAATACTTTGATATAAAGATACGTCGCCATGTCTAAGTGGGAAGCTGCATACTTCCTTTTGCTAACTTATAACAAACTTACTGATAAGATTTATGTAATTGCGTAAAGTGCATAATTACTCATCGTAAGTGCATATAATTATTATACAATCGCGTCTTATAATCTTCAGCTTTCTTATACACACACACACATACGCAGAACGTACGCTCAACTAAAAGAAATGTTCTGTTATGAATAATCGATGGGTTTATTAAAATTACAACCCATCTTGTGTTTTATGCATGCTTGTACTCGTATATGTGTATGTGTGGTTTGGCTGTTTTGAATTTATAATTAAGCACGGTCCAGTAATAAAATCATATAGCATTACAAAAAAAATGGTAAGTTATGGAAATTTAACTTTTAATCATAACTGACGGATGATAATTTGAGCTTTAGGTTTTTTGTGTAATTTTACTCACAAATGTAATTAGGTAAGTAGCCGACATTCAGGAAAGAAAATATGCGTCGGGTCTCAACTTACTCTATTTAAAAAACTAAGCTCGCCGCGCTCTTGTCATTTAGAAAAATAATAATTTCACACATCCGAATCTTTGTTCTGGCTTTCGTTTAACAAGTTAAATAAAATCGTATATCAACATTCCTCACCCAAAAATTGGTCCCTGAATTTTATCATATTCGAGAGCATCTTGTTTTATTCCTGCCATCATCATCTGTAAGAGACTCCAAACATAACAAACGCAAAAACTAACTAGCACCGATAAATTTCAAAACTCTCATTGAACCTCCACCAACTTATACAACCTCCGCATCTAGCAATGAAAACGATAATAGATGAAGCACATAAAAACTATGCACGGAGGAAGTCAGCTCACTCTAGTGTAACGAGTTCAACAATAGATGAAACCACTAAAGAAAGCTTAACAAAAAATACGACGGCGTAGTATGTCGACAAAACGCACATCAAAGGGGCTGGCTACCTATTCTCACCTTTGAAGCATTAGTAACAGTCGTAGCCCAGACGGAAGTATGTTTGAATTTGAGACCGTTAAGCTAAATTATCAATGATTCGTGATACCTATTTGTTTTAACTCCAAACCACTGCGTTGATCGCTCCGGCTAAACAATAATTAGAAATCAAAAAATCAGAAATCGAAACAACCATTACAATAATCATTACAAACAACTATACACTTGTTGGGGTGTGGCACTTGTTGGTTCAGATAAGTTTGTTTGAGATATCCGATTCATACTTCATAGTCCAAATCAAGCATGAAGAAGATGTATCGTGTATTCACCGGACAATGAAACAGAAAAATAATAATGCATCTGGAAAGGAAAACAACGGCACACGAATCAATCGTCGCTAATACTCAGAATACCGAAAATTTAAATTAATGTGCTAAACAAGGTAAAAGATTCACTGTCCGCGTGTGCAGATCAAAAATCGGCCTTCTTGTACACGAAGGCGATCGAGGAGTTAGGCGAGGTATGGCCAGGAGCCAAGCTCAGATTAGTTCCGAAGGAAAAGATACCTAGTAGACCTAGGGCAATGGCCCGGATTCCAACGGAGCCGGCTAACCTGGATGAATCCCTGAAGATTATCCAGGTTTGCAATCCGGATCTTCCAACGGGGAACTGGAGGATTGTTAAGCAGGAGGAGCCCAAGAGAAGTTTCAGATTATCCATTATGATAATCAACAAGAAATCCCTGACTCCCGAGTCAAAAACCAAAGGGGTTATAAACTTCGGCTTCGGTTCAGTTACTCTTAAGGTGTTTAGGAAGGACGAGGTCGGGATAAAACCGAGCACCGCGCTGCCTGAGAAGGAGGAGCAGGAGATCCAGCCTGTTTATGGAAGCTCGACGAGTGGTACCTCTCCAGAGGAAACATTACAGCCAGTGGCGAACCGAAGTGAGGAGTTAATTAGGGATATTAGGGATCGACTTTCTCTATACATGAAGAAGGGGGACACATTGGACTCTGAGAAGGGAAATGTTGACCTGCTTAAGTTTAGGGGCTGTGTAGGAAGTAAGACGAAGGATACCGTCGGGTGCAACTAACCGATGTAGAGATAGGAGGAAGGTGGGGTTATCCTAGAGTACGACGCAAACGCACACCATACCATCTGCGATAGCTCGTACATCAATGATAGGGGTGAGTTACTTTTCGAATTTCTTTTAAGTACTAACCTCATTATAAGTAGTAAAGGTCAGGAACCAACCTTTATTATTAGCAATAGACAAGAGTTTCTGGCTTTTACTCTGGTTTCCGATTTTATTTCACCTATGATCAGGGAATAGAGGGTGCCGAAGAAGCATTCCTTCTCTGACCATCGGTACCTAACATTTAAGCGCAATCTCTAAATTACAAATCAGTGCGTGTTTAGAAATCTCAGGACTCCCCGACACGGGTAGTTTATCTGGATTCAATGGTGGATGCTCTTACTAGGGCTTGCATTACCTCTTTGAGGGAAGCTTGCCCATTATCAAGGCTAGGGGAAAACGAAAACCTGTTTGGTGGAGCTCGGTACTTGCGGAGTGCCGAAAAGTCTGTGGGTCTCGAAAAGATCGAAAGAAATTTAAGACTGGGACCTTCTATAAGTAATGCCTCAGAGTATACAAAAATGAAACAAGGAAGGCGCAAAAGAATTCGTGGAGGCTCTTCTGTAATAGAATGGAAGGGGTCTCGGATACCTCGCGCTTAAGAAATATTCCTTCTACCAGTCCAGCTGTTCCAGGCTATCTGATAAAATCGGATGGCGAATGAACGGTTTCTAGTGAAGAGACTCATGATCTTTTGATGGAAACTCACTTTCTGGGTAGTGAGGATGCGTCGATTGCGGAGCCTTTTAATTACTGCGTGTCTAGGGATGACTGCGGCACCCACCTGTTGTATGCAGAGGATATTCTGATTCACAAGATAAAATGGACTATTAAAAGTTTAAAGCCCTTTAAGTCAGGTGGTCCGGAGAGGATTATACCAGCAGAAATTCAGAAGAACTCGGAGGTTTTACTTCCCTAGCTAGAGGTTATCTTCAAAGAGGGTCTGAAGCTGAGGTACATTCCAAAGAAATGCAGGGAGGCTTGGGTGATATTCATCCCGAAAGCGGGTAGAATATCGCACAGCAACCCTAAGGACTTAAGACCAATATATATGTCATCCATCTGGTGAAAATCATGAAAAAGCTGCTGGATGTCTATATTCGTTCGAGAATTGTACCAATAAACTGGCCAGACTCTCAACATGCGTACCGTAATGGTAAGTCCGTCACGGCATACCTTGGTTCGGAAAATCGAGAAGTCACTGGATTTTCAAGAATTCTCGTTGGTGGCGTTTCTCGATATCGAGGGCGCTTTCGACAATGTGAAGGTGGAGGCAATTAGGGAAGGATTGTTGCAGATGGAATTAATCACCTGCTAGGTAGCAGAAAGGTTATAGGGAGGATGGGGGAAGTGTCTGTGAGAAAACGAGTTGTTCGGGTTTCACCCCAGGGAGGTGTCCTCAACCCTTCTTTGGAATGTAGTAATCAATGGACTACTATTAGAACTGGAGGGAGAAGGAAAAGGTGTGGCTTATGCCGATGACATAGAGATACGAGTAGCTGTCTCGAGGAAGCACCTATGAATAATCAGAGATGTAATGCTGAATGCGATATCGATCACTGCGTTGGGGCAGCAAATGTGGATTGGGGATCAACTCATCTAAAACAAAGCTGGTCTTCCTCACTAGGAGATATAAAATTCCGGTAATGGTTCCACTAAGTTTTAATGGTATTATGCTCGCCCTTACTGATAAGGCCAGATTCCTAATGATTCGTCCCGACAGTAAGCTCAGTTGAAAACCAAACACGATAGGAAGAGTGAAGAAGGACACTGTGGCACTCTACTCGTGTAAAAATGCCATCGGAAGGAAAAGAGGCTCGAACCCGGAGCTGATGCACTGGCTTTACACGGTAGTTGAAGGGCCCGTACTGCTGTAGTGCAGAGGGCAGCCTGTTTGTTCATTATTGGGGTGCTGAAAACCACCCCCACTAGTGATTTAGAGGTCATGCTGTACCTTCTCCCGTTAGATATTATCGGTAAGCATATGGCGGTCAATACGGCCGCCCGGCTATCAGCGATTTCGGGGTGGAAGTGCCTGCAAAAAGGGCACTCAACTATAGTCAATTATGTAACATGGTCTGGTGAATTTGGATTATATAACACCCCTTTTCTGATTTTGAAAGCGTTTTAAGGCAATTATTCTCTCTAGGGAGGATTGGAAGAATGGTCTGATTATGGAGACCGAGGAAGTTAAATTCTTCATCGACGGCTCCAAGCTCGATGGTAGAGTAGTAAGTCTACCTTTTCATCTCCCTGATTACTGCAGCGTGCACCAGGTTGAAGTTATAGCGAGTGAAGAGGTGTTGAACTGGTTGAAGCACAGTGTAATATCGTTGACTGATATCACCATCTGTGTGGACAGTCAGGTGGCCATTCTTTCACTGGGTTCAGTTTCACAGGCGCCAAGGGTGGCGTTGAATTGTCACACATCTCTTAACGAGATGAGTGAACACTCCAATGTCCAGTTGGTCTAGGTGCCGGGTAACTCTGACTTTGAGGGAAATTGCAGTGCATACGAATTAGCAAGGTACGGTACGACTCTCGAACTGAAACCAGGGAGAGAATGTATAGGAAGGCCTATGTCTGTGCTGAAAACAGCGAGTCATAGGAAAGCAGTTGCCTTGGCAAATGCTAGATGACTCGACAGTCCGACAATAACAAAATTGGACAATAATAAAATTGGATCCTAGTGAACAAAAGAGTCTGCTATAATCTTCTTCGTTTAGATTAAAGCGTGGAAGGCAGTAGATAGAGGAAGAAGTATTCATTATTATTAGTTTTTTCAACTTTTATGGTTTTAATTTGCATACTTGTTCTTCGATACCAGGTTCTTCATAGTGAAGATTGACATTCTTTTTCACTATTACTGATGGTCCTCCCCTCGCTTTCCTCCTGGGTGAACATATAAGACACATATGAATTTTTTCTAAATTTAGAAAAATTTCTAACTCTGGAACATACTGTGCTAGTCCGTTCGCGATTCACAATTCTTAATGTTCTGCTCATTTTAATATGAGAGGGATGTTGTCCCGTTCGTGGTTTCTTGCTTTTCTAGACGCTTATGTAAAGCTTCTAGACCACTTTGCTTTGCTAGCCTAGCATTTAAGTCTTCTATGCGAATAGGTTTTCCACCCTGGTGCAATACGGCCCATTCGGATGAATCCTTAATGAATTATCCAGAAATCCGAACTCCTTTAAATCATTTTCTTACAATCGAAAACCCAGGACTGCAAAGTTTTATCAAAATCGTTCAAGCAAAATAAAATGTTAAAAGAAGACCAAAAACCAACATGGCACAACATAGTGGAACATCATACACCATCCCTCAACAAGATGCAACATCACGCAATATGGTGTAAAATGGCCAAACAAGATGCAACATCTCAATGTAGCGCAATATCCTACAGCATGATGCAACATAATGTAACATCGTGCAGCATCATGCAATATGAGATAACATGGTGCAATATGACACAAAATGGTGCAACATGTAGGCTTATCTGAGGGAACCTTACTGAATTATCCAGAAATCAGAACTCCTTGTAATCGTTTCTCATTCGAAAAACCCTGATTCGCAAAATGTTATCATCATCGCCCAAGCCAAATAAAATGTTATAAGAAGGCTCTCACGGATTCCCGTGCCCAACCGGATGACCCCTAAATTAATTTTCCTGATAGAAGAACCCAACAAAATCAGTGTTTGATAATCGAACATGCTCCTGCAATTTTTATAAAAATCGTACGAGCCGAAAATAATTAATTAAATAAAATATAAATATAATTAAAATCCGGGCCCCACCGGACGACCCTCTGAACGGATTTTTCCAACGTAACCCATCGCAAAACACCTAGCACTCGAAAGCCCATTATTGCGCGAAGCTGAGCACTTTTAAGTAACTGGAATATTTTGTTGTTTGTATTAGTTGCTCCAATACATGTTTCTCTCTCTTTCTCTCTCTCTCTCTCTCTCTCTCTCTCTCTCTCTCTCTCTCTCTCTCTCTCTCTCTCTCTCTCTCTCTCTCTCTCTCTCTCTCTCTCTCTCTCTCTCTCTCTCTCTCTCTCTTACAAAAATAATTTATTTTGCACCTGGATAAGGTTGACCTAGCCTCGACAAGACCTCTTGTAAAAATTTTCCCATAATCTGGTGTAAAAAAAAATATTAAACTTGGTTAAATTGACGTCTCTGAAATAAATAATCGTTTTGGGGTGAAATTTACCCTTAGGCAAGTTAGAGGGGTGGTTTTGAACTTATTCAATGTAATTAATTAGTAATAAATTAGCTGTAATTAAATTGGGATTTGTTGTAATGAATTGTAATAAAGGCTAATTTGGTCGGAGCAGGTTTAGAGCACTTCGAAATAGTAACGCTGTACATTGAAAATAGTCGTTCAGGTGTGTTAACTCAACGTGCATATTGTCGAAAATATCGTCGTTTGGTGTCGAATTTTGTTCAGCACTGGACAGTGAGAGATCGTCAACATCTCGTTTATCAACGAACAAAACGTTCCAATGAACAGGTTGAAGCGGTCAGAGTGAGCGTTGCCCAGAACCCAAAAGTGTCGTATCGTCGCAGCGCTCAGCATTTTGGTGTCAATAGAACCACTTTGCGGCGCATTTTGAAGGATGATTTGCATTTGTTTCCGTCTAAAGTGCAAATAATACACACAATAGTGCCGACAGATCGTCCACGTCGATTGGAATCGGCCAAACAGTCGCTCGAATGGTTGACACCGAACCTGATTTTTGGAAACAAATTTTAAAGATCGACGAGACCCATTTTATACTCTCTGGCGGCATTAATAAGCAAATTGCCGCATTTAAAGCACAGAGAATCCACACAATATCCATGAAACCCCATTGCATGACCAAAAAATGACTGTTTGGGCCGCCGTTTGTACCAAAACCATCATTGGGCCATATTTTTTCAGAGAAAGCGAACAGTCAATGGAAATCGATATCGGTGGATGTTGGCTCATTAGGTCTGCCCGCAAATGCGTGAACAAGGTCTTGACGGTTACTGGTTTCAATAAGACGGTGCGAGATGCCACACCGCAAATCAAACAATTCAGTTTCTGCAACGAAAATTCCCTGGACGTCTGACGCCAAAAAAGACAACATTGACTGGCCATCCAGATCTCCAGATTTCACCCCTCCGAACTTTTTTTTGTGGGGTTATTTAAAAAGCAAAGTATACGCCAGCAAACCTCAGATCATTGACGAGCTCAATGCCAACATTTGAGTCGAAATCATCGCTATATCCCTCGAGATGCTAGAAAAGGTAACGGAAAATGCAGCAAAAAGGGCACATTTTGCATTGCCCAATAAAAAACTAGTCCAAATAAATTGCGAAGGACCAAACTGAATAAAAATGCCATATACATATATAAAAATCGGTTGTTTTTTTCAAAGTAATTCAATGTTTACATACCGAAATAAACGATGGCGCACCCGTTATATATATATATATATATATATATATATATATATAAATATATATATATATATATATATATATATATATATATATATATATATATATATATATATATATATATATATATATATAAAGGGTCTTTCAATAGAGAAGCTCGACATTTATTAGATTATAGCAGCCATGTTGTTAAAGCAACGTCCGTCGAATTAATTGTGGATTGTGCAGTAGTGTATGTGAAATCACCATGGAAGGTTATAGCGTTGGAAAACATGTGCAAATAATCAAATTATATTTTCAAAATTGATGCTCGACACTACCGCCCAGCCGTATTGATAACTCGATATTTGGTGGCCAAATTTGAGTCAATCACTTCGATAAACAATCAGCCAACACTCGTAAATCACCGAAATGCAAGGTCTGCTGAAACATCGCTGTTGTTCGTAAGAGAGTACGGAAAACCCGAGGCAGTCATTTTCTCAGCCAATCTAACTGATTCATGAACTTAAGGTAAATGACCATAGACAACACCGGTTGTTCGCTGATTGGGCTCTTGAGCAGTTGGACGTTGAACCAAGCTTTTCCAAAACAGCCTAATTTATTAGATATGTTTTTAATGAGTAATTTTTTGTTTTCGCCATCTAACTATATGAACGATGTTTTTTGAATTAAGGTACATTTAGGGACGATGGAAATGCGATAAGTTTTTGTAACATTGTTCAAGGCATTTATAATGATTTGGCACGTATATATTCTAAACTAAACAAAAAATTGCTTATCAGCTCCAAGACGGTAGATTTGTGAACTAACGAGCGGATAATAAAATTTGTTGTTTTTCTGCATATGATGTGACACATGATATGACACATGATTATATTGGAATGGAATGTAACTGCTTCCAGCGCCACAACAATAGTTTTGAGTACCTATGTGCTTCAGTTAATTTTAGTGCATTCTGCAACTTTTATTCAACGACATTCAACTAGTGTATATTCTAAGAAAACGATAATTTGTCAACAGCGCCAAAAAGGTGGACTTTAGAACCAAAGTGGTATCGTCAAAGCCTTTTCATAATACATAGGTATATAATTCATGAGTAGAATATGGAAATAATGAAAAGGTCTGTGAGGTCATATCGTGGTGTTGGGCGGTTTTTTTTGGGCGATTCCTCTACCTTTGTGGTTTGTGCGATTTCATTTTTTTCGCCTATTGTCTTCCATTTTGAATGCGGAATATTGAAAAGATTTAGGACACTGAACTTCAAGCGGATCAGGTATCTGTTATAGGCTATATCTGTTATATGGCTTTACATTTAGTACATAAATCAACGGGTTGGCACCAAAATATTCGATCACTATAGAATATATATAGATAGACTGTGTAAGTCGTTGAAAAGGCCTTGAAGAATGTCATAAAGTCAACTAAAACACCTTAGTACTCAAAACTACCGTCACAATGGTATACATTTTTTCTCATTCCAATATAATCGTGTGGCATATCGTTTGAAAGGTCTTGGAAAAAGTAAGAGTTTTGTTACCAGCGCCTTAGTCCACAATCCAACATTTTGGAGCTGGTGTCAAATAATTCGTTTAGTATAGACTATGAACGTGCCATATCACGCAAATGCAGAAGAAATAAATATTCTAGCCCATTGGCAGATTTGGCACAAGTTGAATTTTGTAAGCACGTAAACCAAGATCCTTAGATAAAATCTTCCATCATTTGGGTCTTCCTCAATGCAACGCTGTACAGCGTCTATCACTTGTTCGATACGCACTGTTTGACGTCTTACTGGGTGCGTATTATCATTTAGAGAATAAGTTAATTCAATGTCTTATGATCATAGACAGATTTTGATTCTAGGTTTGGAGTGGGTCTGATGAGGTTATAGGGGTGAAATTTTTATTTTTTCCTTCTTCTGACGAAAAAATCGTCCATCGTTCGAGATTTTGCAAAACGGGCACCAATCTGACTAGGCCGATCCGAAAACCCATAATCATAGGTAAATTTTGATTATAGCTTAGGGGTGGGTCTGATGAGGTAATAGGTGTGAAATGGCATATCTGTTTCATACGGCCAAAAAATGTCGATAAAGAAGTTAAATAATTATTAAGCGTCGTCCCTCATTCGAGATTTTGCCAGATGGACACCAATCTGACTATGTTAATTCGATGGCACTTGATCATAGGTAGATTTTGATTATAGCTTAGGGATGGGTCTGATGAGGTAATAGGTGTGAAATGCCATATCTGTTTCATACAGGCGAAAAATGTCGATAAAGAAGTTTAATAATTATCAATCAAAGTCGTCCATCATTCACGATATTGCCAGATAGACACCAATCTGATAGCCCATACTTATAGGTAGATTATGGTTTGGGGTCAGTCTGATTGGTTTATAGGGGTGAAATTTTTAGTTTTCCCTTCTTCCGACGATAAAATCGTTCATCGTGAATGAATTTATCGACAAAACATGGGGAAAATAAAATTTGTACTCATAATCTTTCAGCCTAAACTTACAATTTGATTCTTAGGTCATATTTTATAGAGTTTTCATAGTGAGACAGACACTGGTTATTTGGAAAAATCTCGATAGGTGAACAGTTTTATCGTCGAAACAATGGAAAATGGAACATTTCACCAATATAACCTCATCAAACTCACTCCAAGCAAATAATCAAATTTTACTTAGAGTCATGGTTCATCAAATTGGTACAGTCAGATCGGATCAAAATCTTGATATACAAACCTTTCATCAGCTAAACGTGACTAGTGTATAGATGTCTGTTTTTGACATTTTTATTTTACAAAATTGATGAATCATTTGTTACTTTTAAATCTGTATTGCCGGCACATCTCGGTTGAATATTGAAATTAAACTTCTTTGTCGACACTAACTGTATTATCGACATATTATAGTATTTCCAATATCTGCATTACCATCTTTCGGATAGACAGTAGGCACTATCTGCATTACCATCTTTCGGCTGGAAACTTTCAGCTACACGATGAGTTTGGCGAACAGAATCATTATTTTGATAAAAAAAAATCAACAATTTGCAAGCGTTGCCCTGGCGGGAGTCTATTCATTATGAAATGGCAAATCAAACTAATGACAAAGCAAATGTCGGCTGTCAAGTCGGTCGTCAAACAACCTAGTGTTGCCAACTTAAAGATGTGAACCTCTAAAAAAACGCCCTTTATTTTCATTCTCTATCCATGAAGTCGATCGCGATCGACTGATCGATGTTTTAAATTTCGTTTAATATAATTGACTGAGAATAAAATGATCAACATACTTGAGTGCACCGTTATAATACTTTGGAAATCAAAAGGTAGATCCCTCCAAAAAATTAGTGGACACGCCTGCTCTATACCAACATAACGCACAAAAATCATCACACTGTGAACCACCGCATATAATGTTACAAAAAACTGCGATTTATTAGAGCAAATCGATGCTTCTTCGTGCTTCCATGTTTACAACTAATCTTCACTTGGACAGTATAAAACATAAATGAATAATCATAACTTTTAATTAAATTTTATTTAACTAAAATACAAAAACTATGACGATGAAAGTAACTGACCTTTTTATTTTCTCCTTATACCCATCAAATCTTCTTCCACCGGTGTCGCCACCATAAGGTGTTACTTATATTACAAATTTTGTTTTAAAAAAAATTTAAAATTAATTTAATTTAATTTAATTTAAATTTAAACACAAAAAGTGAAATTTCAGACGATCTATTTTACGATGTTTGGCATTATGAAAATCGTCAAAAAAATTGTAAGTTAAACATAATAAGAAAACGAAATTTCTATAATGTTGTGGTTTAACAATTTTTTTTTTTGAAATTATAACGATTTACATAAAGATTTAACGAGATATACCAAACCAACCTACATTATGATGTGGTCATGATCATGACAATGAAACTTGCTACTCGGACAACCAAACATAATTTTATTAATCATTTTCTACTTTAAATTTTTTTTGTATGAAATATGGGTGCTCTCCGTACCATTGAGTTGATTCGAAAACAAAAATTATTCAATAATCGGATCATTTGAATGGATTCACAATTATTACAGTCTCTGTTATACTTTCAATTGAAATAATCCGATTTCATTCAATCGATGCCAAACTATATTAGTTAGATGTGATTTAGGTCAAAAAAATAATAATAAATCCAACAATTCCAATCATGCGATTAAAATTTTGAAGTAACTAGTGATCGCTCTTTGTCATTCCAACTGATCGAGCGATCACCGTTTGTTTTTTTTTCTATAAGACTACTAATTGACAAATTTCGTAAAAATTAAAAATGATAAGTAAGTAATTTAGATACATTTCGTTGAATAAGTAATTAAGACCATATAAGAGATTGTACATATACGATCTACGCGTAGCAGCGATCGTTTGACGATAATACAGTGAGATAAAAAGATTACGAGTAAATTAAATTTCTTAAATCTCAAAAATAAGTCGATTCGTCGTCAGTATTTGAAGATCGTTTAAAAGATAATTTCCTCGGCACTTTCTGTAAAATTTCATTTGCTTTCGATCTAATTTTAGTTAGCATTAATTTGAAAACCGCACTTAAACTATTCATGTTTATAATTTTAGACATCTGAATGAGTTATATGAGGTTTTATCGCTAACTGACACTCAACAACAAGTTATACCAGTTACTTAATCAAGATTGTATTATTTAGATCCAAATGCTATACTGTTAAAGTTAGTCGAAAGTATTCATCCGAAAAATGTCGATAATGCAGTTCGGGTGAAACAACCAACACGAAATGTTGATAACGCATGTTCAAATGATCAAGATTGGCACGACAGCTGAAAAATGGCGATAATGCAGATTGAATCGATATAGAAGGTTAACTTTAATTTCAAACCGAAAAATGTCAGTAATACAGATTTATAAGTAATAAATGTCAATAACAGACATCTATACAACAGCCAGGCAACAGTCTCGTTTAGCTGATGAAAGACTTGTAGATCAATATTTTGCCAATATTTGATCAATATTGAGTGAGTTTGATTAGATTACAGGGATGAAATGCTCCATTTTCCTTTGTTTCGACGATAAAATTGTCCACCATTTGAGATTATGTCAAATGACTGACTATGAAAACTGTATAGTATATGACGCTGGACGGATTTTAATTCTAAGTTTGGGGTGGGAAGTTATGGGTAAAATTTTAAATGTCCCATGTTTTATCAATAAAATCGTTCGCCATAGGAAGATTTTGGTTACAGGTTTTGGGTAAGTTTGGTGAGGTTATAGGGGTGATATTTTGATTTTTGATGCAATCGTTTATCGGTCGGGATTTGTGAGAAAGGCAAAGATAATGATTATAGGGTTTGGGTGGGTCTGATGAGGAAAAGGGAGATGAAGGGCTGAAATTTTGTTTTTCCCCAAGTTTGGTTGATAAAATTGTTCGTCAGCCGAGATTTTTCCCGATAGACACCAATCTTACTATACCAATTCGAGAGTTCAAGACTGTTGCTTTTGCCTCATAAGCTTTATGAGGCAATCGTTCGTAAATCGTAATTTTGCAGGATAAATACCAATCTGCCTATGCCAATTCAATGGCCCATGTTCAAAAGTAGATTTTGAATTTAGGTTTGGGATGGGTCTGATGAGAATTTTGATGTTCATCATGTTTTGTCTATAACATCGTTCATCATTCGAGGTTTTGCCAAACAGTTACAAATCTGACTATGCCAATTCAGTAGCCCATGACCATGTGTACAGATTTTATTTATAGGTTTGGGGTGGGTTTGATGGAGCTATAGAGGTCAAATTTTGAATTCCCCTTCTTCTGTAGATAAAAACTCCCGTCATTCGAGATTTTACCAGATAGGCGCCAATCTGACTATGCCGATTTGAAACTTCATGACCATAGGTAGATTTTGATTTTAGGTTTAGGGTGGGTCTGAGAAGGTTATAAGGATGAAATTTTTAATTTCACGATTTAAAACACAGATGAAGAGCATAATCAAAATTTCGCCTCTATAACCTCATCAGACCCATCCCAAACTAATCAAAATTTAGCTTGAATTACATACTTTTTTAACGAAAATTACACTCCGTTGAGTGCTTGATAAATATTAAACAGATATGACTCCTATAACCTCATCACACCTCTATCTCTGTAATTTGACCCTATAATCTCATCAGACCTACTCGAAACCTAAAATCAAAATCTAGCTGTGGTGTGGTCATGGACCATCGAATTGACATAGTCAGATTGGTGTCTGTCTAGCAAAATCTTGCATTCTAAACCGTTTTAACGACAATTACAAACCGTTGAGTGACCGATGATGGACGATTTTATCGACAAAACATAGGAAAAATCACAATTTCCTTATCAGACCCACCAGAAGTATATAATCAAAATCTAGCTGTGGTCAAGAACCATCAAATTGGCATAGTCAGATTGGTATTTGTCTGGCAAAATCTCGAATTATAAACCATTTTATCCGTTAAATGATTGAAAATTATTAAGCTTCTTTAGCAACAATTTTCTTTGCCTTTTCAAATGGGATTTGACCCTTATAACCTCATCAGACCCACCCCAAACCTATAATCAAAATATGCATACCTACGATATGCATACATACCTATGATCATGGGACATCGAATTGACATAGACAGATTGGCGTCTATCTGGCAGATTTTCGAATGATAGACGATTTTGTAGGTTAGTTACTATCGTCTAAAATATTTCAATTTATTATATAATTTTTTCAATTTTCGGCTGACATAGTCGAGACACTATCTGCGTTATCATATTTTCATTTACGGCTGGCAGCTTTCGGTTATCTTTAACAAGTTACCACATAATACAAAGCATATCGATAATGCAGATTGTTAAGCTGATATTTATGGCCAACTTCAGTAGCATCGGAATTACTCCCTCTTTACAATTTGATGTTACTTTTTCTTAATCAGGATTCCCCGGGAGTACACAACACGGTCCTTTCAATTAAAACAGTGTAGTTTTCCACGCGAATGTAAGCAAAATTCCGTCAGCATTGCATATTGAATATCTAAAGTGAAAATCTAACTATAGCAAAGACACAATCTGCAGTATCGATTGTTTGAATTTCAAATTAGAATTTTCGGCTTAATTTTACTAGACAAGGCGATCCGAGGTGGAGTTCGACTATTCGGAATTTAAAAAATTTCCAGAAATTCTAGATGGTATTCAAATTTTATATAGAAAAGCAGCGTTCTTGTTTCCCATATAAAATTTGATCACCGACTAAAATTTCTGTGCGGCGTTCATGATTCCGCCCCAAGTTTGAACAATTTAGGTTTTTGTGATGGAATTAAGAGTCTTAGTTTTTGGCTGAAGTTCAGGAATATGGTTCGCCCACATATTAAATTAAGATTTATTCATTCGAAATTTGACCATTTCATATTTAATGCTGATCAGGTTTGATTTATTTGATGGAATATACTAAAACCGTTTTTAAGACTCTACGTTATCTGGAATGTGATTTTACAAATCGACCTAGGCATTTCTAGAAGTGGACAACTTTAAATAATTATCGTCAATTTCGAATGGGTACGCCATTAAATAGATTTTGGACGAGGATCGAGATTTGACGTGAAGTCCTGAAAAATGGCCACGACGAACTGAACTAAATCCTTTCTAAGCTATTGAATTGTGGGATCAAATCTATTTTTCATTCGTTTGGTAACATTTCAGTACTTCATATCAAAGTTTATATGACCAAGAAAATGACCCATGATATAAAAAACTAGTTGTTTTAGGTGGTTTGTTAGGGTTCTGAATAGAATCTGAAAATTTAATCCAATGTGTGTTAAAATTCGATTTGTAGTATGGAATAAGCCTCTAAAAATAATTGTAAGTCTGAGACATATTTTGATAGCCATCCTTCAACTGGTTAGGGATTTGGGTGATTAAATTGGCAATTGGAGGAATCTAATGCGGAACCTACTGTCCGAAACTAAACCTAAGGTCATCAGATAGTCACGATAAGTAGTGTATGGCGGAATAAACGTCTGTCTCAAGCTGTTGTCTAACCTCTTTGTTGATTCGAGACCTGTCAGTTAATGCAAACATTTCTTCCTCCTCTATCACTGGAATAGTATCATAGTCATGTGCACATCCACTCTCTGTGATATTGATGCCCCGAAATAGCCAATTTTAAAACCTAACCTGTTTTTTGCTTGTGCTATAAGTTAACCAGATAGTTTTCAATGTTCAATGTTCGCGCTTAAAAGCCCTTTTAGACCAGGTTATTAGTAGAGTTACTAAATGTCTTGAAGTATAAAGAATTGGAATAGTAAAATCTGATTATAATCTGATTAGCTGAACATAATCTGATTATTTTAAATATTTCAAAATCGGAACAGGACATTACCTCCGGATTTCCCCCGGCTAATTACCTTCCTGGTCCATTACCCTCCTAGCCATTACACCTTCAGTCCCTCGATTTTTACCACCTCTCACCTCATCCCCATTATAAGTAATTTCGATTAAATGTATCTTAACACAATTGGTTTTCGTACACTTTTTGAGTATCAAAGGGGTTTCCTATGGAAATTTAACGATTCATCGAAATAAGGTTACACCGATATTAAGTGGATTTTGAAGCGGATTTATATCATGCGGTGAATAACTCCCAACAATTTCAGTTTCTATAATGATTCGAGCATTAGGGGAACTTATCGACTAAGGGGTTGGCTCCAAGAATCAAATTATATAAAAACACGAGCATAGTTGGTACAAAACTAAATTATTTAGGGATCGTCAGATGTGCGTTTTGATGTCAAATCGAACTAGAAACATGATGATTGATAAAAAAAATCGAGAAAAATATCAAAACATTGCTGATTATACCACTTCCGCAGAGTATAGTACGTCATATATTTTCCCATACAAATGGTATTTTTCTGAAAAGCTCCAATCATCATGAAAACTGCGTAGATTATTATTTTTGCCTATAGTTTCGGAAACCAACCGAAATTTCGATTCTGTAAGCATCACTTGACGAGAAACCACATATCACAACTCCAAGCTACCTGGAATTTACACAAATTTTTAATAAATGGCCGATCGAACCGACGCAACCGAATTTGTTGCAAACGTTTTCATGTTTTGAAATTTTTTCGAATTTTTTATCAATCACCATGTTTTTAATGGGATTTGACAACAAAGTCACGTAATCACGAAAAACATTTTTTTTTAATAATTTTTCCCGATGGAATGGGATCGGATCATTAATCCTTAAATGATTTTACTAGTATGTCGGTCAAACAATGCAATATTAGGTTACTTAGTTGGTAGCCTATCGGCAGTTGGTTATTTATGGCGATTCCAACATTAATTTATTCGATTCCTCTGCCTATCTGGTGAACCAGTATCTGTTTATGTCATTCTCCTGTGGATTCATTCACGATTAAGAACAATTTCAACATACAATATTATACAAGAAAATCCCTGATATCCATCATGATGATCCATCATGATTCTGATTTTTCAGATCATCGATTTATAATAACAAATATTCAAATCAAAACCGATATTAGTATCTCCTCCAGCTTTTCGAAAACTGGTTATCAACCGGTATGCAATTTTATTAAACAGTTTTCACTAGAACCTAATAAATTTGAGTTTGAAGTGTTCCACCAACAATTATATGAGTCTGTTCACCAAAACACCAAATTACTAAAATTTACCAGCAATTCAACAACAAAACTTGACTCTGCTTTACTCAAAACATTCAAATTCTTTATTACAATCACGAATTCTATAATAAACTAAAGAAGAAATGTCCGTCTAACCAATTTTATACCTTCAAAGCTTTAGAGTATCAGCACCGATTAAAAATGACTAGGTTCCAGCAAAACTCCTAAGAATTCGAGAAAAACCTGGGCCCTGATCATTGAAATTTTAAATAGTAAAACCACCACGGCCAAATCGATAAATCAAATGTCTGTAAAGGTGAGTAAATGTAGGTGCCGAAATTGGTAACTCCTGTCATATTGATTTAACTTGGGTATTTGCGTCAATTATTTACACAATTTTGATTTAATTACGGATGACGAGGTTGACCACTTGATAAAAACCCTAGACCCAGCGTGTTCTAAAGGTTATGACAACATTAATATGTTATTCAAACATGTTCTAAAGGATTTGAATCTTATCTTAAAAAAACCCAATAAACCTCTAAAAATCTAAATTTCCAGACAAACTTTAAATGGCTCAAATACATAACTCCAATCTTTAAGAGTGGTAAGGATGGCTCTGTGTTGCCAACCATTTCCAAATTATTTGAAAGCCTTATTCTGGACAAACTGATGCAACACATCTCAATTAACAACTTCATCTCAGAGTTTCAATATGGGTTTCAAACAAACTCAAGCACCACCTCTGTAACCTTGTCCCTGATGAATAACATTTACAGATTCCTAGAAGAAGGTAAATATACAGGCTGTATTTTTGTCGATCAGATGAAGGCATTTGATTGTGTTTAATATAAATTATATAACGTTGGAATTCATGATAAAGGCCTCAGTCTGTTTAGAAACTATCTATCAAATCGTACACAATTTGTTAAATTAGGAAACACTTCCTCACAGTTATTAGGCCTATTTGCTGGAGTACCCCACAAGGTTCAATATTGGGCCCAATACTGTTTCTAATATATGATAATGATATATTTAATTTGCCGTTGAACGGTAAATCTCAACTATTTGCGGATGACCTCGCAATCGTATATGGATCTATCAACCATTATGCACTCAAACTAGACATGGAAAGTGATTTAAGTCTTTTAAAAATTGTATTTGTGTCGTAAGTTCGGTTTACGACATTTAATGTTTGAAAATAATTTCTTTAAAATGTTGCCCGCGACTGACTCTTAGATGATTCATTCTATGGGTCCAATTTTTGAGCACTCGTTCTAGCATTTCGGCCGATATTTCGTTAATTGGACGTGTTATGTTCGCTTCTAATGCAGGAATCGATTGTAGTTTATCGATATAAAGAAGTGATTGCAGATACCCCCATAAAAAGTAATCAGCTACACCAATATCTTGAATTTTGGGTAATAAAAATTCATTGATCATTGCTCTGTAGTTTGCGCCATTGACGCCAGAAATACGGTCCGATGATACCACCTGCCCATAAACCGCACCAAACAGTGCATTTTTCAGAATGCATTGGAAGCTCTTGAATCTCTTCTGGCTGTTCATCAGCCCAAATACGACAATTTTGTTTGTTGACGTACCCATTCGGCCAAAAACAAGCTTCATCGCTGAACACTTCATCGCAGCACGAAAACAATTTTTCACTGAACACTGATTTTTGAAATAAATTTCCACAAAAATGTTGTCCTCGCGTAAGTCTATTCATGGTGAAATGTCAATGAATACTGAACACAAATGGCATATAAACATGACAGTTGTGACGCATGAATCCCAATGAGGGTTAATAACAGTATGGCAAAATCCTCGCTTCAGCTCGAATCTAATTTTCAATTAACTATGAGAAACAGTAGACAAGCCAATAATCGGATATTACCCACTTACGGGAATACATCATCTACACACACTCTTTAACGAATTACCACTTAACACTAGAAGTCTTCCGGTCTCTAAATTCAAAATGTACATTAAAGAAATGCTAAATAATGAGTTTTGCAGTGAGAACGATCAATGTCAAAGATAACTGCAATTAGCTCGATCGTTTTTTGTTCTTTATCAAAATTGTACACAGCAATATGTTACATGGGGTTTTTTAGAGGTTCACATCTTTAAGTTGGCAACACTGTTTTGTTTGACAACCGATTTGGCAGCTGACATTTGCTGTGTCATTAGTTTGATTTGCCATTTCATAATTTAACAGACAAACACCAGAGCAACGCTTGCAAATTGTTGAAATTTTTTATCAAAATAATGGTTCTGTTCTACAAACTAATAATCGTCCATCAGAGCAGGTAATTCGGTTAACTATGGATTGTTTTTGTACCACATATACTCTAACTGGTAATACGCAACCAGTAAGACGTTAAAAGGTGCGTACCGAACAAGCAATACTGTACATCCTTGAGGAAGAGTCAAATCAATCAGCAACTGGAGATGTGTCATCCACTTTAAAGAAAATTTTATCTAAGGATCTTGCTTTACGTGCTTGCAAAATTCAACTTGAGCAGGAATTAAAACCATCCGACCATCGCACACGCTGCCAATTCAGCGAATGGCTGAATCACATATTGACTTTGATGTTGATTTTTCAAACAAAATTTTGTTCAGCGATGGAGCTCACTTTTTGTTGAATGGGTACGTAATAAACAGAATTGTCGGATTTGGAGTGAAGATAATCCACAAACCTTGAAACACCATTTCATCCAGAGATAATCGCCGTTTGGGGCGCTTTATAGGCCGGCGGAGTCGTTCGTCAATGTACGACTTCAAAAACGATATTGGGCGGAACGTTACAGTCAACGGTGAACGGTATAGAGCCATTATTTCTAACATTTGTACCCCAATTGTACCCCATTTTCGGAAACTTGCCACGGAACGATTTTCTTCTAATTCAGCTCAACATCTACTACTAGTGTATATGTTACGGTAAAAGTTCGAAATCGGTAAATGTCCGAAATTTTAATTTTTTAAAACGATTAAAAATCGGTTGGCCAGAGGTCAGATGGTTACAAAATGTTTGTTAACTTCTCCCCCGTATACCCTTGTAGTTTCATTTATTCCCCATCAAAGGGCTAACCGTCATGGGAGGAACAATTAGTTCCCGCGAGCTCGAAAGTTAGTAAAGCCGTTAGACCTTACTATTCCAAATTCCAATTTGTTCCAATGGCATAAAAAATAATCCGTGGGGTGAAGGGTGAACCATTTCGAAAATATAGGACTCTCTTTTCATAGATTCCGAAGCAATAAAACAGTTTTTTCAAATTTTTGTTCGGACATTTACCGATTTCGGCCTTTTACCGTAACATATACATTTCAAAATCATGTAGTCTTGATCCGAGACATTTTTAGTTTCGGCGAAATAAGTTTAGATTTATCGAATGGAACGCAAATTTATATAAAAATCAATGAAATTCCCAGCCCAGAGTTCATTTTCGGGAACTTGCCACAGCACGATTTGCTTCTAACTCAACCCAACATTAGCTACTAGTGTATACATTTCAAAATCATGTAGTCTTGATCCGAGACATTTCTAGTTTTGGCGAAATAATTTTAGATTTATCGAGTGGGACGCAAAATTAGATGAAAATCAATGAAATTTCCAGCCCAGAGTTCATTTTCGGAACTTGCCAAGGAACGACTTGCTTCTAATTCAGCTCAACATTAATTACTAGTGTTTACATTCCAAAATCATGTAGCCCTGATCCGAGACGTTTTTAGTTTTGGCGAAATAAGTTTAGATTTATCGAATGGAACGCAAATTTATATAAAAATCAATGAAATTCCTAGCCCAGAGTTCATTTCTGGGGACTTGCCAAGGTCCATTTTTGGGGACTTTTTTCTTACATTTTTCTTACAAAATTAAAGGAATTTTTCATTTATGCAATTTATAATTTTACAGCTTTTTAGTACTTTAGATTTAATTTTTTTTAATACATGAAAAGCAAATCAAATTTAATAAATGTGATAATTTTTCGTTTTTTCCATAAAATTGATAAAAATTCTGGGCTGGGCTAACTTCACACAAGAGCAAATTGGTTATTCATATGTTAGTGTTGCCTGATTAAATATTTTTATTTTCTGGGAAAACTTCACATATGTGGGTTATTGTCCGGAGAAGGGGCAATATCTGGGGGGTAAAATCCTACACCCTTCAAAAAGATGTCGGAATTTAACATTTATTTAACAATCTTTTCGGTACATTTTAAATCGGAATGGCAAGACGAGCTTTGAAATCTAGCTTCATCAATTTTTTAAGTAGCTCTAATAGATGTTTAGGAATTTTTATAACGTCCCTAAGAAACATTTGTAGAAGCAGTTAAGCAGTTAAGCATACGATAATCGGCAAATTAAAATACCCAGAATTATTCAGAAACAATAAAACAACTTTGCACTTTGCAACAAAATTTTACTATTGTCTCCTTACATAGCTTTCTAATCATACCAACATTTTTCCTATTCGAGCCGGTCGGTAATATTTAAGCGAATTTATTACATTGCAAATTTGATGAGTCCAAATAAAGATATAATCGCTCGTCCAAACCGAATATGAAATATCCGACAAGTTCATTTCTTTATGGTCATGACTTTTTGACCGAGTTAAACACAAACCATCCGGAGAGATTGTAAACTTTAAAACTTTTATCTCGATTTTACATGAATCATGCATCACAAAAATGTTATTTAAACGGGTGGTGATTAACCAACCAGGGCTGTACGCACAAACAATGTATGTCAATCAAATAAATTTTTGATTTGCAACAACACAACCAACTCAACATCGTTTTATTATAGGCGACCATGATCATGGTGCAACATTAGAAAGTGCCACAATCGTCTGCACGACCGCCGATAATATTTTCATTTAACATGTTGAGCAAACAGCTGAAACAACTGTAAATTCATCATTATAAATGTGCGAAGCTGCACATCTGGACGCATTAAAATCTTATAGCACATTCTTATATTATTGTATACATTATGAAATCGTTCGCGTTCCTTTGAACATACATACATAAATTCCGCGCATGATAATCATTATTTCAATTGAAATTGTTCAATTAAATAAGTGTATAGCATATCATATCCATATTACACATATTAAACATACAAATCAAATTAATTATTACAGTTTTGTGCTTTTTAATTGTTAGAAACTATTTTATTCCATTGTACCTATGGCGTGTGATGTCACTAACATCCCGACAAAAGTATTATCGATGGCCTTTTAAATCATCCAACGTGCATACCAAGTACGGTAATGGGAAATCATCAAGGCTTTCACAAACTATATACAAACAATTTCACCTGTGGCACAACATGAGGAAAATTGCACTTTCGAAAATAGCATATACACCATAAAATAATAAAAAAAACAACTTTGAACTTACCGTTAATTCAACTTTGGTCAACAAAGAAAATATCTAAACAGCTTTTCTAAAAAAAAATGATGCGGTAGATAAATTTTGCACCACCCCCGAAAATATGTTTTATTGCGGGTCCGGTCCACCCTAAACATGCAACGTATTAATCCAATTTTTGGGCACACACTTAAAGCACACGCACTTAACTATTTATTTATGTATGTACGTATGTATTACAAAAACACTTCACTCAATATAATTATAATATTTCACTCGAATTAATTGAATAATTGTTATATTAAACGTAATTTTTTACCGATTTTATGCTAAAGTTTTCCGCGCGCACACGATAATTACACAAGACGTGTATTTTGTCTTACGATTTATGTTAAAAAATATTCTTAACCGTAAACTTACACACGATACCTGCTAAGTATCATAGCAAAACAAATAACAAAAAATAATTGTATTTTCTTTCAAATGTGTGTTAACCGAACAATTGTTAAACAACGTTTGAATGTACACCAACCACCACCAAGAATAAGAAGTTGAAGAATCAAAATAATAAAAATGAAACATAAACGAGAGACACAAACATAAGATAATAGTAAAAAGTAAAAAAAAATGAGAAAAGCCGCGAAGAAGAAATTACTAAATTATCTTACAGATGATGATGATGATGTTGTTGGCTTTTGTCTCGTGCACATATTGTAATAAAGCGACATTAGCAAAATGTACGGTACAAAAAAGATGTTTGGAGTTTAGTGTCTGATATAATAATTAGTAGCCCCGACGATGAACGGGCCCGATTTTGACAAGGCTGTTTTTTTTGGGAGGGGGGAGAGGGGGGGGGGGTCAACGTAAAGCAACACAGATGTCCATCACATTTCGCATGGATTTATAAAAAAAATGTAAATGAAATTTTGTTCAGAATAGACAATCCGCAGGACAGAGACGCCGAATTTTGGTGAAATAAAGTTTTTTATCCAAACTCATCATTTCCCGTTAAATCTAAAATATGATCTAAACTAATTTTGTTTGAAATTTGAAAATCGTTTTTTCGCAAATATTTAGCAAAAAACCAAAAAGCTCCTATGAAAGCTACCACTTCCTGCAAACCGATACGTATATAAAGTTAGCCAAGCTTTCATGCCCAGAAAACTGAAAAATGGCAACACTAAACTATCACGACAGTTGTTCCATCGCAGGATATTACTGTCAGCCCAGGATTTCTGCCTTACCAACTTCTCATCCAAGGAAAAACTATAACGACAGCTATCACTATGGCAAAAGTTAACTATCCGATCAATGTCCAGAAATTGCGACCACATTATGTGAAAATTTGTATCCCAGGATAACACTGTCCTCTCAGTAGCAGTCATTAAAATGTAAATTAATAATTTTTTGAGCTTAAAGCCCAAATGTGTCGCTCGGACACATAGAAGTCTAATAAAACTAAGTTAATTCCAAGATGTTGGTACGTCTCATTTAATAAATACTCGCCCTAATCCGAACATTTTACGTTACAGGTTGTAGATGCGATCAATTATCGATAGATTGAGCAAATTAATGATTTTTTGAGCTTAAAGCTCAATTATGTCGCTCGGACGCTTCGAAGTCTAATGAAACTAACTTAATTTCAAGATGTTGGTACGTCATATTTAATAAATACTCAGGGATTGTAGATGCGATCAAATATCGAAAGTTTGAGTAAATTAATGATGTTTTGAGCTTAAAGCTCAATTATGTCGCTCGAACGTTTAGAAGTCTAACGAAACTAAATTAATTTCAAGATGTTGGTACGTCTCATTTAATATATACTCGCCCTAATCCGAACTTTTTACGTTACAGGTTGTAGATGCGACCAAATATCGAAAGTTTGAGTAAATTAATGATTTTTGAGCTTAAAGCTCAATTGTGTCGCTCGGATACATAGACAAGATTTTGGTACGTCATATTTAATAAATACTCAGGGGTTGTAGATGCGATCAAATATTGAAAGTTTCACTAAATTATTGATTTTTTGAACTTAAAGCTCAATTATGTCGCTCGGACGTTTAGAAGTCTAATGAAACGAACTTAATTCCAAAATGTTGGTACGTCACATTTAATAAATACTCGCTCTAATCCGAACATTTTACGTTGCAGGTTGTAGATGCGATCAATTATCGATAGTTTGAGTAAATTAATGATTTCTTGAGCTTAAAGCTCAAGTATGTCGCTCGGACGTTTAAAAGTCTAATGAAACTAACTTAATTTCAAGATGTTGGTACGTCACAATTAATAAATACTCGCCCTAATCCGAACGTTTTACGTTACAGGTTGTAGATGCGATCAAATATCGGAAGTTTGACTAAATTAATGATTTTTGAGCTTAAAGCTCAATTGTGTCGCTCGGACACATAGAATTCTAATGAAACTAACTTAATTTCAAGATGTTGGTACGTCATATTTAATAAATACTCGGGGTTGTAGATGCGATCAAATGTCGAAAGTTTGATTAAATTAATGATTTTTGAACTTGAAGGTCAAATACGTCACTTTTAATAAATACTCGCCTAAATCCGAACCTTTTACGTTGCAGGTTGTAGATGCGATTAAATATCGATAGTTTGAGTAAATTAATGATTTGTTTGAGCTTAAAGCTCAATCATGTCGCTCGGACGTTTGAAATCTAATGAAACTAACTTAATTTCAAGATTTTGGTACGTCATATTTAATAAATACTCAGGGGTTGCAGATGCGATCAAATATCGAATGTTTGACTAAATTAATAATTTGTTGAGCTTAAAGCTCAAGTATGTCGCTCGGACATTTAGAAGTCTAATGAAGAGCTATTAACAGCTGAATTGCGTCATCAATCAATTGAATCGACCCGTCGAAATAAATTGATGGACTCAAAGAGATATTTATTAATTTATAATTAATTCGTTTGAATTTAGAATTAAATGTTTGCAATTTTTTGCTGTTTTCTGACATTTAAAATGGTGAAGCTCAATCTAAATATTCGGCTAACTCCATTATCTTTCTTTGCCATACGGAATCATCAATCAAATGTCTCCGTACATGGCAAATGGAAAATGCACAAAAAAATTATTTAAAGAAACCATCATTGGCAACAACCATCGTTCACTCTAACGACTGACATACAACAATAAATAAAGTACGAAACAACGACATCGGCATCGATTATCGCTGGGTTGTACCGTATTCACAATTGCTCTCCAAAACATACAAAGCCCATATTAATGTGGAATACTGCAACTTCGCAAATACCCTTAGAGTAATCGAACCTTCATTCTAGAGCGTCACACACTTCCCCCGCCGTTGTACCTTCCTTCATCGACGGCCTAGATTTCGATAAGAGGTTCATGCGTTAAAGACCGTATATTAGCTTCCTGACCAATGTTAGTCTCAAGCTTGGTTTAGTATTCCAGGGTTAGTTTTTGGTTACCGGTATTTCGCAGCTCTAATAAAAGGTCTCCGTTTGTCGTTTCACAGATGTGTTTTACATTTTTCTGAAGACAAATAAGGGCATGGTCCAGTTTAACCTTGCACATGTCCGCATACGTGACATGCTTTAACTCTCTAATTCCACTCTCTTTCAAGTGTCGTTGACATTCGAAGTGCACGCAGGTCTTTTTGGGAAGTACTTTGCGGCACTACCTTGTGATGGTGTGGACAACTTTTTTTTTGTTGGATTCCCCTAGTGGTGCATTTTCGTTACTAGCATTTTCCGATTCCTTCCATTCTTTGTCGATAGGTAAAGTTTGGCACTCATTTCCAATATGTTCGTCTTACTAATAGCTGAACCATAGAGTGTGCTAATGGTGTTAACCATATTCATGATTTCGCTATTTCTCGGCGTAACAAACTCGAGCACATCTTCGATATTTCTTCCAAGCCTGTTTTTAGTTATTTCTTTACATTCCGCTTTGTTACCTCCATAGAGAAGGCGACGAAAATCATCTGTCTAATGCACTGGTACAGCCCGTTCTTCGGAGATCTCTGAATCGTGGCTCTTTTATAAACGAGTTTGTGGTTGTGCTATCTCTATGCAAAGTTTAACCGCCTCCTTTCTCTTCGCTTTTAGACGTATCTATCACAACGGCCAAGATCGCCGCGGTCGAAACATTGCAGTTGGTACTGGGTTTCTTACTCCCAGTACTGTAACTAAACTCTTTTTGACTGCACTCACCGTGTACTCGTTTTAGAGCTACCCCTCCTACCATTTTATACTTGCTGCCAAGTAGGTATACAGCCGCCCCTCCTGGGGTACAGTGGCTAACCATGGAGTAGCTCAATGTGAGATAGACGCTCCTGAAAATAAATAACATAACTTTCGGCCTAGCTCTCGAATGGGATTTGAACTAAAGCTTTGACTAGAACTGGGTTACCACTGACCCGAACCCCAACGTAGCCAGGAGGAGTATAGATAAAGCGACTAAGCCTAGTAGTTGGAACTAAGATTCATCGTATCATAACCCATTTGTCGGTTGTGGGGTCGTATGCCTGTGTATCTGTGTGTCTGTATCATTCAAACAACTTTTTCGACCAATCATATTGTTCTAAAATGACGATTTTTTTTAACTTATGCAGTTTTGCACAAGAATTGTTTGGTCGAAAAAATATTTGAATGAATGAATGAACGAAGAATTTGAAGTATGAATTCGACCTCAGTGTGTCTGTGTGTATGTGTGCTCCTGTATCTGTGCTTCTGTGTATATGTGTGTATGTGTGTCTGTTCGTCTGTCCGTCTGTATTCTGTATGCCAGTGTGCTGCGTTTCCTTGTGTCCCTTTGTGTCTTTATCAAACGATCGAAAGATCCATTAACATACCAATAATTGTAGGCTTATTAAGGCTTATTTAACTTACTAGGTAAAAGAGGAGCTCTACTCGCTTTTGATTAAACTTAAGGTCATTTAAGTTAAAGCTAACAGAACCCAAATCGAAAATCGGGCCAAAAACAAAATTAGAAAGGGATTAATGAAATGTCCATTAAAAACAAACAATGAGTACAACAAATACGGAATGTAATACTCCAGGTGGTCCAGCAGCAGATATGCTGTCAAATCCACGCTCTTCGGAGGCAGGCCCAACAGATTCTGGGGTGGGCCAATCATTGTTTAACCCATTTGGACGAAGTTGCAAATTATCAAGATCACCAAGATCATCAACTGGAAATATATTTCAGTACAAGAAGGAAAATGCCGAACTCCGTGAACAACTAAGAGAAATAAAGGAATTTACAACTAAATTGAAAGAAGAATTTACAATTTTAAAGAAAGAGAATGAAGAACTGAAAAAAGCAGTTGAAACACGTGCAGAACTTGGGACGACACCTAGCCCTGCAGTCGATGATGAAATTAATCCATTCCATACGGATGAAGAAGAATTAGAAAGAGAAACAAATTGGACGTTGAACCGGAATAAAAAACCAAGTAAGAAAAGGAAAGCGCAACACTCACCAGAAATGGCAGTAACTTTACCATCAACTTCAAAAATGGTTTCTGGAAATTAGTTAATCATCAGGAAATTTCTCCACTTTACAATCGATTATGAAATCGATTACGGGAGCCGAGTACGAACTCTTATCTCTAAACAATGGCGTTTGGAAAGTTAATGTTGTAAACTCTGAAACCTATAGAGCTTTGGCTACAAAGCTTAATTCCGAGGGGCATCAGGTTTACCTATGAGGATAAAAATGATCGCCCAGTCAAAGTTATGGCTAGAGGTCTTCACCCAACTTGCACAAAAGAGGAAATTATTGAGGACCTCAAGCAAAATGGTTATCAAATAGAAAATGCCGGCAACATCATTAAGAAAGAAAAAATCGAAACTGAACAAGGAGTGCAAATTAACAAAAGTGGGCTTCCATTATTTATGCTCACTTTTAATAACAAACAAAAAGTGGAAGATGTGTATAATATCAAGGCAATACTTAACATGAGAGTTAAAATAGAGCCATTGAAAAAATAGCGAGTTAATACCGCAGTGCAAAAAATGTCAAGGTTTTAATCATACACAGAAATATTGCCAAAGAGAGACTAGATGCGTGAAATGTGCCGGAAAGCATCATGCCCAAGTATCCCCGGTTGGTAAAATTATTGCTACAAAATGTGTCAATTGCAATAAGCCACATCCCGCAAACTACCGGGGTATAAAACACGAAAACAATGTCCAGGAATATTGGTAAAAAATTATCAAACTTCCACTAAAGAGGAACCTAAACCTCATGCTAGTAAAACGAGAGAACCAAAACTATACTCGCAAGTAGTCATGACAAAACCAGATATTTCGGAGGGAACTACCGAAGGTACAGCAGTGCTCCAAAAGAAACTAAGAAGCTCTTAACATTCGTCTAGCTAAACAAGAGAATGCTTTCAAGCTCTAAACAACAGGTTAGATAAGCAAGACTCTCTAAATGAAAACAACAACAAATAAAACATTAAGAATAGTAACCTAGAATGCAAATGCGGGCTAATGCAAAATATTCCAAAATTAGAAATTTTCCTAATTACTGAAATCCTAACTACTAAACACTACATTTTACTTCAACTTCATATCTTAAAATAAATATATAGATACAGTTGTTACCACGCCATTCAACCAGGGGATCAAGAGTAACCTCTAAAAATGGAAGAAAGCTGTTTGCAGCAGGAAGACTATACAATTGCAATTTTCATTCTGGAGATCAACCAACTTATTGGCCTACGGATAGAAACAAAATACCCGATATCATTGACTTCTTTATCACCAAAGGTATAGAGACGAAAACTACATATACCTAGAAAGCAACGAGGGGATTATGTCGGATCACAAAAAAACCTGCTGGGAGAAATTCCAGAAACTTGTTGCGGATAATATTCATCTTCAGGTACCAATTAAAAACCCGATACAGCTAAAAGAAGAACTAGAATAACTCAATAACAGTATACAACAAGCGCCGTGGAGTAGTACTCCCTCAAGTTCGCAGGAAATGCGCCGAAATGCTATTTATACTCTGGAAGTTAGGAAACTGGTTACAGCAAAACAAAAGGCCTGGCAAAGAAGTCGAGTGCCAGAATATAAAACAACTATCCAAACTAAAGTTGCTAATTAAAGAAATCAAAAACAAGTCCATTAATAAATACTTGAGTGGCCTTACTGAGAAAAAAGATACCGAGTACTCTCTTTGGAAAGCGACAAAAAGTTTAAAACGACCTAAACTACAAATTCCACCAGTTAAAAATGAAGATGGCACATGGGCTATAAGTGCAAAGCAAAAACCTTCGTTGTTTGCAACCTCGAGAACACGTTCCACCCTCTACCTAGACAAACTGCAGAGGAAAACATACCACCAGTATGTAAAATGGATAACTGCAATCTGTCACATTACAAGAATTAAATAGTAAAAGCTCTTCCTGAAAAATGACTACGTAAACTACTCTAAATAATTAATGCAGTGTTCAGACTTAAACCCAACAAACCACTAAATCACAAAATTCGTATAGGCCGATTTCTTTACTTTCAATAATTTCAAAAATATTAGAGAAACTACTCCTAAAGAGACTCAAGCCAATAACAGTAGAAAGAAATCTTATTCCTCCACATCAAATGGGCTTCAGAGAAAACTATTCAAAAATAGAACAAGTACACCGAATTACAAACATAATTGAAGACGTACTTGAAAAAAGATGTATGTTCAAGCGTAGCACATGCCTTTGACAGAGTATGGCGTAGAGGCTTGGAATATAAATTACAAAGAGACTTACCAAAGCAGTTTTATGAAATTCTAAAATCTTACATATCTAACCGACACTTTCGAGTTAAATTAGACAGCGGATCAACTTTATATGTTCTATATTCCTCGGACCTGCCAACGATAGAGGAGATTAACATAACAACGTTTGTGAACGACACAGCCATCTTAGCAGTCGCTAATAGCATAGAATAATCTACAAGCAAATTGCAAAAAGCAACTAATATTGTCAGTACCTGGACCAAACAAAATCTGTTCCCGTAAACTTTACCAACAAAATGGTCAACGGGATACCAGTAGAACTGAACTCTCAGCAAATTCCCTATGCAAACACGACAAAATATCAAGGCATGATTCTAGACACGAAACTAAAATGGAAAGGGCATATGAAAAATAAAAAAGAAGAGTTAAACATCAAATACAGATAGATGGGTTGGCCCTTAGGAAGAAATGTTGAGCTAACTCAACATAATAAGTTGCCACTATACCGGCAAATCCTGAAACCTGTGTGGACTTACGGTATTCAGCTCTGGGGCTGTACAAAGAAAACCAATGTCAATATCATCTAGTCATTGCAAAGCAAAGTCATTCGTGGAATAGTTAATGCAATGTGGTACATAAGAAATGATAACCTCCATAGAGATCTGAAGATGGATTTCATCAGTGAAGAAATAAGCAAACACACGATAAAACACATGTAACGTATTAGTCTACAGTAAGACGGCTACCAAGGAAGAAACCACACGATCTAAGGGAGCCAAAGGGCTACAACCCTGCAAACAAGAATATAAACTATGAAAGATAAATTACTAGATGATTTGTAAATCAGTTGTAATAAACAAATATAAAAAAAAATAGGCTCGATTGACATTCAAATAATTTTAGGCTCATTATGGACTAATCAAATGTCCCATTAACAAATGTTGGCCTCCATTCGTTCTGGAATAAACTTCAGGTCATTTAATTTAAAGTTAGCAATTGACATAGAAAAAATTTCTGGGCTCATTATGGCCTAATCAAATTCTCCATTTAAATATTTTTGGCTCAACTCGTTCTTGACCGAACTTTCGGTCATTCAATTTAGAGGTGATAATGCTTTTTCTAAAACGAGCAGAATTAAAAAATTGTAATAGGACATTTAATTAGCCTAAAATTAACCTTTAATTTTCCAATTATTTTTAAATCTTAAATCTTTAACTTGTAACGAATATTACGATATTCAGCAACAGAGCGACAGTTGTCGTCTTTGTGTATTTAACTATATACAAATACAACAAAGACGACGACCAAAATCGCACCTCTATAAGATCGCAAAGTCGAAAAGAAATTTTACTCTCTCTTTTATTCACAGAAACTGTTCGGAATAAAAAAGTACTGTTAAAATATTTTTTAACATTTTTTCTTATGTTCATCACCTGCAAGAAAATAACTGTCAAATCTTGGGCATACACAATATTTCGTCGCAAAAAATGGCTTTGCAAATAATATCATAATTTTATGGTGTATGCGGAGAGAAAGGGAAAATTATGATTATTGCGATACGTCTAAATCTCGTAAAACGTTTCAGTGCTACGGCATACCAAATAGATTAAACTGCACACCAAACAGTCCCAGATCGTCTTATATGTATATTCTTTTGCCTAGTTAAGGTTAATTATTATTCTACCATTGAAATTGAAATTTTCATGGGAATTTAAGTCGTTGCCTCAAAAATCACAAACCATTTTTACTTTCAATTCAACAACTACAATAAGTTATGTTAATTTCCGATAATAATTTATTTACGATCATATTATACCATCCAATAAAAGACACACAACAACAAAACCAACAACAACAACAACAGGCACATTTACCAATCTAATCACAAAAAATTGTCATCAGTCAAGAAAAAATTTTCACTTTTTTATGGGTACGCGATTTGCATTTTTGTTGTATGCGTGTGTAGTGTCTAAATGTTACACGCATTGTTGCCTACCGGCTGATTAGGTGCACGCCGCATTTTAATGTTTCCATTAAATATTTAAATCGAATTTTTTTCGATGGGGATCGATCTTCGCGATCACGATACCAGCCGTATACACCCATCCACATTTCTTTTTGTTAATTTGAAAGTTTTTGTTAGCTCACAAATTTTTTGGGAAGGGTTGACAGTTTTTTAAGATAACTCAATTATAAAGACGATGTGAATTAATATTGCATCAATTTATCTTATTAACATAATATGATGAGAAATATTTTTAATTTTTTATCAATTTCAGTAGCATTGAGAAAGCTTTATATCAGTCAACTATTAATAATTATCTATCGTGAGAGTATTTGAAGTCCGCTCTATCTGGAGTCTTCTATCTATGGGTCTAATGATAAAATACTGTTGTCTTGTTCCAAAATTAAGGGTCAGAGGCATATTTCCACTCCTGAAAATTTAAAAACCGCATTAAAAGAACGACCCTCTTCAATCAAATTTGCGTCGCAGACACAATAACAACATGGCGACATGCTTTTTATAATTTTGTAACAGCTCAGTTAACCAGTTATAATTTTCAACGTTAACCAATAGGAAGGCTCAATATCAACACAGTTTGTTCGATACTCAACATGTTGCTTCTTAACGGATCGCAATCTGTTGGTTAATTTTCCTCAGAGTACGTGAAAGAAGTGCGTTTGATAACTGATTTTAATCTTTTATTCTGACTGCACTTCGGTAAAACATTGGGTAAATGGTATCGAACAGGTTCAATCAATTTTTTCCTTTTCTGATTAGATTGGCAAACTTGCAACATTAGCTGTGTTTCTTGATGTTTGATCTGATCCGGTTCACTTCATGTTTCGTTAAATAACGCAAAGGCGCTTAATAGATTTCAAATCAAAGTTTGTGATCTAAAACAAAATTTGGATCATGTTTCCCATATAAAATTTGATCGACGACTAATTGGATTCAATTCTGATCCACGACTATTTGAAAAACAATTCACCGGATATCTCAAGTCATCGAAAAAATAATCAACTGAAAACGACAATTCACCTAAAAAAAATTCAACAAACCCGATATACCTTGTTGAGTCGCGTCTTCCATCGGCCACAATTTAAAAATAAGGAAGAATACGAGAATAAATCGTGTAACCTAGCCAAATGAACTTATTTGGTTTCGGTGAATTGTATTTTCGGTGAATTGTCGTTTTCGTAGAATTGCTTTCTCAGTGAATTGAGGCATTAGATAATTTTTTTTCTATTGACTATATATTTCACTTAATTGTTGCAGAGCAATTTATCGAAAAAAAAGTTCACCGAAAACGACAATTTAATGAACGGAACGATGCACCGAAAATTTTTTAAATAAGTTACCCAACAGTCTGGTTTAAATGACCGATTCGAAAAACATTAAACAAAAATAACGCAATTTATCAAAAATAATCGAAAAATATCGATCATTTCTTTGCCGAATTTATGAACGGATTTCTGCTAAGTCGCTATATTAATAAAATAGGGGAAGGTACCTGCTGCCTACAAACCCCCGTTTCTCAATTTTCATAATTTTGACCAATATAAATAAAATTATTTTAATAGTTGTAAAAAAATTGAGGAGGGTTCTTCCAAAGCCACTTAGTATTGGTCTACTTTCCGCAAGGATGAACGGAAATTATTTTTGCTTGTATTTAAATTCTATACTTAAGAAGGGAACTCCCTGCTTTGTATTCGATTACTTTGTATAAGAATGTTAAATAATTATTTTTAAAAATTATTTGTTGACTGGGCAAACCGACATTATATTTTCTGCTAAATGGGGTGATCCCGTTTAACTAATAAACCGAATTTTTCTGAGTTTTATTCAAATATTTAAAAATAAAAATACATAAATAGGTTTAAACCAAATTTACGAGAGAGCGGTCCGAGAGCGAAGTCCCATTTCTAGTTCTGGATGGTGATCCCATTTCCATCATACAAACCAAATTCATCATGTTCTATTAAGAAAAGGTATTGAGGCTCATATTCCAGAACTTTTCATAAATAACATTTTAAAACCTAATTTTTATCCCACATACCCATCCAGTTTCATCAAGATCGGCCAAAAGTAGTCCGGTTAAATCCCAGTTGGTCATACTCAATTCCATAATGATCGGTTAAGAATTGGCCTATAGTTATCCTCCAGTTGGCAATATTTCAGAACTTTCTCCCAAAGAATCTTAATTCCAGCCTATATATGCCCATCATGATCGATTGATTATGAAATGATAGTTTTTGATGAATAGTACTTTCGGTGTACTGTCGTTTTCGCCCGTACATTCCAGAGTCATTACGTCGAACTACCTTCGACACTCTTCATAATATTTCACATCCAAGTATACGAGCAACTCGAAAAAAATTTTCGAAATTTCCAAATTCCACCAGCTAAATTTGTACATGCTCATATAGATATTGTTGGATCACTCTCATTGATCGTTTTACGCAGTGGCCAGAAGTCTAATGCATAAAAGACATCTCCGCTCCAACAAACGAAGAAGCACTCGTTGAAAATTACATTTCTATATTCGGCGTACCGATCAGCATAACCACCGATCAAGGCTCACAGTTCGAATCCAAGCTATTCACTGAGCTTATGCAACTCTTGAGCTCACATCGAATACGGACTACGGCCTACCATCTACGAGAACAAGCAAACGATATGGTTGAGCGCTTTCATCGCCAGCTTAAAACAACTGTCAAAGCACGTGCAAATACCGTCATCTGGAGCTCAGAGATCAGAATCATCTTGTTGAGAATCCGAGCAATAGTCAAAGATGACATGAAATGTTCACCCGCTGAACTAGTATAAAGTCAACAATCTGTCTCTATAGATAGACTCAAACCAGTCTATGGAATTCTAAGTTCACCCGATCTAATATCGGGAATGAAAAACATTGTCCGCATTTTCGGATAACACACACGCATCACACAACAATTGTAAACCGATATCAGTGTTAGTACATTTAGACGTTGCAATTGAAAAATTGCAACGTTTCCATCCCTAGTCGCGTGGAGACATGTACAGTCCAGGAACAAAACGGAATAGTGCAATATTCCGGTCTACTATATCGCACTATTCCATTCTTTTAAGACTTTGATCAGTTCAGCACAATATGGCCGGAACTTGGAAAGAACTTCGTTGCTTAGTAATGCTGGCAGTGGTATTTCGTGAATGTTTGTATTATCCAGTCACTTATATTTTAGTGACACAACAGTCACCTCGATACATTCGAAAAGTGGCTGTTTAACGTTTTCTACTTCCGATCCGCATAAACATTGACATTGGTTTGCTATTGTAAATCTCGGAAGGTAGGCTTTAAACTTATGATGTCCAGAGATAACTTGGCATCAAGTCATGCTTTTATATCTAGAATTAAGCCAAATGTACGCCTACCATTGGCTGATCCATTCCACCTTCTTTGCCATAAGTCAATCGCCATCTCTTCTATTTCACTTTTTTTGCTATATTGATTATGTCTACTATCTGTAGCATGCACATGGACACAAGTGCGCTCGCTTTTTGACTAGAATATCTACCGGGAGTACACCGGCCAGAACCACAACAGCATCTTTAGACACTGTTCGGTAGGTCTTTGATATTCCTATTCCTCTGAATACTTTCCAATGATCTGACGTGGTGACAATTTAGCCGATACCAACCAGCCGCGGCATACGTGAATAGAGGCTCCGCCACCATACCTTTGTAAATTATTACAAGTGTTTTGTGATTCAGTCCCCATCTCTCACTTAACACTCTCGCAAAGGAGTGGAATAGCTTCATAGCGTTTTCACAGACTCTTATAATGTGAGAAGTTACGCCCATAAGTTCATCTAGGTCAACTTCTAGATCTCACAGACTTGACCATTTTCATGTTTCAACCGTTTAAGGATATTGTTAAAGGTCGACAGGAGTCAAATTTGCCTTTTAGCTGCAGCACTGTTTTCTCTGCAGCTATAGTGACATTTTATTTGTTTCACACCATTGATTCATTTTGTTAATTGTGATTTAGTCCTGACGCTGAAGTTCGAATCTCAAGTTGCCATGCACCAGAATAACTTTGTCATCCGCGAATGCAATTTCGTCCAAGTCATCAATCATGCTTGTGATAAACACGATAATCCAGACTAGACGTCATAGCTCCTAAAAACCTTCACCAGGAGATTGTAGACCAATAAACTTGCGATGACACTAGGCCAGGTCAGATTATCAAATGCTCCGCTAATATCCAAGAATATACCCATAACATATTTCATACGTTCGCATCTTCAGTAGACATGCTACGTCGGAAACCGAAATATTTGTCCGAGAACAGTCCGCTCTCTCTCTTCCTAGCAATTGATTTGTTGCAAACACTGGTTAACTGTGTTTAAAACAGCTCACTATGATCAGTAGATGTCCAACTTTCTCTTACACACCACTCAACTGTCGAGTCCAGCAAGGCTCCGTTGACCATTGTTAAGTCAATGTTGGAGTTCCCATTAGACGAGAACGTCGTTGGGTTTCCCTGCAAGTTCATTATGAAAAGGTCACTCCTGGACACGAAATCCTCTACTTTTCTTCTGTTTTCATCGGTTAAACGGTCATGCCACATTTTAATTCTAGCATTGAAGTCTCCAATGATCATTACCTTTTTGTGTTGACCCAATAGAGAACCTAGGATCGTTTCGGTTTTGCGCAGATGATACTCGATCGGTTCACTGTATTGGGCATATATTGAAAATAGGTAGAAGGAACCAACTTCCGATGATATTTGAATACATGTGCAGTGCTATCACAGAACTTACTAAGCTTCACCATGTTCATGCTTACACTATGAATACTAATTGCAGTCTTGGGATTCTCAGAGCAGCCAGTTGCTAGTCTGGCTATAGCAGACATGCCGCTGATTTAGCCGAGCATTGGCCGAGTGTGGTTCTTGCATACATAATATATCTAAGTCGTTCACGTATCTTTGGTTCAACTATTTTAGCCTCCGTTGCTGCTACAATATCTGGTAATATGACTAATCATCAAATTTAGTGTTTAATCTCAGGCGTTGCAGAGCACTTTCTATGAGTTACATGAAACGCGGCCAACTACTTGGTGGTCATGTGGTTTTTGCATTTCCTTGCAGTTTGCACAACTGGCAGGTTTGCCTTTATTTGGACAACCCTTATAACCATGACCGTGTTGTGGACAGTGAGAGCAGGTCTCTGTGTGCCCCCTCTGTGTCGGAGTCATAACCTCACTCGCATGGCATCGTACCCAGTCCACGTGCAGTCTTCCATACTTTAGCAACATGTTTTTGGTTGCCGGTTCTACTTCTACCACCAAGTGAGCAGTCTCTTTATTTTTCGCACCAGTTCTGTATAGAACCCTAAAATCTTTTCGATCCAGGTTTATTACACTCTTTATGCTTGATTCACTAGGACGTATGATTTCCTTGGTTTTCTTGGTGATCTCGTAAGTCGACTGGCTAGAATCATTATCTCTTGCTGAGATAATTATCCGTTTTGTTTTTGTCTTATTTTCTGTTTCTACGCTTTCTGTTTCTACGTTTCTTGCGTTTTTTACCGAATGTTTGCCATTTTCCATCATTTTTACTTGAATCAGTTGCAACTTTTCCTGTTTTGTCTGAATTGGCACTAGGAATTGAATCCTGTGCAGCCATTTCTGGTGTCTTTTCCACATTAACCAAACATTTTGGTTTCTGCCTACAAGTGCACCTATGGTTGCGTGCCTCCTTCAATTTACCAACAACTAGATTAGTTTCCGCAACCGCCTCTAGAATATGAATTTTAATGGTTTTAATTTGATTTGTCCATTCCCGAAACTTAGGTTCAGTAAGTTTCGTGTTTCTTGTATGCTCTATCCCCAAATAAGAAATTTACCGAAAACAATAATTCACCGAAAATGGTAGTTATCCGAAATGACAATTCGCCGCAAATAACAATTCACCGATAAACGATAACATGTCAAACGAGTAGTTACTCTGAATTCGTTTAAGATGTCCCCTGTTTTAAGTTTTTAAACATTTCTCGTGGTTAAATTAAATTTGTTTGATGAAAAAGCCATTTCACAACCAAACATGATGAAATTAGTTATAAGGGATGGAAATTTAATTCTAACAAACTTTTCGTCGAATTTCTGGAAGATGATCAATTTGCACATGACTAGGTCACTTCTCAAACGATTATGATGAAATTTAGTATGCAGGATGGAAATGGGATTGTAAAAAAGATATTAGAAAATGTTTCGGATTATGGCAAACTGGGATAGAACTAGGCCTTATCTTATCGGAATATGATAAAATTTGGTAAGTAGAATAGAAATAGAATTCTTAATTGATTTCTGCAAGAAGTTATTAAATATCATCAACTCGGAACTAGACGATTTCTTAAGGGATACAAACAAAATTTCATGATTGAAACAGGACTGAAAATTGGGTACGTTATTATTTTTGGAACTATTTTTGGAAAAAGTTCTGGAGAATCTCCAACTGAGACAGACGTTGTTCATTTAATTATAAAATATGATGCAAAAATTAGATTTAGTTCATTAAAGTAGTTTCTGATAGAAGCTGAAAACTGTTTGTTATTCAATTTTTTCCTCTTGACAATCCTCACTCCGCCTATTTTTCTCAGCCCAGTCACTGAGATTGTAGGTGCTTAAGCAAGCAAATGATTGGACCGCATTTATAAAATTTTAATTTTTAGAAATTTTTAGGACATTGAAGAGGACCGGACAAAGGGCTCCTGGTTGGAAAATTATATTTAGCGTATTTTCACCTTTATGTCAGTACTATGAGTAAAACTTGTTATTAAAATTCTTAAGGATTTACAAAAATCCTAGAAAAAATTACAAACCCCCTCTCTCGAGATTGATTGAGTAGTAGGCTTCGAAATATAATCTTGTAGACTAGGTTTCAAATTACTTTAGAATTCAATTTCAATCAAACATGTCCAATATCATCATGTCGCTTAACAAAATGCCTTGTCCCGTCCCAGTTTCTTAAGTGTTAACCGATTAATAAGGAATTTAGTGTTATAATAAAAATTGAATTAAACCATTTTACAGTCGATTAGGATCAAAACTAAGTTGTAAAATAAAGAGCATGAGTTCCGAATGATGGTTCTAGAGAGTTTTCTATTTTAATAACACTAAACCATTTGTCTACTAACTGATATCAAACTCGGAGTCCAAAACGAGTTCTGGATGGGCTTCTGCCAAACTTTAACCGAATTCAGCTTCCTCTCAACTGATTAGCATAGAACATCTCATTTTTTTCAATTTTCAACAAAAATTAAATTCCATATAGTTTTCGAATATACTTTCGAAAGCTAAGCAATTTTCAACCGATTAGAACCTAATTCTGCTTTTATTAGATAGATTCTGTAAGCACTTTCTATTATAAAGTGCCAAAAGTGTATAAGAAAGTCAATAATAGTTGTTAGTATCGTTGGCTCATCAGTGAATTACTTTTTTCTATCATCTTCCCTGAAAATAATGCATTGTGTAATTCGGGTAATTCGGTTTGATAATTTTTAAAGTTACTGGAACTTCATGATCGGTTATGAAATAGTCTAGTTGGTCAGAACTACTTCTGAATGTAGATTTTAGATTGTTTATACCATATTTCAACATGATTAGTCGAGAAATAACTTAGCTCCATTTAAATGGAACCTTTTTAATCCCGTTCCTAGAAAAAAACAAAACCTGTACAATCGGGGGTTCAATTATCATTAAAACTAGTTCATGGCACTCGAACGGCCCACTCTTACATTTGTATCACAATTGTTCAGAAACCTGAGCTAAAATGCAAACAAACTATTCATTTGGAATATTTTCAGAGAATTTTTATTTTCATTGAATTGTCTTTTTCGGAGAATTTTTGTAGGAGAATCTACCGAAAGTGGAAATTCACTGAAAACGACAATTCATAAAAAATTAAAATCAATCAAATTAACGGCCATTTTCAAACCTTTGCCGTTCGGAGCAAATTCCGTGTAACCTGACTCAAAAATAATTCTTTACACAACTGGATAGGGTTGACCTGCCCACCACAATGTCCAAGAAGTAACATTTGACTCAATATCTGGTCCATCTGGTCTATCTCAATATCTCGACCTTTAAATAAAAAATTTGAAGCCTTTAACGTTCGGAGCCAATTCGTCTGACACAAAAATAATTCATTACACAACGGAATAAAGTTGGCTTGCTTTTCACAACGACCACGGAAAAACTTTTGACTCCATATCTGGTGGCGGTCTGGTGTAATAAATTATTGATGGTGGTAAAATCGACCCTTAAATTACTTCGTTTGGAGTCAATTCCATGTATACTGACACAAAAATAATTTATGACATGCCTGGATAAAGCTGACCTACTCCCGACAAGACTTCTTGCATCATTTTTCCCAAAATCTGGTGGCAGTCTGGTGTAAATTGTTTTATTAAAGTTGGTTAAATTGACGTTTTTGAAATATATAATCGTTTTGGGGTGAAATTCACCCTTAGGCAAGTTATATGGGTGGTCTTGAACTAACTTATTCAATGTAATTAGCTTGTAATAAATTCTGGTCCAAGGATCATCCCGATATCATAGCTACATCAAAAGTTACAATTTTTGCGGTGCAGGTTTAATTGTAAGCTCAACCGACCACTCGTTCCTCGAAAACAGTAACTGTAATAAAATCGGGGTTTGTTGTAATAAATTGTACTAAATGTGTAACAAATTATAGTACAGGTTTCATTGAGGGTCGGTGCAGGTTTAGAGCACTGTTTTAAGTGCTTTTATCCTTTTGAAAAAAATATTCGAAAAAATGTACGAAAAAAATTCGACGTTCCTTTTATTCGTGGAATTCATTCAGGCCATTTTAATGTTTAATTATCCTGATCCTACCTTCACTTATATTCCTCATTCGAACACCAAGCAGCTTAGCATGAGTCTCCTAAGGGGGAAATCGTGAATGTTTTGATATTTTCAATTCCAATACTAAAAAAGTTACTCCCCAAAGCGGTATAGCATTACGTACTTACTTAGAAGAAAGGACTGGGCAAAATGACCGGTTTCGAGACAAAAATCGAAATATAAAATTTCCAAAAAAATTTGATCGAAAAACAATTTCGATTATCATCAGATTATGATCTTTGATGAAAACGAACACAACTATGACCCCCTGTCGGAGTGCAGAATTCAAGGGTAGATCCACCTTCCATGCCAGTACTTTTGGCTGACATGGAGCAATGCATAGCTGTACGTCCTTGAATTGGGTGGCAACGGCGTAAGGTAGGACGTGAAAAGCGAACTACGAAAGAGTTGGAAGTGCTTCGGCCCCATACAGAATGCAAAGATAATAAAAAAAATCGAATTACGTGTAAGGCGCTGTATTTTTAAGGCTATTTTAATACGCTGTTTACATGGCCGCCTACAAACCCACGCGTCATCAAAAATATAAATGAAATATTCTTAATATGTAGAATAAAAATTAATGTTTTATGTCTAAATGTTCAGTTACCCAGATCTAGCTCGATATTTATTTTACAGAAACGTCCGCATACAAAATCGATATAATTTTTTTCGACTAATAAGGATGGTCCCAAATTGCCGTTTACCGTTTTCAGTATATTGTTATTTCGGTAATTTACTTTTCAGTAAAATATTGTTTTCGATTAATTGCTTTTAGATGAACTGTCGTTTTTCGAGCATTGTCGATTTCGGAGACTGTTGCTTCGGTGAAATGTTCTTTCCGATGAAGTGTCAGTTTTAGTAAAATGCTTTTCAGTGAATTGACGTGCTATACTCTCGTCGAACGAATGCCGTTAAGCCTAGTGGTCGTGGTAAATATGCTTGCCTTTTACCAGCGTTTGGTGAATAAGCTCGACCATCGAAGAAAGTTTACGATTATTAGAAATATTTTGGAGTAATGAAACTAGGTTATGGGAATTGGTTGTTTCTAAATTTTTAACAATAATCGCACCTTTTATACAGTTGAGTAATGAAAATCAACGATTAGTTAGTCAAATAAATGAGCTTGCATACCATGTTTGAGAAATTTTAATCGTTCGGTATGTAACAAAGATATAATACCTCGAATAGGTTGGCATAGATTTTTGGAATTTGGCTTAAAAACATATTTTACAGCAAAATGTAGAGAACGTGAATGGATACAAGTATTGCAAGATAATGACCCTAAAGATAGAAGTGCACTCTACCAAAAAGGTACACGCTCCTAGTCACACGTGATGCATAGATCGGATTAGAGTTTTTACCAAAGCATCTCAAAAGATAATATTTTTACATAATGACGTAGATTTCACAGAATGCAGTCGGTAGTACATCGATTAAATAAATTTATCAACTCTAATAACGAAGTGGTTTAAAAACTTTGCTTAAACATTGATATTAAACGCAATCGTAGATAGAAAGACTAAATCAGACAATCACACTCTCTCTGCACGAAGAATAGTTTATCTCACTCGGTCACAACAAGTTCGTTAAAAGCATGGAAACTATTGGATGACAATATTGAGCATGAAAACGAAGCGTTACACGAAAGAGCCTCAAGGAGAATCGATAAAAATCAAAAGTCACATAAAAATTCTGTGTTATCTGGCGACAGTAGGAAGATACACATTCAAGTCGGTTAAAAAGAAAATATGTTTGATTTTTGTTTTCAGACCTAATTAAACCAACTAGCTCACACTTCATGATCCATTAAGCGATATTGAAACTTTACATCTACATCTGACCCATCATCCATGCCAGGCCGAGCTATGCAATGTGCAGATTCTACGTAAATCGGACGTGAAAAGCGAACAGTGAAAGAGTTGGGAGTGCTTCGGCCCCAAAACAGATTGCAAAGATTAAAATCATAAACTACTATACGCAATAATTGACTTTTTTCCATAAGCTTGTTATAAAAATATAAATTTCACTTTAATCACCGGAAAATTAAAATAATGATCGATAAACATAAAAACAAATGAAAATAAATTATAACAGAAAAACTGTAATAATTATGTAGTATTGAAAAAGCACAGACACATTTTGAAGCTTATAAGTCGGCGCCTAAATGGTTGCTTATCAAATACCAGAAAATATAAATTGGAAGCGAAAAGATAAAATATAAAATGTGTTTGTTTATATTTTTGCCTAAATGTTGATTTGACAAAAGCTTTGTAAACATTTATAAATTAAAGCTCTAGTTGTTTTATATTATGACCATAATTATGTATATCTACCCACAAACTATGACTTAAATTGTCGTAATGGAAATGTATTTTGTATCTTAAACAAATTATTAGGTGTGCAAGTAAAAACTCGGCCTATGGTCTTTTGTCATTTATCAAACTTGGTGGTTTCGAACTTTCGTGAACCGCTGGTCTTTCAAATATAATGACATCGATCTGAATATGCGGTAATCATAGGAAATCTGGAGAATACGCCGCATGCTGTAAAACTTCCCAGCCTAAGGAGAAGATGAGTTCCTGTGTTGATTTTGCTGTATGTGTTGGGCCTGGACACATTCAGCTGTAACAGCTTGACTAGGTTCCAGAAGCTCGTAGTAAATGACTCATTTTCAATCCCACCAGCCACAGTAACATTTTCTTGACATGAACAATCATTTTTGCAACTGATGTTGATCTCTGACCTGGATCAACCGTGTTGATGTTCTGCAAGCTCTTTTTGAGTTTGACGCGGATTTTCATCCAGTAAAACTTTAAATTTTTCGGACAAGGCCGGGATCGTTCACAAAACTAAAATTACCATCACAAATTCTTGCAAACCACTTTTTGACTGTTGAATGACTCACGGAATTTTCACTCACAGTCGAATTAATCAATTCCATAGCCTGAGCAACATTTATTTTTTCATTTGAAAACAGAATAGAATGCAATGACGTAAATGTGATTATCGACACCCTCTCTTAAAATTGATGCACACGGAACGACAGCTTGTAAATGACTTAAGTATATTTTAAGTATATTTTACTGCAAGTAACTCCAGGCCGAGTTTTTAGTTGCACACTTCGCCGAGTCCCGGTCAACAAATGATACACACCACCTCCAAATACCATTTTGACTTACCTTTCGATTTCAACTTTCTCGCGATTTTTCATTGCAAGGCTTATTTCAATTGTTACCTGGCTGATACAAGTATGCCATAATCTAACGATTTCAATGTTGACATGATTTTAACTGTTTATCTTGCCTTAAGTGTTGGATGTTGTTATTAAGTAATTAAATAAAACATTTTGTACACCTCGTCTGGAGTGGGTTGTGTGATATGTTGGTTCATAACGAACACAATTGCGCACCCATCGCTGGTCAGAAATTTTCTGATTTTTTTTTCCTCCAGTACATACCGAGGGAAATAAAATTTCGATTGTAATCGAGTTTAGTAGACTAATTGGATTAAAATAACCTTTTTAGCGGAAAGTGTGGCTACACAAATTAAGATGCATGCAAGTTAGATGTAGTTACTGGGATTAAATATGATCAAAATAAATCTAGTCTATTAGCTTGGGTTTATTAAAAATTAATTTGTGGCTCCACACAATATCTAAGACTTCAAATTTGATAAACATCCAGATGTTGAAAAAATTTAATACCCTATGGTCGATTCCAGGAATCTTAGAGATGTTACCAAGTATAGGCATAACTCGTCTAATAGTGGATATATTGAGTTATTCAAAACAATTAACCAAATTAAAATGAAGAAAATTGGGGTGGCTCCATAAAATATTTAAGGCGGTAAACTTGATTAACATTGGAATGCTCATCCAAATACTTGCTACATACAATACGGCCGATTCCAGGAATCTCAGATATGCTGCTAAGTGTTTGATGTTGAGCTGTTTAAAACAGTTAACTACATTAAAATAAAAATATTTTCAAGTTTAAATGCATCAAATTCCAAAAAAATCAAATATTTGATAAAATGCTTGCTACACTAAGTTCGATTCCAGCAATTTCAGAAATGCTACCATCAACCACATTAAAATAAAATGATTTGGGATTGCTCAACATGCGAGGGCGGAGTGAGAACTCTGGTAAAATATGAAACATGGAATAATATTTTCGACCAAAAAAAATTATTTTTCAACGTAGTCGACTTTTAGCTCAATACACTTAGTCCAACGTTTTTCCAATTTTTCGATCCCTTCCGAATAATACGATTTCTCCAACCCTTCAAAATAGGTGTTTGTTACATCGATGATCTCCTCATTAGAGCAGAATCTCTTTCCGCCGAGCCATTTCTTCAAGTTTGGAAACAGGAAATAGTCGCAGGGGGCTAAGTCTGGAGAATATGGTGGATATGAAAGCAATTCGAAGCGTACGTAATTCATAGATTTTGTCCATGGTAACTACACACGTGTGCACCCGTGCATTGTCTTGATGGAAGAGAAATTTTTTCTTCGCCAAATGCAGTCATTTTTTTTCAAAACGTCGTTGAAACGGCCCGATAAATTGCAGTAATATTCGCCGTTGACTGTTCTCTCCTTTTGAAGGTAATTGATGTGGATTATAGCACGTGCATCCCAAAAAACTGTGGCCATGACCTTGTTGGTCGATAAAACCGCCTTAGCCTTCTTCGGCGCATATTCGCGAGTTGAAATCCACTGTTTAGACTGTTCTTTGGTCTTCGGTCTTGTGGCAAGTTTCGACGAATAGTATTTGAATTTATGTGAAATGTAACGTTTTAAAACTTGGGTGGGGGTTACCTATTTTGGATCTTTTATAAACTATTAACGTGGTATTCCCACACTAAGTATCCTTTCTGAGATTCGTTGAAACGGTCATAGTATATTTGAAAATTGATGCCTTAAAACTTGTGTGGAGCCATTTTAATTTGGCTAACTGCTTTAAACAGCTCAACTCGTCCACAATTAGATAACTAACTTGGTGCATAGTGTAGCAAGTATTTTAACGCTTTAAAACTTGTTGGGGACCTAAACAGGTAGCTCGGATTATTCACCATTGGACATTTCTGAGCTTCACAAATATATCATTTTAAACTTTTAAAGAATTGATTTCTTTTTCTGATTGCTACACTTTTAATAGTTACACATTTCGATAATTTGTGTAGCTACACTTTTCGTTAATTTGTGTAGCTACACTTTTCGTTGGTATATATCAGGAAAGCCAAATAAAGGACCGCAACTACAAACCCCATCGCACCAAGTTTCTAAATATATCCTTTTGGAACATTAACCAATTACAAAAGACGAAATGGGAATCGGACATAGGCGCGGCCTGTTTGCCATTCTCACAAACAAATGCGTCCACAAAATCAATGACAATGACACACAATGACAATTAAGAATTGAAAAATCTGTATCAATAATTGATTTTGTCAAGGTTTATAGTTACTCCTCTGGTGGTTAAGAGGATGGCGAATCTTCTTCAAACAAAACAAAATATTCATAGAAATTATTTTTACATTTTTTGCAAATTCCCGTGCAACCTATGGAAACCGATAAAAAATCGGAAATTTTCCTCATATCTGGTAAGACGGAAACTTTTGCGAAAATTCTGAAAGATTCCATAAATCAATTCCAAAATAGAGTGCGCGTGTTTTGGAGAAAGTAAAAAGTAAAGCCACATATTGTGAGATAGCTGGAACGCGTAGCCGTGTTGAAAACATATTTGTCGGAGGTAACCACTTCATTGAACATTAAGTACAAAAGAGCATCGATAACCAAGATCCTAATCAAAAAATAGTGGATTCTACTACACTAACTATATAAGAACAGAAACCGGGGCTGAGAAGGTCCGAAAATCAAAAATTCCAGAAATGCAGATAGACAGTGAAGAACCAACAAAATCTTCAAAAATTAAGTAATTTGACATATCAAGCAGAACCTCACATAATTCTGTGCCAGAAGAAAATTTTCTTAAATTGTTGATGAAAATAATACACACTGATGACGTGTTCTTTTAAAAATTGACACCGAAGTCATCAAATTGAGACTTTTTTCTTCGAGCTTAAAATTATATTAAATTTGGACGCAAGGTTTCAGAACACCGACCGACAAGTCTACGTGAGTTGCATAACCTCTCAAAATAGCAGAGTTTACGATTCCAACTGATAAACAGCACATTCGACACTAAATTCTATACGAATTCCAACAAGGAAAAGCTTCTAAAGTACGGGAATCAATTAGTAGTGTTCTTGGTGCTGATGATGGTGATTTCGATCTTAGTGACCAGTCGCGCCCTGGACAGCCTCGAAAATTTGAAAATGCAGAATTACAAGCTCTACTGGATGAAGACTCAACGAAAATGCAACAGTGGGCTTGTAGCTCAGCTAAGAGTCATCCAAACAGCTATTTCCAAACGTTTGCACCAAATGAGAAAAATTCAAAAACTTGGGAGGTGGATTCGACGTGTGTTGACTGAACACCTAGGTCAACGTATGAACACGTGCCTTTCACTGCATGCCCGGCACCAAAATTTCTTGTGGAAAATTGTGACGGATGATGAAAAGTATATTTTTTACAAGAATCCTAAACGTAAAAAGTCATGGATAAATCCCTAGTGCATCGACGCCGAAACAGAACATCTACTTAAACAAGATTCTCCTGCGTATCTGGTTAGACATGAAGGGTGTGTTTTATTACAAACTCCTGGAAACCAGGACCTACAACAAACAATTAAACGAAACTGAGCGAAGAACTTGATCCGAGCAGGCCATTTACTAGACAAACTCTTAAACTTGGGATGGGAAGTTCTCCCGCACGCAGCTTATTCAGCAGATTTGGCCCCACCCGACTACCATTTTTTCTAGTCAATGCAGCTTACTGGACGATGTGTGTAAATTCGCCTATGACTTTATCACGTCGAAACCTGCAAGTTTCTTTCGCGATGGCATTCGTATGTTAATTAAACTCGTGCCAACCCGCTTCAAATTCCAATGGACCTTGCATACCTGTGCAGTGATTTTGGGCATCCGAATTTAACAGAATCGAGAATAAAAATGTCTGGTTCACCATTCCCAGTGCGTTGCACTGAGGAGAGTATACGGAGAGTCCATGATATGTATAAATATTCGTCTTCATTTTCGAGAATCTAACAAAGCAGCGCAGGGGCAAGTTTGATAGATAATCAAGGACAATAACCAAAAAATAAGTTCCGCGTGTTGATCCTTGGTAAGGCCCCAATAAATAAACAAACAACTTTTAGAACGGTCTAGCGGATTACAGTTAAGCACGATCAAGCTTCAATCAAGCTTGGAATCGAGTTTTGGCGACTAATTAGCAAGACTATGATCACAACAAAATTAAGGTAGATCTGTAAAAATGGTGACTTCTATATAAAGGCGTTTCTCTACACTAAGTACCGTGGCATAATACTCTAATTCACGCTGAATTAAGTAAATGAGAAATGTGCTCTAAAGGATGTTTGGCGATGCGAATCCAATCAGTAGAATACTTCCCTCACCTACGGTACTGACGTCATACTGTGCATAGAAAATTGAAAATTGGCACTGAGAAGAGAGCCTGTTTCAGTGACGAGACCATATCTGCTTTGACTTGCTCGTAAGGTCTGTGCGAGGCGAGGCTTTGGCTGTAAATTTATAACCAAACGTTATTTATAACTGTAAATTTCTTCTACTATTCTAGCAGTATTTCCGATTTGATCAGAAGGTCATCCAAATCCAAATACATAAAAATGTTAATTTTTCATTGTTTGTAATTCTCGTGCAGCCGTTGGCTCCCCATGACTTCGCCGCTTTGCGGAGCAGACGTATAAAAAGTGCATAAAAACTGAACCTTGACCTAAATCTAAGGCTAGTGCTAGAAGGAAAGAACTCCGTTGTTATTGAAAATAGTGAACTAGGGTGTAATTTACTTAAAGTTGTGACAGGTTTGACACATTATGCTTAAGAAAGTGTGCACCGTTATTTTAGACACGGCCGATGTATTAAATAGTAAGAGTCTTGTAACGCTAAAATAATTTTCTTTGTTAGAAATAAAATTTTGGTTTACACATGCCAGCATTTATTTTATTCGTTCCACTGCGTAATGGACTAAAGGTTGGAAAAGTAACAGCATTCGACACTCAAATGTAGAAATTTTGAAGAAAGGGCTCTAGCAAAATCTGAAATTATGCTTATAACTAGCAAAGTGGACACTTTCAGAAAATACGCGCGAAAATCACGCTTCAAGTCTGACCAGATGACCGTAAGGGTGTGCCCTCTACACTACCACGGAGCCTGTAGAGGTGATCCACTAAATGGAACACCGCTTTGAAAGAATTGGCGTCTGTCGTTTCTGTCTCTGGTAACAGAGATGTCAACTAGAAATAGTTAATAAACTGCTCGTTAATAAAGTACGACGTTCTTCAGTTTCTTATCATTTGCTCCCCTATTCCAAGCTTTGGTTTTCTTATAAGTTCGAGGTGAAGTAGTCGCACTCATAAGGCCCTTGCTATATAAATAAAATTTCATGTATCAGATCTGGAATCGACAACATCATTACCAATTGATTCAATCGATGCTTAGTACCGCTGAGGTTGAGTTTGATGTTTTCCCGGATTCTCTAAAAGTTACTAAAGGTTGTCGATATCTGCTTTAAGGCTTGCCCTTATTTTCGTGAAATACAAGCAACTAACATGATTAATGAGAATTTTAATCACGGCTTTGACCCTATATGTGCAATTTAATTGCGTTAAAATATGAAATAAGAATTCAACATGTCAAAATATTTCTTGTTGCATTTATTGAGGGAGCAATTGATAATCCTACTACCATATGAAATGACTGCTTTAACAGATAACAGCCTTCAATAGTACGTAACTGTGCTACTAATTGACAGCCCTACTGTGGTCTAAAGTCATTCAATATGAATGTAATGGGCCCCTTGCGTCATTGAGTCAACCCTGTTTTAGTTACAACCAGTTCAATAAAAAAATGCTAAATATGGATCAACGATCTTCTACCTTCAGCCAAGTGAAAATTTTCAGAAGTGCGGTGGAACCGATAGATGTTACACTAAATCGTACATCTGCAATCCATTGACTGGATTATAGAGATGTAAATGTTACCCACATTAAAATTCTAATAATTTACAGATTTCATTTGATCTTTTATGTAAACACAGATTCTGACATACTCGTATATTGAACCAAAAATTCACTTACCTTACAAAACTGTCCTTACAGCAATCACAACTATCCTCCACACTACACTTCGAACTGCATATCGACAACTGACAATTATTACAATTACTATAACTAAAACTTGACGTGCACAGCGTACAAATCGAATCAATCGAGGCCGTTGCGTGCGCCGTACTCAACTGATCCGGATCAATTTCATCCGATCTATTATCATCCGTACTCGTCTCGACCCCAGTTTGCCGATCGTCCGACGAAAATTCAAAACTAATCGTTTCCATACCCCATTCACGAATCGATTTCCGTCGATTCATAAAATTGTTAGTAATCGGCACCGACGGAAATCGCAACGTATTATTTCTATTTGTCATCGCCATATTCTCGTTAAATTGTATCACATTTAAATCATTGTACTTCTTCATAAAATCGGATGAGTACTGAGTTGAAAATTCTTTAAGGGTTTTCTTTGGTTTGGGCGTCGTTTGAACGCCAATTAAATCGAGTAAACACATTTTTAAATCGTGCATTCGAGTTTTTCGTGGCCGCAGCTGTACGGCCAATGCATCCGGTATATTGATCGGTGCGAGTGGACTCTCCTCTGCGTGCATTTCGGACGGAAGAAGCATAGCAGGCCGCAGTTCCATGTGCAGATCTGGAAATAAATAGAAAGGCAATATATAATTAGAATATTATGAAAAATCGTTTCGCCCCACGGCTATCGTACTACTTGTTCAACATACTCATATTGTTTAGAACAATTGAATTTGGTTTACCTTATGTACACACATTAGGTAATTTCTAATTTAGCGCGCAAAATCTGTAATATAACAAATTTTGTGAAACCACATAATTTTGCACAATACGCTTATATTTCGATTTGTATATTGAATCTTGAAAAATAATTGTTTGTATTTGGTGAAAGTCGAATTACAATTGGATCGAAATCAATTTAAAAAAATTCCAGCATATAGTGTGATATTGGCATTATACCGAGTAGTGCATGGGGAAAATTATATACTCGTACTTAATTCAAACATTCAACATAATTTATTTGTACACGCGTAAGTCCGGAAAATTGCGCTCGCGTGACACTCGAATGAACTCGAAAAATGCGTTTGTGCACGAGATGGTGTAATTTGGGAAATATAATTTGTTTATTTAGATTAAATTATTGTTATGAAATAGCGAAATGTCCAAGTCGGAAGATGTCGAAGATGTGGAAAACAAAATTATTTTGGTATAAAACACGTTAGAAATGCAAAATTACGCAAATAAATTTTATAACCATGGTTTATATGAATCCAGCCATGGGTGTCGATTTGGTGATAATTTAGAATGACGAAAGCTACTTAATTTGATTCCCAACATATTTTATCTAATGCATAATACTAGTTGCACTTCCTCATGTAGTTTTAGTTATGCTGAATGTGCAATCGCATCGCGCACAAAAGGTTGACGCAAACTGACCGTTAAGAGTGATGGTCGAGACGGAAAAACCATACTCGAATACGATCAACATGAAATAATAATAACCGTTATATTTAGAGGTGGCTTTCTCAAATATCATCAAGGTCTCAATCAGCCATTAAAAAAAAATTTCAAAGTTTCTAAAATTTTTAACGTCAATAGAAAGTGTAGAAAATTTGAATTTATAACGACATTAAAAAAATTGGCCATCGACGCTTCCACATGTAGGACCATATTGCCCATTACAATGTGCGGATTGTCTTATGAAAATTGTACTAGCTGCATAGCTACACTTTTTGATAATTTTCGTATCTATACACTTTTTCGAGTCTTCACTTTTGAAGACGTTTAAAATTTCACTCCGATTTTAATTTAACTGCGTGTAGCACCAGACTCCATAGACCTAACATTTGTAAATATTTCGCCGGAATTTAAACTTTTAAATCAAACAGCTATGGAAGTGCATTATCGACGCATAGTTTCTGTGTTGCATATCTCGATGCTGTTGGGTGTTCAAACGCTGCACGTCAATTTCGTTTGTATTTTGAACATGCAACATTGTGGCTCCAAAACAATATCCAACACTGTACCTCGAGCGACGCGTAAAAAATAATTTTTAAAATAAATTTATTAAGGTGCGTGAGGCGCGAAAGAAAATAACTTTTCTTCGGTTGATTATTGTTTTCGCTTAGTAATGATATTTAACGGAACACCGAATCGAGAATTGTAATTGCTCACTGGATAGTAGACGGGGCCCACTGTATCCAAATAAATATGTTCGAATAGACTGGCTGAAATTTCGAATCGTTCAATCGGCGCTAAGCCGTTGGAATTTTGATCGCTGGTAAGATCTCAACGTCTTTGTTTATACTTGGCCCGAGATAGAGAGCGACAATCAACTTACGAGCAGCACGGATATCGCGATGCGAGATCGAAGATTTTGCGTCGTAACAGCTCTGCGATGTATAATCCAAATGTTGTGCTCATCGTGGATTACATTCAGTTTTATACTAAATTGCACTATCAGATCAGATTTATGTTCGGTATAAATGGCGATTTCCCGACCTTCGACAAAGAATCTAAAATGTTTAATCGAAAAATAGATAGCTAGTGACTCCCTATCGAATGCGGAGTATTTTCTCTCGGCATTCGACAGATTTCTACAGTAATCCTAAGGGCTCCCAACTGATCGGAATGAATTTTATGCCAAAATAACAATATATGCACTGTGATCCATAAGTACTTAGAATTGAAAAGACACTCAAAAATTGAACTTATAACGGATGGCCAATCTAGCGTTTGCACTTTCAACTACCGGTTATTTCGCGTGTAGCAACACTTACGTCATTCGTGTTATGACAGAAAATTATTTTAATGTTTGAAATTTACGGAAGGAATCGTTTTACGCTTGAACAAAATTGGGAAATATTGAAAACTTACTTTCAAAGTGGTGAGTGTTTTACCCAACTTGTTAGAAATTTACATGAAAAATTTAGTAGGAATAAAATGCCTACAAGGCAATTAGTGGATATGAATTTGTGAAGCGAGTTCGTGAAACTGGTTTGTTATGCAATAAATCAACACGTGAGCATCCGACAACATCAACTCACCATCGTACTTAAAAAGTGAATATGTCACGCAGTTCTGTGATGAGAACTTTGCAAAATAGCCGCATTTTGGGCTCAGAAAATCCACACGTAACCATGGAGAAGCCAATGCATCCACAATGAGTGACTGTTTACCGTAGATTTTCGAACGGCGACATCAAAGGTCTATTTTTTGAAAAATGAGCAAGGAACCTCCCTTACAGTCAATAGAGAGCATTACCGAGCCAAGATGAACGAGTTTTTGACACCCAGAATTCAAGAGGAGAACACACTCGACATTTGGTTTCAACAGGACGGCGCAACTTGCCGTCTTTCGCACACTGTCTTCGGGAATCGAATAATCAGCCGTAACGAAGATGTCAATTAGCCACTACGTAGCTGCGATTTGACTCCTTTGGACTATTTTTTCTGGGGAGCCGTTAAGGATAAGCGTTACGCTATCTATCCAGAGATTATCCAGATAACTGAAGTTATCATTGATGTGTGAAACTGTGTTTCACACTTAATGACAATGTATACTCTTTCTAATAAAATAAACCGCTCTGAAAAATATTCATTCGTCCTTCGAAATAGAGCCGAATTAATTTGCAAACCCGTTATTTCTACACTATTAAGTAGAAAACATTTAATTTTTGAGTGAATTTTATAAAATGAAATTTTTTAAAACAAAACATACTACTCGTACGAAGGAGTTCTGAATTAGTATTTGATGTAAGAAACCAATCTTACCAGACCACATGCTCGGAAATCTCTGAGATTTTTGTTATTCGAGAGAGAATATCATTGAGTTGTATTTTAGATATAGATAAAAAAATGTGCAAGACAGCGTTGGGAATACAATACGAATTTTGTCGAATTTCTTCACACCAGCGCACCATTGCACCGTGGTTACTCTAAGATAAATCAGGCATTGTATGGAAATAAGGTTTTAATCGTATTGTGCAAGGATGAGGGCCAATATATAAAATAGCTCAGTTTCTAACTATGTGGTCGAATACCTTCAGCTCGCTCTTCGGATTAAGCAGCTTTATTTGTGTATTGCAAATCTCTGGGACATATACCTGTATCTACCCAATAAAAATGTAAATTCAGGCTCTCTTACAAAACCGTGTGCATTTTAAGAAATTTGTCTTTAGACCTACTCTCCAACCGCACCTTTTGAAACATAAGCATGATTAAAGCTGGTTTGCCTTTATGTTCGAATATATATAAATACCAACTCGGGATGCGTTTCTCGAGTCTTGTACGAAAGTTCAACGAGATTCCGTTGGCGCAAGGAACAGACAAAACATTAATACACTCGTATGGACTGAAAACGTACGCACAGAGGTTCGTCTGGAAGCATTTTGTATAAGAGACAGAGATCCTATAGAAAGAATTTCTACTAAGGTAACTGTTACTAAGTTTTTAATGAGCTCAAGGATGTATATATCCATTGTGTCTATATACATTTTTGTTTTACCATTCGAACCTACCTAATAGCCTCTATCGGCTATTTGCTGTGCCACTTTTCATAAAAAAAATTGAAAATTATGGGTAGTCTATCTTTAGTTAAAATATTTAAAAACAAGCAAAACTAGGCACAAGATTATAGATTTAACTTTATTATTGCGAAAAAAATTGAGTCTATATTGTTGTTGTATATTCCGATCGAGCTTGCACAACTTCTCCAACTTTGAGAGCTAATAACAAAATATTAAAAGAAAATTTCGGGAAAAGAGAAAAACTAAACACGAGTTTTCCTTAATAGCTATTGAATATCAAAAAACTCTAGAAGAAAATGTTCCTGCAGATTCTTATCGAACCTGCACAACTTACCCTTACTTAAGAACACTCTTAAGTTTTTTCCATAAATTGATAGATCCTAGTGGTTTTTGGCCGAAATCGGTTCACCGGAAGTGGCAATTTCCAAAGAAGCTTCTTCGATTTTTACAAATATTTTGATAAGTATATCATTTACAGAAAAAATGATTACTGCAGTGATTTTTTGCAATTATGATGAAAAGTATTAAAAGATATACTAAAAAGTACTAAGTACTGAATGCTATACTAAAAACGACAAACAATTAAAAGATTCAAATAAATGTAAAGATTAAATTTACAACAAGGGTTGAATTAGAATTCGTGAGATTTTACTATCGCAGCACGAAAAAATGCCACTATCGCGATAGCAAACAGTGTCATGTTAATCTGTCATGACATTTATAATATTCAGTCAGCCCGAAATTTTAAATTCTTTTTATGTATTTTGAAGTTATCCTCCTACTGTTTGGTAGCCTAAACAAATGTAAACTCAGCATCTTTATGAAGCTAACCCGATATTTAGCTCGAAAAACTGATACAACAATGAACGATCAATATCGGGAGAGTTTTCTATCCCAGTCCGAACAAATAATCGCGACAGTAAAAAGTGTCATGATACCCTGTCATGACATTTCTAGCATTCAACCGAAATTCTAAAAATTATTTTTATGCATTTTAAGCTAGCCTTCAATTGCTGTGAAGCCTGGGCATCTCTAGCTAGCTAAAAAAGACAATGAGGAAACTCAACTATCACACTACGTGCTTGACCTCGATGAAGCTAACATAAATGTTCAGCCTGAAGTTTTAATTTTTGGTTTATGGATATGGTCGTTTGAAGTTTTCACAACAAACTGAGAAACTTCCAGAAAAATTCTATCCGAAGCTATCAGGATATAGTCGTTTGAACTTCGCTTTACAAGCATTTACGAGCACTTGACCTATACCACCGAAATTGTTGAAGTTCTGACTACAAAATGAAAAATTTTCAGAAAAATTCTATGTGGAATTATTGGGATACAGTCATTTGAATCTCGCCACACAGGCGATTCACAAGCAATTGGCATTAATCGCAGAGTTCGTTGCAGTTTTACTCCCAACTGATAAATATTTCCAGAATATTTCTATCTAGAATTATTAGGATATAGTCGTTTGGATCTTACTTCTCGGGCGAGTGACGAGCACTTGAAAAATACTGCCGGATTCGTTGAAGTTTTGACTTCAAACTGAAATATTTTCAGATAAATTGTGTCTGGAACTATCTGGATATAGTAGTTTTTATCTCGCCTCATAGTCGAATAGTCGTATCACGAGCACTTGACATATACCCCCGGTATTTAAAGATTTGACTACAAACTCAGAGATTTTCACGAAAATTCTACCTGGAATTATCAGGATATGGTTGTTTGACGGCTAACCTTTCACTGTTGTCGGCGGAGTAGTACGTCCTTCCCAAATTACATGGGCTGATGTTTGATGACCAAATTTCGCAATCATAGTATTTGTATCGTTGAAGTTTCCAAGGCTAACGAACGAATTCGGTGATACACGTCATTTGCTCGTAAATCGCCTGTGAGGCAACATTCAAGCGATTATAGACAGCTAATTCCAGATAAAAAATTTCTCAAGCCAATATACTTCCACGCTTCACTGAAAACTTTTCTATTTTGATTATTTTTTTTATGTTTTAATCTGTGCAATCTGTTCTGGGACCGAAGCACTCCCAACTCTCTCGCGGTTCCCTTTTCACGTCCTACCTTACGCATTGTCTGCCAAATCGAAAACGTAGGGCTATAAGTCCGATTTACATAGAACCATCTGCACATTCATGCTAGCTTCATGCTAGCCTATAGTACTGACATAGAAAATGGGTAGGCCCATGAATTGTGCACTCCAACAGACGGTCATAGTTGTGTTCATTTTTATCACCGATCGTAATCAGATAAAGAAAAACTGTTATCATCCTTCCAAACGCCAAAAGCACTACTGTGCCATTTGGTCGGTCACTGAAAATTTTTGATTTTTTTAAAAACCCCGATTAATTCGATATTCATTTAATACACAAGTAATTTATAGTTATAATTTGTGTACATTTTGTGTCGTGACAGGAGTGGTATTGCCATAAGTGAGAAATTAAAATGTCGACCTGAAAACTTGGGCAAGCTTCATGAAGGTCTGAATTACTTTGTTTTCTGATTTAGAAATCAGGTGTGATGTATTCGAGATTTAGATATGTATACATTCGTGGGAAAAGAAACTCGGAGGTTGGTCACAACATATTCACCCCTACATTTTTTTACTTACAAAGCGGCCACATTTGAAAATTTTTAGCTGTTAAGCACAGAATATATGCAGAAGCGACATAACCCCATTTTTGTATGAATTTCTTTCGACTCAAATATTTGACCTTCTACATCAAAATATCAGTGGTAATAATAGTTTAGATAGGTAGATAATAGATAGTGCTAATTCTGACATTATTTATCAGGCCATGGATATTATAAGACGAAATAAATTTAAGAATATTAAATTGGTGAAGGGTCGGATTAAGGATTGTGAACTTCCTATAGATAAAGTTGATTTAGTTGTGTCGGAGTGGATGGGATACATTTTACCGTTCGAAGGGATGCTCGACAGCGTAATTTATGCATGAAAACGGCATTTTAAGGACGGTGGAATCCTGCTGCTGAATAGATGTAACATTAGTATTGTGGGGTACGATGATACAAATCGATACAAAGAATTTATCGACTATTGGCACAATGTTTACCCCTTTGGTATGTCGTGCATGAACAACGAAGTTCTATAGGAGGCGACCATAGAAATCTGTAAACCAGAATGTATTCTTTGTGAATGTGTTGTTCTTGTTATACCATTCATTGGTGAGTTCATTTGATGCGCTGCTGTTGCATTAAGTTTGGTGAAGTCGACTAGGTATATTGATGGATGGCGATGGTGCGCTAGACTATAAATTTTTTATATTTAGCGTGGAACGACTTGATTGGCTTTATAACGGAATTTGTAGTCGATGCCGTTGTAGTATTTAGTGAAATACATTCAATGCGCTTTAGTCGATTTGCGTTTGTATACCGATTAGGAATATTTACACTGATACCCACTGGCGCTGGTTGGTTTTCTTCATAATTGCGGTGCACTTTGCGATGTGTTTTTAGTGCCGTACCCTGAGTAAACTATCCCCACATATTCCACAAGCATAAGGTTTTCTCCAGTATACTCGTGGTAAAACCATGATCGCAATGTGTATACTTATATAGCCGAACGCCGGTATGAATACGCATATGTCGAACAAGTTTGTTTGATCTGGAAAAACCTTTACCACAAATTGTGCATATACTAGGCGTTTCACGTGTATGGATAAACTATTGCGTTTGATATCATTAATACTGGATCGGATTAATGTATCGTGATCTTCGGTTTGGTGTGATTTTGGTCAAATCGAATAAAGTTTCGCGTGAATCATATTTTTGAACGAATTTATATCCGTATGGCTCTGAAAATGTATTTGAAGTGGTCAGATTTGAGTAAAAGTTGTATCACATACATAAATATTTGGTTTGCATAATGCATATTTTTGTGACAAATTATCATTAATGTCATTTTCCTGTTAGACACAAACCATTTGACAGATAGTCGAAGAGAGAGAATTTATTTTTACACTTGTAAAAAAATAATGTTTACAATTTTAATTAGCGCCATCTATTGACGTACATAGGAACTACTTTAGGGGTATTGTCAAAAAAAAACTATGGTTTCTGTCGCTTCTGTATATATTCTGTGCTTTAAGTGTTATCGTAAAACAATTATATCTATGCATATTTTACTCTTACCACACTTGCATAAATTTGCTCTTTGGTTGTGATCCAAGTAGCGGTTATTAGTCCCTAAGTAGAAAAACTGTAAAATCTAACTATGAATTATAGGGATATGTCCATTAAACGTGGATATATGGTACATTCCTCTTTCAGCCGTAAATATGAAGTTAACTGAGTTAAATTTAAATATTTTAATGTTGAGGTAACTTTTAAACCAATTTTTTTACAACACCCTCAACTGAATTTTAAACATGGTTTCTAAAATCATATTTGAATAAACTTTCATATTGGCGTTAAGCCTTACTGTTAACATGCGTGTATAGTTAATTTGGGACAAATGTATTGTTATAACACAATGTCTAAATATTTTCTAATCAAAATAATTCTAAACAATTCCAAACGACAACACGAAAAGATAATAATTTAAATACAAGAATATTATCAATGGAGTTTCGTTAATATTTTCTTAAAAATATTTCTGTTCATGAATAAAAACCCAGTGCCGTACATATTGACTCAATACTCGTAGTATTCTCCAACGCACCTTTATCACAGCGCCGCTTCAAAAATTCCACAACAGAAGGTCGTAAATTTCGTAATCTTGGTAGGTAAACTAATTATAGATTCATAATCTTCGTGTCTATACTTCTATAATATGGTAAATAAGAGACTGGGCTAAAATTTGAGCTAGGTCATGATACATAATGTTCGATATTAACGGTATTGTTAGACGTGTTTTCCGTTTGGTACATCTATTATGTGAGATATTGTAAACAAACATTGGAAGTCTTACAATCTTGTAAATAATTTTATAATGACTTTCCGAACTTAATTGAGAACGATTTGGAACACGGTGTTAACACAAAAATTGATAATCTACAATAAAAATATAATTTTTGTAAAAATATTGATTGGCTTTTGTGCGTTAGAAAGACGATGTGCGTTATAGACTTATACCGGTTTAGAGATTAGACGATTTCAATATAAACTGTATCTGTTCGATTAATTACTACAGATTGGTATCGAACACCTGTTATACGCAATTAACATTAATTGGTGTAAATTGTCTTAGGTCAAGTTTGATAATTTGATTTTCGTAGCTTCAGCTTCGGCAACAATAGAAAAATTAATTTGATCGTCAGTTTAAGGGTCATTCATTAGTGCGACAGAAATTTAACGGGTGATCAAATTAGTATTACATATATGTTATAAACATTATCGCAGCCATTTTTTCAGATCCCTTCAAATTTGACATTTGTGTTCAGTACTAGGTTGGCAAACCACCAAGGAAAGGTCATCATAATCGGCCTACTGAGCTAACTATTCGTAATGTAATTAAAAAATTGAGAACAATTGGTAGAGTTTGTGATGTTAAGAATCCAACCCGTCAAAAACGTAAACGTACTGCTGAAAATATCGATGCTGTGAACCAAAGTGTGGGCGAAAATCAAAAACCCAAGAACTTAAACCAAATGAACTATTATTGCGTTGCACTTTTGCAGCTTCGTAAAAACCACAATTATCGCATTTCACAAAAAGGAACAGTTTGGTGTGGTATATGGTCTGGAGCTGTAATTGAACCATATTTTTTAAGAAAATGAAAATGGCATTGCAGTTACCGTCAATGAAGAACTCTACAGATACATGATCTCTAATTTTTGTTGGCATGAATTAGATGATTTCGACTTGAACGATATGTGGTTTTAACAAGATGGTGCAACATGCCATACATCTCATGACACAATGATTTTATTGAGAGAAAAGTTTAATGACTGTGTAATCTCAAAAAATTCCGATGTGAACTGGTCACCAAGATTGAGGTTATGTTAAACCATTGGTTTACTCCAAACACAAAATGACTCAATCCTAACACTCAATGACTTTAAAACCAACATTATTCGTGTTATTGGTGAAATAAGTGTAATTATGTGAAAAAATGGCCAGAAACTGGTATTCCAGAATCAATTTTTTTGAAAACCCAGAGACGGATTTAGATTAAATCATTTTTAAATAAAAATGGCATGAACCAATGCCTAAAATAAATTAAAAATTATATTGATATCTTACACGGTTTTCAGACCGAAAAATAAAATAAAATATGGAGAAAATCAAATTCCATCCCGAGAAAATAAAAACAATCTCACGTACACACAGCAAATTGTAAGTATAAAATTACCTTACAGTGGGGATAAGGGACCTCTCCAGCTGATTTAATATTCGCTACTGTTAGATTAGGTATCGGAATTATGCTCATATGTCACAATAAATTTCTCAGTTCACAGAGTTTGGCAGATGTAACGGTACATGCCTAGTTAATGCACCGACCATCAGCATTAAGCTCACAAATGCTCATTGCCTTACAGTGGGGATAACGGACCTTCCCAGCTGATTTCATATTCGCTTCTGTTAGATTAGGTGTCGGAATTATGCTCAATTATCGCTGAAAAATTCTCCGTTTACAGAGTTTGGCAGATGAAACGGTATGAGCATTTGTGTGCTTAATGCTGATGGTCAATGCATTAATTCGGCATATACCGTTACATCTGGCAATTTCTGTGAACGGAGAATTTCTCAGCGACGTATGAGCATAATTCCGATACCTAATCTAACAGAAGCGAATATTAAATCAGCTGGAGAGGTTCCTTATCCCCACTGTAAGGTAATGAGCATTTGTGTGCTTAATGCTGATGGTCATTGCATTAACTAGGCATATATTAACTAGGTATATATGAGCATAATTCCGATACCTAATCTAACAGTAGCGAATATTAAATCAGCTGGAGAGGTCCCTTATCCCCACTGTAAGGTAATTTTTTAATAAAAATTTGCTGCGCGTACGTGAGATTGTTTTTATTTTCTCAGAATGGAATTTGATCTTCACCATATTTTTTTTATTTTCGGGCTGAAAAGCTTTTTAATGAATTTAGTGGAGAAACACACCTAAATTTTAAAGGCGTTTTCGGTATGGTTTTCGGGCCAGCTTTACATACGTTACTTGATCACCCTTTAGAAATACACACGAATTCTATATGCAAATCGGCAACCACCAATTGTCACTTATTATAAACCAGCTGAAATCAAAAATTACAACATGGATGCGATACAACGTATTTGTAAGGCTGTCAGCCGAAGTGACCAGAATACTCACTATTCAGAGGCCAACCAACTCTACCTGATGTGTATTCATCCTAACTGGAAATCAAAAATCGCAATTTCCGAAACCACTCAATACACAACAGGAATTTCAATAACATATCGCAATCCCTGTCAAAAATTTTTTTTAACAAAGTAAGCTCCATCAATAATAAACGATATAAAGCAACAACAACAAGACGTTAGTATACCACAAAGGCCGCAACTCCCAAAGCCATCAATACCGATAGAGCGGAATGAAAGAATAAGAATAAAAGTCAAGAGGGTCAATTACATGAAGCGACTAAATAATTTCCTAAGCTCCAAGAAGGAACAAAACTCGATGGAACAAGAGAATGATGAAGATCCATACGAAGAATATATCCGAAATTACTACAACAATGAAGACGAAGGCTCAGATGCAAATGATGAAGTAAGTTTTATAGAGCAGGCCTCTCTAGCCTACTTTATTTAGAGTAGCAATGCCTCAATAACGAAATATTTAAAAGGTTTTGGGTGCCACCAAAAACTTTGTTAAAAAGGAAACCCATTTGGATAAAAAAACAAAACTAAAATTAAAAGCCATAATCAACGACTTGTTGACACTTTTCGTATCAATCAAAGATGAACAAATTATCGGCCCAAAAGAAATAAAGGAAATTAAAGCAACAACAAAAGAACGTGTGTATACACAAAACCTGCCCATATCCAATAAACATGAGGGCTGAAGTGACCAACTTTAAGAAACTAAATGCATTAACTAAATCGGGCACTTACCTGTTACCGGACATAACGAATACAACGGCCAGTCTAGGAAACTTTGAGTATTGTACAACAATTGATTTAACATCCAGCTCCCATAACATAAAAATGAGAGAACCAGATTCCGAACACCGCATTTCCCACAATGAACGGAAAACACAAATTCCTGGGATTACCCTTTGGAATGAAAAATGCATCTGCTACTTTCCAACGCAACAGAATTCCTAATAGAAGAAAGGGAAATTCTGGGTTATGTCATAACCAAATCGGACGTAAAGGCAAATTCAAAGAAGGTATATCAACAATTTGGAAACTCAAACCACCAGAGAACCTCAAGGAATTGAAGGGAGTCCACGTATTAACCTCATACTACCGACGGTTCGTCAAGGATTGTGCAAAAAACGCAAAACCTCTCACATAGGAGAAAATGTTCAATTAAAAGCCAGTAATTCAAAGAAAATCAAAATCGAACTAGACAACGATGAGCTAAAACCTTTCAAACAGCTATGTCATCATCGGATTTACTCATATTTCCGGATTTCAACGGACGTTTCATATTAACAACGGATGCATCAAATACTAGTTTCCAATCGGTTCCTGTCGCAAGGCGAGATGGGTAAAGATCGTCAAATCACACTTGTATCAAGAGCCTTAAGTTAAAAACAACAGAAGAAAACTACTTAAGATCCACTGACATTCAACCGAAATAATAACAGCAAACTGAAGAGATGGAAGGCTCGCATTCAGGTGTATAATTATGAACTAGTGTATAAACCGTGCATTACTAACAAGGTGGGAAACTTGTTAGTAATGCACGGTTTATACACAGAGTCAACGTTAAAATTGCTAGTGAACACCATAATACACAGTGCGGAAGAAGAAGAAACTCAGCTTATCCAACACTGCGAATCGCCAATAAACGTTTCTAAAACTCAAAAAATGTTCACGAACGGCGACGATACATCCATCTATGAAGAACCTCATAGTAACTACCATCGGTGACATAAATAAAAAATTACACCCAACCCATAGCTAAATGGTATAAAAAACTAGAAGAATATATGCAAATGCTTTTGAAAGTCTGCCAACAAGACTCGCTAACTAGATAACGAGGAAAAGTCAGAATTATCGAAACACAGAAGAGCTCATTGCAATTGGAAAGAAAATAAAGGGCAGATTTTCGAAAAATACTAGTTCCCACATACGGCAAGTTTAATAAAAGAAATACACAAAAGAGTGCAAAACTTGCAACGAGAATAAATACGATCGACATCCAAACAAGCCTAAACATCGGAAATAAAAGACGAAAAATTCATCACATCCTAAACAAAATTTACATGTTAATGATCGATCGGTTCTACACTTGCGAGACAAAATAATTAAAATACTACACTACTTCAAGGCACTAACAATGTTAGTGATGGGTAACGAACTGAGTTTCATAAATCCCATCATAATAACTACATAAAACACTCGGGATAAAGGTGTACTTAACAACAATAACTAAAATCGAAGTAAACGGCACAGTCGAAAGAGTCTACTCAACTTTTGTTGAAATACTAAGATGTATCCAATCTGAATACAAAGATTTTATGATAAAGGAACTGGTGAACCTTGCAATCGACAGGTGGGATAACACATACACACTGGTTATCGCGAAAAGGGGTGCGACATATTACTTGGAAGACTACGACGCCTTAATTACCAGAACTTGTTGGACTACAAAGAAAAACAAACGAAAACGTTCTAGAGCGAATAAGAAATAGCCAAAAACTTAAAATTCTAAAATTTAAAGAGTGAGACAAAATCATGAAAAGTTGGAGAAACAATATTCACAATATTCAAGGAAACTGAAGCAAAAATCAATGAAGTTACAGCAACTAGCAACTCCAGAAGAAGAATACTCAAAACACATATCAAAAACATAACTAAGTAAAGCTCATTTCACTCCAGCTTGTGCCTTTGGAATACGGTAACGTCCCTAAACATCTACCCAATAATTTAAGAACCACAAACAAATCACCAAGAGTTCAATCAATTGAATTGGTTCAGCGTGGAAATGGACTGCATGTTCACCAGATGCAACTGACTGGGACTCAACAGTCAGAATAGGATAATAGAGAACAACAATGATCAATATAAATAAACACAGCCATTACCCAAAAGATTCAACAAATCCTCAAACAGTACAACGGAATCCAGCTACGTCTAGATGGAAATTCAAATGAAGTATTCCAATAAACAATGTTTAACCGCCTTCAGACTAAAAGAAGAAGTAAATAAAATAGCACAGCCGCCCAAGGAAGGTATCATTAATTCAAATTTATTGGATAGAGTCGATTTGTGAGTGAAATAGAAACCCTGCCATACCATAATGAGATAGAAGCCCAAAAATTGGCTATGCCAATGATGGATGGCCAATGAGTGCCAATTCAAGTGCGTATAAACGTCGCTCTACAGTCAGCCCTAACTACCGCGGTGCAAAATACAATCGGATGTGAACCTCCGGTATATCTCAATAATTTGTTCGATGAGCCGCTTGGTCGTCGAAAATAAAAAATGCTTCGCGATAAATAGTTGGCTCGTAACACTAGAAGCACTTTAGCAGAATATCTTCCGCGCTAGGAAAGCTACGATTAAATATCTCCGACATAAAAAGCGTGAACAAATGAGAAAATGTATTCAATTGTTAACGCCAAGATTCTCACGAAAGATTTTCATCCAAAAAGTACAGCCATCAAAGGTGGGAATGGAGAGTTGAGAAAAAACGTGGAGTGGTGTGTGTTTAATAATGCAAACCTACTTCCGAAATCTGCTAAATCGAACTGACTGTGATCCCTATCAGAGCAATTGCTCCGCCAGGTGAAGAGATCGTAGGCATTGCCCCTGCATCAAATGACCAATATCTCTTCGTCTCTATTTGAGAATTGGAAGACCGTATTCATATATCTCCTGCACAAAACAGGCGACCATCTAACGTGTAAGAAATATAGTGGCATAGCCGTAATGAACACTGCCTATTTGCCAGACTCGAACCTCTCGCCAGAAACATTATTGGCAAATGTGGTGTGTATAGTGTGGTTTACGATACAACCCATCAACCACTAACCAGTGCTTCACCATTAGGATGATCCTTGATAGATGTTGGGAGAGCAATACAAGCATACGAGTATATCCACTATATATAAATTTTCAACCAAAAGAATCGCTGTGCCTTCCAATGTCTAGGAATACGAGAGAAACTTGTTTTTTGTGTAAATTAACAACGCCTGGGTCTATATAGCGTCCACATGGCATCTAAAACCTAACGATGTTAAGGTCAGCTTCATACCTGTCAATCACTACGCAAGAAAAGAAAACTTACTTTGAAACCGAAGGGCAGCAAAACAAACCTCCTATCAACATCCAGCTCTATAGCAAATATCGGAATCGGCGGCCATAATTTGGGTAGAAAATTTTATTAAATATCTTGGGTCAGTAATAACCGTGTGTCGATAAATCGCTAAATCGATTTATGTGATGTGATGCTAGAGAGAGATAGATAGAGAAAATACAGATATCTCGCCGGAGATTTCCGAGCTTTTCCTGATCAATTGGATTGAATTCATCCTTGTTCTGTACAGGGGACAAAAAGAATTATGTCCAACGATCAAATTATTGTTGTTTAGAAGCAAGGAATACATCCTTGGCGGCCTGTCAGGAGCAGAAATTATCTTCCGTGTTACACGCCCTGTTGTTTTCTGTTGGCCGAACAAACACATCGCATGTTCCCGATAGCCTAGGCGTTTCAGTTTCATTCGCAATTTCATAGTAGACCCTGATTATGTTGAATATTGAATTCTCGTATTGGATTTTGTTGTCGATGGGTTGCTGCCAGATAAAACCTAATAATACAACCCAAGAGCAATTGCTCACTATAAATGTCAGCCCCACGCATGGTTTTAACATCCAAAACTTACGATCCCAGAAACGTTTATCGATGTTTTTGTACTGCAATTTAGTGCTTCTGCTATGAAGTTAACGGTTTAAACAAAGAAACCATTTCAAAGGTCATGGCGAACCATAATAGGTCTGAGTTGTCGCATTAAAATCACGGAAGATAATCCTAACATCATTGCTATGAGGTTGAATAATAGTTACGTCGACCTGGCCATAAAATGCATCTTTTCTATCACAACCTGGTTCAATTGGATAGTTGTCATAGTACAAAATTTCGGGTGGAGCGAGCCCAGAATATGCATTCCAAGATGGATTTGAATTTCGCCGATATTATTTTTCGGTGAGTTTTTAAAGTTCCCACTCCATTTAGGCGTATCATATTCTTACCGCGATAAGTGTGATGTAGTCATTACTGTGTTAGGTATTTACCATGGCGCCATCATATTATTTCGCTGAGGTCGAGTATTTTGAGTCCACCTCAATAACCAATTTATCGGCATGTTTCGACATATCTGATTGGGTCCGGACGTTTCACGTTCCAATCTCTTTGGGTTTTAATGTTTTGGAGAACTTAAAGCCTTTGCTGAAAGAGCAGGTAACTGTTACCATGTGTATCCGTAGTGCACTTGAGTTTCTCTATCATGTCACACTCGTGGATCTTTGGGCCACGAATAACTTCACGAATAGTTCGAAGTTGTGACAGATGTTTGAATTGTGCGGTGTAAACAGATAATTTAATATCTGAAAGACATTTCCTTTCTAACGTATAGCCAGAGATTTTGCCTAAAACTGATTTGTTTAAAATTAATTGGCAAGCGCGTTACTAGACTTGCTATCGCCTCGCGTTAATACTGGTGTATGTGCGAGGAAAAGGAAGAGGAACAAACGAATGAGAGATCTAAGAAATTTCTCGGTATAGATAGGTAAGTAATTGGACTTAGTTGAGAATTGTGTAATTTTTAGTCAATGAGGAATTATTGTGTTGCGTGTTTTATACTGGTGGGAGAGAAAATCCTAAATTCATATCTGCCCTCGGTGTCCCCCTGAGTAATGCGCCTGTCTTGTAGCAGGCAGCCCGCTATATAAACGTGTTCAATGTACCACTGGGTGCCTTTAAGATGTGTATCACCAGTACGGACTCACGCACGAGCCCAAAACTGGGCTGAGTGGCGGGCCAACCACCTACTCTCACTAAAAACATTAATGAACCCTATACAAAGGTCTGGGCGTAATTTATCGGATCCATTACAACAACAACCTCGGAAAATGTGTTAAGCCTTCAAAGACCTAAAGATCTTCAGAACCTTTCGAATAGAGCACAATTTGGAGTCGCCTTTATCGTTCACCGGCGAGTGACTAGATTACGCACTAAAAAATTTAATATTACGATTGCCAATTCACATGCACCAACTGATGAAAAACCAGATGATAAATGAGATGAAGTGAAAGATGTATTCGTTGTTGAGCTGGAAGGCAAAATCTTTTGGATCGCAGGAACCATATAACATATTAGTCCGCACAGCTTGTAACAGCTTAGCAACAACAACTGCCAATGTGTCACCGAACTTGCTAAAATGTATAATCTAGTCGTATCGAGTAAGTTCTTTCAACATAAGAAAATCCACAAGGTAATGATGGAAAAACGAAAAATCAAATTGATCTCGAAAAACTTTCCACCAGCATAACTGACGTTTTTAGTGAAATCAAAGACATTAGTTTGTGTAGAAAATGAAAGAATGTTTTATTCAAAGTATGCTCCTTCGGAAGCTTTAACCTTCGCCCATCGTTCAGGCAATAAACGGATTCCCCGAAGGAAGAAGTCTGGTTGTTTCGAGGCGACGCAGTCATCGACCCACTTTTTCACGTTTTGATATGAAGTGAAGTGCTGCTGTGCCAGGATTGATTGCATCGACCGGAACAAGTGGTAATCAGAGGGAGCAGTGTCTGGTGAATACGGTGGGTGGAGTAGAATTTCCCAGTTCTGCCTGTCCAAGTAGTTTTTGACAGGTATAGCAACATGTGGCCTAGCGTTGTCATGTTGCAAAATAATCGTATCGTGCCTTTCGTCCCATTCCGGTCGTTTTGCAGCTAGAGCTTGCTTTAGAGCCGTCAGATGTCATCGATAAACTTGTCCCGTAATGGTTTCACGCTCGTTCAGCAGCTCATTATAAACGACATTATTCATATCCCACCAAATACAAAGCATCACCTTCGAACCATGGATATTTGCTTTTGGCAATGGATCCACTTTTCATCCCCAGTGATGATCCGATGCAAAATCCCCTTCTTTTGTTGTCGTTGAAGCAACAATTCGCACATGGTTTGCCGACGTTCCATGTCCCGTTCTTTCAATTTGTGTGGCACGCAATTTCCCAGCTTCTGAACCAATCCCGTTGCATGTATACGTTGCGAAACACATTGTTGGGTAATTCAGTTCAACACTTCTGCCAATTGTTTTTCGGTCTGACAAGAGTCCACATCAAGCAAATCTTCCAATTCTGTTTCTTCAAATTTTCTTGGTCCGCCTTCACGTTCTTTGTCTCTTACGTCAAAATCACCAACTTTGAATAGTTGAAACCACTCTTTGCATGTTGTATTTGATTGAGCATGTTCACCGTAAACTTCCACAAGCAAACGATTTGTTTCTGCCGCACTTTTCTTCAACAAAAAATAATGAAGTAAAACTCCGCAAATGCTGTTTTTGGCACAAAATTCGTCATTTTCAATTACATGGAAACAATTGTTGTTTACGCTTTGAACAAATGTCACTAGTAATTATTCAAGCTTGACATCTAACCTCCAAAAAACATATATTGCCCGATTCAATAATATGCAAGCAGTGATACTAACGACACCTCTATAAAAAGGTCGGAAATACAATTTGTACACCAACTAAAGTGGCAAATTGCCATTCACAATTAATAAACTGTGCAGAGCTTCTAGTCTGCGGTCACTAAAAATTTAGACAGACACAATGAAAACCACGACCCCTAATCGAACATCCAGGAGCGGTGGTAGATATCCAGTCAGTTCTAACTACACCAGCGGAAAATATAATTAATTGGACTACCAAAATTACGTAATTATTGGTTCGACGATCAGTGAGACTAGTAATTCTCACACAGAATATCTCTGCCCCAGAAAAGCCACATCCAAATTCCTCCAACCAAAGACGCGTGAATTTATGAGGAAATGGATCGTAAACATCAGCTCGCAAGCGGAAAATAGAAAACGGAGAGACTATTTTGCAAACGCCAGAAATCTTATAAAAGATTTTTATCCAAGAACCACAGACATCAAAAAAACGAACGGAGAACTGAGAACAAATGTGGGTCTCTCAATATAGCAAACTTACTTTCAAAAATTAATGACGAAGTGACCCCTATTCGAGAACAGCTCCACCAGAAGAGGGGTGTATTTATTCCATATCCCTAAGCAGAGGAAGTAGATGTAGCTATTAGAAGGCTAAAAATGGTAAAGTGTTTGGTCTCGATAAAATCCCTGCAGAATTATTAAAACACGGAGGGGCAACTCTTGTATCTATACGATTTCAACGTAATGATCTGGGACGAGAAGGAGCTACCCGAGGAATGGAAAGTCGCACTAATTTGTCCGCCACCATGGCATAGCTATGTTAAACACCGCCTACAAAGGGTTTACTAATGTTGTATTTGCCCGAATCATTCTGCTTGCGGTGGTTATCAATGTAGTTTTTGCAGTAACCGATTAACCACTTCTCAGTGTTTTTTGTTGAGCATCCTCTCCTTCTCTTGGAGAAATGTTGGGAGTACAATATTACCATTCACCAAGAATTCCAGAGAAACTTGTCTCTCCGTGTAAACTAACAACATCTGGCTCAATGTGTAGAATTGTAGTGGAAGAGGCACTATCTAAAAGTCGAAAAGAAGCTTCGCGATGCATATTTAGTAAGTCAAGCCAAATTTTGGGATATTCAGATAATATCGTATTGCTTCGCCGGAGATATATCAATCACAATTTAATACCGCTTGACCGTTATGTGAAACAAATTGGATTGGAAATTCTACGGAGCATCCCTAAAGCAAATCTCACACCAAACAACCACAACTTTGATTATGTGGAAGATTTTAAATATCTCGATATTGTAATACCTTTCAATTATAACACCAACGAACGATATTTAAGATTTAAGATTTTTTGATTTAAGTACCAACAAAGCACATAACACGGGTTTGAGAGTGGAACTGACCAAACGTTTTCAAATGAAAGATATACAAGGGGTCGAGAAAAGGGTTTTTTATTGCGAAATTGGGGACATGCAGAAAATTCCATTTCAAGAAGCGGTAGGCAGCCTTCTGTATATAGCACAGGGTACGCGACCTGATATTGCCTACGCAGTAAATTTGGTGAGTTGTTTTTCAAATAATCCCGGAAAGCAGCATTGAGTTGCAGTGAAACGGATATTCCGTTACTTGAAAGGCACAGTAGGTGCGAAGCTGGAATACCGGACATCGGAATTATAAAACATTACTGGTTTTAGTGATGCAGACTGGGCGAGTGATGTTGTTGAAAGAAAATCCACCATTGGTTATGTTTTCCTCAAAAGCCGGGGGAGCAATAACATGGTCATCACGCAAGCAATAAACCGTTGCACTTTCTTCAACTGTACTGTCTCAGATGCATACCATCCTCGTACGTAACATATCGATATCAGGCATCATTTTGTGAAAGAGAAAGCTTCTCTGCTGAAGCGGTCAACATGACTGTTTATATAATAAACAGGTCATAGTATTATCATTATCGGTTGATAAAACCAGAAGAAGTATGGAATGACTCTATAGTTGATTTAAGTGATCTGAAAACATTTGGTTCTCCTGTTACGGTGCACATTCCTAACGAAATACGTAAAAAATGGGACGTGAAGGGTCTGGATGACGGATAATGCAAGCGATGTTAATGACACAGATGAGCAAATCGAATCATTATTGGAAGAGGAAAAAGATACGACAATCAGAGTCGATGGACGACTCAATAACACTACGCAGTGGAGTTCGCCGTTGATCAAAACGGTTAATCAAGCAATGTCGGGACATGATGCAGTCGATTGGAAAAATGCAATGCGAGATGAAATAAATTCATTACAGGAAAATGAAACCTGGTCATTGGTCGATTTACCGCCAGGTAGAAAGGTCATAAAATCAAAATGGATATTTAGAAGGAAAACAGATGCCGATGGTAATATTGTGAGACACAAAGCGAGATTGGTTGCCAAGGGTCAGATTTGTGGTCTGGATGAAACACAAGTTGAATGTTCATCAGATAGATGCTGTTACTGCCTTCCTTCAGGGTAAACTTCATGAAGAAATTTATATGCAACAACCTGAAATGTATAATGATGGAACCAAGCGAGTGTGCGGGCTAACTAAACCAGATTGGTAGAAAATGGAACATGAAACTCGAAGCAACACTCAAGTCATTTGGCCGTGAGAAATCAAAAATGAATCCGTACGTTTACTTCACCAAAGGTAATCATTTAATTTTGACCATAACGGGCTTCGAGCTCAGTGTTCAAGATGAAAGACATGGGACCGGCTAAAGAACACATTGGCATTCGTATAACTCAAGGTGGAACACAATATTCAATTGGATCCATCTGCGTATGCTGAGAAAATATTGATGAGTGAAATTAAGGGCGAGGAGATCAAAAATGTGCTAGCCGATTTAATACGAATCACAGTTTGAATCATTGGAAACCAGTCAAAGGAATTTTTCGGTATTTAAAGAGCACTGTCGATTACAAGTTAACATTCGCAAATGAAAGTGATGGTGAATTGGTTGGTTATGTAGATGCGGACTGGGGATGTACAGGCTATGTAATAACGTGGAGTAGCAAAAAACAACCAACGGTTGCCTTATCAAGCACAGAGGCTGAATATATGGTATTGGCTTCGACGTCCATGAAGTACAGGGTGGCTGAGACCAAGTGTTACCAAATGAAAACTTTTTTTATTGAACTTTCGTGGAATATGTTGAAAACATATGACCTCCGTTGGCTCTGATTATTTGATTCAGTCTTCCATAGAAAGCATTGCATGCTGATCGAACGTGAGCTTGCGGAATTTTATTCCATTCTCGAACAAGAGCTGACTTCAATGCATCAACACTTTCGTATTTTTTAGTGGACACCTTACTCTCCAAAATGGACCATATGGAGAAATCCATGGGATTCAAGTCTTGTGAATATGGTGGTCATTCTTTCGACGAAATCACCCGCGGAACGCAATTTTCTCGGACTCGAGCTTTGTGTGACGGTGCCGAGTCCTGTTGGAATGTTCAACGGTTCGTACCAAAGTGTTTACGTGCCCAAGGTAGCAAAGCATCGTTTAGGATCTTTTGGCGGTACACCTCTTGGTTTACCTTGACTCCATGTTCGATGAAAACCAGAGGAGTGCGTCCATCTGCAGTCACTTTAGCCCAAACCATAACATAAGCTGGTGATTGCTTGCGCATGGCAACTCTTGTGTCCAAATTATCGTTGGACTTGTGCTCTAACCAAACACGATCATTTTGTTTATTCACATACTGTTGAATGGTGAAAATTTTCTCATCAGAAAAGACAATTTTTGGAATCTCATCACGCTCGGCCAAGGCCTTCAATGCTCGTGTTCTTTCAAGCCTAACTTTTTTTTGTGCCTCCGTAAGATCTTGAACTTCTTGTATCTTGTAGGGCTTCAAGTGTAGTTCATTTTCCAATATGGTTTGAATGCTGTATCGTGAAACATGTAGACGTGCGGCTAATTGATTGGTACTTTGACGAGGATTTCGTGGGATTCGTTTCTTCACATTTCGTATCATTTCTTTTGATGTTGCTACGAACTATTGCTGTTTGTGAATTTCCACCCAAATACAGTGCAATTACACTATTACGTTTGAATTCCATTACGATCTTTTTGGCCACATGTAAACAACTAACCAAACTTCAATCTGTCAAAAAATTGACGCGCGAAAATGATAACTACACAAATGACAGCAGAGTGAAGTCAGTACCATTTGGTCTCAGCCACCCTATATAACATCAACGAACGATATCCAGGTAGATATAAAATCTTCGCGATCAAAACATCTATCGTAGTCGCGTAAACTAAAAAAAATCATTCAATATATTTATGGTCTCGTTAAGGTTGCGAACAACGAGTATCGGATTCGAATGAATCACGAAATAACTCGAACAAGAACTGGGTAGATTATGAGTAGGAACTAGAGGGCGGGTGTGCTGAACCGAAATATTTGGAGGGCACCGTCAAAATTTTGCATGGGATGTGAAAGCAATTCGTTCAAACAAATCGTTCGTTTTACTCACAACCCAGTTGAGCGGCTCGTTTGCCTGTTTAGAATTGTACAACACGAGTATGTCACTGCACAAAAATACGCGTCTGTCATAAATTAGTAATATTGCTTTCATACATTTTCGCTCATTTAGCTGCAATAATTTCCAAAATCCGCATTGAAAACATTATGCTAAATGCTAAATAAAGAATTGAAGTCTGTATCTAAATAACTGTTAAAAATCGTTGCATTAAATCATGCTTAAAAAATTTTTTAGAATTAATCAAGTGAATAATAAATTTTGGTATACTTTTTAAAATATTCCGAGTTGTGGTCTTAAGCTTCGTATTCTTAAATATACCAACATCTTAAAAGTAAATCAAAAAGTAATTTGTAATGAGTTTTTAAATGTACTCGTCATGTATGTAGTACAAAAGAATTGTTTAAGCTTACAAATTGATTTAAAACGGAACTAAAACCATATGTTACGGCCGTCTAGCCTCCACGCGGATTAAACCATTACACATCAACAAACTAAACGTTAATGAGTGGATATCAATTTAGAATCATTAACAAAATCAGAACGCACATTACAATATTTTACAATAATTGTTAATAGTCGTCAGCCAGTTATACGAGATACAAAGTATTTAGGTAAAGCATTCATTAATACGCATAAAAGATGCAAACCATATAATTAGAGATAACTGCTTGCAGAGAGAGACGATATACGAAACTTATGGGTACCTTACCAATATATACAATTTTACATAAGCACGCAGTGATTCTTTACAATAAATACCGTACGCTACATAAATTTAATGATACGGTGTAGAATTAACTTATTCTTTGTGTATATCGTATCGGCGCTAAGAGATAAAAATTGAAATCGACAAAAAATACGTAAACCTATAAAGGTGTTCTACTTCGGCTGGTAAGAATTAGGGCAAGCTAAGGTAAAGTAACTAAGCAAATCCGATAACACGCACCGCATTCTTAATCTGCTTGAACTTTATTTTCGTGGGGAACAATTTTGTGCAAAAACGAAAAAAAATTTGCATTAATCTGACGCGGGAACTCTAAAATTGGCGTTACAAACAACAACAAAACAGCATTACATAAATATCGAATTTAAATTTGAATAGATGATTAATAGATCTTAGATAATATTGGAAATCGAGCCGCATAATCTCTCGTGAACCGGTGCTCGTCGTTTCAGTTCAAACCAATCAATATGGATAGTTATTCAAATTTCTTTTAATTTGCGAGTTGCTAAAATAAGCAAAAATATAAAATGCAAATATTTATTTTTGGAAATGAAAAATTCCAGTTCCTCGTATACGTTAGCATTCTAAATAAAAATTAAGTTTTCTGACCGATATGTAAAAATAGGTTAGACTTTGATTATAATGCATAATGTATTGCAAATCCAGCAGTCAAAAATCACTCTGCGTTTTTTTTCTTTCAACCAAAGTAATTTTACTTTTTCGTGAATTATGCTTACACCTTGTACTCGTATACTCAAATTTTGATCTGAAATGAATGCAAGTGTACGAAAATAAATCACAATTCGAAATGATAAAAGGAACGAAGCGGATGATCGCAAAATTTTTAGAACCACCAAAACAGTTGACGTTCCCTGTTGATACTCAACAACGTACATAACATAATATTTTCAACTTTAGTAATTTTGCTTATTCTAAGTATTTTTATATGTCGTCTTCTGCTTATTAAATATGATACATGCATCATCCACCTGTCACCTCACGTGTAACATATTGATTGATAAGCAAACTTATTGTATTTGCATACATTACATTAAAACAAAAACCATTTAATCTATTTGTAAGCCCTGATCAATGGACGTATGTGAAGCTGGCCCGAAAGCCATCCCGAAAACGCCTTTAAAATGTAGGTGTGTTTCTCCGCTAAACTCATTAAAAGTCTTTTCAGCCCGAAAAATAAAAAAAATATGGAGAAAATCAAATTCCATCCGGAAAAAATAAAAACAATCTCACGTACACACAGTAAATTTTAAGTATAAAATTACCTTACAGTGGGGATAAAGGACCTCTCCAGCTGATTTAATATTCGCTTCTGTTAGATTAGGTATCGGAATTATGCTCATATGCCGCTGAAAAATTCTCCGTTCACAGAGTTTGGCAGATATAACAATATATGCCTAATTAATGCACTGACCATCAGCATTAAGCCCACAAATCCTCATTACCTTACAGTGGGGATAAGGGACTCCTCCAGCTGATTTAATATTCGCTTCAGTTGGGCTAGGTATCGGAATTATGCTCATACATCACTATAAATTTCTCCGTTCACAGAGTTTGGCAGATGTAACGGTATATGCCTAATTAATGCACTGATCATTAGCATTAGACACACAAATGATCATTACCTTATAGTGGGATAACGGACCTCCCCAGCTGATTTAAAATTCGCTTCTATTAGATTAGGTATCGGAAATATGCTCATATACCCCACTGTAAGGTAATGAGCATGGAAAAAAAGTGTTAAAAAAGTGTTGGAATGAAAGTATCATTCTTGAAGGAAACTACGTTAATGAATAAAGTCAAATTTTGTGAGATTCCAGAAACAATTATGATTGATAATAGTCGACGATTCAATGGAGTCAACCATGGAAAACAAACAGTGGTTCAACGCTTGGTTACTAAACCATATACAGCTACAAGCAATACCTCTGAAGCTGTGAGTCTGGCGGGTGGTTCATCCAGTACGGCTGACGGAAGAACAAACACCTTTACGTAATTGAACAATCCTTTCTTAAAACGAGGCACGGTGACAAGATCGCCTATAAAACCGCCCGCCACAAGTACTGTCACACGATCAATGTCAACTTCAATGTTGAATATGAAGCCAGAAGTGGTAGATGCCCGATTAATAAACTCCTCTAAAAGCACAGTAGCGACACAAGCCTTAAATAGAGCACTAAACGTAATGTACATATGACACAACGGATCAAACGGATAAGGGGTAGTTCAAGAACAGAAAAACTACTGAGAAGTAAGAAATCGAACGTCGAAAAATTCAAAATACTGCTAAAAACCGATTTGAAACGTTCACCGAAAAGCATGCGGACCCCCAATCTACTTGCGCGAAACCAATACACAGAAAGTGGTGCAAGAACTCAAATCTAGCGTGCTACCGAATGGAAAAAGATTTCACGTAACAAATTTACTACGTGGCAAAATACACGAAGTAAAATTGCAAACAAAAGGGATCAACGACTATAGAGAAGTCATTAATTATTACGATGCTCACAACAGAAACTATTATACACACCGATTGAAGTCTTCAAAGGGTCTTTCTGGTATTATCGATGTCCATGTTGAAACAACCGAAATCCAGGCAGCGCTTGTTGAAGATGGATTTAAGATACAGAAAGTATATAGGATCATGAACCGCTTGAAGCAACCACAACCAAAAGTCAAAGTTGAATTGGATCCATCCGAAAGCATTTTGAAAAAGGGAGAAGGTCATCCGATATATAAACTAAAGTACCTCATTCACAGACGCGTAACTGCTGATGAACCAAAGAAAAGGTCCGGACCAATACAGTGTTTAAACTGCTAAGAATATGGTCACTCAAGGACATAATTTAAGTTGATTACAGTGTGCGTTGTATGCGAGGAACTACACCAAACCAAAAGTTTCCCAGAATCAAAGAACTACTCAACAGAAAAGAAATGCAGCAATTACGGTAGAAACCACACTCCAAACTACCGAAGATGCCCAAGCAATGCTACAAAAATGAAATATGCTACAAGCAATGCTACAAAATCAAACCATTATCATCCAGATCCTAGAATGTCTACGATAAATTATCTCGACAAAGAAAGCTTAGTCATCACTTCAATATATTGCCCTCCAAATAATAACGTTTCGGCAGATATTTCCAAAATGTGTTTGCAACCCTGGGTCAACGTTGTACGGTCGCCGGCGACTTTAATGCCAAACATACGTACTAGGGTTCAAGATTGACTACTCCAAGGGGACGTCAATTAATGAATGTTATTAAAGAAAATCACTCGCGTCGCGTCGTGTGACCATCCAACTTTTTGGCCTACTGTTCGTCGAAAAATCCCTGACGTTCTTGATTTTGCAGTCACAAGTAATATAAACCGAGAACTAATCCAAGCTAAACCACTTTTAGAATTATCTTCTGACCGCTCTTCGGTGTTACTACATTACTGGGCCGACCAAAAGTGAAATTCTACAAACAACTATCTAACTAGCACCTCACTAACTGGTTGAAATTCGAATGCTTAAACAACTGCCTAAATGTGTCTTTGGACGACTTGGTCAAATATTCAATTTAATTTACGAATCAAGATATATCCCTGAGTGCTGGAAATTATCAACTATAAAAATGATCCCGAAGCCTGGCAAAGTCGAGTATGGTGATCAGAAACCTTCGAATGCATTACACCGAATCAAAACGTTGGCCGGAAAAAACCACGGCCAACGACATTACAAGACTATGGATCAGGCAACTCCCTGATTTCATACAAACAGCATTGGTTCCTCACCACGAAAAATCAGCGGAGGATCTTGCTATCATCGCCGATAAATTATAAGACATCGATGACACGCGTACTCAGAGCTTGAGTTCAAAAAAACGCAAAACGCGAAAATCAAGCTCAGAGATACACGCGCTATGGAGACGAAATCCTTCTTCGATTAGAAATAGGTCATCGCAAATACCTCAGGAAAGTTGAAAAACAGTCACCAAGGCACCAATTTCCACGCAATTGGTGTTGGTATCATGCAAGATTTAGAATCGATGCAGAAAAATGAAGACCACCATGCACGTTTGCTACACAGCAAACGGGATGATCAAATAACATTTTTGATTGATACCGGGGCTGATCTAAGCGTAATCCCGTGCCGCAATTGCTACTGCTACGGAACAAATCGCAATCCCGATTTAATTCTGGCAGCAGCAAATGGTACCACAATAAATACATATGGTATACCAAATTACTCGACATCGACATTGGATTATGGCGTCAACAGCTCCATCATAACCGCGGATTTCTTAAAGAAATTCGGTTTTTTAGTGGATCTGAGAAATCATAAATTGATAGATCCATCCACTAAACTCGCAATCAACGCAACATCAGCACGCGTTGATACACCATCACCATTGCATTACACAATTAACAATGGCCATGGAGCACTGTTAAAGAAATTCCCTTCTTTAACAGCTCCACCAAACTACAACGCTCCGGTAATGCACAATGTAGTACATCACATCATGACTACAGGGTATTTACCATTCTCAACATATGTGGAACTAGGAATCTGCCGACCTTCTTCATTAGCAATAGCATGTCCATTGCACATGGTGAAGAAGAAGGACAACGACCGTTATCCTATCCCCCATATACAAAATTTCTCGATGCAATTACATGGCTGCACAATTTTCTCGAAAATTTCAATTGCATCTGACGACATTTAAAAAACTGTTATTACCACACCATTTGGCTTATTCGAATTCACTCGAATGCAATTTGGGCTTAGACATGCTGCACAAACATTTTAGCATTTCATGAACGAAATCGTAAAAGATTTCTCGACATTCTCATAGCCTCAAAAGACGAGAAACAACACCTGCAACATTGGGAACACCTTTTCCAAAATTTAACAAACTACGGTGTCAATATCAACACGACAAAATGCGTGTTTGGGACGAACAATCTTAACTTCCTCATTCACAACATTATCTCTAATGGCATTCTGCCATCCGAAGGACGAATTATGCAATTAGAGAATTCCCAGTACCACAAAACCCCTATTCACACACATTTGGCGAATCTTCTCCAAAACGCCTCAAAAATTTTCTTGGACAGAATGTCAAAACGCATCCCTCAGCTCAAGAACAGCTTGGAAAATATTGCTCTTTTAGCACATCCGCTAAATGCAACAAAATATAGTATCACCACTGATGCATCCAACACTGCCATAGGCGCCGTCGTACAACAACTCAATAATAAGACCTGGGAATCGCTTGGATTTTTCTCCAAGAAATTTTCAGATACAGAAAGAAAATATTTTGCATTTGATCGAGAATTGCTTGCAATTTTCCAAGCAATTAAACATTTTCGTTACTTTGTCGAAGGTCGGGAATTCATCGACCATAAACCGCTTACTAGAGCAACCTCTAACGTGGGGCGTAATCCAAGGCAAGCACGCCACTTAGATTTTGTCTCTCAATTTATGGCAGACATTCAACACACTCAAGGAAAAAAGGTCGATACACTATATCGGACTTCCGACCACGAGCTTGCCTCCGCAGCAACTCGGTACGACATCACAATGATCGCAAAGGCACAAGCTAGCGATCAAGAACTACAAGAATTACTCTCTAGTTCTACAAATCGGCGATTTAATAATTTATTGTGAAATAACTACAGGCAACAATCGCCCGTACATTCCAGAGTCATTACGTCGAACAATTTTCGACGCTCTGCATAATATTTCACATCCAAGTGTACGAGCAACTCGCAACCTTGTCACTTCAAGATACTTTTGGCATAGTATGAACAAAGATGTAACCCAGTGGGCGAAATTTTATTTATCCTGCAAAAATGCAAAGTACAAAGACATACCAAATCACCTCACGGGAGTTTTTAAATTCCACCAGGTAGATTTGAGCATATCCATTTAGATATTGTTGGACCACTTCCACCATCTAATGGATTTACATATATCTTAAATAGTGTTCATCGTTTTACGCGATGGCCAAAAGCCTACTGCATAAAAAACATCTCCGCACGACACGACCGATCAAGGCACACAGTTTGACTCCAAACTATTCGCTGAGATTTCACTAACACAGTGATTGATCAATTGCACTCCACGATGAAGAAACTCATCCCAACGGACACGCGTACATCAAATCAAACCGACATATTCCTACCAAAGACACTGCAAACCTGTGACTACGTTTTCGTACGAATAGATAAAGTTCGCACTGGCCTCACACCACCTTATAAAGGTCCATACAAAGTGATACGACAACTTCATATAAGCACTTTGTATTACAAATTTGAGATAAGCAACAATCTGTCTCTATCGATGGACTCAAACCAGTCTATGATATTCTGAGTTCACCCGATCAAATATCGGGAGTGAGGAAAAATGTCCGCATCATTGGATAAGACACACAAAAAACAAACTGAACTCATTAAATTATAACAGATGTAAACACTATCCATTCATGAATAAAATGGGTATTTAGCAACAAAATCAAACCATTGTTTCCACAGAATGGCACAAGCAACAGAGAAACCCACATTGGAGAAAGAGACGGATGCTCAGCTCCAAGACATAGAGGTGGCCATCCATACAGGCTTTAAAACGAACGAGAAAATCGACCTCGCTTTCGAGGAGAACGCACTTCGGAGCGCAACAGAAACATTTAAGGCACCGAATCCATTTTGTCCAACACAGACGTTCGAGACAACGGATCCATCATGTGCAAGACAAGCATCTATGTCACGGGATCAGTTAGGATCGAACCAACAGCATTGGGATAAAATCGAAAAGGGTCAAGATCACAGCAACCCAGACCATCACCAGGGTGGCAAGGATACTCACCAGAAAACCAAACACAAAAAAATATCTTAGTATTTAAATAAAAGTAAATTTAAAATTAAAATTAAAAAAGTTGTGTTTATATTTATTCTCATTAAATTTATAAAGTGCTTCGCCTCGCAATATCTGATGGGAAGCGACTTCAACAAAGCTAAGGGCGTACTACACTATAAGAATATAATACTTTAAGTAGGTTAACTCTTAAATTTACATTCTATGTTTAGAGTATTTCGAATTTTCAGTTAATGCTGAACTGTTTCCAAGCAGAATGAAGCCTCAAGAAGTATTGGTAGTCGGCACGCATGTAAAAAAAATTATTACAATTCCAACACGGGACCCTTAGTTTAAGCCGTATTGGCGACCCCCTATTTATTGGTGATTGCTAGGTTTAAATCACCTAATTTCATTATTTTAGCATTTAGAAAGTATTTTATAGTAAACAACGTCAGTGAGCAGAAGTCATTGACCATGCTACGCTAAATTTCTGATAATGCCACCCTTGTTAGTTTTGTTTTGAAAAGAAATAATTCTAAAGATTCGTGTCGACCGTTCACCACAATTTGTTTTCCACCTCTCGACTTTAACTTGCATATCTTATTTTTTAACGTACTAAGTGTATCTCTTACAAAGGGCCTAGACTAACTGGTACCGATGTGATTAATTACATTGTTTTATGTTACAACATAAATAGCATATACACATACATAACATTATATCATGTTGGCACACATGAATTCAAGAAAAAATGCCGTTTAGAAAGTGACTAAAATAAATCTTAAGATTATATTCGTTGGGTGTTAAACCATCTTATCAATAAATTTTAATTAGTTCAAAGTGTATATGGTGAATAATGCGTTTTTCGAAACTCTGCTGCTTGAACTATTTTACTAGTTCGTTTTATATTTGTTAATTTATCATGGTCCATAAATTTGAAGAATGACTGTTACAGTAAATCGAAAAGTTTTTATCACCACAAACGTTGATCTTTTCTCATTCACGTTGGCCTCTTTTCATTCAAAGAGACACACACAGATACTGATATTACAAATCACATTGCATATTACTAATTGCGGATCATGGGTGATTTCTACGGCGTTGACAATCAATATGCTCTTATAACACATTGGCTTTGTTGGGTGAACAGCGGTCGGCCAGCACATGCTTTATCCCATTTACGCTCTACAAATATTGAAGATGAATTAGTGTATCGTCGATTTCTTTGGTTATCGGTGCCTTCGAAAATACTATTAACTCATTGTGAGCTTCGATTTTATCTTAATAGGCCATCGAAATATATTTTGTGGTTGAAACTTTGATTTCATCATACATTGCGGCAAACCGCTGATTAACGTATTGATCGTCGTATACAACAACATGGTGGATTACACATTAAACTTGGATAACATCGCCTACTATTGGTACTCGTTTTGCTGTACAAAACAAAGGCAATTCTTTTGTGGAAAGAGGAAAAAGTCAGCCGGAGCCATATCAGGCGAATACAGTAGCCTTTTTCGACGAATTTTCTCTCTCAAATGCCGCATAACGCCCAGACCTTCTGGCAAGAATTTCGAATGAATTTCATGAACGTTGGGTCGGAATTAACTCATTCTAGCATGTATTAAGCGACTTTTACGCGATTGAGTTTTTGAAGAAATTTCAGGTCTTTCGGAACTAGTCGAGCGGCAATGCGTTTCATGCCCAAACAATCGTGTACAATGGTACGAATCGATTCGTGAGACACAGAAAGTTCAGCGGCTATCTATCTCAAACCTAAATGACGATTTTCCGACATCATTTCCATCACTTTATTGATATTAACTACAGTTGAAGACGTTCATGACCGACCAGAGCGATGAGAATCTTCCACCACAGCTAACCATTTGGAACGCACTGTACCACTCATATATGCAAGTGTTTTTGATAAAATCGATTCACCGTAAGCCTTCTGTAACGTTTTCAACTATTCAGCACACGAAATTCCATTTGCACTGACCAAATAGAAGAACTGACAAAATCGAACACTGTTGGTACAAATCGCGCTCTAACTTCACGTCAAGATAGAGAACAATTGTGCTAAGCGGGATTTTTAAATGACCAATTCCAGTTATTTTTTCCAAATCGTTTTGCGATAACTGAAAAATTAGACAATAATCTTGCTGAATTTGATTTTGTATGGTTATGCCAATTATGAAGATGTTAGATTCGTGATTAGATTGCTGTGTTCAAATCTTTGTGCTGCCATTGTGATTAAGACTTAGACTTGATGAATTTCTATATTATTCGGTTCCGGTTTTAATTTTGAAAGTGGTCTCGACTTAACATCTGGCTCAAGAAATGGTTTCGAACCGCAACTGGCTCTCCGTTACGTTTCGATTATTCTGATAATTATGCTTAGGTTACTGTGTATAAGTAGGTTCTGTTGCAGCTCCATCGTATGGTGGTTATTTGTGGTTGATTCTCTTCGGTAACTGATTTAAGTTTGGGTATGTTAGATAGTTCGATTTTACCGATTTATGCGAGATTTAATCCAACTTTTGTAGCTCGTTGGCTAGTCCTCTTTACAATTGTATTATATTTTTAGTAGATCTTGATACCTAATAGATCATTTGGTTACTTAATTCGCAGCCGTCTTACTGGGTTTGAATTATCCAACATACGACAAATCTCAACATTTTGGTGTAGATTAATACGCTGCATGTGATTTCTCGCATGTTTACTTATTTCTTCACTTACGAAATCCATCTTCAGATCTCTATCGAGGCTGTCATTTCTTATGTACCACGGTGAATTAGCTATTCCACGTAAGACTTTGCTTTGGAATGACTGGATGCTATTGACATTGGTTTTCTTTGTACTGCCCCAGAGCTGAATACCGTAAATCCACACAGGTTTTAGGATTTGCTGGGATAGTGGCAATTTATTATGTAGAGTTAGCTCAGAATTTGTTCCTAAGAGCCAATCCATCTTTCTGCATTTGATGTTTAACTATCCTTTTTTCTTTTTCACCACATGCTCTTTCCATTTTAGTTTCGCGTCTATAGAGTCATGCCTAGATATTCTACCGTGTTTGCATAGAGAATTTGCTGACAGTTTAGTTATACTGGTATCCAGTTGAATTTCAAGATAATCCAACTATTTTAAAGGCGCTTGGCTTTTGGATCAGGAGGTACCGAATCCTGATAAGGGCAGGAAACGGAACACAACTATGACCCCCTGTCGGAGTGCAGAACTCATTGGCCGACCTATCTTCAATGCCAGTACTATAGACTGGCATGGAGCTATGCAATGTGCAGATTGTTCTACGTAAATCGGACCTATAGCCGTACGTCCTCGATTCGGAAAGCAATGCGTAAGGTAGGATGTGAAAAGTGAACCGTGAAAGAGTTGGGAGTGCTCCGGTCCCAGAACAGATTGCATAGATTAAATCATAAAATAAAAAAATCTTACCGTTGGAATTGGCGCTACAGGCTCATATTTAAATGGGCCAATACATTTTACAGGGATTAGCTTTAATAGCTAATGGAAACAAAGAGTTCCGGAAACCAAACCTAATAGTAATGATGCGTCGTTATCTTTTCTATGTACCATATAAATTTCAAGTCAATCGAGTCTACTTCTACTAAGTGAAATATAGGGTTTCCCAATAAGAGGTTTCATTTTGAATAGCCTGCTACTTAGGTATCTGTCAATTTTGAAGCTGTCATCTTTTGACATTTGACAAGTAAAAACTACGCCATTACTAAAAATGGTACGATACACGCTTCAACAATGCATTGAAATTGTTAAAATTCACTACAAAAATGGTGAAAATTTTGCAGTCACAGTTCGCAAAACTAAAGCACTTTTGCGTCGTCGTGAAGCACCTTCTCGGCCGGCAGTAATTGCTGCTGTAGCCCGTAGACATTTCACAAATGACTTTACCCCGTATTTTGCATAAAGACTTAGGTCTTAAGGCTTTTAAAGTTCAGTTAACACAAGAACTCAAGCCGGTCGATCACCATAAACATCGTATCTTCGCTGATTGGGTCCTTTAAATGCATCATAATGATGCGGATTTTCATCGAAAAATCATCTTCAGTGATATGGGCCTCATCACTGAAGATGATTTTTCGATGAAAATCCGCATCATTATGATGCATTTAAAGAACCCAATCAGCGAAGATACGATGTTTATGGTGATCGACCGGCTTGAGGCCCATTTTCACCTCGGAGGCTACGTTAATAAGCAGAATTGGCGCATTTGGGGCTCAGAAAATCCAAGAATGATTGTTGAAAAGCCTCTCCATCCTCAACGTGTCACTGTTTGATGCGGTTTTTGGGCTGGCGGTGTGATTGGACCTTACTTATTCGAAAATGAGGCTGGCGCAACTGTTACGGTGAATGGATTGCGCTACCGAGCTATGATTAATGATTTTTTACGGCCGGAATTGGAAGATATTACTGTGGACGACGTTTATTTTCAGCAAGACTTTCAGCAAGTAATTTTGCATGAAAAGTTTCCTGACCGTGTTATTTCTCGTAGAGGTGATCACAATTGGTCACCGAGATCTTGTGATTTAACACCTTTAGACTTTTTTCTTTGAGGCCACGTGAAAGATAAGGTCTACCAATGCTCCACAATCGATTCAAGATCTTTTTTTTTTAGGTTTCAGTGGTTGCTTACTGCACACTTAGGCCAATTTTTAGGACCATTGTGATATCACTCATTCACTCAAGATCTTAAAGATGGAATTCGTGAAATTATCGCGAACATACAGCCGCAAATGTGCGAATTGGTCATGGAAAATTTCATGAAAATGATATGGTGCGGCAAGCGTAGTCGTGGCGGCCATTTGGCTGATATCGTTTTCAAATGTTAATGGCATACTTTCCTCTTTATAATGAAATAAACATTCATTGATTTCTCTTAAAAAATACTCGTTTTTTTAATATCAAAATGAAACCTCTTATTTTAATCCTTAAAATAATGAAACAATCGAAACGGAATCCTACTACTACTCTTTCTATGCAATTTAAAACGAGCCAGAATTAACCATTTCAACAACCATCTCAATACAAACTTGATATTTTAACACTAGTGATTATCTTCACACCTACTGGCCATCGTATTTACGTACTTAAACTCGATTAAACCAAGCCTGCTTGCTACAAACAACATCAGGGAATCGTCTTGAACAATACGACGTCAAAATATTAGTGATTGATTCGAACCACCACCCACCCCCCATTTCGTTTAACCCACCCGTTTTGTATATAATCTAATATAATTTCCCATAAAATAGTTATCCTTTCTTTACAGTTATCAGCTCAACATATTTGAGCTTCAGATCAGGGAAGCAAAAACCAAATATATGGTTTCTGCAAGGAGATTTAGAATAATAAGTCTCGCCAAATATTGCTTCAAATAAATTTGAAAATTTATAAGGCGCTGATACGACCAGTCATCAGACTTGGTTTATAGCCTTGGACGTTGACAGCCCGTAGCATTCCATCATATGATCGATTAAGAAATCACACACCGGGTTCCGGTGGCCAACGTCATTTTAGAATCCCATTTGCATTCAACATACAAAATCCCATAAAAAACGGATAAGAAATGGCCGAGTTCCAACATAGGAGGCCATATTCCATAAATCCTTCCAAAAATTATTTAAGTATTCCATTTTCAACACACCCAAACCCATTACTATCGGTTTAGAACCTACTGATTTCCGTCCCAGGTGGCCATATTCCAGAACTTCTTCCAAAATTTATTTCAGAATCCCATTTCCATCCACTATATCCTATTTCATCATAATCGAATTAAAAATGACCGGGTTTCCTCCCAGGTTTTATTCCCATCCAACATATCCAAGCCCATCTTAATCGATTAATAAATGGCCAAATTTAATAAAATTTTATTTGTTCACGTATAATTTTGTTTTGCGGTCAATTTGCCAAACTACGATAAACTGGCATACGACAAATTGTCCACACGATAAATGGTGCTCACGATAAATTGTGTCCAAGATAAACTGATCTACGGTTTAATGTTCACGTAAAATTGAAACACTAAAGATTGTTTACGATAAAGCGACCGTCACCCAAAATTGTATTGCCAAAACTAAAATTGCCTCATAGATCAGAACAACATGATTTTGAGATGTATAGACTAGTGGCTGATTATAGGTAAAATAAGAAAATTTGTTCCTTGGCAAGAAGTATGTCTACCTCTGTATGTGAAGTTATCCCACGATTATATCCCAGAAAACAAAAAAATTATCAGGCAACACTAATCAATATAAAAAACCATTTCCTGTTGTATGAAGTGAACCCAGCCCAGAATATATTAAAAATCACGTTAAATACAAAAATTAAAATCGTTACTTTCAAATTTTGTGAATTTTAGCCATTCAACCGTCATATCAATAGAACATGACGTATTTATACGAACTAAAATTACAGTAGGTACGATAAAGGTACTTGGCACGTTAAAAGTATAAATTTGTCGGATTAAGGCTATGTGGTTTTGAGATCGTCATATTCCTGCATTACTTTTAGAAAAGTAGTTAGAAAAAATCGTTCCGGGGCCACTTTGCGAAGTTAGGCCCTGAGTCAGATATTTCCATACAACTCGTATTTGAACAAAAATTAAATTTAAATTTCGCACGTTAAAAGTGTACATTTGTCGGATTAAAGCTATGTGGTTTTAAGATCGTCATACTCCTGGCTTTATTTTAGAAACGTTAGAAAACAATCGTTCCGAGTCAACTTTGCGAAAACTGATCCAGGCCCAATTTCGCAAAGTAGCCACTGAACGAATTTTTTCTAACTTTTATAAAAGTAAGGCAGGAGTGTGACGATCTCAAAGACCAGATAGCCTTAATCCGACAAATTTAAACTTTTATCGTGCCAAATTTAAATGAAATTTTAGTTCAAATACGTGTTGACTGGGTATATCTGAACCATAGCCTAATTTTGCAAAGTTTCCACTGAACGACTACATAGCCTTAATCCAACAAATTTATAAATACATTTAACGTGCGATATTTAAATGAAATTTTCTTTCAAGGACGAGTTGTATTCCTATATCTGACCCTGGACCATATCTCACAAAGAACCACGGAACGATTTGTTGCTAACCTTTCTAAAAGTAAGGCAGGAGTGTGACGATCTCAAAAACCACATAGCCTTAATCCAACAAATTTATGCTTTTAACGTGCGAGATTTAAATGAAATTTTTGTTCAAACACGAGAGTTGTATCGATAGATCTGACAATGGACCATGTCTCGCAACGAACCACGGAACGATTTTTTGCTAACTTTTCTAAAAGTGAGGCAGGAGTGTGACGACCTCAAAAACCACATAGCCTTAATCCGAGAAATTTATACTTTTAACGTACCAAATTTAAATGAAATTTTAGTTCAAATACGTGTTGACTGGGTATATCTGAACCATAGCCTAATTTTGCAAAGTTTCCACTGAACGACTACATAGCCTTAATCCAACAAATTTATACATTTAACGTGCGATATTTAAATGAAATTTTCTTTCAAGGACGAGTTGTATTCCTATATCTAACCCTGGACCATGTCTCGCAACGAACCACGGAACGATTTTTTGCTAACTTTTCTAAAAGTGAGGCAGGAGTGTGACGATCTCAAAAACCACATAGCCTTAATCCGAGAAATTTATACTTTTAACGTACGAAATTTAAATGAAATTTTTGTTGAAATACGAGTTGTATGGAAATATCTGATTCAGGGCCTAACTTCGCAAAGTAGCCCCGGAACGATTTTTTTCTAACTTTTCTAAAAGTGAGGCAGGAGTGTGACAATCTCAAAAACCACATAGCCTTAATCCAACAAATTTATACATTTAACGTGCCAAATTTAAATGAAATTTTTGTTGAAATACGAGTTGTATGGAAATATCTGACTCAGTTCCTAACTTCGCAAAGTAGCCCCGGAATGATTTTTTTCTAACTTTTCTAAAAGTGAGGCTGGAATGTGGCGATCTCAAAAACCACATAGCCTTAATCCAACAAATTTATACTTTTAACGTGCGAGATTTAAATGAAATTTTAGTTCAAATACGAGTTGTATGGAAATATCTGACTCAGGGCCTAACTTCGCAAAGTAACCATGGAACGATTTTTTTCTAACTTTTCTAAAAGTGAGGCAGGAGTGTGACGATCTCAAGAATCACATAGCCTTAATCCGAGAAATTTATACTTGTATCGTGTCAAGTACCTTTATCGTGTCTAATGTAATTTTAGTTCGTACAAATGCTTGTTAAATTGATATAACGGTTGCATGGCTAAAATTCGCAATTAAATTGTGATTTTTAATAAATACTGGGCTGGGCTAACTTCACACAAGAGCAAATGTCTATTATTCAGACTTGTTTTTCCGTAGAAAATAACAGACTGTATTTTTTGCTGTACAACACAAAGAAATTGGAGAAAATTAGAGAAAATGCAACACAGAATCAACCATTGGAATTCAACATCCAACCGCTTGAATTCGTTATCGATGGTAAATTGGTCAATGAAGAATGGTCAAATTTCCGATTTTGTATGAAAATTTAAGCTTCGACGGGTCGCATAATTAAGATGGCATCTACAAAAGATGCGATAGGGTCAGTACGACAGGATTGCATACTTCGATTTGCTAAGACATTTCTACGATGCCCGGTCTATGACCTTTAAATGGTTCAGTTTTCAATTTTTTATGATTCCAACATAGAAAATTCATGCTTGGACGGGTCGCATAATTATGTTGGCTTCTACAAAAGTTGCAATAGGTTCAGTACGACAGGGTTACATACTTTGATTTGCTAAGGCATTTCCACGATGGCTTGTCAATGGTCTTCGAATAATTAAATTTTAGATTTTTTATGATTCGAACGGTTAATGGTCCTCGAGTGGTTGAATTCTCGGCGAATTAGGAATTCAACATAAAAAAACTCATGCATCGACGGGTGGCATAACTATGTTGGCTTCTACAAAAGATGCAATAGGGTCAGTACTACAGGATATCATACTCCGATTTACCTAGTCATATCTACTATGTCTTGTCAATGATCTTCGAATGGAAGAATTTTCGATTTTTTATGATTTCAACATAAAAAATGCATGCATCGATAAGTCGTATAATTATGTTGGCTTCTACAAAAGATGCGATAGGGTCAGTTCTACACTATGGAATACTTCGAGTTATTTAGACCTTTCTACACAATGCCTTGTCAATGGCCTTCGAGTGGTTGAATTTTCGATTTTTTATGATTCCGACATAGAAAAGTCATGCTTCGACGGGTCGCACAATTAAGTTGGCTTCTACAAAAGATGCAATAGGGTCAATACTACAGGAGGGCATGCTTCGATTTACTAAGACATTTCTACGATACGGTAGTGAAGAATTTCCTAAAACCTTCCTAAATCGTTTGATAGTATTAGTAAATCTTTCAATTATTGCTTATAATAAAGCATTCAACAAAATAATTGAAAATAACAATTAAAAAAATTACAAGCGAGAGCTTTAATAAAGAAAAATCTTGTTAAAAAATCTTAAACAACCAAACTGTAAAAATAATAATAAAAAATTAACACAATCAATTTTATTCTAAAATTATTATTAAACCTAAAACGTCACCGAAGAACTTTAATAACACGTAGTTCAATTAAATCGATCTGTACTCTGAGTTTGATCTCCTAAACCACTTTGAATTTCAAAGGCATCAATAAGCGAATATTTGTAGATTCACATTAGTCAGTTTAAGACATGCAAAAAATTTTTGATTCAATTGATCTACAATTCATTTCTTGGGGTTTTGATCTAATCTTACCCCAAATCCCCAAGAGATTTTCCTGAAACTTTATGCAGAGCTTAATGCATAATTATGAGAAAGAAAGATACATGATTCGACAGATCGCATAAATATGTCGGCTTCTACAAAAGATGCGATAAAGTCAGTACTACACGATAGCATACTTCGATTTGCTTAGACATCTCTAAGATGTCTTGTTAATGGCCTTCGAATGGTTGGATTTTAAATTTTTTATGATTTCAAAATAGAAAATTATGCTTCGAGAGGTCGCATACGCAAAAGCCAACATAATTGGCTTCTAAAAAATGCGATAGGGCTAGGACTACACTATGGCATACTTCGATTTGCTAAGACACCTCTACCATGCCCTGTCAATGGCCTACGAATGGTTAAATTTTTGAATTTTAATATTCCAACAAAAAAATGTACGCTTCGATAGGTCGCATAATTATGTTGGCTTCCATAAAAGATGCAAGAAGGTCACAACTACAAGATGGCATACTCAGATTTACTTAGGCATCTCTACCATGCCTTAACAATAGCCTTCAAATGGTTCAGTTTTCCATATTTAATGATTCCAAAATAGAAAATGCATGCTTCCACGGGTCGAATAATTATGTTGGCTTCTACAACAAATGTGATAGAATCAGTACTACAGGATTGCATACTTCGATTTACTAAGACATTTCTACAATGTCTAGTCAATGGCCTTCGAATGGTTGAATTTTAGTTTTTTTATGATTCTATGTTGGAATTTATACTTAAAATAGTTTAAGATTTCACGAGAAATAACCATAAAACAATTTATTACGATAAGCATTCAGACCTCGAGGTGATCTAAGTTTTTGAACATTTTTTGTACAACTCTAATCTTCGAGATATTTTAAAGTATTTTCTTAAATCGACCACCCTGTTCGTAGCTCACTGGTCTCACGAAATTAAAATCAACTATTTTTCTAACGACGATCTGAGCTAGACAAACGATTCGTTGGTTCCATTAAGCGACTCCTCAAACTACTTTATTTATAAAGGGTGGTTAAATTTTAAGGGCCGACGTTGAATGTGAACCACAGCTAAACGTCAAATTTTTTTCTGCATTTAATTTGACATTTCTCAATTTCAGACCAATTCAATTTACACCATGGAAAGATACACAATCGAGCAACGCGTTAAAGTTATTCAGGCATATTATGAAAATGGGCGTTCAAATCAAAATGCATATCGTGCACTTCGTGATTTTTTCGGTCAATTTAATCGTTCAAATGTGCGTACAATCGGAAAATTCGTGCAAAAATTTGAGCAAACCGGGTCTGTAAGAGATTTTAAAACACCAGTGCATGCTCGTACAGCAGAAAATATTGCTGCTGTTCGCGATAGTGTGGCTGAAGAGCCGTCCACCTCAACTCGTCGTCGTGCCCAACAATTGCACCTCTCACGCTCGTCGTTGATGAACATTATGCATAATGACTTGCATTTGCACGCTTATAAGGTGCAATTGACTCAAGGACTAAAGCCTCTTGACCATTCCAAACGTCGTCAATGGTCAGAATGGTGACAAGAAATGGCAACAGTGGATGATTAATTTTCGAAGAAAATCATCTTCAGTGATGAGGCACATTTTCACCTCAGTGGATTCGTCAATAAGCAGAATTCCCGCATTTGGGCGAATCATAATCCAAGAGTGATTGTCGAAAAACCAATGCACCCACAAAGAGTGACTGTTTGGTGCGGTTTATGGGCTGGCGGCATCATCGGGCCGTATTTTTTCCAAAATGAGGCCAGTCAGGCAGTTACTGGTGTTCGCTATCGTGAGATGATAACGAGCTTTTTATGGGCCGAATTGGAAGATACGGATGTGGAGGATATGTGGTTTCAACAGGACAGTACCACTTGCCACACAGCTAACGAAACAATGGCTCTTTTGCGCGACAAATTCAATGGCCGTGTTATCTCACGTGGTGGCGATGTCAATTGGCCGCCAAGATCATGTGATTTGACACCGTTGGACTTCTTTCTTTGGGGTTATTTGAAAGAAAAGGTGTACGTCGATAAGCCAGCAACAATTCAAGAGCTAAAAGATGAGATAATTCGGCACATTAACGGCAGAACCTTAATTATGCCTAAGCGTCATCGGAAATTTGAACCATCGGGTGGAGGTGTGTCGCCGAGGTCGCGGCGGCCATTTGGCCGATATTTTGTTCCATGCATAATTGAACCATACCATATTATCATAATAAAAAGAATTGACAATAATTTCCTAAATAATTTGTGTTTTATTCAAAATCAACATCGGCCCTTAAAATTTAACCACCCTTTCATTACTAAACCTAAGTGGTAGGTGCTAACGTGCGATCTATAAAATTCCACCACCCAACAAATGTTATGCTACACTGTGCTATAAAATTACAGCATTATACCTCCGTGTTTAAATCATGCATGCATCTCATGAAAGTAAAATCATTTCGTCGGTCGATCGAAACACAAATTTACGATAAACTTTCAATGATATTTCCAATGAGTCGAATTCAATCTCAAACGAAAATGATTTCTTCGATTTTTTATGCGCTAGTTAATTTCGATTTAGTTTTAAGAACAGAAATATTAATAAAATTTATTTAAAGTTAAAAAACTCCAAAAGTGTATAACCGTAAATGACTTACTTACTAAAATATACTTTAATTAGAATTTAAAATTATAAATTATTGTCTTTATTTAAATTTTGACTCAACGACTGACTTCGTTAGGTTAGTTGGAAACCTAAATTAAATTTTAGTTAGTCTAGATTTATAAACGAAATTATGTACCATAAACGAATATGTGTGACCCAAAAGTCCTACAAAAAAGTGAAACGACGCGATAATTACGATGTAAATAACATGACCCCTATATATAGCACTTGCACCTAACACATCAATCACATGCAAATATGAGAAATTTACTTTGCGCGATTTATCCATACATGGGAATTTCTCTTGTAATATTAAAACAACAACTATAAAATATTGTAACACATTGGGTAACCGTCCTAATAAACACAAATCAACATTAAGATTAGATAATCTACTCTGATACATATCATAATGCTTTGTTTCGAGTACTATGTACAAATTTGTATCAAAATTGGTTGCGAATTATCTAATCGTGTGCAGCCGCTTACCACTAATCTCATGTCGTTAACGTCGCCTTGTCTTTTTTAATGGCAAACACAAATGTAACAAAGTGTATCACGCTTTTCGTAAGTGGTGCAATAAAATTCGATTTTCGGTTATTATGTTGTGAACTATGCGAGAGATTTAATATCGATATACGTGCGATTGCGTGTGCATTTACTTTCTGTATTTCAATAATGGCCCGGAGGGCATTAAAATTAAATTTAATCTTTTCAATTAATTTAAGTATTTGTGTAATGTAAGGTAGTTTTGTTTTTCGTTGCGGAAGCAGTCAATAAAGTGTATTGCGTTAATATTGCGCTATCGCCTATAGTGAAATACTACTGGAATAAAGCCAATCTAAAAATATTTAATATTAATAATTTTTTGGTCACAATTTTCATCATGCGATATAAATTAAATAAGTCGCTGAAGTTAGCCCGAGCCCGAATTAATTGGTGTGTTTCTTAGCTAAAGTGTATTCAACCCGAAAAAAGTGTAAATGCTATAAAAGTGTAGCTTCATCCCGAAAGCAAAACATCAGCTTTACAACAAACACAATGAAAATTGAAATATTCCAATGTGTGATGGAGAATTGTGTAGTAATTGAAAGAGAATACCATCATGTGCGCTTTTCAACTATTAAATGTTGCGTGTATGTCCATATATGATTGTTTTTATGTGTAAATGATTTATAACAAATTATGAATATATTTTTAATTAAGGTAAGCGATATTTTCTTAGTTTGGTACATCGGCACATTAAATTCCGTGGAGCTTATCTCAGAGGTATAGAGCACTATCGGCGTACATCTCCAGATAGGTCTAAACTATACCAATAAATCTATTATTAGTTTTATTCACAGCGGCCCAATTGTAAATTACCCAAAAGCACCGGAAGGTCACTATATTTGCTATGGAATAGAAAATGGCAAATGGAAAAAATTCGATGACTTGTGTAATTATGTACCTTTATGACGCAATAGCAATTCAGAGCAAATTAAACCACAAGTAATTATTTATCGAAAAAGAACGATCCTTTCGATTAACTATGGAATACTATTTCATTCATATGACTGCCTCGGCTGGCCTTGACGTACCTCATACGGTCGGTCCTAGCACATTTTCGATGGCATGCGGCATTATGTCTTCAATGGCAATGCGAATATTGCTCTTGAGAGCGTCAATCGTTGCTAGTTTATCGGCGTAACACTTATCTTTAACAGCACCCCAAAGATATTAGACCAACGGCGTCAAATCACAGCTCCGAGGCGGCCAAATCACATCAGCGTTTCGGCTGATAATTCGATCTTCGAAGACAGTGTGCAAAAGATCAATTGAAACGTGTGCTGTGTGGCACGGAGCGCCGTCTTGTTGAAACCAAATGTTGCCTATGTCCTCCTCTTCAAGGGTCGGGACCAAAATCGTTTATAACGGCGCGGTACCGCTCACCATTGACAACGGCGGCTTCTTGCTCATTTTCAAAGAAAAATGGACCAATGATGCCACCGGACCAAAATCTGCACCAAACAGTCACTCGTTGAGGATGCATCGGCTTCTTTACGATCACGTGCGGGTTCTCCGTGCCCCAAATGCGACAATTCTGATTGTTTACATAGCCGCCAAGATGGAAATGCGCCTCATTCGAACACATGATTTTTCAAAAAAAAAACGCTAGCTCAAAAAAAAAAATTGGCCCACCCTGTATGTTTTAACATATTTGAATGATAATTTCAATTAAAAATTACAAATCACGAACCATAAAAAAATCTCTTTGAATTTATTCGAAATAGTAAATTCAAATGGCGATTCCGAGTTGCCAAGATGTTGTATAGCCATACCGAAAATTTCTTTGAGTTTATACGAAGTGATAAATTCAAATGATGATTCAACATTTCCAGCCATAACCAAAATCTCTTTGAATTTATTCGAAATAGTAAATTCAAATGACGATTCCGTGTTGCCAAGATTGTGTCTAGCCAAACCGAAAATCTCGTTGAGTTTATACGAAGTGATAAATTCAAATGATGATTCAACATTACCAGCCATAACCAAAATCTCTTTGAATTTATTCGAAATAGTAAATTCAAATGACGATTCCGAGTTGCCAAGATGTTGTATAGCCATACCGAAAATCTCTTTGAGTTTATACGAAGTGATAAATTCAAATGATGATTCAACATTACCAGCCATAATCAAAAATCTCTTTGAATTTATTCGAAATAGTAAATTCAAATGACGATTCCGAGTTGCCAAGATTGTGTCTGTCTAGCGAAGAAAATATCGCCTCGCTTATTGAACTGTAATGCAAATTAGTATGTTTTAGACCCATGGTATGGTTTTGGGAGTTTTACCCATTTATTGGTATATTTCAGACCTATCTGGAGATATACGTCGATAGTGCTCTATATCTCTGAGATGAGCTCCACAGAATTTAATGTACCGATGTACCAAACTAAGAAAATATCGCTTACCTTAATTAGAAATATATTCATAATTTGTTATAAATCATTTACACATAAAAACAATCATATATAGACATACACAACATTTAATTGCTGAAAAGCGCACATAATGGTATTCTCTTTCAATTACTACACAATTCTCCATCACACATTGGTATATTTCAATTTTCAATTGTGTTTGTTGTAAAGCTGATGTATACATTTTGCTTTCGGGATGAAGCTACACTTTTATACCATTTACACTTTTTTCGGGTTGAATACACTTTAGCTAAGAAACGCACCAATTAATTCGGGCTCGGGCTAACTTCAGCGACTTAATTATATTGGTGGTCAGGTTTTATGCAGGATGCTAAACATTAAACCCGTCATACTGAATTGCATTGCAAGTACTTAGCATTAATAGCACACAATGCTTCTCGGCCAAGTAACACGAAAAAAACCTTAATAAAGAAGATCGTTATTAATTAACAGCCTCCAATAATTATTAGAATAGGTATGAAACTGTAGCCATTGCCAAGTAACAACCACAAACACGAATTTAAATGTCTTTGTCCGTTCTAAGGATAAATCAGGACAGAACCATGAACTCCGAACGGACAAATCATTCTATGACCAAAAAATGGAAAGTATATGAAGCTGGCCCGAAAAACACCTTTTATATTTCGGAGTGTTTCTTTGCTAATTTCAATACCATCCCGGCATGATCATAATTAACAAAATATCATAATTGTATGGAAAACGCATATCTAATCCCGAAATAATTTTTTCATCTATGCATCTGCGAAATTTGTATTAATTAATATGAGAAAGCTAAAATTATCCCGAAAAGTTACTAAATAATGCCATATTACACAGCTAATAATTGTAATATTTAAAAAAAATTGTGTTATATACCGGGCAGAAAATTGTATTGGTTGCATATAGCGATTACATAACACACCGAAATTGGAAAGGTGTTTTTCGGGCTGGTTTATCGGGCCAGCTTCACATATATAAAAATGGAGGGGTGTAATTGTTGTAGCCATCGCCCACCCATTACGACAAATGTTCGTAGATCTCGAATTCACCACACTTAATTTTTAAAGCAAAAATTGAACCTACCGAATTTGTGATCAAAATTGTCTTGTATAACCAAAAATCATTATTTCTGTTTAAATTGCAGAAAACCAACTAGACCAACCTTTGTTGAAAATTTAATCTTCATTGCAAAAATTGAAAAGCCCCTATGAAAGCTGCTGCTTCCGGTGGACCGATCTAGGCCAACTATATCACTGGGATTTCTCAATATAAGGAAAAACAGCGTACAGGGGCCGAATTTTTGTCGAAAAACGGTCAATGTTGCTTAAATTTCGAAAATCTGATCGGGAGCGGTTATTGTTGCAATATTAATTTAGAAGTTTTTAGTTCATCATTGTTTTTCTTGCAAACAGAAAAGCTCCTATAAAAATCACTGAGACCTCCCAATTTATGAAAAAGCTTATGTATGAAGTTTCTCCCCGATCAGACAAACCGTCTGAGCTGTAGAGACACACAGACATTTAGTCTGCATGCACACTTGCACATACACATGCACACACACAGGCATACACTGAGATTTTTTAAAAAATACTTATTTTGACTTCGGCGATATAGGGAGTGTAAATCTGCAGAAATCTCGAGATCAAAATTTTTCATGATTACTACATTTTAATTTGAACCCATGAATGGACCATGCCATGCTTGGTTATAGTTTGAACCAAATAAATATCGTGATAGATTAATGGATCTTGTCTTCAGCAACGACATTGACACTTCAAAATTTCAGAACTCGAGTTACCTTTTGTCATAAATGATATCAATCACAAAACTTTAGACATTGTATTTAACTTAACTGATTTAATGGCGAGTTCGGAACACCTACAACCAATCAAATACAACATCAACAAAACAAACCGTGCAGGGCTACAAAGTTACCTAGAATCCATCAACTGGCAAACAACTCTCAATTCCAATGATATATTAACGAAAATGTTGATAAATGTAATGACATTTTGCAGCAATTCTTCGAACTGTATGTACCTATGTGCTGTAAACCACAAAATGCTCACCCTCAGTGGTTAAATGATAGACTAGTTAACTTAAAAAATCGGAAGTCGAAAGCGTATGCCAAAATGTTGAAAAGCGGACAAAACTATGTTTCTACAACATAGTAACGAATTTGAAATTTATTTCAAATCAAAGTACAGGTCACCGGAGCTATTGTTTTCTTTTGACATCTGTCAACAACATCCAAGTCAAAACCATACAAGTTTCATACAATAACGCATGCTTTTTACGTGTCGATTTGTGTGCCTACATATTACGATCAAAGCTTACGGTGAGCATGCTCTTGGTAAATCACAATGGTATGAGTGGTTTAATAAATTCAAAAGTAGTGATTTTGACGTAAGAAACGAAGAACGTGAAATACCACGAACAAAGTTGAAGACAGGATGACGCGGATGAGGATGACGCTCAAACGCAAAAAAAACTCGCGGATCAATTGAACGTGCCACGAGGAGCCGTCTCCATACGTTTAAAAGCCATGGAAAAGATGCAAAAGCTGGGAAAATGCGTTCCGCATAAACTGAATGAAACGCAACAGGAAAATAGAAAAACCACTTGCAAAATGTTGCTCGCTAGATCCAAAAGAAAGTCATCTCTCCATCAGAGTACGGGATTGACAGCCTCCTCATATGGAACAACTATTTGCCAAGCTAAGCGAAGAAATTGAGTATCTAAAGCAAGAAAATGAAAACCTAAAAATGAATCGGCGTTCAAAAGAAGATTGCGATATAGGAAGCATTGGACCAGACAAACTCATCTATTCCACTGATGAAGATGAATTACAAAGGGGGACGGACTGGATCCTAAAGAAGAAAAACAGTCCAGGAAGAGTAAGAAAAGAAAAGTTGAATCGTCACCTGAGGCTGAGCAATTAAATGGTAGGGGACAATCTAGTCCAGATTCAAACGATGCTCTACCCAAAGCCAATCAACCAAAAGGTAGTAAATCAACCAAGAACATTACACCAAATTTGGTGCAACCGAAAGAAAAATCACCCCCACCAATAAATATTGTGGGTGTAACCAGTTACCCAGAAATTCAGTCACTGATGAAATCGGTTACTGTCAAAGACTATAATGTAACAGCGTTAAATAATGACGTTTGGAAAATTAATACTCTGGACTCAGATACTTATAGAACCTTATCTATGACATTGAATGATGAAAAATATCAGTAGTTCACTTACGAGAACAAACAGGCCCGATCTATAAAAGTCATGGCAAGAGGTTTGCATCACACTTGCTCAAGCAAAGAAATAATGGTAGACTTACAAAATAAAGGTCTTAAAATACTAGATGCTGTGAATATTGGTAAAAAAGACAGAACAGAAATCCAGGAAGGAAACCCAATTATCAGTAAAAATGGACTCCCTCTTTTTATGCTGGTGTTTAACAACAAAGAGAACATTCAAAACATTTATGGAAGAAAAGGAATCCCTCATATGAAGGTGAAAATTGAACCAATGAGGAGAACCACAACACGCATACCCCAGTGCAAGAAATGTCAGACATTTAATCACACCCAAATATATTGCGGCCGGGATCCAACATGTGTAAAATGCTCATAGGTAATCATTTTACCCAGGCATGTACAATAGGGAGAGATGTGCCAGCCAAGTGTACAAATTGTAAGGGCCAACATCCGGCTAATTATCGAGGCTGTGAGGTTGCTAAACAACTACAAAAATTAAGAGATAAAACAAGAAATCAACCGCAAAATCACGAAAATCGAAGGGTTCAAATATCAAATCAGATGAATCAAAACCCACAAAAAGCAATACAGGGCGAAGAAGTTCATTTGCGCAAGTAGTGAAAGGTTTGACCACAACCAAACATATGGGCTCCGAAAATAACCAAATTATGGAAAACATTATGAACAGCATTGCAGCTATTACAAAGCGGCTAGATGACCAAAGTAATCTGAACAACATGATACTTGATCAACTGAAGAAAATGCAACTCCCTCAACGCAATCCAACAAAAACTGTTAAGTTAGATCAAAACTTTCAAATAGCAGTCTGGAATGCGAATGACATTATGCAACGTATTCCAGAAATAGAAATATTTTTAAATTCAGAAAAAATCGACATTTTCTTAATATCTGAAAGCCATCTAGTTAAATCTTCGTTTGTTAAAATACGGGGTTATAACTTATATCACTCCATCCATCCAGCGGAAAGAGCAAGAGGTGGTTCGGCATTACTAATAAAAGAAAATATAAAGCACCATTTAGAATCAAATATCGAAGAAGAAACAATGCAAGTCACTACTGTAGGGATCCAAATTAAACACAGACAGCTTACTATCTCTGCAAATTATTGTCCTCCTCGTCATAACTTGAAAAGGGAGGACTACCTTAAACTATTTAAATCGCTTGGACGTGATTTTATTATTGGAGGTGACTTTAATGCGAAAAACACCTATTGGGGATCTAGACTTACGACGTCAAAAGGTAAAGAATTGCTTCAAGCAGGGCAGACATCAAAATGTGAATTTTACTCTGGTGGCTCCCCAACATACTGGCCCAGTGACGGAACGACGATACCTGACCTAATAGACTTTTATGTAGCAAAAGGTGTACCCCAGAACTACATTCACATTGAAGACAGTAATTCTCTAGTATCGGATCATGTCCCGGTTATCATGACAGTCAGTGAAATGGTAATTCAAAGGGAGAGTGCAACCAGATTAACAAATTCAAAAACAAACTGGGACCTCTTTCGTGAGGTATTGGAGGAAAAAATCAATCTTCAGGTGCCAATAAGAAATCCCCACCAGTTGGAAGATGAATTACAACAACTCAATGAAGCAATTCACTATGCTGCTTTGGCAAGTACCCCCATTATACAAAATAAGAAGAAGCTTAACATATCCCACACAATGGAAGTTAGAGAGTTGGTAAGACAAAAACGACGGGCACGTAAAACCTGGCAAATAACTAGAACACCGGAGAACAAAACAATTCTTAACAATTTAGGTAAAAGTCTCAAATCAACAGATATCTAGTTAGCCTCACCGATGAAAAAAATTCTGATTATTCTCTGTGGAAGGCGACGAAAGGACTCAAAATACCCAAAATGCAAGCGCCTCCACTTAAAAAGGCGGATGGAACCTGGGCAAGAGGTCCTAAAAAGAAGGCTGATCTGTTTGCGGAGTATCTCGAGGATACCTTCCAACCACTACCACGGCAAACGGCCAATGAAAATATAATGTCAATCCAAAAGCTAGATGATTTTGATATACGCCCAGTAACTCTCAAAGAATTAAAAGAAGATGTGAAAAGCAACATGAATGTTAAAAAAGCCCAAGGATATGACTTGATTACTTGCCAAATAATCAAGACTCTACCAGATAAAGGATTTCGTAAGCTATTACACATAATCAATGCAAGCTTTCGGTTAAAATATGTTCCGTGGTGTAACATGTCGCCACATATTACAAGTATTTTCATATTTTTATCTTTATTCACCGACTGTACCGGATTGTTTCGTGACAGCTGATCGATATTTTGATTTCTTTTGTGCGGTGATGATCGAAAATCTGTTTTTGGGTGGTCAGTTAATTTTGAGGTGTGGTAAGCGACAATCAAGTCGTGTTCTAAAATAAATTATTATATTTAATTTAAAAGTACAAATTTTTTTTTTAAACTTATACAAAGTATAATTTTTTTTTCAATGCCAAGTGATGGTAATAGTTTATCTTTAAACGTGATAACATAAATTTTAGTTAAAACGTGAACATAGTGATACGCATAAACTGAAAATTGAATACCGTACATTGAAGGTACTAGTGTCCGTACCTACGTTAAATACAATTACCGCGAATGTGAAATTGTGCTTTAAAATCAATTGGAAAAAGGTTTAAATTTGTGTAATCGAAATTATTAACTGTTATTATTAACATGAATTTAATTTAAAAAAAAAAAAAAACTAGAAAATCATTGGTGTTATTTCCTTAGTTAAAGTTAAGAACCTTTATTAACGTTATATTAAGCATTTTTATGTGTATAATTGTAAAAAGATTTCGTATAATAATATCAACGTATAACTGAACTTAAACACAACTGATGTAAAAACCGTGCTTTCCAAAAATATTCGAGAACTCGTTGATATGAAAGAGTTAGTGGTATTCGTACCATGTATAAACCATTAATATTAAACAGTGCATTTGCATATGTGTCATATAGATTACGGTCATTAAATATAAGTTATAAATAATATTATAGTAATTAAAAATCATAATATAACTGAAATAATATTTAAACCGCACATATGAAGTATCTTCGCTATGATTCCTAAGTGTGCATTTTCTACGCAAATATCATGATAGTATCCTGTCGCCTGCAATCTTCATATTATGGAATATTCGGACTACGTCATACCATCGTATAAAAATCGTAATGTAAACATATGTATATAATCTTTATAACTAGTATATTAATTCAAATTATTTTTCTTATTTGCTTATTTTATATTGTATAATTATTATTAATTTTCTTTGTACCTAGTTTGGAAAATATCGTTAATTTTTAAGTTCATAATTAAACAGTACGCGTACTTTAAGATAAATTGCATGGGCGAATATAGAAAATATAATATTCTCGGGTTATGGATTTTACGTATAAATATTATCTATATTCACTCATACATTAAAAATTTAAATGGATTTTAAATAGTCACCAACGATAAACTTAATTAAATTCATGAAACTATTTGATTTGGTACATTGTCATAATTTGTTATCACATAAATTAATGGTTATTTCTGTAACAAATTTAAACTATTGCGTATCATTCAGTGTTTTGAAATTGAAAAGCATGTACTAAAGTTTTTTTGCGGGACTATGAACGGGGTAAGTAGTGTGAGGCTATCAGTGAATCTTTTCTAAACTCTCTCTGTCATCCAGGAAGCAGTGCAAGCTATGAACATCTAAATCTATCTATCCACGACCGATAATTACCTCTCCGACGAGCTAGGGGAAAGGATGACATATCAAAGCAAATCAGTTCATGGCCCACTGATATCACTTATGGAAACGGATGCAATAAATTTGCACCCCGTTACATAATGGCGCCCAAACACTAAGCACGAGCACATGGTTAATACGGTTATATTTGCACATTTAATTTTCTTTATTTCGTTCGGTAAATTTCGTTTGGTGCAACAATCGTTTTCTCCATTATTAGGATTTGATACTGATTGTTACGCTAAAATTGGAATACCTTGCGAACCAGTTTAAATTGCAAATATAACATTTTTTTTTTTTCTTCAATTATGGATTCATCATTCCTTCTGTTGTACCGTCCACACCTGTTTATTGCATTTGAAGTGAACGGTAGGTCAGAATTAGATAAATGAGTCGTAGTTATTGAAAACAACTTGAAGAATTTCGGATATGCTATGATATTTCCACTAAGGTGTTTGATTATTTTACCTTCTTATCCAAATATCTTAAATTTATCTAACTTGTATTAACTTAATTTTTTTTATATATTTCAACGTTGATAATTATTTGATGACCTGCAACCCTCACTGCTGCCAACCGATTCATAGTCCACACACATGTTATTATAGAAATTTTATTTGTTTCACAGCACATCTAGGTTACATACCTAAATTTTTGTTCGATCATCATTGCACACAAAAAAAAAAAAAAATTTTAATATTTTGTTTTGTTATACCTTCTTTTCTACGTAAGTTAAGCTTAAGTTCATTTTAATTCCCTTGAATTATTACTAGCATTTAAAATTTTATTATTGCAATATGGATGTTAATCACTTAGAACCGGATGAATTCGAAATCGAATGCTTAGTTCGTAATCTGAAAGACACTCCGCTTGTTAATTTAAATACCTTGCAACAAGCTTTCCAACAAGAAGCAGAACACTATCCTCTTAAACCGGCTCAAGCGCATGCAGCCGCAAGGAAACGACCAAACGATGAAATTAAACTTTGCACGAATAAATTAATTGAACATCGTAGATTTATAACCGACATTACGGATATCGATAAATTTAAAGAAAAATTCTTAGATAGGATAAAGACTAGAATTTCTCATGTTATCGACAGATTAGCTCGGTTATCAGTTAGTAGTCGCCGTTACAAAAAGACATGCTTAGAGTTAAAGGAAACTGGCGAAAACCTCCTGAGTCAGATTGATACCTTACTTGAAACAGATGGTGACTTGGATAAAACCAGAAAAGATATATTAACCGTAATTGATTTACCAGAAAACGAATACGTTACTTCAGACGAAGAGTATGAAATTCCATCACGGGATCAGAAAAAACAAACTCCACCTACTCCGAAGTTACCCTACGAGACATCCCCACCTGATACGGGAAATGATTCTGCTGCGGGAAATATCCCAGACGACCCTAACCAAAAGATTCCGCAATCTACCCCAAATGCACGGAGTACAAAGAAGGGTATTCCTACTAATTCCGTAGGTTCTAGTACCGAAAGTGAAAATAACGCTTCGGAAGCGCACCAACCCTTAGTAACAGAGCGATATCAAACTAGTAGTCCGCTAGCAAAATGGAATTTATCTTACGATGGCTCCTCAGGAGAATTATCAGTCAAAGATTTTTTATTTCGAGTTAGTCATCTGGCCACTGCATATGGGGTATCAGATGAAAAGCTTCGAAATGAATTGTGTTTATTATTGAAAGGAGTGGCTGCTAACTGGTATTGGTTGCATGTAAGATTGCATCCACAAATTACATGGCAACAATTAAAGCGTGACTTAGAAAAACGATTTCGAGATCATCGTACTGATTATGACATCCGGCGACTAGTTGAGAGTCGTAAACAACTACAAAAAGAGACTTTTATCGAATTTTATAATGCTATTCAATCTCTTAATTTGCAATATTCGACTCCACCACCCGAAACCGAGACGTTGCATATACTAAAGCGAAACATGAGACCAGGTCTTCAAAACGCTTTGGCAGCTCGCGTAATAGAAAATATTGACGACCTCTTGCAAAGTTGCATAAGCCTAGAAGATTCATGGAAACGAACACGTTGCGATCCGGAACTCTTGTGTAATCGAAGATCGATTAACGAAATAAATTATCAAGACGACGAAAGTTTCAATCCGAATTGTGTTAGCAATACTACCGAACACTTGCAAAACATATCAGCGTTCGCATCCACGCAAAATCAAAGATCACCCAATTTCCAAAGTTCCAAGAAATCGTCCATTCAATCTAACAACAATAATCCTGGATTAATTATTTGCTGGAATTGCAGAGATATAGGGCATACCTACGATGTATGTACCAAAGAGCGAACAAGATTTTGTTATGGATGTGGGCGTCCTGATATTTTTAAACCAAATTGCTTTCGCTGCAATCCGGGAAACGAGCAATCGAGGAACCGCAATACTGGGAATGTGGGCCCTCGCAACATTGTTCCCAGGATTATACTCACCAACACAGACACCAATACTCACCAAGAACTAAAATAGACTCTCCAGTCAATATTAGCTCATCAGATTTCTATAATTCACCTTGTACCTAGTTTGGAAAATATCGTTAATTTTTAAGTTCATAATTAAACAGTACGCGTACTTTAAGATAAATTGCATGGGCGAATATAGAAAATATAATATTCTCGGGTTATGGATTTTACGTATAAATATTATCTATATTCACTCATACATTAAAAATTTAAATGGATTTTAAATAGTCACCAACGATAAACTTAATTAAATTCATGAAACTATTTGATTTGGTACATTGTCATAATTTGTTATCACATAAATTAATGGTTATTTCTGTAACAAATTTAAACTATTGCGTATCATTCAGTGTTTTGAAATTGAAAAGCATGTACTAAAGTTTTTTTGCGGGACTATGAACGGGGTAAGTAGTGTGAGGCTATCAGTGAATCTTTTCTAAACTCTCTCTGTCATCAAGGAAGCAGTGCAAGCTATGAACATCTAAATCTATCTATCCACGACCGATAATTACCTCTCCGACGAGCTAGGGGAAAGGATGACATATCAAAGCAAATCAGTTCATGGCCCACTGATATCACTTATGGAAACGGATGCAATAAATTTGCACCCCGTTACAGTGGCAAGTAGCAGAAGTAATCATGATAGCAAAAACTGATAAACCACCTAACGATAAAAAATCATACAGGCCAATTTCATTGATGCCAATTATGTCAAAACTGTTTGAAAAACTATTACTAAAAAGACTTAAACCAATAATTGAGGACCGACAACTAATATACCTCCACATCAATTTGGATTCAGAGAAAAGCACTCCACAATTGAACAGGTGCATAGAGTCACCAACGTTATTGAAAGAACGTTAGAACGTAAAAAAGTATGCTCCAGCATATTTCCGGACGTCGCCCAAGCATTCGATAAAGTCTGGCACAGTGGACTGGAATTCAAGCTGCACAGCGATCTGCCGAGGCAATTCTATGCCATACTAAGATCTTATTTATCCAATAGACATTTTCGCGTGAAATATGAGGATGAATACTCCGAACTAAAGAAAATCTCCGGTTTTCAGGGGAGTGTCTTAGGACCAATCCTGTATTTATTATATACAAGGGATATTCCAACAACAGATGAAGGAACCATAGCCACCTTTGCGGATGATACAGCAATCATGGCCATTGGAAGTAATGTCGCTGATGCAACGAGGAAACTCCAGAAGATTACCAATGCGGTTTGTAACTGGACTAAGCGCTGGAGAATCAAGCTTAATGAGACGAAATCCACGCATATTAACTTTACATATCAAAAGGCTTCCCATCTACCGATAGTAATTAACTCACGACCGGTGCGATATGCAAACAAAGCTAAATATCTTGGCATGATTCTCGATGCCAAGCTCAAGTGGAGAGAGCACGTCAAAAAGAAAAAAGAAGAACTTAATATTAAGTTCAGAAAAATGTATTGGCTCATAGGTAGAGGCTCTGAGCTTACAATATACAACAAGCTGCAGCTGCTGCTATATTGGCAAATACTGAAGCCCATTTGGACCTACGGTATTCAACTCTGGGGATGTATTATGCAAACAAACGCCAAAATGATACAGACGGTTCAAAATAATTTTCTTCCTATCCTAAATCGTAAATGCTCCGTGGTACACAAGAAATGAAGGCCTTCACAGGGACTTACAGATGGAATACATCAAAGATGAAATAAAAAAGCACGCCGCTAAACACGAAATAAGGCTCCAGGAACATGGATACCCCTATATTCGCCATATGATAGATAACCTTGCCGTTGAAAGAAAACTTCAAAGAACGAGGCCAGTTGACCTAGGAAACATACCAAATTAAAATTAGATAGGTTAAATTAAACCTAATTAAACTTAAAAAATTAAACCTAAATTTAACCTAATTAAATAGGTTTAATTAATTTTGGGGCTAACCATTGGGTTTCACCACAACAAATCAGAATTATTTAAGAAATGTAAAATTTGTAAATTTGAAAAATAAATTGCTAGATGAGCACAGTCTCAGTTGTAATTAATAAAGAAAAAAAAATCTCTCCATCGAATTGTGACTGGCCATGAAAAATGGATCTATTTCGAGAATCCGAAGTGCACAATGTCTTGGGTTGATCTAGGACAACCATCGACATCGACTGCAAGGCCAAATTGCTTCGGACGGAAGGCAATGTATTTGGTGGGGTCAGTAGCGTGTGATTTTGAGCTGCCTAAACCTGGGGTGAAACCGTAAATACTGAACGCTACCAACAACAAATGATCAATTTGAATCGAGCTTTTTGTGAAAAACAACCAGAATATGATAAAAGGCAACACAAAGTGATTTTGCTTCACGATAATACATCATCACACAAAGCAAAACCAGTCATGGAAACGTTGGAAACACTTAATTGGGAAACACTTTCACATGCGGCTTACTCGCCAGACTTGGCTAAAAAATGTAAAACGAATAATTTGAACAAAACACTCTTAATCATTATCATACGATGAACGTGTACTTTTACTAAAAATTCCGGTTTCATATTTACACACCTGGTAAGTAATGAATTGTCGTGTTAATATTATTAGTTCGTGGCCATTTGCCATGAAAACCCCTATTAGAATCACGATTCCTTCGTCTAAACCCAAAAATTGAGTCACAAGTTACCATTCAGGCCATGAAATGGGCCACATTACAGAACTTCACGTACAATTATTTTAACATCGTGGTACCATTATAGGGCCGTGTATATGACTTTACAGATAGCAAAGAAAATAGCGGACTTAAGAAACTACACAATTGTTGAACTCTTCAGGGCAACAATAATATTTGTAAGTTTTTAAAATTAATTTTGTACAAATACATTATTTCAAGAAATCTTAAGACAAATTAGTATTTGATTATGCCACTGCCATTATTAGCAATTTTGTTGGTCTGTCAAATTAGTTGGTTTACTTTCCCAAAACCTAGAATTTTTCTAAAATATTTGGTCACACTACCTTAATTGTCAGTCACGATCTTTACATAGAGTTGTGAGCGATCGAATAAATCAATAGACCTTTCATACTGTAACTTTTACCTAAATAATGTCAAGGTATTGTGTACTCGTATATCATGCGGCGCCACGCCTTGTGTCCATCATTTCTAAAATGAACATGAATAGATGATGTAAACTATCTTAATCTTATTTTTTTAATTAACTATTTATTCCCTATTGATATACTATTATGCAAATAGAGAAATAACAATTTCTTCATCATTGTCGATATCAAAAAATAAAAAATTAAATTATGGAAATACCATTCCGGTCCGTTGAACTATATTAAAAATGAAAATCATATCGTTTCACAAAATGTCATTTTCCGCGTCAATCCGTATACAAAAACGCCCAGAAATATTTTTGCATAACCGATAAATTTTTATGTGAGAATAAAAATCCATAATATGTTTGTGCAATTAAATTATATAATATTTATTGGAAATATAAATTTAATTAATCTGACCCAAATATTGTATGTGAACGGATATGAAATCGAAATTCGGAATAAAAATTGCTTTGTGACAAGGTGAGTTGGTTTTCGCGATTCTCATAATTGTTTGCGATCTTCGCAATCGAGATTATTTACTGTGCATGGGTAATGATTATCGTACCTTTTCGCGCACCATATACCAGCAGCAATTAAGCAAAATACTAAATGTATTCGTATAACATCTTTGTTTGAAATGTATACTCGTGTCTAATTTCAAATGCACAACATAAAATTTATAATTATTTAATTAGATTTTGATTTTAGCGCGGGCTTTACCCCGCATAATTTTTATATTTTATATATTTCAAGTGTAAAACTGGGGAAAAACTAAAATAATAATAATTAAATGTACATTTATTAATTAAATTACTTTTTAATTAGGAATCATAATTAAAAATTTAATTTTTGGCGTTATGTACTTTCGATAAGTGAATGTGTCCATAATTGCTGAGGTATAACGATTGCGCATAATAAACGATTTAAATCTCATCGGCGGACGATTTCATGGGATCTAAATCGCCTTCGTCCCTAAAAATTTTAGTCGATTAAAACTTTCCAATATAATTTATCGCTGAACAGATTTTCGATTACAATACTGAGGTTAATTACCCTAATTAATTTATAATTTAATAAATTTGAGCTTTAAGTTTTATTTTCTTCGATACGCATTCAAAAATAAAAACGCTTGGCAAATGTGCAATATCCAATAATGAAAATTATTAAATTATTTAAATGGTGAATGGTTTTCGACGTTTAAATTTAATATGTTCCGACTATTATTCCGTTTGGTAAATCTTTATATTTTATCGTTGTCATCTTCGACTTTCCATAGTTTTCTAAAAAATATAAGAAGAGAATGCAACATATCTAACTGCTCTAACAAGAGATGTAGTGATGAATCAAAGCATATACGTTACAAACATTTGTCTCCCGTGCACAAACTAAATTAATCGGTGCAGTTTTAAAATCACACCGGCACTGATTTCACTTATCATGATGTCCACAATTGACGGACTAAGATTGTCCAAATTGCTGCATAAGGTGGTGGGAAATAAGAGATTTCGCTACTCGGTACAAATGAGAGCACTGCCACAAAAGAGAAGTTCACATTTTATTTTATAACCAGCGGACATTTTTTATACATTGTGTACCTCTTTATTCACAAAATAAAAAATCCCGGTGGAATAAAAACTTAAAAGTGTTCCTTAAAACGACAAATTGATTGACATCGAAAGTAAAGAAACTCGGTATTTAAAATTTTACAATGTTCTATCTTTATCCGCCACCTTAACGAATTATGATGAAATTTGGTTATAGTAATTGGTTAGGGATTCTAAAATGAGTTTTGTACAAACTTGTAGGATCTGTTCATGCTGGGTTAAACTTGGCCTTTTCACAACCAATCCTTATAAAATTTGGTTTCTAGATTAATTTCGGATTGAAACATAGATTTTAGATGTAGTTGTGGTATCTCTCCATTTTGCGCAAATAAAATGAATTTTGACTATGCTGGAGAGAATTCAATTCTCGATTAATTCATAATCAATAATTCTGAAATTTGCATCGCGACTCTAAAATTCTCAAATTTTGGATTGGAAACTTGCTAGATTCGCAAGAAGATAAGAAAATTAAAGGAGATAACGGATGTTTTTTAAGCCTGATAGAACTTGAACTTGTAAAAAATAAAACAAAAAATTACATTTTTATGAAAAATATACTCTGGCAGATCTCAGTATACTCTGGCAAATCATCAAGAATAGACTCACGCTTGAACAACGCTACGAAATTATTAAAATTTACTTTAATCAGTCGTCGATTCGCGCAACTTATAGACGACTTCGTGATTTTTATGGCGCGCATAATCGTCCATCTGAGCAAGCCATCCGTTGAGCTGTGGATAGATTTCGTACCACATACTCTCTAGAGAATGCAATAACATCAACACGTCAAGGAATACTGGCGTACTGAGAATATCGCTGCTGTAAACGAAAGTGTGGAAGAAGGTCCAAATTTATCGATTCGTCGTCGTTCGCGTACAAGATCCAGCTAGTGCAGGAATTCAAGCCACGAGACCATTATGAGCGTCGTTCTTTCGCCGATTGGGCTCTAGAGCAGTTGGCAAATTACCCATTGTTTTATCATCAAATTGTGTTCGAGGCTCATTTTTGGCTTAACGAGTTTGTTAACAAACAAAATTGCCGCATATGGAGAGAGACCAATCCACAAGAGACCCTACAGACTCCAGAAAAATGCACCGTTTGATGCGGTTTACACGCTGGTGGATCTTATTTCTTCAAAAATTAGGCCGGGGATCGCGTTACGGTTAATGGAGGTCGTTACCGCACCATGATCAATGATTATTCTTTCTTTTTTTTTTTGAAAATATGTCGTGTGATTTGACACCTCTCGATTATTTCATGTGGGGCTACGAAAAGTCACTGGTTTATGTTAATGAACCAGCAACAATTGACGCCTTGGAGGCCAGCATTTTTAGTGTTATTCGTGACATACGGCCAGCAGTGCTTGAAAAAGTGGCCCCAAATTGGACGTCCAGAATGCGTTTCGTCAAGAACAGCCGCGGTGCCCATATGCTCGAAATCATTTTCAAATATTAATGCCATGTACTGATCTTTCTAATAAAACAAAATTTTTGATTACAATTTAATTTGTTGTGTTATTTTTTACAATTACGAGTTCTATCGGGCTTAAAAAACATCCGTTAGATTCAGTTTCAGATTTTGGATAATATCTCAGAAACTCCGTTAATTAACCAATGGATTCGGCCATATAGCTTCTTTTCAGTTTCTAGTCAATATCTCAAAAACTCCCACAAGCAACCAATATTTTCGGTTGTTTTTCTAGTAGAGGTCATACTGAGACTACAAGGGGAATTCTGGGAAAATTTATCGGTTAGAATTTTCTCTGTAATTTCAGAAACTGAAAAGAACTTATATGGCCGCAGAAAATTCAAAAATTATAGTGAAAAAGCTAACCGATACATTTTCCCCAAATTTCCCGTGGTCTCTTCAGTATAACCTCGATTATTACAAAAACAACCGTACGTATTGGTTACTTGTAAGAGTTTTGGGATATTCGTCAGAAACTGAAAAGAAGCTGAAAAAATTATAGTGAAAATTCTGTAGTCTCAATAACGACCTAAACTATCATAAAAAACAACCGAAAATATTGGTTAAGGTCGCTCATAAACTACATCACGCTATTTTTGATCATTTTTCACTAACCCTCAGCCCTTCGTCACGAATCGTCGCAAAACTGTACACACCCATTAAAAATTATGTCACAAATTTAGTACTCTCCCTCCCTCATTCTCGCACGAATTTTTAAATAGTTCTTTAATGGAGATAATTGGACAAGATCGCAATGGTATTTCCTGAGACAGTAGATTTATTCCAATAAAGTCCAATTCTATTTGATCTAACCAGATATCTTCGTTGCCTTGCTTAGCACTCACGGCCATTATTTCTCATTCGCTTGAATAACTGACTTACCCGTTTTAATGACTCGGTATTTTTGTGATTGCTTGCAACATGATTTCGCAACATTGATTGAGTTTGGAAGTACATATCACAAATATTGCAAACTCTATACCTTTCAGGACCAATTACTATACTAGTCATAAAGAATTATTTTTAAAACTGAGGAGTCATATTTTGTGTTTTTAAGCTTAATAAAACCAAAAGAGAAGAATAATTGGATGAATTTTCTTTAAATAGAAATTCTGATGCTCAGAATTCTTGTTCTGTTTGGACATGCGGAAGAAATCGATTTCTTATTACACTGAAATATGAACTTCGAGGCGTTGTACAGCAAAGTAAGTTGATGTTTCACTACGTGTTGCTCTGTCAGTAGTTCTGGATTTGGCCGGAATACTAAACTCTGTTACTGTCGGAAACTATTCTATGACTATTTGGAACCATATTTTATCAAGTGTTTGGCTGCCAAAAGTAAAATTTTGCTTCTTCAACTCTTTATCAACTGTTTCGCCTTTCTCATTAAGGTGGCTACTCTAATGATCATGAAGTAATATTAATCCACTTGGAACATGACTTAGCGAAGCATGCTTCTTTCAATACAGTTAAATGCATTGCACTATTGAGCGTTTGTGGCAATATAACCGCATCGGTATTATGCTTTAAGAAGTGATGAATCGCGAAAGTGGTTTTTCATCTGGCCGTTATTTCCGTATCTAGTAATAAACTCACAGCTATTGATGTCGAATTTTGAAGGAAAATAACAAATTTTGATTTCTTGACATCACATTTTATAAAAACCTTATTTCCAAATCGTCATGACCGCCGACACCCTCTCTCTCCACAAGAGTACATCATTTTTGGACCCTTAATTGTGGTAACTTTTGAGATATTAACCATAATCCGAAACTTAATTATTTGGCCGCAAAAAATCTAAATATTACTTAGCGAATTCTAAACGACCATCTCCCTTAATTTTCTTATTAGATTCGCAAGTTTCCAATTCAAAAGTCAAATGCTATCCTACACAACTAATTTTATATTTACTTGTAAAAAAGTGATAGTGAAGCGCCCATCATTGACTCATTTCAGAACCTTGTTCAAAATACATATTAGGACTACAATATTGAAATTTGACACCGTGAGTTCCTTCATTTTATATTGCTGCTGTATAGTGCTTATGGTACTTTTACACGACCTTAGCTTGACAGTGTCAGATTCAGTCACATTCGGATTGCTGTACCTGTTTTATTTATCGTATGTACCTTACTTAGTCTGACCATAAACTTATTCTTTTTATATTTTACCATTATCAAAAGTGATTCAACTTCAGGAATTAATATGGGGTAAAAGAGTGTTTTTGCTTCAAAACATCAACATTCCAAAGTTACGCTCACTCAAGTTAAATTTCTTTTACATCTAGTCTAGTATCTTACCGGACAAGTGGTGCAGTGGTTAAAGCTTCCGCACTTGGACCGGGAGGTGCTGGGTTCGAATTCCATCAGAGGCTAGATGCAAATCGAATTTTCATCATCGATTACGATCGGTGATGCTAATAAATACAACTAAGACCCTCTGATGGAGTGCAGAATTCCGTGTCACGCGCCGACCCACCTTCCATGTCAATATACAGGTTGACATGGAGCTTGCAATGTGCAGGTGGTATACTGTAGTTGGGTGAGTAGATGAAGTAGGTGGATTAATGATGTGGAGTGAGTGAGTGGTATCACAATGGGCCTAAAAATTGGCCTAAGTGTGCAGTAAGCAACCACTGAAACCTAAACCTAACCTAGTCTAGTATCTTCCATTTGAGACCTTCATTGTTTTCAAAAGAAAGGCGAGGGATTTTCTCCACCTCATATGAAGCAATTTTGATTAGTAAAATACCCATAAGTGGAAATGTGACCGATCAGAGAACTAAATTTTCTGTTATAAAAACCAGCACCAATTACAATTGAAAAACGATGAATTTTTCAATTGTGATTGGTGCTGATTTTTGCCTGAAAATGTTCTTCTTTGATTGGTCATATGTCCTCCTCTCTAGGTATTTTAATAAGTTTAAATTGATGAATATGACGTGGCGAAAATCTCACGCCGTACTTTTATATTTGACACTTTGAAATATTGACAGCTCTCTGATTTAGAATGATGCCTACATATAAAACACACATTGGATAGATGGATGAATGACACAAATTAGTTGTGTTAGCTAAAGAGTTAGCTAATTAGCTAAGTGTTTTTACGTACACAGGTCGGGATCGCATAAAATATGTTATTATAGGCGTGATACAGACAAAAAATGGGAAGCCCTGCTTTATAATATGACATTTCCGTGTAATATTTGCTAAACCAAAATGTTTGTTTTGTGGAGGGAAAACTTGGCCTACTTTAGTCCAAAATTTTATTTTTAATGTTTTAGGCTGTTTTCCAAACACCGACTTATTTGTGGACACCGACTTATTTGTGGACACCGACTTATTCAAATAATAATACTCTTTTCCAATTACTTACGTATTTGAAACTTATTGACTTATTTGGTGCCATCTCAAATCAGCCTGTCAAGTCATTCCAAATCATTGTACATGACTTCTTTGTGACGTAATAACAAAAAAACGCAATTTCTATTATATGGAACAAAAACAATTCTTGACATGTTGGTCGTTGTCGCTAGATTTGAAAATAAAAACTACATGTACTACATTTAGTCAAGACAAATTTTTGGAGTCATTTCTGTGTAGCCGTACTTATTTAAGATGGTGTCAAATAAATCTGTAATAAGTCGATGTTTGGAAAACACCCCAAAGGATGAAACACACCAAGCAGCAACAGCAAGCCACAAATTTAAATATTAGCTTATTCGCAGAAAAATTTAAATTTAAATGAAGTTGCATCTGCCGCGGCATCAATAGATTCCACACCCAGCAAAATCAATTAACTGCTCTTGGCTGCTACTCATATCCTCGATAAAATTGACAGATTGACACAAGTCGATTTTAATACTAAATAAAACAAACTGCTGTGCTACTTGGTGTACACGCCTATATACAGCCGATAGTGTGGAAAGCTTGCAATATGTTGCGCTGCTCTTGGTGTGTAGCATCCTTAGAGCGCTTATGATAACCAATTAGGAAAAAATAGTACACAGCAATCTAACTGAAAATTCAAAAATAATTCACTATTAATATTGTGCTATTCAAAAACCCACAAAACCAACAAGATATAAAAATTGTTAAGTTTTTGATAATTAAAGAAAAAAACTTGGAAAAGTTCTTTCGACTGTACAGCTTTCGACTGTTAAATTAATAATCCAGATTTTACGAACCGATCTTCGTTCTCACTCTGAATTTTAAAGTGTAGGTAACTGTTGCAGGAAAACTATCGCATTTCAAAATTACACTTTGCGACCATTAAAGAAGCGCAGGTTCAACAAAACGAAAAAAACAATTTTTATTTTAATGGGCTTTTATTTCACTCAAAATAGTTAAAAGAAATATTTTAACAGTGTAGTTACTAATACATATTTATTTTTTGTCAAAAGTTATAAGCGCCACTACCATATTGCCTAATCCTTTACTGTGCGTTTATACTTAAATAAAAATTGACGCACTCGCTTCCGCACTCTAAACCAATCAAATTTCGTCAAATACTTTATACTCCGCCTACATTAAGTACGATTCTGCAGAATTTTTTCCTCAATCGCTTCCGCAAGTATAAACGCACAGTAACGGTCAAAGAATTTTGCAGTAAGTAAAAATATTTGCCACTGAAACAATTAAGTACCACTAACTGCGAGTAAAATCATCGAAAGCCAAAACTAGATTAGAAAAATATTCGACGATTCATATAAATCGCAAGCTCATAAATAAAAACCAATTTGAATGTTAATTACTTTAAAAGGAACCGCTCCAACGGTTACTATGTGCAAAACTCAATAACCGGAGTTAGCGAGTCTGCTCCAGAGAACAAACAAAAGAGGGCTGTTTGTAGCAGGACTATTATGCATATTATGCAGTTGCGACTTTCATTCTGGAGATCTACCAACTTAATGGCCTACGGATAGAAACAAAATATCCGATAGCATAGACTTCTTTACATATATTGTATTATTATATTGTATTATATTGCATACATATACCTGCTAATTAAAAATTTGATACAGCTAGAAGAAGAACTAGAACAACTCAACAACAGTATACAAAAAGCGGCGTAGAGTAGTACCCCTCAAGTTCAAAGAAAATGCGCCGCATTCCAGCAAACCGAAAAGCAAAAAAGATCTGGCAAAGACCTCGAGCGCCAGAATATAAAACAACCCTATATTGCTTGTTCAAACAAGAACGAATCCATTAATAAATACCTAAGTGACTTTACTGTGGAAATGAGGAAAAAGATATGCTACTGAAGTTAACCGAAAATTTCAGCCGAAAAACCCCTGCATTATCGACATATTTCGTATCAGGGGGTAGTACAAAATTCTGTTGATATTAGCCGAAAATTACATATTATTGAAGTTAAAAATAAATTTCCGCCGAAAAAATTTGAATTGGCCCCTAACACGACAAATTAAAAATATGGGATCCAGCTATTTACGAATTGGTCTAACTTGACCCAGTACAAATTTCCACAAAACATGCGTCCAGTTTTCAATTTATTTCACTATGATGCTACATAAAATATGGCCTGATTTTTGGCACAGGTGTTCACTGTTAGTGCCACAACTAAAATTCATTGGCCCCTAACACGACAAATTATAAATATGGGATCCAGCTATCTACGAATTGGTCTAACTTCACCCAGTACAAATTTCCACGAAACATGCGTCCAGCTTTTAATTTATTTCACTATGATGCTACATAAAATATGGCCTGATTTTTTGCACAGGTGTTCACTGTTAGTGCCACAACTCAAATTCATTGGTCCCTAACACGACAAATTATAAATATGGGATCCAGCTATCTACGAATTGGTCTAACTTCACCCAGTACAAATTTCCACAAAACATGCGTCCAGCTTTTAATTTATTTCACTATGATGCTACATAAAATATGGCCCGATTTTTTGCACAGGTGTTCACTGTTAGTGCCACAACTCAAATTCATTGGTCCCTAACACGACAAATTATAAATATGGGATCCAGCTATCTACGAATTGGTCTAACTTTACCCAGTACAAATTTCCACAAAACATGCGTCCAGCTTTTGATTTATTTCACTATGATGCTACATAAAATATGGCCCGATTTTTGGCACAGGTGTTCACTGTTAGTACCACAACTCAAATTCATTGGCCCCTAATACGACAAATTAAAAATATGGGATCCAGCTATTTACGAATTGGTCTAACTTCACCCAGTACAAATTTCCACTAAACATGCGTCCGACTTTTAATTTATTTCACTATGATGCTACATAAAATATGGCCTGATTTTTGGCACAGGTGTTCACTGTTAGTGCCACAACTCAAATTCATTGCCCTAACACGACAAATTAAAAATATTGGATCCAGCTATCTACGAATTGGTCTAACTTCACCCAGTACAAATTTCAACAAAACATGCATCCAGCTTTTAATTTATTTCACTATGATGCTACATAAAATATGGCCTGATTTTTGGCACAGGTGTTCACTGTTAGTGCCACAACTCAAATTCATTGGCCCCTAATACGATAAATTAAAAATATGGGATCCAGCTATTTACGAATTGGTCTAACTTCATCCAGTACAAATTTCCACAAAACATGCGTCCAGCTTTTAATAGAAACAACAATAGAAGAAGTACATCGAATTACAAACATAATTGAAGATGTACTTGAAAATAAGAAAGTATGCTCAAGTATCTTCTTGGATGTAGCACAGGGCTTTGATAGAGGATGGCATAAAGGTTTGGAATATAAATTACAAAGAGACTTACCAAAGCAGTTTTATGAAATACTAAAATCTTAATCTAACCGATACCTAAGTAAATATAATTTTTTTAAAATGCACACAAGTTACTCCAAATTAGGATAAGATACCTACCATCAAAGCGACGATGGAGAAAACAGGGATTAACTATATATTTCCGGCCAAAATCACAGCATAACTCTAATTAAAAGAATTTCTTTATTATTCCTTCTTGGCATTTAGATAATGTTTATTTGCATGCGAAATCATGACATTTAGCGGTAAAAGTAAACAGGCACCTAAGTAAATGCAATAATCCGCATATTTTGAAAAGTGCATTCATCGATACCTTAATATATAGATCGAGATTGACAAGCCCGCGACGGATAAATAAAGCACGTGAAATTTTAAACAATGAATCATTTGTTTAATGTCAAACAATAGTTTTATGCAAAGTAGTAAATTTAATTTTATAAACCATACACACTCCCTCCGCCGTTTATTATACATAATCCAGTTACAAAATCATTCACCCGGCGTAAACACTTATAAGTTATAACAATACATCTTATCAAAATTAAATTGCGTAATTTTTGAAGAGCAAACAACTTAAAATGGTTAAAATGTAAGGTGAAAAATAGTTCGAAAAATTTTAGCTTACCTTATCTTATGCACCAATTGAAATATCCATAAATAATCCGTGTACACGAACTATTATACTAAATTACTGCTTTTGTAAGTTAAATAAATTATTCGAAACACAAATTAAAATTCACCGACCACAGATAAAAACACCACCACCACTCTAAACTATTTAATTTTGTTGACTTTTTAATTTTCTACTTTTTTTTCTAAATTAATTTCACTCACATCATCAATTTATTTTATATTTTCATCTTAATTAAATTTTATGACAAAAATTTTCTTTTCTTTTTAATTATTTTTTTTTTGTAACTCACTTAACGGTTATATTAAAAGAAACACAAAATGACAAAAACTATATACACTTTATACATTTAATAAGAGTAATAATAAAATCTTAATAAGCACAAAATTGAAAATAACACTCAAACGCAGGTTCGAGTGCAAGTCCACGATTAAAACTAATCCAACGGACCACGTACGGTGTGCATTAGCAAGAGCACCAAACTAAAATAAATCGCGGATTAAACGCGGAAACGTTGAACATACAAAACTAATAATTTGTGGTTTAAATTGACCGAAAAGCGTTGTAATTCTTAAGCTCATGCTTAATATTCTTAAATAACGATCTACTGTGTTGCACAGTACCATACGAAATAAACTAATTTTTGGTTTCGTTATATTTTGCTTTAGTTCGCTGTGTTTTGGTTGCTGGCGTACGAATTCATATAACCATGGCACAAAAGTAACAGAAAATCGTATCTCGCTTTTCGATTTTGTTATTTTTGTTTCTTTTAAGTTTTTTTAAATTTTTCTTAACAAAAATTGAAGACAGAATATTTTTTATCTTGTGGTTAGTAAGATGGCGGGTTCAATAAGTTGTCGGTATCAAATTTTAGTGATAAAATGCAAACTACCTAGATCCTGCAGGGGTGACATGTTATAACATCACATTTTCGATACTTTATCGAACTTTATGTCTCGCTTCTTTAGAATAAAATGTGACGCTATTTCACAATTTATACCATTTACCAGGTTGCTAGATTGAAAAGTTGTGATATTCTACTCCATTTCTATCACCAAATAATTTGTTCTCGATACTTAAACGAAATTAGAGAGAGACAACTTGTTCCCATTTGTACTAGGAGAAACGAAATAATTCATAAATGAAACAGTTATCCATTTCAGTTTAGGAAAACGAGAAATAAACTTCGATAAAGTATCGAAAATGTGATGTTATAACATGTCACCCCTATGAAAACTTCGATTTGTTACGTCCCTTAAGCTAGCAGAACCCAAACAGCAGAACATTACAAAAGAGTATGACTAATTATAGGCTAATTAAATGCCCTATTTAAATTTTTTTATTCTGCTCATTCTAGAAACGACATAAGGCTTTATCACTTCAAAGCTAGCTGAACGTAAATCGAAAATCGAACCAAAAACGAAATTAGAACGAAAAACAAGATCAATTGAGATACAAATAAATTTAGGTTCATTATGTCCTAATCAAATACCCCATTTAAAAATGTTGGGTTCCACTCGTTCTTAATCAAACTTCAGGTCATCTAATCTAAAGCTAGCAGAACCCAAATCGAAGATCTGACCAAACGCGAAATTAGAACGCAAAACATGATCTACTGACTAACAAATAATTTTAGGCTCATTGTGGCCTAATCAAATGCCCCATTAAAAAGTTTTGCGCTCCACTCGTTCTTGACCAAACTTCAGGTCATCTAATCTAAAGCTAGCAGAACCCAAATCGAAGATCAGACCAAAAACGAAATTAGAACGAAAAACTTGATCTACTGACATACAAATAATTTTAGGCTCATTGTGGCCTAATCAAATGCCACATTAAAAAATTTTGCGCTCCACTCGTTCTTGACCAAACTTCAGGTCATCTAATCTAAAGCTAGCAGAACCCAAATCGAAAATCGGACCAAAACGAAACTAAACCGCAAAACAAGATCAATTGACATACAAATAATGTTAGGCTCATTGTGGCCTAATCAAATGCCCAATTAAAAATGTTGGGCTCCACTCGTTCTTGACCAAACTTCAGAACATCTAATATAAAGCTAGCAGAACCCAAATCAAAGATCAGACCAAAAGCGAAATTAGAACGAAAAACTTACTGACAAACAAATAATTTTAGGCTCGAGTGAAGCCCACAATTTATAATGTGGCATTTGATTAGGCCACAATGAGCCTAAAATTATTTGTTTGTCAGTAGATCAAGTTTTTCGTTCTAATTTCGCTTTTGGTCTGATCTTCGATTTGGGTTCTGCTAGCTTTAGATTAGATGAATTAAAGTTTGGTCAAGAACGAGTGGAGCCCAAAATTGTTTAATGGTGCATTTGATTAGGCCATAATGAGCCTAAAATTATTTGTATGTCAATTGATCTTGTTTTGCGTTCTAATTTCATTTTTGGTTCGATTTTCGATTTACGTTCTGCTAGATTTGAACTGATAAAGCCTTATGCCTTTTCTAGAATGAGCAGAATAAAAAAATTGTAAATAAGGCATTTAGTTAGCCTCAAATCAACCTTTAATTTTCCATTTGTTTGGAGATAACGCATTCTATCTAATTTTTACAAAAGCTGATAAACAATTAATCTCCCAGCTTTAGATACCAGAATCTAATAAAGTCATGACGATCCACCAAGCACAAGGATTAACCTCACCAAATGTAATATGCATTAGAATCAATTTACAACCACTTGAGCTGTTCGATAGTGCATCGCATGCCATAGTTGCTATTTCAAGACACACACACAGTCATTTAAATATTTTTCACCAGTGGCTAATGATGGACGACGGCATTTCATAATTTTGGTTTAAAAACACTTTTCCCGGTTTATATAATCTGTGAAACATCATTCAACGATAAAATCTTGAGTTCGGAATTCTTCCCTATTCAATATGTGGTTTATAGATGTGATCGCTCACCCCAAACAAGCATAAAAAATCCAGTGGCTGAGTACTTATAGCATCTTTTAACATAGTGTTAAAATTGTCATCAATAATAAGTCAGTACGAATTTATACGTGGCGTATATTCCACCTACGGGATTGACAGCCTCCAAGAAGTATTCATAAATGGATATGGGCATACTCTGGGCAATGGTCTGTAGAACGAATGGTTGTGGCACCCAATCCCTTCGAAGTAGTGAAGCAGAATAGCTAATTAGTCAATCAAAACAATGGAATGGTACTAACAAAAGGAAATAATACCCCTGGTGGTACACCAATATCAACATTGGTAAATGCATTCTATTGGAGACTGGCCCTATGGATTCTGGGGAGGGCCATCTATTGTACTGTTTCTAACGTTATAACTAAATGTACTGGACAAACATTACATGAAATAAGTGATGCCGCCGGAAATTTTACTATGCAAATAGCCGAATCTAGTAACGAATCTAATAACTATTGGCCTAGAAAAGGGGAATATGGATCTGTTGGCGAGTCTAGAGTGAAGAAATTGAGTATCTAAAATGAATCGGGATTCAAAAGAAGATTGCGTTATAGGAAGCATTGAAAAAGAGAGACGGATTGGATCCTAAAGAAAAGAAAACAATCCAGTAAGAGTAAGAAAAGAACAGCTGAGTCGTCACCTGAGGCTAAGCAATTAAATGGTAGGGGACAATCTAGTCCAGATTCAAAAGATGTTCTACTCAAGGTCAATCAACCAAAAGGTAGTAAATCTACCAAGAACATTACACCAAATTTGGTGCAACCGAAAGAAAGATCACCCCCACCAATAAAAATTGTGGGCGTAACCAGTTACTCAGAAATTCAGTCACTGATGAAATCGGTTACTGACAAAGACTATAAGGTAACAGCGTTAAATAATGACGTTTGGAAAATTAATACTCTGGACTCAGATACTTATAGAACCTTATCTATGAAATTGAATGCTGGAAAGTAACAGTGGTTCACTTACGAGAACAAACAGGCCCGGCCTATAAAAATCATAGAAAGAGGTTTGCATCACACTTGCTCAAGCAAAGAAATAATGGAAGACTTACAAAATAAAGTTCTTAAAATACTAGATGCTGTGAATATTGTTAAAAAAGAGAGAACAGAAATCCCGGAAGGAACCCAATTACCAGTAAAAGTGGACTCTCTCTTTTTATGCTGGTGTTTGAAAACAAAGAGAATGTCCAAAACATTTATGGAATAGAAGGAATCCCTCACATGAAAGTGAAAATCGAACCAATGAGGAGAACCACAAGACGCATACCCCAGTGCAAGAAATGTCAGGCATTTAATCACACCCAAAGATATTGCGGCCGGGATCCAACATGTGTAGAATGCTTATAGGTAAGCAAATTACCCAGGCTGTGAGGTTGCTAAACAACTATAAAAATTAAGAAATAAAACAAGAAACCAACCGCAAAATCACAAAAATCGACGGGTTCAAATATCAAATCAGATGGATCAAAACCCACAACTAAGCAACACAGGGCAAAGAAGTTCTCTTGCCCCGATAGTGAAAGGTTTGGCTACAACCAAACATATGGGCTCCGAACCGAAAATAACCAAATTATGGAAAACATTATGAACAGCATTGCAGCTATTACAAAGCGGCTAGATGACCAAAGTAATCTGAACAACATAATACTTGATCAACTGAAGAAAATGCAACTCTCTCAACGCAATCCAACAAAAAATGTTAAGTAAGAACCCAACTTTCAAATTGGCAATCTGGAATGCGAATGGGATTATGCAACATATTCCAGAAATAGAAATATTTTTAAATTCAGAAAAAATCGACATTTTCCTAATATCTGAAAGCCATCTAGTTAAATCTTCGTTTGATAAAATACGGGGTTTTAACTTATATCACTCCATTCATCCAGCGGAAAGAGCTAGGTGGTTTCTTCATTACTAATTTAAAAAAAATATAAAACACCATTTAGAATCAAATATCGAAGAAGAAACAATGCAAGTCACTACTGTAAGGATCCAAATTAAACACAGAGAGCTTATTGTCGCTGCAATATATTGTCCTCCCCGGCATAACTTGCAAAGGGAGGACTACCTTAAACTATTTAAATCGCTTGGCCGTGATTTTATTATTGTAGGTGACTTTAATGCGAAAACACCTATTGGGGATCTAGATTTACGACGTCAAAAGGTAAAGAATTGCTTCAAGCAGGGCAGATATCAAAATGTGAATTTTACTCTGGTGGTTCCCCAACATACTGGCGACGAAACGAAGATACCTGAAGAAATAGACTTTTATGTAGCAAGAGGCATATCCCAGAACTACATTCACATTGAAGACAGTAATTATCGGATCATGCCCCGGTTATCATGACAGTCAGTGAAATGGTAATTCAAAGGGAGAGTGCACCCGGATTAATAACTTCAAAAACAAACTAGAATCTCTTTCGTGAAGTAATGGAGGAAAAAATCAATCTTCAGGTGCCGATAAGAAATGTTGGAAGATGAATTAGAATAACTCAATGAAACAATTCACTATGCTGCTTTGACAAGTACCCCCATTATACAAAATAAGAAGAAGCTTAATATATCCTACCCAATGGAAATTAGAGAGTTAGTAAGAGAAAAACAACGGGCGCGTAAAATCTGGCAAATAACGAGAACACTGGAGAAAAAAACAAATCTTAACAATTTAGGCCCAGTCTCAAACCTAAAACAACCCAAAATTCAAATGTCTCCACTTAAAAAGGAGGATGGGCCCTGAGCAAGAGGTTCTAAAGAGAAGACGAATCTGTTTGCGGAGTATCTCGAGGATACCTTCCAACCACTACCAAGACAAACGACCAATGAAAATATAATGCCAATCCGCAAGCTAGAGGATTTTGATCATCTAGCTTGTGGATTGGCATTTTGAACTCACAAAGAATTAAAAGAAGAAGTAAAAAGTAACTTGAATGTTAAAAAAGCCCCAGGGTTGACTTGATTACTTGACAAATAATCAAAGCCAAATCTACCAGATAAAGCATTTCGTAAGCTATTATACATAATCAATGCAAGTTAAAATATGTTCCGTGGCAATGGAAAGTAGCAGAAGTAATTCCGACAACAAATTCCTAATAATTCCTACACATCAATTTGGATTCAGGGAAAAGCACTCCTCAATTGAACAGGTGCATAGAATCACCAAGTATGCTCCAGCATATTTCTTGACGTCTGGCACAGTGGACTGGAATTCAAGCCGCATAGAGATCTGCCGTGGCAATTCTATGCCATACTAAGATCTTATTTATCCAATAGATATTGTCGTGTGAAATATGAGGATGAATACTCCGAACTAAAGAAAATCTCTGCCGGTCTCTCGCAGGGGAGTGTCTTAGGACCAAGGATTGGATTTATTATATACAAGGGATATTCTAACATCAGTTGGAAGTAATGTCGCTGATGCAACGAGCAAACTCCACAAAATTACCAATGCGGTTTGTAACTGGACTAAGCGCAGAAGAATCAAGCTTAATGATAGGAAATTCACGCATATTATACTTCACATATCAAAGGGCTTCCCATTTACCGACAGAAATTAACTCACGACCAGTGCCATGACACTCGATGCCAAGCTCAAATGGAGAGAACAAGTAAAAAAGAAAAACTTAATATTAAGTTCAGAAAAATGTATTGGTTCATAGATAAAGGCTCTGAGCTTACAATACACAACAAGCTGCTGCTACATCGGCAAATACTGAAGCCGATATGGACCTACGGTATTCAACTCATGGGGGTGTACTTTCAAACAAGGTTCTCCGTAGCATCGTAAATGCTCCGTGGTACACAAGAAATGAAGACCTGCACAGGGACTTACAGATGGAATACATCAAAGATGAAATAAAGAAGCATACCGCCAAACACGAAATAAGACTCCAGGAACATGGAAACCCCTATATTCGCTATATGATAGATAACCCTGTCGTTGAAAGAAAACTTCAAAGAACGAGACCACTTGACCTAGTAAACATACCAAATTAAAATTAGTATTTTAAATAGGTTTAATTAATTTTGGGACTAACCATTGGGTTTCATCCCAACAAATCAGAATTGTTTAAGAAATGTAAAATTGGTAAAAATTTGAAAGATAAATTGCTAGAAAGATTGCCTACATCATCATGTACCAAGTGATGCGACACAATTATGGAAGTTACCAATACGGCCGATCAATCCGACATAATTTTAATAACTGCGGATTTCAATCTCTCAAATATTAGTTGGACTTATGATGAAGAAACCAACGAGATTATGCCTGTAAACGTGGATTCGGATAATGAGTACCTATTCGTCGACTCCATATTTGACTCAAATTTGAGCCAAATCTGCGAATTAAAAAATGGACGAGACCGAACCTTGGACTTTATTTTTACTAATAAACCAGTTTTATTAAAAACAGAAGAATCACCAACACCTTTCGTAACTAGTGATAATCACCACAAAGCAATAGAAAAAATATTGGAAACCAATGTGAATAACAGGTTCCAAAATTACCAAAACCGGAAACCATATTACAACGTCAGAAAGGCCAATTAGAATAACTTACAACAATATTTTGAGCAAACAATTGGAATGCCGAGTTTAGCAACAATGACACAGATGTGGAAAAATTTTACACACATCTATTAAAAGGAATTGATTTATTCATTCCCGTGTCTATGAGCAAACCGAACAAATATCCTCCATGGTATGACGATCAACTTATCAGTCTTAAAAACAAACGACAAGGCTTATAAATAAAACCTCAAATTATGTTCCCAGGTAGTAAACAGTAATTTTCTGCATATAACCGAAATTTTGATTATTTTGAACTGAGATCCAGAAGCTATATTCGCAATGTATGCATGTTTGCTGAGCTTTTCCAATCAGGTTATAAAGCAGAGGACATTGATAATTATAAAGATCCAACCACTAGTGAATACATAGTACATTCATATTTACTCCTCACATCGAGCTAGAAGACATCCAGCGTGAATTGTTAGGATTCAGAGAAGGATGTGGTCCTGATGGTACTCCGGCCTCATTTTGAAAAATTCTAAAAATTTGGCGCAATTTCACTATATGCATTTTGTTCAATCAGTCATTAAAATTAGCCACTTTTCCACAAAAGTGGAAAATAACTAGAGTGACGCCTATTTTCAAAACTGGATCTAGAAATGATGTTTCTTGCTACAGAGGTATTACATCTATATCTGCTATACCAAAATTATTTGAACTTACTAGTTCAACTCATTCAAAGTAGTGCTTCTGCGGAATTTACTAGCTATTCTATTAAAAAAATTTAGAAGAACAATCAAGTTGACGTAATACGAGTATACACCGATTTTGCAAATGCCTTCGACTCCATCAGCCATTGTAAAACTTTGGAACACATTTTTATGTTCGGATTTTCCAGTCAGTTTGTAGCCAGGTTCAAATCTTATTTGAGTAATCGAATCCAATATATTGAAATAAGAGATTAAACGTCGAATAGAATACAAGCAACCTCTGGTGTACCACAAGGCACTCACGTTGGCCAATGGGTTTTCACAATCTTCATTAATGGTATCACTGAAGTAATAAAGCATTCCAATATCCTGATGTTCGCTGATGACCTCAAAATCTACAAAGCCATCGAGTCAGTCGACGATGCCAATAAACTACAGGAAGATATTGACAACTTAGCGTTATGGTGCGAGTTTAATTCCCTGAGTCTCAATATTGGAAAGTGCATATCTCTATTATTTCACAACTTAGACGAATCCGACGAAATATGTCAAGTGCTCGTGAATCGCCTGTCACGCAAGATTTAAACGTCTAGGTATATATCCAGATAATGCCATATAGAATTTTGCAGCAAATCTATCAGTTTGTAGTAAAATTCAACGAATCTGGCGGTATATGTCAAATGTTCGTGAATCGTCTGTGAGAAGAGATTCAAACGACTATATTCAGATAATTCCATATCTCTCCGAACTTTTCTTCAAATCTCTCAGTTTGTATGGTCGGTACTTCAACAAATCCGGCGATGTATGTCAAGTGCTCGTGAATCGCCTATGAGGCGAGATTCAAATGACTATTCCAGATAATTCCAGAGAGAATGTTCCTTCAAATCTCAGTTTGTAGGCGAAACATCGAAGAATGTGGTGGTATATGCTAAGTGTTCGTGAATCGCCTGTAATTTACGTTCTGCTAGATTTGAACTGATAAAGCCTTATGCCTTTTCTAGAATGAGCAGAATAAAAAAATTGTAAATAAGGCATTTAGTTAGCCTCAAATCAACCTTTAATTTTCCATTTGTTTGGAGATAACGCATTCTATCTAATTTTTACAAAAGCTGATAAACAATTAATCTCCCAGCTTTAGATACCAGAATCTAATAAAGTCATGACGATCCACCAAGCACAAGGATTAACCTCACCAAATGTAATATGCATTAGAATCAATTTACAACCACTTGAGCTGTTCGATAGTGCATCGCATGCCATAGTTGCTATTTCAAGACACACACACAGTCATTTAAATATTTTTCACCAGTGGCTAATGATGGACGACGGCATTTCATAATTTTGGTTTAAAAACACTTTTCCCGGTTTATATAATCTGTGAAACATCATTCAACGATAAAATCTTGAGTTCGGAATTCTTCCCTATTCAATATGTGGTTTATAGATGTGATCGCTCACCCCAAACAAGCATAAAAAATCCAGTGGCTGAGTACTTATAGCATCTTTTAACATAGTGTTAAAATTGTCATCAATAATAAGTCAGTACGAATTTATACGTGGCGTATATTCCACCTACGGGATTGACAGCCTCCAAGAAGTATTCATAAATGGATATGGGCATACTCTGGGCAATGGTCTGTAGAACGAATGGTTGTGGCACCCAATCCCTTCGAAGTAGTGAAGCAGAATAGCTAATTAGTCAATCAAAACAATGGAATGGTACTAACAAAAGGAAATAATACCCCTGGTGGTACACCAATATCAACATTGGTAAATGCATTCTATTGGAGACTGGCCCTATGGATTCTGGGGAGGGCCATCTATTGTACTGTTTCTAACGTTATAACTAAATGTACTGGACAAACATTACATGAAATAAGTGATGCCGCCGGAAATTTTACTATGCAAATAGCCGAATCTAGTAACGAATCTAATAACTATTGGCCTAGAAAAGGGGAATATGGATCTGTTGGCGAGTCTAGAGTGAAGAAATTGAGTATCTAAAATGAATCGGGATTCAAAAGAAGATTGCGTTATAGGAAGCATTGAAAAAGAGAGACGGATTGGATCCTAAAGAAAAGAAAACAATCCAGTAAGAGTAAGAAAAGAACAGCTGAGTCGTCACCTGAGGCTAAGCAATTAAATGGTAGGGGACAATCTAGTCCAGATTCAAAAGATGTTCTACTCAAGGTCAATCAACCAAAAGGTAGTAAATCTACCAAGAACATTACACCAAATTTGGTGCAACCGAAAGAAAGATCACCCCCACCAATAAAAATTGTGGGCGTAACCAGTTACTCAGAAATTCAGTCACTGATGAAATCGGTTACTGACAAAGACTATAAGGTAACAGCGTTAAATAATGACGTTTGGAAAATTAATACTCTGGACTCAGATACTTATAGAACCTTATCTATGAAATTGAATGCTGGAAAGTAACAGTGGTTCACTTACGAGAACAAACAGGCCCGGCCTATAAAAATCATAGAAAGAGGTTTGCATCACACTTGCTCAAGCAAAGAAATAATGGAAGACTTACAAAATAAAGTTCTTAAAATACTAGATGCTGTGAATATTGTTAAAAAAGAGAGAACAGAAATCCCGGAAGGAACCCAATTACCAGTAAAAGTGGACTCTCTCTTTTTATGCTGGTGTTTGAAAACAAAGAGAATGTCCAAAACATTTATGGAATAGAAGGAATCCCTCACATGAAAGTGAAAATCGAACCAATGAGGAGAACCACAAGACGCATACCCCAGTGCAAGAAATGTCAGGCATTTAATCACACCCAAAGATATTGCGGCCGGGATCCAACATGTGTAGAATGCTTATAGGTAAGCAAATTACCCAGGCTGTGAGGTTGCTAAACAACTATAAAAATTAAGAAATAAAACAAGAAACCAACCGCAAAATCACAAAAATCGACGGGTTCAAATATCAAATCAGATGGATCAAAACCCACAACTAAGCAACACAGGGCAAAGAAGTTCTCTTGCCCCGATAGTGAAAGGTTTGGCTACAACCAAACATATGGGCTCCGAACCGAAAATAACCAAATTATGGAAAACATTATGAACAGCATTGCAGCTATTACAAAGCGGCTAGATGACCAAAGTAATCTGAACAACATAATACTTGATCAACTGAAGAAAATGCAACTCTCTCAACGCAATCCAACAAAAAATGTTAAGTAAGAACCCAACTTTCAAATTGGCAATCTGGAATGCGAATGGGATTATGCAACATATTCCAGAAATAGAAATATTTTTAAATTCAGAAAAAATCGACATTTTCCTAATATCTGAAAGCCATCTAGTTAAATCTTCGTTTGATAAAATACGGGGTTTTAACTTATATCACTCCATTCATCCAGCGGAAAGAGCTAGGTGGTTTCTTCATTACTAATTTAAAAAAAATATAAAACACCATTTAGAATCAAATATCGAAGAAGAAACAATGCAAGTCACTACTGTAAGGATCCAAATTAAACACAGAGAGCTTATTGTCGCTGCAATATATTGTCCTCCCCGGCATAACTTGCAAAGGGAGGACTACCTTAAACTATTTAAATCGCTTGGCCGTGATTTTATTATTGTAGGTGACTTTAATGCGAAAACACCTATTGGGGATCTAGATTTACGACGTCAAAAGGTAAAGAATTGCTTCAAGCAGGGCAGATATCAAAATGTGAATTTTACTCTGGTGGTTCCCCAACATACTGGCGACGAAACGAAGATACCTGAAGAAATAGACTTTTATGTAGCAAGAGGCATATCCCAGAACTACATTCACATTGAAGACAGTAATTATCGGATCATGCCCCGGTTATCATGACAGTCAGTGAAATGGTAATTCAAAGGGAGAGTGCACCCGGATTAATAACTTCAAAAACAAACTAGAATCTCTTTCGTGAAGTAATGGAGGAAAAAATCAATCTTCAGGTGCCGATAAGAAATGTTGGAAGATGAATTAGAATAACTCAATGAAACAATTCACTATGCTGCTTTGACAAGTACCCCCATTATACAAAATAAGAAGAAGCTTAATATATCCTACCCAATGGAAATTAGAGAGTTAGTAAGAGAAAAACAACGGGCGCGTAAAATCTGGCAAATAACGAGAACACTGGAGAAAAAAACAAATCTTAACAATTTAGGCCCAGTCTCAAACCTAAAACAACCCAAAATTCAAATGTCTCCACTTAAAAAGGAGGATGGGCCCTGAGCAAGAGGTTCTAAAGAGAAGACGAATCTGTTTGCGGAGTATCTCGAGGATACCTTCCAACCACTACCAAGACAAACGACCAATGAAAATATAATGCCAATCCGCAAGCTAGAGGATTTTGATCATCTAGCTTGTGGATTGGCATTTTGAACTCACAAAGAATTAAAAGAAGAAGTAAAAAGTAACTTGAATGTTAAAAAAGCCCCAGGGTTGACTTGATTACTTGACAAATAATCAAAGCCAAATCTACCAGATAAAGCATTTCGTAAGCTATTATACATAATCAATGCAAGTTAAAATATGTTCCGTGGCAATGGAAAGTAGCAGAAGTAATTCCGACAACAAATTCCTAATAATTCCTACACATCAATTTGGATTCAGGGAAAAGCACTCCTCAATTGAACAGGTGCATAGAATCACCAAGTATGCTCCAGCATATTTCTTGACGTCTGGCACAGTGGACTGGAATTCAAGCCGCATAGAGATCTGCCGTGGCAATTCTATGCCATACTAAGATCTTATTTATCCAATAGATATTGTCGTGTGAAATATGAGGATGAATACTCCGAACTAAAGAAAATCTCTGCCGGTCTCTCGCAGGGGAGTGTCTTAGGACCAAGGATTGGATTTATTATATACAAGGGATATTCTAACATCAGTTGGAAGTAATGTCGCTGATGCAACGAGCAAACTCCACAAAATTACCAATGCGGTTTGTAACTGGACTAAGCGCAGAAGAATCAAGCTTAATGATAGGAAATTCACGCATATTATACTTCACATATCAAAGGGCTTCCCATTTACCGACAGAAATTAACTCACGACCAGTGCCATGACACTCGATGCCAAGCTCAAATGGAGAGAACAAGTAAAAAAGAAAAACTTAATATTAAGTTCAGAAAAATGTATTGGTTCATAGATAAAGGCTCTGAGCTTACAATACACAACAAGCTGCTGCTACATCGGCAAATACTGAAGCCGATATGGACCTACGGTATTCAACTCATGGGGGTGTACTTTCAAACAAGGTTCTCCGTAGCATCGTAAATGCTCCGTGGTACACAAGAAATGAAGACCTGCACAGGGACTTACAGATGGAATACATCAAAGATGAAATAAAGAAGCATACCGCCAAACACGAAATAAGACTCCAGGAACATGGAAACCCCTATATTCGCTATATGATAGATAACCCTGTCGTTGAAAGAAAACTTCAAAGAACGAGACCACTTGACCTAGTAAACATACCAAATTAAAATTAGTATTTTAAATAGGTTTAATTAATTTTGGGACTAACCATTGGGTTTCATCCCAACAAATCAGAATTGTTTAAGAAATGTAAAATTGGTAAAAATTTGAAAGATAAATTGCTAGAAAGATTGCCTACATCATCATGTACCAAGTGATGCGACACAATTATGGAAGTTACCAATACGGCCGATCAATCCGACATAATTTTAATAACTGCGGATTTCAATCTCTCAAATATTAGTTGGACTTATGATGAAGAAACCAACGAGATTATGCCTGTAAACGTGGATTCGGATAATGAGTACCTATTCGTCGACTCCATATTTGACTCAAATTTGAGCCAAATCTGCGAATTAAAAAATGGACGAGACCGAACCTTGGACTTTATTTTTACTAATAAACCAGTTTTATTAAAAACAGAAGAATCACCAACACCTTTCGTAACTAGTGATAATCACCACAAAGCAATAGAAAAAATATTGGAAACCAATGTGAATAACAGGTTCCAAAATTACCAAAACCGGAAACCATATTACAACGTCAGAAAGGCCAATTAGAATAACTTACAACAATATTTTGAGCAAACAATTGGAATGCCGAGTTTAGCAACAATGACACAGATGTGGAAAAATTTTACACACATCTATTAAAAGGAATTGATTTATTCATTCCCGTGTCTATGAGCAAACCGAACAAATATCCTCCATGGTATGACGATCAACTTATCAGTCTTAAAAACAAACGACAAGGCTTATAAATAAAACCTCAAATTATGTTCCCAGGTAGTAAACAGTAATTTTCTGCATATAACCGAAATTTTGATTATTTTGAACTGAGATCCAGAAGCTATATTCGCAATGTATGCATGTTTGCTGAGCTTTTCCAATCAGGTTATAAAGCAGAGGACATTGATAATTATAAAGATCCAACCACTAGTGAATACATAGTACATTCATATTTACTCCTCACATCGAGCTAGAAGACATCCAGCGTGAATTGTTAGGATTCAGAGAAGGATGTGGTCCTGATGGTACTCCGGCCTCATTTTGAAAAATTCTAAAAATTTGGCGCAATTTCACTATATGCATTTTGTTCAATCAGTCATTAAAATTAGCCACTTTTCCACAAAAGTGGAAAATAACTAGAGTGACGCCTATTTTCAAAACTGGATCTAGAAATGATGTTTCTTGCTACAGAGGTATTACATCTATATCTGCTATACCAAAATTATTTGAACTTACTAGTTCAACTCATTCAAAGTAGTGCTTCTGCGGAATTTACTAGCTATTCTATTAAAAAAATTTAGAAGAACAATCAAGTTGACGTAATACGAGTATACACCGATTTTGCAAATGCCTTCGACTCCATCAGCCATTGTAAAACTTTGGAACACATTTTTATGTTCGGATTTTCCAGTCAGTTTGTAGCCAGGTTCAAATCTTATTTGAGTAATCGAATCCAATATATTGAAATAAGAGATTAAACGTCGAATAGAATACAAGCAACCTCTGGTGTACCACAAGGCACTCACGTTGGCCAATGGGTTTTCACAATCTTCATTAATGGTATCACTGAAGTAATAAAGCATTCCAATATCCTGATGTTCGCTGATGACCTCAAAATCTACAAAGCCATCGAGTCAGTCGACGATGCCAATAAACTACAGGAAGATATTGACAACTTAGCGTTATGGTGCGAGTTTAATTCCCTGAGTCTCAATATTGGAAAGTGCATATCTCTATTATTTCACAACTTAGACGAATCCGACGAAATATGTCAAGTGCTCGTGAATCGCCTGTCACGCAAGATTTAAACGTCTAGGTATATATCCAGATAATGCCATATAGAATTTTGCAGCAAATCTATCAGTTTGTAGTAAAATTCAACGAATCTGGCGGTATATGTCAAATGTTCGTGAATCGTCTGTGAGAAGAGATTCAAACGACTATATTCAGATAATTCCATATCTCTCCGAACTTTTCTTCAAATCTCTCAGTTTGTATGGTCGGTACTTCAACAAATCCGGCGATGTATGTCAAGTGCTCGTGAATCGCCTATGAGGCGAGATTCAAATGACTATTCCAGATAATTCCAGAGAGAATGTTCCTTCAAATCTCAGTTTGTAGGCGAAACATCGAAGAATGTGGTGGTATATGCTAAGTGTTCGTGAATCGCCTGTAAGGCGAGATTCAAACAAGTATATCCAGATAATTCCAGATAGAATTTTTGTGCAAATCGCTCAGTGTGTAGTCGAACCTTCAATGAATCCGGTGGTATATGTATGTCAAGTGACAAACTTAAGACGAGAATAAAACATTTTTATCCGAGTAGACGATTTAGCTGAAATTTTCTTTGCTATTGTTAATTTGTTTTTTTTTTCTCTTGACGCCAGATAGTCGAGCATGTTAAAAACACGTTTATCTTTTCGGTTGGCATCCATTCCAGAATGACATTAGATTTTGCCTCATAAGTCTTAGAGAAAATGTGCCTTCGACCGATTGCAGTCTTATAATATTTGTACCGATAACCTGGTAATGTAACATATCGGGAATTCATATTCAACTATATTGAATATTAATTTTAGCCAGCAATGAGCTGTTCCTGCGCTATCCATATATGCCAAGGCTAATTTTGGCCAGGATTTTCAAAATCCGGGTGCTGTGGTAGTTCAACCAGGATATCGTCGATCAAATCCCCTCGATATTTTAGTCATAGTCGATTAAGATTTGATCGATTACCTTCGAGGCTAATTGTTCTCGTATTTATTGTGCTTTTACTGTTTGCACAGTCTCTCTCAAAACAAATTCCAAGTGCTGTTGGTATGGTTCCCAAATTTAGACGATAACAGTTCTTAGGTCTTCGAAACACGACAGTTCACGAATTATCTTTGCAGTCAACACAAATAGAAATGTTCGGCATTTCTTTGATGCACCGTGTAGATCTATCAGGTGCACAACTAAATTTCCGGGGTTCACACATAGACCGCACTAGCAACACATCTAGTTGTCATATATGTCAGGAGTTGTGTTTTGTTCATAGCGTGGATGGAAAATTGTAAACGATAACAAATTGTAATACCAGCACATATCGATTTCGACATTGAGGACAAGAAGCGCTCCGGAAGACCAAAAACATTTGAAGTCACCGATTTGCAAGCGTTATTGGATGAAGATGATAAACAAACTCAAGATCAACTTGCGGAGGCATTAAACACGACTCACCAAGGTATTACTAAACGTTTACATGCTATGGAAAAAATTCAAAACCAGGGAAAATGGGTATCCCATGAGTTGACTGAGGGACAGATGGAAAATCGAAGAGCCACATGCGAAATGTTGCTTTCACGCCATGAAAGGAAATTTAGTTGTGCACCTAGTAGACACTGCCCATTGTGTCGTTCGTGAACACCCCGTTATGTCCTTGCAATAACCGCTCGTTTTCGTTAGTTGCCACTTTCGGGTGGCAGCTTGTTACTTTCGGGTAGAGTAAAGTTCTGGTAAATAAATTAACTTAGCATAATGCCTTGGGATAATGACTTCCTATAAGCTACAGGATTTTGACCGCGATTCGGAAAACTTAAAATTCTTCAAATTGTTAATTTCTAACTTGCTCTAAATATACTTTCTGCTGTATCTGTTTCGGTGATTGGTGTCCGTATTTGATGCGACTTGAGAGTGATAATGTTCGGGGACCAAAAGTAGTAGCAACACTATCAAATTAATTGTTTTTATCGAGGTTGAGTTTAAAAAATTTCCGCCTAGATTGGATATCCTGGTTGATAATTTTATTAGAAATTTTTTTCTATTTTATGATATTATGCTGAGTAGCATTACTTGATTCGTTCAATGTTAATGTTGACTTCAGGCTGACGCGTTTTTTTCACAGTGCCTTGACAACCAAGACTACGTCGTCACAGATAACTTTCGATGTCACCTCTTATTCCAAAGTGATTGTTCAAATATGTTGCTATCTCGTGTTGTATTATATCGTCGCGAAATTTTTGATATATACTGGTCCAAATGGATCTTATACTGTTACGACACAACTGGCTAGCATTAACATGTACAATAAAAAAGAGGCGACTACAACCCATTAATAAAAATCCCTAGTTTTTTATTATGAAAGACTTATTTCATAATCTTAAAGAAAACGGCAACAATTCAAAGTATTGAATACTGGTGATTTTCAATATGTGTAACAATTCCTGTTTCTATATAGTTCGTAAACCACTTTATAATATTTACCGTAGTACAGCAAACTTATTGCAATAAGCAAATTATTTATCTATATGTAGGAATGTATAACAGCAACAAATAAATTTATAATCTCATGAAACCTGCTACGCAAGGAGACGAATATAATTTGCATCAAAACATCGAAGATGCGGTCCAGTTTAAGAATAGAAGTTAATATTTTATTGGTTAATGAAATTAGTCATAGTCAGCATATAAAACACCACACCAAATACAATACCAAAAGCCCGGCTCTCCAATATTATATTTGTTTATCTTTGCGTGATAAAAATCTTAAGAATGTGATGATGAGCTTACTGTAACCTCATTTCAATTTCATTTAATCGTAAAAAGTTTTGTCATCTACACCTTTAAAGGTAATCTTGATGAATCTGTATATTGAGTGTGAGGTCTTAAGCAAGTGTCAAGTTAGGTATATTACTTACCTTTTCACGTCTTATAATTTACTCGATTTATTTGGTTTACCTTATAGATTTCTTCTTTTGTACGTGCACGTCTCTTGGTTAAATCTTTACACCTTTTATTATTATACTCGTACTCTTAGCTTTAGTTATTTGTCGACTTAATAATAATAATAGTGACTCTTAAATAAGATAATTCTGGATATTTTGGGTTTTCTGTATTTAGTACGAGGGCTGATTCAAAGGTTACGTACGCGGAGCTATATATTTGGCATATCGGACGCGGTGCGTATCACTGGATTGTAAATACAACTACCAATTTGACGGTTAACAACAACATCTGTATTATTTTCCACTAATTTCGGATACCAGGCACATATACTATTGTGGGCAAAAAGTAGTAAGACATTTTAATTTTAATTTCGCGCGGAAAACCATTCGTCGAAATATTTTTTTTCTATGTTGGTATGACTGTCAGTGACATCTGTGTCAAATGTCACATCAAAATAATCATTAGTATTTAGTATACGCTTGTCTTTCTGAAGTACAAAAAGTGCATTCGGTGATTTTTACAATGAGTGAAATTATTCAACAAAGAAGTTCCATTAAATTTTGTGTGCGGAATCAATTTTGTGGTGCCGAAACATTCAGAATGTTACAAAAGGCCTTCGGTGATAATTGTATGAACCAAGCAAGTGTTTTTGGTTGGTACAAAGTGTTCAAAGAGGGTCGAGAACATGTTGACGACGAACCACGTCTAGGACGGCCATCAACATCAACTGATAATCAACACGTTAATAAAATTAAGGAATTGGTGCTCGAGAATCGACGATGAACAGATAGAGACATTACTGGCATCGTTGAAATATCAGAAGGATTAGTGAAAACCATTTTGAAGGATAATTTGTGCCTAAGAAAAGTGAAAGCACGATTGGTTCCAAAATCACTAAATTTTTTGGAAAAACAGCGTCGCGTTGACGTCTGTGAAACAATGCTGTCCGACTACCAGGATGTCATGAAACGTATTATAATTGGCGATGAGTCTTGGATTTATGCATACGACCCGGAAACAGATGATAAATCGGCCGAATATCGTGCCAAAGGTGAGGCGAAGTCGAAAAAACTACGTCAAAGCAAGTCAAAAATCTAGGTGATGTTGAGAGTTTTCTTCGATTATCGAGGTTTGGTGCACTCCAAATTCCTTCCGACCGGCCAAACTATCAACAAGGAATACTATTTGAGTGTTATGCGTTGATTGCGCGAAGCTATTCGTAAAAAGAGGCCGGGATTATGGGTCAACAACTCTTGGTTTTTGCACCACGATAATGCACCTTCTCATACTGCATTGGTTTTACGTGATTTTTTCGCCAAAAATTCCACCCATATCATTTCGCAACCACCGTATTTACCTGAATTAGCTCCGTGCGACTTCTGGCTGTTCAGCAAACTCAAACGACCGCTCCGGGGAAACTGTTTTGAGTCAATTGAAGACATTAAACGTGAATCGCTACGCGCATTGGAGGCTATTCCGGAAATTGACTTTAACAACTGTTTCGAGGATTGGAAAAAATGTTGGCACAAGTGTATTGAGACCGGTAGGGATTACTTTGAGGGGGACGAAATAGATTTGGAGAAATAAATAAAGAATTTTAAAATTATGAACAAATTCGTACTATTTTTTGCCCACAGTATTACGTGAGTACATAGAAGTCTTCGAAACAACTTGAAGTAATTATTACTCGGCCAGACAAACAGAAAGAGCTAGTCTAATATTATCAGCTGTTGGAATGGCAGAAGATAATATTTCAGAAACAAAAGCAATATTAAAATATTGTCACTTACGAATTAGTAGTGTATTCTGACTGTAGTGGTTTATTGGGTTATTCATTAGTTGAGATTGTCAAACTTACTCGTGAGATTGATCAGATTCGAGTTGGCGTTCCTGTATATCGGATGTATTAATTAAGACACAATAAGTAATATTTATTTACAAAACCTCTCAACAGATTATGGGCCCATATTAGAGGTTAGGTTTAATAGCACGTGGACAAGTAAAAGGAAGTGTTTTGAGTATCATAAAATTACGAGCAGTAGCGATTAAAATAAAAATATTTTATCATGGATATGGAACCTTCTAATGTATTAGAAGATATATCAAACGTGGAAAATTTAGATGGCAGTAGGAGGATTTTTCGAGTATAAGGATGGCAAAACCATTAAGCCAGATGAAGAAGATAAAACCAAAATCGAAAAATAAATTAAATCGGATGCTAAGGTGCAAAAATTAATAATTACGACGATAAATAAGCAACCATTAATGCAAATCGTCAACTGTGACACTGCTGTGACTTTTCTGCTGGATAATGATTGCTGCCCATGTGTAGCTTACTACAGGATTCGCGAAAATTTGAAGTTTCGCTTAAATGCTTTAAACACTAGATCAGTGACCCAATACGTATGGCTAAATATTTGCAACGTTGCCGGTTAAATACAAGCATTTTGTCACAGTGTGTAAGTCGGCACAAACTATAGAAAGCGAACAATGACAAACCTCACCGCAAGATTGTTAGCAGAAAAAGCTCGTGAACGCATTACTAGGATCGATGAAATACATTGCTCGTTTCTATCCGAATAAGAGTACTACATATAGTTAACGTGCACGATATAAATTTTTCCGAAACTTTTGCCACGCTGAACAGGACTGTTATTTTCGTAAACATAAATATTAATTGCAAATAAGATCGTCGAACGAGAAGAAATTTTGTGTCTTCACGTGAAATTCGGAAATCAAAAAGTTTAAAAAATGTCTTGAATAGTGGTCTTTGGATATTTGTCACACATGGTAAATCAAAAGTAGTGTCTAAACACAAAGGGTGAGTCAACGACAGAAATAGGCATACCCAAGCGGTCGTAGTCTATACAAGCCGAAGCAGTTGGACGAGGTAAAACAGAGAACATGTTCCTGGAGAAGAATGGTGGAGAAGTTAGTTTAACAAAAGACAAAGTAGCAGTTAAAGTAAACAATAAGCCTGTTGTGTTAGATACGAAAATTAAAGCTGGGTTATATAAGGTAAAACTGAAGAAGCTTTAATTGCTAATGAAATGATTATTGAAGTCTGCATACGAAACTTGGTCATCTTAATTACTCAAATTTAAAAAACTTGTGTCAATGTCAACTGGTATCAGTAAATTAGATTATGGTGTGAATTATTTAGATCCTATTTGGTGAAGAAAGAACTCGAGCCTCAAGGCCGCTAAAATTAGTTCATACTGATCTCTGCAGGCCAATTAGTTCAAATACTTGGGACAACAAGCAATATATAATTACATTCTTGGATGACATTTCACAATGCTGTATTTGATTAGGAATAAAGGAGCAACAGCGAAAGGTAATTCAAAGCTATATAGCTGAAGTTGAGTTGAAGTGGAACTTAAAAGTGTCAAAATTAAGATATGAATCAGAAGGAGAATTCGTTAAGTATACCTTAACAAGAACTGGTGAAGTCAAAAAGGAAAATACTTTTACCACTATGCGCCGTATAGGTACTTGGCGAAACACATTAACACTTAATAAACACTTCATATCACTTGGTTAATTAGAAACACTAGAGTAAATACTCCTGATGATGACCTAACAAGTCAAAATCGATCGAGTAATTTTTAAACTTTTTGACCAAATTTTTTAATAAAAATATTTTAAAAAAAATTTAAATGAAATAATTAAACAAGTGATATAATGTGTTTATTAAGTGTCAAAAAGGAAACATTCTCGATTACACAACATCTCACACGCCCTTTTGGAAAAGTTAAGAGCTCTAATTTATAAAAGAAAATTTGGTAGAAGCAGTTCGTACAGCTGCGAACCTCTTAAACAGAAGCCCAACCATATAACGATGAATAAAACACTTGCTCAAGCATGGAATAACAAAGTACTAGATCTGTCGAGACTTCAAATTTTTGAAATTGCAGCTTATTCCAAGATTCAAGGACATCTTAGAAAACTTGATGGTCGCAGCCTAAAATTTATTTTTGTGGGATATACAGCAAATTCGTGTAGACTCTGGGATCTAGTAAAAGAAGGAACAAATTGATATCTCGAAGAAATTTCTTCGTAACAATCAAACTTGGACATAAAGTTAGACTCGTTATTAGAGGTTGTGAACAAAAATATTGCATCAATTTTGAAGATCCAGACTTTTAATCCAGTACTAAACGAGGGTTGTCTCAGAATACTGCTTGCTTTAGCTAGGAATCAGTGGTTAAAAATAATGAAATTTCATCTTAAATTAGCGTTTCTCTATGGTCTTCTAAGTGGGTATATTTACATGCACCTACCAGAATTTATATGACTTGCGGAACGAAATTTGCATTTTACAAAAGGCGCTTTATGAACTCAAATAAGCGCCTTTAAATTGGAATAGGACATTTACAGAGTTTTTAATGATCTAAGGGCTAGATCCGCATCAGAAATCTGTTGGAGAAGTTATCCATCAGATAGACCTATCTCCGAGACAACACGGTTTTCAGAAGGGGCACTTACCTTTAATGCTGTTACAATGGTAAATGATAGTAAACGCAGAGCAGCAAACTTCTTTCGAGATACCGAACTACTTACTAGCGGGATTACCTCAAAGAAATGAAGATGCAGCGCGGAATGACAAGCGGAACCAAGGTCAGGAATATAAAAGCAAGGTTCTTAGCCCAGATATGTGGAAATGTCCTCTACTACATAAGATGCCAGATGGAGTTTTCCGGTTGAATAACTGGATTGTTATTACCTGCTGAGCTTCGGGTTTAGCTCTGTATAGGCTGAATCAAGCGATGAGTGGAGTCCATATCTGACTCAATATCAAGCTGTCACTGTATCATACTCTCTGAGAAGATTAATGCCAAATGTAGGTGGCCTCACATTCCATATAGATATATGACGCTGAAATACAGCCCATATTTCAGCCCCGAATATAGCGAAATACGAGAAACGTATACTAGCAAAGCAACGATGTGCCACGCTAATGTAGCGTTTGCATACTGTAAGATATCTTACGCAGCTGTTTCGGTTGCTGCTGGTATTATCTCCATATACACATACAGGCAGTAGAGCGTCAGAAGATCCATAGGAAAACTAGGGAGGTTTGAAAAAAGAAGCAAGTGACACAGCTCGAACTGAGATATTTGAAGATGAATAGCCAGATTAATAAAAGAAATAAACTTTTACCTATACCAGTTTATGGCATCGCACGAGTACTTTGCGTTTATCTTTACAGATTGGGTAAAGTGAGTAATCCACAATACTGATATTGCCCAGAAAACCAAGAAAATGTATGTCACTCAATATTATTTTGATATTTCTCTCTGAAAGAAAGATGGCGGTTCACCTCGGCGGTAAGAGGTATGCCATAATGTAGTAGATAATATGCTTCCCACAAACCATAATTGAGTAGATGTTGCCTATTACGTATACATGCAGTCTTGTGAAGGAAGAGAGATAGAGGATGCCTAGTGGACCTCTGAACGTAGACATTTTTTGGTGAGTGAGAATATCACAAAATCGAGCGAATCCATCGACGCCCGGCGTTAGCCTGTGAAGATTTTTTGTGTTTTTCAATTATGGAAGGAAGAATATTTCTACTAGAAGACAATGCGACTACCACTAACAGAAACCCCAATCAGGCTCCTTTGTGCTATGACAGAGCGCTTCGCCCAATACATAATAAGGAGAACTCGGTATTAAATCCCGTCACCCGGCTGATTACCTAGAATCTATTTTTAAAAGCTCAAACTGAAATAATCTTTAAAGATCCACAACAGTTCTCTAATTCATCGAATCTAACCGTAAAGTTTGGCGGCTATTCCTCCACTTATTTTTCAACTACCTGTGAAGATAACAAAATTACATCAGATTTAAATTACTTTAATCAAATTAACGTGAATTTCTCATGTGAAATATAGCAAGACTCGCGAATCCCTTCTCCGCCCTTTTTAATTTCTCTTACTAGAAGTATTTTTATGACCTTGATAATTTTGTGCTATGGTATAATTACAACGTTCATAAGCTGAATATGGACAGACGTCAGGTAATATCGTTCTTCAGGAAAAAATTACACTACATCCCTGGTTATGTATCCGATCTACGCACAACGGCACAAAACTCAAAAGAAGAGACACCGTTTGCGATTTTGGTATTTTTATCAATAATCAGCAATTATTTTAAAAACCAAAACGCCTGGGTGATCAATAAACCAAGTTCAACTCTGGAATTTATTAAGCGCCGGTTAAACAAGTTTCGTGATTGTCATGTTTCAAGAACGTTATACACTAAATATGTATGTGAGTGTCTGTACTTGAATATGCAAATAGGATTCCAGAAGTTCAGAAACGATTTATGTATTAAGCCACTTACCATGACCAGATCCGTCGATGCTTCCCAGTTCCGTGCTTATCCACCAGATTCTCTGTAGTATTAATGTGCGTCAAAGTATATCTCAGAAGATAACATTTCGTAGTAATAATGTACGTAACTTAATTTGAAATCAACCGAAATGTTCGAGATACCGTTTCATCGCACATATTATGGCATGTTTGAGCCAATTACAATAATAATAAAAATTAGAAACACTTGGCATCGTTTAAGCCACTTTTCCTTGCGCGCTTGCTCTAAGCGTTATTAACCGAAAGACTTAATTCGAAAAATGTCGATAGTCAAGATTCAGCTGTCAAACGGAATATCTAAATCCTCAACCAAAATTAATGATAATGCAGATCGTATACACTGCATTATTTGAAATTGAGCATTTTTTCAATTAGTTCGCAAATTAAACATTAGGGAGGGTGTAAGGTATAAAAAAAATTTCAAATGATAATTAATTTAAAATGTAAATTAAATATTAACTTTGAATTCTGGACAACAATTTTTTGTTGTGTGATCTATTAAAACAATATTTATATGTGGTTGGGACGAAAATAGTATATAAAACCCCGATTAAGTTTGTTATGAAAAGTTACTGTAAAGAACCAAACCATTCCTTTTCAAAACAATTTTTAGGGGCATTTAAAATTTCTATGCCGTGCAAGGGGGCACTTGTCTACATAGAAAAATAATCGATCACCATTTAATAACTTAAATAATATTCAACAAGCTGTATTTGCGAAATGAAGAGATTTTATTAAGGAAAAATTGAAGGCTGGTCAGAATTAAGTTTTGATTAATATCTTAAAAATAGAACATCAGCAACAAAAATTTCGTTTAAGATTTCACACAGCAGAAAATTGACGATACCGAAAATTAAGACACTCAACGGGCATAGAACATCCTAATCGATGATGATGAAATTTCGATTTTCCTAAGCTTAATCACAAAATAGTTTGATATTTAAGATTTTACCAGATAAAAACCTGTCTACCTACGAAATTTGAATGGATATTGTGGCGGCGATTTAGGTTGTTGCTTCCTTTCCTTGACCAACGATGTTGAGTTTTTTGGAATGTGTTTCATTTTTATTTACTAGGTGCGCAACTAAATTTCCGAGTTTTTTTAAAAAATGGAAAATTTTAATAGGAATATAAAAAATGATTTATTCATGGCCAAGTGTAGCCCTGTCAAGCCATACGCCATCAACCAGAACAAGTGACAATCCAAGGGGGCCAAGTTTGGCAAATAAGGCGGATGTGGTAGCAGATCCCATCTCTTTGGTAGTATCCTGGACGATAGGGATGCGATGGCTTGGAGCGTTTTCGTGCTGCAATATCACTCGTTCGTGTCCAGTGTCCCATTCTGACCGTTTTTGGAGCAATGCATGATTCAAATTGATGAGTTGTTGTCGGTAGTGTTGGCCATTTACAGTTTCGTCCTGTTTCAGCAGCTCATAGTAGACGATTTCTTTCTAGTCTCACCAAACGCAGAGCATTGTCTTCTTTTCGAAGTAATTTGGCCGTGCCGTCGATATTAATGCTTCGCCAGGTGAAAGCCACGACGTTTTTACGTTTGGGTTTCTTAGAAAAGATCCACTTCTCATCTCCCGTAACAATTCGAGGCAGGAATCTCTTTCTTTCATGCCACCAACGCAAAATTTCGTAAGTAGCTCTTAAATTTTCCATCTGTCTCTCAGTCAATTCAGGGAGCACCCATTTTCCCTTCTTTTGAACTTTTCCCATAGCATATAAACGTTTAGAAATACCTTGGTGAGTCGTTTTTAATGCCTCCGCAAGTTGTTCTTGAATTTGCGTATCATCTTCATCCAATAACGCTTGCAGCTCGGTGTTTTCAAAAGTTTTTGGTCTTTCGAAGCACTTCTTGTCCTCAATGTTAAAATTGCCACTTTTGAAGCGTTTAAACCAATCTTCACAGGTAGTTTTCGATGGTACATGTTCGCCGTAGGCCTCCTCAAGCAAATGACGTGCTTCACCTGCATTTTTTCAAGTTGAAGTAGAAAAGCAAAGTTTCCCACAAATGCTGTTTGTTTGGCACAAAACTCGACATTTTCGTTCTTACAAATATTTTTGCGTTGCGATACGTGCTGGTATTACAACTGATTACCGTTAACCACGCTATGAGCAAAACATAACTTCTGAAATAAATGACAACTAGACGTGTCGCTAGTACCATCTATGTGTGAAACCCGGAAATTTAGTTGCGAACTTGTAGCTTGATTCTCTAAAGAACACGATAATGTGTAAACGTGAAAATAAACAAAATAACATAAGATAGTTGCTGTAATTTGTGTTTTCACGTTTACACGTTTACACATCATCGTGTTTTTTAGAGAATCAATGTGTTGATAGGTAAGTTCCGAAAAGACTAATGGTGATTTTTTTTATTTTGCACAATTATTTACTGGTTTATATTTATATTCATCTATTGAATCCTCCTCAACCAATTTTTGAGAAGAGTGGAATTTTCAGTGTTTGCCCTAGTAGCTTTGGTATTTCAAGTAGTATTAGTTTTCGGTGAGTTTTCCATTGTGTTGGTCTTTACGTGACACGCGGAGAGTGTAAAAAATTGATTCCTACCCCTATCCCCATCGCCGATGACATCTGATTCTGGTTCGTAATATAATTTCGCTGAAAGAAAGGCTTCACTCATCAGATAGGCCTTTAAATTTTTAGATAGGCCGTTTTTAATTTTATTACATTTGACATAAGTTATTGAGGACCTGTTTACAACGCAAAAATGTTAGGTCACATGACAAGATTTATTTGTACCATCTATTGTCTCGTTCTAAAATGGTTGCCTATGTGCTCATCGCGGTTCATATTTTTCTCATAAATAATTCCAGTAACATTTTCGAAATGTTATCCAATCATTCATTGTACTTTTTTTAATTTGACTCATATTGTAAAACTAAATTGTATGCCGATATGTTTAGTTAACATCAATGCAACTACCGACTTCTATTTCATGATGCAAGAACTCTTTTGGGGTCACATCACATTTTTCATCGACCCCTTTTGTGTGGGTCTGTCCACACAAAAAAGCTAACTAATTTGGATAACTAGCGTTTACATCATGTTACATATCCAGTTTCGGTCACATATAGTGTATAGTCCGTGGACTAAATATGACGATGTAAGTAGTTAACAGAATTTGAGTCCTAGTAGTATCCCTGTAGTGTACAAAAAATCTAACCACTATTAACTGCCCGTGTACCGCATGCAAGTGAAATATTAAATTCCGTACTTTAAGGCGAAAAGAAACAACGCATAGAAATCATTTAGGATAACATTTTAGTGTTCATGCAAACTAAAGCAATTAAAAATGTTGCTTTAACTGAAGATAATGCAGATTTTCTTTAGCTGAATACCACTAAATATCAAAATATATTTTCTTCATCCATATATTTTGAATAATACAATAAATTTCTATAATTATAGTGTTTAATATAATTATTGTTACAATATACAATATCATTGTTGCACATAAATATAATTTTATAAAATTATTCAACAGAATTTTAAATGATTTCCGCAGCGCTAAATTTATCCAGCGCTAAATAAGCAAATAGTCGACATGGTAGAGCGCTTAATAAATTATATGCAATGAAGTTAGCATATTTTCGAATATCGAATTCAACTACCGCCATCTTCATAAAAAATACAAGAACTTTGGCATAAAATAAAAAAAATATAGCACAGCAGCCGCTCCGTCGAAATTTTGTGACATGGCGGCGTCTTCTGTTAAGAACAAAGTTGATTAAAATTTCTCGTATCAACGTTAATGTTGTTTTCATGACATATTTTATTAAAAAGGCTTCAATAAACAGCCACAAATAAACCCCAGATTTTTGCATTGATGGTAATGCATGCTAGAAAACCGCAGCGAGTGAACGATGGGTAAATATTTACGAAAATAAAAACCAATAAAAATTTCATTTGCACCAGCAAAATTATTTTTAATTTACTTTATATTTTTCATGTGTACACGATTTTTAATTGAAATCAGCACATAAAAATAAATTACATCACAAATTATATTTATGTACACACAAAATTTTAATGCAAAAATGTATTTTTCGTTTAAGGTACTTTGAGAAGCACCAGGCCCATCCTTATCAGGTAATTCAATATAAATCCAAAATTTAATATACTTTCTAGATTTTGTATGTATAATGCATCACGCAAATTGCTTAATTATTTATTGTTAATCCATTTCAATTGTCCAATTAAAATTTTGAACAATAATTTTGCAAAAAACTATTGTATGAAAAAAAATTTTTTTTTGAGCTGTCATCTCGAAATTAGCAAAACTTTATTTTTGATACGGCATCGAAAATTCCGTCGCCGTTATTGTATTCCAATCGTATCCCGGATCAAAATCCATAAATTCACTATTTATTTACATTTATAACTTATTCCAGTCAAGAAATAATTTTTTTTTTAAATATTGCGTCGACTTAACCTTCTAAAAAAAATATATTTGACGTCCATTTTGTTATAAAATTTTAAGTAAAAATTGGTAATTTATTGTGAAAAATGTTAGATTATTAGATAAATTGCACTTAATTTACGCCAATCTAAACGAGTTTCATTGTCTTCCTATCGCTTCGCGTAGAAATTTGATGTAAATAAAGCTTTAGTTTAAGTACCACAAATAACGAGGAGTTGACAAGATACCTACCAGCAGCAAAATCAAGACCCAAAAAATGTAAATGTTTACACGACAAATTATTTTATTTGTAAACAAAAAATTAATAATTTATATATTTTATAGAGAATTTATATTAATATCCCGTATTTTTGTTAATTTATATCGTTTCAGAGTTCAAAATATAGTAAAAGGGATTATGAACGAGAGGCTACAAGTCGATCGGCATTTGTTCGTGAACGTGATTTGTCTCCGGGTAGTGGCCCGTTAAACAATGGAAACAATAATTCATATAGGACAGATTCGCCAGATCTCGATTCGCCGCGCGACCTCAAAGACCGTGATCGTGAACGTGAACGAGATCGTTACCAAAGTTCAACATATTTACAAAAAATGAGAGAAAAAACGGAACGGGAACGAGACTACAATAAAAAAGATAAATACAATTCGGATTGTTTACGATCGCCAAAAGATAAAATACGAGATCGTCGAGGCGGTGGCACTGAACGAGACTTAGAACATCGTACAAATCATGATCGAAGTGGTGGTGGTGGTGGTGGTAGTGGTGATATAAATCGTCGTTTAACAAAATTATGTAGTCAAGTGTCAAGTGATAAACCGCGCGGTGGATCAAGTTCTAATTCAGATGAACGTGATCATAGGGAAAGGGACCGGGATCGGGATCGTGGTGAACGTGATCGTGATCGAGATCGGGGTGAACGCGAACGTGTTAATCGTATCGGTGATTGGAGTGAGCATGTTAGTTCGTCGGGAAAAAAGTATTACTATAATTGTCAAACAGAAATATCACAGTGGGAAAAACCTAGAGAATGGCTAGAAAAAGAAAGGTAAGTGAGCATTTTTATGTTGCTAGTAATATAAGACCATTGTTCGGTGCTTTCTCTGGTAGCCATCGTAATTAATGTCTTCGCATCCATACGTTCGATTTGTAGATTATTATTACAAAGGCTCCAAATTTAGTAATCCCCTTATAACTTAGTATTTCCGCTTAAATTGAAACACTGCTAGCAATTCCCAGTGATCGTATTATTTTAATAAATAGAAGCCCATTTTCTATTTTATTCCGTTGAATCTGATGAATTTGGCTGCAACCACCAGTAAGTGGCATGAATATCATTGACAGATCATAAAGAAAACTGCTACCTAGAAGTACTTAGTACTGCTACCTACTGTCGTATTTACAATGCCAGATGTCGGAGAAATTTAATTGCGTTATCGTTATACGCCGTATTACTAACATTTTCTTATCCAATTTTCTTCGCGTAATTTCCTTTTTAAACCTTTCTTGCTAATCCTTATGATTGGCCAAATCTAATCTTCTCGTCTAAGGCAATTCACTGAAACATTTGTTCGGAAGCCAATTAATATATTTTTTTTAAATTATCTGTCGTGTTACTTTAGTTAACAGTTTTAATTCAATTGCCGTCCATATTCTTGACATAATTCCATTTTTGATGGTCCTTTACCTTGAAAAAGTCCATTTCGTTTTCTATCAAAGAAATTCCTTTATGTAACTTACTGCAATCAGAACTCGCTTTGATCTACAAGGTGGAAAGCGGTTCTCTACCAATTTAACATGTCCTGTTCACCAAATATTTCATCATTTTCTTGAGACAAAGGGTTTTTCTGCCGCAAATATGTATCAAGAATTTCAAATCATTGGCAAACTCATTTACTCTGATTTAGGCTAGCTAGTCAAACTTACAGTATCTAATTTAGGCTGAACAAATCTCTTTCTTATTTAAGTTGTAGTAAAATCCCCTATTTTATCCCGTATTAATGTCGGCCGCCTCAGGAACAATAGTACTTATCATATCTCTCAATTTTCAATTGCTAACAATTGGATAGGTCGATCTTATTTGAATTAGATTCGACAAAACCTATGGTTTTAGGCCATTAAAAAGTGGATTCGTCCATACATTTTCCTAAACTCAACATCGGTATATTCATTGTAACTGAGTTGCACTTTGCCTGAAACTTTTGTGTATTCGAACTGAGGCTTCTTTACGACGACCAATTCTACCACATTATAGCACGGGGCCTTTAAAGCCCGTTGTCTTTGGGTATTTCTTTTGATAGAATATGATTTGTTGAAACGGACTAGTTTATCGTAAGTCTTAAAAGTGTGTCCGAAACTTGTTTTATAACTTTATTTACTCTAATTTAAAGTTTTGCTCTCCTATTTAGAGTATTCTTTAAAGATTTACTCTTACTACTACTTTTGAGAATTCTCAAAAACCTCGGGGAACTTCCAACTTATATGTTCGTCATTAAAGGTGTCGAGTAGTGTACACATAATCTATCGCTCGGCAGTCTTTTTTCGGATATCTGATTGAATTTCGGGTCGAAATAGTCCATTAATGCCAATATAATCATTTGACTTTTGGGGATTTGATAATCCTCTCTACGAGGGATCAAAATCACACTTTTGTAATTATATTTAGCTCAAGACAACAGTACCGCTTGATCTTTCGGTTATGCTCTTAAATTACAATTTTTGAAGCTTGATAAAAACTGGTTCAGATCTTAGTAAGCGGCCTATTTTACCCTTCTCTCAAAAATATGTCAATCAGTGCGGTTTAATAACTTCTTGAGGTTTTAGAAGTACTCCTTTAAAATAAGCACTATAGAGATTGCCTTACTAGCTCAACAACACTTGGTATTCTTCAGAATTTGTATTTAAAATTTCTTTTAGACAATTGGATCTGTAACTGCTTAGAATTTTTCGTGCTAGAAAACGTACAAATTTTTCTCTTAGAATTATAAATCGTTGCACCCTTTAAGCGAAAATAGCACTCATTTACATGATCGATACACGAAAGTCACCATCTCCCAACCAGGTCGTATTATTATTTCCCCTGTCATCCACTCCTCAACTTGCGTACGATCTATTTGATTCTCTATTGGTATCAATCTGGATCTTCATAAATTGTTCGTTGTATACTATTGGAGCTTTAATTTGCTATAGGTCCCATGACCTTAGAAGGTAAAGACTAAACCATTTTTATAACAGCCCTATAACGGTCGAATTGAGGCTCTAGACTCTAGTCGTTCTTTCCTTAAATGAACATCACTAGTTCTAATTTTAATTATCAACTCAACGCTCATGTCTTGACGTATCATTCGTTCCGTCGGGCATGTGCTTTTGAATGGTTATAAAAATATTATTTTAGTAGTTTTGGTTCGCTGCTTTCGTTTCGGACATTGGTAATGTTAAACTTGATTTTTCCCGCTGAACATTTTCTACTCAGTCGAATTAATCAGCTGTAGGGGGCAATTAGGAAATTGTACAAGAACATTCTTCACTAAATTTGGCATAGACACATGATTATCATATTTAGTGAGCTCATGTTAGATCTCTGCTAAGGTGATATTCCCTATTCTGGGTCTCATCGTCATCTTCGTTTTCTTACTTTCGAGACTTAAGAATTATTTGCAAGTTAAAGTCTCTTAGGCCTGTTTAAAGGTCTATATTATTCCAGTTCATAATGTTGACGAACTAACGCAGGCCCATTCGCGTTTTAGGGGTAGTCGAGAAAATGTATTTCGTTTAACAAATTACTTATTACTTTATGGCCCCATTTGATATGGCGTTCTCTTCATCAAAGATAACTACAATACATGCTTATATATTAATACAAACATTGTAAAACGCCACTGAAGCCAATTTCAAGATAATAAGTTTTGTGGTCGAGGAACCATTAGCGTTTACGAAGAAGAAGAATTCTTAAACCATTTATAGGCAAATCAGAATTATAAATATTTTGTCGTTGGCCAAGCATCTATCTAGAGCGCCAAATTTTATTTAAATTTGTTTGTTTACAGTTTCTTATGAGGGTACTAACGATATCAACATGACGATCACAGATTACTTGTCACCCGAGTCTAATCTTTGCGAATTGTATCTGGCCACGATTGCATCGTAGATCATTTATATCTCATTGATCAGGCAGGAGCTTTGCTCAAAATGTCTTATGTTAGAATTGACTCGATGAGGATGTGGATTGTATTACTTCGTATCCAGTTGTCCCTTGTCTTTCTACTTTTTGACACGCTAACTGAGCTTTTAAGGGGTCGGTATATTATTATATCAAGTTCTAAACAAATTCTTAAATGGATGTTGCGACCCAAACTTTCTGATCAAGGTAATTAATTGTTCGTAACTTTAATTGGACCAAAGATGGAACGAATGACCTTCTTTGCAAACGAAGATAGCATTCTACAGTCATTAGAGGTCAGGGTTCAGTTCTCTCACCCGAAAGCCAGCACAGGTCTTATGCGTGGTTGATAAAGTGCGAGCCTTCACGACTGCGATAGATGTTTAGATCGCATTAACCTTGATTGGGCGAAGAAAAATCGGTGTCCGGCACTACTATTGGGTGTTGATAAGAATTTTGTTTAGCTGCAGTTCACTTTCAAACGAAGTGTGCTTGCGTAGCGATCGAGCGGACAAGAATTTGTTCTGATTTAATAAATATACAGCGCGCAGTATCAATGTTACGTTTTCTTACTCAGCCAAATTGAACAGCACTGGCTGCGAGTGCATTTCACTGTCAAACATCTGTTGTTATTTCAAAGGAATTACAGATCATACGGATTTCTCCGCTATTTCAAGACATACAATCGCGGCTCAGTGGCGCTCGCGGTTGATACTCTCATTTGCTTGCCGGAAGTCTATAGTTGATGTATGTTTCTATTGTACTCCCAACATTTTTCCTAAATCAGCATCATTGTGAAACACTGGTCAGTAGATGATCGGTTAGAATAAAAACCACATTGATAATTGGCAATGCTATTTTCGGCCAATGATATAGGGATGAGCCTGACAAGTACAACTTTAGCTAACACTTAGTAAGCAGTGTTCAATATAGCTATGCCACGATAGTTTTAATATTTAAGGCGGTCGCATTTTTTGTGCAGCGAGCATATGAGCGCGAATAGGATCGATGGGATCGTTTATGTTTGTCATCCGTCGAGACAGGGTATCTCTGTTGTGGGATATTCGACGAAGACTTCTTCACCCGGTGAAGCAATTACTCTAATAATTGCTATAATTGGGTCATTTCGTTATTTAGATGGCTGTGTTTCTTGGATGGAAGTCTGTAGTGAAATTTCTGGAGTTAGCAAAACAGTTTCTCGAATTTCCTAGTTGCGGTTGGAAGCTGATGTTTTCTATGCATTTCCTCATATGTTCTCGCTTCCTTTTTCGGAGACAGTCGTAGCTTTTCTGGCACGGAGAGTGCTGCTAGAATGTTTCTCATGTTACGAGCCAAGAGCCAATCATTTTTCACGAAGCTTTTGTTTATTTTTGACGACCAGGCGGCACTGAACATCGCACCGATATGGTCTGCTTCCGATAGTATTTTGCGGTGCGGTAGTTATGCCTCACTGTATAGCTTCCATCGAAAGGTTTTTTGTGCTTGTCTATTGACTGTAGATAATAGTTTGCACTTATTGTGAATATTACCAGCAAATGATCACTGTCCATATCGGCATCTCTATCTAGAGACCATTACGTGATCTATTTGGTTTTCCGTTCTTCCACCATTCGATCTCCACGCTACGATGAGGTACAAGCTATGTTTTTTTTATAGCGTCCTCTAGCTCGATAAAGAATAGATCTTTCACGTCATCAGATTTATCTACGATGGAGGCATGCACATTAACGATCGTGATGTTAAATTTCCTAGTGCGAAATCTAAACGGGCATATCCGCATATTAATAGGATGGGAAGTCGATGATATGTTGCTTCACTTTCCGATGAATGAGGAAGCCAACTCCAAATTCTTCTCCATTCCGTTGGCCACTGTAATGAAGAGTGTAATCATTGGTCGTGTCATGGATCCCCCATTCTCAGACCACCTAAGCTATTGTAGTGCAAGCACGTCTAATATGTAATTATTTGCCTATCCGTGTTTATAATGAATCCGAAATGATAATCCGAGACCTTTCTGTAGGGTTCGTAACTTAGTTATTTTTATGAGAGAAGGTTCCCGTTTGTTACGTGTGTGAGTCACGTATTGGTGAATAATCTTAAGGTTCCTACCGTGAATAAATTTATATAGCGAGTCGCTTGATGGAAAACAGACGCCCGCTTCAGTCGCCCTAACCTGGAGAACCTACGCTGAATTGGTATTGGTTTTAGAGCGCCAATGACTCCCGTGATATGTAGTGTCCATAACTATAAACAGAATTTCCTCTGATCATCTCCACTGCACCTCCTGATTCATTTAGTTACCTAGAGAGCTTTGCGAGGAGGTATGAATCTAACAATCAGCTCTTCGTTATAATTATAATAACCGATTTTCATTTAAGCTAGCAAACCACTTAATAGAAAGATAATTCGTTTCGCCAGTGTGTAACCTGATTTGTGTTTATCTTTTAATGTAGAATTATTTCTCTTTTTTCATTTTCACAACTTTGTCCGGAATTAAGAGGATTCGGATAAGGTAGATTCGAGCCAGTTTCCTGCCTTTCATAATTAATTCTTTACCTTCCTTACCTTCTGTATTCAATGGGAGTGTGAATAGTAATATTAGAAGACAGCCTTTTGAAAACCGACTGGCTATTCAAATTTATCTCATTCGCAGTTGAAACAATCATTATTATCTTCAAATATGTTCCTTCTTCCAACCAAAATCTATATAGTCCAGCTAGTAGCGATAATGGAGCATCATAAAAAGTATTATGTATATCTCGGTTTCAGATACGAAAATTTTAAGTCTTGGGAAATTACTTTTTTATGTTGTGGAAAATTTGTATGTTCAAGCATTAGCGTTTTGCCACCTCAGCACAGTATAACAAACTCATTCATTTTATGTTATTATTTTCACAGACTTCCTGTCAAAATTAATATTGAAAAAGCACAATAACAACATAAAATTTTAGATCTCGGAACCGGCCCCATCGTTTCCTGTATACATCCTGTATCCTGTATACAGGTAGAAATGATTAGCTTATTAAAGCCTAAGTAGATTTAGTTTAAAGATAAATGTAAACTTGTAGCCTAAAATTCTTTCAGTTTAAAAAATTCTTTCAGAAATTAATATTATGTACTCGGGGTTTAAGTTATTACACAAGAAACACTATTGAATATCCCAGCACCGGGAAATACGACCAAAATATTTTTTAAAAAAATAACGTAAATTTTTAAAAAATTGCATCAAAAGCATCAACGTCTATATGCCGAAAACTGAAACCCTCTAGATTGTTTTGCTAATATCAACAACGCACCAACGACTTCCGCCAAAAATCCACAGGGAATTAAAGAATAGAAATTGAAAAGAAATTTCGTGCTTAAGCGTGAATAGTTTTCTTTCAGTATGGTAATTTTACGGGAACCTTTGTCGCCTATTCTATTCGATACAAAACTAATTAGAGAAAGCCATTATTAAATGAATTATTGTAGCATAACAGCGCCAACCTCTGGCGTAGCAATGACGAATAAGATCTGCAAATTATTGAGGAAACGAAGAAGCCGAACATGAATCAAGTGAAGAACTTTTAAGAAGTAAACAACTTTTTGTCTTTTGATTGTATGTATGTAAAACTTTTCTTGAAATTTCACCAAAAGTTAGTACAAAATAATGTCATCCCAATATCACAAATTTATATAATAGATGTGTATTTCCTTTTGGTAATGTGAAAAGCGTATATAACAGCCAAAACACCGGTATCTGTCGAATGAAATAAGATCGGTATATTTTGATAACAGTATTAGAAAGATCTCGTTTTGTAGTTAGTATACCGACCCTAACTAAAAAATTCGAAAATTGTATTTTTCAGCAATAATACATATTTCCTTAAAAATATAAGTTTATACATCTGAAGCAATGAGATTGTCAATATTGTATTTCTCAGCAGAACAGTTGACCAGGTAAATAGTAATAAAAATAATTGAATTATTATTAATAATGTTGAATTATTTTTTTATAACTTTATGGCAAAATATTTTGTATGTGAGTTCGTTTAACAACAAATAAAAATAATTGATGAAATGTCAAAAATTTAGCTTAATTTAATCGTACCTGCAGATAAAATTGCAGTGAAAAATGTGTAGAGTTAAACAGAGACATCTCTTCTAATACGAAAAATACCAATTTCACTAGCTAAATAAAATTCAGCGGTGAATTTTTCATTTTTGTTTTCGTTTGTGTCATTTTTATATGTAAATTTTCATTTCACTTCAAGCGCAATTTGTTCTGCGGCCGAGGCTCTCCCAACTTTTTCGCTTTTCTCGTCCTTACCTTTTACTGGCATGGAAGATGAGTCGGTCCAAGAGTTCTGCACTGCAACAGGGGGTCATAGTTGTGTTTCTGTTTCTTCACAGAAACATGATGATGAAAATTACCTTTTGCATCCTACCCCTATTGAGATTCGAACCCGGTATATATCGATTCAAACTTCAAAGCTTTAACCAGTGTGCCATTTGATCGGAAGAATTGTTTTTCGAAAAATTATTTTCGAAATAATATGTTTTCCAAAGAATTATAATAAAGGCAACACACACACTCACTCTTTCTCTCGCTCTCTCTAGCTTTCAGATACAGCTTTCAAAAACCTATTCACATGGGCGAATCAGTTTCTCTAATAGGAGTCATTTCGTCAGTCCGATTTAGGTAATTTTAGAAGTTGACCAGTTGGTCCTACTGAGAGAACAACAGCCACGATTGTTCTCAGCTCTCCATTCTCGCCTCTTTTGAGTAGAAGTTTTTAATGAGCCATCATTCATCTGATATATTTCGTTTTTATTATCCTTTCCTTCGATTTCACGTTACTTTGCGGGACCTCTTTTGTGGAAAAACGTACTTTCCATTACTGGCTAGGTTGGCAATGTGCGTTGATGGCATTGTTGTTAAAGGTGCAAGCTGTTTGTTGTTGGGACAAATACCGAATTCATCGTGTTTTCTGTACTCTTACTGGTTTTTGCTTTAAGTTCCTCCCGATGATTTTGATGGTATGGTGTGAGATATTGATCTCTTTCAACACGACAAAGAATAAATCTTGTATGTCATCTGATTTTGTTCGGTGATTACATGTGGATTAACAAATATAACATTAACGATTGTGATACGGAAAATTTTAATAAGTAACCATTGTAAAGAGAGTATAAACATTTGTGATTCATGGAATCCACCCCAGACCATCGAATCTCTTGAGTGCAAATAAAATAAAGGGAGATATTTGTGATGAAGATGATATGGTAGTTCGAAGCCTTTGTATAAGTTTCATAATGTATAAGGTTTTGCGAGAGAAGGTTGTTAGCCTCTGTCACACAACCCGTTTGTTTTTGTGTGGGTCTAGAACTGATGAATAATTTTAACTAAGACATCTTATTTTATCGTAAACACGTTTATGTAAAGAGTTGCTTTCTGCAAGACAAATGCTCATTTCAGCTACCGCTGACCTCAAGAACAGAGCCTGTTCATTCCCTGCTTGGTATTGACAAGTTATTAGCCATCCAATGGATATCCCTTTAAGGTGGTTAATTAGTACTGCACATTGCATTCACTCACCGCCCATTCACCCATACCATCTGCGCGTTGCAAGCTCCATGTCATCCTGAACACACAGCGGTTGTGTTTATCAAAATTACCGATCGCAATCGATGAAGAATATTCGTTTTTGATTCCTGCCTCTGACAGAATTCGAAACCTGAATCTCCCGAACCACGTGCCGAGGGCTAAAATCACTTGTCCGATAAATAAATATTTTCTATGGCATGCATACAAAAGAAGACCAAAATTACAGACCAAGTCGGATGCAATACATGCAACATTATGTGATGATGATAGTTTGATGCTTGGCCTTGCACTTTTCCAGAATTGTAAATTCTACGTTAAAGATATGCAGGGCTAGACCTTCCTACATTAGCCCGAAATTGTTTAATGTCGTATTTACGGGTTAACAAATTTACTGTTCAATGAAATTAATTTGTTAATGTTTGTTTGGGTATACGAGGGCTGTTCGAAAAGTTTCGAGGTTAATCATAATCGCAATCCTTTTCTTGAATTGGAGCTAAACAATTTTCATCCAGCCATGTGTTTCTAGATTTAGATGTATTTAGAAATATAAATAGATTTACAGATGAAGAATGGTAGTTGGGCCCAGGGTTGTCCAGGGTATCTGGTATACTTGCTCCTACGTTGGCCCCTGTACATTTATTACTCAATGTTTCAGTATTTCAATGCGAAATTCGTTGGAATCGATTATTATCGGATTGGCATATTTCGTAACTACCAGAAAGTAGTTAGAATCTATGTTGGCGCCGCGTCGTTTTATCTTAATAGCATAGATGCTAGAAAATTGTTTTTTGGACTCGAGCATGTGGTCGATTTGATTAACCGTAATTCCTTCGTTTGCTTTTTTCGTGCCTTTAACTGCTTATGTGGGGATATATGCTGGCTACCCCTATACTAAATCGTAGGTCGGAAATACGTATCGCGTTCTTGTTTGATTCAAGGTACAGCCTGTAGAGAGCCTCGATCGATTGTACCACGATTATAGTGTCTGCGCTGCGATTTGTTCAACGTGAAGTCTCTCACGACAATTTTTACATCGTGTTATAGAATTTTGTTTAAAACTCGTGGTGGCGTACAAAGTGTCTGGCATGTTCTGATTTGTCTTTCTTTGGAGTATGTGGATAAACCTGATTACACAGATCCGTCTGAAATCCGTCAGAAAACCAACTCCAAACCCGTGCTTATCAAAGTTGTTATTTTGACACAATTAAATTTGTCACGGCGACTGTGATCAATTTAATCTAAATTTATTCCATTGTTGTGAATCCGAGTGTTTTTTTGGTGTCCTACCAATCGTTTTTCCTTCCATTGTAAAAACGCCACAGCTCTCATAGTTTATCTGTGGTCTGTGTTGCCCTCTGTCTGCACTTGAATCTGACAACCCTAAAGCATGAAGGTCCTCATTACTATTGAAAACCTCCGCGAAAGCATTTCAAATTACAATACATGAAGCTTAGTCTTAGTCTATCTCTTAATCATTGGTTAGAGTATAATGGTGTATCCAGATTCATCAACAATCACAAAAGGACGTTAAAATGGTTTTGGATTACGCCGGAACTTCTTTAAACAATCCTGATTAATCCCCATTCTGGAAATTCTTGCACCTCACTCGTCGGTTCAGGCATTATCGTTGTATTTGAAATTATTTCTAAAGTGGATGCTCTTTTTGGGCGACTCCTTTAAAATCAGCTTTCCACCGTTTTATATTTTAGCAGACAACTAATAAAGGTCTAGTCATCTCCGGAAGCCTTGTTTATGGCTTGGTGAAAATTCAATCAAAATGGCCCCTTGAAAATATAAATAGTTTAACCGCCCGAATTTATATTTCTTCCATTTTATTAAAACTTATGTATTCAATTTTTTCTATTTTATATTAAGGCATGAAAAGAATTGGATTAAACACGTGATTGCGTTGTGAGGCACGATTAAGTGGTGCCAGAGTATAGTTTCAAATACATTCAATTATAACGTTACCAAATGCCAGGTAATCAATCGATGCCGGATCTGGTGACCCATGATAAATGCTCTCGAAGCATAACGCAATAAATATCAAGTTATGATTGTGGATCTAAAGATATGATATTTCGTATTATTTTGGATACAAAGTAACAAATGTACTTATCAGCCTATATGGATCTTCTTACGTTTCTCTACATAAAATCATTCCACATAGTTGTTTGTGTGGTTAAACAAAATAACGTAAATACAACTTGCACTGCATTATAATAGAGTTGGTGTTACACATGAATTACTTTAGTTGTTTATTCGCATGTTTCTGATACTTGGTAACTAGAGTAGCTTTTACTTGGGATGACATAAAAATGTCATGCTATTTTAACATTTCATACACATTTGTGTATGTGTGGCATATTTGAGAGCGTAATATGATCTGCATAGCCGAAAGTTATCTATCAATATTGCTATCCAGTAATACCGGTAACCTGAAATTATTTTAATGGTAGTCCAGACTACATTATTAGAGTTATAAGCTCTACGTTCTTTAGGTTCCAAACAAGCAAAAACACAGAAAATAACGTATACAGATGTGAAATTACTTTCAAGTTAATTTATTATGGGCTGGAAGCCACAACGATTTGAGTTACACTTTATCCCATTTTTCTCGTTTCGTTTCCAAAAAATTGTAAAATTTGCATAAACTGTAAATACTTGCATTTATATCCTCCAATGGGTGTTATTCGGGTACAAATATATATGGCTTCTTCATAAGCGTGAAGTGCTCGGCTAGGCCAAGAGTCATCGACCGGAACAAATGTTAATCGGAAGGAACAATGTCTGGTGAATATGGCGGGTGGAGTAGAACATCCCATTGAAACGCCTCCAAAGTTTCCTTGCCGACTCGTGCAACATGTGGCCGCGCGTTGTCTTACTGAAAGATCACTTCGTCATGTCTTTTGGCATATTGTGGGCGTTCGAGCTTCAATGCTCGGCTTAATTGCATGAATTGTTGGTGATAACGTTCTTCAGTGATGGTTTCGTTAACCTGGAGTAGCTCATAGTACATCACTCCAAACTGATCCCACCAGATGCACAGCATTCTTGCCATGAATCGGTTTGACGGTTGACGTTGATGCATGACCGGATTTACCCAACGATTTTCCGCGCTTTGGGTTGTCAAACTTTTGGGTCGCTAAACTTTTAAAACGGCGGAACCAGCACTCACATGTTTTTCTTTATGAAGCATGTTCCCCATATGTTTCACACAGCAATCGATGTCCATCAGCTGTAATTTTCTTTAAATTAAAAAAGCAGCACTTTTCGCAAATTGTGTTATGTTGGTACAAAGGAGCACAAAAAATATGTTGCTTACACTTCAGCGAAATGACATATACTGATTTTTGGAGGGATTACTAGATATGCCATCTTTTGTAAATCCCTCAAAACTTATTTGTATCCCCAATAGCTTATTTTTAAGCTAGATTTTATTTATTTGACCTTTGAAAACAAAAACGGATGTTTCGAAAACACGATCCATATTAGTTTTAAAAGAATTTGCTCAAATGTGCAATCGGCTTAATTCATTATGCATTGTAGTAACTGTAACATCTGTCGGTACATCGCCCCTACAAAATCAAATCTAGAGGTTTCTTTTAACCAGCTGGGACATTTTGTCAAAAAACGGAAATAATTTACCTTAATACAATATAGAATGAATTTTCTTAAATCTTACGGAACGTTTTATTTTTATTTCTCAGAAATTTACATAGGGAGTATAGAGAAAAAGAACGAGATCGAGAGGAAAGATTTACCTCACGATCATGTAAGTAAACTGAAAAGAATAGTGTGAGGAAATTTCTAACTAATAATTTATTACTTTCTAGCATATAAACATTCCAATTCACGCGGTAACTCGCGATTACGTTGGACCCATGAATCAGATATGGTAGCTGCGTCGTCGACGTCACATCGGAGGCGACATGAAAACGATAGCCAAGACATGGATATAAGCCCGGGTGATTCAACACCGACATCAGAGGCTAGCTATTCACATTCAAGTACACCGACAACAATTCAAAATAATAACGAGGGACCAGTACTATTAGCGACGGCGCTACCTCGTTTAGCATCACATCCATCGACTCCCACCAATTCTCAGCTGCAATTCACTACACCCGTATCAGGAAATTTAAATTCAACGTCAACGTGTACGACAACATCAAATCAATCAAATGCCGGTAACAGTAGTAATTCATTATCGGGAGGCGGGGGAGGAGGAATTAGTACTAATTTATCACAACATCAAATATCAAAATTAAATAAACCAGATAATATTCATACAACTAGTTTACCGGCATCTTCGCCGTCAGGTCCACCTCGCGAATTAGTAGGCAATTTATCCGGTAATATGGTGCAAAATGAAAATATGTTAAATTCAAATACGCCGGGTCCGCCTGCCGTCTCGCTAGCTAATTTACCAAAATTACTATCACAAATCACCGGCAGTAAACAAACAGATCACACCGAAATGAATCAACAAAAAGCGATTCAAACAATAAACAATGCTATAATGATGTCTAGACAGCATAGCATTGGAAGTGAATCTAATCATAATAGTGGTTCAAATAGTTTAAGGTAATTATAAAAATTTGCAATTTTTTTATAATTATTTTGACATAATTTTTTGTATGTTTTTCCAGAGAGCATACACTAAATTCTCCTCTATATAATTTATCTCATCATATGCATTCGATGTCAATGTTAAATCACTCGTCTGGAAGTCCTTACATGTCATCCGGGCCTGGAAATAATACATTAATATCGGATGGTCCTCCAACACCTACACAAGATCTAGACATTAATGACCATAGAAAGTGTGAGTAAAAATTGTATATAACCTTTCCTGACACACTCAAGATGTTTGTATTTTATTTGAATTTCAGTGGACGGCACATCTGCATCATTAAGTAGTTTACAAGGAGTTTCATCCCAAGGTATTAGATCGCAAGGACCTAGCCTTACGCCAAGTTTAGCAAATTATTTTAGAGCCGATTTAATAGCACATGTGACGGGTTGGCCGGCCGACATGCTAGAGAAACAAGTACGATTATTAAACTTTAAATTATTGTCTATGTAAATTATTTTGTGATCCAAATCTCTTTTAAGGCTCAAAAATGTTCAGATGAAGCTCATTTATTAGGTGATCTGCAATGTACTAGAGTATCAGCTGATTTAAAAATTGCTAGAAGCTTAGTTAGAATCACTGAAATTACAGCTACGCTGCAAGAACAGAAGTAAGTTTTATTTGAATTATTAATAATTGTGAACAGGTTCTAAGAAAGTGTTTACACCTTTGTGACGGGTACTGTGTTTGAATAAACAAGCAAAAGTGTTGATTTTGTGATAGTGATTAATGTACGTGACGTATATAAATATTTTCAAAATGAGTAAATTGTATATGTGTGATAAAGGTGTCATGGATATCTATTTTCTAATAGTCAATATATTGTGTTGCTGAAATGCGGATACAGAGGTAGGAACTTGTTTTATAGTGAATAGAAGTTGCACAGGGTTCGAAATACAACTACATATCATTTCATATTGGAATTGGCGATTAACATCAAACGCTTTACAATGGATTCTAATATCAAATTTATATGATATCTTTACGAGTATGTTTTCTGATAAATTTATCGTTATGAGTGCTTATTTAACATTCGATTGAAAGATAATCGTAATTAGTTATGATTTGTGCTTTTCAAAATGGTAAGAAATCTTTATTTAATATTATTAGTCATATTTTGTTCCAAATCTAATGATTTCCAAGAATAGACTGTCTTATTGTAAATTCATAAACCGGACTTTTGAAATCGATGACACATTGAGGCAATCCATCAATAATTTGTCGTTAAATAAAATTATAAGCGTCACATTATGAACTTATGAACTTTTTAATTATTAAATTATTTTCTACAATAAATCATCGTGTTCATTTTTGCAAGCCAATATTAATATTGTTTTGCAAAAATTGTAGCCAAAGCGTCATTCGAAATCATACCGACCGCTTCGAAACGGAGTGCACAAGAATTATATATAACCAGTGACGGACTTTTCGGTATATACAAAAGTGAAATGGCTCGTCATTTTTATGAAGCATATGATGCACATACAATTCGCAAAATACCGTCGATTATGTTCGACGTGTCCATAGCAAAGCAACACCACAAAATGTTGGCCGTGACCTTTTCCCTACAGTAAATTACTCAAGCAAAGTTTGAAATATTCCGTAGTTACTTGGCACATCCCTCCGACCAACGAATCGTTCATTTAAGTCCGACCTGGAAAATTCCCCGTTGCTTATAATCGTCGTGCCTCATAAAAGGGGATGCACTTAAATTTGCTTCAACTATTTATGTGTAACCAAAAGGATATTATATCCTCAAAAGTATTCATTTATTCGGCAAAGCAATGAAGACATCACGAATAAGTGACTTGGCATGCAAAGATGAGTTTGCTCTGAAAATTTCATAGAATACCTACTTTGCTCCATTTCGTCCATATTTATCCAACCATCACACAATCATCAATGTACAGGGCGCATGTTACGAAATTTCTCCAATTTCGTAAAATAGGAAATCGTAAAATCCGATTTGCGGCGTCTTAAGAATGACGATTCAAAAAATCTGGCAAACAAAATGGAATTTTTAATTTTATGGATATAGCAGTCCTTATGCTGCAATCCGTTTAGTTTATTATCTGACCAAAAATATTTGTTAAGATACTTGCTTCTTAAATAGCCAATTAGCGTCTAGCAATATGAGATTGAGCAATAACAGGTTTGTGATGCCCTTAGATGCCTTGGGCTGCACACGCGCTATGAATGAAGCTATCAACATTTTATGTTATCAAAACATCAAGTTTCCATAAATATTCGTTAAACGCTTATTTGAAATTATAGGTTATTATTTTATGGTGGCGGATTTTAAATTACATTTTCGTTAAATCCAATTTCGGGAAAACTACTGCTAGCAAACGGTTCAAAATTAACTTACAAAGATCAAATAGCAAATTAGACTCCATAGTAAAGACATATACACCGGCAAATGTGAAGTCAGCAGAGATTAAATAAGTGCATTTATTAACTATCCTTTCGATAGAGCAAATCATGATAGGAAAATTGAATGAAAGGTTACATAATCAGTTTATTTTTGTATTAATGGTTGATTGGTCTGTTAAATCCTAGCCAGGTCTCAGAGATGCCGGAAATTGCGCACAACTGCTGGATGAGGCGTACTGATATGCAGGGGTGATGATCTATCATTATCCATTCCATTGCAATATCTCTGCTACGCGGCAGATAGACAAAAATTTGGAACCAGGCTATTTGTCCCGGGCTTGAGTAATCAATCACTATCTTTTTTTGAGAAAATTGATATTTATTTTCATCATAGTTTCCTTCCAGCGAGTTTCTAAGAAATCGATGTCTTTTTTTATAGTAGTCTGCGCTCAGTTTCGCCAAATATTCATTGACTTCAGTAATAACATCTTCATTTGAGGTAATATCTTCGGCCAGCTAGCCATTTCTTCAAGCTTGTGAATAATTAAAAATCGGGGTGCCAAATCTGGAGAATGTGGGAGATGGAGAAGCCATTCATAGCCCAATTTGGTCGTCGTTTTAATTGCTTTATGAACCGATGAATTGTCTTGATGAAACAGGATTTTTTTTCTTCATTAAATGTGGTCGTTTGGCCTAGCTTGCATTACAGCATCGAATCGATCCAATAATTCACTGTAATATTGCGCAGTGATTATTTTTTCATGTTCCGGTGGCTATAACCTTGCCAACCGATTATTGCGTTTTCGGGCACTTCGGTGCATTTCCACCAGCTTCCATCCATTGTTTTGATTGTTCCTTAGACTCTGGTTTGTAGTGATGTATCCATGTTTCATCAACGGTTACAAAAAAAACCGATTATGCATGAACATGTACAAATTGTGTGCTAGTCTGTGAGCACGCTCTGCACTCATCGCGCACATCGCTTTCACATGTCCACACAATTATGGAAAATGTGCACACACGTTCTGTTGAGATTTTTTACCAGCTTAGGAATCTCACGCATTTTTACTTTATGGTCGATGAACGATGTTCGTCAGTTATGCTCGTACGACCAAACTTAAACTCTTTCATCCACCATTCGGCTGTTGCATTCTATGGAGCAGATGTGCCATAATATCAAACTTTCCTTCGCTTCTTTAGTGGTGAACAAGTGAACAATGTTCAACACGAATTTTTTTTCCATTTACAAAATCACTTTGATGCACTGACCCTCAAATAACTCTCAAACTTGGCTGGCACTTTCCAAAAATGATAAAGATGTAACATATAATAATGTATTATACTTTATTACGAAACTTTTCAAACAAAGTAATATGTATCTGAAAAACGCTTTTAATCGGGCCGGTAAAATGTGCATACGATTTCAAATTGGTGATTTGAAAACGACAAATTTTTTTTTTTGCTTTTCCTTTAGGTTTCTTTTTACCTTTTAAAGATAAAGCGAAATTTGTATGGTATGTTTTGGTGGTTCAATAGTTCATGAAACAATACATCAAAATATCCAAAAAGGGATGTTAGCTGCATAATTCTTTATCATAATTCTTTAACTTAAAGAATAAAGGCTGCTACATGAAAAACCACGATGATTATTGCAAGATTGAATATTAACCTTATGTCCTTCATATTCACTCTCATTAATCACTTAAAATCGAAACAAGAGATCAGATCATGGCGTACAAAGGGAGATCCAGCATCAGCAAATGTTAAAATCGTGGATTCTGCTGGAAATCCCATGGCAAGCAATTTTTGGGTGATCAGCAAAAATTCTAGTCACCAATTTTTAAAAGTAAAGGTATCGAAAAATAAATGTTGTTTGTCTCTTTCTGTCCCATTCTACGAATATATTTTTTATGCATGATTGGTCCATTGCATCCAGGACTGAATTGCTTATTTATTTAACTAACTGGCCTAGCAAGTGAATTATTGGCCTAGTATTTAAATAGAAAATTGCCAGATATAAGACTCGGGTTCGAAAATAGCCTTTAGTTTAGGCAACTTATTCATAAGTAAGTACAAGTTTTTCACAGATAAAAATCATATGTTATCCATATCACATTCGGATCGGTCACGAAGCTCCCTGTGAATCGTTAAATATATGAAATAAATTAGGCTATCTCTGGATCCTCTAGTACGTAGTATTCCTCACCATTTGATACATTCTCTAGGATCTCCTTTCTTAGGACTTGGCCAGAAATATCCTTTATTTCAATAAATGTAAGTTTGTAAATTTTCCGATAATTATTTTTACGCAGTGTAGTGAGTTGAAAATCTTTAATGCATTTTCTGTGATTTGATTTTTCCGTTTCTTGCCATTTCCTTTATTTGTTTAGCTGTATCTTCGTATTTCTGTCGATTTTCTGCCGTATACTAATCGCAGAGTTGCAACTTTTGTTGACGGTGTTCCTCAATTTTCTTCCAAGTTTCCTTTCCAATCCATAGTTTCAGAGTAATCTATGAACTCGAGCATTTTGGTAGTAGTCTTGACAGCTTCTACTAATTGTTCCCATCTCAGATCGATGGTGCTGGTTTCGTTTTTTGTCAGATTTTGAGTTGAAGCGTTCAATTGAAGGTGTTTCTTGTGTCGTTATTTTTTAATCTCTCGATGTTGAATTTCCTTCCACAATTTTTGATGAATTTCACCACTGCTGGTTAGTTCTTCCATCTGGTGATATCCAGGTGTATTTAGGTATATTTTTCGTGGGAACTTGCTGCTTCCTATTATAGTTGTGACCCAGTAATCGATTATTCTTCCTCCATTATTTTTTCTAGCAGAATCTAGTTCTCCTTTATCCTTAATGACGTCACGTTGGTGTTGTCGGTTCCAATTTATATCATTTCAATGTGTGCTAGTTTTTATGGCTTATAACTGTTCGTACAATTCAGCTGTGTATCATCTGCTTCTTGAGTGGAACCTTACTATTATTATCCTGCTACTTATTGGTTCCATTAGAGTAGTGCTTTCTATCCTGTTGTTAATATGCCTACATCTTGCTCGTGTGTCCCTTTTCACCTTGATGGTTCCGTTAGAATTCTAATGTTCCATTATTTACATTGTGTTGTTTTTGTTATTTATTCTTCTAGTATTCGTTTATGTAGTTAATCATTTTCGGATTAATGAATCATTGATCTATTGAATCCTAGCACCCGAGGTCGCTGGATAAGACATGCCATGCAGTAGACTTCGTCTCGTTTCATGTTTCGCTTTCTATGATGGTTCCATATGCTCACTCAATTTGTTTTAACTATTAGTGTGAAGTTAGAGGAAAGCCCTGTGCACTGTGACCTTTAAATCTACTTTACATGCCAGTTAGCCTATCGCGTAAAGTGAAGATTTAGTTTCTTGATGCCACTATTTCAGGCAAAATAATATATTTGATGTTTTATCATTGGTCGCGTTCAGGACTACCAACTGTTGGCATCATGATTAGTGAAATCATCGCCAATTTGATTTCAAAATTTCATAGTACTAAACATTTTCATAACGTTGACTTTGATTTTACTCAACATGTTCCCAACTGTGCCCTGAAAGCGCCCATTGTATAGTATATGATAGTGTGTGTGTGTGTTTTGGACCAAACATAACACCCAGAAATTTTACTTCCGGCATTATTTGTAGAGATTTACATTGGAACTGTAGCACGGGAAATGGGTTTTCCTGCGGTTTGTAAATAGAATACAGATGAGTTTCTCCGGATTGATACTGAAATTAACTTCCCTACACAAGTCGTTTAAACTAAGAGCATATTGCATACGCTCCGGCGCACTCAAATTTAACCCGATCCATCAGAACTACTTAGCTCGTCAGCATAACTGATGTTTGTGAAGAAAATATTTTTTAATCTGGTGAGATTGTTCCATCAATTAACAGCCGCAAAAGAGGTAAGAGGACTGCCCGTTGAGGACAGCCTCTACTCACTGCAATAGTGATGGTTTCGTCATCGAAGGAGACCTGAATCCTCCTGCTCTTTTATTTGTTAATAGTTCATCCTAGATGGAAGAGTCAAGGCTCCTTACTACTTTAGCTTGTGGTCAAATTATTACGAAATCTTGTTATGAAAAGCGCCTCGTATATTAATACCGGCCCCCAACTACAGTTCCACATTCCGATGGACATGTACGATTTATGATGTCAGCTTGTGTAGAGAAGGACACCACAGGCAGTGTGATTTTCGGTTATTCTGTTGATGGTAACGATTGAATGTATTGATCTGATATAAGGATCTAGGATATTCTCCATGGTTTTGAAAATAAATAATGTACCTAGGTCTGTGTGACTTGATGTCCTCGGAGGATTTGTTCGATATGAAAATTACTCGTACATTCGCCGCCAACATCGTGGAACGTATTCCGTAGCTATAGCTGGCTCTGTAAAATCTGACATGTATAGGTTCTATTAATTCTATGCCTCGTTGCAGAAGTATGAGATGTATCCCATCTCCTTCGGGGATTTTGGGCGTGCGAAGTCTCCTTCGTCTTTCTGATTACCCAAAATTATGCAGTCTAGGACGTGATCTTCCACTAATGAGCTAAGAGTCTCTGCTGTCGAGGTATTTAGTTCAACATTTGGCTTCTTGACAAATTCCAGTGGATTTTTACGTTCTAAGGAGAGGGTCTTGTGTAGTCGATAAGCCAACAGAAAATTGTTAATTTTTCTCAATAATCTCTCGTGCTTTTGCTGCATCCTAACACTACGTTATATCTGGTAATAACGGGTGATTTTTTAAGAGCTTGAGAACTTTTTTTTAAAAAAAAACGCATAAAATTTGCAAAATCTCATCGGTTCTTTATTTGAAACGTTAGATTGGTCCATGACATTTACTTTTTGAAGATAATTTCATTTAAATGTTGACCGCGGCTGCGTCTTAGGTGGTCCATTCGGAAAGTCCAATTTTGGGCAACTTTTTCGAGCATTTCGGCCGGAATAGCCCGAATTTCTTCGGAAATGTTGTCTTCCAAAACTGGAATAGTTGCTGGCTTATTTCTGTAGACTTTAGACTTGACGTAGCCCCACAAAAAATAGTCTAAAGGCGTCAAATCGCATGATCTTGGTGCCCAACTTACCGGGCCATTTCTTGAGATGAATTGTTCTCCGAAGTTTTCCCTCAAAATGGCCATAGAATCGCGAGCTGTGTGGCATGTAGCGCCATCTTGTTGAAACCACATGTCAACTAAGTTCAGTTCTTCCATTTTTGGCAACAAAAAGTTTGTTAGCATCGAACGATAGCGATCGCCATTCACCGTAACGTTGCGTCCAACAGCATCTTTGAAAAAATACGGTCCAATGATTCCACCAGCGTACAAACCACACCAAACAGTGCATTTTTCGGGATGCATGGGCAGTTCTTGAACGGCTTCTGGTTGCTCTTCACTCCAAATGCGGCAATTTTGCTTATTTACGTAGCCATTCAACCAGAAATGAGCCTCATCGCTGAACAAAATTTGTCGATAAAAAAGCGGATTTTCTGCCAACTTTTCTAGGGCCCATTCACTGAAAATTCGACGTTGTGGCAGATCGTTCGGCTTCAGTTCTTGCAGGAGCTGTATTTTATACGGTTTTACACCAAGATCTTTGCGTAAAATCTTCCATGTCGTCGAATAACACAAACCCAATTGCTGCGAACGGCGACGAATCGACATTTCACGGTCTTCAGCAACACTCTCAGAAACAGACGCAATATTCTCTTCTGTACGCACTGTACGCATTCGTGTGGTTGGTTTAATGTCCAATAAAGTAAACTGAGTGCGAAACTTGGTCACAATCGCATTAATTGTTTGCTCACTTGGTCGATTATGTAGACCATAAATCGGACGTAAATCGCGAAACACTTTTCGAACCGAACACTGATTTTTGTAATATAATTCAATTATTTGCAAGCGTTGCTCGTTAGTAAGTCTATTCATTATGAAATGTCAAAGCATACTGAGCATCTTTCTCTTTGACACCTTGTCTGAAATCCCGCGTGATCTGTCAAATACTAATGCATGAAAATCCTAACCACAAAAAAATCACCCTTTAGAAGCATTATAGTCCACTAAATCGTTTGTTCACTTGGCCCTGTTAAACAGTTTACAAACTTTCTCTTGACCTCGAGGTCATGATTCCACTAGGGAACATCCCTAGCGCTCCTGATCCGAATTAGGGGAGAATTTTTATGGTATTATTGCCTCGGCGCTGTACACAAAATATTAAAATCACAGATTTCCAGATGAGAAATGTTTTATTTATCTAAAATCTCATAATCACAACCAAATCAATTCTGTTTTATTTAGTCCGACGGGGGGCGATATTTAATTTTATACCTACTTTCATGACGAGTTTTGGATCTCGAAATATTTTATGATTCGTTTTTAATCCGTTCCCGCTGAAATATTAAAATTTAAAGACTTGTATTAATTCGGATATTGTTATGTATCACTGATCGCAAAAGTTATAAACGAACGGTTGATCCATAATGCCGATGTAAACGAGCTTTATAATCACTATTCGTTATAAATTCTCGTTCATAAATCTCGCATGTGAAAGGTAATTATTTGTCAGCCTGTTTACGCAGATAGTGGTATCGCGGTAAGTCCGGCGGAATTTTTCCAAGCATGCGCGACATACGTATTTTAAATTGGAAGATAATACTCACTCTTTCATATGCGATTTCGAGCTCTGTTTTAAGCGCAAATGGTTTGTATTTTCATGTGGGGATACATTCTATTCGGTGTCAAATTTAGTATTGCTTATGTTAGAGTATTTTTGGTCTTTCTTCGATTTGACTGTGGGTTGTAGAATATTCTTACGTTGCGGAACTAAATGTGTATATTTAAAAAAAAAATATAGATCACACGTATGGGTTGCATAATGAATTTTTAGCGATGCCGGGTTTATACATGTTTTATCGCATGTCTCGCATTTATGCGTCCTCCTTCTAGTCTGTATACGTTGATGTAGTAGTGCTAGTCGATCATTATTGATAAATAACTTTTGATATTCGGGACCGGAAACTCTGTCATTATCATGATTTATTCGTGATTCTTGAGGTGGTGGCAAAATTTGAACTTATTATCGCAGCGTTTGCATTTGTGGGCTCGCTTGGGTGAATGTGTTTTATATGTACGTTAAGTGCCCGTTTTGCCCCTTACTGCACTGCATTAGGCACATTTAATGACATTTTCGGCTGTGTGATGCACGAAATTCTGAATTTCGAGTTTTTCTTGGTTTTGAAATTAATTCATTTAGTATCGAAATTATAAATGAATAAACAATTCGCACTCTCCATTGTCTACACTATGTTTTCGAAACATTTAACAATCTCACTTATATGATCCACATACATAAAACTTTCTTCCTCATCATAGGGTTTTTAAATAAATCCAACAGGGTTTTCTCGTATATTGAACCTGAATCCTATTAATTTTGTTCACCTTTTGTTGAAATACTTTTTTTAGATGCACTCAGAACACAAGCTGGTTGGTGCTTTTTTCGAGACCTGTTGGGTTTATAACGTTGGATAAATTCTCATAGTGTATTGAATATATATTTACCTGCACAACAAAACATATTGTAAATGTTTCGGGATATCCTTCACTTGCCATTGGTAGGTGGAGTTATCGGTCGAGAATTTAGGCACGCTTCTATTTGGGTACAGAACTCCTCAAACGTGAGTGTTGCGTCTCCTATGATTCGTTTTAAATGGAATTTGATAGATTTAATACCTGCTTTCCATATACCATTGAAATGGGGTGTAGTTGGGGCGATGTTGATTTTTTTTGATTAAGTTATTTGGCCCAATTAAAAATGTATCGTTATCCGAGTAAATATCCGTGCATAAGCCTCTCCTGGATGTAAATTGTTTGTATGAAGCAATTAATTATTCGGTTGTTAAATCGCCCACGATTTCAATATGTATTGTCTTTGTTACCATGCAGATAAATAAGGCGATATAGCCCTTGTAAGTTTTGTGACCTCTTTTCTTGGTTGTTCTTACTTGAATGGGACCAGCATAATCGATTCCCGTTTTCGCGAATGGTTTTCCCGGCCTTGTTTATGGCGAGAGCATATAATGCATTTTGAATTACTTGCTTTACAGCACGTTTACCGTCGATAATCCAATATTTGTTTCTTAAATGCGACAACAGTTAATTGTGGTATTGATATGGCCCTCTGCTATAATTGTTTACGTCACTGGGTTGTGCTTATCCCAAAATGATATTGTTCTTCCCTGCATATTGTCATTATTTTTGGATTTCTTCATGAAGTAAATTCTCTAATTCTTCATGAGTATACTATACGTATTAGTTGGCATACAACTGTTGACTTTCTTCCTTCCAACGAGATATGTTTTGTCGTAAAAAATCTAGCCCTTCCCATCATAATTTGTTATTTATTAGTGCGAGGGGTAATGAGTCGCGTGAAGCTATATCCGCTGGGTTGTTACCTGATTTCACGGGGTGCCATGTTGTTTGTTGTGGGAATCATTAGATTTCCCTGCAGAAATCTTGTTCACCACGAATGTTTTAAATTCACTTGGCACACCTGTAAGTCAACACAGTTGAGCCGATCACGCGTACATCCTACAATTATTTATTTTTAAAGCTCCTTATGTGTTGTAAGTAATTTTGCTAATAATAACGTTGCATTTAGCTCTAGTTGAGGAATGGACAACTTTACTTTAGTTGGAGCGATTTGTATTTTTGACATTAGCAATTGTGTTGTTATTGTTCCGTCCTTGCTTGTTGTTCTACAGTACATAGCAGCAGCATATACGTATTCCGAAGCGTCTGCGTGGTGCTGTTCTGTTTAATTACACCATGATCGTCAACCTCTCCGTGCACGAGTTTCATACGCTTTGGATTTATGTACTGCATAAATTGAGAATATTGAATTGTTTGAATGTTCGATCTCTCTTGAACCGACATTAAATTTGGATTAATTTGGCAGCGACTTTTTTCCTGGATTCTAATTCTACATGCTTAGATGGAATTCTTACTACATTCGCGAGCAACTAAATCAATTCAAACCTCCGCGCGTACAACAAGGCGTATTTTTTTAAAATTGCTTAACTAATTTTTGTAAAACAACTTTTTTTGACAGCTTCGTATTTTATCCTTACAAGGACCCCTTTTTCATAAAATATATATGTACAGTACTTTTCAAATTAAAGCAATCAGTAGCAAAATGCTATGTTTCGGTGAAAACAATTGGAGTGCTGCAATCTCCTATATAATAGTACGTTGATTGATATTTGCCATCAGTCACTTATCTGACGTTGACCGGAACAAATTTCTACCAGTTTATTTTCTTATTTCCTCAAAATCATGGACACTACTCCAGAAAAGTCTGCACAATTTGTTGCTTTATTGCAAGAAGGACGGTATCGGTGTAAATCTGAGAGGGACGATCGATTTATCGTCGTAACTTCACTGCGAAATCACCATCTCACGGGCATCGATGTGCAGCAGGAGTTAAGACAAATTCGAGATGGAGCTGTAAGTCAATGGACAGTAAAAAGACGCTTGAAGGAAGCCAACCTCACTTAGAGGCCCAAAATTGACAGCATGCCATCGCAAAGTGCGACACAAATTTGCTCGCGAACACATCAATTGGAGCATCGAGCAATGGAGGTCCGTTCTATTCACTGGCGAATGCAGAACATAGTAGTGAAAGGAGACGGCGGGTCTATCGGCGTCCAGGAGAGCGTTTTTCGTGCTGTTTTGCTCAAAAAGCGGCGGTTTGTGGGTTTGGCATATCGCTTGAGGGAAAACATCTCATTTTCGTACCTGGCGGAGATCGTAGAGGAGGTCTGAACGCTGAAAGATATATCGAGGACATTCTCTTGGATCATGTAATGCTCTACGCACGATATGCAGGAGAAGATTTCATATTGATTCATGACAATGTCCTGTGCCACACAGCTCGATCACTCGGCAGGTAATGGATTAGGTTAGACTCGAGACGATGAAGTGGTCAGCTCTCAGTCCAGACATGAATCCAATTGAGCACTTATGAAACGAACTAAAACCTGGTCCTAGTCAGAAATCCGCTATCATCTAACATAAGTGATCTCAAGATTGCGTTGAATGAGGAGTGGGGTGCGATCCTCCAAGTCTGTCAAAATCTTAATAAGGTCAACGGAAAACTGCATGCGAACCGTTGTAGACGCAAGGAGGAGCAATACTGAATATTAATAAAATTGTTTTTCTTTTGCTTCAATTTTTTGTTGTAATTTAAATTTAAATATCCCCAAAAAAAATTTCATAATCATTTTGGTTGCGTTTTCATTCAAAATACATTATAAAAAAGTACTGAACCAATTTTCAAAAAAATAATGTCTTGTGAAAATCGGTAAAGCCGTTTTAAAAAACATCGCCTTTCTGTTCTTCCGCTAAAGGTTTGAGTCGATTTAGCTCGGCCATCTGAACGTTTTTTTTAAGATTGGCTGTAAATGTCAATCATGTTTGGCTCAGTATTAATTCTTTCGTCCGGTATCGAATCGGGTTCTATGAGTAATTCCAATTGATCCTCAATGTCTGTTGCAGCGTCGTTGCATCGTCGTGCCGCCACCGTTGCTATCGATTATTATCCATCATATTTTAGTTTGTTGTGCCATTGGTTTCAACTGACCTCCTTTTATGATGTTGTTTATGATTGCTGGAATAGTCCGCATCAAGTATTAGATCAATTGATTGTCTTATTATAGTATGGATCGGCAATTTGGATTTGTTTCAGATGGGTCCAGCAGGTTGTGTCAAAGTCTACCACCGGTAATTGTTGATTAAGCTTACCATCAAGGCTTCGATGTTTAGGTGGAACTCTGTATCAAATCTTCGCAAGAGTTTTATATTGATTGTGTGTTTGCAAATGCTTGCCTTTTCTTCTCCTATTCCGGAGTTAAAGATGTGACCTTTCTTCTTTGTGTGGTTGAATAAATTAGCGGCCTTTGATGAAATTAATGTCACTTGTGATCCAGAATCAATTAATGGCCTTAGTAGGATGTAATTTCCCGCGCATGTTGTGGCTTTAACTACTGCGATTGGTAATAAAACTTGTCCCTTGTTGATGTGCCATGAATGTTTTAGCGGTTTTTGCTCCGGTCCCGGTGCATTGATGCTGCGTTATTTTGACCAATGTATGATATGCCCTTTACACATGATGCATTGTTCTGTTTGATAATATTGGTGCTGGTTTAAACAACGTATTCATAAACTGGTGGAACTTACTAGCCTTGATGATCTGTCTAATGTTGACATACTTTTAAACTGCTGACATTGATTCAAACCAGACCATTGATTCAGAGCCAATGTATGTTATGCAAAATTACCGCTTGTGCGGATGCCATTTAAACTGTCGTTAGTGACAGTAGTGCATTGAATTGATGGTTGTCGAGTAACCTCGCATTTCTGCATCTGTTTTGTATTATGTCCCAAGCTGTTTGGTAGTTGTCAGCTGTTGTTAGATGACTGATAAGTTGGGTACCTCCTTTTTGTAAGTGTGATTTTAAATATTTCATCTTCACTGTGTTAAATATTTTGTTGTTTTGATGAATCATCTCAGTGAATATGTCGTTAAAGGTTTCCCGTCGTTCATAGTCACCGTAAAATACTGGCATTTCTACTTTCATTTATACTGCTTCTGGCGTGGTTGTTTTCGATGGTAGCCAATTTTTGAGAAAGCTGGCGCATGAAGACGCCTTGCCGTTTGAATAATTTTTTGTTTTCTTCTGATGTTGATTGAAATATTCTGGTTGTTGATGCACAGTGGATATTTCAAGCGGTTTTATAGGTTCAGGCTGCATTGTTGAAGTCGTTGTTTCGGCATTTAGTCGTTGACACATCTCCGTTCTTAGTGTGTTGTATGTGTCCGCAATTTTCTACCTTTTTTCGAGGTATGCGTGGTTTTGTTCCAAAGGTGGAGCCTGTATACTCGCTATTATTTTCTTCATATACGGCTTTGTTTTCCTTTCTTCTCCGTGTCGTTGCGGTAGTTTCTTTCCATTTGAAGTATTTTTCCACCGGTTTCATCTTGCTTGTCTGGTAAGCTTTCAATTTTGTTGTTGTTTGAAGTGGCCCAGGTGTTTGCTTAGTTGTCGTTGCCGATTGTTTTAGTGACAGGTGGTCTTAAAAGTATAAGTTGAAATTAAAAAAACATTACTTTCGCCAATATCTGCCAAACTAATGAGTTTTAAGGTAATTCAAGATCATCACTGAACTGAACGTCCCCCTGGACACTGAAAAATTTCCATCATAAGTAATTTTCTCCTATTTTGCGCTGAGATCAAAGCCTGTTAATCGTTTAAGTGCTTCAATAAACAATATACAATTGTGCACCGTTAATATAATTTTGATCGTTACAAGGTTTTTCCTTTCTGCCTAAATTAAAATTATTTAATTATTCAAGCATAGCTAATTTATTGTAATTTTTTTCTATTTCCAGAGTAATGTATCTTCGTCAACAAATTCGTAGATTAGAAGAGTTAAAATCCCAAAACTCATTTATGTCAGATGATCTTTAGCCCACAATTTTAAAATTATAGACATATAAATAAAAAATAAAACAAACAAAAAAATTAAAAAAAAAAACAAAAAAATTATATTGATAATAATAAATTATTTAATTAAATAAAAGAAAAATAATTAAACAAGCTAAGGTAAAAAAAACTTGAAATTAAATATAATTTAATTAATTACGTAATTAAAAACAGAAACAAACCAATATTTTCTAATTTACAACAAAACAAACAAACAAAAAGATGATTTCTATAAAAAAAATTCAAAACTTTACAAAAAAAAATAATAAATAAAAATAATAAATAATAATAAAAAAGCACTGATACTTCATTCTATTTTTTATTTTTTAATTAATTTTTTTTTATTTAAGTCAGAAATTTATTAAGTTTGATTAGGACAAGAAAATACAAAAATTAAAAAATGTATTCTCGCCTAGCTAAGTGTATGCATGTATTATAGGTAAAATGCGCGCGGGTCGTGACTCCTTACGGGATAGAACTTTATATTATTGATTATAAAAAACAAAATGATTTTATTGTAAATATGTATTTTATTTATTCGATGGTTGAGAGCCTCCCACGTTCCGATCATTTTATATTTTGTATTAGATTGTAATGGTGGGGGACTTGGTGGATCCCTCGTAAGAGTACGACCCACGCCCACGGTTCTATCATATAACAACACACGTAGCATTGCAAGAATATAGCGTTTAATTAATTTTTTTAGTATTTTGTTTCTTTTGTGTTACAAAAAAAAAATATTTAAATTCTTAATTAAAACCTTTTTAATTATAATATTAAAATTAAAAAACAAAGAAAAGAAACGATAAAATAATAAATAATACAATTTGGAAATTTATATTATATTAAAAATAAAATTTCTCAAAAAATAAATGGGTAATTTTGTGTGTGTATTGCGTATTTAAATCTACGTAAGTAAATCCGATACTTCTCTCTATATATAAATAATATTATATATAGTGTTTAAAATCTAAATTAATCATTAAACAAAAAAAATTACATAAATATACATAATTAAATTTTAGAACTTGGATCATCAATTAACAATTTATAAACATTTACGTATTGAAGAAAAAAAACTATTTAAAACAAAAATATTAAATAATAAACGCTATAAAAAAAACTCTAAACAAATTTGTGTTAAATATATTTACAAAAAAAAACATTATTTAATTTATTTTCTATTGTTGTGTTCTTAATTATAATTATTATTGTATAAAAAATAATTACGATATCGAACTAGAAATTATACAGAATTTTTTGTTTGTTGCCTTGCTCCAGAATTAATCATTTTCAATAAGTTGTGATTTGTGGTCTAAATGATCAGTTGTGTGTTTGTGGTTGTGAAGGGCAGACCCGCTTAACAGTAAGTACCGAAATATATTATTATTATTATTAATTTATTTATTTTCGAGCTGGCGAAACCACCAAATTACTTGTGGAACACATATACGGAGTATAGATTGAGAATTTTTTTTTCACATGACGATTCCGCCAGACCAAAATCCGCATCCAACAGTGACTTTCTCGGGACTAAAGTTTCCAAAATGCTCGACTCTATTGCTACCCAGATAGCAGTGTAATCAGTTCGCCATTACTCGGAACGTCTAGATAGCTTGGTTGCTATCGTACACTTAGGCCAATTTTCGCCCATTGTGGTACCAGAGGATCCGACATCATTAAACTCCTTTTAAACCCATCTAGTGCTATTAATATAACGTAAAAGATCTCGCACATTACAGCTTTCGATATCAGAGAGGCTGTCCAGTGTCCATAGTGTATTTGCACAAGTGATGATGTCTTCTACCAGCTAGCGCAGGACATGAGCATAGGAAGTGAACAAGAGTCCTCCTCCTCGTCCTTATAGCTTCTTCAGAAATATTTTACATCCAGACCCAGCCTTCCCGCATGATCTCCGAAAAGCAGTGTCCGGTTAGTACCCTTACAATTCTACCTAAGTCACGCTTCCTTAGTGTGATCATGATCTTGAATCGCTTCAAGCTCAACTCAGGCCATACTTGCTTCGCTACCCTGCCAGTCGGACTGCCGAGCCACCTAACATTTGCCAAGGTAACTGCTTTCCCATGACTCGCTGCTTTCAGCACAGACATAGGTCTTCCTACTCATTTTCTCCTTAGTTCCAGTTGGAGAGTCGTACCGTACCTTGCTAATTCCTGCCCAGAAATTTCCCTCAACGTCAGAGTGGCCCGGAACCCAGACCAACTGGATATTGAAATGTTCACTCATCTCCAGTGAATCCAATCAAAGAATGGCCGCCCGACTGTCCACACAGATAGTGATATCAGTCAACGATATTACACTGTGCTTCAACCAGTTCATGCCCTCTTCAATCGCTATAACTTCAGCCTGGTACACGCTGCAGTAATCAGGTAGGCGAAAATATAGACTTACATTTAATTTCCCAAAGAACACACCAGCTCCTACTGTACCATCGAACTTTGAGCCGTCGGTGAAAAATTTAACTACTCCCGTCTCCATAACAAGGCCCTTCTTCCAATCCTGTCTAGAGGGGAGAATTACCTGAAAACGCACAAAAGGGGTGTTATATAATCCAAATTCACCAGGTTGGTTCACCTCACAGAATTGGTTATAGTTGAGTGCCCTTTTTGCAGGTACTTCCACCCCGAAATCGCTGATAGCCGGGCGGCCGTATTGACCACCATTTGCTTATCGATAATATCCATCGGGAGAACGTACAACATGACCTCTAAAGCACTAGTGGAGGTCGTTTTCAACGCCCCACTAATTAGCAAACACGCTGCTCTCTGCACCTTCGCCATCATGTTCCTGTATGACAATTTCTCCAGGGCTGGCCACCATACACTCACACCATACAGTAATACAGGCCTTCCAACTGACGTGTAAAGCCAGTGCACCAGCTCCGGTTTCAAGCCCCATTTCCTTCCGATGGCATTTTTACAAGAGTAGAGTGACAGAGCGGCCTTCTTCACTCTTTCTATCGTGTTTGGTTTCCAACCGAGCTTACTGTCGAGAAGAATCGCTAGGAATCTCGCCCTATCAGTAAGGGCCAGCATAGTACCATTTAAACTTGGTGGAACCATTACCGGAATTTTATATCTCCTAGTGAAAAGGACTAGTTCTGTTTTAGATGGGTTAAACCCCAATCCACATCTGCTGACCTAACCCGTGGTGATCGATAACGAATTCTGCATCACATCTCTGATTGTACATATGTGCTTCCCCGAGACAGCTATCGCTACGTCATCGGCATAAGCAACCACACCTATATCATTTCCCCTCCAGTTCCAATAGTAGTCCATTGATTACTACATTCCAAAGAAGGGGAGAGCGGACACCTCTCTGGGATGTTCCCCGAACAACCCGTTTTCTGAAGGAGACTTCCACCATCTCCGCTATAACCCTTGTGCTAGCTAGCAGGTGATTAATTAGCCTGGTTACAGGGTATTCAACCTCAAGTGGCAACAATCCTTCCCTAATTGCCTCCACCTTCACATTGTCGAAAGCGCAAACGTCACCAACGAGTATTCTTGAAAATCCAGTAACTTCTCAATTTCCCGAACCAAGGTATGTAATGCCGTGTCCACGGACTTATCCTTATAGTACGCATGTTGAGACTGTGCCCAGTTTCTGGGTGCAATTCTCGAACGAATATGGACATTGAGCCACCTTTCCATGGTTATCAGCAGAAAATATGACAGATATTGGTCTTAAGTCCTTAGGGTTGCTGTGCGAGCTTCTAACCGCTTTCGGGATGAAGATCACCCTAGCCTCCCTCCTTTTCTTCGGGATGTACCCCAGCTTCAGACACCCTTTGAAGATAACCTCCAGCAAAGACTCGGAAGTAAGACCTCCGAGTTCTTCTGAATTTCTGCTGGTACAATCCCATCCAGACCAGCTGGCTTAAAGGGCTTAAAACTTTTAATAGCCCATTTTATCTTCCGTGTATTCAGAATATCCTCTGTACACAATAGTTGGACGCAGTCATCCCTATATCCGCAGTCAACCAAATTCCCCGCAATCGACGCATCTTTACTACCCGAGAAGTGAGTTTCCATCAAAAGTCAAGTCGAGAGAATCTTTCTTAAGCGCGAGGTGATCGAGACCCCTTCCATTCTATCACAGAAGAGCCTCCACGAATTCCTTTGCGCCTTCCTTGTTTCGGTTTTGTTTACTCTGAAATATTTCTTATAGAAGCCCCAGTCTTGACTTTCTCTTGATCTTTTCGCTCTATTGAAAGCAGACCCACAGACTTTTCGGCACTCTGCATGTGCCGAAGTCCACCAAACAGGTTTTCGCTTTTCGCTCAGCTTTGTTAATGGCTTTCCTCATAGAGGTATTGCAAGCCCTAGTAAGAGACCATTGAATCCAGATGACTACCCGTGTCGGGGAGTCCTGGGACTCTAGATGGAATTCTGCCCTGCAATGCCCCCCTATATACTCGCCATACTGTCCTCCGGGGATTTCTGAACACACACTGATTTGTAATTTGGAGATTGAGCTTAAACGTTAGGTACCGATGGTCAGAGAAGGAATGCTTTCACGCCACTCTCCATTCCCTGATCATAGGTGAAAGAAAATCGGAGACCAGAGTAACATCCAGAACCTCCTGTCTATTGCTAATAATAAAGGACCTATATTACTAATAATGAGGTTAGTTCTTAAAAGAAATTCGAAAAGTAACTCACTTCTGTCAATGATGTCCGAGCTACCCTAGATGGTATGGTGCACGTTCGCGTCGCACACTAGGATAACTCCCACCTTCCTTTTTTCCGCGTCACAAACAAGTGTCCCCAGTAAATCTGGTGGCACTTTCTTCTTCTGGTCCATGTATACGGATGCAAGCCAGAATCTTCTCTCCTCCGTCTCTATACAGACTGCAGTGATGTCCCTATTGCAATACTGCGGAAATAGAAAAACATTTATATTTTTTCCACCAGTATACATGCTCTGCTCTTTTTCGTCTCACAAGCGTAAAAAAGGGTGTACTCCTTCGCCCGCAGACCACAGATTTTGCTGTTTTCTCTGGGGAGGTACCACTCGTCGCGCTTCCCTCAACAGGCTGAACCTCTTGCTCGCCCTTCTCGAGCAGCGCGGTTTTCGGTTTTACTCTGACCTCGTCCTTCCTACATACCTTAAGAGTGACTGAACCGAAACCGAAGATTATAACCTCTTTGGTTTTTAACGGGAGCCAGGGATTCCTTATTGATTATCATAATGGATAATCTGAAACTGCCCTTGAGCTCCTCCTGCTTAACAATCCTCCAGTTCCCTATCGGATGATCCGGATTGCAAACCTGGATAATCCTCAGGGATTGATCCAGGTTAGCTGGCTCCGTGGGAATCTAGACCATTGCCCTAGGTCTGCTCGGTACCTCCACCTTCGGAACTGCCCTGAGCTTAGCTCTTGTACAAGAAGGCCGATTTTTGATATGCACACGGGGTCAGCTTAAGCCGTCGCTGATACCTACCCATGAGGGTAGGTATCAGCGACGGCTGAAAGAGCAATGACTCCTTGTTACCACTACCACTAGTTCCTGGCTTGTAAGCCTCGGAACCCGTCTTAGCCACCCTGACGGCCGGAGTCACAGACCTCCTCGTCTTTACCAGCATTTGAGAAGTGCTGGCCACTTCTTTAGCTATTTTAAATTTTTTATTGTTTGATTCCATAATTGATCCCACGAGTATCGGAGAAAATTATGGTCCGCCCGTGCTGAGATCCGTATACACGAGTAAGGGGGCTCCGTTCAGGACTGAGCAAGTATTTTTAGATGAGTCCCCAGCCAGGCTGATCATCGGCACGGTTCGCATAACACCTTGATCCGACCCATCCGTCACCATTTTGCATGACCCGCCCCACACCTAGGTTACTTATTTCACTCATGAAATTGTTGTCAAGAATGAGAACCTGCGGATGCGGCGGCGATAGTGGGGCAATTATAATACCTGTCATAGAAAATACACGTTCACATGCCGTGAAGAGGGATGGATTGTTAGTAATGACTGGTATTATTGTTCCATCCATTCAGTTATTTTACCATCATGTTCCATAAGTTTGAACTTTTGGCCGACGTTCGAATTTCTAGAAAGCGAAAAATTTGTATGTAGATATGCTTCTAAAAACGGATGACGGACGTTACCAGAGTATTCCAACGTGTATTACAGTCCGCCCAGAAGAACCTTTAATACCTTTCTTTCTTTTTCCAGTATTTCTTTATTTAGAATTTCAGTCCGAAGTGCCGATCTATTGAAAAGTTTTATGGTTTTCCTCATTTTGTCTAATGCTTCCTTAATATTAGGGCATTTAGTTATTGTTTCGGAATTGATTTCGTAAAATAAGTTTCCGTCATCATTAAAGGCATCTCCAACGCTGAAACTAACGAATTCATTATCGCTCTCTTCGTGAATATTCTCTGTTTCGGTTTCGATATTTGAATTTTTATATTCACTCGATCAAAATACCCGGGTAATCGGGTAGTGAAAATATCTTAAAATTACACGAGTAATCGATGCTCGACGGGTCATCATTAACAGCATAACAAACCAGTACACAGTACAGTATAACACAACCTCATCAAATTTTGCTTACTCTCAGAACACATTTCTTGGAAATCGTTGCAGTCAAACCTTCCTTCCATTTTCGCGGTATTCTACTTCTGTTTCTATTCTACTGTTCGTACTTCAGTTATTACTGGTGTTAAAAAGCTTGCAGTTGTGGATTTATTTTTTCTTCTTTGAATATTTTACCTAGTATATATTTGTCAAGTCCAGATCCAGAGGCCTTGTGCCTTCATTTTGTTTAACTTCCAGCTCCGATGGAGGATGGCTGTTGATAGTTTCGTTATTAGCACGAGTTGATGTTTCCAAGATTTAACCATGTGTATTGTTGGGGAATGTGTTCTCGTCTAAAGTGTGCGCATGTTTCTGGTTGCTGCAGCCTCTCCTGCTCCGGCTTGAGAATGTTTACAGTGTAAGGCAACTCCTAGCCATTTTCTTGATTTCTTGTGCTGTATGTTTCTTATTAATGTGATGTTTCAGCTTACAACGTATTTTGTCTTGAGTTGTCGACGATTTTCCGATTTTCAATTATCTTCCAAGTATTATTATCACTGAGCCAGGGTTTGCTTATTCTTGGTACTCGAGTGTGGTAGCTGTTTCGACAAGTTTCGACCACACTGATAATTTATTTTTATTTATTTATTTATTTACTTTACATTGCAATTTTGTGAACCACACACCTATTTTGAGCATATTATCTCATTTATAATGGAGTGTGCAGTTCATTGTCCAATTTCGAAATTTGGTCTTCGACTCCTTTTATCCTTTTATGATATTTAAATTTGCTTGGTAATTCTGGTTTTGGTTGGATAATAGTTTTGTTCATGTGTGTTTCTATATTGGTTTGGAGGCCCATCTTAAGCGCTTCGCAGAAAGTGTTTCCTCTGTCGACATCTATTAATCTGCAGGTGTTAAATTTCTTCGATTTTGTTTTGATGCGTTTTACAGCGGGCGGCTTAATTTGGAACTGTGATATTACCAGTTGGTGGTCACTGTGAATGTCTGCACCTCTCATTGCCCTGACATCTTGTAATAACGTGAGAAATTTCTTTTGATCATTCCGTGATGTATTTGGTTTCTTGTTCCGCAGCAGGTGACGTCCATATGTATTGGTATATGTTTTTGTGCGGAAATCTATTGCCACCTATGAACAGCTGGTTTGGTCGCAGAAATCGATGAGCCGTTCTTCATTATTATTATGCACAGAATCTAACGCTTGTTTATCTGGCTATTGTGGACTGTAGTTGTTCATAGAACTCATCGTTGGGTTGTTTCATCTGCGTGTCTGTGCGGGCTTAGCACTGAATTATGGTTGTGTTTCTTTTCAATGAAATCTTGCCAAGATTATTCTGCGCTATTTACTGGTTTCCATTACGTGCCTTCTTTGCTTGGCTGTTCTTAAAATGCCCGCACCTTGCTCATGTGTGTCCTGCCACATTCAAACTTCCAATTCGTACCCGTGTACGATACCAAGGGTCGATATTTGTAGTTTGTCGGTTTGTATTATTTCTTCTAGTATTCGTTTCTGCAGTCATTTTTGATTTCGGAATAATGAATGATGGGTTCTAGCGAGCTCCCAGGGCTGAAGCGTTAGGCATACTGGCATGTCGGGGAGGACATTTCGTTCCATTCCATTTTCATTTTCTTCTATGATATTCGCGAGCGCTCGCTAACATTCGTAAAAATACAAGCGATAGTTGCTTGAGGTTGGTGACGAAGTTGTTGTCATCTAATCTGTCTCTGTTTCTCAGCCCCGTATTTCATTGAGTGTTCCTGGCTTTGTAGATAATTAGTTTAATTTTACGAGATATATTGCGAGACTTGAGACTTGTTGTTAGTGTTAACGTATAATGCTCGATTACCTGCTGCGATCCGCGAGGTTATGTCTGCAGCGACTGAATTTTACACATTTATCATCGATCCCAGGTATGTAAACTCCTTCATCTTTTCGTATTGGTTTCGCGATGGAGAATTATTTGGATTTCTCTTCGTTGATATGAATAGAACTTCTTTAAGAGAGGTTTGATGTTACAAACCCGGGTACATATGTCATGCGCGTAAGCTAATATTCTCGATTTACAAGATAAACAGCCGCACTGTGTCTATGTTAAGCTGGCGAATGACATACTATAACGAACGATTGTATAGAATTTGGGCTATTGGGTCTCCTTGCCGCTCTCCTTATGATATTTTGAAAGATTCCAAGTACTTGCTTCGACTATCACCTTGCATTTAGAGCCATGCACTTTGAACATGGTTAGCAATTTTGAAGCAATGCCCAAATGTTAAAAGACACTCCATAATGTGTTTCTTGGGATGCTATCGTTCGCCTGTTGAAAATATATGAACAGAAAATGTATAGGACGTCTCCTATCGCATTGCACTTTTCTAACACAATTCTCGTGCCTGTACTAAACCCGCATTGCTAGTTGCCCAAAATGCACTCCCTGTAAATTTATATCTTATCAGCAACTAGGTTGGCCCGCTATAGTTGTTACAATTAAGCCGGTCTCTTTTTTATGTAGTGGACAAATTAGGGTTAATTTCCACTCGTTTTGGATTTTCTCGGCAAACCAAATCCTTGAAAAATCCTAAGTGCCTTTACTTAAACTTATCATTTTTGATAGGACGGTTCTCACTTCATGTGACGCTTCTCTCCAGATTCGTTGATGGAAATCGGTAGCGATTTCTTTTATTGAACTGCATCTGTCTCTTAAACTGGCAGTTTTGATTTAAAGCACTTGTTGATTGTGTGATTCACGTTTTGCCGGTTAGAGCGTTTTCTCGTGTGTTTCTAGTTTTAAATGTAATTTTACCTAGATTTACTGTTGAAGCATTTGTAATCGTCAATTTTATTATGTTCCGCTGTTTTTCCACAGAATGGGGTAGTGGTTGGCATTCCAGGTTTTCCGATATACCAGCTTCGAAGTTAGCCCGGGTAACTTGATTGTTTAATGTTTCGGTATTCCAACGTGAGATGCGTTGGAATCGGTTATTATACGTGGTGGATAGACTAACGGCATATTTCGTAACTACCAGAAAGTGGTTAGAATCAATGTTGGCTCTGAGTTTGGTTTTAATATCTTTGATGTTAGGAAAATAACTTTTTGGATACGAGGAATTGACCGTCGATTCACCGTAATTCTATCGCCTTTATGAATTTGCTTACGTGGGAGTATCTGCTGGCTACCACCAGATTATATAAGATAGCTACATCGATGGTACTTATGTTGTTGTTTGATTCAAGGTGTAGGTAGTCTGTGCCATTGGTACCACGATGAATACTGTCTGCCGTGTGTTGTAACATAAAAGTTAAATCTGAAGCCATTTTAAATGTTAATGAAATGGCTTGTAATGTAGTTGGTAGGGCAGATAGCTGACTATTTGCCTTACTATCATTCTCATGGATAAATATTTGAAGTCGAATAAATTGATCACATGCTTCGGTTCCGTTGTATTTTTAAGTTCGTTATTTTAGCTTTAATGATTCTTGTGGTGAAATTTTTATTTATTATTATATGTAGCGTGTTGAAGATGTGAAATTTGTTGAAGATCTGCCATTCGGCATATCGAACAAAACAAATAGTTTTAAGATTAATTTTACAATTTTTTAATTTTGCTATGCTGATAGAAACTGAGCCGTTTTTAAACTATCTGTAAAATGTAATTTGTCTTGGCCATGCATTCAGAGTTTTATCCCAATCAGTTCAGGAATGACTGAATTCCAATAAAATTGGCCATTTTCAAGAACCACATCCACAAGTCATATTGGGATGCCGCATTTTAGGAATTAAAATGGGAATTCCATTTTCATCGTACAAACCGAGTTTTATGTCAATCTGTCAGGTCTATTGGGGACGAGCAGCAAGAACGATTTATTTAATTTTACGAAATATTAAAAGAAAATTTACAAAATTGTACATACAGTAACGATTAGTTACAGATCTTCCATTTATTTTATACAAATTATATAATTATAAATGTTTTCATACAAAATTCATATTTATCACCGATAATTTTGTAGTAAAATTCTCAAGCTTTTTATATAATTTGCAAAATTTATAAAATATGTATCCTACTTCATGTCGTTATTTTTCTTTCTAATCAAATAATCATACCATTTTCGCTACTCGTGTGCTCCGACCTTTACCACAAACAGTATACATATTTCCCGCCGCCTTCTGTAAGGTATGGTTATTCGGGCAAGAACATACTGGGCAATTAAGTTTACATGTTGCCAGATATTGCAGATTGTTAAATTCAATGTTCTGCATTATCGCATATTAAACGTCAAAATATTGTCAACAAAATCTAAACAAATTTTAAAATGTTCAACTCAAAAATAAATACACTAATGATAAGATAATAAATTGTTCATCATAATGGCTCAAGAATCAAACCGAATAACTTTCAAACAGAAATCACCTAATCGTTTATATATTGGATGGCTTGAAGAATGGCTAGATAATTCGGTTCGTCGTAATCTAAAATCACAGAATGTATTTCGCCTGGCTCTTGAATCGCTTCGCAAATTCCCACTGCCATTGAACGATCCCAAAGATTGTATAATGTTGGAGGGCTTTGGACCAACCTTGTGCAACATGATTTCTAAACGGATTAAACTAATGCGGCAGAAAGTGCACACAAGCCCAAAGCTGGCAATACGCCTTGAGGGACAAAATAAACTTTCACCGATTAAATTTAAAGAACTTCCCAATGTTCAGTTAACCCCATCGAAACGGAAAGCTTCACCAAAAAAATGCACAGCCAAAATGAAGAAGGTCGATTGTGATGATGAATCGGTTTTAATGTCGCCGAATACATTTGATGTGATACTGCTAGTTGATAATCAAGAAACTTCTGGGTAAGATCCAAACTATGCTTCTCGCCCATCAATATTTCCATTTTATTTGTTTTTTTCCTGCAGTAAATCGAAAAAATACGACCTAACAGTCCAAGCACTAAACCAACAAAAAGTTAAATTCGAGGTTCGGAAAATGAGTATTGGTGACTATGGCTGGATTTGTCGAGATTCTAATGGGAATGAACTAATTCTACCATACATCGTGGAAAGAAAACGTGTCGACGATTTTGGAGGTAGTATCAAGGATGGACGGTTCCACGAACAAAAATTTCGTTTGAAGCAATGCGGCATTGAGAATGTGATTTACTTAATTGAGAGTTACGGAAATAATCAACATACAGGACTGCCGATCGAAAATATTCTACAAGCTGCTGCTAATACTCAAATTCATGCAGGCTTCCAAATAAAATTTACCGATAACAATTACGATTCAATAACTTATTTGGCCGTAATGAGCCAAATTTTGATCAAAAAGTTTAAAGACAAAGTTTTGATTAGCTGCCCTAAAAATGAACTGCCAAAAGCTAATAAATCTTTAGATGGGTTTTTGCCCCTTATGAAATTCAACGAGTTTCAAACGCTATCTGCGAAAAATAAGCGATTAACCGCACGGGAGGTTTTTACCAAACAATTAGTCCAGCTTAAATCACTTTCGGTTACGAAAGCAATAGCAATTACAGAGAAATATCCAACCCCCGCAATATTAGTAAGAGCTTATCGGGAATGCGAAACGATCCAGGAAGGGGAAAACTTGTTGGCCAGTATACGACATGGTCCAATCAACAGTATATTAGGCGGATCGATTAGTAAAGTTTTGTATCACTTCTATATGAAAGACTCGTTTCAAAAATAAATATTTTTTCTAGTAAATTACATCTTTACTCTACATATCCTCAAGCATTTTTTGTGTATCTACTTCGTAGACTTGCGAATCCACATCAAAATCGGGTTCGGGAACAACTTCTTTTTGGATCCGAACTTTAACCGTTCTCTCAATTTCTTGAAAAGCCGGTTGTTTTCTCTTTGGAATGGTAAAGCCCAGCAATTCTTGCGATTGACTGGAGTCATTCGCTAGGTCCTCGTTAATTCTTGCCGACACCCCAGCAACCGATACATCATGGACTGATATGTCATCGCCCGTTTTAGGACTATCCTGTTCCACGTCACTTTGCGAAAGTAATAAACTATCGTGTTTCATACTACTTTTCTCGTAAAGCAATTCTTTCAGTTCCGCTATTTTTGATTTCTTATTATTCAACAGCAGAAGAAATTTCTTCATCAAATCATCTTCATGCTTGGTTTTCTCAATCACATACTTATCGTATTTCTCGATAAACTCTCTATGTCTCGCATCGAGTTCTGCAATTTTCAGTTCCTTAGCTTCCAGCTTTACACGTAGATTGGAACACAAATCTAACGAATTTAGTAAAAATTGTAGATGTAAATTTTCTGTTAATTTTGTGAGCGCCACGCGACCGTAAATAATTTTTGGTCCACCTGCATCTTTCTTCCAGATAAATTGCTCGCTGTCGATGGCGTAAATAAAATTAGGTAAACCGTTTGGAAAGCATAGGGCATTTTTGCACTCAGCATAAATTTCATCGTATGGCCTTTCCAAGGCCTCACTCGTTGCTTTGATTTGATCGATTTGGAATGTACCGCGCCATTTGCTAGGTGACAAATTCTCATTATCTTTGTATTCCAGTACGTTGATAATGATCTCATCCAATAACCACTTAGATTCTACAATAATAAATTTATCCACACTTTGATTGAGCGGCAGTTTATTTATAAACGTTTCATTGTATTTTACAACAGAATCCATAGCTCCTGGAATTGAATAAGGTGTTATCAGCAAAAGAGCACATAATACTGCCGAATATTTACATTTTATTTGATAAGGATCTTCTCGTAGGTTTTGTTTCAAGTACGAGTATTATTTCGCTATATAAATAACAAAACAATGCTAATCAAAATATTAATTCGTAAATTTAAGAGTTTCAAACACTTTACAAATCGAACTTTAACATTTTAGGTTATGTTTACGTCAACAAAAACATAATTAACCTGTTTGAGACCATGTTCCAGTAGAATAGAAACGAGTCATTATTTTTACTAATAGAGGTCAGTTCAGTTTGTTATTGGTTAGCATAGAATTATAAACTATAGAATGAATGTAAAACATTTTCCAATATAAAATTTGCTATTTCATGTGTCACAAGCCAGAGCAGGATGGTTATATAAAAAATGCATATGGCGGTCTCATATCTCAAAATATGAAACCCAGTCAAACAAGTTTTTGCTTTTGTTTAAAGTGGCGCGTTTAATTTCGTGCTCTTAAAAAATCTTTAAAATATTAATTAAAATAATCAAACACATAATTAAAATATTATAAAATAGTTAGTGGATTGTGTGTAGTGCATCATTTGGTCAAAAAAAAATTAGAAACATTTAATAAAATGAAGTGTTTTGTGAAAAACTACAAAAATACGCCTAACAAATTTCAGGAAGGAATTGCACACCATCAGTAAGTGTTTATATAAAATAAAATGTAAATTATGTTAAGAAAAAAGTGATTTGTGGCAAAATTATCCTTAATTTAAGTTATAAATCAGAAAAAATAAAAAAACAATTTTGTTCGTTGGCGTTGGTTTTTATCGTTTTGTAAACAAATGTTTTTACCAGTGCCGCATTTTTTGTATTATTATGGTTCGAAAAGATGATGTTGATTGTTCATGTGTTATGTGATTTTCTTTTCATAATTTGTTTTTATTTTGGAATATGTACTGTAAATACAATTTTTTACAGATATTATAATGTAAACATATGTTTTTAGTTTACCAAAATATGGAGAATTGAAAAAACAATGGTTGAAGCCTCTTCAGATGATATTTCAATTGGCCAAGAAATTTCTAAAGTAGACGAATCTAATATGTATGACGAAGACCTTTTTGGGTATCCAATTATACTAAGTGAATTTTCAATTAATGTTATTGAATACATAGGAGGATTTATAGTCCTTATAAATCGCTAATCAATTTAAAAAATTGAGGTGGCCTTTTAGCTGCTTCACCGTCAGTATTAAAAATTTGTAAATATCCCGAAGCAATATTAAAACGGGAATTTCATATTGCGGACTACAAAAACATAACGCAACTACAATCTAGTTCTAAATTGTTTAAAAAAGTAAGTTATAACGTTCTTCACAAACTAATTAGTGTAAATATTTTCAATGATGAAGATCAATATGGTCATTCTCGAGAACACATTAACTTATTAGCTCATTCTATCATAGAAAAATATTATGACATCCGGTTGAATTATTTTTGTAACCAAAGGTTATCTAAATTAACAAAAAGAAACAAGTTTGTTTCTTTATTACATTTTAAAGGAATGTGAAATAAATAAGCGTAGTGGTTCTATAATTACTATTTTTTATATACATAATATTATATTTAAATAAAAATAATTAATATGTTTTTATTAAAGAAATAAAAATGTAATTAAATTTAAATAATTTTTACTTCCTAACTTCATTGCATTCGGTCGACAAAATCTAAATACGATCCTGTTGATTTTTACGCTTTCTCTTTTCTTCTCCGAATTTGTGACGTTTGGTCTATGTTGGTTAGAGCAAGTTCACGCAAATAATAAATTATGGAAGCGTATCCGACTTTTAACGCAAAGCGACTGACATCTGACAGAATATTTTAGAACTAGAGCGAAAGGTGATCAATTTCTCCAAAAACTAGCTAGTTTTAATATAATTATAAACGTCATAGTTGACTATAATTCGTCTGAATATTAGTTTACAATTAATGTAATAAATGGCGAAATACTAATAAAATGGCATAAGGCTTTTTCTCATATAAACAAGTATCACGTTGTGCTCGCATAGGAAGTGGCACTAACTAGGCGGAGTTTAAAAGATCAATGGTTAAATAATTGTAATTAGCACAAATATTTTCCTCTAGAGGGCAATCATATTGCAGTTGGTTTATATTTTTGTTGTGGATATCATAAGGTCTTTCAATAAGGACGCTCGTCGCTTATATGAAAAAATATTTTATGACATTAAGTATGGAATATAACGTGGTTCAAATGTCCGCCTCGACTTTGCTTGCCGTATTCAGGAGGTCCAGTTTTGGCTGCCATTGTCGCATAAATCTTGCTGAATTTACTGGATGGCCGTTCGTTATGTTGACTTTGAGGGCATCAATTTTTTGGTTTATTCGCTTAGACTTGCGATTTAAGATAGCCCACGATTTGAGATAACCATGCCTATGTGGCACGTAGCGCTGTCCTATTGGAGTCACATGTCGTTGGTATCCCTATCCAGTTTAAGTCACAAAAATTCTATGGTTAATTTTCTAAATTCTCACTTGGACGGGTTGATACATAGATTATAATCCCGAAGCCGTTGTAATACTTCACGTAAATGTATATGATACGGCTTGCTATCGGTTGATGCAACCAGAACATAATCAATTTAAATAAAAACAAAATTCAAATCACGTGAAACCCTAGCGATGAACCTTTGAAACGGATGAGCCGCGTTGCATAATCCAAAGATCATGTATAAAAATTCATGTAACCCGAATGGTGTTGTAATAGCCACTTTATGCACATCCGGTGGCTCGATTGGTATCTGATGATAAGCTTTTTGTAGATCAATTTTCGAAAATATTGTCTTGCCGAAAAGAATATGACCGCGGTTATTGATATAAGGCAATGGATATCGATCTGGTTTGACGATGGCATTCAAAGCTTTAAAATAGCCAATGAAATTTTGTACTCGTACCGGGATTGCAGGCGAATAAGACGACATATTGCAGCAACTAAAACGCAGCTCTACTCACAATTACATCATTAAATGAAAATGACCGAAACATACAGAATTTGTGACAATAAATTTTATCCGATCAAAATCAGTAAGGAAAATGAGGGAAAATAAGGGATTTTAGCAAAAAATTGAAATCAATTTATTGTTGAAATTCCCGTTCAAAATGATTACAGATAATGGAAATAATACATTTTGCAAGAAACTAATGAATGGTTGTCTATCTTGTTTGATCAAGGGCTGAGTTACTCTTCTTCATTTTTCGAAAAACTGTTGCACTTTACATTTTTTTAAATTCACTGCTAGACGATCGTCATCCTAATGTAGGCTATCATTTGAATAACTTTTTGTTACCGGAGCTGTTCTTTCCAATCAACCAAAGTGATAATTTGTCAATATTTGTGTCGAATTTGTCAAATATTATTTCTTCTTTCCAATTAATACTTTCAAGATATTAATTGAATTAAATTGTATTTATCTTTCTGAAGTCAATTGTTATGCAGTGGCACGCTATACAGTCAGCAGCCATAACCACCGCGGCGTAAAATACCATTGGAAGAAGACCTTCTAGGTTCCGCAATGGTTAGTTCGGTGATGAATGCCGCCTGGTAGTCGAAAATGTACAAAAGAGCTTTGTGAAAAATGGTTGGCCTGCAAAACTAGAAGCACTCTAGCAGAATATCTCGTCCGCGCTATGCATGATCATGCATCGAAAACATCAGCTTCCAAGCGGAACTAGAAAATTCAAGGCACCGTTTTGCTACTGCCAAGAATCTCACTAAAGACTTCCACCCAATAAGTACAGCGATCAAAGATGGGAATGGAGAGCTGAGAACAAACCTGGGTGATGTTCTCTCAGTATGGCAAACCCACTTTCAAAATCTGCTAAATCGGAATAACGAAGTGACCTCCATTAGAGCAATAGCTCCTCCAGGTGGAAAAGTCGTTGTCGAATATCTCGCAGTGGAGGAAGTGGAGGCAGCTATTAGTAGATTGAAAAAACGAAAGCCGCCCGGTCTCGATGAAATCCTCGCAGAATTGGTTAAGCCAGAAGGAGCTACTCTTACATCAAATCTATACGATCTCATCGTTTCTATTTGGTACCAGGAAGAGCTGCCGGAGAATTGGAAGACCGCGTTCATATGTCTGTTGCACAAAAAAGACTACCGTCTTAAATGTGGAAACTATCTAAGTGTTGGCTAATGTTGTACTTGCCAGACTCATCCATTTCGCCGATAACATCAATAAAGACTATCAATATGATTTTCGTCTCAACCGATCGACCACTGTTGTACTCTAATGTTTTACCATGAGGATGATTTAGGAAAAATGTTGGGACTCCAACATAAGTAAGTGGGTCTGAATTAGCATTTGATACACGAATAAAATCTTGCTAACCCATTTGCTCGGAAATCATTTTTGTTATTTGAAAGAGAATATCAATGAGTGTAGTACAAAATACTTAAACATATGAAATATTTTATCTCGGCCCTACGGATCGCACGGAAGTGATTTTCAATTAGATTTTGATGTAAGAATAAACCAATCTTAGAAACCCATATATTCTGAAATACATGAGATTTTTGTTATTTCAGAGAACATATTACTGACATCTGCGCTATCTGTAGAGGCCAAGGTTATTAATTTCAAATGTTTAAGAACACTCGATGCTATTCTCTCTCGAATCACATTCACTAATGATCTAAATACCTTTAATATATCTAAATCATTAGCACCATTTGTCTCAAATGATGTTCACCATAAACCAGTGGAAATTCTATTCACATCCTATATGGAGGAAGTTTGCTGCCTGCACTATGGTCCTCCATCCGTCTGGATAAAAAACTCTCGCCCTCCTGTTTCGACATCCTAATATGTGTAGGTCTTGTTCGACGTTCGAGGTCTTCCTCTACGACGCACACCGGCTGGTTGTTGATGGAACACCTTATTAATCATCCGTTGTTGTAGAGACCTTGCATCGTGGCCGAGCCATCTAACTAGAAGGTAGATAACAATCTACAATCGTTAGAGATCCAGCTCTCGCTTCCGAAGAAGATTCTTGCATCAATTACCGATTCAAAACAAATTAGAGCATCTCTTTGCGATTCATAGTGTCTTCTAAATAATTTCATTTTATAACTTTCACTGAGCATCAGCTTCCAGGCTATCACAAGCACCTTGTGTATGATTGTAAATATTGCGTTTTTTATTTATATGTTTATATTACAACTGATTTACAAATCATTTAGTAGTTTATCTTTTTTAAATAAAGATTCAAATTTTACGGGCAGTAACCCAATGCTTACCCCCGTTTGAATTTATATAATTTATTATATTTCTCGGTCCTAATCAAATACAACTGCCCAGTTCTAAAGGTTTCTGCCTTTGGAGTCTTCTTACTGCATTGGTGGTGTCCAACAGACTTCATATGTCTGCATTTTGGTGTCGAGATATCCGCTGAATGTGTTTCTTTGCATGATTTTTTATTTCTTCACTGACATTTGTGTATTCTCAGAATTCCTACCTATTAGCCAATAAATTTTCCTATATTTGATGTCCTTTTCTTCTTTTTAACATGCTTTTTCCATCTAAGCTTGCAATCGAGAGTCACGCCAAGGTATTTGGCTATATTTGCATTTGGAACCTGCCTTGAATTAAGTTCCACTGGAATCCAGTTAACTTTCTGGTTTGTGAAGTTTACGCGAACCGAGTTTGCTTCGTTTAGCTCAGAGTACTCTCCGTTATATTTTACACGGAAATGCCGATCTGCAATGTAAGATTTAAGAATTTGATAGAACCATGCTTAGGTAGATCCCGATGCAATTTAAATTCAAATCCTTGGTGCCAAACTTTGTCGAAAGCTTGTGCTACATCTAAGAAGATACTGGAACATATTTTGTTTTTCTCAAATGCGTCTTCTATTATGTCCGGTATTCTGTGGACTTGTACTAAGGTAGAGTGATTTTCCCTAAATCCAAATTGGTGTGGTGGAATTAAATTCCATTCTTCTTTTATTGGCTTAAGCCTCTTGAGCAGTAATTTTTCAAATAATTTTGAAATGACAGGAAGTAGTGAAATGCCTGTACGACGTTTGCTAGATTGCCTGGTTTAGGAATCATAATTACTTCAGCAACCTTCCACTGTCGTGGGACATATTTTAGTCTGAAGGCAGCCTTGATTATTTCAACCAATTTTCGTAATCCAGTAATCCCAGTACTTGATCTCATCTTTCAATTCCAGTAATGTTACAGATCGTGTATTATGGTCATCAATTTTGCTAATTGTCGTTATTTTTTCATCCGCAGTTTGCCTAGGTAACGGTTGAGACGTTTCGTACAAGTGAGCCGCAAATAAAGTAGCTTTTTGCTTGTCACTTTTAGCACGGGTTCCTTTCTCATTTTTAATAGGCAATACATATTTTGGTTCTTTTTAATTCCTTTGTTGCTTTCCAAAGAGAGTAATCAGTGTCTTTATGTTTAGTGAGACCACTTAAGTATTTGTCAATAGTTTCGTTCTTAATTTCTTTTATAAGTTGTTTCAGATAATTGAGGGTGCCAAATATTTCGTGCCTTCCGTTTCTCTCTAACTAGTTCTCTGACTTCAAGAGGATAATTCTGATTCCTACGAGATTCGGTATGATCAGTAGGAGAACTTCCCCATGCTGCTTGCTGTACTATTCAACGTACTGTTAAGTACCTCCAGTTCGTCTTCCAATTGTACCGATGTTTTAATTGGCACTTGAAGGTTTATTTCCTGTGCCATTAGCTCTTGGAATATGTCCCAGTCAGCTTTATTATTTGTTAGCTTAGGTAACTTATCCTTGTTAATTATCATTGTGCTGAGTGCCATGCTAAGAGGTGAATGGTCAGAATATACCTCCTTGCTATTTTTGCGATACATGTAGTCCTCGAAAATCCCTTTCGTTACATTGAAATCAATGAGATCTGATATTTTATTTATATCAGCAGGCCAATATGTTGGTTTACCTGCAGAATAGAACTCGCAGTTGTTTACCCGACCTGCTTCGGAAAGCTCTTTTCCTTTACGGGTTGTAAAGTTGTTGTAGGTTGGTTGTCTCGCCTTTCCTCCTAGGTGAACAGCATGGCAACATTCATAATCACGTATTTTAATAAATGATGTTTCTGTCAAACGGCTTTCCGATATAAGACATATATCTATTTTTCTAAATTTAGAAAAATTTCTGATATACTGCGCTAGTCCGTTCGCGTTCCAGGTAACAATTCTTAATGTTCTGCTCATTTTAATATAAGACGGCTGTTGCCCAGTTCGTGGTTTCTTGCTATTCTAGACGCTTATATAAGGCTTCTAGACCAGGTTCTTGCTTTGCTAGCCTACCATTTATGGCTTCTACGTATCCTTAGGTTAGGTTAGGTTAGAGTGGCTGCTTCCGCACACTTAGGCCAATAGCGGCCCATTGTGATACCACAGGATCCTATTTCCCTTTACCCCCGTTAACACCATCCAGAGCTTCTTATGTAGCGTAAAATATCTCGCACTCCACAGTTCGCGAGTTCCGAAAGGCTGTTCATCCCGTACACACCTAAGTATTTATGCCTTCTGTATGATAGAGCTGGACACGAGCATAGGAAATGATCTAAAGACTCTTCCTCCTCTTCGTCCATACAACTTCTACAAAAGTCATTCGTCTGTAGACCCAGCCTTCTCGCATGTTCCCCAAAAAGGCAGTGTCCTGTCAGTATCCCTACGACCAAACTTAAGTCCCGTTTCCCCAGGGATGTGAGTGCCTTGGAGCGCTTGAAGTCCACTTTTGGCTAAACCTGCTTTGCTACCCTGCACGTGAGAGTGTTGGTCCACCTCTCATTTGTCAAGGCGATTGACTTTGTCCCGAGCGCCAATTTGAGCGCTGCTATAGGTCTCCCCAGAACTGCCTTTTCCGGCTGCATCTGGAGAGCGTACCGTACCTAGCTAGTTCGTCTGCCCTGCAGTTTCCCGTGACGTCCGAGTGACCAGGGACCCAGATTATCTGGATGCTGAAATACTCGCTCATCTCATTAAGAGATGATCGGCAATCCAGCGCCACTCGTGACTTCAGACAAACTGCCTCTAGTGACTTGATCGCCGCCTGACTGTCCACATAGATTGCGATATCCCTCCCGGATACCACATTATGCTTCAACCATGTCATGACTTCCCCGATCGCCACCACTTTAGCCTGGTACACGCTGCAGTAGTCAGGGAGACGAACAGAAATATTAATGTTTAGCTTCTCACAGAAGACTCCGGCTCCTACCTTACCGTCTAGCTTAGAGCCGTCAGTGAAAAATTGCAGTACCTCATTTTCCAGTATTGATCCGTTCCTCCAGGATTCTCTCGAGGAACAGATGGTCCCGAAACCTTTATTGAAGCACAACGTTGGTTTACTATAATCTAGATTCGCCAGTTCTTCCCTTTGCGATCTAACTATCGTCGAGTGTCCCGTCTGAAGACACTTCCACTGCGAGACCGCCGAGAGTCTCGTGGCCACATTGGCTGCAATTTGTTTACCAACAAGTTCGATTGGAATAAGGTGGAACATAACCTCCAAAACGCGTGTAGGAGTTGACCTAAGCGCCCCGCTTATAAGCATACAGGCCGTTCTTTGTACCTTTTCCATCATCCTTACATATGTTACCTTATTCGGAGCTGGCCACCACACGTCCACCCCATACATCAGCACAGGTCTTACCACTGCGGTATAGAGCCAGTGTACCAGCTTTGGTTTCAAACCCCATCTCTTACTTATGGCGTTCCTACATGAGTAAATGGCTACATTAGCCTTCTTCACCCTTTCTATAATGTTGGGCTTCCAGCTGACGTTACTGTCCAAGATTATGCCCAAAAATCTCGCTCTATCAGCAAAAGCCAGTCTAATGCCGTTCACGGTAAGAGGGCTAACTACCGGAATTTTATATTTCCTAGTAAATAGTACCAGCTCTGTCTTGGAAGGGTTAATCGTATCCACATGTTTGCCTGAGATAACTATCGCTAAATCATCTGCTTACGCTACAACTCCTGTCCCCTCCCTCTCCAGTTCAAACAGCAATCCATTCATCACTGCACTCCAAAGAAAGGGGGATATTACACCTCCCTGCGGGGTTCCTCTAACCGCTCTTCTTCTAATGGTGGACTCCCCCAGTTTTGAGGTAATGATCCTGCTTACCAGCATCTGATTTATCAACCTACTTATAGGGTAGTCCATCTTCAAACATGACAATCCTTCCATGATCGCCTCCGTTTGTACATTATTAAGGGCATCCTCAATGTCAAGAAATGCTACCATACAAAACTCTTGCGAGTGAATTGACTTCTCAATCATGCGTACTAGATCGTGCAGACCTGTGTCCGCCGTCTTCCCCTTACAGTACGCATGCTGCGACACTGCCCAATTCCTGGGCTCAATTTTTGATCGAATACCTACATCTACCAACCTTTCCAAGGTTTTCAGCAGAAAGGATGATAGAGTTACAGGTCTCAGATCCTTTGGGTAAGAAGCATGTGAGCTTTTTCCCGATTTCGGGATAAAGACCACTCTGACCTCCGTCCATTTCCTAGGAATATAGACAAGTTTCAGACATCCCCTGAAGATACCCTCCAGCCAGGAGAGGATGACTGCCGAGTTCCTTTGGATCTCTGCTGGTATAATCCGATCCGGGCCCGCCGATTTATACGGCTTAAAACCATTCAGTGCCCACTGGATTCGCTCCCTGTCTACAATGCCCTCCATCACTACTGAAGGTGTTACTCGATGAGCTCCGGGCTCTATCGAGTCATCCCGGAAAATGGGTCTCAATGAGGAGCTCCAATGATTCCACACTTGAAGCTGTCCACGACCCGTCCGGTCTTATCAAATAACTAGGACTGGTTGGGTTAGAAGCTAGAATTTTCCTAAGGCGAGAAGTCTCAGAGACCTCCTCCATCCTACCACAGAAGAGTCTCCAAGACCACCCTTGTGCCTTCCTCAACTCTTTCTTGTACCTTCTTAGGTCCTCCTTATAGAAGTCCCAATCTCGTACCTCCCTTGTGCTTTTAGCTTTATTAAAAGCTGTCCTACATGCCCTTCGATAGGTTCCCAACTCCGAGGTCCACCAAGTCGGTTTCTGCTTACCTCTAGGCTTTATCAGGGGGCACGCGGCCTTAAATGAGAGATTGCATGCTTTTGTGACCGTATCAACCATGCGATCCAATTCTTCTACTGTCGACGGAGGTCCGGGGACCTCCAGTGGCAATACTTGCGCCAACATCTCCCTATATTTGTTCCATTTAGTCCTTCTGGGATTCCTGAAGGGTTTCCGGGTAACAGGTTTAATGTCGAGGTTGTATGTTACATATCGGTGATCAGAGAATGAGTGCTCCTTCGCCACTCTCCACCCTCTGATCATATGAAAGATCGTTTCCGACGCAAAGGTCACATCTAAAACCTCCTGCCGATTTTTAACAATGAATGTTGGCTCTCGTCCAATATTGCAAACTACAAGGTTGGTATTTAATAAGTAATCAAAAATAACTCACCCCTCTCGTTTATGTCTGTGCTTCCCCAGATTGTGTGATGCGCGTTTGCATAACAACCGAGTATAACACCTACCCTTCTTTGATCTGCTTCCCGGATCAGTTCCCCCAGGTTATCCGGTGGAACCTCCTTCTCGCGATCCATATAGGCCGAGGATAGCCATAGTTTTTCCCCCCTAGCCTCAACACTTACTGCAGTGACGTCTCCACTACTAAATTGAGAAAGAAGAAAAATATTCAGATTATTTTTCGCTAAAATACACGATCTGATCTTCTCAGAGTTGCTTGAGTATAATAACTTATACCCTATTGTTCTGAGGCCACAGATCCTGTTATTGTTAATCCAAGGTTCTTGGATTAACACCAAGTCCTCATCTGATTTAGTCAGCCTGAGAACAAGAGCTGCCGAGGCAGCCTTTGTATGGTGTAGGTTTATTTGTGCAATCTTAATCATTGCAGTCCACCTTACTCACCTCCTCCTGCACCACCTGCATCGGGATAATGCCATCTAACGCGTTATTTCGGTCGCCATTCTCCTCTTGTCGAGAGTCCGTCAGTACACGTCCAACAGTCTCCAGAGAGAGGAGACTACCTCCCATGACTATGCTCCCCACATCAGAAGCATCACTCTCCTGGCCGGCCTCTGCCTGCTTGACCATATCCCGTTGGGTCCGTTCTCCGTCACCCTCAGAATGATCGTTCACCCCTGCATCGGCCTCGTCCGTTTTATATGTTTTGAGAGTGATCGACCTGAACCCGAAGTTGATCACTCCCTTTGTTTTAGCAAGGGAAGCCAGGGATTCTTTATTGATCAGCATGATTGCCAATCTAAAGCCCCCCTTAGCCTCCTCTTGCTTCACAATCCTCGAATCTTTCGTTGGAAGATCTGGATTGCTGGCCCGAATGATCTCGAGGATCTTCTCCGGTCTCTCCGGCTCGGTTGGCAGCCATACGCGTGCCCTCGGTCTGCTCGGGATTTCCTCCCTGGAGACTGCCTCAAGCCTCGCGCCCTGCCACACCTCGCCTACTTCGGCCACTGCTCTTTTATAAAGGTCGACCGATCTCTGATCTGAGCACGCAGTTAACTTCACGCGCCCCTGGTACCATTCTGCATCTCTGCAGGACGGGGGGGGTCCCGGATTTTCTCTCAGGATCCACGTATCCTTTGTTTCCTTACAATTTGCGAGTAGGTTTTCCGCCCTGTGCATATAATTGGTGGATTTGGTTCCGCTTGATTTCTCTCTAACCAAGTAAAACCTATGGAGTTCTTTGGCTATTTCATATGCTCTATAATTCGCAGGATGATGCCCTTTACAGTTTATGCATTTTGCAGGGTGGTTTCTACTTTCCTTTCACTCTTTCGCGTTGTTTTCCAGCACATTTTACGCATCTAGGCTCCTGACCGCGATATTTTTGCGTGTGGTTGAAACCTTGTCATTTTTTGCATTGAGCCCGTGTTTTTCTTTAGGGTTAGTTTAACCCTCATCTTTAGAGCTCCTTTGATGTTACATTTTTTTCAACTTTCTCCTTTTTATTAAAAGTAAGCATAGAGTAAATATTCCTGTACGACTTACCTTACAACTGCTAACACATTTAAGTGGTTTTGTACTTTTCTGTATATTATAAAATATGCATCTCCAGAAATGCCGTCTTACCAGCTCAACAAAGACCGCACAATTAAAAACCACCCAATCAGTGTAATAATTTTTTATTATTTTAGAATGTTTCTTGTTTCTTTTTCTTAACTCTTCATTTTCTTTAAATATATCTCGTTAAATATTGCCTATTTAATTAATTAATTAAATATCAATATTTTAAATATTACTATATATATTATTTGTTTTCAAATAAAACTATGTATTTATATATATTGTATTTGTTGTTTTTTTTTTTTTTTATAAAATTGAAAATTACCATAATTATATTAATAATAATAATAATAATAAAGATAATTTAATAAGATAATAATAATGTTACATCATAAGCTAACTACGAAAAAACAAATTATAAGAGGCTAAACACAAAAAGTATATTAATACATAATATTATTTATATTTAATGTACTCGTTAAATATAATAATTAAAAATTTAAAGAGAGGAATTTTTACTTTTTTTAAAATATTTTTATTTATTTTATATATAATTTATAAAGTTTTGTGTAAATCCAACATAAAGCCGTCCGCTGAGCATAATTTATGTATGTATATACGTTGAATTCTGTTCCTATATCCAAATACAAAATAAAATTCATGCCACCTCATATAGAATTATACCGAAGGCCGAGCGTCGATACGTGCGATACCAATGGTTTCAATAATACCGATGAATACATAACTAATATATTATAATATATATAGTAGCATATTTTACTAATCTCCTAATATTTTTGTTGTGTGTTGTGTGTAGATTGAGGAGAAACTGAATACTTTTTCATTTGCCTAATTAAATATTCAAACACCAAATTTGTATTTATTAAAACAATGGAAATTAGAAAATGTAAAACAAATATGCAGATATGCTGCGTGTTTGGGTGTGTTTATTAATTTGTGTTGGTTATACAGAACAATCAAAATCACCAAATATTTTCGACATATCTACTAATCAGTTAATTTATTTTATTCAAAAATATATTATATCTAGACAACATAATATTTTTTTTTATGTTTAATGATGATTTACACTCTTTAACATGTCTCTATATTTAAGATTAATATAAATAATATTAAGAGGATATTCATAAGCTTAGAATACATTCGGTTGTGTGAAACTTCTTCCGTTTCTACATTTTTATTCGGTACTTTCGATTTTAAATGTTTAATATGACTGCAAATTTTTTGTTTTATTCTGTCTATATAATTTATTTATTTATATTATTTATAATTATAATATATAATATATTAATAATAAAATTCCAAGATGGTATTCTTATTTATTTTTGTTGTTGTTTTTATGAATTTTACATTAATTTTTAAATTATAATAACACAAGTTTAACGTTTACTTAATTGTTTTCATTTTCTTTAATTACCAGCTGTGGTAAGGGGTGTGTGTGTGTGTTTGTTAAATTATATTATATTTATGTTTTTTATTTATAATTATGTATTATTAAAAATTATATTTAATGATTCATCATAATTTTTGTTGTATTTTTTATTATTATTTGTTTTTTAATTAAATAATTTTTAATTAAATTTATTTTCTTTTTTTTAAAAATAAAAAAAACACTTGGATATAATTCAGCAGCAACCTGATTTTGTATCACCATTGACTGGACGTCCTGGATCAATTCTAACTTTACTAGCTGTATCGATAGCACTAGATGGTGGACCAACACGATTTTTTATTTCAGCCGCCATTGTCATAAACGCTTGTTCTACATTTGTAGCATTTTTGGCTGATGTTTCAAGGAATGGAATGCCTAACTGATTTGCATATTCCTAAAATAACAATAATTACATATTAGAATATAAATACAAATCAAGGCACAAAACAAAATATGCATACCATTGCTGTAGTATGGTCTACAACTTTCTTAGTCGTTAAATCACATTTGTTTCCTATTAATAGCTTATTTACGTTCTCGCAAGCATAACGTTCAATTTCTTCAAGCCATTGTTTTACATTGTTAAATGATTCCTGATCTGTACAATCGTATACGACTATAATACCATGGGCACCACGATAATATGACGATGTAATAGTTCTAAAACGTTCTTGCCCTGCTGTATCCCACTGAAAATATTAAGAAATTCAAATTCGATTAATTTTTAATTTAATTACGAGATTTAATTATATGAGATCATATTAGACAAGATCTAATATTATCTTATATAATTTACTCAAGGACTTATTAATGTTTAATTAGCATATTATCGAAAAGTGTTTATAGTTTAAATTTATTTTGGAGTATTCGTAAAAACAGATTGTATGCATAATGACTAAACAAAATGCGTGTTCCGCATATATCTATTCGATTGAATCAGCAAAAATCACTAATGAAGGTCGTAGATTAATTAATAATTCAACATATTCAAGTTTGTGCTAGTTGTTAAACTACAAAGTATTATCGCAGACAATTTGTGTTTCTATCGAAATGAGATACGATATTTAAAGCAATTCGTAGTACGTAGTACTCCAGGGCCCTGAATAGTTCTAGTATCAAACAAGTAACCAAATTCTTTCCCCAATTCCCGCGAAAATACCAGAATAGTGCCACTGTGGTATTTGAACGGGAAGCGTACCAGAAAAGAGTGGCATACATCCAGAGATTCAGTGCTTTGAGAGAACTGTGTGAATATCGAAAAATTCTACCACGCTGCCTGTGACCTGTGGGAAATGGGGAAGCTGGAGGAAATTGTATTGTGACAACGGCCGTATGAAATAATCACAGAATCCCAAACTACTTTAATTATATTTAAGTCACTGCGAAGCCGCCCCATGATGGGACTTGTGCTAGAGAAACTAGCATTCAGACTACAGTCTGGACTTGTGATGGTTTAAGTCATATAACAAAGAGCTGAATGATTGAAATGGTATCCTTATCTACAATTGTTATGCCCCTCTCTCCAATAAAAACCAATTTTTGGGAGATATTAGAATACTACAGTAATTTTCGGAGATTTCAAAGCGTGGAATATTTAACAAATTAATTTAATCGGGAGTATAACTGAAGTTTTTAATTACCTTATTGCGAATAATCAAATGGAATCGGTTGGAACTGACCGTTTCGAAACGTACCTTTGGTACAATTTTCGAACATACCTTGCTCCATTGCCCATAGAATTGCGCATTTAACAGTAATTTTGAATGAAGTCCGGGAATTTTGCGAAGATCACAAGTAACAGCATATATGAATAGGAATACGCAAATCGGCTATTGGGAAAACATTTTGTTCACGCGTAAAAAGTTGGTGGAACCCAGTTGCGGGTATCATAGAAGACGCAATAAATTTGATCAATTTTTATCTGTAAACTGTCATGTAATTAGGTTTCTCACCCCAGTTTGTGCTCTTGGTTGAATTATTAGACATCTTCTTCACCAAATAGGCACCAATTTGGTTTGAGCGGTTGGAATTAATACGCAGATGTTGTTCGACACTACGAAATCCAACTCAGCTATTTCTCCTCAATTAGCTATTATTTATATAATATATAAATGAGAATTTGGCGTTTTCATTTTATTTTCTGCAAAATAGCCATAATAAGAGTATTGGTTGATTTTTAATCGAATGGAATCAAATTCAGATCATCTACATAAATAAATAAATAAGTTAACTCGATCCTGCTTTAGGCTAATTTATTAAGAGACGATTTTCGGTAAATTTTTCAAGTAAAAAGCCACCCAGCCGGGGCTATCCGAAATCATCACCCACTAGGGAAACAAGTTTTTCGAGAAAACAAATATTCAGATCAGGCGCCGATCCAGTGAAAATCTTTTAGTTGTTTACTTCTATATTTTGCTACTGTTATACAATTTCGATAAAAATTTAAAATGAATTTCGAATTACCTTATCCCAGAAGGATACAAGAAAATAATAATAGGAATTCAAAGACTGGGCAAAAATTACATTGGGACACGTGCGAACTGTCAGTTGCGGGACACGCTCTATTGGTATTCTAGTTTCATCCTGCAAAACGAGTTGCATCCTAATCGATTGGCTTCGTTCTATTCAAATTTACCATTTTCTAGAAATACATTCGAAAATCACATGGAACACAATTTTAAATTTTAACTCAGCTTCGCAAAAATTTACCATTTTACATCTATTAAACAATTTGGAATCCGCACATTTTATTTACTCCTTAAACGAATTTCCTGAAATAAGGACTCGTCTTAAAAGGTACTATTAAATCTCTCACCAATACCAATTACTGTTAAATTTTCATTAATTCAACCGCGAAATAAAAGAACCTGAGGTGGAAATTTCAAACCGTATTAAAATTGTATATGGAAAAGCAGCAACAATTTTGTTTAAAAAACATTACAAATCGTTTGGCTACTATACTGATGAACGATTTTGAATTTTTTGGTTTGCTATTTATATATCTTTGTGAAACAATAGAACAAAACCGGTAAAATTGTAGTTCTTCACCACATACAATTTCATTACCGTATAAAATTACCGTTCCTTGTTCATGATCCCACTCCTGACCTCCATCAGAGGGCCTAAACACACAACTCAAAAATAAACTAAAAATTTCGAAAAGAAAACTAATTTTGGAAAATTTTCCGAATCGAATAAAGTTTAAATTACCAGAGGTCCGTTTTAAGAAAATTTCAAACAAGAAACATAACAGTTGATGCTTATCAGCTCGTTGCCAGCCCAGCTGAAGACGCAATCGGCAGATATGGAAAGGAGGTCGTAAAAATAAAGTGTCATTGGTAAACGGATGTTAAAAGTGTATTCTACGTAACAAAATGGAAACACATTCTAAGCACCTCGTCCCCAGAAATACCGAGTTACCTGTGCGGTCTCTTAGGACTATATAACCCGAGAGGCTATATATGAGGTGAGGGCCGTTGGTTTTGCTTATATCGCAATTGCCGCAGCTAAGTTGAAGGACGAGTAGAGTGCATTGCTAAATACTGTGTATATAATTCAACAATGGCTTACGGATACGGTGCTTATAACTAGTAGAAAGGTTCTGGAAAGAATTTGCATTCAAATTGGAATGCATATGAGTGTCTCGCGACCTTCAATAAAGTACCCGGGCGTACAAATCGATTCCAGGTTATCGTTCCGTTCAAGATTATCTTAGGTGCCATCGTACGGACAAAATGTAGATTTTGAATAAAGGAACTATGCACTTATGTTGATTAGTGACTAATCTATTGCTGCGAATTGTTTCAGAAAATAGTCAAACAATATTTGTGTTCTTATAAAAAAACTATGGCAGTAAACGGCGTATATCAAACGAGGAAATTCGCATCCAGAAGATGGGTGGATCTCATTAGTGAGACTGTTTCACGGATTGCGAAATAATTGAGACATTTCATGTTGACCTACATTTCTGCTGAATATATAAAAAAATATATCAAACCATGAACTTCTTACGATGTAATGTGATTATTATTATATCTATGCCCAATTATGGTTTTTATCTCTCCATACATTCGCCGGCAGTAACAAATCGCCTGATTTTTCACTTGGCATTATGATTTTCGCTTTTATTTCGGTGAAACGTTGCTTGTGGCACCGCAGTAGATTCGGCCATTCTCCATAAACTTGTTATTTGTTGTCATAAAAGCGTTGTTGTACGTCTGAACATAAATCTTACCTAGATTCATCAGATGTTAGTTTATAATTAATTCGATTCCTTTTAGTTAAAGGTAAAGGCAGCAGTAGTATTGCTGTGAATTGTCAAATATCATAAATAAACTCGCAAATATTAAATATTCAAGACAACCCGAAATGTTTAGAAAGAATTCCAAAGATAAGGATTAAAGTGCCGTAAACTTCTAATAATTGTAAACCACGAACCGCAAAACTGTCAAGGATAGCTTTAGTCAACCTCCCCCATCTCATAAATACCACCTTCAGAATCTAAATCATACTCGGTGCGTGGAAAATTACAGGCCAAGTTGTTAACAATTAGTTTCAAGCTCTTTGGAAAGCTATTACTTTGTAAGAAGATGCTAATCGTGAGGAAGAAACAATCCCAAATTATCAGTTCGATTTTCGTCAACAAAATTCAAGCAAACTAGCAAAAAAATAGTCTACTCAATGATGTTTCTAAGCGTTGTGCGGGCTTTTGACACGATCTGGTAAGTTTAGATCTCGCCTACTTCAAAATGTGGGGCGGCATATATTTGAGGCAACCAACCGCAGCCTAATTTTGTGGGTGCACAGTGAAACTCCACATAAACTGCGGTAACTGCTGTTTTATTATTAACGATTATTCAAACACCATAATCTTCTATTGAGCAATTAGTTCTATTGCATCAGTCCGACACCAACACTGAAATGATTAAACTGTACGTGGTCGTATCGTATGATAAGCACGCAGTCATGTCAAAAATAAAAAATAACGTCTCCTGCATGTTTTAATGGATAAACGAATCTATATCACTTATATGGTCTACTGAGGAAATACCAGACTACAGAATACAAGACTGCTCTAATCTATCCACTACATAAATGATAGATTGGTATTGAATAACTACTCGTATGTAAAGATTCTTGCTAAGATTGTAATAAAACAGGCGCCTGGCAATTTCTTTACAAAATCTAAAAAAATAGTTGTATTTGTAAGAAAAAATAGTGGGGATTGAATTACCAACTGTGTGGTTGCAGAGCACGACTTTTGATTCTATAATATTTATTAAGTTGGAAAATATTAAAATTTTATCTACTTGTACTCTCTCTGTCGCTTTCGTTAATTATATTATTTTCGATTGACCAGACGCGAGCTTAGTAAATTTTCACCGCTGGTTTAGGTTTTTGTTTATTAGACTTTACGAAGATTCATTAAAATTGTATGACCATTTAACCCCGAATATAATATGGCAAAATTAAATTCAGTTCTCAAGATCACATTTTACTATGTGCAAAATTATTTTATGGAAGACAAAAATTAAATATATTCATTTTCGTCTGCTGGTTTCTGCACCAAACATGAATTAACTCATTCAAATAACAATACAGGCGCGGAACTAATTTGAATCAACCCGTCAATTAAACCATTGTATAATATTTATACAAACACAACCTGAACATGCAATTCACACACACACCCATCCTTTCAGAGTTAAACATACAAATAATGCAGTCAAATAATAAACCTAATACATCATTGCTGATGTGGCCAACACAAAATATACTTACAATTTGGAGTTTAATTGTTTTTCCATCTAACTCTATTGTTCTAATTTTCTGAAATCACAAAAAAAGAAAAAATTAATCAAGTTAAAAAGAAAAATCATTTATTGAATACAATTATTTTAAATATACATAATCTGTAGCTACCAACGATTTTAAAAATATTAGATTAATAAAAAGATAACAAATAAAAGTTTGAACACATATTTATAGTGGCCTAAAAAACGTTATTGATATGTTGCGTGCAAGATAATTTTTATTTCAAAGGACATTAAATTGATTTTCTCGAAGTTTACCTACATATATATCACATCAGGTATCAGGTACAATATTTTCAACGTGTACATTAAATAAGACGAAATTATCTTTTTAATTTATCTAAATTTCATAACTATACAACAACTTTAATTCAATATCAGATAGATAACAAAAATAAAAAACTTTCCAAAATTTTTATCATTATATACTTTCGATGTATGAAATTCTTTGGAAGGGGTCACCCGAACTATGACGTATTATACATTTTACTGATTTTGGAATTATATTAAAATGCAATCTGATGACCTAAACTATTAAAAATGGTTATACTTACAAAATCAACACCAATGGTACTTATGTAGCTTTCCGTATATGTGTCATCCTAAAATAATAAAACCAAAAATTGCTTGTATTAGTTTTTTGTGCACATTTAAAATACAAAAAGCTAAAAACTTACAGCAAACCGTAGTAGTAAACATGATTTTCCAACACCGGAGTCCCCAATAAGCAGGAGTTTAAAGAGATAATCACTGCAAATAAAATTAATAATTTGTTATAATTTATATTGGTTAACTGAAATTATGCTGGGCTAATCAAGTTCATTGTTAATCAGTCAATAAAAACTACATCAAAATGAGATACCAAATATGAGGTACACTCATATAAATAAATACAACATACACTTCCGTCAGCGATAAGGCCACAATTTACAACGTTTTATATAAACTATCCAAAGTAGAATCTCAACTAAAAAATTATGTATGCAACATTAGAATTTCTGTAAGTTTGTTTACGAGATAAGCAGTATGTGTATCTTACAGGAAAAATGAGATGGCATCGTAGAAAATGGAGAATTAATTACTCTGAAAACGGTTTTATGGAGATTTGGGTTAAAAATTGGGTGCAGGCAGACTTTTACAGTCATATCTCTTGAAATTGGTTGAGTTTCTGCATCCAAATGAGCGAATTTTTAATGAATCATTCACCATTTTTCAGCTTTGTCGTGTGCACCAATATCTGAAAAAATACAAAATACTAAATTTGGCGAATATTCTCCAAAATATTATTTGCCGGAGATACAAAACAAAGCATAAATCAATATCGATTGTTCTCTTGACAAAGTGTCTACCTTAATTAATCCTAACTTTAACATCTTGAGAGTTGATAGCGATGCTCAATATTTCAACAAAAATATGTCATCTTTAACTTTGATGTAAAACCTCAGATTAAGGAATTAAGGTTTATTAGATGTCACCTGGAGAGATCCAGGTGAAAAGAAAATATGGATAAAGCGGTTTTAACTAAGTATATCATTTAAAGCAGGAAGCTGAAGAAGTCTATAATTCCTAGAAAAGACACACAACTCAGTTGCAAGTGGATTGACGCTCAAACCACATCTGTGGTACTTCCAGGTTCAGTCACATACATGTAATTTATGACCAAATTCCAGAGAAGGAGGGATAACAGCCAGCAGTGAGGTTCGTTAATACGAAATCCGCCACCTAAAAGTTTAGATATAGCTGTAGTGGTGTTTTCCCACAAACCGGAATTCGTGGCGACAAACGAAATTGCGAGAAACGTCAAAATTGTAATTAATTTTTATTAAATTGTATTTCATCTTAATTAAAACTTGTTTATAATATTCCTAACTTGGCTTTTATCTCACCGAGATGAGAGGTCTAATCAATTTACAAGGTAATTTTCACTGCGATCGGAATCACGATAGGGGCCTAAACGAGAATTAAGACAAGTTACAAATTCTAGCCATTTATAATTCAGATCAACAAATCGAGGTAAAACCAAGGTCGTCTATAAAACATGTGCACACATATTCCTGAAGAACTCCCATGTTTTGAAGATGAGTAGCGTTGATCTCCCGATCATTGAAACAATTTCACATCCATTCGAGGACAACAACTAAGTAGATATACATATGAAACAAATTTACAAATGAGATTCTCGTGCCCAACCTTGTCATTTCAATAGGTTTGAGTATATCCAAAGCTATTGCCAAGATTTCCTCATGGCATTTCAAAACAAAAATCGGTATGTTTGCGATACACATATCGGTTATGGCCTTTACGCAGTTTTCCTATTTAACATACTTTTGTTCGAAAATAGTTCGCCCACCGATCACTACCAAATAAAGGCGTGTGCCTACACTATAAGAGTTTCTTGAAATTGCAAAACGTGGGCGATCTGTTTTCGACCAAAAATATTTCAAAATTAATTACCTATATCTTATCTATGCAACTGTGGTTACAAAATTGCATATGATCTCTATCAAGCCTACCTATAGCAGCAAGTGTCACTCATGTTTTTTTTAAACGGTTGCAATCAACAAGAGGACTCATAGTTTCACAAAGGACCCATACTACAAACCTGCAACTGCACTCCCCTTCCTTAAAATACTGAATTGACTAGAACCATCGAATGAATGGTAAAAGGTCTTCAGCGATAAAACGGCAATTAACAATGAGGATTATTACCAATACAAAGCCAGGGCAGCCTTCCACATAACGAATACTGCACCAATCAAATACATTTTTTATTATAAACTTACAATAGTTAAATGATAAACATATACTCGGATTAATACAAAATTTTAGTTGTGAGCAAGCTTTGCTTCGACTATCGACGATCTCATTGGCTTCAATGCAATAGTGAGCCGCTACTCACTTAACCGTGACACTGTTCCATTGCCAGAGTGATGAGATGTATCCCTTAACAAATTTCAAATCCATCAGAGGATTAAATTTCAACTAGTGAACCCTTAATAGATTGAATTGCACTTCGTTTGTACCCTTTCGAGAAGTGCTATGCTCACTAACATTGTAGGGGCCAATTATTTAATTTCAACGAGAGGCCTCTAAAATTTTGGTGATTGTAGCACTAACCAAAATGATCCAAACAACATACAACTTAAGTTGACTTCATCCAACAAATTGAACACGACCTTACTTACTAACCCCTTATTTCAAAGCTTCGAAAACACTGAAAATCGGTGCAGTGTTAGACTGTTTGACAACCTGTCGTTTAGTGTGGGACGGAATATTCTCTACCCACCACTGAATATCAATGGCGGCTCATCTGTTTAGACGACAAACGACTTGAACAATTCATTCTTGAAGTTTTAAAAGATAACCACCAATCTCTCGAAGGATATTTACCAAGGACGATTTTGAGAAATCGAATTCCGGAAGTAGTGTGCCATTAATAAAACTACTTTCTGGTACCTATTAAGAAATTTTTATTACACGATGTCCCATAAGTTCCGCTATGTAAACCATGTCCAACAATATTTTAATCTATAAGCAGCAGAACGAGCTGAGCTTATGAAAAATGATTTCAGTTAACGTAGGAAGAAAATGGACTGCATAACTATAAGTGAAGTGCAGTTATGATCCTACTTACAAGCCATTAAGCTTTACAATAGTACATTTGCGATTAAGTACCGGCCACCAATCACAGACACGTAAGTTAGCAGCGGTAGTACAATCGATTTGTATTAGTGATAATTTAGAATCCAAGATAATTCTCTAGCGTCTGATACAATCAGATTTGTTAATTATGTTTTCCAAACGTGTAGGAACATTAAGGCCATCAAAGTTTCGACAATTAGAAAACCACTAGAGTGAAGAGCACCTTGCATCAGGTCGGATCCGGCGTTACGGTGTTTTGGTGAGACTATGATAACAAGATCCTCTTGAGCGATAAAACTCATATTCCGAAGCTTTACCAGAAAATGGTCAGTAACCAGAAGCCACAATAACGGTGAGTACGCTACCCGGTGAACAGCCTTTGGCAACAGAGAAATCGTGCAGTTCAGACTCCAAAACACGGGATTTAAACAAAGATAATAACGAGCTCATGCATCGCAGTTTCACACTTTCCATTTCGAAAAGGATGAGGATAAAATGATTTGCGAAAAATCTTACGATCGATATAGTCTACCGGCTTAGGTATAAAGTCGGTCCTTTAAGCGTAGCCATGCTGCAATTCAGCAGGAAAAATTTTATCAATACGTGTACGATGCAAAGGAGAATAAACCCCAATCCAATGCATCATATGTAATTAATCTTAGAGCCACATTCCAATTAGCTAAAGTATTTTGCTGCTGTGTATCAACGTCAACAGGATCGATGATGAAGAAACCAGGAAAATGAACAGACAAAAGCAGTTCGTCTACATCCTTTTTGAAAGACACGAATTTTATTTACAGAATTTTCCCAATGGCGATCTTGTGTACCTTTAGGAAATCACTTCAGTTGACTACATGGAAAAAATTGTCCGAGAATTATCCGAATATACCTGTTTTGAACAAACCTCGTTCGCTCTGTTATCACGCCCATCATTTCATTAACTCTCTATACTCAGCGTAAGACCTTTGGGTTCAAATTGATACCAATTTTAATCTTTTATACCACTTAGTCTTGAAAGAATCTTTTATATTTCCCGTAGCGCAACGCAAGTGCTCTTCCCATTCTGCTTTTTCGAAGATACAGATATTTTAAGATAAAATGTTCCTGGGCTTGTTAAATGGGTATTGGACTTACTACTAGCAAGCGATAACATATTAATGACACCTTATACGAACATAGTTATGCCGTAAACGCAAACATTGAAGTTGTTTTGAGGGAACATTAAGCCAAAAAAAGTGTATTAGACAAATTGAAAAGTTTTAAGCTTTTATGCAACAAAATCTATCTCTAAGACATTTGTTCGGCTTATAAATACAAATGTTTTAATCTAAAAAAATTAACAAAACAGAAATAAAATTGAAGTTTAATCGCGCATTATTAATCCCCAATTACTTAAAATGTTTGGTTTTAGGTCCTAGAGATAGGTACCCAATACCAATAACAATTAACACAATCAAAGATCCTACTCAAGTATACTACCCTAATATGTAAACGATCTGCATCCTTAGCAAATTGAATGGACTTGGACCGAGGAAGAAAATACAATTTAGCTGAACTGAAACATTTAGAGTTGGCCGTTTGCGACAGATCAACGCAGTTTTTTGCTCTGGCCTACCTGAAACCAGACTCAGTTTTACTATCTCTACCCAGAATAATAAAGTTTAGTGTGATACTATTACTACACATTTCAGCCTGATACACAAAATTATAAAATACCAATAAACTTCGATTGCTCCAAATTTAATAACTAATTTCGTACAACCAAATTTATCTTTCAAAATCTAATTCATAGCCATATCGTGGAGGAAACTGTAGAAATTAAACATTAATAATTGAACAGGAATCCGTTTTAATTTAGTTCTGTTTATGCCATTAATGATGTGGTCTAAACTGCTAAACGTTGATCGGACCTTTTTCTTATATTTTGAAACCATCTGAATTGCCAAAACTAGATTATATTGAAAAATACAAATGTGTATTGAAAAATCGTTACAATGGTGTTTTCATGACTAGGCAGACCTGAAATCTGCTGAGCCTTCGTATCTAAAGTAACACCAAGATGTTTAGTCCAATCTGAATAGGAACCAACCGAATAATTTATCGATAAAAAATATCAACATAAAAAAATTAGAATTTTTTAGGAGAAACTGGAGAAAGCAAAGGCGGCTAAACATATTTTGGTTTTAAAGTTAGCCATATCTATCAAGAAAGATTATTTATTTACTTTTGTTTTTTAATCACCCAGTAAAACCAAAAACCTGCTACAATTCTATTGGGAATTTTATAGATATTTTAATGATTTTTGGTTGGTTTTGGTTCCTACCCTGACCTAGTTATTAAATGTCCAACAGGACTGTCTTTTAGGTCAGACATATTATCCCCAATATTTCTTCGACCAAACAACGACATAGGCTTCAGGAATAAAGTGCAAATCCTCCCCCACAATATACCGCAATAATTGGAACGCATTGATATTAGTCAGATAACGGGCACCCCAGTCCAAGCAGAAACTACCGAATTTTTCTGTGTATTTTAAGTGATTAAAACTTCCAGTTTCGAGATTATGTACTCGTAACCTGAGATCTTTTTTATTGCAAATGTAGTCTTCACGTCTTGGCTCGTTGGGTGGAGATATATTAGATTAAAAACAACAGTTATTCTGCCTCAAGATTAAGATATAATATCAAAAGCAATAGCTTGGTATAGATGGAGCATAAAAGGAAGCCCAGATTTCAGTTTTACGAAATAATTCATTCGGATTAGAATGCTAGGAATCTGGGATAGAAGAATCAAATAAATAAAAACACAGATGAACAAAATCGGAACATGGACTTTGGATTTGGAACGGGTTACCAAATTGTGATTTTGTATAGATAAAAGAAGTCATTGTTTCTGACTCATTCATTATACAAAGAAGTCATAATGTATGTCTATCGATCGAATACTATATACTCTTGGCACACCTGTCATGTTTCTGTCAAAGCGATTCTCTAGAATAATTATTAGGCCAAATACTATTTTTATATAATAATCGTATTATTTTATCTCCAGAATGATTTATCTGAAACCGAATCACCTAAAACGATAATAAATTAAATAAATAAATGTTTACTATATAAAATGTAATGACGAGAACAAAGAATATAGAAAAATTGTTAGTTTGACACAAGGTAAACATAATATAAATCTCACAAAAACATAAATCAAGCCGAAAACGAGAGTGCGCTTATCTTAAAAATGTAAATTCCGCCCCCGTCCCTGTACAATTCTCTATTATTATCAGAAATATGTTTAGTAGCCAATGAAAAAATATAAAAAGAGCAACATAATCAAGTGATCGGTTGCGTGGCATAATCAAGAAGACGTTGTGTTGTAGTAACCTCTCGATATGTACCGAATATTTATGATGTAGTGTGTACACTTATCGCGGATTCATATCGCGTGTATGTCACCAATTTGGTATTACATATGTATTAAATATATAGATCAAGGAAGAGTGTGTTGTACATATAATGTAATGGTGCACACAATTTTCAATTCCAACATTTTTTCTACTACGAATTTCATTATGACTCATCAAATCAAATTTTTTTCCACATAGGGAACATCACTTTTATTCGTAATCATGAATCGAAATAATAATTTTTACATAATATTATTTAGCCCGTCTTTTATGTATAATTACGCATTTAATAAAGAATTCGTCGAGTTTGTTTTTTTTTCTAGCGAGACAAAAGCCTTGTAAAACATTTGATCGCCGATTTTTTTTTTTACGTATAATAACTAAATTCGTCGTAATTTTTTTATATGATAATTAAACTATAGAAAACCAAATATCGTCACTACAATTAAATTATTCAGATAAAGAAAATTTGAGGTGGGGTACACAAATCTCATCGAAAAATTACAGAAAAAAAAAATTAACAAGGAAAACTTACTATTCGGGGCTTATAGCAGACATTTTGTTATTTTTATATTTTTTTTAAACTTAATTTTTACAACACTTTGTTAAATAATGTTTTTATATCAACGTTTACTATATATTAAATTATACAATTAAAATGTTTACGATTTAGTATATTTTAAAATAAACAGAATTATCACAAAAATAATTTATAATTTCCTTTTATTTTTTTTTAAAGTACAATGGCGAACGCCTTTAATTATTCGCAATTGACGTAAGTTAAATCACACAATACATAAAAGAGACAATTGTATATTTATCGACAAATGCCACTTGGCAAACTAAAATCACGGCGTATGGCTATCGTATATTCAGCGTATTCGTTTTATATTCGGTCAGTGTTTTTAAACAAAATACGAAATTTTGCACAGTCTGAATGATTTAAGGTATCTAATCTATATAAAACGGATATATTTAATTAAAAATTAGTTTAAATTAATTAGTATTTATATTAAAACAGTTCAAAAAATGCCCTTTATACTGACGCAACTGCCACCTACATGTCCTGAATATAATTATGTATACAGCTATTTTTTTTGACAAGTTGTCTAACAAAAAAAAGTTGCAATCGAACGAGAATTTCAGACATATTGGATTTTTTATAAGAAAGAGTTTTTTGTGCAATTCGTGTCAAATTAAAAAAAGAAAAAGTTATTCAATTTAATTAATTCGTGTGTGAGTAGTAAAAAAATATTAATAATATAAAATGGATGAGGAATATGATGCAATTGTACTCGGAACCGGATTAAAAGAATGTATTTTAAGTGGTATGCTCTCGGTGTCGGGAAAAAAAGTTTTGCATATTGATAGAAATAAGTACTATGGTGGTGACTCGGCATCCATAACACCTCTAGAGGAACTTTTTACACGATTTAATGAGGAAAATCCAGGCGAAAAATATGGCCGTGGGCGTGATTGGAACGTGGACCTAATTCCAAAATTTTTAATGGCGAACGGTATGCTGGTGAAACTTTTGATTCATACGGGCGTTACCCGTTATTTGGAGTTTAAATCGGTCGAAGGTAGTTACGTATACAAACAGGGTAAAATCGCTAAAGTTCCAGTTGATCAAAAGGAAGCGCTAGCATCCGATTTAATGGGAATGTTTGAAAAAAGACGTTTCCGCAATTTTGTGATTTATGTACAAGACTTTAAGGAGGATGATCCAAAAACATGGAAAGACTTTGATCCAATGCAGAGTAATATGCAGGGCCTATATGATAAATTTGGTCTTGATAAAAATACGCAAGATTTTACTGGGCATGCCCTAGCATTGTACCGAGACGATGATTACTTGAATGAGCCAGCCGTTTTAACAATACGCCGTATTAAATTATATTCCGATTCGTTGGCACGCTATGGAAAATCACCGTATTTGTATCCAATGTATGGATTAGGTGAATTGCCCCAGGGTTTTGCACGGTTATCGGCTATATATGGTGGAACATATATGCTTGATAAGCCTATTGATGAAATTGTTATTGGCGAGGGTGGTCGCGCAATTGGTGTTAGATCTGGTAATGAGATAGCTAAATGTAAGCAGATTTATTGTGATCCAAGTTATGTACCTGATCGGGTCAATATAAAGGGAAAGGTTATTAGATGCATTTGTCTACTTGATCATCCAATTGCGAACACAAAGGATGCACTCTCAACTCAAATTATTATTCCACAAAAGCAAGTGGGTCGACGTTCTGATATTTATGTGTCGCTAATAAGTTATACTCATCAAGTAGCAGCTAAGGGATGGTTTATTGGTATGGTATCGACTACGGTCGAAACTGAAAATCCAGAAAATGAAATTAAACCTGGATTAGATTTATTGGGTCCTATTGCACAGAAATTCATATCGATTTCTGATTACTATCAAGCAACCGATAAAGGGACGGAGTCCCAGATTTTCATATCAGAATCATATGATGCGACAACCCATTTCGAAACAACATGCTTGGATGTTGTAGACATATTCAAACGTGGTACTGGCGAGGAATTTGATTTCACCAAAATTAAACACGAACTAGGTGATGAGGAGCAGTAAATATAATTTACTGCAGATATGGAAATTACATACAACATAAAATATATAATATATATTCTAGATTATTTGTATTATTATAATTACACACAAATTACAAGAACGGGATTATTATTCGTACTTTGTATTTTCATTAAATATTAAATGGATAATCGTTTTTCTTGTAATTCTTCCTGTGCATCCTGTTATTATTTCCTCTTTAAAATATAATTTGCAAATTAATTTTAATTCTAATGTCTAATTATGTATTATTCATGTAGCCTGGCATTTTTCAAGAATATAAAACATAATTAAAAATTATTAAATAAAAACAAAAACGAAATTTAATTCATTCCAAGATCTCTGGAAAATGGTGTTTCTTATTTTTTAATGTGCTCAGCCCACACTTCTTTCTCTGACTTCCATTTTCATCCAAATTATTGTCCCCATTTTGAATATTGTGTTGATGCAAATGGAGAAATTTTTTGTCATGTGGCCAAGGACACACCCAAATTCTTCATAGTGCACTTCATAAACGATTTGTTCCTGGACATCATAACCGCAATTAAGACTCAGATTCTTTACTTTGGCCTAAATTCTTTTATGGTTGCGTCAGCTTCTGAGACCATAATGCTGGTCAAAGTTATGTAAGGAGGGGAAATTTGCAGGAGTTTTTGTTATCATATCACCAACCTGCATCGTCATCAACAAAATAAACAAAGCAAGTGTTATTTATACCATTTAGAACTGTCAAAATTATACCTTTTAAACCTCACGAAATGTCTAGAGGGATCTGTAAAAAGTACCAATACTTTAACACCCATTTTTTATTGTTTTGACAACATAAAATGACAGAAGCATTGAGTGGTTGGAAGTTAAAACTTGAAAGAATAGTTTCGAATCGTAAATTGTGTTAAATAAAAACAAAATGCTTTCACAATATATGGAGGAACTAGAACAGGTACAAATTTAAATTTTAACGATTAAGATACCGTCACGTTAGCTTGGAAACTGGATTGTAGAGTTTACTAATCGGACCAGCTGTTTCACAATAAAAACGGTTTTGAGCGAAATTTGCCAAATTTAGAGTTACATATTAGTTTATTGTAGTACAGCGAATCGATTCAAATTAAATTATAAAACTTATTTTGTTTAGAACTATGTGTTCTTATGACTTCTTTGAATCATAGGATAGTTAACCACCTAAAAAGTGGGTGGGTGAAAAATAAAGCCAATGACACACCAAACTACTACTAATTACACTGGATCAGTTTTTAGAGTGTTTTGGAACTTAAGTTTGGGTACCTGGGGTTTAATATTGAGTTGGTGATGCTCTGGTTGCAGTATAGTTGCACAATTGTCTTGGCCTACACGGTATGGAGGGCCACCATTTTAACTAAGCTCGAACTACTTACTACCTAATGGGGAGCTGAATTTCTCATCCCTCTATGCGAACGCTTTTTGGGTAGAATTTTTACAATACATAAAATCGTTTTGGACGAGTTTATGCTCTAATTGGCAGTGAGAGATTACATTGTGGCGTGGTACTCTTGGCATAAGGCATAGTCCTCTTCCGAGTGATCTCAACCACAGAAAAACGCGGGAAGAGCTTCTATCGATTCTGGCAATTTCCTGGTAGTAACAAAATATAGCTCTCACCTTTCAACAACTTATAATTATCGAGTTAATACACTTCGCGTGGGTAGCGTTCATTGGAAGAAACAAGCACTACAAAGAAATTTAGCTCAAAACACAACGAACCTTTACGACGACTATATAAATCTTCAGTGATTTACAAATGAACGTTAATAAAATCTTCAAAGTGTGGCGCGTGTTATATAATGGTTGATGATAACCATTCGAAAGGATCGACTAACTGCAGATTGTGATCGAATATCATCGGCTTTTGTTGATGGTCGATTATACATATTCAATGTAATGATCATCTTTATATTACAATTTTCTTCTTACAGGACCCCTTCGACGTTGAAGAATTCATTGAACGCCTAACATGGCGGACAAATAATGAGGTTGGTTCCGAACAATTCAATCCCGATTTACTACAGGAAACTTTTCTTTCGACCATAAAAGATTTAAAGATCCTTCAGGAACGACAACAAAAGAAATGTGAGAAACTGGAAGAAAATCTGAAAGAGGAACAAAAAGTTTTTGCAAAAAATGTCGATAAACTTCAGGAACGGCATCAAATTTCGATCGATTGGTTTCGCCAGCTGGATGAAAAAATAAATTCGGTTGCTGGTAAAATAATTCACTTAGGCGAGCAGCTCGAAAACGTTAATATACCAAGAAGCAGAACAGTGGAAGCGCAACGCCTATTAAATCATATGACGGAATTTTTAATTCCTGGCCCAATACTAAACGATGTGTTTAACGATAAATCTAAACTATTCGAGGCAGCCGATATAATCCAGAAACTGTATACGATATCACAAGACTTACCGGCAGACAAATTTAGTGAGGCCAAAAAGAAAATCGAGTTAAAGTACGATGAAATCGAGCGTGAACTAATCGAGGAATTTGCGTTGGCACAACGTACCGAAGATATCGAAAAAATGAAGCAGCTCGCTAAAATTCTATCACAATTTAAAGGGTATTCCCAATGTATCGACGCCTATATCGAACAAAGCCAGATGCAAACGTACAGTGGCAAAGATATATTTGTAGGAATCGTACCTATGTGTCGCCATCATTACGAAATTATAAAACAAGTATTCAATAGCCCCGATCAAGTGATGAGTAAATTTATTTTAAACATTTATCAACTGAAATTGAATCAATTCGCTCAAACTAAGCTTGAGGATCGTAAAAATGAGGATAAGTATTTAAAAACACTGTCGGACATGTATTCGCGTACTATGAAATTGTCTGGCGATTTATTAGAATTTATGACGAACGCGGATGATGATTTATTAAATAAATTGACCACGAATATATTTGCGAAACATTTGGCGGGCTACATGGAAATCGAAACTAAATTTTTGGATGAGAAATGCAGCATCGAGTTAAAACGGTATTATGAAGGTAAAAAACATCAGAAGAAACAAACGGAACGTTTTCAAGAATTGCGTCGTGATATGCAAGCGCTAATTGGTGGTCGGGCCAATATAAATATCGCACAGATAGAAGATTATGGCGGTGAAACATTCTTATCTGAGGAGTTGGCAATTAATTTGTTACAAGAATCAAAAGCGGCATTCAAACGATGCCGCCTTTTATCCAAGGAATCGGAACTACCGAACAACATAATAAAATTAGCTGATGTATTGCTACGATATTTATTACACGAGCATGTTGATTATGCCCTCGATTTAGGATTGCAAGCGATTCCAATCGCTGAAAATAAGGCAAATCCACCACAAATATATTTCTTTGATGTCGTCCAAAAATGTAACACGATAATACATTTGCTCGAGAAATTGTACTCGGCCAGTGTTATCCCATGTGTTATTGTAACTCAAAAGTATTCAGATTGTATACAGAAAAAACGTTATATGCTCGAACAGCTTGAAAATAAATTGGATATCGGGTTGGATCGATCGATAAATGCGATTATTGGATGGGTTCGACTATATCTACAAAGTGAACAAAAGAAAACTGATTTTAGACCGGAAACTGATGTTGATACCGTAGCATCACATGCTTGCCTAACGGTGGTCCAATTTATAATTCCGCTCATTCAACAAATACAGAAATGCGTTGACGGTGAGAATTTATTGTCCACGCTAACAGAATTTGGTGTGCGTTTGCATCGCGTGATTTTTGAACATTTACAACAATTTCAATATAATTCGGCGGGGGCTATGTGCGCGATTTGTGATGTAAACGAATATCGAAAATGTGTTCGTATTTTAGATAGTCCACTAGTTACACAGCTTTTCGATATTTTACACGCCCTGTGCAATTTACTTTTGGTAAAGCAGGAGAATCTCCAAGAGGTCTGCAGTGGTGATACATTGGTAAGGGTTTACGATGTTGATATATTTTAAATCAATTTTAAGTATGTACTTAATTTTTCTTTTCCAGAATTATCTCGACAAATCGGTGGTTTTAAATTTTATTCAATTGCGTACCGATCACAAAGCGATCAAAAAGCCAACATTTTAAATTTATATCAATCTAATAAATATTAATTTAATCCAATTTTATTAAACTACTTAAATCAAATTAAGACTACTTAGATATGAATGTTTGGTTTATTTCGAACTATTCGTCAAAAAGACGACAACAAGTCCAATCCTTAAACGAACTTTGTTTTCAGTACTGCTGTTTCTACATTTAGCTTCAATGAGATGTAGACACAGGTGTATAATAGTGAGTATTAATAAATCATATTTCCAGAATTATTGTCGGAATGAATGTCTCGAGTGCGGTAGTCGATATATACTATGCCCCTCTCTTTTGTTAGATTTTTATTTCTAAATATTTATCGAAAAAATAAAACGATTTACCCAGAGGATCCAAGCCAATTGCTATAGACAACTAGCCGTCCACTAGCAAGGCAATTACTGGCGGTGAATCAGCTCTTTCAACACTGCAACACAACGAACTCTAACCGAAATATCAAGAAATACAAGTATATTCAGTTCAGGTAGCCTACGGAAGAAGCAGATAATACAACGAAATATGAACTGTGACATGACCTGAAGAAATAACATCAAAATTGTGTAACGAGATTTCAACGTAAAAATTGGAACCAACCACCTCAATTATGAGTGGTCATAAATTAGTTATTCATAGGTAGCAGCAAGTTCCGACACAAAAACATACACACATACACTTGAACGTCAACAGATGGAAGAACTAAGAACAAATCGACCATGTATTGGTCAATTTCTATTTTCCTTACAAGACGTTGGAGCAACCGGCATACACAACGATCACCAGCTATCTAGTCATATTGTAACATTTTAGGTTAATGAAGCAGCGGTGAAATGTACAAAAATTAAGCGACGGAAATTCTAAATCAAGAGATTGAAAAACACCTACACAAGAAACACCTTCGACGAAACGTTCCAGCTCAATCTTCCAAACGACAAAACTAGTAACATCGTTCAGAAATGGAAGACCCTCATAAGTAAAATGGCCCAAATAGAGTTCAACTTAAATTCTTCAGATTGACTAGTTAAGTCTTAAGTTAAGTAGCTTTCGTAGTCGACTTTAGTGTGTTTCATATTCATACAAAATCAGCAATTTTATATTAAGTGTTCGGCAGAAACTTTTACCATCAAAACTAGAAAATTTAAAGTTTTTTAAAATTTGAGATTTTGACTATCACTTCATATCGGGTAGGTCCGTCCTTATATTAATAACAAGAGTACCTTTCTTGCCAATGATTCTAGCTCATCACAGCTTGAAATTTTTACTCATCTTTATGAGGTACGAAGTTATTGATATGTCGTTGTCTTATTAATTTAGGAACTTCTATAAATAAGGGAATGGAGAGCAGTTCCACAAATATCTCCTTTCTATTAGTGTATTAGGAAAAGGCTATCAACTTGACTTAGTTCCGATATCACCCTGCACTCCTGCAAGATGGATACGGTCTAGGGCCCCCATTATCAAGTGCGGCTCAAAATGGCGGAGTCTTTTACACCTTGCTCCAATTTGTTAATTAAACCATACCACCTGACACTAGCGGTTACTAGCAACCCGATGATTTTCACAACCGCTGGCGATTTCTTTCGGGATCTCTGCCTCTTGGATAAAGAGCTACTCGATACACCGGTCTGTACAGTCTGAAATCTTGTCGAGCTTTTAAGCGTTTTCCAGCTTAAACTCTACTTTTATCTGTATGTTTCTGAGAGACCAATATTACTTGTGCCCCTATTATTCTTCTAGCCTTGAAAACCATATAGCACTAAAGGCAAAAGTTCTCTCATCAGTATAGTTTCCGGATTTATTGAAAAACCGCACTACTTATTTTTAGGTAGATATGTCTCACAAGTAGCCGAAAAATAGGTCTTCACCTGTGCAAAGATCCGCGATACACAGATAAGGCCACTTGATCTTGAGGCCAGGTACCACCGTTAGAGACTGAGCTAGTTTTTGTACTGCGCCAGTAACCTGGCCTGTTATCAGAAAGACACGATTAATACTTTAATCAACCCGGTATCTGATTGAGTTTTGCGTTACCCAGGGACCACTGACGTGGAGGTATGAATATCGGATTTCTACAGAGGATAAAATCCGTAAAGCTGCTCTACTCGAACTCGTTAATTCTTTGCTGTCCTTTGTGTTAGGCAGCACGGATTGTTCGGCTGCGTTTCGACTGAGGTGTACTGAGGCATGAAAATATTATGATTTAAAGAAAACGGATCTGTGTGCTCTCGCAGAAACATTTGTTACTACTAAAAAGAGCTAAGTCAGCCTAGCTCATGAATTTTATATGAAAATGATTCTTATCTCTTTAAAATTAGAATAAGTGTATTTGGTGGTTCTGAATCGAGTTTTATGTTTTGTTACTTGTGGCTTTTTCTATACTTACCGTATCAATTTATCGATGATCTTTGCTTGAGATGTCAGCCCGAACAGTGTGTGTATTCACGTCTTTCTAGTATTTTGAACAAAATCAATTTAGGTTCATATTCGAAATCATCAATAAAAAAAGATGTGTTTCTCGTATGAACTAGTGGACATAACTTTCCACATTTAAAAGGCCCATGCCCCTTAGCCTAGGGTTCTCAGAGAGCTTCGGCTATTTCTGTGTACACGTAGGCAACACCAAGGTAGCCGCGACCTCGTCGCGGGGGGCGAGTACTGCTTCGACAGTGCCAAAGTGCTACCAGGGACCAAATGCCAGTGGTATAAATTGGCTAAAACAAACAATAAGTACAACAAATACGGAATGTAATACCCCAGGTGATACAACAGCACATATGCTGCCAAATTGACACTTTTTGGACGCACATCCAACATATTCCGGGGTGAACCAATCATTGTTTAAGACATTTGGGTGAAGATCCAAATTATCAAGATCACCAAGATCTTCAACTGGAGATATATTTCAGTACGAGAAGGAAAATGCCGAACTCCGTGAACAGCTAATAGAAATTACAACTAAATTGAATGAAGGATTTGCAATTTTAAAGAAAGAGAATGAAGAACTCAAAAAAGCAGTTGAAACCCGTGCAGAACTTGGGACGACACCTAGCCCTGCAATCGACGATGACGTTAATACATTCCTTTCTGATGAACAAGATTTAGAAAGAGAAACAAATTGGATGGTGAACCGGAATAAAAGACCAAGTAAGAATAGGAAAGCTCAGCACCCACCAGAAATGGCAGTAACTTTACCATCAACTTCAAAAGAGGTTTCTAGAGACCAGTTAATCATCAAGAAACAACTAGCTCTAGAACAACAACCAGCTAAACCAAAAGGGAAATCACAGGGATATCTAGGATGACTCTAGACGCAAAACTACAATGGAAAGAGCACATCAAAAAGAAAAAAGAAGAGATACACCAAATACAGAAAGATGGATTGGCTCTTCTGGAGGAAGAAATTCTGAGCTAACTCAACATAATAAATTGCTACTATACCGACAAATCCTAAAACCGGTGTGGACTTACGGTATTCAGCTCTGGGGCTGCACAAAAAAACCAATGTCAATATCATCCAGTCATTCCAAAGCAAAGTCCAACGTGGAATAGTTAATGCACCGTGGTACATAAGAATTAACAACATCCATAGATATCTGAAGCGAGAAAACACATGCAACGTATTAGTCTACACCAAAATGCTGACCAAGACAGCTGTGAAGGAGGAACTAGCCACAGGGAGGGACTAGCCAAAGGGCTACAACCCTCCAAACAAGAATATAAATTATGAAAGAAGGCCCATAACTCGATAGAGAGCTTAATAAAAGTTTTTACAATCCGTATGTCATCCCTCCCCCCCCCCCCCCTCGTGCACTAAAAAAATTACAGACAGTTAAGGAGAACTCGTATAACAGTTACCGATATTTTAATTTATTTGAAAATTAACGTTGCTCCTTAAATTTTTTTCTAATTTATTAAATACCAAAATAAACAATACACAATTTAAGTTAATGTCGTTTAAGCACGCACTTTTGACTTAATCCAATTGGTAAATGAACTAATTCGAGCGTATACATTGGGGAAGCCCGGTTCTGCTCAGTCCGATGAACTAAATGATTGTAAACCAGCTACATTCCAATGTACGGGACTAGTACTCTCTTCTTGCACCATAATTGGCGCCCCAGGTAAACCGTGACACGCTTGATAAGCTCCAGGTTGCAATCGGGATGTCCCGCATATTTGTGTTTGTTGCACGTAAATTTCATAATCTTGATAAATATCCTTACACTTTGTATTGTCAATCATATGTACAGTGCCTGCTAATTTTACGCGGTATTCACTCGTATCTCTGTACCAGCCGGCATCATCTAATATCATGTATTCATGGCTGACATACCTTAGTTCAAAAGCTTCTGGCAAACAAATTGGTCTCACGAAATCTGAATACTCAATCTCAGATTGCATGCGTAACAATGCAATGTCATTTGCTTGGTTTTGCGATTCTCGATCATAAAGTTCATGCACAATTTTTTCGCTAATCGATACTGTAATCGTTGGGTCAGCACATAATAATCCGGTATATGAATTAACGCAATCGGGATCGGTTAGTAAATTATATTCTCCTAATCGGGCGCCAGTCCTAAAAAATATATTTTGATTACGTGAAGTGCACAAAAAAAGTTATATGTAAAAACTTACAGACTCCAGGTAGGTGGTATATCCTTTCCATTCACACAATGCGCTGCTGTCAAAATATATTGCTTGCTGATTAAAACTCCAACGCAACCAGCTTCTCTTTTGCCGTTTGCTGAAATAACAACGACAGTACATAAATACATTGGATAGTACTATGAGCGGAATCCGATTTATTCGAATTCAGCTCTTTATACAGTTTGAGTGTTGTAAGTTACGTTTTGTGTATTCTAAGACTGCCATCCAAGGAAATGCATATAAATTCGCTGCTTCACCATGCACGGTACGACCTGCTGAAATAATACCGCACTCGCCAGGCTGTGGTAAAATATTATATCCAACCGATGAACTAACTTCAGGACAACAAACCAGTGGTTGACTATCATCATAACCACATTGGCTACGAGATAATTCTTTGCGTTCTCCCACTGTAAGTTCTGGACCATTCAAAATTGGTTTAAAGAGATTTGTACAGTTTTGTAACGGGAGGCATACTCCCAGTTTATTGTTTGATGCAGTGCATTCACTGAAAATGTTGGTTTCTAGAAAAAAATAAGAAGTTTGATCTTTTACACGATCTTGCTTATTATTGGTAATAGTCTTACGTTTATTAGCACCGACATTAATAACACTTAGTGTGAGGTACACGGTGAGAACAAAATAATTATTCATCTTCAATTTTTGATAACAAAATTCTTTTAAAACAAGTAAAATTTAGTGTAAGCGAGAAACTTGGATGTGATTTTTTCAAGTAGTTTTTGCTTACTAAACGAACGAAGAATAGCAAATTAGTTCTTGTGTAGGAAGAATGTAGTATCCAAACTATTAGAATGGGGGTTTTTTGAGCACGAAGAGAACCAATGATTAAAAAATAAATACGAGCTTTTATGTGAGATATTTAAATGAGCTTTCGATTTTACCAAATTGGATCTCTGCTGCTATTTGTGCACGATAAAATAAACCGGTTATACACAAGAACAAAAGCGAATGAATTAAGAAAATCTAGGATGGATTTTCAACTAATAAATTAATTATTTCTTAATTTATTCTCAAGATTTTTTTCATTGAAAGTGTTAATTTGAATATAGATTTGTTATTTTATTCTGAGAAGAAGTAAAATAATTTGGCACAATTAAACGTTGATTTGATATAAAAATTATTTCGCAAGCTAATTAATGTTGTAGACTTTAAAGATACAAATCTCTGGATGTAAACGGATTTGGGTCGAGATTCTGGTGTATAGTATGAATTGTTATCGAACTCTTCTGAAAACAAAGCATGGACGCGTGTTCTGTGCCATGGTTAGAAATTATTATCTCTATACTAAACTAGCTGATGCCCGCGACCTTGCCCGCGTAAACTATAAAATATTAAAATCACTATAATTGAATACATGATGTTTCGAGCCAAAGGTTAGGTTAGGTTAGATTGGCTGCTACACTTAGGCCAATAGTGGCCCATTGTGATACCACAGGATCCTATCTCCCATTTACTTCCGTTGAAACCATCCAGAGATACTTATGTAGCGTAAAATATCTCGCACTCCACTGTCCGCGAGTTCCAAAAGGCTGTCCATACCGTTCACACCTAGCACAAGCATATAGGACACAAGCATATGGGAAGTGATCTAAAGTCTCTTCCTCCTCTTCTCGCATGTTCTCTAAAAAGGCAGTGTCCTATCAGTATCCCTACGACCAATCCTACCTCTCGTTTTCCCAGGGATACTAGTGCCTTGAATCTCCGCAAGTCCAGTTTTGGCCAAACCTGTTTTGCTACCCTGCACGTGAGAGTGTTGGTCCACCTCTCATTTGTCGAGGCGATTACCTTTTTACTGAGCGCCAATTTGAGCGCTGCTACAGGTCTCTATAGACCTGCCCTTTCCGGTTGCATCTGGAGAGTCGTACCATATCTAGCTAGTTTGCCTGTCCTGGAGTTTCCCGTGACGTCTGAGTGACCAGGGACTCAGCATATCTGTATTCTGAAATACTCGCTCATCTCATTAAGAGATGATCGTCAATCCAGCGCCACCCGTGGCCTCAAACAAACTGTGACTGTCCACATAAATTGCGATATCCCTCACGGATATCACGTTATGCTTCAACCATGTCACGACTTCCCCGATCGCCACCACTTCAGCCTAGTACAATTTGCAGTATTCAGGGAGACGAATAGATATATTAGCATTAAGCTTCTCACAGAAGACTCCGGCTCCTACCTTGCCTCCAGCACACTGCGGTATAGAGCCAGTGTACCAGCTTTGGTTTCAAGCCCCATCTCTTACCTATGGCGTTCCTACACGAGTAAATGGCTACATTAGCCTTATTCACCCTTTCCATAATGTTAGGCTTCCAGCTGAACTTACTGTGATAAGATTATGTCCAAAAATCTCGTTCTGTCAGCAAAAGCCAGTCTAATGCCGTTCATGGTAGGAGGGCTAACTACCGGAATTTTATATTTCTTAGTAAATAGTACCAGCTCCGTCTTGGAAGGATTGACCCCTAATCCATATTTGCTGGCCCTTCGTAACGATCAGTAGTGCATTCTGTATAACATCCCTAATCTTATCCAGATATTTGCCTGAGACAGCTATCACTACATCATCTGCCTACGCTGCCACCCCTAATCCTCTCTCTCCAGTTCCAACAGCTATCCATTCATCTCTACACTCCAAGGAAAGGGGGACATTACATCTCTCTATGGGGTTCCTCTGACCATCCGTCTTCTAATGGTGGACTCCTGGTCCGAGGTAATAATCCTGCTTACCAATATCTGGTTCATCAACTTACTTATAGGGTAGTACACCTTCAAAAATGACAATATTTCCATGATCGCCTCCGTTTTTACATTATTAAAGAAAGAGTAAATTGACTTCTCAATCGTGCGTACTACCCGTCGTTAAAGGTACCCCTTTGCAAAATATGTATGGGAAGTGCGATATTTCATAATTTGTACGGAGAGTATGAAATTTCATAAGACGATTATGTTTATGCTTCAATCGTCGATTACAGGCAAACCGATCGATGTTTTGACCGAATTTAAACGGATATTTATTCAAAATTAAATGCCCATTCACAATTGGTACAATACTCCTAGAATAGGAACGATACATTGTTTTGGATTTTTCCGGCGAAAAAAACGCAGAGGGGTACCCCTTTGCTAATTTGTAAAATAAATCGAAATTTGTTTCTACTGGAATTAGCCTGCATTTAGTTTGATGTATTCAGAAGGTCAACCGGATAAAGGAATTATACGCCAATTATGTATGGGAGGTGCGATATTTCATAATTTGTACGGAGAGTATGAAATTTCATAAGACGATTATGTTTATGCTTCAATCGTCGATTACAGGCAAACCGATCGATGTTTTGACCGAATTTAAACGGATATTTATTCAAAATTAAATGCCCATTCACAATTGGTACAATACTCCTAGAATAGGAACGATACATTGTTTTGTATTTTTCCGGCGAAAAAAACGCAAAGGGGTACCCCTTTGCTAATTTGTAAAAATAACTCGAAATTTGTTTCTACCGGAATTAGCCTGCATTTAGTTTGATGTATTCAGAAGGTCAACCGGATAAAGGAATTATGCGCCAATTATGTATGGGACGTGCGATATTTCATAATTTGTACGGAGAGTATGAAATTTCATAAGACGATTATGTTTATGCTTCAATCGTCGATTACAGGCAAACCGATCGATGTTTTGACCGAATTTAAACGGATATCTATTCAAAATTAAATGCCCATTCACAATTGGTACAATACTCCTAGAATAGAAACGATACATTGTTTTGTATTTTTCCGGCGAAAAAAACGCAGAGGGGTACCCCTTTGCTAATTTGTAAAATAAATCGAAATTTTTTTCTACTGGAATTAGCCTGCATTTAGTTTGATGTATTCAGAAGGTCAACCGGATAAAGGAATTATACGCCAATTATGTATGGGAGGTGCGATATTTCATAATTTGTACGGAGAGTATGAAATTTCATAAGACGATTATGTTTATGCTTCAATCGTCGATTACAGGCAAACCGATCGATGTTTTGACCGAATTTAAACGGATATGTAAACGGAAATCCGAATTTAAACGGAATTTAAACGGATATTTATTCAAAATTAAATGCACATTCACAATTGGTACAATACTCCTAGAATAGGAACGATACATTTTTTTGTATTTTGCCGGCGAAAAAAACGTAAAGGGGTACCCCTTTGCTAATTTGTAAAAATAACTCGAAATTTGTTTCTACCGGAATTAGCCTGCATTTAGTTTGATGTATTCAGAAGGTCAACCGGATAAAGGAATTATACGCCAATTATGTATGGGACGTGCGATATTTCATAATTTGTACGGAGAGTATGAAATTTCATAAGACGATTATGTTTATGCTTCAATCGTCGATTACAGGCAAACCGATCGATGTTTTGACCGAATTTAAACGGATATCTATTCAAAATTAAATGCCCATTCACAATTGGTACAATACTCCTAGAATAGGAACGATACATTTTTTTGTATTTTTCCGGCGAAAAAAACGCAAAGGGGTACCCCTTTGCTAATTTATAGAAATAAATCGAAATTTTTTTCTACAGGAATTAGCCTGCATTTAGTTTGAGGTATTCAGAAGGTCAACCGGATAAAGAAATTATATGCAAATTATGTATGGGACGTGCGATATTTCATAATTTGTACGGAGAGTATGAAATTTCATAAGACGATTATGTTTATGCTTCAATCGTCGATTACAGGCAAACCGATCGATGTTTTGACCGAATTTAAACGGATATCTATTCAAAATTAAATGCCCATTCACAATTGGTACAATACTCCTAGAATAGAAACGATACATTGTTTTGTATTTTTCCGGCGAAAAAAACGCAGAGGGGTACCCCTTTGCTAATTTGTAAAAATAAATCGAAATTTGTTTCTACCGGAATTAGCCTGCATTTAGTTTGATGTATTCAGAAGGTCAACTGGATAAAGAAATTATATGCAAATTATGTATGGGAGGTGCGATATTTCATAATTTGTACGGAGAGTATGAAATTTCATAAGACGATTATGTTTATGCTTCAATCGTCGATTACAGGCAAACCGATCGATGTTTTGACCGAATTTAAACGGACATTTATTCAAAATTAAATGCCCATTCACAATTGGTACAATACTCCTAGAATAGGAACGATACATTGTTTTGTATTTTTCCGGCGAAAAAAACGCAAAGGGGTACCCCTTTGCTAATTTGTAAAAATAACTCGAAATTTGTTTCTACCGGAATTAGCCTGCATTTAGTTTGATGTATTCAGAAGGTCAACCGGATAAAGGAATTATGCGCCAATTATGTATGGGACGTGCGATATTTCATAATTTGTACGGAGAGTATGAAATTTCATAAGACGATTATGTTTATGCTTCAATCGTCGATTACAGGCAAACCGATCGATGTTTTGACCGAATTTAAACGGATATCTATTCAAAATTAAATGCCCATTCACAATTGGTACAATACTCCTAGAATAGAAACGATACATTGTTTTGTATTTTTCCGGCGAAAAAAACGCAGAGGGGTACCCCTTTGCTAATTTGTAAAATAAATCGAAATTTTTTTCTACTGGAATTAGCCTGCATTTAGTTTGATGTATTCAGAAGGTCAACCGGATAAAGGAATTATACGCCAATTATGTATGGGAGGTGCGATATTTCATAATTTGTACGGAGAGTATGAAATTTCATAAGACGATTATGTTTATGCTTCAATCGTCGATTACAGGCAAACCGATCGATGTTTTGACCGAATTTAAACGGATATGTAAACGGAAATCCGAATTTAAACGGAATTTAAACGGATATTTATTCAAAATTAAATGCACATTCACAATTGGTACAATACTCCTAGAATAGGAACGATACATTTTTTTGTATTTTGCCGGCGAAAAAAACGTAAAGGGGTACCCCTTTGCTAATTTGTAAAAATAACTCGAAATTTGTTTCTACCGGAATTAGCCTGCATTTAGTTTGATGTATTCAGAAGGTCAACCGGATAAAGGAATTATACGCCAATTATGTATGGGACGTGCGATATTTCATAATTTGTACGGAGAGTATGAAATTTCATAAGACGATTATGTTTATGCTTCAATCGTCGATTACAGGCAAACCGATCGATGTTTTGACCGAATTTAAACGGATATCTATTCAAAATTAAATGCCCATTCACAATTGGTACAATACTCCTAGAATAGGAACGATACATTGTTTTGGATTTTTCCGGCGAAAAAAACGCAAAGGGGTACCCCTTTGCTAATTTGTAAAAATAACTCGAAATTTTTTTTCTACAGGAATTAGCCTGCATTTAGTTTGATGTATTCAGAAGGTCAACCGGATAAAGAAATTATATGCAAATTATGTATGGGACGTGCGATATTTCATAATTTGTACGGAGAGTATGAAATTTCATAAGACGATTATGTTTATGCTTCAATCGTCGATTACAGGCAAACCGATCGATGTTTTGACCGAATTTAAACGGATATCTAAACGAAAATCCGAATTTAAACGGAATTTAAACGGATATTTATTCAAAATTAAATGCCCATTCACAATTGGTACAATACTCCTAGAATAGGAACGATACATTTTTTTGTATTTTTCCGGCGAAAAAAACGCAAAGGGGTACCCCTTTGCTAATTTGTAAAAATAACTCGAAATTTGTTTCTACCGGAATTAGCCTGCATTTAGTTTGATGTATTCAGAAGGTCAACCGGATAAAGGAATTATACGCCAATTATGTATGGGAGGTGCGATATTTCATAATTTGTACGGAGAGTATGAAATTTCATAAGACGATTATGTTTATGCTTCAATCGTCGATTACAGGCAAACCGATCGATGTTTTGACCGAATTTAAACGGATATCTATTCAAAATTAAATGCCCATTCACAATTGGTACAATACTCCTAGAATAGGAACGATACATTGTTTTGGATTTTTCCGGCGAAAAAAACGAAAAGGGATGATGCTAATTTGTAAAAATAACTCGAAATTTTTTTTCTACAGGAATTAGCCTGCATTTAGTTTGATGTATTCAGAAGGTCAACCGGATAAAGAAATTATATGCAAATTATGTATGGGACGTGCGATATTTCATAATTTGTACGGAGAGTATGAAATTTCATAAGACGATTATGTTTATGCTTCAATCGTCGATTACAGGCAAACCGATCGATGTTTTGACCGAATTTAAACGGATATCTATTCAAAATTAAATGCCCATTCACAATTGGTACAATACTCCTAGAATAGGAACGATACATTTTTTTGTATTTTTCCGGCGAAAAAAACGCAAAGGGGTACCCCTTTGCTAATTTATAGAAATAAATCGAAATTTTTTTCTACAGGAATTAGCCTGCATTTAGTTTGATGTATTCAGAAGGTCAACCGGATAAAGAAATTATATGCAAATTATGTATGGGACGTGCGATATTTCATAATTTGTATGGAGAGTATGAAATTTCATAAGACGATTATGTTTATGCTTCAATCGTCGATTACAGGCAAACCGATCGATGTTTTGACCGAATTTAAACGGATATCTATTCAAAATTAAATGCCCATTCACAATTGGTACAATACTCCTAGAATAGAAACGATACATTGTTTTGTATTTTTCCGGCGAAAAAAACGCAGAGGGGTACCCCTTTGCTAATTTGTAAAAATAAATCGAAATTTGTTTCTACCGGAATTAGCCTGCATTTAGTTTGATGTATTCAGAAGGTCAACTGGATAAAGAAATTATATGCAAATTATGTATGGGAGGTGCGATATTTCATAATTTGTACGGAGAGTATGAAATTTCATAAGACGATTATGTTTATGCTTCAATCGTCGATTACAGGCAAACCGATCGATGTTTTGACCGAATTTAAACGGATATTTATTCAAAATTAAATGCCCATTCACAATTGGTACAATACTCCTAGAATAGGAACGATACATTGTTTTGGATTTTTCCGGCGAAAAAAACGCAAAGGGGTACCCCTTTGCTAATTTGTAAAAATAAATCGAAATTTGTTTCTAACGGAATTAGCCTGCATTTAGTTTGATGTATTCAGAAGGTCAACCGGATAAAGAAATTATATGCAAATTATGTATGGGAGGTGCTATATTTCATAATTTGTACGGAGAGTATGAAATTTCATAAGACGATTATGTTTATGCTTCAATCGTCGATTACAGGCAAACCGATCGATGTTTTGACCGAATTTAAACGGATATTTATTCAAAATTAAATGCCCATTCACAATTGGTACAATACTCCTAGAATAGGAACGATACATTTTTTTGTATTTTTCCGGCGAAAAAAACGCAAAGGGGTACCCCTTTGCTAATTTGTAAAAATAAATCGAAATTTGTTTCTACTGGAATTAGCCTGCATTTAGTTTGATGTATTCAGAAGGTCAACCGGATAAAGGAATTATACGCCAATTATGTATGGGAGGTGCGATATTTCATAATTTGTACGGAGAGTATGAAATTTCATAAGACGATTATGTTTATGCTTCAATCGTCGATTACAGGCAAACCGATCGATGTTTTGACCGAATTTAAACGGATATCTATTCAAAATTAAATGCCCATTCACAATTGGTACAATACTCCTAGAATAGGAACGATACATTGTTTTGGATTTTTCCGGCGAAAAAAACGCAAAGGGGTACCTCTTTGCTAATTTGTAAAAATAACTCGAAATTTTTTTTCTACAGGAATTAGCCTGCATTTAGTTTGATGTATTCAGAAGGTCAACCGGATAAAGAAATTATATGCAAATTATGTATGGGACGTGCGATATTTCATAATTTGTACGGAGAGTATGAAATTTCATAAGACGATTATGTTTATGCTTCAATCGTCGATTACAGGCAAACCGATCGATGTTTTGACCGAATTTAAACGGATATCTATTCAAAATTAAATGCCCATTCACAATTGGTACAATACTCCTAGAATAGGAACGATACATTTTTTTGTATTTTTCCGGCGAAAAAAACGCAAAGGGGTACCCCTTTGCTGATTTGTAAAAATAAATCGAAATTTTTTTCTACAGGAATTAGCCTGCATTTAGTTTGATGTATTCAGCAGGTCAACCGGATAAAGAAATTATATGCAAATTATGTATGGGACGTGCGAGATTTCATAATTTGTACGGAGAGTATGAAATTTCATAAGACGATTATGTTTATGCTTCAATCGTCGATTACAGGCAAACCGATCGATGTTTTGACCGAATTTAAACGGATATCTATTCAAAATTAAATGCCCATTCACAATTGGTACAATACTCCTAGAAAAGAAACGATACATTGTTTTGTATTTTTCCGGCGAAAAAAACGCAAAGGGATACGTACCCCTTTGCTAATTTGTAAAAATAAATCGAAATTTGTTTCTACAGGAATTGGCCTGCATTTAGTTTGATGTATTCAGAAGGTCAACCGGATAAAGAAATTATATGCAAATTATGTATGGGAGGTGCGATATTTCATAATTTGTACGGAGAGTATGAAATTTCATAAGACGATTATGTTTATGCTTCAATCGTCGATTACAGGCAAACCGATCGATGTTTTGACCGAATTTAAACGGATATCTATTCAAAATTAAATGCCCATTCACAATTGGTACAATACTCCTAGAATAGGAACGATACATTTTTTTGTATTTTTCCGGCGAAAAAAAACGCAAAGGGGTACCCCTTTGCTAATTTGTAAAAATAACTCGAAATTTGTTTCTACCGGAATTAGCCTGCATTTAGTTTGATGTATTCAGAAGGTCAACCGGATAAAGAAATTATATGCAAATTATGTATGGGACGTGCGATATTTCATAATTTGTACGGAGAGTATGAAATTTCATAAGACGATTATGTTTATGCTTCAATCGTCGATTACAGGCAAACCGATCGATGTTTTGACCGAATTTAAACGGATATCTATTCAAAATTAAATGCCCATTCACAATTGGTACAATACTCCTAGAATAGGAACGATACATTGTTTTGTATTTTTCCGGCGAAAAAACCGCAAAGGGGTACCCCTTTGCTAATTTGTAAAAATAACTCGAAATTTGTTTCTACCGGAATTAGCCTGCATTTAGTTTGATGTATTCAGAAGGTCAACCGGATAAAGAAATTATATGCAAATTATGTATGGGACGTGCGATATTTCATAATTTGTACGGAGAGTATGAAATTTCATAAGACGATTATGTTTATGCTTCAATCGTCGATTACAGGCAAACCGATCGATGTTTTGACCGAATTTAAACGGATATTTATTCAAAATTAAATGCCCATTCACAATTGGTACAATACTCCTAGAATAGGAACGATACATTGTTTTGTATTTTTCCGGCGAAAAAAACGCAAAGGGGTACCCCTTTGCTAATTTGTAAAAATAACTCGAAATTTTTTTTCTACAGGAATTAGCCTGCATTTAGTTTGATGTATTCAGAAGGTCAACCGGATAAAGAAATTATATGCAAATTATGTATGGGAGGTGCGATATTTCATAATTTGTACGGAGAGTATGAAATTTCATAAGACGATTATGTTTATGCTTCAATCGTCGATTACAGGCAAACCGATCGATGTTTTGACCGAATTTAAACGGATATCTATTCAAAATTAAATGCCCATTCACAATTGGTACAATACTCCTAGAATAGGAACGATACATTGTTTTGTATTTTTCCGGCGAAGAAACCGCAAAGGGGTACCTCTTTGCTAATTTGTAAAAATAACTCGAAATTTGTTTCTACCGGAATTAGCCTGCATTTAGTTTGATGTATTCAGAAGGTCAACCGGATAAAGAAATTATATGCAAATTATGTATGGGACGTGCGATATTTCATAATTTGTACGGAGAGTATGAAATTTCATAAGACGATTATGTTTATGCTTCAATCGTCGATTACAGGCAAACCGATCGATGTTTTGACCGAATTTAAACGGATATTTATTCAAAATTAAATGCCCATTCACAATTGGTACAATACTCCTAGAATAGGAACGATACATTGTTTTGTATTTTTCCGGCGAAAAAAACGCAAAGGGGTACCCCTTTGCTAATTTGTAAAAATAACTCGAAATTTGTTTCTACCGGAATTAGCCTGCATTTAGTTTGATGTATTCAGAAGGTCAACCGGATAAAGAAATTATATGCAAATTATGTATGGGACGTGCGATATTTCATAATTTGTACGGAGAGTATGAAATTTCATAAGACGATTATGTTTATGCTTCAATCGTCGATTACAGGCAAACCGATCGATGTTTTGACCGAATTTAAACGGATATTTATTCAAAATTAAATGCCCATTCACAATTGGTACAATACTCCTAGAATAGGAACGATACATTGTTTTGTATTTTTCCGGCGAAAAAAACGCAAAGGGGTACCCCTTTGCTAATTTGTAAAAATAACTCGAAATTTGTTTCTACCGGAATTAGCCTGCATTTAGTTTGATGTATTCAGAAGGTCAACCGGATAAAGAAATTATATGCAAATTATGTATGGGACGTGCGATATTTCATAATTTGTACGGAGAGTATGAAATTTCATAAGACGATTATGTTTATGCTTCAATCGTCGATTACAGGCAAACCGATCGATGTTTTGACCGAATTTAAACGGATATCTATTCAAAATTAAATGCCCATTCACAATTGGTACAATACTCCTAGAATAGGAACGATACATTGTTTTGTATTTTTCCGGCGAAAAAACCGCAAAGGGGTACCCCTTTGCTAATTTGTAAAAATAACTCGAAATTTGTTTCTACCGGAATTAGCCTGCATTTAGTTTGATGTATTCAGAAGGTCAACCGGATAAAGAAATTATATGCAAATTATGTATGGGACGTGCGATATTTCATAATTTGTACGGAGAGTATGAAATTTCATAAGACGATTATGTTTATGCTTCAATCGTCGATTACAGGCAAACCGATCGATGTTTTGACCGAATTTAAACGGATATTTATTCAAAATTAAATGCCCATTCACAATTGGTACAATACTCCTAGAATAGGAACGATACATTGTTTTGGATTTTTCCGGCGAAAAAAACGCAAAGGGGTACCCCTTTGCTAATTTGTAAAAATAACTCGAAATTTGTTTCTACCGGAATTAGCCTGCATTTAGTTTGATGTATTCAGAAGGTCAACCGGATAAAGAAATTATATGCAAATTATGTATGGGACGTGCGATATTTCATAATTTGTACGGAGAGTATGAAATTTCATAAGACGATTATGTTTATGCTTCAATCGTCGATTACAGGCAAACCGATCGATGTTTTGACCGAATTTAAACGGATATTTATTCAAAATTAAATGCCCATTCACAATTGGTACAATACTCCTAGAATAGGAACGATACATTGTTTTGGATTTTTCCGGCGAAAAAAACGCAAAGGGGTACCCCTTTGCTAATTTGTAAAAATAAATCGAAATTTGTTTCTAACGGAATTAGCCTGCATTTAGTTTGATGTATTCAGAAGGTCAACCGGATAAAGAAATTATATGCAAATTATGTATGGGACGTGCGATATTTCATAATTTGTACGGAGAGTATGAAATTTCATAAGACGATTATGTTTATGCTTCAATCGTCGATTACAGGCAAACCGATCGATGTTTTGACCGAATTTAAACGGATATTTATTCAAAATTAAATGCCCATTCACAATTGGTACAATACTCCTAGAATAGGAACGATACATTTTTTTGTATTTTTCCGGCGAAAAAAACGCAAAGGGGTACCCCTTTGCTAATTTGTAAAAATAACTCGAAATTTGTTTCTACCGGAATTAGCCTGCATTTAGTTTGATGTATTCAGAAGGTCAACCGGATAAAGAAATTATATGCAAATTATGTATGGGACGTGCGATATTTCATAATTTGTACGGAGAGTATGAAATTTCATAAGACGATTATGTTTATGCTTCAATCGTCGATTACAGGCAAACCGATCGATGTTTTGACCGAATTTAAACGGATATTTATTCAAAATTAAATGCCCATTCACAATTGGTACAATACTCCTAGAATAGGAACGATACATTGTTTTGTATTTTTCCGGCGAAAAAAACGCAAAGGGGTACCCCTTTGCTAATTTGTAAAAATAACTCGAAATTTGTTTCTACCGGAATTAGCCTGCATTTAGTTTGATGTATTCAGAAGGTCAACCGGATAAAGGAATTATACGCCAATTATGTATGGGAGGTGCGATATTTCATAATTTGTACGGAGAGTATGAAATTTCATAAGACGATTATGTTTATGCTTCAATCGTCGATTACAGGCAAACCGATCGATGTTTTGACCGAATTTAAACGGATATTTATTCAAAATTAAATGCCCATTCACAATTGGTACAATACTCCTAGAATAGGAACGATACATTGTTTTGTATTTTTCCGGCGAAAAAAACGCAAAGGGGTACCCCTTTGCTAATTTGTAAAAATAACTCGAAATTTGTTTCTACCGGAATTAGCCTGCATTTAGTTTGATGTATTCAGAAGGTCAACCGGATAAAGAAATTATATGCAAATTATGTATGGGACGTGCGATATTTCATAATTTGTACGGAGAGTATGAAATTTCATAAGACGATTATGTTTATGCTTCAATCGTCGATTACAGGCAAACCGATCGATGTTTTGACCGAATTTAAACGGATATTTATTCAAAATTAAATGCCCATTCACAATTGGTACAATACTCCTAGAATAGGAACGATACATTTTTTTGTATTTTTCCGGCGAAAAAAACGCAAAGGGGTACCCCTTTGCTAATTTGTAAAAATAACTCGAAATTTGTTTCTACCGGAATTAGCCTGCATTTAGTTTGATGTATTCAGAAGGTCAACCGGATAAAGGAATTATACGCCAATTATGTATGGGAGGTGCGATATTTCATAATTTGTACGGAGAGTATGAAATTTCATAAGACGATTATGTTTATGCTTCAATCGTCGATTACAGGCAAACCGATCGATGTTTTGACCGAATTTAAACGGATATTTATTCAAAATTAAATGCCCATTCACAATTGGTACAATACTCCTAGAATAGGAACGATACATTGTTTTGTATTTTTCCGGCGAAAAAAACGCAAAGGGGTACCCCTTTGCTAATTTGTAAAAATAACTCGAAATTTGTTTCTACCGGAATTAGCCTGCATTTAGTTTGATGTATTCAGAAGGTCAACCGGATAAAGAAATTATATGCAAATTATGTATGGGACGTGCGATATTTCATAATTTGTACGGAGAGTATGAAATTTCATAAGACGATTATGTTTATGCTTCAATCGTCGATTACAGGCAAACCGATCGATGTTTTGACCGAATTTAAACGGATATTTATTCAAAATTAAATGCCCATTCACAATTGGTACAATACTCCTAGAATAGGAACGATACATTTTTTTGTATTTTTCCGGCGAAAAAAACGCAAAGGGGTACCCCTTTGCTAATTTGTAAAAATAACTCGAAATTTGTTTCTACCGGAATTAGCCTGCATTTAGTTTGATGTATTCAGAAGGTCAACCGGATAAAGGAATTATACGCCAATTATGTATGGGAGGTGCGATATTTCATAATTTGTACGGAGAGTATGAAATTTCATAAGACGATTATGTTTATGCTTCAATCGTCGATTACAGGCAAACCGATCGATGTTTTGACCGAATTTAAACGGATATCTATTCAAAATTAAATGCCCATTCACAATTGGTACAATACTCCTAGAATAGGAACGATACATTTTTTTGTATTTTTCCGGCGAAAAAAACGCAAAGGGGTACGTACCCCTTTGCTAATTTGTAAAAATAACTCGAAATTTGTTTCTACCGGAATTAGCCTGCATTTAGTTTGATGTATTCAGAAGGTCAACCGGATAAAGGAATTATACGCCAATTATGTATGGGAGGTGCGATATTTCATAATTTGTACGGAGAGTATGAAATTTCATAAGACGATTATGTTTATGCTTCAATCGTCGATTACAGGCAAACCGATCGATGTTTTGACCGAATTTAAACGGATATTTATTCAAAATTAAATGCCCATTCACAATTGGTACAATACTCCTAGAATAGGAACGATACATTTTTTTGTATTTTTCCGGCGAAAAAAACGCAAAGGGGTACCCCTTTGCTAATTTGTAAAAATAACTCGAAATTTGTTTCTACCGGAATTAGCCTGCATTTAGTTTGATGTATTCAGAAGGTCAACCGGATAAAGAAATTATATGCAAATTATGTATGGGACGTGCGATATTTCATAATTTGTACGGAGAGTATGAAATTTCATAAGACGATTATGTTTATGCTTCAATCGTCGATTACAGGCAAACCGATCGATGTTTTGACCGAATTTAAACGGATATCTATTCAAAATTAAATGCCCATTCACAATTGGTACAATACTCCTAGAATAGGAACGATACATTTTTTTGTATTTTTCCGGCGAAAAAAACGCAAAGGGGTACCCCTTTGCTAATTTGTAAAAATAACTCGAAATTTGTTTCTACCGGAATTAGCCTGCATTTAGTTTGATGTATTCAGAAGGTCAACCGGATAAAGAAATTATATGCAAATTATGTATGGGACGTGCGATATTTCATAATTTGTACGGAGAGTATGAAATTTCATAAGACGATTATGTTTATGCTTCAATCGTCGATTACAGGCAAACCGATCGATGTTTTGACCGAATTTAAACGGATATCTATTCAAAATTAAATGCCCATTCACAATTGGTACAATACTCCTAGAATAGGAACGATACATTGTTTTGGATTTTTCCGGCGAAAAAAACGCAAAGGGGTACCCCTTTGCTAATTTGTAAAATAACTCGAAATTTTTTTCTACAGGAATTAGCCTGCATTTAGTTTGATGTATTCAGAAGGTCAACCGGATAAAGGAATTATACGCCAATTATGTATGGGAGGTGCGATATTTCATAATTTGTACGGAGAGTATGAAATTTCATAAGACGATTATGTTTATGCTTCAATCGTCGATTACAGGCAAACCGATCGATGTTTTGACCGAATTTAAACGGATATTTATTCAAAATTAAATGCCCATTCACAATTGGTACAATACTCCTAGAATAGGAACGATACATTGTTTTGGATTTTTCCGGCGAAAAAAACGCAAAGGGGTACCCCTTTGCTAATTTGTAAAAATAACTCGAAATTTGTTTCTACCGGAATTAGCCTGCATTTAGTTTGATGTATTCAGAAGGTCAACCGGATAAAGAAATTATATGCAAATTATGTATGGGACGTGCGATATTTCATAATTTGTACGGAGAGTATGAAATTTCATAAGACGATTATGTTTATGCTTCAATCGTCGATTACAGGCAAACCGATCGATGTTTTGACCGAATTTAAACGGATATTTATTCAAAATTAAATGCCCATTCACAATTGGTACAATACTCCTAGAATAGGAACGATACATTGTTTTGTATTTTTCCGGCGAAAAAAACGCAAAGGGGTACCCCTTTGCTAATTTGTAAAAATAACTCGAAATTTGTTTCTACCGGAATTAGCCTGCATTTAGTTTGATGTATTCAGAAGGTCAACCGGATAAAGAAATTATACGCCAATTATGTATGGGACGTGCGATATTTCATAATTTGTACGGAGAGTATGAAATTTCATAAGACGATTATGTTTATGCTTCAATCGTCGATTACAGGCAAACCGATCGATGTTTTGACCGAATTTAAACGGATATTTATTCAAAATTAAATGCCCATTCACAATTGGTACAATACTCCTAGAATAGGAACGATACATTTTTTTGTATTTTTCCGGCGAAAAAAACGCAAAGGGGTACCCCTTTGCTAATTTGTAAAAATAAATCGAAATTTGTTTCTACCGGAATTAGCCTGCATTTAGTTTGATGTATTCAGAAGGTCAACCGGATAAAGGAATTATACGCCAATTATGTATGGGAGGTGCGATATTTCATAATTTGTACGGAGAGTATGAAATTTCATAAGACGATTATGTTTATGCTTCAATCGTCGATTACAGGCAAACCGATCGATGTTTTGACCGAATTTAAACGGATATCTATTCAAAATTAAATGCCCATTCACAATTGGTACAATACTCCTAGAATAGGAACGATACATTTTTTTGTATTTTTCCGGCGAAAAAAACGCAAAGGGGTACCCCTTTGCTAATTTGTAAAAATAACTCGAAATTTGTTTCTACCGGAATTAGCCTGCATTTAGTTTGATGTATTCAGAAGGTCAACCGGATAAAGAAATTATATGCAAATTATGTATGGGACGTGCGATATTTCATAATTTGTACGGAGAGTATGAAATTTCATAAGACGATTATGTTTATGCTTCAATCGTCGATTACAGGCAAACCGATCGATGTTTTGACCGAATTTAAACGGATATCTATTCAAAATTAAATGCCCATTCACAATTGGTACAATACTCCTAGAATAGGAACGATACATTTTTTTGTATTTTTCCGGCGAAAAAAACGCAAAGGGGTACCCCTTTGCTAATTTGTAAAAATAACTCGAAATTTGTTTCTACCGGAATTAGCCTGCATTTAGTTTGATGTATTCAGAAGGTCAACCGGATAAAGAAATTATATGCAAATTATGTATGGGACGTGCGATATTTCATAATTTGTACGGAGAGTATGAAATTTCATAAGACGATTATGTTTATGCTTCAATCGTCGATTACAGGCAAACCGATCGATGTTTTGACCGAATTTAAACGGATATCTATTCAAAATTAAATGCCCATTCACAATTGGTACAATACTCCTAGAATAGGAACGATACATTTTTTTGTATTTTTCCGGCGAAAAAAACGCAAAGGGGTACCCCTTTGCTAATTTGTAAAAATAAATCGAAATTTGTTTCTACCGGAATTAGCCTGCATTTAGTTTGATGTATTCAGAAGGTCAACCGGATAAAGGAATTATACGCCAATTATGTATGGGAGGTGCGATATTTCATAATTTGTACGGAGAGTATGAAATTTCATAAGACGATTATGTTTATGCTTCATTGTTATTGCTTTCGTCGATTACAGGCAAACCGATCGATGTTTTGACCGAATTTAAACGGATATTTATTCAAAATTAAATGCCCATTCACAATTGGTACAATACTCCTAGAATAGGAACGATACATTTTTTTGTATTTTTCCGGCGAAAAAAACGCAAAGGGGTACCCCTTTGCTAATTTGTAAAAATAACTCGAAATTTGTTTCTACCGGAATTAGCCTGCATTTAGTTTGATGTATTCAGAAGGTCAACCGGATAAAGGAATTATACGCCAATTATGTATGGGACGTGCGATATTTCATAATTTGTACGGAGAGTATGAAATTTCATAAGACGATTATGTTTATGCTTCAATCGTCGATTACAGGCAAACCGATCGATGTTTTGACCGAATTTAAACGGATATTTATTCAAAATTAAATGCCCATTCACAATTGGTACAATACTCCTAGAATAGGAACGATACATTTTTTTGTATTTTTCCGGCGAAAAAAACGCAAAGGGGTACCCCTTTGCTAATTTGTAAAAATAAATCGAAATTTGTTTCTACCGGAATTAGCCTGCATTTAGTTTGATGTATTCAGAAGGTCAACCGGATAAAGGAATTATACGCCAATTATGTATGGGAGGTGCGATATTTCATAATTTGTACGGAGAGTATGAAATTTCATAAGACGATTATGTTTATGCTTCAATCGTCGATTACAGGCAAACCGATCGATGTTTTGACCGAATTTAAACGGATATTTATTCAAAATTAAATGCCCATTCACAATTGGTACAATACTCCTAGAATAGGAACGATACATTTTTTTGTATTTTTCCGGCGAAAAAAACGCAAAGGGGTACCCCTTTGCTAATTTGTAAAATAACTCGAAATTTTTTTTCTACAGGAATTAGCCTGCATTTAGTTTGATGTATTCAGAAGGTCAACCGGATAAAGAAATTATATGCAAATTATGTATGGGACGTGCGATATTTCATAATTTGTACGGAGAGTATGAAATTTCATAAGACGATTATGTTTATGCTTCAATCGTCGATTACAGGCAAACCGATCGATGTTTTGACCGAATTTAAACGGATATCTATTCAAAATTAAATGCCCATTCACAATTGGTACAATACTCCTAGAATAGGAATGATACATTTTTTTGTATTTTTCCGGCGAAAAAAACGCAAAGGGGTACCCCTTTGCTAATTTGTAAAAATAACTCGAAATTTGTTTCTACCGGAATTAGCCTGCATTTAGTTTGATGTATTCAGAAGGTCAACCGGATAAAGAAATTATATGCAAATTATGTATGGGACGTGCGATATTTCATAATTTGTACGGAGAGTATGAAATTTCATAAGACGATTATGTTTATGCTTCAATCGTCGATTACAGGCAAACCGATCGATGTTTTGACCGAATTTAAACGGATATCTATTCAAAATTAAATGCCCATTCACAATTGGTACAATACTCCTAGAATAGGAACGATACATTTTTTTGTATTTTTCCGGCGAAAAAAACGCAAAGGGGTACCCCTTTGCTAATTTGTAAAAATAAATCGAAATTTGTTTCTACCGGAATTAGCCTGCATTTAGTTTGATGTATTCAGAAGGTCAACCGGATAAAGGAATTATACGCCAATTATGTATGGGAGGTGCGATATTTCATAATTTGTACGGAGAGTATGAAATTTCATAAGACGATTATGTTTATGCTTCAATCGTCGATTACAGGCAAACCGATCGATGTTTTGACCGAATTTAAACGGATATTTATTCAAAATTAAATGCCCATTCACAATTGGTACAATACTCCTAGAATAGGAACGATACATTTTTTTGTATTTTTCCGGCGAAAAAAACGCAAAGGGGTACCCCTTTGCTAATTTGTAAAAATAAATCGAAATTTGTTTCTACCGGAATTAGCCTGCATTTAGTTTGATGTATTCAGAAGGTCAACATGATAAAGGAATTATACGCCAATTATGTATGGGAGGTGCGATATTTCATAATTTGTACGGAGAGTATGAAATTTCATAAGACGATTATGTTTATGCTTCAATCGTCGATTACAGGCAAACCGATCGATGTTTTGACCGAATTTAAACGGATATTTATTCAAAATTAAATGCCCATTCACAATTGGTACAATACTCCTAGAATAGGAACGATACATTTTTTTGTATTTTTCCGGCGAAAAAAACGCAAAGGGGTACCCCTTTGCTAATTTGTAAAATAACTCGAAATTTTTTTTCTACAGGAATTAGCCTGCATTTAGTTTGATGTATTCAGAAGGTCAACCGGATAAAGAAATTATATGCAAATTATGTATGGGACGTGCGATATTTCATAATTTGTACGGAGAGTATGAAATTTCATAAGACGATTATGTTTATGCTTCAATCGTCGATTACAGGCAAACCGATCGATGTTTTGACCGAATTTAAACGGATATCTATTCAAAATTAAATGCCCATTCACAATTGGTACAATACTCCTAGAATAGGAACGATACATTTTTTTGTATTTTTCCGGCGAAAAAAACGCAAAGGGGTACCCCTTTGCTAATTTGTAAAAATAACTCGAAATTTGTTTCTACCGGAATTAGCCTGCATTTAGTTTGATGTATTCAGAAGGTCAACCGGATAAAGAAATTATATGCAAATTATGTATGGGACGTGCGATATTTCATAATTTGTACGGAGAGTATGAAATTTCATAAGACGATTATGTTTATGCTTCAATCGTCGATTACAGGCAAACCGATCGATGTTTTGACCGAATTTAAACGGATATCTATTCAAAATTAAATGCCCATTCACAATTGGTACAATACTCCTAGAATAGGAACGATACATTTTTTTGTATTTTTCCGGCGAAAAAAACGCAAAGGGGTACCCCTTTGCTAATTTGTAAAAATAACTCGAAATTTGTTTCTACCGGAATTAGCCTGCATTTAGTTTGATGTATTCAGAAGGTCAACCGGATAAAGAAATTATATGCAAACTATGTATGGGACGTGCGATATTTCATAATTTGTACGGAGAGTATGAAATTTCATAAGACGATTATGTTTATGCTTCAATCGTCGATTACAGGCAAACCGATCGATGTTTTGACCGAATTTAAACGGATATCTATTCAAAATTAAATGCCCATTCACAATTGGTACAATACTCCTAGAATAGGAACGATACATTGTTTTGGATTTTTCCGGCGAAAAAAACGCAAAGGGGTACCCCTTTGCTAATTTGTAAAAATAACTCGAAATTTTTTTCTACAGGAATTAGCCTGCATTTAGTTTGATGTATTCAGAAGGTCAACCGGATAAAGGAATTATACGCCAATTATGTATGGGAGGTGCGATATTTCATAATTTGTACGGAGAGTATGAAATTTCATAAGACGATTATGTTTATGCTTCAATCGTCGATTACAGGCAAACCGATCGATGTTTTGACCGAATTTAAACGGATATTTATTCAAAATTAAATGCCCATTCACAATTGGTACAATACTCCTAGAATAGGAACGATACATTGTTTTGGATTTTTCCGGCGAAAAAAACGCAAAGGGGTACCCCTTTGCTAATTTGTAAAAATAACTCGAAATTTGTTTCTACCGGAATTAGCCTGCATTTAGTTTGATGTATTCAGAAGGTCAACCGGATAAAGAAATTATATGCAAATTATGTATGGGACGTGCGATATTTCATAATTTGTACGGAGAGTATGAAATTTCATAAGACGATTATGTTTATGCTTCAATCGTCGATTACAGGCAAACCGATCGATGTTTTGACCGAATTTAAACGGATATTTATTCAAAATTAAATGCCCATTCACAATTGGTACAATACTCCTAGAATAGGAACGATACATTGTTTTGTATTTTTCCGGCGAAAAAAACGCAAAGGGGTACCCCTTTGCTAATTTGTAAAAATAACTCGAAATTTGTTTCTACCGGAATTAGCCTGCATTTAGTTTGATGTATTCAGAAGGTCAACCGGATAAAGAAATTATATGCAAATTATGTATGGGACGTGCGATATTTCATAATTTGTACGGAGAGTATGAAATTTCATAAGACGATTATGTTTATGCTTCAATCGTCGATTACAGGCAAACCGATCGATGTTTTGACCGAATTTAAACGGATATTTATTCAAAATTAAATGCCCATTCACAATTGGTACAATACTCCTAGAATAGGAACGATACATTGTTTTGGATTTTTCCGGCGAAAAAAACGCAAAGGGGTACCCCTTTGCTAATTTGTAAAAATAACTCGAAATTTGTTTCTACCGGAATTAGCCTGCATTTAGTTTGATGTATTCAGAAGGTCAACCGGATAAAGAAATTATATGCAAATTATGTATGGGACGTGCGATATTTCATAATTTGTAAGGAGAGTATGAAATTTCATAAGACGATTATGTTTATGCTTCAATCGTCGATTACAGGCAAACCGATCGATGTTTTGACCGAATTTAAACGGATATTTATTCAAAATTAAATGCCCATTCACAATTGGTACAATACTCCTAGAATAGGAACGATACATTGTTTTGGATTTTTCCGGCGAAAAAAACGCAAAGGGGTACCCCTTTGCTAATTTGTAAAAATAACTCGAAATTTGTTTCTACCGGAATTAGCCTGCATTTAGTTTGATGTATTCAGAAGGTCAACCGGATAAAGGAATTATACGCCAATTATGTATGGGACGTGCGATATTTCATAATTTGTACGGAGAGTATGAAATTTCATAAGACGATTATGTTTATGCTTCAATCGTCGATTACAGGCAAACCGATCGATGTTTTGACCGAATTTAAACGGATATTTATTCAAAATTAAATGCCCATTCACAATTGGTACAGTACTCCTAGAATAGGAACGATACATTTTTTTGTATTTTTCCGGCGAAAAAAACGCAAAGGGGTACCCCTTTGCTAATTTGTAAAAATAAATCGAAATTTGTTTCTACCGGAATTAGCCTGCATTTAGTTTGATGTATTCAGAAGGTCAACCGGATAAAGGAATTATACGCCAATTATGTATGGGAGGTGCGATATTTCATAATTTGTACGGAGAGTATGAAATTTCATAAGACGATTATGTTTATGCTTCAATCGTCGATTACAGGGAAACCGATCGATATTTTGACCCAATTTAAACGGATCCTTATTCAAAATTAAATGCCCATTCACAATTGGTACAATACTCCTAGAATAGGAACGATACATTGTTTTGGATTTTTCCGGCGAAAAAAACGCAAAGGGGTACCCCTTTGCTAATTTGTAAAAATAAATCGAAATTTGTTTCTAACGGAATTAGCCTGCATTTAGTTTGATGTATTCAGAAGGTCAACCGGATAAAGAAATTATATGCAAATTATGTATGGGAGGTGCGATATTTCATAATTTGTACGGAGAGCATGAAATTTCATAAGACGATTATGTTTATGCTTCAATCGTCGATTACAGGCAAACCGATCGATGTTTTGACCGAATTTAACCGGATATCTATTCAAAATTAAATGCCCATTCACAATTGGTACAATACTCCTAGAATAGGAACGATACATTTTTTTGTATTTTTCCCGCGAAAAAAACGCAAAGGGGTACCCCTTTGCTAATTTGTAAAAATAAATCGAAATTTGTTTCTACCGGAATTAGCCTGCATTTAGTTTGATGTATTCAGAAGGTCAACCGGATAAAGGAATTATACGCCAATTATGTATGGGAGGTGCGATATTTCATAATTTGTACGGAGAGTATGAAATTTCATAAGACGATTATGTTTATGCTTCAATCGTCGATTACAGGCAAACCGATCGATGTTTTGACCGAATTTAACCGGATATCTATTCAAAATTAAATGCCCATTCACAATTGGTACAATACTCCTAGAATAGGAACGATACATTTTTTTGTATTTTTCCCGCGAAAAAAACGCAAAGGGGTACCCCTTTGCTAATTTGTAAAAATAAATCGAAATTTGTTTCTACCGGAATTAGCCTGCATTTAGTTTGATGTATTCAGAAGGTCAACCGGATAAAGGAATTATACGCCAATTATGTATGGGAGGTGCGATATTTCATAATTTGTACGGAGAGTATGAAATTTCATAAGACGATTATGTTTATGCTTCAATCGTCGATTACAGGGAAACCGATCGATATTTTGACCCAATTTAAACGGATCCTTATTCAAAATTAAATGCCCATTCACAATTGGTACAATACTCCTAGAATAGGAACGATACATTGTTTTGGATTTTTCCGGCGAAAAAAACGCAAAGGGGTACCCCTTTGCTAATTTGTAAAAATAAATCGAAATTTGTTTCTAACGGAATTAGCCTGCATTTAGTTTGATGTATTCAGAAGGTCAACCGGATAAAGAAATTATATGCAAATTATGTATGGGAGGTGCGATATTTCATAATTTGTACGGAGAGCATGAAATTTCATAAGACGATTATGTTTATGCTTCAATCGTCGATTACAGGCAAACCGATCGATGTTTTGACCGAATTTAAACGGATATTTATTCAAAATTAAATGCCCATTCACAATTGGTACAATACTCCTAGAATAGGAACGATACATTGTTTTGGATTTTTCCGGCGAAAAAAACGCAAAGGGGTACCCCTTTGCTAATTTGTAAAAATAAATCGAAATTTGTTTCAACCGGAATTAGCCTGCATTTAGTTTGATGTATTCAGAAGGTCAACCGGATAAAGGAATTATACGCCAATTATGTATGGGAGGTGCGATATTTCATAATTTGTACGGAGAGTATGAAATTTCATAAGACGATTATGTTTATGCTTCAATCGTCGATTACAGGCAAACCGATCGATGTTTTGACCGAATTTAACCGGATATCTATTCAAAATTAAATGCCCATTCACAATTGGTACAATACTCCTAGAATAGGAACGATACATTTTTTTGTATTTTTCCCGCGAAAAAAACGCAAAGGGGTACCCCTTTGCTAATTTGTAAAAATAAATCGAAATTTGTTTCTACCGGAATTAGCCTGCATTTAGTTTGATGTATTCAGAAGGTCAACCGGATAAAGGAATTATACGCCAATTATGTATGGGAGGTGCGATATTTCATAATTTGTACGGAGAGTATGAAATTTCATAAGACGATTATGTTTATGCTTCAATCGTCGATTACAGGGAAACCGATCGATATTTTGACCCAATTTAAACGGATCCTTATTCAAAATTAAATGCCCATTCACAATTGGTACAATACTCCTAGAATAGGAACGATACATTGTTTTGGATTTTTCCGGCGAAAAAAACGCAAAGGGGTACCCCTTTGCTAATTTGTAAAAATAAATCGAAATTTGTTTCTAACGGAATTAGCCTGCATTTAGTTTGATGTATTCAGAAGGTCAACCGGATAAAGAAATTATATGCAAATTATGTATGGGAGGTGCGATATTTCATAATTTGTACGGAGAGCATGAAATTTCATAAGACGATTATGTTTATGCTTCAATCGTCGATTACAGGCAAACCGATCGATGTTTTGACCGAATTTAAACGGATATTTATTCAAAATTAAATGCCCATTCACAATTGGTACAATACTCCTAGAATAGGAACGATACATTGTTTTGGATTTTTCCGGCGAAAAAAACGCAAAGGGGTACCCCTTTGCTAATTTGTAAAAATAAATCGAAATTTGTTTCAACCGGAATTAGCCTGCATTTAGTTTGATGTATTCAGAAGGTCAACCGGATAAAGGAATTATACGCCAATTATGTATGGGAGGTGCGATATTTCATAATTTGTACGGAGAGTATGAAATTTCATAAGACGATTATGTTTATGCTTCAATCGTCGATTACAGGCAAACCGATCGATGTTTTGACCGAATTTAAACGGATATTTATTCAAAATTAAATGCCCATTCACAATTGGTACAATACTCCTAGAATAGGAACGATACATTTTTTTGTATTTTTCAGGCGAAAAAAACGCAAAGGGGTACGTACCCCTTTGCTAATTTGTAAAAATAACTCGAATTTTTTTTTCTACAGGAATTAGCCTGCATTTAGTTTGATGTATTCAGAAGGTCAACCGGATAAAGAAATTATATGCAAATTATGTATGGGACGTGCGATATTTCATAATTTGTACGGAGAGTATGAAATTTCATAAGACGATTATGTTTATGCTTCAATCGTCGATTACAGGCAAACCGATCGATGTTTTGACCGAATTTAAACGGATATTTATTCAAAATTAAATGCCCATTCACAATTGGTACAATACTCCTAGAATAGGAACGATACATTTTTTTGTATTTTTCCGGCGAAAAAAACGCAGAGGGGTACCCCTTTGCTAATTTGTAAAAATAAATCGAAATTTGTTTCTACCGGAATTAGCCTGCATTTAGTTTGATGTATTCAGAAGGTCAACCGGATAAAGAAATTATATGCAAATTATGTATGGGAGGTGCGATATTTCATAATTTGTACGGAGAGTATGAAATTTCATAAGACGATTATGTTTATGCTTCAATCGTCGATTACAGGCAAACCGATCGATGTTTTGACCGAATTTAAACGGATATTTATTCAAAATTAAATGCCCATTCACAATTGGTACAATACTCCTAGAATAGGAACGATACATTGTTTTGTATTTTTCCGGCGAAAAAAACGCAAAGGGGTACCCCTTTGCTAATTTGTAAAAATAACTCGAAATTTGTTTCTACCGGAATTAGCCTGCATTTAGTTTGATGTATTCAGAAGGTCAACCGGATAAAGGAATTATACGCCAATTATGTATGGGAGGTGCGATATTTCATAATTTGTACGGAGAGTATGAAATTTCATAAGACGATTATGTTTATGCTTCAATGGTCGATTACAGGCAAACCGATCGATGTTTTGACCGAATTTAAACGGATATTTATTCAAAATTAAATGCCCATTCACAATTGGTACAATACTCCTAGAATAGGAACGATACATTTTTTTGTATTTTTCCCGCGAAAAAAACGCAAAGGGGTACCCCTTTGCTAATTTGTAAAAATAAATCGAAATTTGTTTCTACCGGAATTAGCCTGCATTTAGTTTGATGTATTCAGAAGGTCAACCGGATAAAGGAATTATACGCCAATTATGTATGGGAGGTGCGATATTTCATAATTTGTACGGAGAGTATGAAATTTCATAAGACGATTATGTTTATGCTTCAATCGTCGATTACAGGCAAACCGATCGATGTTTTGACCGAATTTAAACGGATATCTATTCAAAATTAAATGCCCATTCACAATTGGTACAATACTCCTAGAATAGGAACGATACATTGTTTTGGATTTTTCCGGCGAAAAAAACGCAAAGGGGTACCCCTTTGCTAATTTGTAAAAATAACTCGAAATTTTTTTCTACAGGAATTAGCCTGCATTTAGTTTGATGTATTCAGAAGGTCAACCGGATAAAGGAATTATACGCCAATTATGTATGGGAGGTGCGATATTTCATAATTTGTACGGAGAGTATGAAATTTCATAAGACGATTATGTTTATGCTTCAATCGTCGATTACAGGCAAACCGATCGATGTTTTGACCGAATTTAAACGGATATTTATTCAAAATTAAATGCCCATTCACAATTGGTACAATACTCCTAGAATAGGAACGATACATTGTTTTGTATTTTCCGGCGAAAAAAACGCAAAGGGGTACCCCTTTGCTAATTTGTAAAAATAAATCGAAATTTGTTTCTACCGGAATTAGCCTGCATTTAGTTTGATGTATTCAGAAGGTCAACCGGATAAAGAAATTATATGCAAATTATGTATGGGACGTGCGATATTTCATAATTTGTACGGAGAGTATGAAATTTCATAAGACGATTATGTTTATGCTTCAATCGTCGATTACAGGCAAACCGATCGATGTTTTGACCGAATTTAAACGGATATCTATTCAAAATTAAATGCCCATTCACAATTGGTACAATACTCCTAGAATAGGAACGATACATTGTTTTGGATTTTTCCGGCGAAAAAAACGCAAAGGGGTACCCCTTTGCTAATTTGTAAAAATAACTCGAAATTTGTTTCTACCGGAATTAGCCTGCATTTAGTTTGATGTATTCAGAAGGTCAACCGGATAAAGAAATTATATGCAAATTATGTATGGGACGTGCGATATTTCATAATTTGTACGGAGAGTATGAAATTTCATAAGACGATTATGTTTATGCTTCAATCGTCGATTACAGGCAAACCGATCGATGTTTTGACCGAATTTAAACGGATATCTATTCAAAATTAAATGCCCATTCACAATTGGTACAATACTCCTAGAATAGGAATGATACATTTTTTTGTATTTTTCCGGCGAAAAAAACGCAAAGGGGTACCCCTTTGCTAATTTGTAAAAATAAATCGAAATTTGTTTCTACCGGAATTAGCCTGCATTTAGTTTGATGTATTCAGAAGGTCAACCGGATAAAGGAATTATACGCCAATTATGTATGGGACGTGCGATATTTCATAATTTGTACGGAGAGTATGAAATTTCATAAGACGATTATGTTTATGCTTCAATCGTCGATTACAGGCAAACCGATCGATGTTTTGACCGAATTTAAACGGATATTTATTCAAAATTAAATGCCCATTCACAATTGGTACAATACTCCTAGAATAGGAACGATACATTTTTTTGTATTTTTCCGGCGAAAAAAACGCAAAGGGGTACCCCTTTGCTAATTTGTAAAAATAAATCGAAATTTGTTTCTAACGGAATTAGCCTGCATTTAGTTTGATGTATTCAGAAGGTCAACCGGATAAAGAAATTATATGCAAATTATGTATGGGACGTGCGATATTTCATAATTTGTACGGAGAGTATGAAATTTCATAAGACGATTATGTTTATGCTTCAATCGTCGATTACAGGCAAACCGATCGATGTTTTGACCGAATTTAACCGGATATCTATTCAAAATTAAATGCCCATTCACAATTGGTACAATACTCCTAGAATAGAAACGATACATTGTTTTGTATTTTTCCGGCGAAAAAAACGCGAAGTGTACCCCTTTGCTAATTTGTAAAAATAAATCGAAATTTGTTTCTACAGGAATTAGCCTGCATTTAGTTTGATGTATTCAGAAGGTCAACCGGATAAAGAAATTATATGCAAATTATGTATGGGACGTGCGATATTTCATAATTTGTACGGAGAGTATGAAATTTCATAAGACGATTATGTTTATGCTTCAATCGTCGATTACAGGGAAACCGATCGATATTTTGACCCAATTTAAACGGATCCTTATTCAAAATTAAATGCCCATTCACAATTGGTACAATACTCCTAGAATAGGAACGATACATTGTTTTGGATTTTTCCGGCGAAAAAAACGCAAAGGGGTACCCCTTTGCTAATTTGTAAAAATAAATCGAAATTTGTTTCTAACGGAATTAGCCTGCATTTAGTTTGATGTATTCAGCAGGTCAACCGGATAAAGAAATTATATGCAAATTATGTATGGGAGGTGCGATATTTCATAATTTGTACGGAGAGCATGAAATTTCATAAGACGATTATGTTTATGCTTCAATCGTCGATTACAGGCAAACCGATCGATGTTTTGACCGAATTTAAACGGATATTTATTCAAAATTAAATGCCCATTCACAATTGGTACAATACTCCTAGAATAGGAACGATACATTGTTTTGGATTTTTCCGGCGAAAAAAACGCAAAGGGGTACCCCTTTGCTAATTTGTAAAAATAACTCGAAATTTGTTTCTACCGGAATTAGCCTGCATTTAGTTTGATGTATTCAGAAGGTCAACCGGATAAAGAAATTATATGCAAATTATGTATGGGACGTGCGATATTTCATAATTTGTACGGAGAGTATGAAATTTCATAAGACGATTATGTTTATGCTTCAATCGTCGATTACAGGCAAACCGATCGATGTTTTGACCGAATTTAAACGGATATTTATTCAAAATTAAATGCCCATTCACAATTGGTACAATACTCCTAGAATAGGAACGATACATTTTTTTGTATTTTTCCGGCGAAAAAAACGCAAAGGGGTACCCCTTTGCTAATTTGTAAAAATAAATCGAAATTTGTTTCTAACGGAATTAGCCTGCATTTAGTTTGATGTATTCAGAAGGTCAACCGGATAAAGAAATTATATGCAAATTATGTATGGGACGTGCGATATTTCATAATTTGTACGGAGAGTATGAAATTTCATAAGACGATTATGTTTATGCTTCAATCGTCGATTACAGGCAAACCGATCGATGTTTTGACCGAATTTAACCGGATATCTATTCAAAATTAAATGCCCATTCACAATTGGTACAATACTCCTAGAATAGAAACGATACATTGTTTTGTATTTTTCCGGCGAAAAAAACGCGAAGTGTACCCCTTTGCTAATTTGTAAAAATAAATCGAAATTTGTTTCTACAGGAATTAGCCTGCATTTAGTTTGATGTATTCAGAAGGTCAACCGGATAAAGAAATTATATGCAAATTATGTATGGGACGTGCGATATTTCATAATTTGTACGGAGAGTATGAAATTTCATAAGACGATTATGTTTATGCTTCAATCGTCGATTACAGGGAAACCGATCGATATTTTGACCCAATTTAAACGGATCCTTATTCAAAATTAAATGCCCATTCACAATTGGTACAATACTCCTAGAATAGGAACGATACATTGTTTTGGATTTTTCCGGCGAAAAAAACGCAAAGGGGTACCCCTTTGCTAATTTGTAAAAATAAATCGAAATTTGTTTCTAACGGAATTAGCCTGCATTTAGTTTGATGTATTCAGAAGGTCAACCGGATAAAGAAATTATATGCAAATTATGTATGGGAGGTGCGATATTTCATAATTTGTACGGAGAGCATGAAATTTCATAAGACGATTATGTTTATGCTTCAATCGTCGATTACAGGCAAACCGATCGATGTTTTGACCGAATTTAAACGGATATTTATTCAAAATTAAATGCCCATTCACAATTGGTACAATACTCCTAGAATAGGAACGATACATTGTTTTGGATTTTTCCGGCGAAAAAAACGCAAAGGGGTACCCCTTTGCTAATTTGTAAAAATAAATCGAAATTTGTTTCTAACGGAATTAGCCTGCATTTAGTTTGATGTATTCAGAAGGTCAACCGGATAAAGGAATTATACGCCAATTATGTATGGGAGGTGCGATATTTCATAATTTGTACGGAGAGTATGAAATTTCATAAGACGATTATGTTTATGCTTCAATCGTCGATTACAGGCAAACCGATCGATGTTTTGACCGAATTTAAACGGATATTTATTCAAAATTAAATGCCCATTCACAATTGGTACAATACTCCTAGAATAGGAACGATACATTGTTTTGTATTTTCCGGCGAAAAAAACGCAAAGGGGTACCCCTTTGCTAATTTGTAAAAATAACTCGAAATTTGTTTCTACCGGAATTAGCCTGCATTTAGTTTGATGTATTCAGAAGGTCAACCGGATAAAGAAATTATATGCAAATTATGTATGGGACGTGCGATATTTCATAATTTGTACGGAGAGTATGAAATTTCATAAGACGATTATGTTTATGCTTCAATCGTCGATTACAGGCAAACCGATCGATGTTTTGACCGAATTTAAACGGATATCTATTCAAAATTAAATGCCCATTCACAATTGGTACAATACTCCTAGAATAGGAACGATACATTTTTTTGTATTTTTCCGGCGAAAAAAACGCGAAGTGTACCCCTTTGCTAATTTGTAAAAATAAATCGAAATTTGTTTCTACCGGAATTAGCCTGCATTTAGTTTGATGTATTCAGAAGGTCAACCGGATAAAGGAATTATACGCCAATTATGTATGGGACGTGCGATATTTCATAATTTGTACGGAGAGTATGAAATTTCATAAGACGATTATGTTTATGCTTCAATCGTCGATTACAGGCAAACCGATCGATGTTTTGACCGAATTTAACCGGATATCTATTCAAAATTAAATGCCCATTCACAATTGGTACAATACTCCTAGAATAGAAACGATACATTGTTTTGTATTTTTCCGGCGAAAAAAACGCGAAGTGTACCCCTTTGCTAATTTGTAAAAATAAATCGAAATTTGTTTCCTACAGGAATTAGCCTGCATTTAGTTTGATGTATTCAGAAGGTCAACCGGATAAAGAAATTATATGCAAATTATGTATGGGACGTGCGATATTTCATAATTTGTACGGAGAGTATGAAATTTCATAAGACGATTATGTTTATGCTTCAATCGTCGATTACAGGGAAACCGATCGATATTTTGACCCAATTTAAACGGATCCTTATTCAAAATTAAATGCCCATTCACAATTGGTACAATACTCCTAGAATAGGAACGATACATTGTTTTGGATTTTTCCGGCGAAAAAAACGCAAAGGGGTACCCCTTTGCTAATTTGTAAAAATAAATCGAAATTTGTTTCTACCGGAATTAGCCTGCATTTAGTTTGATGTATTCAGAAGGTCAACCGGATAAAGGAATTATACGCCAATTATGTATGGGAGGTGCGATATTTCATAATTTGTACGGAGAGTATGAAATTTCATAAGACGATTATGTTTATGCTTCAATCGTCGATTACAGGCAAACCGATCGATGTTTTGACCGAATTTAAACGGATATTTATTCAAAATTAAATGCCCATTCACAATTGGTACAATACTCCTAGAATAGGAACGATACATTGTTTTGGATTTTTCCGGCGAAAAAAACGCAAAGGGGTACCCCTTTGCTAATTTGTAAAAATAAATCGAAATTTGTTTCTACCGGAATTAGCCTGCATTTAGTTTGATGTATTCAGAAGGTCAACCGGATAAAGGAATTATACGCCAATTATGTATGGGAGGTGCGATATTTCATAATTTGTACGGAGAGTATGAAATTTCATAAGACGATTATGTTTATGCTTCAATCGTCGATTACAGGCAAACCGATCGATGTTTTGACCGAATTTAAACGGATATTTATTCAAAATTAAATGCCCATTCACAATTGGTACAATACTCCTAGAATAGGAACGATACATTTTTTTGTATTTTTCAGGCGAAAAAAACGCAAAGGGGTACGTACCCCTTTGCTAATTTGTAAAAATAACTCGAAATTTTTTTTTCTACAGGAATTAGCCTGCATTTAGTTTGATGTATTCAGAAGGTCAACCGGATAAAGAAATTATATGCAAATTATGTACGGGACGTGCGATATTTCATAATTTGTACGGAGAGTATGAAATTTCATAAGACGATTATGTTTATGCTTCAATCGTCGATTACAGGCAAACCGATCGATGTTTTGACCGAATTTAAACGGATATTTATTCAAAATTAAATGCCCATTCACAATTGGTACAATACTCCTAGAATAGGAACGATACATTGTTTTGGATTTTTCCGGCGAAAAAAACGCAAAGGGGTACCCCTTTGCTAATTTGTAAAAATAAATCGAAATTTGTTTCTACCGGAATTAGCCTGCATTTAGTTTGATGTATTCAGAAGGTGAACCGGATAAAGGAATTATACGCCAATTATGTATGGGAGGTGCGATATTTCATAATTTGTACGGAGAGTATGAAATTTCATAAGACGATTATGTTTATGCTTCAATCGTCGATTACAGGCAAACCGATCGATGTTTTGACCGAATTTAAACGGATATTTATTCAAAATTAAATGCCCATTCACAATTGGTACAATACTCCTAGAATAGGAACGATACATTTTTTTGTATTTTTCCGGCGAAAAAAACGCAAAAGGGTACGTACCCCTTTGCTAATTTGTAAAAATAACTCGAAATTTTTTTTTCTACCGGAATTAGCCTGCATTTAGTTTGATGTATTCAGAAGGTCAACCGGATAAAGAAATTATATGCAAATTATGTATGGGAGGTGCGATATTTCATAATTTGTACGGAGAGTATGAAATTTCATAAGACGATTATGTTTATGCTTCAATCGTCGATTACAGGCAAACCGATCGATGTTTTGACCGAATTTAAACGGATATCTATTCAAAATTAAATGCCCATTCACAATTGGTACAATACTCCTAGAATAGGAACGATACATTGTTTTGGATTTTTCCGGCGAAAAAAACGCAAAGGGGTACCCCTTTGCTAATTTGTAAAAATAACTCGAATTTTTTTCTACAGGAATTAGCCTGCATTTAGTTTGATGTATTCAGAAGGTCAACCGGATAAAGAAATTATATGCAAATTATGTATGGGACGTGCGATATTTCATAATTTGTACGGAGAGTATGAAATTTCATAAGACGATTATGTTTATGCTTCAATCGTCGATTACAGGCAAACCGATCGATGTTTTGACCGAATTTAAACGGATATTTATTCAAAATTAAATGCCCATTCACAATTGGTACAATACTCCTAGAATAGGAACGATACATTGTTTTGGATTTTTCCGGCGAAAAAAACGCAAAGGGGTACCCCTTTGCTAATTTGTAAAAATAAATCGAAATTTGTTTCTAACGGAATTAGCCTGCATTTAGTTTGATGTATTCAGAAGGTCAACCGGATAAAGAAATTATATGCAAATTATGTATGGGAGGTGCGATATTTCATAATTTGTACGGAGAGTATGAAATTTCATAAGACGATTATGTTTATGCTTCAATCGTCGATTACAGGCAAACCGATCGATGTTTTGACCGAATTTAAACGGATATCTATTCAAAATTAAATGCCCATTCACAATTGGTACAATACTCCTAGAATAGGAACGATACATTGTTTTGGATTTTTCCGGCGAAAAAAACGCAAAGAGATACGTACCCCTTTGCTAATTTGTAAAAATAAATCGAAATTTGTTTCTACAGGAATTAGCCTGCATTTAGTTTGATGTATTCAGAAGGTCAACCGGATAAAGGAATTATACGCCAATTATGTATGGGAGGTGCGATATTTCATAATTTGTACGGAGAGTATGAAATTTCATAAGACGATTATGTTTATGCTTCAATCGTCGATTACAGGCAAACCGATCGATGTTTTGACCGAATTTAAACGGATATCTATTCAAAATTAAATGCCCATTCACAATTGGTACAATACTCCTAGAATAGGAACGATACATTTTTTTGTATTTTTCCGGCGAAAAAAACGCAAAGGGGTACCCCTTTGCTAATTTGTAAAAATAACTCGAATTTTTTTTCTACAGGAATTAGCCTGCATTTAGTTTGATGTATTCAGAAGGTCAACCGGATAAAGAAATTATATGCAAATTATGTATGGGAGGTGCGATATTTCATAATTTGTACGGAGAGTATGAAATTTCATAAGACGATTATGTTTATGCTTCAATCGTCGATTACAGGCAAACCGATCGATGTTTTGACCGAATTTAAACGGATATCTATTCAAAATTAAATGCCCATTCACAATTGGTACAATACTCCTAGAATAGGAACGATACATTGTTTTGTATTTTTCCGGCGAAAAAAACGCAAAGGGATACGTACTCCTTTGCTAATTTGTAAAAATAAATCGAAATTTGTTTCTACAGGAATTAGCCTGCATTTAGTTTGATGTATTCAGAAGGTCAACCGGATAAAGAAATTATATGCAAATTATGTATGGGAGGTGCGATATTTCATAATTTGTACGGAGAGTATGAAATTTCATAAGACGATTATGTTTATGCTTCAATCGTCGATTACAGGCAAACCGATCGATGTTTTGACCGAATTTAAACGGATATTTATTCAAAATTAAATGCCCATTCACAATTGGTACAATACTCCTAGAATAGGAACGATACATTTTTTTGTATTTTTCCGGCGAAAAAAACGCAAAGGGGTACCCCTTTGCTAATTTGTAAAAATAAATCGAAATTTGTTTCTAACGGAATTAGCCTTCATTTAGTTTGATGTATTCAGAAGGTCAACCGGATAAAGAAATTATATGCAAATTATGTATGGGAGGTGCGATATTTCATAATTTGTACGGAGAGTATGAAATTTCATAAGACGATTATGTTTATGCTTCAATCGTCGATTACAGGCAAACCGATCGATGTTTTGACCGAATTTAAACGGATATCTATTCAAAATTAAATGCCCATTCACAATTGGTACAATACTCCTAGAATAGGAACGATACATTTTTTTGTATTTTTCCGGCGAAAAAAACGCAAAGGGGTACCCCTTTGCTAATTTGTAAAAATAACTCGATTTTTTTTTCTACAGGAATTAGCCTGCATTTAGTTTGATGTATTCAGAAGGTCAACCGGATAAAGAAATTATATGCAAATTATGTATGGGAGGTGCGATATTTCATAATTTGTACGGAGAGTATGAAATTTCATAAGACGATTATGTTTATGCTTCAATCGTCGATTACAGGCAAACCGATCGATGTTTTGACCGAATTTAAACGGATATTTATTCAAAATTAAATGCCCATTCACAATTGGTACAATACTCCTAGAATAGGAACGATACATTGTTTTGGATTTTTCCGGCGAAAAAAACGCAAAGGGGTACCCCTTTGCTAATTTGTAAAAATAAATCGAAATTTGTTTCTAACGGAATTAGCCTGCATTTAGTTTGATGTATTCAGAAGGTCAACCGGATAAAGAAATTATATGCAAATTATGTATGGGAGGTGCGATATTTCATAATTTGTACGGAGAGTATGAAATTTCATAAGACGATTATGTTTATGCTTCAATCGTCGATTACAGGCAAACCGATCGATGTTTTGACCGAATTTAAACGGATATCTATTCAAAATTAAATGCCCATTCACAATTGGTACAATACTCCTAGAATAGGAACGATACATTGTTTTGTATTTTTCCGGCGAAAAAAACGCAAAGGGATACGTACCCCTTTGCTAATTTGTAAAAAAAATCGAAATTTGTTTCTAACGGAATTAGCCTGCATTTAGTTTGATGTATTCAGAAGGTCAACCGGATAAAGAAATTATATGCAAATTATGTATGGGAGGTGCGATATTTCATAATTTGTACGGAGAGTATGAAATTTCATAAGACGATTATGTTTATGCTTCAATCGTCGATTACAGGCAAACCGATCGATGTTTTGACCGAATTTAAACGGATATTTATTCAAAATTAAATGCCCATTCACAATTGGTACAATACTCCTAGAATAGGAACGATACATTGTTTTGGATTTTTCCGGCGAAAAAAACGCAAAGGGGTACCCCTTTGCTAATTTGTAAAAATAAATCGAAATTTGTTTCTAACGGAATTAGCCTGCATTTAGTTTGATGTATTCAGAAGGTCAACCGGATAAAGAAATTATATGCAAATTATGTATGGGAGGTGCGATATTTCATAATTTGTACGGAGAGTATGAAATTTCATAAGACGATTATGTTTATGCTTCAATCGTCGATTACAGGCAAACCGATCGATGTTTTGACCGAATTTAAACGGATATTTATTCAAAATTAAATGCCCATTCACAATTGGTACAATACTCCTAGAATAGGAACGATACATTGTTTTGGATTTTTCCGGCGAAAAAAACGCAAAGGGGTACCCCTTTGCTAATTTGTAAAAATAAATCGAAATTTGTTTCTAACGGAATTAGCCTTCATTTAGTTTGATGTATTCAGAAGGTCAACCGGATAAAGAAATTATATGCAAATTATGTATGGGAGGTGCGATATTTCATAATTTGTACGGAGAGTATGAAATTTCATAAGACGATTATGTTTATGCTTCAATCGTCGATTACAGGCAAACCGATCGATGTTTTGACCGAATTTAAACGGATATTTATTCAAAATTAAATGCCCATTCACAATTGGTACAATACTCCTAGAATAGGAACGATACATTGTTTTGGATTTTTCCGGCGAAAAAAACGCAAAGGGGTACCCCTTTGCTAATTTGTAAAAATAAATCGAAATTTGTTTCTAACGGAATTAGCCTTCATTTAGTTTGATGTATTCAGAAGGTCAACCGGATAAAGAAATTATATGCAAATTATGTATGGGAGGTGCGATATTTCATAATTTGTACGGAGAGTATGAAATTTCATAAGACGATTATGTTTATGCTTCAATCGTCGATTACAGGCAAACCGATCGATGTTTTGACCGAATTTAAACGGATATTTATTCAAAATTAAATGCCCATTCACAATTGGTACAATACTCCTAGAATAGGAACGATACATTGTTTTGGATTTTTCCGGCGAAAAAAACGCAAAGGGGTACCCCTTTGCTAATTTGTAAAAATAAATCGAAATTTGTTTCTAACGGAATTAGCCTTCATTTAGTTTGATGTATTCAGAAGGTCAACCGGATAAAGAAATTATATGCAAATTATGTATGGGAGGTGCGATATTTCATAATTTGTACGGAGAGTATGAAATTTCATAAGACGATTATGTTTATGCTTCAATCGTCGATTACAGGCAAACCGATCGATGTTTTGACCGAATTTAAACGGATATCTATTCAAAATTAAATGCCCATTCACAATTGGTACAATACTCCTAGAATAGGAACGATACATTTTTTTGTATTTTTCCGGCGAAAAAAACGCAAAGGGGTACCCCTTTGCTAATTTGTAAAAATAACTCGATTTTTTTTTCTACAGGAATTAGCCTGCATTTAGTTTGATGTATTCAGAAGGTCAACCGGATAAAGAAATTATATGCAAATTATGTATGGGAGGTGCGATATTTCATAATTTGTACGGAGAGTATGAAATTTCATAAGACGATTATGTTTATGCTTCAATCGTCGATTACAGGCAAACCGATCGATGTTTTGACCGAATTTAAACGGATATCTATTCAAAATTAAATGCCCATTCACAATTGGTACAATACTCCTAGAATAGGAACGATACATTGTTTTGTATTTTTCCGGCGAAAAAAACGCAAAGGGATACGTACCCCTTTGCTAATTTGTAAAAAAAATCGAAATTTGTTTCTAACGGAATTAGCCTGCATTTAGTTTGATGTATTCAGAAGGTCAACCGGATAAAGAAATTATATGCAAATTATGTATGGGAGGTGCGATATTTCATAATTTGTACGGAGAGTATGAAATTTCATAAGACGATTATGTTTATGCTTCAATCGTCGATTACAGGCAAACCGATCGATGTTTTGACCGAATTTAAACGGATATTTATTCAAAATTAAATGCCCATTCACAATTGGTACAATACTCCTAGAATAGGAACGATACATTGTTTTGGATTTTTCCGGCGAAAAAAACGCAAAGGGGTACCCCTTTGCTAATTTGTAAAAATAAATCGAAATTTGTTTCTAACGGAATTAGCCTGCATTTAGTTTGATGTATTCAGAAGGTCAACCGGATAAAGAAATTATATGCAAATTATGTATGGGAGGTGCGATATTTCATAATTTGTACGGAGAGTATGAAATTTCATAAGACGATTATGTTTATGCTTCAATCGTCGATTACAGGCAAACCGATCGATGTTTTGACCGAATTTAAACGGATATTTATTCAAAATTAAATGCCCATTCACAATTGGTACAATACTCCTAGAATAGGAACGATACATTGTTTTGGATTTTTCCGGCGAAAAAAACGCAAAGGGGTACCCCTTTGCTAATTTGTAAAAATAAATCGAAATTTGTTTCTAACGGAATTAGCCTTCATTTAGTTTGATGTATTCAGAAGGTCAACCGGATAAAGAAATTATATGCAAATTATGTATGGGAGGTGCGATATTTCATAATTTGTACGGAGAGTATGAAATTTCATAAGACGATTATGTTTATGCTTCAATCGTCGATTACAGGCAAACCGATCGATGTTTTGACCGAATTTAAACGGATATTTATTCAAAATTAAATGCCCATTCACAATTGGTACAATACTCCTAGAATAGGAACGATACATTTTTTTGTATTTTTCCGGCGAAAAAAACGCAAAGGGGTACCCCTTTGCTAATTTGTAAAAATAACTCGATTTTTTTTTCTACAGGAATTAGCCTGCATTTAGTTTGATGTATTCAGAAGGTCAACCGGATAAAGAAATTATATGCAAATTATGTATGGGAGGTGCGATATTTCATAATTTGTACGGAGAGTATGAAATTTCATAAGACGATTATGTTTATGCTTCAATCGTCGATTACAGGCAAACCGATCGATGTTTTGACCGAATTTAAACGGATATTTATTCAAAATTAAATGCCCATTCACAATTGGTACAATACTCCTAGAATAGGAACGATACATTGTTTTGGATTTTTCCGGCGAAAAAAACGCAAAGGGGTACCCCTTTGCTAATTTGTAAAAATAAATCGAAATTTGTTTCTAACGGAATTAGCCTGCATTTAGTTTGATGTATTCAGAAGGTCAACCGGATAAAGAAATTATATGCAAATTATGTATGGGAGGTGCGATATTTCATAATTTGTACGGAGAGTATGAAATTTCATAAGACGATTATGTTTATGCTTCAATCGTCGATTACAGGCAAACCGATCGATGTTTTGACCGAATTTAAACGGATATCTATTCAAAATTAAATGCCCATTCACAATTGGTACAATACTCCTAGAATAGGAACGATACATTGTTTTGTATTTTTCCGGCGAAAAAAACGCAAAGGGATACGTACCCCTTTGCTAATTTGTAAAAAAAATCGAAATTTGTTTCTAACGGAATTAGCCTGCATTTAGTTTGATGTATTCAGAAGGTCAACCGGATAAAGAAATTATATGCAAATTATGTATGGGAGGTGCGATATTTCATAATTTGTACGGAGAGTATGAAATTTCATAAGACGATTATGTTTATGCTTCAATCGTCGATTACAGGCAAACCGATCGATGTTTTGACCGAATTTAAACGGATATCTATTCAAAATTAAATGCCCATTCACAATTGGTACAATACTCCTAGAATAGGAACGATACATTGTTTTGTATTTTTCCGGCGAAAAAAACGCAAAGGGATACGTACCCCTTTGCTAATTTGTAAAAATAAATCGAAATTTGTTTCTACAGGAATTAGCCTGCATTTAGTTTGATGTATTCAGAAGGTCAACCGGATAAAGAAATTATATGCAAATTATGTATGGGAGGTGCGATATTTCATAATTTGTACGGAGAGTATGAAATTTCATAAGACGATTATGTTTATGCTTCAATCGTCGATTACAGGCAAACCGATCGATGTTTTGACCGAATTTAAACGGATATCTATTCAAAATTAAATGCCCATTCACAATTGGTACAATACTCCTAGAATAGGAACGATACATTGTTTTGTATTTTTCCGGCGAAAAAAACGCAAAGGGATACGTACCCCTTTGCTAATTTGTAAAAATAAATCGAAATTTGTTTCTACAGGAATTAGCCTGCATTTAGTTTGATGTATTCAGAAGGTCAACCGGATAAAGAAATTATATGCAAATTATGTATGGGAGGTGCGATATTTCATAATTTGTACGGAGAGTATGAAATTTCATAAGACGATTATGTTTATGCTTCAATCGTCGATTACAGGCAAACCGATCGATGTTTTGACCGAATTTAAACGGATATTTATTCAAAATTAAATGCCCATTCACAATTGGTACAATACTCCTAGAATAGGAACGATACATTGTTTTGGATTTTTCCGGCGAAAAAAACGCAAAGGGGTACCCCTTTGCTAATTTGTAAAAATAAATCGAAATTTGTTTCTAACGGAATTAGCCTGCATTTAGTTTGATGTATTCAGAAGGTCAACCGGATAAAGAAATTATATGCAAATTATGTATGGGAGGTGCGATATTTCATAATTTGTACGGAGAGTATGAAATTTCATAAGACGATTATGTTTATGCTTCAATCGTCGATTACAGGCAAACCGATCGATGTTTTGACCGAATTTAAACGGATATCTATTCAAAATTAAATGCCCATTCACAATTGGTACAATACTCCTAGAATAGGAACGATACATTGTTTTGTATTTTTCCGGCGAAAAAAACGCAAAGGGATACGTACCCCTTTGCTAATTTGTAAAAATAAATCGAAATTTGTTTCTACAGGAATTAGCCTGCATTTAGTTTGATGTATTCAGAAGGTCAACCGGATAAAGAAATTATATGCAAATTATGTATGGGAGGTGCGATATTTCATAATTTGTACGGAGAGTATGAAATTTCATAAGACGATTATGTTTATGCTTCAATCGTCGATTACAGGCAAACCGATCGATGTTTTGACCGAATTTAAACGGATATCTATTCAAAATTAAATGCCCATTCACAATTGGTACAATACTCCTAGAATAGGAACGATACATTGTTTTGTATTTTTCCGGCGAAAAAAACGCAAAGGGATACGTACCCCTTTGCTAATTTGTAAAAATAAATCGAAATTTGTTTCTACAGGAATTAGCCTGCATTTAGTTTGATGTATTCAGAAGGTCAACCGGATAAAGAAATTATATGCAAATTATGTATGGGAGGTGCGATATTTCATAATTTGTACGGAGAGTATGAAATTTCATAAGACGATTATGTTTATGCTTCAATCGTCGATTACAGGCAAACCGATCGATGTTTTGACCGAATTTAAACGGATATTTATTCAAAATTAAATGCCCATTCACAATTGGTACAATACTCCTAGAATAGGAACGATACGTTTTTTTGTATTTTTCCGGCGAAAAAAACGCAAAGGGATACGTACCCCTTTGCTAATTTGTAAAAATAAATCGAAATTTGTTTCTACCGGAATTAGCCTGCATTTAGTTTGATGTATTCAGAAGGTCAACCGGATAAAGGAATTATACGCCAATTATGTATGGGAGGTGCGATATTTCATAATTTGTACGGAGAGTATGAAATTTCATAAGACGATTATGTTTATGCTTCAATCGTCGATTACAGGCAAACCGATCGATGTTTTGACCGAATTTAAACGGATATCTATTCAAAATTAAATGCCCATTCACAATTGGTACAATACTCCTAGAATAGGAACGATACATTTTTTTGTATTTTTCCGGCGAAAACAACGCAAAGGGGTACCCCTTTGCTAATTTGTAAAAATAAATCGAAATTTGTTTCTAACGGAATTAGCATGCATTTAGTTTGATGTATTCAGAAGGTCAACCGGATAAAGAAATTATATGCAAATTATGTATGGGACGTGCGATATTTCATAATTTGTACGGAGAGTATGAAATTTCATAAGACGATTATGTTTATGCTTCAATCGTCGATTACAGGCAAACCGATCGATGTTTTGACCGAATTTAAACGGATATTTATTCAAAATTAAATGCCCATTCACAATTGGTACAATACTCCTAGAATAGGAACGATACATTTTTTTGTATTTTTCCGGCGAAAAAAACGCAAAGGGGTACCCCTTTGCTAATTTGTAAAATAACTCGAAATTTGTTTCTACCGGAATTAGTCTGCATTTAGTTTGATGTATTCAGAAGGTCAACCGTATAAAGGAATTATACGCCAATTATGTATGGGACGTGCGATATTTCATAATTTGTACGGAGAGTATGAAATTTCATAAGACGATTATGTTTATGCTTCAATCGTCGATTACAGGCAAACCGATCGATGTTTTGACCGAATTTAAACGGATATTTATTCAAAATTAAATGCCCATTCACAATTGGTACAATACTCCTAGAATAGGAACGATACATTGTTTTGGATTTTTCCGGCGAAAAAAACGCAAAGGGGTACCCCTTTGCTAATTTGTAAAAATAAATCGAAATTTTTTTCCTACAGGAATTAGCCTGCATTTAGTTTGATGTATTCAGAAGGTCAACCGGATAAAGAAATTATATGCAAATTATGTATGGGACGTGCGATATTTCATAATTTGTACGGAGAGTATGAAATTTCATAAGACGATTATGTTTATGCTTCAATCGTCGATTACAGGCAAACCGATCGATGTTTTGACCGAATTTAAACGGATATTTATTCAAAATTAAATGCCCATTCACAATTGGTACAATACTCCTAGAATAGGAACGATACATTGTTTTGGATTTTTCCGGCGAAAAAAACGCAAAGGGGTACCCCTTTGCTAATTTGTAAAAATAACTCGAAATTTTTTTCCTACAGGAATTAGCCTGCATTTAGTTTGATGTATTCAGAAGGTCAACCGGATAAAGAAATTATATGCAAATTATGTATGGGACGTGCGATATTTCATAATTTGTACGGAGAGTATGAAATTTCATAAGACGATTATGTTTATGCTTCAATCGTCGATTACAGGCAAACCGATCGATGTTTTGACCGAATTTAAACGGATATTTATTCAAAATTAAATGCCCATTCACAATTGGTACAATACTCCTAGAATAGGAACGATACATTGTTTTGGATTTTTCCGGCGAAAAAAACGCAAAGGGGTACCCCTTTGCTAATTTGTAAAAATAAATCGAAATTTTTTTCCTACAGGAATTAGCCTGCATTTAGTTTGATGTATTCAGAAGGTCAACCGGATAAAGAAATTATATGCAAATTATGTATGGGACGTGCGATATTTCATAATTTGTACGGAGAGTATGAAATTTCATAAGACGATTATGTTTATGCTTCAATCGTCGATTACAGGCAAACCGATCGATGTTTTGACCGAATTTAAACGGATATTTATTCAAAATTAAATGCCCATTCACAATTGGTACAATACTCCTAGAATAGGAACGATACATTGTTTTGGATTTTTCCGGCGAAAAAAACGCAAAGGGGTACCCCTTTGCTAATTTGTAAAAATAACTCGAAATTTTTTTCCTACAGGAATTAGCCTGCATTTAGTTTGATGTATTCAGAAGGTCAACCGGATAAAGAAATTATATGCAAATTATGTATGGGACGTGCGATATTTCATAATTTGTACGGAGAGTATGAAATTTCATAAGACGATTATGTTTATGCTTCAATCGTCGATTACAGGCAAACCGATCGATGTTTTGACCGAATTTAAACGGATATCTATTCAAAATTAAATGCCCATTCACAATTGGTACAATACTCCTAAATAGGAACGATACATTGTTTTGTATTTTTCCGGCGAAAAAAACGCAAAGGGATACGTACCCCTTTGCTAATTTGTAAAAATAAATCGAAATTTGTTTCTACCGGAATTAGCCTGCATTTAGTTTGATGTATTCAGAAGGTCAACCGGATAAAGGAATTATACGCCAATTATGTATGGGAGGTGCGATATTTCATAATTTGTACGGAGAGTATGAAATTTCATAAGACGATTATGTTTATGCTTCAATCGTCGATTACAGGCAAACCGATCGATGTTTTGACCGAATTTAAACGGATATTTATTCAAAATTAAATGCCCATTCACAATTGGTACAATACTCCTAGAATAGGAACGATACATTTTTTTGTATTTTTCCGGCGAAAAAAACGCAAAGGGGTACCTCTTTGCTAATTTGTAAAAATAAATCGAAATTTGTTTCTAACGGAATTAGCATGCATTTAGTTTGATGTATTCAGAAGGTCAACCGGATAAAGAAATTATATGCAAATTATGTATGGGACGTGCGATATTTCATAATTTGTACGGAGAGTATGAAATTTCATAAGACGATTATGTTTATGCTTCAATCGTCGATTACAGGCAAACCGATCGATGTTTTGACCGAATTTAAACGGATATTTATTCAAAATTAAATGCCCATTCACAATTGGTACAATACTCCTAGAATAGGAACGATACATTGTTTTGGATTTTTCCGGCGAAAAAAACGCAAAGGGGTACCCCTTTGCTAATTTGTAAAAATAAATCGAAATTTGTTTCTACCGGAATTAGCCTGCATTTAGTTTGATGTATTCAGAAGGTCAACCGGATAAAGAAATTATATGCAAATTATGTATGGGAGGTGCGATATTTCATAATTTGTACGGAGAGTATGAAATTTCATAAGACGATTATGTTTATGCTTCAATCGTCGATTACAGGCAAACCGATCGATGTTTTGACCGAATTTAAACGGATATTTATTCAAAATTAAATGCCCATTCACAATTGGTACAATACTCCTAGAATAGGAACGATACATTTTTTTGTATTTTTCCGGCGAAAAAAACGCAAAGGGGTACCCCTTTGCTAATTTGTAAAAATAAATCGAAATTTGTTTCTAACGGAATTAGCATGCATTTAGTTTGATGTATTCAGAAGGTCAACCGGATAAAGAAATTATATGCAAATTATGTATGGGACGTGCGATATTTCATAATTTGTACGGAGAGTATGAAATTTCATAAGACGATTATGTTTATGCTTCAATCGTCGATTACAGGCAAACCGATCGATGTTTTGACCGAATTTAAACGGATATTTATTCAAAATTAAATGCCCATTCACAATTGGTACAATACTCCTAGAATAGGAACGATACATTTTTTTGTATTTTTCCGGCGAAAAAAACGCAAAGGGGTACCCCTTTGCTAATTTGTAAAATAACTCGAAATTTGTTTCTACCGGAATTAGTCTGCATTTAGTTTGATGTATTCAGAAGGTCAACCGTATAAAGGAATTATACGCCAATTATGTATGGGACGTGCGATATTTCATAATTTGTACGGAGAGTATGAAATTTCATAAGACGATTATGTTTATGCTTCAATCGTCGATTACAGGCAAACCGATCGATGTTTTGACCGAATTTAAACGGATATTTATTCAAAATTAAATGCCCATTCACAATTGGTACAATACTCCTAGAATAGGAACGATACATTGTTTTGGATTTTTCCGGCGAAAAAAACGCAAAGGGGTACCCCTTTGCTAATTTGTAAAAATAACTCGAAATTTTTTTCCTACAGGAATTAGCCTGCATTTAGTTTGATGTATTCAGAAGGTCAACCGGATAAAGAAATTATATGCAAATTATGTATGGGACGTGCGATATTTCATAATTTGTACGGAGAGTATGAAATTTCATAAGACGATTATGTTTATGCTTCAATCGTCGATTACAGGCAAACCGATCGATGTTTTGACCGAATTTAAACGGATATTTATTCAAAATTAAATGCCCATTCACAATTGGTACAATACTCCTAGAATAGGAACGATACATTTTTTTGTATTTTTCCGGCGAAAAAAACGCAAAGGGGTACCCCTTTGCTAATTTGTAAAATAACTCGAAATTTGTTTCTACCGGAATTAGCCTGCATTTAGTTTGATGTATTCAGAAGGTCAACCGGATAAAGAAATTATATGCAAATTATGTATGGGACGTGCGATATTTCATAATTTGTACGGAGAGTATGAAATTTCATAAGACGATTATGTTTATGCTTCAATCGTCGATTACAGGCAAACCGATCGATGTTTTGACCGAATTTAAACGGATATTTATTCAAAATTAAATGCCCATTCACAATTGGTACAATACTCCTAGAATAGGAACGATACATTTTTTTGTATTTTTCCGGCGAAAAAAACGCAAAGGGGTACCCCTTTGCTAATTTGTAAAAATAAATCGAAATTTGTTTCTAACGGAATTAGCATGCATTTAGTTTGATGTATTCAGAAGGTCAACCGGATAAAGAAATTATATGCAAATTATGTATGGGACGTGCGATATTTCATAATTTGTACGGAGAGTATGAAATTTCATAAGACGATTATGTTTATGCTTCAATCGTCGATTACAGGCAAACCGATCGATGTTTTGACCGAATTTAAACGGATATTTATTCAAAATTAAATGCCCATTCACAATTGGTACAATACTCCTAGAATAGGAACGATACATTGTTTTGGATTTTTCCGGCGAAAAAAACGCAAAGGGGTACCCCTTTGCTAATTTGTAAAAATAAATCGAAATTTGTTTCTACCGGAATTAGCCTGCATTTAGTTTGATGTATTCAGAAGGTCAACCGGATAAAGAAATTATATGCAAATTATGTATGGGAGGTGCGATATTTCATAATTTGTACGGAGAGTATGAAATTTCATAAGACGATTATGTTTATGCTTCAATCGTCGATTACAGGCAAACCGATCGATGTTTTGACCGAATTTAAACGGATATTTATTCAAAATTAAATGCCCATTCACAATTGGTACAATACTCCTAGAATAGGAACGATACATTTTTTTGTATTTTTCCGGCGAAAAAAACGCAAAGGGGTACCCCTTTGCTAATTTGTAAAAATAAATCGAAATTTGTTTCTAACGGAATTAGCATGCATTTAGTTTGATGTATTCAGAAGGTCAACCGGATAAAGAAATTATATGCAAATTATGTATGGGACGTGCGATATTTCATAATTTGTACGGAGAGTATGAAATTTCATAAGACGATTATGTTTATGCTTCAATCGTCGATTACAGGCAAACCGATCGATGTTTTGACCGAATTTAAACGGATATTTATTCAAAATTAAATGCCCATTCACAATTGGTACAATACTCCTAGAATAGGAACGATACATTTTTTTGTATTTTTCCGGCGAAAAAAACGCAAAGGGGTACCCCTTTGCTAATTTGTAAAATAACTCGAAATTTGTTTCTACCGGAATTAGTCTGCATTTAGTTTGATGTATTCAGAAGGTCAACCGTATAAAGGAATTATACGCCAATTATGTATGGGACGTGCGATATTTCATAATTTGTACGGAGAGTATGAAATTTCATAAGACGATTATGTTTATGCTTCAATCGTCGATTACAGGCAAACCGATCGATGTTTTGACCGAATTTAAACGGATATTTATTCAAAATTAAATGCCCATTCACAATTGGTACAATACTCCTAGAATAGGAACGATACATTGTTTTGGATTTTTCCGGCGAAAAAAACGCAAAGGGGTACCCCTTTGCTAATTTGTAAAAATAACTCGAAATTTTTTTCCTACAGGAATTAGCCTGCATTTAGTTTGATGTATTCAGAAGGTCAACCGGATAAAGAAATTATATGCAAATTATGTATGGGACGTGCGATATTTCATAATTTGTACGGAGAGTATGAAATTTCATAAGACGATTATGTTTATGCTTCAATCGTCGATTACAGGCAAACCGATCGATGTTTTGACCGAATTTAAACGGATATTTATTCAAAATTAAATGCCCATTCACAATTGGTACAATACTCCTAGAATAGGAACGATACATTTTTTTGTATTTTTCCGGCGAAAAAAACGCAAAGGGGTACCCCTTTGCTAATTTGTAAAATAACTCGAAATTTGTTTCTACCGGAATTAGTCTGCATTTAGTTTGATGTATTCAGAAGGTCAACCGTATAAAGGAATTATACGCCAATTATGTATGGGACGTGCGATATTTCATAATTTGTACGGAGAGTATGAAATTTCATAAGACGATTATGTTTATGCTTCAATCGTCGATTACAGGCAAACCGATCGATGTTTTGACCGAATTTAAACGGATATTTATTCAAAATTAAATGCCCATTCACAATTGGTACAATACTCCTAGAATAGGAACGATACATTGTTTTGGATTTTTCCGGCGAAAAAAACGCAAAGGGGTACCCCTTTGCTAATTTGTAAAAATAAATCGAAATTTTTTTCCTACAGGAATTAGCCTGCATTTAGTTTGATGTATTCAGAAGGTCAACCGGATAAAGAAATTATATGCAAATTATGTATGGGACGTGCGATATTTCATAATTTGTACGGAGAGTATGAAATTTCATAAGACGATTATGTTTATGCTTCAATCGTCGATTACAGGCAAACCGATCGATGTTTTGACCGAATTTAAACGGATATTTATTCAAAATTAAATGCCCATTCACAATTGGTACAATACTCCTAGAATAGGAACGATACATTGTTTTGGATTTTTCCGGCGAAAAAAACGCAAAGGGGTACCCCTTTGCTAATTTGTAAAAATAACTCGAAATTTTTTTCCTACAGGAATTAGCCTGCATTTAGTTTGATGTATTCAGAAGGTCAACCGGATAAAGAAATTATATGCAAATTATGTATGGGACGTGCGATATTTCATAATTTGTACGGAGAGTATGAAATTTCATAAGACGATTATGTTTATGCTTCAATCGTCGATTACAGGCAAACCGATCGATGTTTTGACCGAATTTAAACGGATATTTATTCAAAATTAAATGCCCATTCACAATTGGTACAATACTCCTAGAATAGGAACGATACATTGTTTTGGATTTTTCCGGCGAAAAAAACGCAAAGGGGTACCCCTTTGCTAATTTGTAAAAATAACTCGAAATTTTTTTCCTACAGGAATTAGCCTGCATTTAGTTTGATGTATTCAGAAGGTCAACCGGATAAAGAAATTATATGCAAATTATGTATGGGACGTGCGATATTTCATAATTTGTACGGAGAGTATGAAATTTCATAAGACGATTATGTTTATGCTTCAATCGTCGATTACAGGCAAACCGATCGATGTTTTGACCGAATTTAAACGGATATCTATTCAAAATTAAATGCCCATTCACAATTGGTACAATACTCCTAGAATAGGAACGATACATTGTTTTGTATTTTTCCGGCGAAAAAAACGCAAAGGGATACGTACCCCTTTGCTAATTTGTAAAAATAAATCGAAATTTGTTTCTACCGGAATTAGCCTGCATTTAGTTTGATGTATTCAGAAGGTCAACCGGATAAAGGAATTATACGCCAATTATGTATGGGAGGTGCGATATTTCATAATTTGTACGGAGAGTATGAAATTTCATAAGACGATTATGTTTATGCTTCAATCGTCGATTACAGGCAAACCGATCGATGTTTTGACCGAATTTAAACGGATATTTATTCAAAATTAAATGCCCATTCACAATTGGTACAATACTCCTAGAATAGGAACGATACATTGTTTTGGATTTTTCCGGCGAAAAAAACGCAAAGGGGTACCCCTTTGCTAATTTGTAAAAATAAATCGAAATTTGTTTCTACAGGAATTAGCCTGCATTTAGTTTGATGTATTCAGAAGGTCAACCGGATAAAGGAATTATACGCCAATTATGTATGGGAGGTGCGATATTTCATAATTTGTACGGAGAGTATGAAATTTCATAAGACGATTATGTTTATGCTTCAATCGTCGATTACAGGCAAACCGATCGATGTTTTGACCGAATTTAAACGGATATTTATTCAAAATTAAATGCCCATTCACAATTGGTACAATACTCCTAGAATAGGAACGATACATTTTTTTGTATTTTTCCGGCGAAAAAAACGCAAAGGGGTACCCCTTTGCTAATTTGTAAAAATAAATCGAAATTTGTTTCTAACGGAATTAGCATGCATTTAGTTTGATGTATTCAGAAGGTCAACCGGATAAAGAAATTATATGCAAATTATGTATGGGACGTGCGATATTTCATAATTTGTACGGAGAGTATGAAATTTCATAAGACGATTATGTTTATGCTTCAATCGTCGATTACAGGCAAACCGATCGATGTTTTGACCGAATTTAAACGGATATTTATTCAAAATTAAATGCCCATTCACAATTGGTACAATACTCCTAGAATAGGAACGATACATTTTTTTGTATTTTTCCGGCGAAAAAAACGCAAAGGGGTACCCCTTTGCTAATTTGTAAAATAACTCGAAATTTGTTTCTACCGGAATTAGCCTGCATTTAGTTTGATGTATTCAGAAGGTCAACCGTATAAAGGAATTATACGCCAATTATGTATGGGACGTGCGATATTTCATAATTTGTACGGAGAGTATGAAATTTCATAAGACGATTATGTTTATGCTTCAATCGTCGATTACAGGCAAACCGATCGATGTTTTGACCGAATTTAAACGGATATTTATTCAAAATTAAATGCCCATTCACAATTGGTACAATACTCCTAGAATAGGAACGATACATTGTTTTGGATTTTTCCGGCGAAAAAAACGCAAAGGGGTACCCCTTTGCTAATTTGTAAAAATAACTCGAAATTTTTTTCCTACAGGAATTAGCCTGCATTTAGTTTGATGTATTCAGAAGGTCAACCGGATAAAGAAATTATATGCAAATTATGTATGGGACGTGCGATATTTCATAATTTGTACGGAGAGTATGAAATTTCATAAGACGATTATGTTTATGCTTCAATCGTCGATTACAGGCAAACCGATCGATGTTTTGACCGAATTTAAACGGATATTTATTCAAAATTAAATGCCCATTCACAATTGGTACAATACTCCTAGAATAGGAACGATACATTGTTTTGGATTTTTCCGGCGAAAAAAACGCAAAGGGGTACCCCTTTGCTAATTTGTAAAAATAAATCGAAATTTTTTTCCTACAGGAATTAGCCTGCATTTAGTTTGATGTATTCAGAAGGTCAACCGGATAAAGAAATTATATGCAAATTATGTATGGGACGTGCGATATTTCATAATTTGTACGGAGAGTATGAAATTTCATAAGACGATTATGTTTATGCTTCAATCGTCGATTACAGGCAAACCGATCGATGTTTTGACCGAATTTAAACGGATATTTATTCAAAATTAAATGCCCATTCACAATTGGTACAATACTCCTAGAATAGGAACGATACATTGTTTTGGATTTTTCCGGCGAAAAAAACGCAAAGGGGTACCCCTTTGCTAATTTGTAAAAATAACTCGAAATTTTTTTCCTACAGGAATTAGCCTGCATTTAGTTTGATGTATTCAGAAGGTCAACCGGATAAAGAAATTATATGCAAATTATGTATGGGACGTGCGATATTTCATAATTTGTACGGAGAGTATGAAATTTCATAAGACGATTATGTTTATGCTTCAATCGTCGATTACAGGCAAACCGATCGATGTTTTGACCGAATTTAAACGGATATTTATTCAAAATTAAATGCCCATTCACAATTGGTACAATACTCCTAGAATAGGAACGATACATTGTTTTGGATTTTTCCGGCGAAAAAAACGCAAAGGGGTACCCCTTTGCTAATTTGTAAAAATAAATCGAAATTTGTTTCTAACGGAATTAGCCTGCATTTAGTTTGATGTATTCAGAAGGTCAACCGGATAAAGAAATTATATGCAAATTATGTATGGGAGGTGCGATATTTCATAATTTGTACGGAGAGTATGAAATTTCATAAGACGATTATGTTTATGCTTCAATCGTCGATTACAGGCAAACCGATCGATGTTTTGACCGAATTTAAACGGATATCTATTCAAAATTAAATGCCCATTCACAATTGGTACAATACTCCTAGAATAGGAACGATACATTGTTTTGTATTTTTCCGGCGAAAAAAACGCAAAGGGATACGTACCCCTTTGCTAATTTGTAAAAATAAATCGAAATTTGTTTCTACAGGAATTAGCCTGCATTTAGTTTGATGTATTCAGAAGGTCAACCGGATAAAGAAATTATATGCAAATTATGTATGGGAGGTGCGATATTTCATAATTTGTACGGAGAGTATGAAATTTCATAAGACGATTATGTTTATGCTTCAATCGTCGATTACAGGCAAACCGATCGATGTTTTGACCGAATTTAAACGGATATCTATTCAAAATTAAATGCCCATTCACAATTGGTACAATACTCCTAGAATAGGAACGATACATTGTTTTGTATTTTCCGGCGAAAAAAACGCAAAGGGATACGTACCCCTTTGCTAATTTGTAAAAATAAATCGAAATTTGTTTCTACAGGAATTAGCCTGCATTTAGTTTGATGTATTCAGAAGGTCAACCGGATAAAGAAATTATATGCAAATTATGTATGGGAGGTGCGATATTTCATAATTTGTACGGAGAGTATGAAATTTCATAAGACGATTATGTTTATGCTTCAATCGTCGATTACAGGCAAACCGATCGATGTTTTGACCGAATTTAAACGGATATCTATTCAAAATTAAATGCCCATTCACAATTGGTACAATACTCCTAGAATAGGAACGATACATTGTTTTGTATTTTTCCGGCGAAAAAAATGCAAAGGGATACGTACCCCTTTGCTAATTTGTAAAAATAAATCGAAATTTGTTTCTACAGGAATTAGCCTGCATTTAGTTTGATGTATTCAGAAGGTCAACCGGATAAAGAAATTATATGCAAATTATGTATGGGAGGTGCGATATTTCATAATTTGTACGGAGAGTATGAAATTTCATAAGACGATTATGTTTATGCTTCAATCGTCGATTACAGGCAAACCGATCGATGTTTTGACCGAATTTAAACGGATATCTATTCAAAATTAAATGCCCATTCACAATTGGTACAATACTCCTAGAATAGGAACGATACATTGTTTTGTATTTTTCCGGCGAAAAAAACGCAAAGGGATACGTACCCCTTTGCTAATTTGTAAAAATAAATCGAAATTTGTTTCTACAGGAATTAGCCTGCATTTAGTTTGATGTATTCAGAAGGTCAACCGGATAAAGAAATTATATGCAAATTATGTATGGGAGGTGCGATATTTCATAATTTGTACGGAGAGTATGAAATTTCATAAGACGATTATGTTTATGCTTCAATCGTCGATTACAGGCAAACCGATCGATGTTTTGACCGAATTTAAACGGATATTTATTCAAAATTAAATGCCCATTCACAATTGGTACAATACTCCTAGAATAGGAACGATACATTGTTTTGGATTTTTCCGGCGAAAAAAACGCAAAGGGGTACCCCTTTGCTAATTTGTAAAAATAACTCGAAATTTTTTTCCTACAGGAATTAGCCTGCATTTAGTTTGATGTATTCAGAAGGTCAACCGGATAAAGAAATTATATGCAAATTATGTATGGGACGTGCGATATTTCATAATTTGTACGGAGAGTATGAAATTTCATAAGACGATTATGTTTATGCTTCAATCGTCGATTACAGGCAAACCGATCGATGTTTTGACCGAATTTAAACGGATATTTATTCAAAATTAAATGCCCATTCACAATTGGTACAATACTCCTAGAATAGGAACGATACATTTTTTTGTATTTTTCCGGCGAAAAAAACGCAAAGGGGTACCCCTTTGCTAATTTGTAAAAATAACTCGAAATTTTTTTCCTACAGGAATTAGCCTGCATTTAGTTTGATGTATTCAGAAGGTCAACCGGATAAAGAAATTATATGCAAATTATGTATGGGACGTGCGATATTTCATAATTTGTACGGAGAGTATGAAATTTCATAAGACGATTATGTTTATGCTTCAATCGTCGATTACAGGCAAACCGATCGATGTTTTGACCGAATTTAAACGGATATTTATTCAAAATTAAATGCCCATTCACAATTGGTACAATACTCCTAGAATAGGAACGATACATTGTTTTGGATTTTTCCGGCGAAAAAAACGCAAAGGGGTACCCCTTTGCTAATTTGTAAAAATAAATCGAAATTTGTTTCTAACGGAATTAGCCTGCATTTAGTTTGATGTATTCAGAAGGTCAACCGGATAAAGAAATTATATGCAAATTATGTATGGGAGGTGCGATATTTCATAATTTGTACGGAGAGTATGAAATTTCATAAGACGATTATGTTTATGCTTCAATCGTCGATTACAGGCAAACCGATCGATGTTTTGACCGAATTTAAACGGATATTTATTCAAAATTAAATACCCAATCACAATTGGTACAATACTCCTAGAATAGGAACGATACATTGTTTTGTATTTTTCCGGCGAAAAAAACGCAAAGGGATACGTACCCCTTTGCTAATTTGTAAAAATAAATCGAAATTTGTTTCTACAAGAATTAGCCTGCATTTAGTTTGATGTATTCAGAAGGTCAACCGGATAAAGAAATTATATGCAAATTATGTATGGGAGGTGCGATATTTCATAATTTGTACGGAGAGTATGAAATTTCATAAGACGATTATGTTTATGCTTCAATCGTCGATTACAGGCAAACCGATCGATGTTTTGACCGAATTTAAACGGATATTTATTCAAAATTAAATGCCCATTCACAATTGGTACAATACTCCTAGAATAGGAACGATACATTGTTTTGTATTTTTCCGGCGAAAAAAACGCAAAGGGATACGTACCCCTTTGCTAATTTGTAAAAATAAATCGAAATTTGTTTCTACAAGAATTAGCCTGCATTTAGTTTGATGTATTCAGAAGGTCAACCGGATAAAGAAATTATATGCAAATTATGTATGGGAGGTGCGATATTTCATAATTTGTACGGAGAGTATGAAATTTCATAAGACGATTATGTTTATGCTTCAATCGTCGATTACAGGCAAACCGATCGATGTTTTGACCGAATTTAAACGGATATTTATTCAAAATTAAATACCCATTCACAATTGGTACAATACTCCTAGAATAGGAACGATACATTGTTTTGGATTTTTCCGGCGAAAAAAACGCAAAGGGGTACCCCTTTGCTAATTTGTAAAAATAAATCGAAATTTGTTTCTAACGGAATTAGCCTGCATTTAGTTTGATGTATTCAGAAGGTCAACCGGATAAAGAAATTATATGCAAATTATGTATGGGAGGTGCGATATTTCATAATTTGTACGGAGAGTATGAAATTTCATAAGACGATTATGTTTATGCTTCAATCGTCGATTACAGGCAAACCGATCGATGTTTTGACCGAATTTAAACGGATATTTATTCAAAATTAAATGCCCATTCACAATTGGTACAATACTCCTAGAATAGGAACGATACATTGTTTTGGATTTTTCCGCCGAAAAAAACGCAAAGGGATACGTACCCCTTTGCTAATTTGTAAAAATAAATCGAAATTTGTTTCTACAAGAATTAGCCTGCATTTAGTTTGATGTATTCAGAAGGTCAACCGGATAAAGAAATTATATGCAAATTATGTATGGGAGGTGCGATATTTCATAATTTGTACGGAGAGTATGAAATTTCATAAGACGATTATGTTTATGCTTCAATCGTCGATTACAGGCAAACCGATCGATGTTTTGACCGAATTTAAACGGATATTTATTCAAAATTAAATACCCATTCACAATTGGTACAATACTCCTAGAATAGGAACGATACATTGTTTTGGATTTTTCCGGCGAAAAAAACGCAAAGGGGTACCCCTTTGCTAATTTGTAAAAATAAATCGAAATTTGTTTCTAACGGAATTAGCCTGCATTTAGTTTGATGTATTCAGAAGGTCAACCGGATAAAGAAATTATATGCAAATTATGTATGGGAGGTGCGATATTTCATAATTTGTACGGAGAGTATGAAATTTCATAAGACGATTATGTTTATGCTTCAATCGTCGATTACAGGCAAACCGATCGATGTTTTGACCGAATTTAAACGGATATTTATTCAAAATTAAATGCCCATTCACAATTGGTACAATACTCCTAGAATAGGAACGATACATTGTTTTGGATTTTTCCGGCGAAAAAAACGCAAAGGGGTACCCCTTTGCTAATTTGTAAAAATAAATCGAAATTTGTTTCTAACGGAATTAGCCTGCATTTAGTTTGATGTATTCAGAAGGTCAACCGGATAAAGAAATTATATGCAAATTATGTATGGGAGGTGCGATATTTCATAATTTGTACGGAGAGTATGAAATTTCATAAGACGATTATGTTTATGCTTCAATCGTCGATTACAGGCAAACCGATCGATGTTTTGACCGAATTTAAACGGATATCTATTCAAAATTAAATGCCCATTCACAATTGGTACAATACTCCTAGAATAGGAACGATACATTGTTTTGTATTTTTCCGGCGAAAAAAACGCAAAGGGATACGTACCCCTTTGCTAATTTGTAAAAATAAATCGAAATTTGTTTCTACAGGAATTAGCCTGCATTTAGTTTGATGTATTCAGAAGGTCAACCGGATAAAGAAATTATATGCAAATTATGTATGGGAGGTGCGATATTTCATAATTTGTACGGAGAGTATGAAATTTCATAAGACGATTATGTTTATGCTTCAATCGTCGATTACAGGCAAACCGATCGATGTTTTGACCGAATTTAAACGGATATCTATTCAAAATTAAATGCCCATTCACAATTGGTACAATACTCCTAGAATAGGAACGATACATTGTTTTGTATTTTTCCGGCGAAAAAAACGCAAAGGGATACGTACCCCTTTGCTAATTTGTAAAAATAAATCGAAATTTATTTCTACAGGAATTAGCCTGCATTTAGTTTGATGTATTCAGAAGGTCAACCGGATAAAGAAATTATATGCAAATTATGTATGGGAGGTGCGATATTTCATAATTTGTACGGAGAGTATGAAATTTCATAAGACGATTATGTTTATGCTTCAATCGTCGATTACAGGCAAACCGATCGATGTTTTGACCGAATTTAAACGGATATTTATTCAAAATTAAATGCCCATTCACAATTGGTACAATACTCCTAGAATAGGAACAATACATTGTTTTGGATTTTTCCGGCGAAAAAAACGCAAAGGGGTACCCCTTTGCTAATTTGTAAAAATAAATCGAAATTTGTTTCTAACGGAATTAGCCTGCATTTAGTTTGATGTATTCAGAAGGTCAACCGGATAAAGAAATTATATGCAAATTATGTATGGGAGGTGCGATATTTCATAATTTGTACGGAGAGTATGAAATTTCATAAGACGATTATGTTTATGCTTCAATCGTCGATTACAGGCAAACCGATCGATGTTTTGACCGAATTTAAACGGATATCTATTCAAAATTAAATGCCCATTCACAATTGGTACAATACTCCTAGAATAGGAACGATACATTGTTTTGTATTTTTCCGGCGAAAAAAACGCAAAGGGATACGTACCCCTTTGCTAATTTGTAAAAATAAATCGAAATTTGTTTCTACAGGAATTAGCCTGCATTTAGTTTGATGTATTCAGAAGGTCAACCGGATAAAGAAATTATATGCAAATTATGTATGGGAGGTGCGATATTTCATAATTTGTACGGAGAGTATGAAATTTCATAAGACGATTATGTTTATGCTTCAATCGTCGATTACAGGCAAACCGATCGATGTTTTGACCGAATTTAAACGGATATTTATTCAAAATTAAATACCCATTCACAATTGGTACAATACTCCTAGAATAGGAACGATACATTGTTTTGTATTTTTCCGGCGAAAAAAACGCAAAGGGGTACCCCTTTGCTAATTTGTAAAAATAACTCGAATTTTTTTTCCTACAGGAATTAGCCTGCATTTAGTTTGATGTATTCAGAAGGTCAACCGGATAAAGAAATTATATGCAAATTATGTATGGGACGTGCGATATTTCATAATTTGTACGGAGAGTATGAAATTTCATAAGACGATTATGTTTATGCTTCAATCGTCGATTACAGGCAAACCGATCGATGTTTTGACCGAATTTAAACGGATATTTATTCAAAATTAAATGCCCATTCACAATTGGTACAATACTCCTAGAATAGGAACGATACATTGTTTTGTATTTTTCCGGCGAAAAAAACGCAAAGGGGTACCCCTTTGCTAATTTGTAAAAATAACTCGAATTTTTTTTCCTACAGGAATTAGCCTGCATTTAGTTTGATGTATTCAGAAGGTCAACCGGATAAAGAAATTATATGCAAATTATGTATGGGACGTGCGATATTTCATAATTTGTACGGAGAGTATGAAATTTCATAAGACGATTATGTTTATGCTTCAATCGTCGATTACAGGCAAACCGATCGATGTTTTGACCGAATTTAAACGGATATTTATTCAAAATTAAATGCCCATTCACAATTGGTACAATACTCCTAGAATAGGAACGATACATTGTTTTGGATTTTTCCGGCGAAAAAAACGCAAAGGGGTACCCCTTTGCTAATTTGTAAAAATAAATCGAAATTTGTTTCTAACGGAATTAGCCTGCATTTAGTTTGATGTATTCAGAAGGTCAACCGGATAAAGAAATTATATGCAAATTATGTATGGGAGGTGCGATATTTCATAATTTGTACGGAGAGTATGAAATTTCATAAGACGATTATGTTTATGCTTCAATCGTCGATTACAGGCAAACCGATCGATGTTTTGACCGAATTTAAACGGATATTTATTCAAAATTAAATGCCCATTCACAATTGGTACAATACTCCTAGAATAGGAACGATACATTGTTTTGTATTTTACCGGCGAAAAAAACGCAAAGGGGTACCCCTTTGCTAATTTGTAAAAATAACTCGAATTTTTTTTCCTACAGGAATTAGCCTGCATTTAGTTTGATGTATTCAGAAGGTCAACCGGATAAAGAAATTATATGCAAATTATGTATGGGACGTGCGATATTTCATAATTTGTACGGAGAGTATGAAATTTCATAAGACGATTATGTTTATGCTTCAATCGTCGATTACAGGCAAACCGATCGATGTTTTGACCGAATTTAAACGGATATTTATTCAAAATTAAATGCCCATTCACAATTGGTACAATACTCCTAGAATAGGAACGATACATTGTTTTGTATTTTTCCGGCGAAAAAAACGCAAAGGGGTACCTCTTTGCTAATTTGTAAAAATAACTCGAAATTTGTTTCTACCGGAATTAGCCTGCATTTAGTTTGATGTATTCAGAAGGTCAACCGGATAAAGGAATTATACGCCAATTATGTATGGGACGTGCGATATTTCATAATTTGTACGGAGAGTATGAAATTTCATAAGACGATTATGTTTATGCTTCAATCGTCGATTACAGGCAAACCGATCGATGTTTTGACCGAATTTAAACGGATATTTATTCAAAATTAAATGCCCATTCACAATTGGTACAATACTCCTAGAATAGGAACGATACATTGTTTTGTATTTTTCCGGCGAAAAAAACGCAAAGGGGTACCCCTTTGCTAATTTGTAAAAATAACTCGAAATTTTTTTCCTACAGGAATTAGCCTGCATTTAGTTTGATGTATTCAGAAGGTCAACCGGATAAAGAAATTATATGCAAATTATGTATGGGACGTGCGATATTTCATAATTTGTACGGAGAGTATGAAATTTCATAAGACGATTATGTTTATGCTTCAATCGTCGATTACAGGCAAACCGATCGATGTTTTGACCGAATTTAAACGGATATTTATTCAAAATTAAATGCCCATTCACAATTGGTACAATACTCCTAGAATAGGAACGATACATTGTTTTGGATTTTTCCGGCGAAAAAAACGCAAAGGGGTACCCCTTTGCTAATTTGTAAAAATAAATCGAAATTTGTTTCTAACGGAATTAGCCTGCATTTAGTTTGATGTATTCAGAAGGTCAACCGGATAAAGAAATTATATGCAAATTATGTATGGGAGGTGCGATATTTCATAATTTGTACGGAGAGTATGAAATTTCATAAGACGATTATGTTTATGCTTCAATCGTCGATTACAGGCAAACCGATCGATGTTTTGACCGAATTTAAACGGATATTTATTCAAAATTAAATGCCCATTCACAATTGGTACAATACTCCTAGAATAGGAACGATACATTGTTTTGTATTTTTCCGGCGAAAAAAACGCAAAGGGGTACCTCTTTGCTAATTTGTAAAAATAACTCGAAATTTGTTTCTACCGGAATTAGCCTGCATTTAGTTTGATGTATTCAGAAGGTCAACCGGATAAAGGAATTATACGCCAATTATGTATGGGAGGTGCGATATTTCATAATTTGTACGGAGAGTATGAAATTTCATAAGACGATTATGTTTATGCTTCAATCGTCGATTACAGGCAAACCGATCGATGTTTTGACCGAATTTAAACGGATATTTATTCAAAATTAAATGCCCATTCACAATTGGTACAATACTCCTAGAATAGGAACGATACATTGTTTTGTATTTTTCCGGCGAAAAAAACGCAAAGGGGTACCCCTTTGCTAATTTGTAAAAATAACTCGAAATTTTTTTCCTACAGGAATTAGCCTGCATTTAGTTTGATGTATTCAGAAGGTCAACCGGATAAAGAAATTATATGCAAATTATGTATGGGACGTGCGATATTTCATAATTTGTACGGAGAGTATGAAATTTCATAAGACGATTATGTTTATGCTTCAATCGTCGATTACAGGCAAACCGATCGATGTTTTGACCGAATTTAAACGGATATTTATTCAAAATTAAATGCCCATTCACAATTGGTACAATACTCCTAGAATAGGAACGATACATTGTTTTGTATTTTTCCGGCGAAAAAAACGCAAAGGGGTACCCCTTTGCTAATTTGTAAAAATAACTCGAATTTTTTTTCCTACAGGAATTAGCCTGCATTTAGTTTGATGTATTCAGAAGGTCAACCGGATAAAGAAATTATATGCAAATTATGTATGGGACGTGCGATATTTCATAATTTGTACGGAGAGTATGAAATTTCATAAGACGATTATGTTTATGCTTCAATCGTCGATTACAGGCAAACCGATCGATGTTTTGACCGAATTTAAACGGATATTTATTCAAAATTAAATGCCCATTCACAATTGGTACAATACTCCTAGAATAGGAACGATACATTGTTTTGGATTTTTCCGGCGAAAAAAACGCAAAGGGGTACCCCTTTGCTAATTTGTAAAAATAAATCGAAATTTGTTTCTAACGGAATTAGCCTGCATTTAGTTTGATGTATTCAGAAGGTCAACCGGATAAAGAAATTATATGCAAATTATGTATGGGAGGTGCGATATTTCATAATTTGTACGGAGAGTATGAAATTTCATAAGACGATTATGTTTATGCTTCAATCGTCGATTACAGGCAAACCGATCGATGTTTTGACCGAATTTAAACGGATATTTATTCAAAATTAAATGCCCATTCACAATTGGTACAATACTCCTAGAATAGGAACGATACATTGTTTTGGATTTTTCCGGCGAAAAAAACGCAAAGGGGTACCCCTTTGCTAATTTGTAAAAATAAATCGAAATTTGTTTCTAACGGAATTAGCCTGCATTTAGTTTGATGTATTCAGAAGGTCAACCGGATAAAGAAATTATATGCAAATTATGTATGGGAGGTGCGATATTTCATAATTTGTACGGAGAGTATGAAATTTCATAAGACGATTATGTTTATGCTTCAATCGTCGATTACAGGCAAACCGATCGATGTTTTGACCGAATTTAAACGGATATCTATTCAAAATTAAATGCCCATTCACAATTGGTACAATACTCCTAGAATAGGAACGATACATTGTTTTGTATTTTTCCGGCGAAAAAAACGCAAAGGGGTACCCCTTTGCTAATTTGTAAAAATAACTCGAAATTTTTTTCCTACAGGAATTAGCCTGCATTTAGTTTGATGTATTCAGAAGGTCAACCGGATAAAGAAATTATATGCAAATTATGTATGGGACGTGCGATATTTCATAATTTGTACGGAGAGTATGAAATTTCATAAGACGATTATGTTTATGCTTCAATCGTCGATTACAGGCAAACCGATCGATGTTTTGACCGAATTTAAACGGATATTTATTCAAAATTAAATGCCCATTCACAATTGGTACAATACTCCTAGAATAGGAACGATACATTGTTTTGGATTTTTCCGGCGAAAAAAACGCAAAGGGGTACCCCTTTGCTAATTTGTAAAAATAACTCAAATTTTTTTTCTACAGGAATTAGCCTGCATTTAGTTTGATGTATTCAGAAGGTCAACCGGATAAAGAAATTATATGCAAATTATGTATGGGACGTGCGATATTTCATAATTTGTACGGAGAGTATGAAATTTCATAAGACGATTATGTTTATGCTTCAATCGTCGATTACAGGCAAACCGATCGATGTTTTGACCGAATTTAAACGGATATTTATTCAAAATTAAATGCCCATTCACAATTGGTACAATACTCCTAGAATAGGAACGATACATTGTTTTGGATTTTTCCGGCGAAAAAAACGCAAAGGGGTACCCCTTTGCTAATTTGTAAAAATAAATCGAAATTTGTTTCTAACGGAATTAGCCTGCATTTAGTTTGATGTATTCAGAAGGTCAACCGGATAAAGAAATTATATGCAAATTATGTATGGGAGGTGCGATATTTCATAATTTGTACGGAGAGTATGAAATTTCATAAGACGATTATGTTTATGCTTCAATCGTCGATTACAGGCAAACCGATCGATGTTTTGACCGAATTTAAACGGATATCTATTCAAAATTAAATGCCCATTCACAATTGGTACAATACTCCTAGAATAGGAACGATACATTGTTTTGGATTTTTCCGGCGAAAAAAACGCAAAGGGGTACCCCTTTGCTAATTTGTAAAAATAACTCGAAATTTTTTTCCTACAGGAATTAGCCTGCATTTAGTTTGATGTATTCAGAAGGTCAACCGGATAAAGAAATTATATGCAAATTATGTATGGGACGTGCGATATTTCATAATTTGTACGGAGAGTATGAAATTTCATAAGACGATTATGTTTATGCTTCAATCGTCGATTACAGGCAAACCGATCGATGTTTTGACCGAATTTAAACGGATATCTATTCAAAATTAAATGCCCATTCACAATTGGTACAATACTCCTAGAATAGGAACGATACATTGTTTTGTATTTTTCCGGCGAAAAAAACGCAAAGGGATACGTACCCCTTTGCTAATTTGTAAAAATAAATCGAAATTTGTTTCTACAGGAATTAGTCTGCATTTAGTTTGATGTATTCAGAAGGTCAACCGGATAAAGAAATTATATGCAAATTATGTATGGGAGGTGCGATATTTCATAATTTGTACGGAGAGTATGAAATTTCATAAGACGATTATGTTTATGCTTCAATCGTCGATTACAGGCAAACCGATCGATGTTTTGACCGAATTTAAACGGATATTTATTCAAAATTAAATGCCCATTCACAATTGGTACAATACTCCTAGAATAGGAACGATACATTGTTTTGGATTTTTCCGGCGAAAAAAACGCAAAGGGGTACCCCTTTGCTAATTTGTAAAAATAAATCGAAATTTGTTTCTAACGGAATTAGCCTGCATTTAGTTTGATGTATTCAGAAGGTCAACCGGATAAAGAAATTATATGCAAATTATGTATGGGAGGTGCGATATTTCATAATTTGTACGGAGAGTATGAAATTTCATAAGACGATTATGTTTATGCTTCAATCGTCGATTACAGGCAAACCGATCGATGTTTTGACCGAATTTAAACGGATATTTATTCAAAATTAAATGTCCATTCACAATTGGTACAATACTCCTAGAATAGGAACGATACATTGTTTTGGATTTTTCCGGCGAAAAAAACGCAAAGGGGTACCCCTTTGCTAATTTGTAAAAATAAATCGAAATTTGTTTCTAACGGAATTAGCCTGCATTTAGTTTGATGTATTCAGAAGGTCAACCGGATAAAGAAATTATATGCAAATTATGTATGGGAGGTGCGATATTTCATAATTTGTACGGAGAGTATGAAATTTCATAAGACGATTATGTTTATGCTTCAATCGTCGATTACAGGCAAACCGATCGATGTTTTGACCGAATTTAAACGAATGGGCATTTAATTTTGAATAGATATCCGTTTAAATTCGGTCAAAACATCGATCGGTTTGCCTGTAATCGACGATTGAAGCATAAACATAATCGTCTTATGAAATTTCATACTCTCCGTACAAATTATGAAATATCGCACCTCCCATACATAATTTGCATATAATTTCTTTATCCGGTTGACCTTCTGAATACATCAAACTAAATGCAGGCTAATTCCGGTAGAAACAAATTTCGAGTTATTTTTACAAATTAGCAAAGGGGTACCCCTTTGCGTTTTTTTCGCCGGAAAAATACAAAAAAATGTATCGTTCCTATTCTAGGAGTATTGTACCAATTGTGATTGGGCATTTAATTTTGAATAAATATCCGTTTAAATTCGGTCAAAACATCGATCGGTTTGCCTGTAATCGACGATTGAAGCATAAACATAATCGTCTTATGAAATTTCATACTCTCCGTACAAATTATGAAATATCGCACCTCCCATACATAATTGGCGTATAATTCCTTTATCCGGTTGACCTTCTGAATACATCAAACTAAATGCAGGCTAATTCCGGTAGAAACAAATTTCGAGTTATTTTTACAAATTAGCAAAGAGGTACCCCTTTGCGTTTTTTTCGCCGGAAAAATACAAAACAATGTATCGTTCCTATTCTAGGAGTATTGTACCAATTGTGAATGGGCATTTAATTTTGAATAAATATCCGTTTAAATTCGGTCAAAACATCGATCGGTTTGCCTGTAATCGACGATTGAAGCATAAACATAATCGTCTTATGAAATTTCATACTCTCCGTACAAATTATGAAATATCGCACCTCCCATACATAATTTGCATATAATTTCTTTATCCGGTTGACCTTCTGAATACATCAAACTAAATGCAGGCTAATTCCGTTAGAAACAAATTTCGATTTATTTTTACAAATTAGCAAAGGGGTACCCCTTTGCTAATTTGTAAAAATAAATCGAAATTTGTTTCTAACGGAATTAGCCTGCATTTAGTTTGATGTATTCAGAAGGTCAACCGGATAAAGAAATTATATGCAAATTATGTATGGGAGGTGCGATATTTCATAATTTGTACGGAGAGTATGAAATTTCATAAGACGATTATGTTTATGCTTCAATCGTCGATTACAGGCAAACCGATCGATGTTTTGACCGAATTTAAACGGATATTTATTCAAAATTAAATGCCCATTCACAATTGGTACAATACTCCTAGAATAGGAACGATACATTGTTTTGGATTTTTCCGGCGAAAAAAACGCAAAGGGGTACCCCTTTGCTAATTTGTAAAAATAAATCGAAATTTGTTTCTAACGGAATTAGCCTGCATTTAGTTTGATGTATTCAGAAGGTCAACCGGATAAAGAAATTATATGCAAATTATGTATGGGAGGTGCGATATTTCATAATTTGTACGGAGAGTATGAAATTTCATAAGACGATTATGTTTATGCTTCAATCGTCGATTACAGGCAAACCGATCGATGTTTTGACCGAATTTAAACGGATATTTATTCAAAATTAAATGCCCATTCACAATTGGTACAATACTCCTAGAATAGGAACGATACATTGTTTTGTATTTTTCCGGCGAAAAAAACGCAAAGGGGTACCCCTTTGCTAATTTGTAAAAATAACTCGAAATTTTTTTCCTACAGGAATTAGCCTGCATTTAGTTTGATGTATTCAGAAGGTCAACCGGATAAAGAAATTATATGCAAATTATGTATGGGACGTGCGATATTTCATAATTTGTACGGAGAGTATGAAATTTCATAAGACGATTATGTTTATGCTTCAATCGTCGATTACAGGCAAACCGATCGATGTTTTGACCGAATTTAAACGGATATTTATTCAAAATTAAATGCCCATTCACAATTGGTACAATACTCCTAGAATAGGAACGATACATTGTTTTGGATTTTTCCGGCGAAAAAAACGGAAAGGGGTACCCCTTTGCTAATTTGTAAAAATAAATCGAAATTTGTTTCTAACGGAATTAGCCTGCATTTAGTTTGATGTATTCAGAAGGTCAACCGGATAAAGAAATTATATGCAAATTATGTATGGGAGGTGCGATATTTCATAATTTGTACGGAGAGTATGAAATTTCATAAGACGATTATGTTTATGCTTCAATCGTCGATTACAGGCAAACCGATCGATGTTTTGACCGAATTTAAACGGATATTTATTCAAAATTAAATGCCCATTCACAATTGGTACAATACTCCTAGAATAGGAACGATACATTGTTTTGTATTTTTCCGGCGAAAAAAACGCAAAGGGGTACCTCTTTGCTAATTTGTAAAAATAACTCGAAATTTGTTTCTACCGGAATTAGCCTGCATTTAGTTTGATGTATTCAGAAGGTCAACCGGATAAAGGAATTATACGCCAATTATGTATGGGAGGTGCGATATTTCATAATTTGTACGGAGAGTATGAAATTTCATAAGACGATTATGTTTATGCTTCAATCGTCGATTACAGGCAAACCGATCGATGTTTTGACCGAATTTAAACGGATATTTATTCAAAATTAAATGCCCATTCACAATTGGTACAATACTCCTAGAATAGGAACGATACATTTTTTTGTATTTTTCCGGCGAAAAAAACGCAAAGGGGTACCCCTTTGCTAATTTGTAAAAATAACTCGAAATTTGTTTCTACCGGAATTAGCCTGCATTTAGTTTGATGTATTCAGAAGGTCAACCGGATAAAGAAATTATATGCAAATTATGTATGGGAGGTGCGATATTTCATAATTTGTACGGAGAGTATGAAATTTCATAAGACGATTATGTTTATGCTTCAATCGTCGATTACAGGCAAACCGATCGATGTTTTGACCGAATTTAAACGGATATCTATTCAAAATTAAATGCCCATTCACAATTGGTACAATACTCCTAGAATAGGAACGATACATTGTTTTGGATTTTTCCGGCGAAAAAAACGCAAAGGGGTACCCCTTTGCTAATTTGTAAAAATAACTCGAATTTTTTTTCTACAGGAATTAGCCTGCATTTAGTTTGATGTATTCAGAAGGTCAACCGGATAAAGAAATTATATGCAAATTATGTATGGGACGTGCGATATTTCATAATTTGTACGGAGAGTATGAAATTTCATAAGACGATTATGTTTATGCTTCAATCGTCGATTACAGGCAAACCGATCGATGTTTTGACCGAATTTAAACGGATATTTATTCAAAATTAAATGCCCATTCACAATTGGTACAATACTCCTAGAATAGGAACGATACATTGTTTTGGATTTTTCCGGCGAAAAAAACGCAAAGGGGTACCCCTTTGCTAATTTGTAAAAATAACTCGAAATTTTTTTCCTACAGGAATTAGCCTGCATTTAGTTTGATGTATTCAGAAGGTCAACCGGATAAAGAAATTATATGCAAATTATGTATGGGACGTGCGATATTTCATAATTTGTACGGAGAGTATGAAATTTCATAAGACGATTATGTTTATGCTTCAATCGTCGATTACAGGCAAACCGATCGATGTTTTGACCGAATTTAAACGGATATTTATTCAAAATTAAATGCCCATTCACAATTGGTACAATACTCCTAGAATAGGAACGATACATTGTTTTGGATTTTTCCGGCGAAAAAAACGGAAAGGGGTACCCCTTTGCTAATTTGTAAAAATAAATCGAAATTTGTTTCTAACGGAATTAGCCTGCATTTAGTTTGATGTATTCAGAAGGTCAACCGGATAAAGAAATTATATGCAAATTATGTATGGGAGGTGCGATATTTCATAATTTGTACGGAGAGTATGAAATTTCATAAGACGATTATGTTTATGCTTCAATCGTCGATTACAGGCAAACCGATCGATGTTTTGACCGAATTTAAACGGATATTTATTCAAAATTAAATGCCCATTCACAATTGGTACAATACTCCTAGAATAGGAACGATACATTGTTTTGGATTTTTCCGGCGAAAAAAACGCAAAGGGGTACCTCTTTGCTAATTTGTAAAAATAAATCGAAATTTGTTTCTAACGGAATTAGCCTGCATTTAGTTTGATGTATTCAGAAGGTCAACCGGATAAAGAAATTATATGCAAATTATGTATGGGAGGTGCGATATTTCATAATTTGTACGGAGAGTATGAAATTTCATAAGACGATTATGTTTATGCTTCAATCGTCGATTACAGGCAAACCGATCGATGTTTTGACCGAATTTAAACGGATATTTATTCAAAATTAAATGCCCATTCACAATTGGTACAATACTCCTAGAATAGGAACGATACATTGTTTTGTATTTTTCCGGCGAAAAAAACGCAAAGGGGTACCCCTTTGCTAATTTGTAAAAATAACTCGAATTTTTTTTCCTACAGGAATTAGCCTGCATTTAGTTTGATGTATTCAGAAGGTCAACCGGATAAAGAAATTATATGCAAATTATGTATGGGACGTGCGATATTTCATAATTTGTACGGAGAGTATGAAATTTCATAAGACGATTATGTTTATGCTTCAATCGTCGATTACAGGCAAACCGATCGATGTTTTGACCGAATTTAAACGGATATTTATTCAAAATTAAATGCCCATTCACAATTGGTACAATACTCCTAGAATAGGAACGATACATTGTTTTGGATTTTTCCGGCGAAAAAAACGCAAAGGGGTACCCCTTTGCTAATTTGTAAAAATAACTCGAAATTTTTTTCCTACAGGAATTAGCCTGCATTTAGTTTGATGTATTCAGAAGGTCAACCGGATAAAGAAATTATATGCAAATTATGTATGGGACGTGCGATATTTCATAATTTGTACGGAGAGTATGAAATTTCATAAGACGATTATGTTTATGCTTCAATCGTCGATTACAGGCAAACCGATCGATGTTTTGACCGAATTTAAACGGATATTTATTCAAAATTAAATGCCCATTCACAATTGGTACAATACTCCTAGAATAGGAACGATACATTGTTTTGGATTTTTCCGGCGAAAAAAACGCAAAGGGGTACCCCTTTGCTAATTTGTAAAAATAAATCGAAATTTGTTTCTAACGGAATTAGCCTGCATTTAGTTTGATGTATTCAGAAGGTCAACCGGATAAAGAAATTATATGCAAACTATGTATGGGACGTGCGATATTTCATAATTTGTACGGAGAGTATGAAATTTCATTTATGCTTCAATCGTCGATTACAGGCAAACCGATCGATGTTTTGACCGAATTTAAACGGATATTTATTCAAAATTAAATGCCCATTCACAATTGGTACAATACTCCTAGAATAGGAACGATACATTGTTTTGTATTTTTCCGGCGAAAAAAACGCAAAGGGGTACCCCTTTGCTAATTTGTAAAAATAAATCGAAATTTGTTTCTAACGGAATTAGCCTGCATTTAGTTTGATGTATTCAGAAGGTCAACCGGATAAAGAAATTATATGCAAATTATGTATGGGAGGTGCGATATTTCATAATTTGTACGGAGAGTATGAAATTTCATAAGACGATTATGTTTATGCTTCAATCGTCGATTACAGGCAAACCGATCGATGTTTTGACCGAATTTAAACGGATATTTATTCAAAATTAAATGCCCATTCACAATTGGTACAATACTCCTAGAATAGGAACGATACATTGTTTTGTATTTTTCCGGCGAAAAAAACGCAAAGGGGTACCCCTTTGCTAATTTGTAAAAATAAATCGAAATTTGTTTCTAACGGAATTAGCCTGCATTTAGTTTGATGTATTCAGAAGGTCAACCGGATAAAGAAATTATATGCAAATTATGTATGGGACGTGCGATATTTCATAATTTGTACGGAGAGTATGAAATTTCATTTATGCTTCAATCGTCGATTACAGGCAAACCGATCGATGTTTTGACCGAATTTAAACGGATATTTATTCAAAATTAAATGCCCATTCACAATTGGTACAATACTCCTAGAATAGGAACGATACATTGTTTTGTATTTTTCCGGCGAAAAAAACGCAAAGGGGTACCCCTTTGCTAATTTGTAAAAATAAATCGAAATTTGTTTCTACCGGAATTAGCCTGCATTTAGTTTGATGTATTCAGAAGGTCAACCGGATAAAGGAATTATATGCAAATTATGTATGGGACGTGCGATATTTCATAATTTGTACGGAGAGTATGAAATTTCATAAGACGATTATGTTTATGCTTCAATCGTCGATTACAGGCAAACCGATCGATGTTTTGACCGAATTTAAACGGATATTTATTCAAAATTAAATGCCCATTCACAATTGGTACAATACTCCTAGAATAGGAACGATACATTGTTTTGGATTTTTCCGGCGAAAAAAACGCAAAGGGGTACCCCTTTGCTAATTTGTAAAAATAACTCGAAATTTTTTTCCTACAGGAATTAGCCTGCATTTAGTTTGATGTATTCAGAAGGTCAACCGGATAAAGAAATTATATGCAAATTATGTATGGGACGTGCGATATTTCATAATTTGTACGGAGAGTATGAAATTTCATAAGACGATTATGTTTATGCTTCAATCGTCGATTACAGGCAAACCGATCGATGTTTTGACCGAATTTAAACGGATATTTATTCAAAATTAAATGTCCATTCACAATTGGTGCAATACTCCTAGAATAGGAACGATACATTGTTTTGTATTTTTCCGACTAAAAAAACGCAAAGGGGTACCCCTTTGCTAATTTGTAAAAATAAATCGAAATTTTTTTCTACAGGAATTAGCCTGCATTTACTTTGATGTATTCAGAAGGTCAACCGGATAAAGAAATTATATGCAAATTATGTATGGGACGTGCGATATTTCATAATTTGTACGGAGAGTATGAAATTTCATTTATGCTTCAATCGTCGATTACAGGCAAACCGATCGATGTTTTGACCGAATTTAAACGGATATTTATTCAAAATTAAATGCCCATTCACAATTGGTACAATACTCCTATAATAGGAACGATACATTGTTTTGTATTTTTCCGGCGAAAAAAACGCAAAGGGGTACCCCTTTGCTGATTTATAGAAATAAATCGAAATTTGTTTCTACAGGAATTAGCCTGCATTTAGTTTGATGTATTCAGAAGGTCAACCGGATAAACAAATTATATGCAAATTATGTATCGGAGGTGCGATATTCTGCGTGCGTTCTTTGATTAGACCCTACGCGTGTGCTTGATACCCAAATTTTCAAGTTAGTTCTCTCCAAGTTATTAATCTCAAAAAACCCCAAATCCAATTATTGTTTATGATTTGTTTTCGATTAATTTTTAACTATAAAACTCTAGTCACGACTCTACTTCGATTTAGTTAATAAGAAATACTTGTAAAAGCAACATCTTGATTCTCTCAAATTTGCTTAACAAAGAAACAATTCAAAGACGATTACATGGTTGTCTCAATAGTAAAATGAGAAATATTGAAACTTACGTCATCAGTTTCACAATGTTTTGCATCATTAGCGTTGGAGTCAATACACGTAAGCTTTAAAAAGATAAGAAATGTAGTGAAGATGTACCAAAATTTTATATAATTCCAGAAACCAATGGTTTTAATGAATGCAGTACACCGGTAAATGAGCCGGGATTGTGTCTTCCGCTACGAAACTGCACAAGTCTGTTCAATCAAATTTTGAAAGGTAGCGATCTTACATCAGCCGAGCGCCTACATTTAACCCGCAGCCAATGTGGTTATGGCGATAATGGACCACTAGTATGCTGCCCAGAAGTTAACTCATCGTCTCAAAATAGTGCATTACCAAAGCCCAACGAATGTGGTATAAGCCCAATTGATAAAATCATTCAAGGCATAAAGGCGAATTTGGATACATTCCCATGGATGGCATTGCTAGAATACACAAACCGTGAATATTTACGAAAAGAATTATTCCAAAAATACGATTCATGATTTTTTGTAATGCCTTTACAGCAAACGGTACAAAAGAAATTAACTGCGTTGGGGTTTTGATCAGTAAACGCTATATTTTGACTACGGCACGTTGTGTGACCGGAACGGAAGTTCCAAAGAATTGGAACCTGTAAGTGGAATCCAATCCTTTAGTGAAATGTATCCAAATGAATATTTTTCTTCTAGAACCGGGGTCCGATTAGGGGAATACAATTTATTAACCGATTTAGATTGCGAAGAAACCTATGCTGGATTAGATTGTGCCGATCCTCTAGTAAATGTACCAATCAGTGAAAAAATTATTCATGAACTTTATGATCCCCAATCAAAAAATTCGGCCAACAATATTGCGCTGCTGCGAATGCAATCTGAAATTTCATATTCGTATTTCGTGAGACCAATTTGCTTGCCGCTACCCCTCAAACTCCGGTATTTCAATTTCGAAAACGTGATGTTAGAAGACGCGGGTTGGTACAGAGATACGAGTGAATACAGCGTTAAACTGGCCGGTCATGTTGAGATGATTGCAAATAATCGCTGTAATGTGAGTTATGGAAGAGAGGAAATTTCTGTGCAGCCAACCCAATTGTGCGGAGCAACTAGAACAGGATCTTCGGGGTATCAATCATGTCGCGGATTTTCCGGAAGTCCAATTATGAAGTTACAAACAGGTTTATTTTATTTAGTTGGGTTAGAATCATTTACTACACCGACGTGTGGGCTAGACGGTTTGCCCAATGTATACACTCGAGTCAGTTCTTATATAGACTGGATTGAGTCTAACGTGCACGCTTAACTTACTTATAGTATTGTCATGAAATCAGTTTACTTTTTGAAAATATAAATATATATTTGGCCATAGTATGGCACAATTCATAAAATTGTAGTTATTTTCGTTAGAGTCGAGCGTTCGAATGAATTCATAACATCAGGGATTTTGAAAATTGCATCACACAACTCCAGATGAAGAAAATTTTGCTCCTCATTGCGGTAGTACAACGTTCCAATTCTGATTTAGATTTCAAAATTTCGCAACTCAAAATCTGACCTACTCGGAGCTGCTTGTATTTAAGAGAAACGCCTTTTGACACATCATTCACGAATCTTTTCATCATCTCGGAGGGCGCATCTCCACCCGTCATCAGGAGGAATGTTGTATGGCTTGTTTTTTGTTGAAAGCTCAACGACCATTTGAAGTTATCAGGAAAGGACACAATAATCCACTCCAGACACATAAAATTAAATATGTTGGTAGACACGTTCTTCTGGTAAATCTCCCATCAAAAGTCTGTGACTCTTGAATTGTTCACAAAGCACGTCACATCCAAGTGACCATGTTAACCAGCTTTTTGAAGTCGTCACAATTTTTAATTTATCAATCGATCTGGTTTTCATTTGGACATCTGTTGTAACCAATGTGGCAACATAGTTTCAGTGTTGCCGTCGTGAGGCGAATTTGAATTGATTTCCGATAGATTGCTCATGAAGCGTTGGGCCAGATTACCATAAAATTGCCGTCAGTCCAGACCACCATACGTTTAAACACTACAATACCCCCTCCCCCCACTGTGCGGGTGAAGGGGCATGCGAAAAAGTGATTGATTCGTTGATTTTGGATTGATTTCGATCCTATCGATAGACACTGATTGCAGTTTGTTGTTGATCGAAATGGCGAAGTGTTTAAAATAATCATCGGATCACTTTAAATAGGCCTTTTACGGGGGATGTAACCCAGTTCGAACCTTATCCATTCTCACGAGTGATTGTTGGGATACAATTTTGCATAGTTGTTCGTAATTGGTCGATGGCTGTGTCGGTTGAAGGTGGAAGAGAAAAAAGATTTTCGGAGCTCCAATTGATTGTGTTTTCGCGGGCTTATCCGCGGTTTGCGGATAGTGTATAGCGTAGTACGCATTCTAAGAGAACCAAGGAGTTTCATTAATTCGACGAACAGTTTTGATTCAAATTGAGTACATTGGTTGGTTGTGATATTTAGCGGCACGCCGTATCGTGATATGTAATTGCTTGCATGCAGTATGCTTTGGGCCATCGAGTGTACCGATCAACACGCAGATTAAGAGATAACTCGAACGCGTTCTACGCGTCAACGGAAATTCAAACGACAACAACCATAGCGGCATTATATCGACACAAATCGGCTTCAGAGGACAGTGTCCCCATTATTGCAGAATTTTACTATGAAATGAGGATTGAAGCAGCATCAGGCAAGTCTATTCTGGTAAATTTATAGTCACAAACACTGAGCTTAATGTTTTAGGCATAGATTGGATCGACCGTTTTGCTATTTGCAATCGTTAAATCAATGCAAATGTCATTCGTACGACAAAATCGGAACATGATGCCTTCATTACACATTTGAAAAACGAATTTCAATCAATCTTCAGCGACACACCCGTATAGTGTGTAAAGGCTAAAGCGTCCATCCACCTGAAGCCGGTCCTCTGCCCTGTAAACCGCTCAAAGCGCACACGCGGAATTTTTCACTGCATTTAAAGAAGCTGACTGCGGACTAGGTCATTTTCGAAAGCTCTACATTATTTCACCGATTGAGGACTCAGAGTAGGCGCGCCCAACGTCTCAGTTAAACGTTCCAACGGTTTCATACGCATACGCGCCGACTAGTCAACCGAATTGAATTCATGCTTCGAGACCTTTCGGAGTGAAATCCGCTTCCGGCATTTTCTAGCAAATCGTAGTCGAAAATTGACGGAATAGCTTCGATGCCGGCCTCTGAAAAAGTCACACAACTTCGATCGTTTTTAGGATCAATATACTTTTATAAAAAGTTTGTGCGACAAATGCATGAGTTGCAATCTATATTGGACAGACTCTTGAATACAAATATCAAATGAGAATGGTCACTGGAAATGGAAATTCAAACGTGTTATCACGTCCGAATTACTCCTCACTCATTAAGTTGATGAGTTAAGTTCCATTGGTACATCTACGGGAGAAGATTTACGCTTGTAACCGACCATAAAGCTCTCGTCAGCATTCTCTGGTCGAAAAACAGGATCCCCGTGTACACCGCAAATCGATTTCAACGGTGGGCATTAATACTAACGATAAATGATTTTGGAACAGCCGATATTTTATCACGACTCATCGCATCAACCCGAGTTGACAATGAAGACTATGTGAGTGCTCGTACCCACCTTGAAAAATATATAATCGATCGGATTGCGGAAAATATCGATGCCTTACCCATCATCCGGAAAATTATAGAAAACGAACTATTTGAAATCCGACTGGGCAAATTCGAAAGCGAAACTTCCAGACGGCGATCGAGTTTTGTTTGGCGACAGAATCGTCCTTCTGCGACGATACCGAAAGCTGATATTATACGACAACTGCATAAGGCACATTTGGGCACCGAGGCAATGAAAGTACTCGCACGAGTATATGTGTACTGGCCTAAAATTGTTAACAACTAAACGAACGCTAAATCACCTATCAAGACACTTCTGCAATCGTGGCCGCGCACAATTCGTTCTATGGAACGACTACGTAGCGACATCGCAGGATCACTTAACCGAAAATGGTACCAGTGTTGATTCCCATTCAATGTTTCCCAACGTCCACGAATGCAGTAACATTACGTCAACGACTTGGTTAATGACGACGGGACTCAATTCGTCAGCAAACAAATTAGTGATTTCTATCATACTCGAGGAGTTAATCACATTTTATCGCCGCCCTATCACCCGACGCCGAACGGACGTTGAAAAGGCGGAAGAGAAGAGAACCAACAAGGAAACACTTACCAAATTGCATATCGAACAACACAAACTAAGTTACCAGCACAACTGTTCGTGGGTCGTCCAATTCGAATGGAACTCAATTTGTTGAAACCTACTCTAGAATACGGAATGGATGGCGATTTTCAACTAGAGCAACAGTTCAACCGACACCACGAGGTCCAACATCGTAGTTTCTCTCACGGTGGCAATTTATACGCAAAAGCGTATCGCTACAACGAACAATTTTTGGAATGGTGGCCTCATCGAAAAACGAATCGGCCGTTTTTTCTATTCAGTACCATTGGATCTGATTATGGTACCGAATCCAATATCAGCAGTTGATGTAATGACATCATTCAATACAGCGGTCAGTTCATCATAAGATGTCGCGAGATTTCAATGACAGAGGTAACGCTTTGAACATAAAGAATACTTCATGACTGGATATTGAATGGGCCTTTAACAATGATTAGAGACGATCACGCACACACCATCCTCTCTTTGCGTGGACGAGCCACTCAGGGCTGGACAAATCAAATGCCTAAAAGCAGGGTCGATACGGTCAGGTTTTCTTTGGAACCTAGCCTTAAATGACCTGTTATTAAACCTGAAAGGGTACGGCTTTAAGGTGGTTGCCGTGGCCAACCTAAAATGCTTGGTGAAAGTACAGCGAACAGCTACCTTTATGTATTAGTGGGGTTCTTAGGAACACAACCCCTCAAGCACTGGAGATTCATCTCACACCCCTAGATATAGGGTAAGCAGATGGGAGCGAGCTCAGCTATAAGACTCAACTCCCTCTCCATGTGGAACTGTGATAAGACAGCAAACTCATCAATTCTGTGAAACGGGAACATGCCACTTGACCATCTTTTGATCAGAGGTTTAGGACTGATATTCCCACCAGGAGGGACTGGTTGAGAGAACTATTTCTGAGTACTGGAGGTGTTAATTTCTTCACTGATTGTTCAAAGAAGGTTGGGGTGAGGTTAGGCCCCACTATCGCATCGCCACCGCCTCCAGCTTCTCATTCTTGAAAACAAGAACGAGTGGTTAAGTACGGGTCACGCTAAATGGTGGCGGATGGGTCGGATCAAGATGTTTCGCGCACCGTGCTGATGATCAGCCTGGCTGGAGACCGATCTTAAAATAATTGCTCAGTTCTTAGCGGAGCCCTCTCTCCCTCGTGTCGTGGGGAAAAATGGATAAAAAAGATAAAAAGTAAATAAAACTAAAGAAGTGGCCAGCACTTCTCAAATGCTGGTGAAGACGGGGGTCTGGGACTCCAGCCGTCAGAGTGGCTAAGACTGAGACTGGTTCCAAGGCTTGCAAGCCAGGAACTAGCGGTAGAGGGAAAAAGGAGAAAGTCATTGCTCCTTCGGTTTGAAGGTACAGGACGAGGCACAGACTGCCCTCCGCCAATTTGTAGGGGCGCGGGTTGGTAACAGCGACGGCTGAAACTGACCGCGTGTGTGGATGAAAGATCGGCCTTCTTGTATAGGAAGGCGATCGAGGAGGTAAGCGAGGTATGGCCAGGAGCAAAGCTCAGGGCTGTTCTGAAGGAGGAGCTCCCGAGCAGACCTAGGGCAATGGTCTGGATTCCCACGGAGCCGGCTAACCTGGATGAATCCCTGAGGTGTATCCAGGTTTGTAATTCGGATCTTCCGACGGGAAACTGGAGGATTGTCAAGCAGGAGGAGCCCAAGAGCAGTTTCAGATTATCAATTATGATAATCAATAAGGAATCCCTGGCCCCCCTGTCAAAAAAATGGGGTAATAAACTTCGGCTTCGGCTCTATCACCCCTAAGGTGTTCAGAAAGGACGAGGTCGGGGTAAAACCGAGCACCGCGCTGCCCGAGAGGGGGGAGCAAGAAGTTCAGCCGGTTAAGGGCATCTCGACGAGTGATACCTCTTCAGAGGAAACATCGAAGCTAGTGGCGAACCCAAGTGAGGGGATCCCTAACTAGGGATGTTAGAGATCGTCTATCTCTAGGCATAGGGAGGAGGGACCCATCGGACTCTGAGAGGGGAGATGTGGACCTCCTTAAGTTTAGGGACTGCGGAGGGAGTGAGACGGAGGATACCATCGACTCCGTCGGGTCCAATTAACCGACTTAGGACGGCTGTCGCGATAAGGTGATTAAATACTGTTACCAATGATCAAGTTTCAACAAATAAATTTACATCACTCCAAGGCTGCTTCGGCGGTGCTACTTCTCAGACTTGATATGTCAGGAGAGGAGATAGTTCTCATCCAAGAACCTTGGATCAAAAACAACAAGGTACCCGGATGGCGAATGGACGTTTTCTAGTGAAGAGACTGTTGATCCTTTGAGAGAAACTCACTTCCCGGGTAGTGAAGATGCGTCGACCGTGGGTCTAGAGGTGACTGTGGCGTCCAATTGTTGTGTACAGAGGATATTCTGAGTACACGGCAGATAAAATGGGCTATTAAAAGTTTTAAGCCCTTTAAATCTGCTGGTCCGGATGGGATTGTGCCAGCAGAAGAACTCTTCAAAAGGTGTCTGAAGCTGGGGTACATCCCGAAGAAATGGAGGGAGGCTAGGGTGATCTTCATCCCGAAGGCGAGTAGACCTTCGCACAGCAACCCTAAGAACCTATGTCCAATATCTCTGTCATCTTTTCTGCTGAAAACCATGAAAAGGTTGCTGAATGTCCATATTCGTTCGAGAATTGTAGCCAGAAGCTGGACACAGTCTCAACATGCGTACCAAAAGGGTAAGTCCGTGGACACGGCGTTACATACCTTGGTTCGGAAAATTGAGAAGTCACTGGATTTTCCAGAATACTCGTTGGTGGCGTTTCTCGATATCGAGGGCGCTTTCAACAACGTGAATGTGGAGGCAATTAGGGAAGGATTGTTGCCACTTGAGATTGAATACCCAGTAACTAGGCTAATTAATCACCTTCTAGGTAGCAGAAGGGTTATAGCGGAGATGGGGGAAGTCTCCGTTAGAAGGCGGGCTGTTCGGGGAACTCCCCAAGGAGGTATCCTCTCTCTCCTTTTTTGGAATTACTATAGGAACTAGAGGGAACAATCACTGTAGGTTGGGCCAGAAGATGTGGATTGTGGATTAACCCATCTAAAACAGAGCTGGTCCTTTTTATTAGGAGACCGGTAATGGTCCCACCAAGTTTAAATGGTACTATGCTGATCCTTACTGACAGGGCGAGATTCCTGGGGGGATCCTTCTCGACAGTAAGCTCAGTTGGAAACCAAACACGATAGAAAGAGTGAAGAATGCCATTATGGCACTCTATTCTTGCAAAAATGCCATTGGAAGGAAATGGGGTCTGCAACCGGAGCTGGTGTACTGGCTTTACATTGCAGTGGTAATTCCCGTACTACTATATGGTGTGAGTGTATGGTGGCCAGCTCTGGAGAAATTATCATACAGGGACATAATGGCGTAGGTGTATTGCCTTAGTGCCTTAGAGATTATGCTGTACCTTCTCCCGTTGGATATTATCGGTAAGCAAATAGCGGTCAATACGGCCGCCTGACTACCAGCGGGTTCGGGGTGGAAGTGTCTCCAAAAAAGGCACTCAACTATAATCAATTCTGTGAGGGATGACCTGGTAAATTTGGATTATATAACACCCCTCTTGTGCTTTAGCAAGCGTTTCAAAGTTATTCTCCCCTCTAGGGAGGATTGAAAGAATGGTCTCATTATGGAGACCGGGAGAGTTAAATTCTTCACCGATGGCTGCAAGCTCGATGGTAGAGTGGGAGCTGGTGTATTCTGTGGGGAATTAAATGTAAGTTTATCTTTTCGTCTCCTTGATTACTGCAGTGTGTACCAGGCTGAAGTTATAGCGATTGAAGAGGTCATGAACTGGTTGAAGCACAGTGAAATATCGTTGACTGGTCGGGGTTCTGGGCCACTCTGACATTGAGGGAAATTGTAGAGTAGTCGAATTAGCAAGGTACGGTACGACACTCCAACTGGAACCAGGGAGAGAATGTGTAGGAAGGCCTATGTCTGGGCTGAAAGCAGCTAGTCATAGGAAAGCGGTTGCCTTAGCTAGGTGGCTCATCAGTCCGACTCGACTGGCAGCGATCCAAGCGATCCAAGATCTTGATCACACTAAGGAAGCGTGATTTAGGTAAAATTATAAGGGTACTTACCGGACCCTGCCTTTTCGGAGATCATGCGAGAAGGCTGGGTCTGGATGCAAATGGCTTCTGCAGAAGCTGCAAGGACGAGGAGGAGGAGGAGACTCTTGTTCACTTCCTATGATTATGTCCTGCGCTTTCTGGCAGAAGACATGATCACTTGGACAAATACACTATGGACAGCCTCTCTGATATCGAAAGCTGTAATGTGCGAGATGTGAATAGCACTAGATGGGTTTAAAGGGAGTTTAATGATGTCGGATCCTGTGGTATCACAATGGGCCAAGGTTTTCTGTGAAGAATTAAATGTAAACTTATTTTTTCGTCTCCCAAAGACTTCAGTGTTTTCAAGCTGAACTAATCGAAATAAGGGAAGCCTTGACTGGTTGAGGTATAATGGGCGGTTCAAGCGGTTCAAGAAAGGTGTCTAATATCACGTTAACTAACTGTTGCCAAGACTGTCTCACGATTTAATATAAATTCTAACGAAATTCCAGAGACTCTGCGACCAAATATTAATTTTTCTGCTGGTGCTGGAATTGTTCCTCGAGTGGCTTTCAAACCCAAACAGCCACTTCACTCTCAAAATCCAATTGTATGGTTTGAGATACTCAAGCAGGTGTTCGCACTGGCAGAAATTACTGTCGAGTCTACTAAATATGCTCGTGCGGTGGGAGCACTGGATGCACGACTCCACGACACATTTGCATTTATAATCACTAGCTCGAAGGGTAATACACCTTATTCTACATTTAAGGCTGAAGTGATTTAGGTACTTGGTGAATCAAAAAAGTCGAAGCTTAATAATCTGATGCATGGCTTGACACTTGGGCACAGGAAGCCGTCCCAAAATAACTCCAATAACAATCATTCAAAAAAATTTACAATTAGCGGTGTGCAATGACGTAGCTAAAACTAGTCGCCTTTTCATCTACGAAATTTTTCTTCGTACTCATATTTTAATAGATACAGGTGCAGATGTCTCAGTCTTGCCAGCCCGTTTTGTTAGAAATCCAAGTGTCGACCCATCATTCAGGTTTTTCGCAGCAAACGGTTCTTCGGTAAATGCATACGGGAGCAAATTTTTAAAATTTGACATCGGACTGCGCGCCGAATTCTCCTGGGAGTTCATATAGTTGCTGACGTGCTGATGCCTATTCTCGACACGGATTTTTTGAGGAAATCTGGTTTGCTTGTGAATATACAGAGACAGAGGCTCATAGATCCGTTAACCTCTCTGTATTCAAATGGAACTCCTTCTTCCTACGAGGATACTACTATGTCTAGGATCGACGGACCCAGGAGTTTTCAATGTGATTTCAAAATTTTTAACAGTCATTCACGGTAACATTAATATTGACAATACTAGACATAACGTGACTCACGAAAATTGAAACAAACGGAGCACCGGTTGCATGCAAACCACGAAAATAATGGAACTTGGAGACCGTGTGGAGACTTTCGTGCGTTTAATAAAGTCACAATTCCAGACAGGTGTCCGATTCCACATATTCAAGACGTTGCACAACGACTCGAGGGCTGCACTATATTCACAACGATACACCTTGTCCAGGCTTACCACCAAATTCCTATTGAACCGACGGACATTCCAAAAACTGCAATTTCGACACCTTTCGGACTATTTGAATTTTGTAGAATGACTTTCGGTCTTAGAAATGCAGCAAAGTCGTTCCAACGTTTTATGCATTCAGCATTACGTGGGCTCGACTTCGATTTTGTATTTTTCAACGACGTGCTAAATTAGAAGAACATGGACTGGTTGTAAATGTTGACAAATGTGTTTTCGCAAAAACCGAAATTATCTGTTTAGGCCATTTAGTAACTGGACAAGGTATATTACCGCTGCTAAGACATCAAAGATTTCGAACGACCACAGACTGTTAAACATCTGAAACGTTTTTTAGGCATGATCAACTTTTATCGACGCTTCAATCCGGGTTCCGCTGCTGGCCAGGAATTGTTGAGTCGAGTTCCAATACAATGGGCAACAGTGGCTATCGAAGCGTTTGATAACCGTAAAATTAAACTTACGGACGTTACTTTACTGATTCATCCATCATCGTCAGCACCTCTGGCCATCATGGTTGACGCTCCGACATCGGACACTTGGCAACCACTCGGTTTCTTTTCGGTACGGTTTGATTATGCTATCATCGCAGATGCTCAGACCAATGACGAAAAACTTCAAGAAATTTTAAGAAGTAACTCTGTTCTCAAATTTGAGAAATTTCCCGTTTCTTTCAAGTCAAAAAAATTAATTTATTGTGATATTTTTACCACTACACCTAGACCAGTCATTCCCCTAAATTTCCAAAAACAAGTTTTCGAGGCTTCTCATAATCTTTCTCATCCTGGCGTCAAAGCTTCATCAAACTTTTGACTCAGAATGTCATCTGGTCATCGATTAAAAAAGACGTTCAGAAAATGGTTCAAAGTTGTGTACCTTGCGAAAAGGCTAAAATCTGTCGACATACAAAATCTCCGCTTGGTAACTATAAATTAACTTCTCAACGCTTTTCGATTATTCACCTCGATATCATTGGTCTTTTACCAGTTTCTGATAATCAGCGGTATTGCGTTACATTGATTTATAGATACACTCGCTGGCCGCCGACCGTCACTTTCGCTGTGTTGGTGTTCCAGAGTCCATTGTCACGGACCAAGGCATGCAATTTGAATCGCAACTGTTTCACGAACTGGCTAACTTACTTGGTTTTGAGCGCAGGAGAACAACTAATTACATTCCAAAATGTAATGTCATGATCGAGAGATGGCGTCAGATCGTAATATCTGCCATTATGTGCTACGACCAATCTGACTAGAATAGTGTTCTTCCTGCAATCTTACTTGGACTACGAATGACTTACAGTGACGAACTAAAACATACTCCAACTAAACTGGTTTACGGTTGTACAACTCGGGTCCCTGGAACATTTTTTGATACTACGAACGATCAAACTTTACAAGAACTTAAGACGACACTTTGATGAAATTCGACCTGTACCGGCTTCACGACATACTACGGACAAAATTTTCATCAGTAAAGATCTGCTGACTTGCTCGCACGTTTTCTTACGGATTGACGCTGTACGCAGATCACTGCAACCACCATATACTGGACCATATTTGGTTATCGACCGTACCAGGTCGTGTATCCAGGACTGCTACCAGATTCTTAAATTTTCGATAGATCTTCGATCTTTTTGGGAGGGGAGTATTGTGGCGTCTTCACGCCTTGTATCGAAATTCATGCAAATTCAATTCGACTTGCAATAATACAGGGTGGGCCATACGTCACTGAACATTGTATTATTGATATAATTTTTTTATTTGGAATTTTTCTCTCTTTTTATTTCTCAATAATAGAAACAACGTTTGGGAGATTCAGTAGCCATGTATACGATTGAGGAACGAGCAAAAATTGTTGAGTTTTATTTTGCTAAAATTCAATAATTCAAACCCGAAATTGTTTTAACACCAGAAATGCACCATCACGAAATCAAGTACGCAATCTTGTCGTTTGTTTTTAGTAATCGGGGTCTGTTAGTGACTTATCTCGGAGTGGAAGACTGCTTGAATCACGAAGCCATGATAATATCGAACGAGTTCGGGAGAGCTTAAATGAGAACCTCGAAACATCGACTCGTAAACGTGCCAGTCAGCTTCAAACGTCCAGAACTTCACAGATACAAATGGGACATGAAATTTTGCCACAAGACTCTGCAACCCGTTTAAGATTTTGTGCAAAATTGACCGAATTATTAACGGATGATCCTGATTTTATGAAACAAATTATAATGAGTGATTGTGTGAAACAAGAGTGATTGTGTGAACACCGTCCATTGCATCCACTTAGAGTTACAGTTTAATGCGGAATATCAGCAGACAAGATCTACGGCCCGCACTTCTTCCAAGACGAAGACGGCAACGCACTGACTGTAAATGGTGAGCGTTACTATGTTACAAAATTTCTTGTTTCCTGAACTTGATAATACTCAAGAAATTTGGTTTCAACAAGACGATTTGGAGATGTTAACTGGCCATCACGATCACCCGAATTAACACCACCAGATTTCTTTTTGTAGGGATTTTTTAAAGATCGTACATACGCAAATAAACCGCAAGGACTGCAACAACTACAAGACAACATAATAAATGAAATTATTGCGATTCATCAACCAGTTTTGGCTTCAGTTATATGGACCAGGTACAGCAAAGAGCAGCAGCTTGCGAAGAGGCTGATGGCAGGCATCTAACAGATATTTTTTCAATAAAAAATAAAAAAATTATATCAAAAATAATATGTTCAGTGACTTATGGCCCACCCTGTAGGTTCTAAATTAAATTAAGAAGCTACTAAAAAATTTGGTCTTTTTATTTAAACCAATGAACTTTTGTCAACTGGGCATCTACAATCTAGTTACATACGAACAGGTCACAAAAGCCATTGGGCGTCACATATATTGGAGTTAGATAAACAACAGTGACAGAATCTCACCCCTTTTCTGAGAAAATTAAACTAACCAGCTTCAATAAAGGTGGAAAGTCCGCTTTTACGTATACGTGTTATTGTAACAAGCTTGATTCTAAGAATCGATCATTAGACAAAAAAAATAATCTCGTTTGAAAAAATTTATTATAAAAGATTTCAACCAATTGACTGTAATACTCAGTAGTCAAGAAATATTTCACGAGATAACAACACCGTTAAGATGAATAAATGTATAAATTGTGTTTTCTTAAGTCTAGTATTAAGTGTTGCTATGGCTGATGTCAATAGTCGTAAGTATAAACACATTAGATGATCACAAAGAAATGTAACACTTATCGTTTTTTACATTAACAACTTGGAAAATGAGCAGCCACAAACGAGATTTTGCCACAAGCACCCTATTGCGGTGATCCGCATGAACCTCGAATCTTAAATGGACTTTTCGCAGACCTATCAACTTATCCCTGGACGGTGTTATTAGGATATTCAAAACGTAAACGAATTCTGTCAAATCTGCAACCTAATCGACTAATAAATAATAAAAAATTGTTATCGTAATTTGTAGCAAACAAACCAATTGGATTCCATTGTTAGGGTATTTTGATCGGCAAACGGTATGTTGTAACGCCTGCTCACTGTGTTAGTGGTACCGGCCTAGGAACGACCCAGAATTTGTAAGTAAATATTAACATCGATTCCTGAGAAACTAATCAATTTATTTCAAAATCGTTTGCAGGACTAGTGTTCGAATCGGCGAATTCGATTTACTAACCGATCCCGATTGTGAGGCCGATGTCGAGTGTAATCCACCTGTGATTGATGTACCAATCAGTGAGAAAATAACACATGAGCTTTTTGATCCAAAATTCAAAAATTTCGCAAATGATATTGCATTGTTAAGATTAGAATCCGATGTTGACTTGGATATCGTTCAACCAATTTGTTTATCGCGTGCATCAAATCTGCCGTCAGATAATTATGAAAATGGCCGATATGTTGCTACTGGTTGGTATCGGCGTACTAATGAATACAGTACCAAATTAAGGGGATATGTCACCGAATTCAATATTACTGAATGTAAATCGAAATATAATACCGTGGGTGTTACCATTCAGGATACACAATTATGTGCTATTTCAAAGGAGGGTTTCGATCCATGTGCAGCACTTTCTGGAACGCCAATCATGACACTCGACCGCAGTGATAATACACGACCACATTATAATTTGGTTGGTTTTTCATCATTTGGGAAATCGTCCTGTGGCGGAGATCAGGCATGGCCCGACGTATACACACGGATCGATTCCTATGTGGATTGGATTCAGTCAAAAGTGTACGCTTAGAATTTTTTATAAAATTGAATAAATACTTGACATGATTTGTTTTATTGGTCTTGTTACATTCGAACTGTATTATTTGAATATCCTTTTTCGCCGGAACAGTTGGAACATCACTTCTGATCTATTGTACATTCCTAAAATCAAATTGAACACTATAATACCGGTTATATCACTTTCATCCAAATGACGTTTGAAACTGAAGGTCTAACATTGCACGATATGCACGGGCCAGCGTTGCCTACTACTTCGACTATTCTTCTTTTCTTCGATAATGGGTAAATTAGCCAGGAGTCACGTTCTTCTGGAATAGTTTACCAAAATGAGGAGATGCTGGTGGAATAAAATGCCAGTCTATTTATATTTTTCAGAAGTAATTTGATATTTCTTAGTGAAAAGGCTCAGCTCTGCCTAGGGCTAGACATTATGCATTACTTCTTAAAATGTATCGAAGTATTTTCCGAATACTACTACTTCATCTCTTATCAACAGTAGGTTAGTTAGTGTGCTCCAAAGAAGTAAGACCCTCTATTAGCGATGTTCACCTGACTACCTGTCTTCCAATGAAGCATCTCTCCAGCTCAGCCATAACATTCCTACGCTGACTAGTATTTGAATAATACATGTCACATGTGATAATACATATCACCTCCAGGAAAAATAATCCCTGATTGCCTCCATTCTCACATTGTTAAAGGGAATAACAATATCGAAAAACGCTACTAAGGAAAACTCAACCACGATGATATCTCCATTGAGTGCTCTCAAGGATGTACAAAGCTGTCTAGAAATGTATTGCTCGGGGACAGCGTTTCGACAGCATTTTCATAGTTTTCTGATGAAAAGATGCTAGAGTGGTACTGTTAGATCGTTTGGCTACTTAGGAATGTACGTCATCCTTAAACGCCCTTTCAAATGTATCCACTCAGAGAAAAAATATTGCAGAGTTATTCTGGAGTTCTGCTGGAATAATCCAAACTGAGCTGGCTGATTTATATGGCTTCAAGCCATATGAAGCCTAGAGCGTCTGTTTTTATTACAAATACGCGCTGAGCGTAGCGAAAAGCTTTCTCGATGATAGCTAAGGAAAGCGAGTTTCGATGAGGTACTCCAAGAATTCCTCACTTGGTTATTCGTGAACGATTCAATTTAAACAACTAAACTGGAAGTGGTTGGATTATAAAAGAAAACTTTTTTTAGTCGAGAAGTCTCAAATTTTCTTGCCTTTTAGTCCGTCTTAGGTCCTTCTATTAGAGGCCCATCTTGGACCTCGTTGGTTTTTTTGGCCTTATTAAAGGCCGTTCTACAAGACTTAGGCACCGAATATACTACAGAAACGACAATTAGAATCCATAGTTTTATTGACAATACCCCTAAAGTAGTTCCCACGACGCCAATAGATGGCTCTAATTTTGAAAAACAAAATTTACGTTGTAAGAGAATGGAGGTGACACATCCTAGATCTAAAACAATTATATTTGTTAAATACTTCGGTATTATTGAGGATCGCGTCCCGGTACGTATTCGTTCGTACTTCATCAGTTAACATATCGTGATGAATACCGTAATGAACATACGATAAAAAATATTCCTGATCATATTCTGGCAATAAATTACCAACACATTGAATATCGCTATCTATTTTACGGTTTAATCGTTAAATTTAATTGATTTTTTCATTTTGTCGATGTCGAGTGCAGCTTGCTTCAAAAGGCTGTTTTTTCCTAAATTTCCCGTTTTAATTTTTCTATAAGCTTATCTATTTCCCGATTACTATTTGTGCCGTTTAAGCAGACAGATTCTTCTAAATCGTATATCAGCAATGTCTTTTTACCAATAACAACAATACGTTTGATGCAGCCAGAACCAAAGTGACATTTGAAATTGAGAGAGCCAATTGAGAGGAAATTTTAATTTATACTGCAAAGATTTTATAAACGATTTTAATTTTTTCAAAACTACTAGCGCTATCTATTATCTACCTATCTATACTATTATTACCACTAATATTTTTATGTAGAAATCAAGAAGTCAAATATTCGATAATATGTCGCTTCTGTATATATTCTGTGGCTTAGGTATTAATTCGTGCGGAAAATCCAACAAGCACGAGCAATAAAAACTGCTTAAAAGTCCATCCCCGTCATATAAACGCGTGATTTGTCTCCGATGATAAGATTGAATAACAAAATGCCACCTTACTAATAAGAATTCACAGATGATTTATTAAGAACACATTTTCTGTCCAAAGTAAAAAACAATTATCAATTTTTATAGTTGTTTAGTAGAATTGTAATGGGGTTCCTCGATTTTTCCAATAACCAATGGATTACCTGAGTATTCTTGTCTATGTCCAACCTTAGTTACGATTAATACATATTGTAGTAATTGAACAGATTATTGGTTTTGCCAGCAAACTAAAATTACTTGTAAAACGTGCCATAATACAAAATTCATTGAATACATTAAATTGAAGTAATCAATCAAAATTTGTTCAAAAATCAGTCTTTTACCAAAGTAAGCAACCGAATATTTAATAATAACGCAGTGTTAAATCAGAGATGACATTAACGCTTGCTAGCGCAACGAAATATAGATGGTAGTCATACAACAATGCGATAATTTCAAAATTCGTAATGCAACTGACCTTGAATAGACAGCAAAAGTAAAATCAACCGGTTTGCAAATTCAGGTTAACCAAGCCATATTTTTAAACGGTAACGGTAATCAATCAAAATTTGTTCAAAGATCAGTCTTTTACCAAAGTAAGCAACCGAATATTTAATAATAACGCAGTGTTAAATCAGAGATGGCATTAACACTTGCTAGTGCAACGAAATATAGATGGCAATCATACAACACTGCGATAATTTCAAAATTCGTAATGCAACTGACCTTGAACAGACAGGAAAAGTAAAATCAACCGGTTTACAAATTCAAGTTAACCAAGCCATAAACGGTAACATTTAATGACGCAAACATTTGCAACAACGATGATCTAACTCGGGGACATAATAAAAATCTATATAGTTACTTAGACACGATATTTTATTCATTTATTTTTGGTTTCAGTACAACTAGAGCAAGCAAACATTCACACGGGACATCTAAACATTTAATGTTTTACTATTTTCATTATGTAATAATTTCGTAATTGGTAATATAGTAGGACTAGTACTGTGGTCTGTTTCAGATTTTTTTAAATATGTTCCTAGAACAATTCCGATAAATAGGATAAATCCAATTTGGTGGTTCGATATAAATTTTTTTGCACAATCGTTGGGATTGTCAATATTCAGCGTGTAAATCTGGAAATAGGGGGACGATTGTTTAGCGTAAAATAATTTTTAGGATTATATAAAACTTTTACCTGATGTCCTAAATGTGAGAATATTGCGGTTAAGGCACAGTAATATGGCCACGATAGATCACAAATTAAACCGGACGCCACTAAACCCGACAGCATAGGAACTGAAAATCCGGCTAACCAAAGCTTTGTATTTTTACCAAATTTTAATGCGGTGGACTTCATCCCTATAGCTAGATCATCTTTTTTATCCTGAAAAATTATTCACTTAACATGGCTTCAGTAAATCGAAAAATTGTTACCTGATGAGCGTAAATCGTATCGTAAATTAAAGTCCAGCACACACCCGAGAGATAAAGTGGCAAGCATGCCGACCACTGGATATCGCCATGAATGGCACTCCAACCTAACAGCGCGCCCCAATTGAATGTCATGCCTAAGATCAACTGTGGCCAATACGTAAATCTTTTCATAAGCGGATAGATGACCACAAGGCCAAGTGATGAGGCACCCAACACAATCGAATACCAATTTAATTCTAATAGTATTAAACAGCTAACACCTAACTGGGCTGACAAAAAGACCAGAGCATCGGTTTGACTTACTTTTCCTGTGACTAGTGGCCTCTCTTTAGTCCGCTCAACTTTACCATCGATATCCTTATCCCACATATCGTTTATCGTACAACCGGCTCCTCTCATTAAAAAGGCACCCATTCCAAATAACGCCAGCGTCTGAAAATCAGGTAGCATTCCTGCGGGCGCACTTAAAGCTATACTCCAACCGCACGGCCAAAATAACAGCCATGATCCGATCGGCTTATCTATGCGCATCAATTGCGCGTACGGCTTAACATATTGCTGTAAATCACTAAATCGCAGTTGCTTCCGTATCACATGATTAATCTCAACCTTTGGCAAGCCCTCATTTTCACTTAAAACTTTCCGTGTACTCCTCGTCCGTATGGCAAAAATACTCGGCGAACAGTGAATTAAATTATTTATAACGTTGCGATTCGAAAATTTATCAACATTTCGAAAACAAAGTGTTGAACGAATCATATTTTTAAAAAAATATTTTTAACTGATCTTTAAAAAATTACAAATCTTATAATTTAAGCATTTTTCTAATTTTCTGACTTAATTTTCAGTAGAATATTCTCAGAAAGATATTAGAACGCAATGTTTTTGTTACACAACGTCTTGGCATATACAGAACATGTTATTTCACTATTATATCGTAAATCTAGTACAATTAAAAACACGCATATTAATTAACAACAGTTTTAACCTTAAGCTAAACACTAAAATTAATTTAATCAATAATAATAAATTGTAAATAATCGTAATTTAATAAAACAGAATAACGAGACCTTGGTTTGAGGTTAAATTTTTATATCATTTTCACGGCTGTCAAATAGAATTAGAATGAAGTTTGTTCTAAATAATGAATATAGGGGAGATATGGGGAGAGTTTCGTGATATATTGCTATAGACACTATTAAAATATCATTTAATATTGGAAAATGTATTTGTAGTTGTATTTAGCTATATTTCTTTTGTGTTTGGTCTAACTTAAAAATATAGTTCAACAAAAAATGAAAAATTTCTTCCTATTGCACAAGTTCAAAAGTATTAAATGAATCATAAAAAATTCACGATAGTATCACTATACTACGATAATTATGAGTGACTCTGCCCTAAAAACCTTAAAATGTGATCATAAAGAAAATTTAATTATTTGTCCATAACTATGAATATGGTCGAAAATTTGTCAAAAATAGATATATATAACTATACTCAAGATAGTCTAACTGATCACATTTTTAATCTAATAGTTAGTTATTGACCGATGGAAGAAGAAGTGACTAATTAAAGTATTCCAGCCTTGCTGTTCAAATAAATATATATAAACATTAAAATCAGATCTCTCAAAACCTCCACCACTTACCTGCGATTACTGCAATATTATTTTAAAATAGTTTCAAATTAAGTGCTCATTTTCTATTTAATTTATTAATCAAATCCACATTGGTGCCAATTAATAATGTTTCAAAATGTCAAAATTGTCCCCTTCCTTTCTCATTTCGTTACTCCACTAAATTTTCGATAGAAAAATTCGAAATTTTTCGAATTCTCTCTCAAGACACCTCTTTGAGTTATTACAATATACATACTTTGAGTTAGTTAGTGCGTGTTTCAATTGGTTTAAATACCGCATAAAAAGTTAAAAAGTTAAAAATTGAGGTGAATAAAAATGTCAAACTTTTTATCTGATTCAAGAGCTGATAAAAATTTTATATAGAAAACATTTGGCTGGCAAAGATATTTGTTTATAAACAGAAATTTGCCATGTGCAAATTTGGAGAAAACTCGCAATGATATAGATGTAAAGTGACCATAATTGACCAATATATATTTAAGTAGTATTTATTTTACATATTTTCATATTTAAATTTGCTATATACGTTCACAATTACACATAAAATAAACAACCATAGTTATTGTCAAAATTTTACCCAATTGAAACAGATAAAAAGTTAAAAAGTTAAAAAATATTTACCACGAATAAATTTTTAATTTTTTAACTTTTTATGCGGTATTTAAACCAGTTGAAACACGCACTTAATCAATAATTGCTAGCAATTTTCATGAAACTACGATCATTTTACACTATTTTGCCGACCATTTAAATATGTTTACGCAATTTCTTATTGGTTTCTTGGGTAAAAACTTTGTGTGCGTAAACGAAACGTCAAAAATAATAAATATAAACAGAGAATTTCTACATTAGAAAAGTGTTTTAGAATTAGATTATGGCTACAATAATGCCAGACCGATGTCCTGGTTTATATTGTGGCCGCATGCTATTAGAAAATAGTACGTGGAGTGCATGCGGAGCTTGTCCTCGAGGATTTCGTGTTAATGATTTGTATTTGTGCCAGCCGTGCGATAGAGACCCGACCTCTTATGATTGGATGTATTTAGGATTCATGGGAATACTGCCGTTAATATTGCACTGGTTCTTTATCGATTTGGCCGCAAAAGAGCGAAGGTATATTACTTCTTTAAACGATTATAATTATTCGTTAGGATTTACGTTTATTTTCTAGATTCACAAAAGAACAACTGATTCTTCACGGCAGTGCACTTTTCGAAGTTGCGACCTCAGCTCTAATAACCATTGTTTGTGCGAACCCAACGTGGAGCTTTAAACTTCATTCGTGTGGTGTAAATAAACTCTCGGACTGGTATACATTATTCCATAACCCGACACCCATGTACGACAAAAAACTACATTGTACGCAAGAAGCTGTATATCCGTTGTATGATATCATAACGTAAGTAAACCTGTGAGAATAGAATTACCTAAAATGAATTTTACTTTTAGCCAAACGATAGTTCTTGAATTTTATTTATTATGTGTCGTACAAATGATGTTCATAAGACCGCTATTAAATACAAAATTTTTGAAATGCGGCAAATCAGCAGTATATAGTGCCCTGTACTTTATCCCAATTTTGTCGTTACTACACGCAATTGCCGGTGGATTGATATGTATGCTATATATAACTACGTAATCCAGTCCTATTATATAGTCCAATTGGTTTTAATATTTCCAGATTACGCATTTCCGTATTTGAGCATAATCATATCGATGATATCGAATGCGGCCCACTTTTCGCTAAAATTAAATCAATCGATGAAATCTTTAGTCGAAACATCGGTGACCGAGATTAAGAATCTTGTTATAATTTGTAAGTATCCATGCGTTTTGATGTAGCAATAAATGTTTTAATTATTTTCAAATAATTCTAGTTGGACACTGGCTATTGCTGGCTTACGGTATAGTGTCGCTCCATCAGCATTTGGTGTTTTTGGTGTTGGTCCCATTTCCAGCAATATTCTACATATTAACTGTTAAATTTACTGATCCAAGTGAGTTCAAAGAAAAGGACCGAGAAGAGCGAAATAATTAGTAACTAATACGTTGCTCACTCGCCCCCCACGAACTGAAATATTGAATCTTATTGACTTTTATAATTTTATTGTTTTTAGATAATAATTTAATCTTAGGTTAGTAGAGCTCGAAATTCCGTTTATTAGCTGTAAACAAAAATGAATTGGATTTGTATTTATATAAAGAATATAGTTTATAATAATTATTAGTTACATATTGGTATTACCAGAGTGACTTTATTTACATTATTGCTTACCAATGAAAGAAGAAGTATCTTGTTCTTGTAGATGGATTCTATTGTGCGGCCCAAGTTCATTTAGCCAAAAATAAATACTCGATATATTCTCTTTAGCGTCCGTTATCCTTTCGATTACAGTTTTATTAATTAAATTTAATTTAAGTAATCAAAATATGATCATAAATAATGTGGTTATCAAAGACAGTTTCTTAACTAATTTTTCAAACGCCAAATCATAAAAAATTGTTGAAACTGAAATTAATTTTTTTTAAAATATCTCTTGAAACAGAAACAGAATGTAGCCACCACAACACTTTAATGACGCCAGATTTAATGACTACACCCATAGCTGTGTTGCTTAGCGACTCGGTAGTGCAAGGCACATATAATCAACATATTGCTGATCTATTCAATGACCAATATATCCGACTATTATAGAGTTCCAATCCAAGCCACCTAGAAACTGAAACGAACGAAGTTGATCGGCAACTGGAGTGGACTCGGAATAGTTTTGAGGTCTGATGTTCGGAGTCGATTTTTTTTTTAAACTTTCTTTGTGTAGCATGGCTAAGCGTAGTTAAGTCTACTCAAAAGGCTCGTTTTGATGTGGCTAAACAGCATCCCTTGTGTATCACTTGTTTTCAAAGAAATCATTAAGCGCGATTTTGCCACAAAGTATCTTGTCGACAATTTCGTCAACTACATCATATCATTTTACATTATATAAAAGATACCACATCAAACATGACATCGCTACGCAATCCCGATCAACCAGTTAGCACAGGAGGATATCCTTTGACCAGAAATTCAAACTCACCATGTCATTCAGAAGAAGCTGGTAATGAAATGAATATTATTAAGACAGCGCTTATATTCTAGCTATCGACTGGCGTAATAATAGTTTACAATCAGCACGGTGAAGATAAGATGCCGTATTTTGCTCGATTCGAATTATATGGGAACTTTTTATAAATTATATAAGTGAATGTTTAACTCAGAAGTGAAGTAAAGTGGAGAATTCGATATTGATTTCGATTGAGAGTATAGGTATAAGACCCAGTTTAAGATTCATCCTCCCGAGGATAACCTATACAGTGGGAGAGAGTTTCCTTATTAGAGTAGAACTATTTCTTAATTTACTTGCTCCACTATCGACGAGCACTTCAAAACAAGAAACTTAACGGGTGACGAGAGCTACATCCGGAAGGAGTATATGTTTGTGAAGCTCGTTACGCTCAGCTTTTCAGACGAGTTTCTGAACAATGTATAAGGAAGTATGAAAAATTATAACTCATGCAGAAAATTGAAGTCGCAGAACACTCTAAGTGTGAATATTTGCTTCCTTACCATTGTGCAGTTCGTTACCAATTCAGCTGATAACAGAAAATTCTACGCTATCACTTCTCGGTTTATTAAATATTTGTTTAGAATTAGTGGTCTAGTTCCGCTCCACGGTACAACAACCAACCCTCAGTTCACGAGTAATTACAAAAAGATGGACCAAGACGAAGATTTATTTAGAAACGAAGTTAGAGCAAGTGAAAGCTCTAAATATAGAGTTCGTAAAAACAGATGAACAATCCCACAACCTTCATCCACCAATCGATAAAATTCATGTATGCTCGATCCACAGAACCACGGTGGCATCAACAAACAGAAAACTTTTGGAGGAAATACACCGGCGCAACCAGGAATCATTTCCCTCGGAGACAGACTATAGTCTATTAAAAATTCCGAACAATCAACCAAATAGCAACTGACCAAAGCAGCAACAGTACGCTCAACCAGTTATTACGAAGGCAAGATTTTAAAATGAGGCAATTGTACAGTGAAATACTGAAGGCCAAAAATGCTTTGTACAGCGTGCTATGAATCAAATAATTAATAGGCATGAAGAACTTCAGTGTCGTCGAGGCCTCAGAGGATGAACTTGAAAGGCTAGGATACTTCGCAAGTGGGAATTATGAAACATTAAAAGAAACATTGCCATATACAAGGCAATGAAAATGACCACTGCGAAAGAAGGAACATCATCTACCAATGGCATAACATCAGAGATAAATCTAAAACCTATTGATATACCCACATATTATGGATACTTTATGAAATAGACTAGTTTCTCAGAAAGATTCAAAAGGTTGATAGACCAAAATCAAAGGGTCACAGATACACATAAAATTAACTATCTCAAAAATAATCTTAGTGGTGCAGCAGCCAATATGATATGACAATTGAAATCAACCGCGGATAATTATAACATGACCTGGAGTATATTAAATATTAGATACAGCAACAAACGGTTATTATATCTGCATACCTAAATACGCTATTAAACCAACCATCAATTAATACAGAATCATCAGCGGTAATTAGGAATTTGCACGATACAAAAATCAGTGCATACACGCAATCAGAAGCCTTTGAGTTAACGTCGAATCGTGGAATTCTTTTCTAAGATTCATCTTATCTAAGAAATTAGACAATGAAACCCGCCGATTATATGAAAATGTTTGCGGCAACAACGTTACGAAGATGTTCAATCTGTAATGGGATGCATCATACCATTTTGCTTACAGCAAGCTAAAAGCGCAAACCAAGCACATTTGAAGTAAAAAAAAATTAATTATTAACAAATGTAAATCACGTTAAAGAAAACGTTTTGTTATAGCGTCAGTAATGGTCAAATCTGCTAATCCTAACGGATTATATGTCACATTAACGGTTCTGATAGACCCAGAATCTCCAGCAACTTTCATTAACGAGGAAGCAGTTCGGAGATTGTAGCTGAAGGAGCACAAAGTATGCTAAAATAACTGGAGTCGGTGGTCACATTAGCGAGCGTCCGGATTTGAGTTGAGTACAAAACTTTTACTAGAACAACAGATACAAACCGAAGACTGGCAGCATCTTAACAACCTAGAGCATCGCGGTTCCAAATTATAACACATCAGGATTTGGATATTATTATCCAAAGACAGTATTGGATGACATTATAAACCCTGGTCCGGCGACATAATTTTACGAGTACAACGCTAAAAGGCGGTAGTGGTACAATTGTACCTTCATATATTTTATATGGAAATCACCACTGTAGGTGTAATTTTTGTAAGGTAAATAGATAACAACTGTTTCCATTTAGAAGTCATACTAAATTTACGCAATATATACCTTAAAAACCAGCCAAATATGGCATACAGATTTTTTGGGCTTGTGACACATCAAATGCCTATCTATTACAAGGTCAGATTTACACTGGAAAGCCATCCGATGGTCGTCGACAAGTAAACGTTGGTGAACGCACATAGTATTGGACCTAGTCAGCTCGTATAAAGGCTCTGGAAGAAATATGATTACCGACAACTTCTTCACAAGTATGGAACAAAAGTGTTAAACTCCTGGAATATGTCACTAGTTGGCACAATTAGAAAAAATAAAAAGTTTCTACCAAACAACATGCAACTTTTTAAAGAAAGGGCTATACACTCGACTAATTTTGCATATAATCATGTTGTAGCACTCTGTTCATACGTGCCAAAAAAACTCGTCGTGCTTCTATCAACCATGCATAGGACGGGAGTAGTCGAGGAGACACAAGTAGCAAAGCCAGAGATAATAGCGTACTTTAATAAAACCAAAGGCGGAGTCGACGTATTCTGTAAAACGAAGAACATTACATTGACCTCTGGCATTTTTCTGGCAATCATATATTATATATAGAGAACACAACCCACAGTTGAGAACGAAAAAAGTCGATCTCACAAAACATTAACCCTCTCCTACTTCTATAAGAAAACTTATTAATATTTAAAAACGTAAAAGGCACTGTTGTGCTGCCTATGCCGCCTGACAAGAATAAAAGGAAGTCCAGAATGCCCAACGTCACTATATAAGATCAATGAAGAAGTCAACGTAGAACGAGAATTTGCCGCAATGATGAACAGCTATGTGAAAAACACGTTCAAAACAACCACAAAATATTAGGAGATGGTATACCAAGTCGCATTAGCATTTAACAGGGGACGAGTTCATATTATCTGAATCTAGAAAAAAACTACAGTTCGCCTTCTTGAAGTGGAAAAACCACTAAATAAAATCATCTAAATGAAGAATGAATATAAGAACGCTCGGGATGGTGGCGACAAATACCCGCAGCAGCTAAAAGAGCAATTACTGAACATTTTTATGTGGACGACATAATATCAGGAGCGGACTAGATTAAATAAAGTATCGCAATGCAATTAGGCAAACTCTTAAGACACGGAGGTTTCAACCACCAAATGGAGGAGTATAATAACCAGAAAATATTAGAAAATATAGATGCTGATTGAAAATGACCACATAATCGAAATAGGAGGAACTATCAAAATCGCTTAGCAGATATTTCCCAATTTAAAATCAACCCTCTAGATATCGAAGCGCCTATAACCGCAAGAGATAGGTGCTGTCCGAAACTTTCAAATTATTTGGTCCTATATGACTGGCACCGCTTATAATGAAACCAAAATAATTATACAATAGCTTTGGACGTTAGGATCAGATTGGGGCACAAAACCCACTGAATTGGAAGCAAATAGAATTTACTTTGCTACCCAATCGCAGACACTAGAAAAAGGTAAAGTTACAAAGATGGTTAAGCCATAACACAGACAACTCAGACGAATTACACGGAGTCTGCGATGCATCGGAAGTCTCATATGCTGCAGTAATTTGCTATAAATCGAATACTACAACCAACCAAAGCAAAGTAATTTTAGGACCTGCTAAAACAAAGATCACACCATTAAAATTCGAATTAACCATACCTAGATTGGAATTATGTGCAGCTGTATTACTATCAAAATTAATCAGGAAAACCAAATAAGCGTTACAAGAACCCAATATTAAATCATTTGCACGAGCGGATTCAACGATAACGTTAGCATGGATTAGAGGGAACCCCAATAGATTTAAAACGTTCATTGAAAACAGGATTGTCAGAATCCAAAACGCATTACCTCCATTACAATGGGGTTACGCAAATCCGAAGAAAATCCTGCGGATTGTGCATCGAGAGGTTTGAACCCTCTCAAATATACCCAACAACAATATAGCAAAGGAAAAGCTGGTACTCAATAAAGATGTTGATCTACCTCCAGGAAAATGGCCTCTAGTAAGAAATCATGAGATACATAGTGGTAACGATGGTTTTGTTAGAAAGGTAACAGTCAAAAACAGCAACGGAGGATTACTCAACAGGCCAATTACTAAGATGAGTCAATTGCCGATTGAGGACAATGAACAATGCGAGAAAATACCAGTGGAAGAAGCAACCCAAATAAATACAGCTCGAGCCAACGATAGCGCAAAACTACATAATCGTGTGACAAGAGCAAGCACCAAGACCAACTGCTACTTCGTACTCTCGCAATAACCAGCGCATTAGGATTAGTAAGGCCACTAATATTGAGATTCATCTCCCATCCCGGAATCTACTTTGATAAAATTGGGCAAGGTGGTCTAATCAAAGAAGAATGTAGGATTATAACCTACTATAATCTTACTTCCTATTGGGCAAAGCTAAATCATCTTGGGAAGGCTGTTGGTGAACTAGACAGCTTATATTCAAATAGAACTCTTGCAGCACCACTACACATTGATATGTTTAAATGCTGTGAAGCTATTGTTTCACAGATAAAATCACTTCATGCAGAATTAAATGAGCAAAACGATGTCCTAAACGCTTCAGGCGGGAACAAAATCACCTATAAAAGAAGGACGCCTTTCGATTTACGAAAAATTTACAGGAAAGCATATACAAATTAGTTCTAACAACTATCCTGCTCCAAAACCACGAAATCATGTACATTCGCTTAAAGGAGATTGTTTGACCAGCCCAACAATAGTATTGTGTTCCAATATCGTATTATCTAAGAAGAATTGAGGAAACTTGAATTTTATCATGACCGTATACGTAACGATGACACTCCGATAATTTTAATTACGCTCCGTTCCGCATAGATAGTACCACTAGTTTCGGTCGGGTTATTTGTTCAAGCTCCGCTTGATTAATAATTTCACACTCTTGAATTCTTGACTATGATTTCTAGTTGGAGGTGGACACCCCACTTTGGGCCAAGGTAAAAGAAAAGACGAGATTTTCAGGGCCTGCTGTATTTTTAGTATTATAATATTCTAACTATAGCGAAAATATGTTTCGTTTCTCCAACCAAAATACGTTAAAATTAGCTTAGATTACCTTGTATTAAATAAATATAATAAATAAATTGCACACAGATTTTTTAGCCATACGCATTAACCCAAACTAACCGTTTCGGGTTATAATGACAAGACCAAATATAATAGAGCTGAGAAGAACTTTCCAGTTTAAAAAAATCGCACTTGATTTGTTCTGTAATATCCAATCCCGATAATAAAACACATCGGTAAATATTGCTGGAAACCGAGGTGAGGCACAATCAACTCCGTGCGATGTGATACCATACACGGTATTGTTGCAATTCAGCGCTCCACCGGAATCACCCTGACACACATTAGTACCCCCGCTGAATGACCCAGCGCAGAGCATACCACTCCTAACGCTACCGTTTAGATATAGCGGCATATTACATTGTGCTGCATCATTTACCGGTATATAGGCACCCCGAAGGTGTTCAGATAGCACACCACCCTGAAACGATATGGATTTAGTCCTGCATAATAATAAAAAATGTATTGCACTTACGTACCGATACTATTTTTCCCCATCCTGATATCAAACATGATGCACCAACTGGATACGAGTCTGTTGGTAAATTTATTACGCTAACAGAACTACTCTTTGCAACATGGGTTTTAAGCTGTTGGTTTAAAAAAAATACTTTTAACTATGTTTAGTAAACTTTTTGAGTTATTTTTATTCTCTACCTTAATTAAAGCAATATCGTGGTCAAAACTCTCGCCGGGATCGTACAACTCATGAACTTTGAATGACGAAACAGCGGAAATGAATGTATTTTCATCTTTTAAAAATAAATTTGCATGGCCTCCAACTACTTGTACTGAGCCGGCACTAATCAGTTCACTGCGGAACAAAAAAATATCAAAATGATTTTTCTCTGTAAGTTTCCTTCCTTATCATGAACAAATAATATCGTAGCAGTGGTCAATCTGCACCAATGGTGTAATAATCATCTCAGCAATCAAAATAGGAAAGGATGACCGACCACACATTAACTCAAGATAACATTTCAAAGGTTTAAACAACACTCAAATAAATTTGGAGCTCGAAATGGTAGAGAATAAGCGGGAAATTGCTAAAACTAGATTTCCTTTTATAATAATCGAGAGTGGTCGGTCTGGGCGTGAAGCTGTATGGAGGAATCAAGTTGGCACTTGGGTCAGCTCCGTATCCTGCAGCTTCCGCAAATGTTCGTGTTACTTCCTCGCGGTGACCAACGAGTTACCCGTATTTGTGATGTGTTAGGCTAAAAGATGGCTCGAACTGGGCCGAGTTAAGGTGTTAATCGTACCATGCTGTTAACCGCCCATGCTAGGGCCCAATATAAAGAAAAACTCAGTCTCCAACGGTGTGTTCGGATAACTGGCACCCTTCGGATCAAACTGGTGTACTGCGAATATTTGCACAGATGGACATTTTTTTCTTTGCTACTCGTGAGACAAAAGTTGAATGAAGTTATTGTAATTAGTTTCAATATAAAAGAAGAAGAGTCCGGCGCTATTAAAAACTAAGGCATAATCAACGTGGGACTGTGGTCATTAGGGCTGGTCGGCAAGACGTACGAAGAAAACGGGAACAACTTAGGGTTTGAACAAGGCTGGTTCCTCGCATGTAATCCACGGGACATAAGCACAAGCAAGGATGGTCCCCTCGTATCAACTTACAAAACCAATGAAAAGAGCCTTGAAAGGTCTAGCAAAGCACAATAATATTCCGTTGACGGAGAGAACGGACAGTGATATGGAAACACTCTCATGGGCTAAAAAGATTTCTGAAATGTATCAGGAAGGTTCGACTGATGACTCTCTACCCAAAATGCAGAGATTGGAAGAAGAATCACAGAAGAATGTAGCAAATAGCCTAGTTATAGCCTCTCGATGAGGTGGTAAAAGAGACAGCCACCAGTCATTAACAGAGGCCACGAAGACGGATATATATCGTCTAGCAATTGAAGGGCGGTGGAAAAGGCTTTAGTCGCTATTATCGTAAAAATTATGAGGGAAAACCGTAGACCTGCTTCGGCTTACCTGGACGGAGGGTTGCACTGAAATCGTGTCAAGTTGACATCTTGTGCCGACCAACGTTCATTGAGCCTGAACAAAAAGGCTGTAGCCTAGGTGAAGTCTACTCTGATGCTAGGCTAGAAGTAGTTGCTAGAGAGGATATTCCATGCAGACCTATAGCGAGAGCTTGGAGCTGACACCGGCAGAGGCCCCGGCTGACAACCTGAACACCATGGAAATGGTTGAGCAAGTAGAAACACTCTCTACAGACATAGAGATGCTATGCTCACTTCGATGGGATTACTTTGTGTATCACTGAAATAATCACAGTCAGAGAAGGACTCTAATGCAACTGTGATGGAGGTTAACGTAAAGGAAAAACGTAATGTTGAGGTTCCTGCAGATTAACCTCCACTACCCCAAGGCAGCTTCAGCTGTGCTTGTACTCAAAGTAAGAGCAGGGCGATATATGTTGTCCTAGTTCAAGAACCTTAGGTCAATGGTGACCGGACTCTTGGACTTAGGACTCCTAAATAGAAACTGCTATACATAGTAGGTAAAGTTCGTTCCTGCATTCTTGCTAAAAAAAATCCGAAAAACTTTCTGTTATCAAATTTCTGTAGTTCAGATGTGGTCACAACAAGTATTGACATGGATGGTCAACATCTCTGGCTAAAATCATCTTACCTTCCACACGATGGGGAAGATACTCCTCCTGTCATTTTTGGAAGCTCAAAAATTGGAGTTATCCTTGGAAGTGTTGCAATTCACATCACATGCTTTAGGAAGCACTGATACGAACAAATGAGGTGGATTCCTCCTTTTTTTTTTTTTTTTTTTTTTTTTTTTTTTTTATTGGTAACTATGCGATCTGTTTTGGGGCTCAAGGCTCACCCTGCTCTTCCGCGGTTATGCTTTTAACGTCCTTACTTTACGCCTTGCGGCCAACTCGAGGACGTACGGCTATAGGACCGATTTTAAGACCATCTGCACATTGCAAGCTCCATGCCAGCCTATACCAGCATGGAAGATGGGTCGGCCCATGAGTTTTGCACACCGACAGGGGGTCATAGATGTGTTACATTTCACCACAGATCGAAATCTGTGGTGAAATGTAACACATCTATGACCCCCTGATTCCTCCTTGATTTTATTCTTAGTACCAACCTAAGTACATAAAGGGTGATTTTTTTGTGGTTAGGATTTTCATGCATTAGTATTTGACAGATCACGCGGGATTTCAGACAAGGTGTCAAAGAGAAAGATGCTCAGTATGCTTTGACATTTCATAATGAATAGACTTACTAACGAGCAACGCTTGCAAATAATTGAATTATATTACAAAAATCAGTGTTCGGTTCGAAAAGTGTTTCGCGATTTACGTCCGATTTATGGTCTACATAATCGACCAAGTGAGCAAACAATTAATGCGATTGTGACCAAGTTTCGCACTCAGTTTACTTTATTGGACATTAAACCAACCACACGAATGCGTACAGTGCGTACAGAAGAGAATATTGCGTCTGTTTCTGAGAGTGTTGCTGAAGACCGTGAAATGTCGATTCGTCGCCGTTCGCAGCAATTGGGTTTGTGTTATTCGACGACATGGAAGATTTTACGCAAAGATCTTGGTGTAAAACCGTATAAAATACAGCTCCTGCAAGAACTGAAGCCGAACGATCTGCCACAACGTCGAATTTTCAGTGAATGGGCCCTAGAAAAGTTGGCAGAAAATCCGCTTTTTTATCGACAAATTTTGTTCAGCGATGAGGCTCATTTCTGGTTGAATGGCTACGTAAATAAGCAAAATTGCCGCATTTGGAGTGAAGAGCAACCAGAAGCCGTTCAAGAACTGCCCATGCATCCCGAAAAATGCACTGTTTGGTGTGGTTTGTACGCTGGTGGAATCATTGGACCGTATTTTTTCAAAGATGCTGTTGGACGCAACGTTACGGTGAATGGCGATCGCTATCGTTCGATGCTAACAAACTTTTTGTTGCCAAAAATGGAAGAACTGAACTTAGTTGACATGTGGTTTCAACAAGATGGCGCTACATGCCACACAGCTCGCGATTCTATGGCCATTTTGAGGGAAAACTTCGGAGAACAATTCATCTCAAGAAATGGCCCGGTAAGTTGGGCACCAAGATCATGCGATTTGACGCCTTTAGACTATTTTTTGTGGGGCTACGTCAAGTCTAAAGTCTACAGAAATAAGCCAGCAACTATTCCAGTTTTGGAAGACAACATTTCCGAAGAAATTCGGGCTATTCCGGCCGAAATGCTCGAAAAAGTTGCCCAAAATTGGACTTTCCGAATGGACCACCTAAGACGCAGCCGCGGTCAACATTTAAATGAAATTATCTTCAAAAAGTAAATGTCATGGACCAATCTAACGTTTCAAATAAAGAACCGATGAGATTTTGCAAATTTTATGCGTTTTTTTTTAAAAAAAAGTTCTCAAGCTCTTAAAAAATCACCCTTTATATGCAATATTGACTGTAAACCAACATTTTTAACTGCTAACGTGAGTGCGCCGAACGAAGGTATCGGAGGATCATTCCTTTTCTGATCATTGTTATCTCCAATATTAATTGGAGACAAACTCCGCCAAAAAGGCTATGGAAGCAGTAGGAACCCCGACTGGGATATTTTTAGAACTATTCTAAGTAATACACCACCGGTACCGGTTCCAAACCCCTCTAATTCAACATAAGAGCTTGATGTTTTAGTGGAACAGCTATTCGACACCTTCAATAAGGCCATATTAGATATGTGTCTTTTTAGTAGACTCCTAGGTAAACAACGACCACCGTGAGAACAAAGTAAACTGATACAAGGAAGTCTTCAAGACATGCAAAAATAAATTAAAAAATGCTAAAACAAATGCCTGGAGGCTATACTGTAGTAAAATACAGGAGTCCTCTGAGACATCTAGGCTGCACTATCTCTAACTCCCACCACTCCGAGTTATCTCTAGCGACCAAATGGATCTTGGACCGTATAGTGTAGAATCCTTGAAGCTACTACTGGAAACTCACTTCCCTGGTAGCATCGAATCTGCGCCACAAAGGCCTATAGAAGTCAGCAGAACCCGATGGCATTACACCGGCGGATATCTAACATAGGACTGACTGTACCTTACCCAGGTTGGAGGTTATCTTCAAGAGCAGCCTAGAACTCTGTCACATTTCTAGTAAATAGGCTAACGCAAATGTAATATTTAAACCTAAGGCGGGAAAAATCTCTCATTGCAGTCCAAAATACGTCGATTTAATGCAAGAAGAAATTGATGAGATATACAAATTCTTAAGAGAAAAAATTCGGCTACCAAGCGATCGAATGGAGGCTAAGTATTGTACGAATGACATACTTAGCCTTAATAATAAAACTTCACCGAAACTCAAACCGGCATTGAAGGGGCCATATACTATCGTCACAAAAATAAGCGACGTAGAATAAAGCAAGGGCACCGAGGGAAACCCAAGACGGTGCATTTGGAACAGTTGGCGGGAGTAGTGTTACGATCTCGCCTATTGGTTTGATGAGCAAACAATTCAGTATGCGCAAGCCATGCACTCAACGGAAATTAGTGACATCTAGATTTAAGAAATAGCATTAGAGATAGTTTTATAACAGTTTTGTGGTATTGCAGATTATTAGTGGAATTAGTGTGAAATAAAATCGAAAGGTCGCGAAAGATCTCGAATATTCAGCGCGGTATATAAATACGGGTGAAATTACCACAGAGAAGAGTCATTTGGAAGATTTGAAACAAAACAAAGTGTATATCACAGTGACGTGAGTGAACCCGTACCATTAGTAGGCCACTCCGATGTAATTTACTTAAAGTTGTGGTAGGTTTGACACATCGTGTTTTTGAAAGAGTGTATCGTGGTTTTAGACTCGTCCGGTGTACTCAATTGTCAAGAGTCTTGTTGGACTGATCCGCGAAATGTTGAGAAATGGGTTGAGAAGCGTCGAGAAAGGAATAGTGTTTATTACAATTTCATTATCGCGTGAAAAGAAAAATTCGGAAGACGACGATTTTGGTACAAATTTCGCAGCGAAGCAAAATGGAAGGCGATCGGGTTGAACATTGAACATTTGGAAGGCGGTGGAAATTAGCTAACATACAAATTTCAGATGCGCAATATTCTACAAGCGAGTGAATTGTTTAAATTATGCGATGAATATTAAGACCTGAAAACAGAATGATTCCAAGGCAAGCTTGATGAACATGTATGCCAAAACTCGTGGAAGTCGTGCATCAATTAAAGGATCAAAGTGAAGAGGTTTCCGATTCGATGATTATGACGAGCATTTTAATATCTTTGCCAGCTGAATATAACCATTTTCATAGAGCGTTGGAATCAACGAGTGCGGACAACTAAACTATGATAATTGAAGAACGAAAGCGTTAATGACCAAACTGAATTTTTCGAAGAAGAATTCCAATTCGAAAAAGTGGCATTCATCATTCATTGTTTCGACTGTACAGAAGAATAAAAATAACAATTCGTAGCTCGATATCAAGTGAAGACAAGAATACTTGGGCGTTGGACTCGGGAGTTAGTGATCATACGAGTATGTGTCGGTCGTCGACGTGAATGATTCCAGAAGATTGTGAAGACATCGCCATATATAACGGTAGAAAATGGTAAAAAGATCATGGCTCGAGGAAAAGGCGATATCAATATTCTTCCGTACGACAGTGATTGTATGTACCGAAATGTCATGGATCATGACTATCGATTGTAATCGACTAGCAAGCGCAGCGAACTACTGAAGAATATAGGTTGTTTCAAATACTGATTAAAATTGAGGCGATCATGAAAATTTCACTTCACGCATAGCAGGAAGGACTCGGTTATCAGAACGTCGCACACCTGAAGATTTCGTGAACGAAGATGTTGCGTGCGAAACGTGGATCTACAAAAAGCATCATGTGGAAGTTACAAACTTGGTGAAGAGAAGCCAGGGAATGTGGCAAAATAATTTATGCGAACGTTTGAGGACCAATGCAAACGAATTCGATTGGCGGTTCGAGGTATTTTTTTGCTTTTAAAAGACGATTTTTCACATTCTGCAAGAATGCAAAAATGAAGCAAAGATCAAATTCGTGGTAAAGCAAATGCGACAAGAAAATGAGCACAAGGTGCGCAGTTTTCGATCGTACAACGGGACAATCTTCATCAATGTGGAATTGGGAAGGTTTTTCAATGAGATGGGCATTGTGTATCAGCGGGCGAACTGTACCGTATACGCCGGTGGTTGTGTGGAACGTGACAATCACACAATTGTGGAAGCTGAACAAACATAATGATTCTTGCGAAGCAGATGGACGACAAATTCTGAACGGAAGCTGTCAATTTGGCAATGTACTGAGTCGAACGAGAACGAGCACAGTATATGAGAAATCACCGTATGAATTATGGCACGGTGAAAAGGCGAAAATCGATCACTTCCGGATTTTCGGGCCGGGGGTGTTTTATGTACATTCCCAAGGAAAAACGACTAAAACTGGATTCAAAGGCAGTCAAGTGTGTGTTCGTCGGATATGATAATCATTCGAAATCGGAAATTAGTGACACTAATAAGAAGGCCGACGAAAACACGAACGTGGCAGATAATGAATCAGAACTGAACGATGCTGCGACAATATGCGTGGTGCAATATGCAATCTGGATAAGAGGAACATCATTGAAGCATATTTGCGCGATCGAAACAACACATTACAGCTTCGCTTCGATTAACATAGCATGTATCGCCAGAACCCGTTGCCATGTTGGCAATCAGTGAAGAACCGAGGACTTATGAGCAGGCAATGAAGGAGGAGTTCGATTCACTCATCTACAAACTAAAGCAAAATCCATTTGGAATCATTGATCCACACAAAGCACGATTGGCAGTGCAGGAATACAGAACACAGAAGTATGGCATCGATTACACAGAAACGTTTACCTCTGTGTTGAAGTTTACATTGATTCGTGCAATTCTGGTGCTGGCGATATCAAACCAAATGAGATTGCAGCAGTGACGATGGCAGCGAACGAGTGTGCAAATTATCCACGAGCTTCTATGAATTAAATCAAGTGTCGCGCTGCTGAACAAAAAGTTACGTCATTCATTAAAAAATTCAACTTTGTGGCCAGTGAATCGGATTCATATGCGTTTTTGTGAGTATGAGAAGAATAGATGATAATTACGATACGAAAAACGAGGGAGCCATTTTTCAGGTAATTGATCACTTGCGCAGGGAATTCGAGATCAAAGCATTCGAGCTCAAATGTATTTTGGGACTTGAAATCGTAACAACGACCAAATGGATCGATTTATGTGAATTAATTACAGGCGTACAGTATCTTGGCGATTTTGAAATCGATGGAGAAATAAATTTTCCATATCGTGAGGTGATCGGTAGCTTAATATATCTGGTCGTGGCAACTCAACCAGACCTTAGTTTTGCTGTTAGTAATTCAAGTCGACACTTGTAGAAACAAGCGACCGAGCATGTAAATCCGGTAAAACGCGTTGTGAAATACATAAAGGGGACAATGGACATGGGAATTTCTTCATCCGAACAATAATATCTTAATTACTCACTTGATACATGATCTGCTATTTTTCGCTGAGAACACATAAAATGGTTTTACCCTCTTCCAAGGTTAACATAAAGTCACCTTAAAGTGAGTACCATAATAGGGGCATAAAGTTAGTGGTGCACATAAAAATAGCACAAAAAATATCAGCAACATATAGATTCAGGTGAACAACATTTTTATGTATCATTTGTTTAGCTGATTTAAGCACACACTTGCATCTTATTTTTTATCTTAAATGTTCTTTAATTATTCAATTACTTAGCAGTTTATTTATGATGACTAAGTATCCGCCGAAAATGATAACACCGCATTCAACGATTTTTTAATTTTGGAACACCGCACCTTATACCTAATAACTACAAATTACCCGCTTACTTTGATCTATACATACAATGAGCCGCAGTCAACACCGCCGATGTTGAAATAAGGAAGCCACCACAAAAAAATCCTGAACCAAACCGGGTATTATCGTTACTGATTACTCTCAACGATACTTGATACGGGGCTACGGTTATTGGTATGGTAGAACCTCCAACAATTCTTGGATCGCTGTTCGTTCTCCCGGCTAAAATTATAATTATCACTTTTTATATCAAAATGCAATTATAACATTTAAGTAAATTACCAACACTCATTAAACTTAACACTAGCAGTAAGACCATTTTAGACGTATTATTGCTAAATTCGTTCGAATATGACTAAACACGAAAATACATAAATTGATGAACAGCTACGTGTTATCAGAATACGTACGTACGTTTATAGTTGAGATTAGATAAATACTCGTAAAAATGTTGTATTAATAGGTTTATTTGACGGGTAATTAGATAATGCCAAAAACGTATTTGAGGTTTTAAATCAAACCAATAATTCTAAACAACAATTTTGATTAGTATTTGATCTTCTCAGCCTGAGTAACACGTGTTTGTATGTAACAACGGCGATGTGAAAATTTGATGGAAGTATCATCCGTACTTAATCATGTTATGACTTCTTCCGGTTCTTCTCTAAGGACATGTAAGACTGAGACTTCAAAATTGTGGCCAGTCTCTAATCGAACTAATTAGTGACAGAGAATGAAATTAAGACATCAAAAGAAAAAAGTACTAGCAATTCATTCAAATCATTGGGATCTCAATTGTTGACTGCTAGTTTATGTGTGTGTGGAACTGTTTTTGCTAAATAATTTTCACTGAGGAAATATGCTTAATGTTACTGTAGAACACGCGTGTACATATGTTCAGTTATCCTGGACATAAAACTCAAATTATAATACACACGATTTATCGACGTGCTAAGCACCCACAGAACACAATATTTATATTTCAGTAAATTTATTTTCTTTGCGTCCATTCGTTTTGACTGATTATTTCGAACTGGTTGCGAATAACTCAAGCTGAAAAAATGTATGAGTCGCGCTTACTTGTTAGTAGCGCTCGACCGTTTGAACCGCGAACCAGGTAATTCTTACTTAATGGAAACGAACAGGTTTGATAATTGCCCGACCCGATCACGAGTTAATATCTTGGTCTTTAACCAGATCGGTAGCAAACGTAACCTGCTTTCGATCTTTAATTGGAATGTTACTTGTTGGTTCTTTATTAATTTATTCCGTTGGGAAGCTATTCAAGCAATGTGGAAGAACGGTACTCCCGACGACAAACTAACCAATCGTTCGTTGGTGCTTCGGTAAAGCAGGTTTACTATGCCTTCTACAAGTAACATAAAATACTTATCGTTGCATTTGACTACTCTGAACTGTTGAAGCCCGGCTCGGACCGCAACGCGTTGTCACAAGTCGGTAAATCCTTAAATACGAAAATCTGACTCGTTTTGTGGTTCGATGCTGTCTCTGGTTGTAAAGCATTTAATTTTTTTCGGAGCTGTACCACGAATTCGGATTGAGATAAATCGCGCTTTGGCTGAATAAAATAGTAGACCAACTCTGCGGATGTGCTTTTAAAATCTTCCCGAAATACTGTCCTAAGACCGAGGAGTACCAAAGGGAGAGACTATGTCCATTGAACTTCAGCGACACACATAATTGCGCTTTTCAAGCTGCGATGCCAAAGTTCGATCATATCATTATCAGCTGGACTGTACGCTGTAGTACGCTTTTGTTCCATTTCCAGTGCTTTTGATAGGTTCTCATAAAGAGCAGACTCGAGCTGCCCTATTATTAGTGTATCCATGACTGTTTCCTCCTTCATTTGGAATAGGTGCAGCTTCTGACTAACGGTAGATACGCCCCTAACTTGATGGCAACGGACCGATCTAATCGAAGTGAATTTCAGAAAAACGTTTACTGGCCGGAGAATATACTCCTGTTTTGCTTTTAACATGCCGTGATATTTTACATTTCTGGCACCGCAAACAACAACTAAATTGCGACTTCTCTTACTGGTACTTCGACACTGATGCGACACGTTATGAACTGATTTGAAAATTTGCCGTCGAAAATTTATAGGAATAAAACAGCATGCTGTTCCGATCAAAACATCGCATATTATCTGTTTCTCGGTCCCGAATATCGGAATTCGAATTTTAGAGTGTCTTGTAAACGAATAAGTTCGGAGAGTTCAACATCGTTCATATTTAGTACGTCGATGTGCGAAAGAATCTCTGCCACAATATTTTCGATACAGGAGATGTGACGGATGTCGCGCAAGTAAAACGAACTTTAACGGTTTGGGATACACTCAATGCGAGAGACAACCCAGTTAGCCAAAACGGACCTGCAACGTGTAAAAACTGTAAAGGCAACATTAAGCCAACTATAGAGAATGCGAAGCAGCGGTATACAACTGCAAAGATTAAGAAATAAAACCTAACGTTACAAAAGAAAGGATTCCAAGTAGAAGTAGAGTGCCACCACAACCACAGTCCACAGAAGTAAGAGGAGATCCATTTATTCCACAAAAGCATTTATACGTTCTAGAGCTAGTGGCAACCTTGTTTTTCTTAATTGTTTTTTTTTTCTCTGCAGGGGAATAATGAAATGTGTCGTCGTTCTTGATAATTTCTTCAATCTCGATAAAAAATAGATCTTTGGTGGCATGTGATTTATCTTCGTTGCGTGCATGCGCATTAATGATCTAGTTGTTCACTTTCTTAGTGCGGAATCTGACCGTGCATATCCGCATATTCTCCTCCATTCTGATGACTGCTGAAGTGAAGAGGGTAACCATTGGTGGAGTCATGCATGCCACTTCCAGACCATCGAAGTGCTTGAAGAGCAAAAACATATAATGTGTAAATTTTAAAAAGCAAAGCACGTTCCTTGTTCCCATTTTTAAAGCATTGTGCGTGCACTATTTTGGCCGTAATCCAGATGGAAAATCCTCGACTAAAGATAATTCGAGCAGAGCATGAATATATCGAAGTGAATTGAAGGTTGTATGAAGAAGCTTTCAGCTAATCTACGACCGACAAACAAAACGCTATTACGTCAAAAATAATCGGCACATATCGATCGGTTGGCCGGATCGACAATCAATCAAAAACAAAGCTGCTTGCAGCTAAACAACAACCGGCAAGCGAAACGCTACTTCGTTTAAAATAATCGACACCATTCGATACAAGCAAGCAAAACAAAAGCGTGTCCAAACTGTCTCCATCCAAACAACGACCGGTAAACAAAACGCAGCCTGCGTCAAACAACAACCGGCAAAAATAACAGCCAAATACAAGATGGCTACGCTAAAAATTAGAACTGCCACAGTTAGACAAGGATAAAATTCATTGTTGGATAAACCACTCCAGTGGTGCTAAGGCTGAATTATATTTCTGTAACGCCTCTAATCATCATCAACTATATGGTAGCAAACCATTTAGCTCTCCCTAACAATAATTCATGGTGAAAGGGTCCAGATTTTATTCATAATGAATTAGTGTCGGATCCCGATGCAACATTGCAAGGCAATATTAACCTGATTCAACCATTACACTACGTTGGGTCAGAGAGGAGCCGAGCCGATTCAAAACGTTTGCAGCTATTAGAATATCTGCAATCAGCAGCATTCTATCAACAACTACCTGGCATCGCATTTAAAATCAAATGAGAATGCTGCGGATATAGCGCCACGAAAACAGCCGCTTTAGGTCTCGCTAATAATAATTGGAGAAGGTGCCACCATGGAGAAGGTGCCAGATTTATTCGTAATGATATAGTGTTGGATTCTGATGCAACCATACAAGACAAAATTGGCCTGATTCACCCATTACACTATGTTGTAACTAAGGCGATCCATTACGAAATAGTAAGTTATTTACTAAATTACTCCGACAATGGAACTTAATTTGACAGAGGAAACCCAGCAGGGAACTGCCCAGTTTAAGATGAAATGTCAGACCACGAGCTATTATTTGCAAGCAACAAGGATCGCAAACAAGTAAAACAAGGTTTTGGAGAGTCAGGGGGTCTTGTGTTTCTGGACAGGACCCGAGTCCTCATATGGTCGATAACACCATACGTCAGAAATACTGCGGTTACAATAATATAGAATGTACGAAGACTCTAGTACTAAAGAGCCTCCAGGACACGCAACAAGGCAAAATCTTGACGTGCTCTCACGTAAATTAAGACATCCTACATCCATCCATACTCATACCCACTCAGCTAGGGGAAGAGTTACAATTTGTTCACGTGTTGTAGTGTCTGTTACGACCTCGAAATTATATCTTACCGCTTTCGTTCGTATGGAACTATATCTTTAGTTCCAGTTCCTGATATCAATCATGGAAACACGCAGTCACACATCATTACTTCCTTTGATTATATCGCAATGGACAATCAGCGTGAACACTTTGCATTCTTGTCTTCTTAGAGAAGATGTGAATAGATGTCAAGTATTCCATCCTGTACACTTCTAATGCGAAATCTCACCAATTATCAACATTCCAATCAACCAAACGCAATGCCAGGTATAGCGATCCTACAATCCAAGGATGGATTAGATACTGTATGCAGCACTATAGGACAATAAAATTTATAGTGAGTTTGGATTAAACTTCACACTACCAGGAAACCACAGTCGATAAGTGATAATCGAGTCCGGCTGCATGTTCAAACTCTGATATTACAGACAGACCAACACAATATCAAGAAATCTTCTCACCATTCAACTCATCGAATGCATTTTGCCAACAACTTACGGGAATTTAGTGCATTTACCAAGAATAAAACGCAAGAAGATAATGAATTGAACTTACTAAACACACCAGAAACCCCACAATATATTCACCATTATGCGATGAATCACATCTTATTTTGGAGTGCTATAGCTATAGAAGTCATCTGGTTTATAAACAAATTAAGGAGAAAATGTATGATTTATTTGCTTAGCATAAAGCTCGAGAGTATGTTGCGATAAGCTCAACAGGATCGACAACACTTGTAGAGAATATAACATGCAGAATAATCAGTCTGAAATATTTCCAGAAAGCCGACACTAATGTGCAGAAACTTTATCTATACGAAGGTTGTCTGAAAAGTGTCCGATCCAACAAAGACATAAGACATTTTTTCTGCAAATTTATTTCTCTGCATAGTCTCCTTGTAAGTCTATACACTTCTCCCAACAATGCTCCCATCTCTTCAACCCGTCCAAATAGTACTCGGCGTCATTCTCTGCAAAATATGTCCCCCGTGAGACGGCGCATTTTCATGGTGGTGCAAAATTTTTGTTTCCTGTAAATATGGCCGTCTTACCGTAATTTCTGGGTTCTGCTTGTCAAGTAATGATGCACATAGAGATGCACAACCGACACAGTGAGCAAACGCGGCATCCATGTTCTTTGGACATATTCATAGACTCTTCTATTTATCTTACTTTAATTCGATGGTTGTCTAGCTTCATTTGGTGAACTTGAGCAATGTTATCGCCAGTGGTTGCAGTTTTTGAATGTCCCGAACGTTCATCGTCACCCAAGCTGGAATGGCCACGCGTAAATTCAGCTACCAAAAATTACACGGTAGTAAATGTTGGTGCAGTCATATTGCCATCGACACTCAAACGATTGTTAAACTGCGCGTGAGTATTCGGTGAGTACTTTTCAACGTATGCGCAAACACACTTCCCCACCTTTGGCTGCCATCTTCATGTTGAGGTCGGAAACTTTTCAGACAGCCCTCGTAAATAAGACCTTTTAAATAAAAATAAAGCAGAATTAAACATATTTTGCAACAGTATAGTTCTCTGATTATTTGGACCTCACCAGCGGTAATCCAAATAATCATACAACAAAATCAGGGCAGAGGCCTGATTTTTTAAGATGGCTAAATAGTTTTACGTTGCTTTCTTTTCCAGTGTTGTGCGTGTAGAACTCTGTTTCGACCATTTGTTGCAGCTTGATTCCGATTGATTCATATTATTCCTGATAATTTTATCAAAAAGATTTGTCGTGAAATTCCCCTCCTATTGTTGAATGAAACCCACTACCTAGTCTCTGAGCTACTTCAATATTCATTAATCTCAGTCAAGAATAAAAAATTAAACACAAACAACTTTTTTTCTACCTAATAATATTATATTATAATATATTGTTTCTTAATTTTTTGTTTTTATTTTTAAATTATATTTTTAAGCAATTTGATATAATTAATAAAAAGATTTATTTGTTGTTTATTTATTTATTATATATTTTTATATTGGTTGTATTAATAATTTTTTTAAATTTTATTTAATATGTGTTGTTTATATATTTAGAATAATTTACCATGGGGTGATTCCCCGTTTCCGGTACGCTCACTCATTACGAAGTGACGCGGATTGGAGGTCCCCCTACACGTTAATATATAATTTTGTAATTTTATTTACAATAATATGTATTTTTAATATATAGCTATAATTTTATTATTTTTAAATAAGAAAATTACTAAAAATTAATATTTTATTTATTTATTTTAGACTAATATGGCAAACATGACATTTTATTAATTATTTATATTTAATTATTATTAATTAATATTATTATTTATTGGGAAGAGACTTCCGAATAATATGGTGGTGGTATGATCACTATATAATATTATGTTCCCTTAATCCTTGCGTAATTATTTTTAATTAATTGTTTATTATTTATATAAAGTGTTTACTAAATAATATTCTGGTGTTATTATATGGATTGTGGCTCTGTGAACAAAAAAAAAATTATACAGGGGGCAAAATATATGAAAATATTTATATCGTTTGTTGACCAGCAACATTGAATTACACGCATGTATATTTCAATTCCATTTTATGAAATTATTTATGCTTCTTTTACATAAATTACACTAGAATATAACACCATGATTCGCGCGCTCACTTTTCTCATGCGAGGATTAGAAATTACCACTAAAATCGTAAATTTTTATTTAGCTTATAAATTATTCTAATCAATACCTAATTATGATATATAATATTTAGTTATATGCAAATTTTTTGTCTTACACTCTAAAAATTCTAAAATATTTATAAAAATTTATTGACGAGCAAACGCAAAACTAAATTTTTATTACAACAGTTCACGTGCCAACTAAATTATTAAAAACGAATTTTTTATTTTAATTCAGTCTACCACTACCACATTATTTAATTTAATTTTTAGACCAGCTAATTGATTTATAATTTGATAAAAAAAAATCAAATTTACTAGACAAATAAAAATTATAAGCCAATAAGGTAACACATTATAATATTAATATAACCAAAGAGAATAAGACGATGTTTGCGATTTTTTAATATATTTGCCTCTTTCTCTATCACTCATTTTTCAAACACATTTGCTGTTCATACAAAATTACACTCTTTAAGTCTCTATTCTCTTTGATAAAAACAAAAAACAGGAAACGAAAATAAGATTTACAAAACTAAAACAAAACAATTTATTATTTACTTAAAGCAATTCATTTTTGCCTACCTTCTGGAAATTCAATTTAATTATACGGTTAAGGAAGTTTTATTTTAAACACGTAAAGTATTCGAAGCCTAGTTTTCAGGTAATCAATAATCTCTAATGTACCTGCGGCACTATTCTGGTTTACCCTGGGGATAGGGAATTCGAAAATTAGTATATTTTTCAACTAAGTTCTTGTTCTGGTCTACTAAGGGAATACATTTTGATCCTATTCCTGGTACTCACTGACCAAGGGGATAAAAAATATACGGATATACAATTCTGAAAAACGAGGGCACCCAAAATATTAGTAAACATTGTTACTCCACTATTTCTGATTTTTTTCCGGATATACCACAAATTTCACCTTTTATTTGATAAACATTATGTGTGAAAAACAGGAATATTATTGACTTAACCAACTTAGCCATAAATCCAGTTTAATTTATTCAAATTCGCAGAATCTTGTGCTTTTATGCGTATCAATTTATTCACATTTCATAAAAAAAAGTTATGCGCTTTCTTTCATGTCACTAAAAAGTATCAGAATATTTTATTGCAGTGATGTTAGTTAGTTAGCCATTCGCAGTAAACATGGTGCTTAAATTCAAATATTTTATGGTTATTATGCAAAAAATTGATGGACTTTTCCCTAGTAAATTTGGTCGTCAACATCTCACAAGCACAATATGTTGTTGTTGTACTCTTTTGTAAATTTATTTCAGTCCCACAACTAAAGGAGTCGCTTTAATCGTGTTTAAAATTTAACGAATATTTTATATGTAAGCTACTACTGCGACAGCTTAAGTATAGCAACCACGTCGGAACCCAAATTTCTTCTTTATATCTCTATATAGTATTATAGGTAATTTATTTAAATGTGAACCTGTCAAATATAATAGGATGCGTTCTTTTATTGTACATGGGTGGTTAAATTTTCAATAACTTAGATTTACTAGATTAAATATTCCAAAGAAAAAATATTCTGAGGCATTTTCTCGTGTAACCCAATACAATTGGCTCGCATCGGAAGCTAACTAGGTGGCGTTTAAAAGGCGAATACTTGAACGATGTAATATTTTACTTCCTAATATAATAAGACACATCCTACTTCAATTTTGTTTTTCATTTAGGTTGGTGGAAGCTCCAGATTACTTATGAATTGCGAGCAAAAGTTCTACGAAAAATACAATATAAAAAATGGATTAAGGATGACATTGTTTAAGGTTGGTGGAGAAACGCAAATCACAAACAAACAACGGAAATGTTTAAATGACACCATTTCCCAACACAAAAACATTAATTACAAAAGTAGCTTGCCTCAAAAATACACAACTTTAAGACAAGCTTCGTTATCATGAGATGAAGCAAATCAATAGTAGTTAATCTTAGTGCACGAATTATTTATATGAAGAAGCCAGTCTGTCGTCATGTGAGGAATCCGTCACGGCAGTGCTAGTATTAAAGCAGGATTCAACAGTTCATCAAATCAGTGAAATTAAAAAATAAGAATATAAAAACTTATTGGTCAAACGTGGCGCAAATCGACAGTATCAAATACGTTGTACATAGGTGATATGAGAAAACATCTGTTTTGAAGGTGGAAGGTATGAAGATTATTATAAAAGACAACCAAGCAAGCGATGAAAAAATTGGTAAGAAATAAGGGAAATCTTAAAAATATTAATATCGCTAACATCTGTAAATTTTTCTGTAAATCATCACTCTCTTTATGGAAAAGGCCACAAGTCACCTTACAACTCAGTTATAGATCTTACGAGTAGCCCAGAAACGACCATTGCTTTATAAATGGTACACCGATTGTGTGAGGGTTTCCTTTGAAAATTAATACACCTGAGAATTTATTTCTCTTTCGTTTTATTTGGTTGTTATGTTCTCAGTGGATATCACTATTTTTCCTCCGACTTTGATCAATAATCATTGGAATGATGAGGATTCAGAAGAGGAAAATGAGTTAATTTAGACAATTTGCCGAGATCATTATTGAACACCTAGGCTGAAATCCGATTGGTCTGGATCTGATATCCCATTATAAAATTTGAAATCGATGACCCAAGAACCATCCAAATCAAAGAAAAGAAACGGAAACAATACAGAAATTATACATGGAAGAAAATAAATTTACATGTGAAATGTGACAATTTTAGATATACTGCCGGTCATGAAAATTTGAAGGCTTCTTGAAATATTCAATTTGTTCTTAATGATGAACTTTATAACCTAATATTAGGACAACACCAATAAATACATAAATTTCAAAAATATGTCAGTTAATGTCCGCCTAGAGGAAATAAAAGCGTTCCTGGAGGATTCAAGGATACATACCTAATATGGTTCGACCCATATCAAGGAGCAAATAAACCAAAGACAGAATACGAAGATATGAATTTGGGCACTAAGATTGTAGTGCAAAGTTAATGGGGTCCCAATTGATAGGTCTCCTTCACTTAAGATGTTGGGTTTGCAAATTTCCAGCGACCCATCATGGAAAGATCATATACTTATATGGATGCAATCTAAAATAAAGACTTACTATTTGTGAGTATGATACTTCCGAGTTTTTTACTATTGCTGTAATTTTTAAAAAACAAAAAAACCCCACTCCTTTTTAATTATGTTTGCCTCTACTATGTTTTTTTGCTTGCCACACATTCGCTGGGATAACAAAATTACCGTAGTTTTCATTTGGTATTATGATTTGAGCTTTTATTTCGATGAAACGTTGTTTGCGGAATGGCAATGAATTCGGTGATTTTCCATAAACTTGTTATTGGTGGCAGAAGCTAACATTTAAACTCCTTTAACTTAAATTAAAATTCGTCAGGATTAAAATACTTTAAATTGAATGTTTCAGAGGAATTTGAGAAAATAAATTGAAACCGGCCACAAACGAGAGGCATGCGACAAACATTGTAAATCAATTGCCTTCAGTCTTTTAATTTTCAATTAAAGGGTTCGGCCCACCACATTGCCGTGACGAAAGTCATTCAGGGAGCTTCAGCTTTGCAATATGTATTAAAATGCATATACAAATTTAAACATATTCTTTCAGCAGAATATGTAATTCGATAAGTAAATAGCTGGGGTCTATTAAACATTGTTTGATTTAGAGTTTTTTCGATGTCGAAAAATTTGATTCAACGAGAATAGATCCAATTATCAAAGTTGGTTCTTAATAGGACGAATTTTTTTAATATCGAAAGAAATCGAAACCAAAAAATTTCATAATAGGCCGTTAACTAATTCTCCCCCATATTTTTTCACCATTTCTTCACCACTATTAAATCAATTCGGAAGTTCTTATATTTGGCGAATTTTAATATGAATGTTGTTTACTTGTGAATAGACTTAAATAAATTCTTTCTTTAATAATTCTGTTTATAACAAATAATTATGGCAAGAATAGTTGAATTAGGCATTATATTCGTACAATAGGGCCAAGATCATAAAAAACGACCCGAAAATTTCAACGGAGGGAAAATTGTTTTCAAACTTACACGAATAAAAGTATTAGAGATTTGCTTTAGTGGATGAGGAGTAATGAATACATGTCGGTACTGATATTACATTTCGGTTCAAAAATGATCGATAATAAAAACGGGTTTCAAAATCGGATTTTCTTCGATAACACAAAAGCCAGCCTTAAGGCAGAAAAAGTATAAAAAATATTACTATGAAAAAATTCGTGTGATCGGAAAAGTTTCATAATAGGATGGTTGGTTATTGGGTAAAATTTTGGCGTGAAATTTACGTTCCTTTGTTTTTTCTTATAAAATATTCAAACCAACTTTGATCATTTTTCGAAAAGTGGACTATTTGTTGATAGAAATGTTTTGGAACAAATGATTTTCGAAGTCGTGCAATCTCACATGACTTTAAACTAACGTGCACTAGGATTTTATTTTACTGACTTTATACCCATTCTGAATAATGGCCTTAGACACTAACATTTCTCTATTAGTGAATACATGAATTATAATCCTACCAAGAAAATTATTGTGAAATTCAAGGATATGGGTCCGGCCGGATTTTGTACGAAAAGGGCAAAACCCAACATTTTTGAACCCTCCAAACATGAAAATTTTTAAGTTGGTGTGTGGATCTTAGCTAAATTCGTTATAGTTAGATTCTTTTATTAATCTGAAATAATTTATACTAATTTGCATACGCTTGTCTACTATTTCCTTTATTTAAATATTTTAAAATCGAACTTAAAATATTCTATTTCTTACTTCTCACCATGTACTACACATGAACGAAAATATAATCAACGAATACGTGATCATCTACTGCCTTAGTATAGAATCCCCTTTTCTCGGCTTTAACTAGAAAAAATCCCTCATAATTTCCACATGTAATAGTCCCATCAGAAAACAAAACAACACAGACAAGAGAGAAAACTAAAAAAAAAATGTTTGTTAGCTTGTAGGATTAGCCGTTTTCTCATGTTGTAAATTAAGATTGATGAATTATTCTGGTTAAGATTTTACTTGCTCAAGCACCAACCATGGGACAAATAATTAGATAAATGAGAAAAATTACAAGTTTTCAATTTATCTAACGTTTTTCACATGGATAATGTTGTAACAGCTGTCAATTTAAAAATACTGGAGGATTGCGTTTAATTTAATTTTACACAAACTCCTACTTGTAATAACTCTTATAATTCAATTTGCATAATTGAGCTAGCTTTATGCAAGAAATAAAATTTCCATATATGTAAATCCATATATGTAAATAGATCCGATGATTCTACTAAAAATTTCACTTAATCTTCAAACATAAACTTAAAATAACTCAAAGGGTTATTACTGAGCACGAGAATTAGATTATGACCGAAAATTTAAAAAACTAAGAAAACGTGTAATTTTTTACGATTCTAAAAAAAATTAAATACCTAGTAATAGAAATTAGTCGATTTTGAACGTATTCAAATGGTTAAAAACCAAATGGTAATAAAACACCAAATCGAACTGTCTATGGGACTTGTAATCTCGTAAAATATCACTTTAAAAAGATCCCAAATGATTTGTTTTCAATCTGGACGACGGTATTACTAAAGGTCCTATCAATTTAATATAAAACATCATCTGATGCTCATTTACCGCATTAAAGAACCGCTAAAACAACTTCACATGCATGAATCTGGTCCTCGGTTATGCCAATTATAAGAACTAATAGTATAAAGGCATACCTTCTTCTTACTTGGCTTGGCATTTAACACTCTTTCGTGGACCCGACCAGATACAATTCACTAGATTGTTTAAAAAGAGCGTCTTCTAATCGAGAGATTTTGCGTTGTATGTTTAAAGTCATCTGCCAGGTTAAATAAATAGTAATCAAAATCTTAAAAAATAAACAGGAATTTTCGATGTCCAAAAAATTTCTTTACAACTGCTTTATATCCAGGCTTGAAATGGTGCCAATGATAACTTATTAGGTGAAATGTGAAAAGTCAACAAATTTTAATTTTACAATTGGAAACAGCCTGCAGAAAAACTGGTATTAAGACTCCAAAACTTCATAGCCCTGGATAATGTCTTTGATAAGCACTCGAATCAATATTTAACCGGACATAACAAAAATCTTTATCACAACAATTCACACCACATAAATCTTACCTGAAAGGTCTGATCAAATGTTATAACCTTAACGATTAAATATCCATATAATAAATTAAGCTGAATTCCCAGAATTCTCGTCGGCAGCAAACACAAACAAAAAAATTACAGTAAAATTTAACCAATTAGCTAATAATCTGTATCTACTAAATTAACCCTTTCTTGTCGGCGCACTTAAAATTTCACTAAGACGCCAAAATCACAATATAGACAATATAAAATAAAAATCATATTAATATTTATAATTTTATATCAAACCAACAACAATAACAAACTCACACAAGTCTACTTATAAAAAAAAAATAATAATAGTAATGGGCCAGACAGGGTTAATAATTTATATATTTATATAATTGACTATTTAATAATAAAATAAAATTTTATATTTCAAGACACACCACAAAACATTAGAATTTGTTTGTTGTTGTTATTATTATTATTATTATTTATCTCATAAACTTTCGATTTCATTTAAATATATGTTTTATGTTTAATTTTTAAGATTATGTTTGTAATAATTATATTATTATATTGTATTTTTAAAATAAAAAAAAATTCAATTCAAATATGATGATGGGTGATAATAAAATATAAAACAGAAAAATAAAAATTTGTTAAATTCATAGCTTGCGAGGATGCGTGTAGCTTTTACTTTTAAGCGACACTATCCACCTCCTCGACTATATGAGTTGGCTGTTGTTGCACATCATTAGCAGTGGTTGTTGGCGCTGCGTTTAATTGGGTTAAGGCGGTTGCGGTTGCTGTTGTCGTACCAACAAGCCGTGCTTGACTATTATACGGTAATGTTTTCATTTTACGTGCCTCCCTACGCTGTTTCTTTTGTTGCATTATCAAGCGTAAATGATCCAGTTTACATTTGGTTTTATTATTTTCAATTTCCGTACTATTACACTTGATACAATAGGATGGGAGTGCGGTAGTCGCGGCCGCTGGTGATGCGGCAACGATGGCGCCTAATGGCGATGATGCAGTTTTATTGGTGGAGCAACGGCATGGCGGTAAATTTAGGGTCGACTCATCATATGAATCGTCCATGGAATTTTCATCTTGGATATTTTGTTGGCACAAACATGTTGGATTTCCTATTTGACTATTTGTTTTGCTATTACTACTACTACTACATTTATGTGTACTACAATTTTCACTGCTATGACCTTTGCATTCACCATACGAGCAGTGATTTGAAGTATTTAGTGGTGTATCAACGATTTTACTATTCGCTGTCGAACTTCGTGGTGATGACGAACAGGTGGTGCATTCATTTTCTTGGTTGTTGTGGTGATGGTGTGAATGTCTTTTACTGCTTGATGAAGCCTGTGGAAAAAAAATTAAATTCAAAATCGATTTTACGGTCTTTATTATCTTTTTTGTTTAATATTACAAAACAAAAAAATGGGTGGATTCCAAACAAATTGCACTGTACGATCAGATATATCTTGGATCATTGTGAAAATCCACAGAGCATACGTACTTAGAAAAAACTTGTAAAAAACATTTTTAATAAACTATAACTAAATTAAAGTTCTAATCATCGCTTTATAATCATTGCTTCGTCAAAAACGAAAAATTGGAAACGAAAATTAAAGTTTGAGATGTCGTCAGGATTTCTTCGTTTTCGACATTTCGCTATTGAAAAAAGAGAATCATTAATTCATGCTCGCAAGTTTGTAGCTATCTATCCGCGGAACAAAGTTTATCAACAAAAACTTTCATAAATGTATAAGACAATTTCACCAAGGACCGAAGCGTAATAAGAATTCCGCTATCGATATGGAGTGCCGATATGTATTGAGTATACAAATGTATTTCCGATTTCAACGATTCAAACTTGGTAATTTCGACGTGAGACGCAAAAAACGTAGAGTCGGATCAAACAAATTTGAAGATACTGAATTGGAGCAATACTGAATGAAGATTCATGGAGACCAAAAAAATTTGCAGAACAATTGTATACATGCAATGAGATTGGATAACAAGCTGGAAAATTGGCTGTTACTTGAATTGGAAGAACGACACATCAAACTTCTGCAAATTGTTGCTTGAACGACCATAAAGCGCAAGCCAGCCAAGTCTACCAGGGCTGTAGACACCAACATCAAATATCCACGATTCGAAGATGATGCACAACTTCGAAATTTTACCTCACTGCCTTATTCATCGGACAATGGCGCTTCAGATTACCACTTGATTCGGTCCGTGTATCAGGTCTGGTACGTTCTTATAAACACATTACAAGATGGGTCGAGCATTGACTCAAGACAACCAGATTTCTTAATTTCGTGGAACCCGCTAATTGCAAAGGAGGTAGCTTGCGACGGAGCATACTTAAAATAAACCAATATCTCATTTTGTACACAAACAAATGTCGGAATCTCCTCTTCTCTTTCATCTGGTTGTAACAGTTACAATTTATCCACTATATCCTTTATACAGGAAGTTTGTTGTGATGCTCAATAATCTTTCTCGTGACCATTACACGCTTTCCTGCTGCAAAAGAGGTTATTCAGATTTGAAGATCCTTAAAAAGGAAAGGAACGGAAACGACTTTTTATCTATTAGTCAGTGAAGCGCATGTAGAAGGGAAGTTGACCAACCCAAACAATTGTGCTAACAGGACAGAATCACTATGACTTCACTATGTGCTCCGCCCAAGATAACTCCCTGCTCCACACTTTGGCGGTTGTCCTGGTTAATATTCAATAATCGAAGTTTGATTTAATTGACCCACTCTTTTGTGTTCGCCGGATTTGGCCCCAGCAAATTTAAAGAAATTTGTTTCTATGTTAGGCTCAAAGCATTTTAGACCAACCTCTTAATTTATTACTGCTCAGACCACTCGAAAAATGAGTACATATTGGAAAAAGAAGATAGTGTATTAACAAGAATTAGTCCGTAGAATGCATGGGCTATGAACCACAGTAAAATATAGATTGTGGCCTGTGTAAGACTTGGGCCTTATCATTGGCGTCCCCAGAATAACTAAAAAATTAGTCGGTATACTGGAAAACATGGAGCGGCAATTAATATTGGACCACCAACAATTTATCAGATTGGGAATATTGTTCTCTTAGTAATGATGGCAGAACAGCTTTTTTTATGCAATGCTACACAAGGCCCATGGTGCAAAACCAGTATTCTAACCTAATATACAAATGTGATCTGCTGTTTTTGCAAATTGAATGATTTTGAACCAAGGGAAGAAAGACAACTGTCCGTTAGAGATCTAGAGTCCATCTACAGGACGCAGATAATCTTTGAATCGATCCTATGACCAAATTTCGAAATTGGTCCTTCCTTAACATCATGGCGTTCTTGATCAATTTTAGGTTTGAGTAATACACAATTTTGGCATGTGACATATAGAGGAAGTAAGCCAAGTTTGCCTTGCTTGATATTGGGTGTTTTCGTTAATTCTTTCTTCAGAAAGAATAGAAGGAAAGCAATATTGATCAAGTGACCTAAGAACATTCCGAACGAAATGTAATAAAACAACATAAATGGAATAAACAGAATACTGTTTTATAGCATCGATTTGTTTAACCTTAACGAGCGGAAAATGTTGTCGGATTACTGTTTAAGAACAAACCAGAACGAAAGAGCTGCCTATTCAAAATATCAACCACAATATATAAATAAGGAGCTAAATATCTCATGTATTCTGGACTAAATGAATTGATTTGATTATGGTGAGCTGTCGCTATCAGTGATTTGCCGTTTTTGGGTAGTTGCTATTTTGGTTGGTTGCTTTTCGATGAAATGTCATTTTCAGTAAATTGCTTTTCGGTGAATTGCCGCGTTACCATACCCAAACTATCAAATGATCTTAAATCATACGAAGGGTCGTAAAATTCGACTCCTGCACTAGAACTAAAAAGGGAGCCACCCGTAAAAAAAACACAAGCGACTCTGATATCTGCATCAAGTAGCGTTTAGAAACTTAAATATTTCTCGATGTTTAGTTTGTTATACTTTGTTTCGGTAAAAACGGCATTTGTAAATAAACGTCAGCATTTTGGGCGTCAATCCCCCACAATCTGCCAAATCTCCTTCTACATGTACAAAATGACATTTTTTAAGATTATCTTCAAGGTAATACTTCCAAACGATTTTCTGTCTAAACTATAAAGTAGCACTGGGTCTGTTTAACACGGTTTGAACCTGCAATTGTTTGCCCAAAAAGAGAAGGACTGACAGTTTGCCGTGATTTAACTGGATGGAGTTTAACGAGCAAACCTTTCTAGGTCACACAACTGAGAGTTGACATCCAAGTAGTATTTGAAAATGTTATGACTAGGTTTGAGGAAAAAAAGCCACATAACGTTTGACAAGTAAATCATCAATATCCAGGAGCCATATAGAAAAGGAGAAAGCGCATCATTCTTCAGTTCCAACTGATCACGTCCCAACTTTATTTTCAATTGTGAAAAACAATAAAAATTCAAATGCAAAGAAACAAATTGAAGACAAGAAAGAAACAATTTGCGAGATCGATCTTTCGGATTTGATGGATCTCATCTGCAAGGATATGCTGGCTGCATAGTGCTCGAATACGTAATACGCAAACGCAATATCGAAACTTCACGCTTCCTATTTTAAGTCATCGACTTTTTGATTATATTTATACTATAATGATTCTTTAACGAAGATTGAACGATGTTTTGAACTACTTTTGTAGGGCGTAGCTATAAAGAAGGCTTGGATTGATAAGTAAATGAGGCAATAAAAACAATTTTCTGCCAGCACTCTACGAGTAAAACATTTAGGACCAATATGACCAATTAATAAAATTTCTGGCTTTTTTGAACTCATATTACGGGTGTATTTCGTCACTTTTACTATTCACAAAAATTGGTTTTGCAAAGTCCGATTAGCCTATTTAAAGATGTTTTGTTTTCAATTAAAATCCCTTGCCATAACATTCTACAGGTTTTGCAATTCACCCAAAATTTTAACGGGCGTTAGTTGACGTCGAACTCTTTATTGTCTATCATACGATTTAAAACCTGTTGAACGCGGTCGAGTGCATTCAAGTCTGTTTTTCATACGCTGTTCATCCCAAATATAAGAATATGCTTTATAAAGACACCAGTTTCCATTTATTTAGTTGAACAGATCTTAATGTTAACAACACCACAGAGGCCATCAACATCGAAGTAAACTCCTTTGAATTAAATTCAAGAGGCAATATATTTACATATATATTTATAATATAATTCTTTTTGCGATAATTTGCTTCTCAACGGAGAAGAAGGAAATGTACGAAAAACTGAGGTACAGCATATTATTTGTGAATAATGGAAGTAATACAAGAAGATATTCTCATTCCAATGTCCCTCTCATGTGCGTAAACATATATATTGTTTCCATCATTCAGTTTCTTATATAAAATTTCCTGAAGTTCTGAACATGACGAGGGAATACATACTTCGGTCAAACACAATTATCAGCAAATTTCCTTATAATGTACAACAGTAGATTACATGGCCTTGGCAACATGCGGCAATTATAAGTTTGCAACGGTTACCAGTGGAGGATTAATTCATAATCGTTGCTGGGGAGTCGATAAGTTTAGCTACACTTCATGGATTATTTTACTCACTAATAAACTGCAGTAGAGCTTCGAACTAATCGACGATTCACGCTAAAATTCACGTGTCAGTGCTTCGTTAATGAAAGGTTCCGCCACAAGTTAATACTGCGAGGACGATTCATGGGCAGATTTTAGATTAAATGAAATAATTTGACCTAATTGGTAGGTAATCAAGATAATATTGTACTACGATGACATAAAGGTTGCAATTGTACTAGTTAAATATTTCCAGATGACTAACTCCCTTAAATATATACTGAGATACAGACACAGTAATGATTGCATGCTGGCTAAACACTACTAATCACGATTTTATTTTTCGAAACGAACATCGCATTTGCAATCACGTTTTTAATCAGTAATTCGTCATTTCGCATAATAAAATCGTCACACGCTAGTCTTGATACACTTAAACTTAACATAAGAGTTTTCATTATTTGGATCCCTCAAGTTATTGTAGTTCCAGCTGAGTTAAATTAATTTGAAAAACGACTCGAGGCACAATGCAAAAAGAATTTCTGTTATTTACGAAACATTAACTATCTAATCAAAAATGCCTCAGGTTAGCAAAATAATAAAGCCATGAGTTTGTATAATAGGGTACATGTATTTTATGGTATACTTACATCTTTTCCCGATATATTCTTATGATGATTTCCAATATTACTAATACTAGTGCTACTATTACTACTCGAACCAGCCGAACTCGTACTCGACGTAAATGACGGATGCTCAAATTTAATTTTTGCACTTCGTCTGTATTGCGGCGCTGCACTCAACAAATCATTTAATATATGAATTATCGTTGATATATCACGTTTCGGTCGACCGTATCGATCTTGTAGCGCCGGGTTTAAGGTACCCGAAAATGTTCCCGAATATATGCCTTTACCATGGTGTTTCATCGATTCGATAACGGCACCCGTCCCCATGCGACGTGAATTTTCTTCCGTCACATCGATTTTATTTGTGAACACCTCTTTTGATAATTTTCGGAGAGTTTGTGTTAAATTGCGAGACGCCTCCGCTAGCGCACGCGTATCAATGACAGTCGTTGAACCCGCATTTAATGCATTTTCAACCTCAGTTGTAGTACTTGTTGTTGTTGAAGAACTTGTTGACGCTGGCGTAGGCATTACCGAAGTTGTTGACACTGAAGGTTGTGGTGATGCAGGTGATAATATATTACTGGTCGTCGTTGTTTCGACAGGAACTTGTTCTGAATATTGTTCAATTTCTATGATTTGTTTGGCTTCATTTTCAATAGTATTTATAGCTTTTCTCAGTAGAGTATGATTATTGTGTTTTATTTTATGTTTGGTTATCGGATTATTCGCCGTTCGATGTAGTGATGATAAGCGAGCAGGTGACGACGGCATTACCACGGAATGTGACATTGTTGATGGGCCTGACGATGTTGAAGGATATTCCTGATACCGCTGTTGAGCTTGACAATTTGTTTCACATCCATTACTGTTCGTGTCTAAACTTTTACATAGGCATGATGTTAATTTAGCGGAAATCGGGTCGGTGGTATGTGTACATGCTGATGGCGACAATATTGATGGTGAAGATGCAATTATTTGTGCGGTTTTAATAGAGTTCGAAACCAAGTTAGAAAGAGATTTTATCGGGGATTGCTCTACGTTATTTGATGAAGATGGTAATGAAGCGCGATCTTCCTCCTTTTGTTGGATTTCTGATAGGGATTTGACGATATTCTGTAGATTCTCGATTTCACGTTTTATAAGTAACGTATTCAAATCAGATTCTTTTATAGACGTTGGCGACGTTGGTATAGGTGTTGTTGTTGCCGAAGGAACTATTAGTGGTGTCACAATATTATGATGGTGGTGGTGATGCCGATCTGGCGAAGACGATGATGTCGTTGATGATGCTAACCTTGTATTATTCTCAATTTCTATGGTACGGTGACCTTTGCGTGAATGAAATAATTCTATTGGTATTGATGTTTTAATTGTGGTGGGGGATGATGTAATTTCAGTTCTTTTTGATTTGCACGAACTTATTTTAGTTTTTGATACACCACCTGTACTACTACTACTACTACTCGACGATGATGTTGACGGCTGATTAGTATTTGAACCGGATGCTGACGTCGACGATGATCCGCTCGGATTTAGTGTGCTTAGTTGTAATTGGATTAACATCATGTGATCTCCTAGTCGCATACTTAAATTTAATGGAGATTTCCCACTTAGAAAATCATTTACTTGTGTGTCGTTTAACGATTCTAGTGCTTGCATCACGGTATTTTCCGGACGTTGGGCCTAAAAAAGAAATAAAACAAAAAAACGATTATTAGTATTTAGTAAAATATTAATAAGATGATAATTGATGTTAAACGTCGATATCATTCTTAATAAAAGATCGTTAGAACTTAGAAACTCCAAGTCTGTAAGTTTCTTTTATTAAATAAAAAACAATATTCTTTTAAAAGTTGGTTACGAAGTTTATCGGAAATATGTGAAGTATGATGTCAATTGTAATAATAATATGAACTTTGAACATATGAATACCCAAAGGACAAAGCTGATTCGTTAATTTGGTTTTGTTCTAATCAAACAAATATTCTAATAAAATGATATCCAATATAATTTTAAAAACAGATGCCTAATAATTTCATCCTAATCTAATTTGTTTCTATTTTTGTGCTCCAGTCTCTTCTGTTTTGACACCGGTACAGTTAGCACTGTAGCAACTCTCTTAAATCCGGGATAATGCTGCATCTTAAAATTATAACAGTTCTCGCTCACGAACATTAAATGGAACATCTAATTAGGCCATACCTTCGAGTGCAAAATTGTCAGACAAATATCAAGAGTCACAGAAATTCCAAATGTTATATTTCAAAAGGAATAGGGCGTAGGATCAACAATTATTTTGTTAATAATTTTAGTTGTTGTCTTCCAAGAACAATTTACGAATCAGAAACAAAAGCTGCTCTTCAAAAAAGTAATCGAGTCCAAAATTTCATTGTTACAAATGCAAATTGTCATTTCTATTCTTTACCGTTTCCGGCCCAAATTTTTTGTAAACAGTATTTCGAAGTCAAAATAAAATGTTTGGTTTAGAAAAAAGCTTTGAAAGAAAGGATATTTGTGTGTTACATCTCGATATCCCATTCAAAAAATTTATTTAATCGTAAAAATCCAATTGAACATTAAAACTTTAAGAACTTTTATGAAATCAAAAAAAAGTGTCAGTGCGAGTATTAAAATGACTAAACTCAAACGTGAACAGGAAATGAATGGCCTTTGTAAAACTGAAAGAATCAACTATGTTTCGAAAAGCGATGTCGTCGATCAAACCATGAACAGAAGATGGACAGCTCCCTTTATACCCATCTTCCAATCGAACAGATAACTATCGAAGTGCGGGAGCACTCGACGGATTAGCCGATGTGCTCTTTATGATAATGAAAGAATAACGAATTAGAAAACTAAGATTGTGCACTAGCGAGTCGACAGAACATAATTTAAATCCGGCAACCACTCTACCAGTATTAAGCTTTCTACCAGCTCGTGGAGTTCCCAGTGGTGTTTGTTTAGAAAAAGGATAGCACAACAAGATTCTGGGTTGATTACTGCAAATTAGCCGATGCCACGAAGGAGTTACTCATTATTGTGCATTGATGACCCCTTGGATACTCTGTCAGGTTTAATTAAGGTTTAATAAATTTACAATATATTGAGTCTTAAAAGCCAAATTTGATAGGCAACTTCGTTTAAAGCAAGACACTAATTTATACCAGCAAGGTGTCAAGATAAACAAATTTTGCGGCGATTGGTTTGTGGAGTTAGACCAAAAACTCAACCGAATTATAGTGCTTAGACGAGGAACTTTCAGGAAAAGTCGACGGCCAGTTCAATGAATTTAGAGCGCAAACCAGGCAGAAGCTCGAAAATATAATTAAAGCAGTGGAGTCCTGTTTAGAAACCGATACCTCACAAACTGAGCAATGCCAGAAGAAAAACTCCGTTTCAAAAAAATTAGTTACCGGAAGTTCGAGAGGAATTTTAAGTTCTCCGGCATACGATGGCGAAACCACCCTCAATGTGCCTAGAATAAGGGCACCACAGTAAGGTTCAAAAATTAGATGACAATTAACGCAAATTAGTAGGTCTGAAAAGAACAAGCAGTCGCCAAACCGCAAATGATATCTACTAAATGAGTGGCACAGATACCATAAAAACGCGAAACAATAAGCTTGGAAAATTAATGACTTTCCACGAGGTGATTAGATGTGGCTATACTATCCCTCGAAGCGGAAAGAAAGATCTCCAAAGATACAATCCTATTGGAAAGTTTTATGAAAAGTGGCTAAGAGAATAAGCAACGCTGTATACACTAAAACCCTGGCAGTAAACAGAAAGTTGTTGAAGGAAATAGACCTAAACGATACGACATACTCGTAGGGTGAGTCTATTCTGGACGAACACAATAAAGGCTGAAGTAGTGTGACGAATTTCACTTTATACAGATAATTTTTTACCCCTTTATAATCATGTACCATATCGTTTGAAATATCTTACACCAAGCAATTATTTTGTTGTTATCGATTTAGTTCCCAAATGCACCGTTATGGAGGTGGAGACAAATTATTAGTTTATTATAGAATATTTAAGTCTTGCTTATCATTGAAAAGGTCTTGAAGGAAGACACACATTGACACTGAAAGTAATAAATTTGTTTCAATCCGATGTAATCATGTGTCATATGGTTTAAAAGGTTTATTCTGTTTTCATTGTTAATCATCGCAAAACCCATTTTTCTTCCATAAATTTACTATAATTCAAAAACCCATTTGTCTAAAAGAAACGACGACAAAAAGAAAATTAAAATTAGTGTGATTTTCCTGAAATTTGTTTATTTAGGTGAATAGAATAAAAATCCACTGCACGGTTAAACGCAGTACAGGAACATATGTAGTTAGAGACAGGTTAAAATGGCCCCGAGTCAGGGCCTCCTTTTCCAAACAATAAAGTGCAAAAACAAGTATGCGCTAAAAGCGATGACGAGGCAACGAACAATAATGTCCAAACATAAAATGAGGCATTCTCCTCAAAGTTCCACAAAGCTCTAAACAAAATAAGTGTTCAGACATAAACAAAATTGTTGAGTGTCTGAGTTCAATTTGTGACACTGGCCAAAGAATGTGTAGCTAGGCGAACGAAAATAGATAGTTGAGTCGCTTTTAAATTGCACACAAAAAGAAAGTAAAGCTTCATATGCCCAGACCCTAGTCGCAAGAGAACCACAGTAACCTGCAATCAAACACAGTTTCAAAACCGAGCCTAAAATGCCGCGATGAGTCAGTGAATTGACACCGGCCACACGAAATATCTTAATAAAAAACTGTAAGAATATGTAAGGCAATTTAACATAATCACTTAAGTCGAGATAAGTGGTTATGTTAAACTATATTCTGATCGACAGTATTTCCCGATTTTTCTTTTCCTTCAATTATTCATCAAAATCCGATTATTTTTGACCGAGGTATAAGCAAAAAAAAAAACAATACCACTTATGGTTGTTATAGGTGTTTGGTACGAGTATTTATTGAAAACCACTTAATTGATAATTGTTGATATAAATTTAGAATAAACACTTATCTTGAAATAAGTTTTTATTTTGAATTTAATTTTAAGTTTGGCATTTATTTAAATCGATGTGATTTTACTAAATTCTAATTAAAACAAATGGGAATTTCCGGTGAACCCAGACCATGTTACAAATACATGAAGGTGTTAATAAACGCAGTTTAAAACCCCTAGTCCAATAATAGTTTAGTTATGTCCCATAATTTTTTCAAAAATTAATTTAAAATTTAAATTTGGTTCCCTGCAAAATAGCTAAAAAATAGATAAGTGGTTTTGTTGAATTGCCTGCCACAGATATATTGGTTGGTCCTCATGCAAAATTCAAGACTTCACAAGGTGCTTCAAATGTAATGCATTTGGGTACAAAAAAAACGTTGAACCTAATGATAAGAAAGACAGTTTATGTCAACTAACTCAACAAGCATATGCAAATTGAGGATTATACAGCTAAATAAGCAAAATGCAAAAGTGGTTGAACACGAGATTAGGCAATGTTCAGAACATCATAACATTGAGCTAATCTGTAAAAGGTAGAATAGATGGCATGGCTACCTCGGCACGTATTATCACCGGAGATGATAATACACAAGCAGCAAATGGCATTCTCAATAGTGAATTGGGAATGTCCAAAATATCACATTACTGTATTGCGTATGAATTGACGTTAGATCAAAAATAGCTAAATTTTACCTAGTAAGCATATACTTCCAATATGCAGTAGATCATCTGATCTGTATGATATATGTAAACTACAAAACATTTTGAATGGTATAAAAAACCATCACATCATAAATACGGGTGATTTTAATGCAGACACGATTGGCACAATAGTGATGCGACACCAATTGAATTGATTGTAAGGAGTCATCTTTTCTGTGTGAATGAAGTTGCCCAACTAAGTATATATAATCATAATGCGGAGTCGTATATTGATCTTACGATAATAACGAGCGGACTACTGAAGAGTAATCAACTGGTCAGTGAACTAAAACTGGACCACTAGTGACACAGAACAATCAGATCACTGTTGAGGCAGCTTCCTTATCATACACAGGTGAGATAAGCGATGTGATTCCGGGATAGGTTCTCCAGTCTGCTGAGAATAAAATGGTAAGGGACAACCAACCAATTAAATATACCATCTGATGATGATATAGAGGGACTAGAGTGGGTTATGACCAAAACAATACGTCAAATGTTTGCCTCGAAAACGCGCTAAACAGCCGTGGTGGTTAAACTATCTTACCCTCCAACGTACTAGAGTTCATAAGCTCCGAATGGTTTATCAGAGAGAATCAAACCATTTGTCGCGTGGACAAAAGAAGCGACACTATATGTCGTGTCAGCTAAAGCAGCTTAGAACAATTCATTACGGAACATGGAAATGCAGAGTCATGGGGATTCGTGTGCAGATTAAGCGCAGGAAAACTTAAAAACATTGATGTATTTAGTATATTGGTGAACGGTGGTCAGAAGACACTACAGAATGTCTACTGGACACTCTCTTACCTCATTATTGCGAGGAAACAGACACAAGTGAGCAAACCATATGTCGTGCTCAACGCTCCATAGCACCAAACACGAATCGGGTGGGGGTGGAACACTTTAACAATGGAGAACCACGATTGCCATCACATCCATAAAAAAGGTAAAGTGCCAGGCCTAGACCACATCGAGGCCGAGGTAATACAAAGATCGTGGCTAATCATTGAACCAAGTATTACTAGCTTCCTGAATACTTGTTCGGATAAAGGTATTTTTCCAAAATGCTGGGAAACGGGAAAAGTAATAATCATTAAAACGGGCGATGATAAAGCAAGTACAAGCCAATACGTACAAGTCAATCAATCTGCTGCCGGCCTTAGGGAAATTACTTGAGAAATTGATTACCGGCAGATTGTTGAATATATTCCAGAGCAGCGGAAGATACAACGACAAGCAGTTCGGGTCCAGAGAAAATTGATCCACAGAAGACACAATTGGGAAGAATGGACTGTTCAATTAATCTTTATTCGAGCATTAACATATAATTCTCTGATAGATCAGCTATCGTTGTGTCAAACTATGGCACGCTATCCAAAAGTGTAAATAAAGAATGTCCACAAGGCTCAATCGTGGGCCCGCTAGTCCAAGAAGTAAGTAGCATTCGCGCATGGCAAGGTTTCTTTGGCAGTAGTCCAAGACTGAGCATTCAGGAGAAAGCGCAGAGCGCCTTAAACAGGATTGATAATTGTTCCAATAGCAACAAAATAGAACTATCCTCCTCCAAACCCGTTATAATCTAGCTCAAAGATTCACTTGACATTAGGAGACCATCTTTGGTGGCTGTTAGTGAAAGGAAACTATAGATGGTGTAATCGGTAAAGTGGTTAGGAGTTGATTTTGATGAAAGGCTCGGTGTAACCTCGCACGCCAAAAGAGTTGCAGAGTAGCAATAAGGGTTTCTTTGTGTTGAAAAAAATAGCTAAAGAGAGGTGGCGTTTGAAACCAAATACCTTGGCTTCGATATATGAAGGTTTAGTGCTTGCATCCATGTCTTACGACTGCGCTGGATGGGCGGATAAAATAAACTGCCAGCATCGCAGAACACTAATGAGAGCACAAAGGGTAATTCTCCTCAGTATATCTAAAGCGTATAGGATAATTTCAACCGATGCGGTTGCTGTTTTAACTGGAGTCGTCCTAATCGATATAATGTTCAATGACCGATTGACAGTAACAATTAACAGACTTTTTACCTCTCGCCCATAACAACAATATGGGCTGCATGACAATATTTTAAAATGAAACACTTGCTTTTATCCTGCAAAATTTAACTAATTATTATTTATTTAACTCATCCATTTCTACTTGTTAGGTCAATCTCAGAGAGATCATTGCTGATTTACTCCTCGGCTAAGTGTTTTTCGCCGAACCGACGGCAATAAGTGTAAATAAAGGGCTTTTTTATAAGTGTAGATAAAAGACAACATCTGTTAAATTTGTTGTAAATTATAGCGCTGAATAACGTGTGCAAATGATCAAATTTTATTTTCAAAATCAGTGCTCCGTTCGAGAAACGTTTCACGCATTACGAGATTTTCATCCTCGCCACAACCGTCCTGCCGAGTTGGTTATTCTATGTTTGGTGGCAAATTCGAGTCAACCGGTTCGATAAATAATCAGGCAACACCCATACGTTACCGAAACGCAAGGTTTACTGAAAACATCGCTGTTGTGCGCGTGAGAGTGTACGGGAAAACCGAAGGCAGCCAACTTCACGTCTATCACAAGAACTTGGCCTTTCTGCGACTTGAATTTGATAAATTTTGCGTTGGGACTTGGGTCTGTATCCAATTTATGAAGGAACTTAAGGTAAACGACCATATACAACGCCGTGCTTTCGCTGATTGGGCTCTGGAGCAGTTGGAAGTTGACCTAAATTTCGCCTAAAAATCATCTTTGATTATATGGGTACCGACGACATGAGATTCCAACAGGACGGTGCTACGTGCCACACAGCACATGCCACATCCTGAACGGGCAATATCTCGCGCAGTGGCGATGTAAACTGGCTTCTTCTTTTCGGACTATCTTAAATGGCAGGTCTATGCGAAAAAACCGCAAACAATTGATGCCCTTAAAGTCAAAACAACGAATGCCATCCAGCAAATTCAGCCAGATTTATGCGACAAAGTAATCGAAAATTGGACCTCCCGAATACGTGCCACCAAGCAAAGCTGCGGCGGACATTTGAATGACGTTATATTCCAAACTTAATGCCATAAAATATTCTTTCAAATAAAAAAAAATTTAGTGGATATCTCACACACATGCTTGTTTTATTTACATTTAAAATCGAGCGTCCTTGTTGAAAGACACTTCAGTAACTACATGCTTTTTAATTTTGGGTGAATTTTTAAAGCCGTAAGAGACAAACGAGCGGTAAGAGTTCATCAAAGTGATCGTATCACAGTCGGAAGAAAATTATACATGTACAAATATATTTTAGGTGATAAACGAGGTCTTTTTCTTACTATTCCACATCCCAAACCTACATACATCGTACACCACCGTATTTAAAAAATGAACGATATTTTGACGCTTTTAAGTAACCGACCAACCGTTTTTATGTTATAGAAAATGAAAGTTGTTGATTATTAATTTATGTACGTTGCATAGTTATATTAAAATTATGTTAGTTCATTTTTCGTGTATATGTTATATAGTTTATTGTAGTTTATTAGCTATAGTTTTATGTTAACTGTATTGTTGTGTATGATTTCAATATTATATAGAAAATACTAAAATAAAACTGTTAACAAGACGTATTTAAGAACCGAAAAAATAGTTTAAATTTACAAAATAACCAAATTGATATTGAATATAGTGCGAGAATTATTGTAACCTTTTTGACCCAAACGATTCCACCAATAAAATTAATTCTAAATTGAAAATCATCTAAACGAATTTTAAGTAGGCAATTTATGGATAGAATTAAAAAGTAATTGGGTTAGCGAGTGTTATCAAACCGTATATCGGGTTTATTTATTTATATTATGTATTGACCTAGTAACCGGAAGTCTAATCAATTACCAAGAATTTAATTGCCGATGACATCAGACTGTATATATTTATGCCTAGTAATTTACCCGAAATATCATGACAGTATACAAATTCAAGGTGCTGACACAAAATCACCCTGTACATTTTGTTACAAACATATTATACGCTTACGTGTTCAATTCTACACGAAGTGCTTAAATAAAATGAAAAAAAAAACAAACAAAAAAATGTTCAACGCATGACAATTTCATCATACGGTATTTGCGCGTACTTTAACCTAATTGTTACTTCGTATACTTAACATAATACATTACACGACTGGTTTGTGCATATGCTATCATCATCAGGGGTTTATAGATTATTTATGCTAATTAGAATTATATATAGCAAAATACATATGCACAACTGGATAGCAATTTACATTTACACAATCCGGTCCCAAGCCCATATGTTCTGTTGTACTGTACAATGTACAGTTGGTCACTCTAACCGACCGTATATAGCAAGACACTAACATACATAATATTCATTGTTTTGTGTTATCAGATACTTAAAATATTATAAGATTATAAAAAAAAATTCAAGGGTAAACGAATGGTTTTAAAATCCGCTCGATAATCTAATCGCGTGTACATGGGCTGGTTGATATTTGCGAAATGGTGGTGTGGTTTTTAGGTAGGTCTTTAGTTTACTACCAAAATGGGGATCATACATAAACTTTAGTTTTCTCGATATACGAACACAACGATATATCCGAAATGAAACTGATGCAATCAAAAGTTAACGACTTTCTAATTATACGCTGGTTCCATATGTGTATAGTTTGGTGATTTTTGTGGATTTTTTGATAGAACAAAAATTTAATTAATTTTGTTTAGTGTGAATCAAGATCGATTTGACATGAGTATTGTGCGTGTACTTTGAACAAATTATGGTCATAGTAATTTAGTTATTTTTTATCGAATATACTAATTGGCTCGGTACATCACCTAAGGCTTGTACTTTACGATAGACCACTTATCTTTAGGATTACCTGTCCTTCGTCAAAATTATCTATATGATTTTGTATATGGCAGATTTGAATCGAAACGCCACTGCTTGACGAGTGTCATATAGGATTATACTATATATCACTGGCCTTCAAAATTTCCTACAGCTTTTTGAGTATGGATGGTTTAAATTATCAAAAACCAGTGTTGAACAAATGGCACAAATAAACCGATTGGTTCGGTACAATGTAGGCTTGCACTTTACGATGGCTTAGTCAGATCTACTAACCCCACCTAGGATTACTTGCCATTGGCTTTCAAAATTACCTAAATTTACCTTTTTGTTCTGTTTCACCGAATTGAATTGCTGAAAATCCAGTATTTGACAGAACGCGCGCAATCACCGTTTCTTCACTTTTCTAGAAAATTAAAAATATTATTTTAGAGTTTTTGGCAGTTGGCAGGTTTTACGTTAATGGGTTAAATACTCGACGTTACTGATTTCTAAGCTTTGTTTAAACAAATTTCGGCAGAACCCAAATTATTTTTTCTGACGGGTTTTGTAACTGATGACAAAACTTAGGCACCGCACCATTATACTAAGGAAACTGGGAGTAAGTTGATGTGATGAGTAGTTGATGTGATATGTACAGTGAAGGTTACTACTTATCGAAATTAACACCAAGGTGTTTAACGAAGTCTAATCTCAAAATTGTCGTTCGAAAAAGTAAAATATATCTTCGTGAAATAAAGGCTAATAAACTTGTCTTAGATATTTTATTATAAAATCCTTCTCAATATACCAGATTTCCATGGTTTTACATTATTGTTTCCCAATCCGCAATTGCGCTGTATCGCTATGGAAAATAGCGAGACCTTAAATTAAGATTGACCTACATTCAAGGATACGTGATCAAGTGTCAAGGATATGATTACTTCGGAAACTGCAATCAAAGTAAATGCAGTCATCGTCCTCTTCAAGACCAAACCGTACCTTTTCAGAATGAGAAATGTCTGCGAAAAAACAACCGACAAACACCGATTTAATAAAATCTTGGAATAAGCATACGCCTCCCGATGAGAAAACCGCTTAGAATGAGTTATCGAAGTCAAATTCTGGTAACAAATTTATCATTAATCGTGCTGATTTCTGTAATAAATAAACTGAAAAGCTTAAAAACTAATATGTGTCCTGCAATCAAGCCGAGCTTGTTCCACGCACCAGCCCATTCAGACTAACGGGTAGAGGCTCGATCGGCTAGCAAGCAAGCAATTTTGTAGACGAATTCCTGGATACTCAATCAATTTTATGAAGGAAATTTGAATTTCAAATTATATTTTTCATAAAATTTTTGTTTAGTTTTGCGATTTTCTAACAAAGAAGATCGAGTATTGCGTTTATGAATTAAATCCCAATTGAGTCATCGGTATTTTTCGAATGTAGCACGGCAACGGTTAAGTTTAAAATGTCGCACGCGAGAAAATCTTCAGAAAGGCCAGCGCCCATAGTTTATTATTGCATGTGGTTGTTCTGTTGCCAGGATTGTACAGAACGTCAAAATAGCAACGACATGTAATGTTTTTTTTTATCTAAGTTTATAATCCATAACTCTGCTCACAACTGATTTCAAATGTTTCTTGTATTTTTGCGCTAACGGAAAATTGATTCACATAGAGATAATGCTTGCAGCAACGTCAACAGAAGTAAATGTCCCTTAGTCTTACTATACGATTTGAATCAACGTATTTTACGATTTATATTGAAAAAGATCTACATACAGTAAAAAAATGCCATTATTTCATTGAATTATGAATTACATCAAAGATAGACATTGGCCATAAGGTAATGTCTAGTCTTCTCTTGATTATCTCAAATCTCGTATTATAATGTCGAAACAATTGTATATAGTGAGCGTTTATTTTAAATTCAATTGCAACTTGCAATTCAATTGTGCCTTTAAACATTCTTCTGCTCGGCAATTCCTAAAATCATTCTTTTCAAAGCTACCCGGACAAGAGTAAGGCATAATTAAGGCTTAAAAGAATCAATTATTTTTATTAAAGTTAAAGTTTGTTTGTGAATTTCTCGTCCAAAAAAAAACTCTTAATTTTCATAGCGAACCTTTGAACTCAAAATAAATTTAAGGAACCCAATCGTAAACAATCTGGAAACTGCTAAACTAGAAATTTTCAGTTTCCATTTCAGTTTAACCCTTGTGCACTGAATTATTTATTCAAACAGAGTATTGATTTAAATTTAAATGAGTTTCTGTTTGTTCTATTAATCCTCCTCCTCCTCCTCCTAAAAATCTCGTTTAGAAAGTTTCCCAAATTCCGAAATCTTGACCTTTCGGAGAGGTTTCTAAAAGCATGGCCGCAAGCTACGGCCTTTATTACCTTATTCAGTCTTGCATTGTAAAATTACTCTTCTAGAGCCATTATAATCAGAAGTTGTCCTAAAGATCATCCAACTTGCTGCCTACGCTAGCTCTTATGAGAGTTATCAATAACATTTGTAATATGTTGTACCCGGACATTAAGTTTAGTTAAGTTAAGTTACGAAAAAGGTTTCTTTGGCATTTGACAAAGGTTTTTAAATTTAAAACAGAAGATAACATCTTGATCCTTTTCAAATTACAAAATAAACAACAGCAAAACTCGCAATATCTCTCTTTGTAAATTTAAATGTTGTTGACGATACACTCTAAAGTGTTGAGTACTGCGTGTAATCCGGAACTACGCAGTCAGCCGGACTAAAAATGGCAATCATCGAGAAAGCAGAAATGTCCAAGCTTCCATGAATATCAAGTTTCCAAGCAAGCTCTGTAAGTAATCTTCCAGCCTGAACCATAATAATGCCAAAATACGACGATTTCGACGTTATGAACTATTTAAATTTTAACAACGCACTGCATAAAATGAATTCTAACCCACTGTTAATTTTATTCAATTTCCAACCTGATAATAACTAAGTCGACAACCATCCCAAACATTATATAGGATGTCACAATAACCGGTTCAGATTTGACATATTGGTTATTTTGGCTCTGGCAACACTAATGGCATTCTTTTTTTGACAGAAACTCAGTATATTATTTCTAGTTAACGAAATGAATCGCTTAACGCTTCAACAAAGGTGGGAAATGTTGGAAATTTACTTCCACAACACAGATAATTGGTTCAAAATCGCAAGAAAATGTACAAAATTTGGCCAAAACACGCATGAAGTGCGTGATACGGGCTACCTAGTCGACAATCCAACGCGTACCCGTGCTCGTCGTGTTCGTTCAGCCGAAAATATCGCCGCGGTGGCCGAAAATGTGCGCCAACGGCCGAGAACATCGTGCATCGGAAATGAACTGATGTTCTGCGTTAAGATCTTGATTTGTGGCTCTATAAAATTCAACTGGTCCAGCAATTGAAGCCCCGTAACCATCCGCTTCGCTGTGTGGGCCTGCGACAAACTCGAAATTGATGAGGATTTTGCTCAAAAAATCATCTTTCCGGACGTGGCGCATTTCCATCTCGGTGGGTTCGTAAGCAAACAAAATTGTCGCATTTGGGGATCGGAAAATCCACAAGGATATGTGGAGAAGTCAATGCATCCATTGCGTGTTACTGTTTGGTGTGGCTTGGGCCGTATTTCTTCGAAAATGAGGTCAGCGTGAGCGTTACGGTCGACGGAATCAACTACCGCCACATGTTACATCTTTTTTATAGCCATATCTTGAAAATATTAGTTTGGATGACCTTTGGTTCCAGCAAGATGGTGTGCCATGCCACATATCGGGCGTTACAATATAAAAACTGCGTCAAAAATTCGATGGCCGCATTATCAGTCAAAATGGTGACGTGAATTGGCCGGCAAGGAGCTGTGATTTGACGCCTTTGGATTTTTATTTGTGGGGTGCCGTAAAGGACAAGTGTTATACGGACAATCCACAAACAATTGAGCATTTGAAAGCCAATATTGAAGCTACCATTGCCGAAATAGATCCGCACACAATCCAAAATGTGCTCAGAAATTGGACCGCCCGAATGGAGTACGTCAAGGCTAGCCGCGGCTCCCATTTGAATGAAACCATTTTCCATAAATAACCAGGAGGATTGTACTTCCAAACAAAACAATAAATTTGGAAATATATTAAGCCAAATTTATATATTTATTAAATTTTTAAAACTGAACTTCTTATTGGGACACCCTTTATAATCATCTAGAACTTAATCTTCTCAACAATTTAAAATCTTTTGTGCTCATAACGATCTTTTGTGCTCGTAACGGGGACCATCAATAAGACTAAGGCTCCACTTAAAATCCGGCACATTTTCGCTTTTCCGATTTAATTGGAGCACCAGCCCTCCTTTTTCCAAAAGTACAATCGAACCGACTAAAAACTATTCTTTGTAATTTCGTTGACCAACAATGTTTATAAAAATTATCTTAAAGTCTCCCTATTAATCTAATAAAAGACAGTCTAGCTCCAGCCATGCCAAATTTCAGACCTAAGTCCCAAATATATTTTCAAATCCCAAATCTGTTCCTATATAGAATTTCGACTTAATTCATTGAGGGCGTATGGCAGTGAGAGATAATCCACTGCATCAGGCAGATACTGCTTGCTACGTAAATTCTATGAAAATGTTATGTTTATTTGCCCTTGGAATAACTTTGAGAGGCCCAGGTCAATGTTAGATTTATACATGCTCACATACCTTTTCTAATTGCTATTCATGGTTTGAAAACTGATAATCTACACTGCGAAAATTTTGATGGCTTTCGTAGGTCAATACGAGATCATATTACAACTATACTCCAGTTTATTACAGAAAGTTCAACGACAGACAAAATTCGGCTAAATTCAGTCTATGTAGCTTCTACTTTTTATACCTCAACATGTACATAGTTAGTAGTAAATTTCACATTAAAGTTCTCAAATTAATCTTAATATTATGTTTGGTGATAGTCTAAAATATTACTAATCTATCATATAAAACAAAGTATTTCGCTATTCTGGAGAATTGAAAAGCCCATTCCATTCAACAAAATTCTACTAACAACATCAACAAAGACGTTGTACTTTAATTTAAAATCCAACCTTGTTGAATCCGGCGAAAAACAACCGAAATCCACTAAAAACGATTTTAAACAGAACTTTCGAGTAAAATAGCATGCGCAACAAATTATTTCACTTTAATCACTCCAGTGTATATATACCATTCATGTTTTGATTATTCCATTATATCGAGGTGTGCTTGTGTAGTGTGTGTGTGTCTCCCTCATAATTTCATACGACAAAAATTTAATCTTGCCTATATATATCCGTTCTTATTATACCAGAGATGGAGCACCCTTTCAAATTTCTCATTTTGACTCGGGCTAAAGTTTTAATTCCCTAAATGCTCGGCTCGCATCTACTTTACATAAATAATAAATTGGTTAAATTAGGTCACATCATAAAGTCACGCAAAATATTTTGTGTGTATAACATTTCAACTTTATCCTGAACCAAACGAACTATCACGCCTGGCTAATAAAAAACCTAAACCATTCTAAATATATGATACATGCTTACATAAGAATTAATTTTTAATTCATTACAAGCTAATTCGGGTCTACATAGTCTCTTGAGATGTTAAACTATTTTATTAGTTTCCTGAAAATCCATTACGGTAATACTAATAGTAATCCATTGAAATCTAGCACTATTTACAGTGTGGTTGTGTAAGGCTCGGTTAAATATACTATATACAAAATATATAAAAATGGAAAAGCAGAAAATAACTTTTGCATTATTTTCATGTTGGCGGAAAAAGAAAATGAAAATCTGTTAAAAATAAAATCGATAACCTCATCCATGACATTATACTCGTCTCTATAAACACAAAAAATAGTGTGTACTTGCGCGTAGTGTACATACAACGTTACAACACAGACGTCAAACATTTGGAAAATGTAAGTAATTTTTGGATAATAATTTGCACGCCCACGCACACATTCACATTACACAGTCAATTTTCCGAATATCGTTTAATTTTATAAAATCCACACAATTTGTTTGCTTAAACATGATAATTGGATAATCTTCATTTTCGAAAAGTAAAAGTTGTTTTGGGTTACATAAGTTGAGTTTTACTTCATATTAGTGTTTTCTCTCATTTCACCATATCGACGATAAATCTCCTATATACATTTATTTATAATTTCTTTTCTAAAAAATTTTTTTTATTCATTTATATTGCATACACAATCGAAAATGTGTGATCTCCTATAACATTATATCGTAATGTACAAGGTAGAAGTTTAGAAATATTACTTTATATAGTTTTTGTGTAAAGCAAACAACCGGTAAAACTAAACACCAGCGATCAATCCTCAATTCAATTCTCTCTTCTTCTATAATTTGAAATCTTAAACTCTTGTGTATAAAACGACCGACGTATAATACATGTAAGTACATAAGTAAGTGAAAGGTATATGTATAAACACGTGGTTTAGGTTTCGTTAGTCTTTTTGATTTTCTCTAGTTTAAAATGATCGATCGCTGATTTTATTTCACGGACGCATAAATTATCTATATCAGTGGATTTCAATAAGTTGTGCTCTTAAATTTGTACCTACCGCAGTACAGAGAGAAACTTGATTTAATCTTAATTCATGTCAATTAAAGTATCAATTTTTGAATGGTTTTCTAAGAAATTATCGTTTAACTCTTATATTCGATTCATTGGGAAACTTGAAATGGATGATACTCAGGCAGTAACAGGGTCCAACTAAATTCAGTCTACAGCAGTTATTAGTTGGTTGGTGCAAAAATTCGCAGTTGCATTTTTTTTTAATTTCCTCGCGAATCGAAATGATCTTTTGAATCAAAGTATGTCAAGTTAAAGATCATTTCATCACCTATCCAATGATATCAAGTGTGTGTATTGTTTGTTCAAAACCAGGACAATAACAAAAGAACAAAAGAACCGGTTGCGGAACTTGTGGCAGGTATAAAAGGGTAAGTTTTAAGGGAATTGTCATCATTCGCTTATAAACGCTTAGCCTGAACGGTCTTCTATCGAGTATGTCTTCATCCGGAACAAGAAAATGAATACCACACCAGAGGAAGCCGCTCAAGTGGATGCACTAATTGATGCGGGGCAGAACCAAAGTGAAGTGGCTCGACAATTAAATTTGAGCCGATTCTCCGTTCGTCGAGTGTGGCAGAGATGTCAAGAAACTGGCGGCTACAGACGGCGACAAGGATCTGGCCGACCTCGTGTTATAATAGAGTGTGATTACCGCTTTCTTGTGAGTTCGTTGCGAAATCGTCGTTTGAATGAGCTTCAACTGGGACAGCGGCTTCAAGAAATTCGTGAAGAGGAAGTTAGTCGGTTCACAGTTAGAAAACGATTTCGAGAAGGTAATCTGACTGCACACAGACCAGCAAACGGGCCTAAATTGATCCCAGCCTACCGACGAGTCCGTCTTCTATTCGCTTGAGAGCGTTTGGATTGGAAAGAAGAACAATGGAGAACAGACCTGTTCTTTGTCCGGTGCAGGATGTGTTTACATTGCAACAATGGACAAAGAAGAGTGTACAGATGATCAGTCGTATGGCGGTGGATCGTGCATGTTCTGAGGCATGTCACTGGAGGTGAAGATCTTGTGTACATCTCTGCAGCGAATACTGGCCGTCGATCAAGAGGAATATAATGCAATATAATACATTTTGGAATATAATGCAGCCATAACTGCATTTGTTTTCAAACATATCGATTCTAACATCAATTGTGAAATATGAGGCACCTCCCTGACAATCCTGCACCGTATCGCCGAAGCTGTAGCAATCCATCGTTGAATGTGATGCTTATCATAATTGTATTTATGTATTGAGTGGAAACCAATTCAATGATTTTGTTAAATTGGCTTGTAAAGGGTGTTTCATTTCGAGGTATAGAACTTTAAATTGGCAACACTTTTTTCAGGGACAGCCGATTTGACCAATTTGCCAATATTGACATCGATGCAAACTTTCCAAATAAATTTTTTTTCAGTGATGAAGCTCATTTTTGGTTGGATGAATATGTCAACAGGCAGAATTGTCGCATTTGGAGTGCAGATAAATCACGAAACAATGTTCAAAAATCATTACATCCACAAAAAGTTACCCTTTGGTGTGTTTTATGGGCCGAAGTTCAAAACTGATGCTGATCAAAACGTTATCGCGAACGGAGACTAGTATATACATGATTACTAATTTTTTTGTGCCTCAATTGGATGGTATTGACATCAAAGACATGTGGTTCCAACAAGAAGGGGCCACAGCCCGCGCAAAGATTTGTTACTGAAACAGTAATAGTGGAGTTCAACAGATTATGAAGGAAGTTATTGTCAGGAACTCGAGAAAAATTTTGGATGCTTCAACATTCAATAGTACGAGTAAAACAGAGTTCGAAAACTTCAAGGTTCAAGAGTTTCACCGGACAAGTGGTGATGTAGTTAAAGCTTCGGCACTTGGATCGGGAGGTACTGGGTTCGAATCCCACCAGCGGCTGGATAGAAGCGAGTTTTAATCATTTATTACGATCGGTGTTGTTAATAAACACAACTAAGACGCCTGTTGGAGTGCAGAATTTAGCGCCGACCCATCGTTCATGTCACTGTACAAGTTGGCATGAACCTTGCTATATACAGGTGATATACTGTAATTGTGAGTAGGAGAATGGGTGGGTGTGTGCGTTAATGAAAAGGAGGTATAAATTGACCTTCAAAGGATATTAAACCCACTGGATAATTAATATTTTCTTTAAAAAACAAAACCAGTACGGCACTATGGTTACAGAGACAGTGCGACATGTGTTGCATACCGTCATGTCAAAGGGAAATTACGACCCAATCACGAAAGAGCTGAAGCTGCGATACGGCACAGGGATCAAGAAACAATCAAGACTAGAGACTAAGATTCAATACAACACCGAAATGTGAAATACTGCGTAAAGAGAGAGTGCATGATCATAAAAAGGAGGGATGAGTTGGCTTACCAAGAAGATGAAAGATCCTTGAAGGTAGAGCACAATAGAGATGGTCGAAATTGTTAAGAGGATCAACGATAATGTGTATCGGATGCAATGAAACCTCAAAGGTTCTTGTCAGATGCAACAGACTCAAGCAATAATACATGGGACGAGCCTGTTTGAGACGAACAAATTTTAGATGGGTACAGCATTACGCATTCTACTCTACACAGGTAATTACACTTGATGGTCGAGTGGTAAATGTGCACACTACAAGTGTTATCAACCTTATATCATCATTATTCTTAACAAGCCTCGATGTTTGCCATGGAATACCATGTGGAGGGGAATAGGAAAAATAAATGAAGCATACAACGACGCTAACCATAGATACAGCGATAATTTAACACTGAACAATGCAAGTTAAGAAGTAAAAGTGAACAGTGCGAAAACTGAAGTAAAGTGAAACAGTGAAGTTGCTCAAGAAGTTAAAGGTGTTGGGAAATAAAGTTTGTATCTTGGAGTGTTTTATTTGCAAAATCCATTACGAATCCGTAACGAACGCCCGAAATTCGTAACAATTCTGACCATCAACTACTGCTTGCACATAATAACAACCATCAAAAACCTGCACGTAAATACCAAGAAGAAATTTGAAAAATAAAGAAAAGGTATCTAAAGAGAAAAGTAATTAATCGCCCAAATGTAGTTTCTGATTTGTCGATGTAGACAAGTTTTACTTTAGAAACAAAGACTAAGAATAGCATCAACAAATGAAAACTGCATGGATGCGTTTTTATGTTATCTGCCTGATATTAAATTGAAGCTGGAGTAGCTATTAATGTTTATAAGTGTAATTAATAGATGCTTATAAATGTAGCAAATATAGAGAATCCCAAGGCTTCATTGAGCCACAATTTTAAATAATGATTACACATTGCTGATGTTAAGGACTTTTGCCGTTTCTTGAAAACGGTGGACGATAAGTCCGCTTCCTTCGAATTTCGCAAGTTGGTTTCTGTATCGCAAATCTTACCTTATTTGTTGCGAGGTTTTGGTATATAGGGTCGAAAATTATCAATAGTAATCAGATGAGAAAGAGATCCTCTGATCCTAGGATTTGAAACTAGCACTCCCCATCAAATGAAGTCCCTTTTAGCCATTGCACCACGTGCAGATGACATCAGAAATTATAAATCTCGAAATACTGTCATCATGTATCAACAGGTTGGGTTACCTGTATGCAACCATTGTTATAAGCCTTTGAGGCCAATTTTCTAATTAGAAATTTAAACTAATGGATCCATTAATTTCCCTATTGCAGTTTGGGGTTCACAAATGTTTGTCTTGAACGATGCGTTAATTATCGTGAAAATTTTACTCAAATGAGATGACTCAAATCATCAGTGTAACAGTACCAGTGAGATAAGTAACATAACAAATAAGATAACATTCCGGAGAATTTACATCGTATTTAAATCTAATTCAAAAATGTTAACTCACTGTGTACTTGATGACGTCGAAGAAAAATACACACCAGATTCTGCTAGCTAAATCTTTAAACTCATTTTAATCATGACAAAACCAAAAAGTAAACAAAAATTGAGATATCTTTGAGATATCTAATGTGTGACTCATCGTATCATAAACAACAAGATGACCTTAAAATGTGGCGCATCAAAAATAAAAGAACTTAGCAATATAAAATTGTTGTGATAATTTTCCAATTATTTGGATAATTCTTAGAAATGACGTCATTTTTAATAATGAATGTTTAGAATGTTAATTCAATTGAATTATTTGATTCATTATAAATGTTAATGTGGAAAGTGACATGTATGTAAAGGGTGTTTTTTTAGAGGTTCCAAATTTTAAGTTAAAATAGAATAAAAAAACATTTTCAATATCAGTGAAACTAGCTTTATTGGATAGATAATTTTATGCCATTAATGCTTGAATATGATTTCGCCCAGGTGGCAGCCGTGGCTGGCGCCATACATGACGTAATCTGGAGGCCCAATTTTCAATCACTCTTCGCAACAATTGCGGCCGTATCTCGCTAATAACTCGCCGGATGTTGTGTTCTAAGTGTTTAATCGTCTCTGGTTTATCGGCGTAGACAAGTGATTTAACATATCCCCAAAGAAAATAATCTAATGGAGTTAGATCACACGATCTCGGTGGCCAATTAACAGGACCAGTACGTGAAATTAGTCTTTCATCAAATATTTCTTTGAGTAAATTTATTGTATCTCGCGCTGTGTGGCATGTGGCACCGTCCTATTGGAACCACATATCAGCAAGATTTATGCCAGTCAATTGGGGTACAAAAAAGTTAGAAATTATATCTTTATACCGTTCACTATTGGCTGTAACATGCCGTCCATCATCGTTGTTGAAGACATATGGACTAATGATTCCGCCGGCCCATAAAGCGCAAACAGTGATTTTCCCTGGATGTAATGGTGTTTCGCCAAAAGCTTGTGGATTATCTTCACTCCAAACCCGACAATTCTGTTTATTAACGTACCCATTCAACCAAAAGTGAGCTTCATCGCTGAACAAAATTTTGGTTGGAAAATCAACATCAATATCAAATTGTGTTTCAGCCCATTGGCCGAATTGGCAGCGTGTTCGATGATCGGATGGCCTTAATTCCTGCACAAGTTGGATTTTGTAAGCACGTAAACCAAGATCCGTAGATAAAATGCTCCATAAAATGGATCAATGCTACGCTGTACAGCGTCTATCGCTTGTTCGGTATGCACTGTTTAACGTCTTACTGGATGCGTGTTATCATTTAGAGTATACGTCGTGCGAAAACGATCCGTTAACTAACCATTACCCGCTATGGTGGACGATTATGACGACCGTAAAATGAACGTAATGCACGATGAGTTTGGCGAACAGAACCATTCATTATGAAATGGCAAATCAAACTGACAAAGACGTGAACCTCTAAAAAACACCCTTTACTTCAACGTGCAATATAACTAAGCTTGTGCGCGACGTTAAATTCACCACATTTTAAAATATCGTTATAAGACAAAACACTGATTGTTACACTTATAATAAACACACCAGCTTCTTCGTGACAGTTCTAAAGAAACGCGTACAATTCGAACATACAGTCCGGAAGAATGTTTTATAACGACCTTGACTAATCGTTGTTGTTATTTTGAATCCTTGCAAAACAGGCAACTCATAAATTTTAGTCACGGAGTTTAGTTTACATACACCAGAGTACAAACTTATCATTGGTTTCGCTGATCCATCATATAAATTTTCTATTGTATTTACTTTATGTCTTAGGTCATTCAAGATTTCAAAGCTGCTCCGAATCTACAGTTAATACATTTTCCATAAACTAAATTGTTTTTTATCACCATCGCACAACATAATACAGCGTTATGCAGCCTACTAATTTGTTTAAGTTGCGTCACCGACATATTCACGAAGTGTGTAGTGTGTAAATATGAAACCGGAATTTTTTAGTAAAAAGTACACGTTCATCGTATTATAATGATTAAGAATATTTTATTCAAAGTATTGCCTATTATTAGTTAAACATTTTATCCATCTTTCTGGCAATGCGTGGATTCTATGCCAAAAGTTATCGAGCTATTATCGTACATTTTCGTAGGAAGTGAAGTGCTCCTCAGCAAGCCCGCACCCCATCGATGCAAATAAGTGATAATCGGACGGAGCCAAGTCTGGCAAGGTTTTGCCATTATCATGAAGCTAAATCACAATTTCTTTCAGTTGCCTTTTATCATATTCTGGTCGTTTCTCACGCAAAGCTCGATTCAAATTAATAATTTGTTGTTGGTAGCGTTCACTATTTAAGGTTTCACCAGGTTTTAGCGGCTCAAAATAAATCACACCCTTTTGATCCCACGAAATACAGAGCATTGAGATTTCGGCCGAAGCGATTTGGTCTTGCAGTCGATGTCGATGGTTGTCCTGGATCAATCCAAGACATTTTGCGCTTTGGATTCTCAGAATAGATCCATTTTTCATCGCCAGTCACAATTCGATGGAGAAATGACTTTCTTTTGTATCTGGCGAGCAACATTTCGTTCCTATTTTTCTGTTGCTTTTCATTCTGTTTATGCGGAACCCGTTTTCCCAGCTTTTGGATCTTTCCCATGGCTTTTAAACGTAAGGAGACGGCAGCTCGTGATATATTCAATTGATCCGCGAGTTGTTTTTGCGTTTGAGCGTCATCCTCATCCAACAATGCTTGCAATCCACTGTCTTCAAACTTTTTGGTGGTCTTCCACGTTCTTCGTTTCTCATGTCAAAATCGGCACTTTTGAATTTATTAAACCACTCATAGCATTGTGGTTTACCAAGAGCATGGTTACCGTAAACTTTGACAAGCATTCGAAGCGATTCTGCAGTAGTTTTCTTCAAATGATAACAAAAAATCAATGATGCGATTGATCAACAAATCATATTACGATTTGTAGGCACAAAACTCGACATTTTTAACACGAAAAAAACATGCGTTGTTGTATGAAACTTGTACGGTTATGAATTGGATGTTGTTGACAGATGTCAAAAGAAAACAATGGCACCGATGACGTGTTTTCGAAAGGTATATTGACAGGTGGCGCCATTTATTGGTAAATTCCGGTTTCATATTTGCACACCTGGTATACAGTCAATGTGATACCAACTGTCATATTTCCCATCATATTTAATGTTTTGAACCTTCTTGGTTACACAAATTACTTAGCTGGGTCACAGCTTCTACAATTCATTTTAGTGTCAATAATGACAAAACGTCCCCCAAAAACTACCACATATACAATTAAAAACACACAAACCTTTTATATACAAAGAATTACAGTTACCTATATTTAACATTAGCCAATATTAACAAGACACAAGTATGAACATAATTTTTATATGAAAAATTATGAATTTTGTATATTTTGTTGAATGAAAATTTTTGATGTTTTTAATATCGCTGGCTTGAAAATCTCCGGCACCCACAATCTAAATTCGGTGTAAAAGTGATATCTAGCTGTGGTGGTTTGAAGCAGCTTTAGTTGTGTATACAATTTAGTGGTAAGGCAACTAATAAAGACGAATTTAAAAATTGTTCGATACATAACCAATAATCTTACTAGTTGGAATGATTGACGAAACACATAGGAAATCAATACACCACAATCAACACTAAAAAGCAGATTCATCAGTACCTTGACATTAAGAGATGCAAGATATTAAATTGAATCTAATTCTTTTAGTAAATATCGACGAAAAATTACATTCCCATAACAAAACGAAATTTGCGCAACGTCGAAACTAATTTTCTTATATACATACATACGGGAGCACACATTAAAAAATTTGACTTAATTTTGCAATTATCCAAAAATAATTACTTAGGTCTAAAGCACTACAAAACTTAGTAATTCCATTACAAAAATGTAAATTAAGCGTATACCTGTAAAATCATTTCACGGTAAAAGCACTTTGTTTTCTTCATCTTTAATATATTATATAACTGTTTCGTATACTCATAAAAAATACGTAAAAGAAAAATGAACGAAACGAAGAGAATAGTTTTCATGCGAAGAACATAAACTTAACAATTTTGTTGTCTTAACAAACTGTGCTCGCTACATAAGACTATAAAACAATATTACATAAATTGCGGTTATCATCTATTCCAGTTAAATTCTTAACTGAGTTTGTTTAACATTCGTAATCCAAAACCATATTCTTCCATATGCCAATAAAAATTTTGTCAGTAAATTCTTCTCGATATAAATACGGTACATGTGTATGTGCCTCATTTGTATTATAATCTTCAACGATTTTTTGGATGAGGAAGAGGTACACACGGTCGGCTATGATATCATTGAATTTAATTATAAAACAGCAAAGTTCAATAATAGTGAACAAGCATTTTGTACCATTTATCATCGCATACTACGCAATTCACAGCAAAGCAATACACCACGTTATTGTGTAATTGGTCAATAATAATTACTAAATCAGATCATATAACTTACCAGTAGGCCTGTTTCAACATTTGGGATTAAAATAACTTTTGATCCGTCCATTAATCCATTATCCTTTAATGTGCCGTCAACTAGTTCCCTAAAAAAGAAAAAACAAAACAAAATTTTGGTTAGATTGAATTCGTATAATCCCAAAGTTCCTAGAAATATATTTAGATAAAATTGTTTTTGTGTGTAGCACCTAACACCAAACAAAATATGGAACGAGAATATATTTTATAACTCATACATTTAATACATAGCAAATTGTGTTTATAGTCAGATCTATAAATTCCTAGAATTTTGCCACGTGGATCGAGGAAAATAATGTGCTGCCGTATCCTGTTGTGAAACAAAAATGTGTAATGTTTTTAGCGAACGCATTAGAACAGAGAAATTTTGTTCGGGAATTTTTTTATAGCTGGAATTTTTGCGATTTAATCAATTTGTAATTCGTTATCGAGAATTTGTAGTAAAATTATTTTAAATAGGGAAGATACCAAATTTTGCGTATTTTTCCATATCCAATTCAGTGAAATTTTCGATTTTAAAAAGAAATGAAACATTGCAATTTTATGAAATTTGAAATACATACTATCAACAAGCAATCATAATGTTTTTCACAACCAACTGATACAAAATCGACTACGGTTAAATCACTTTGAGTCCTTATTTAATAAAATGGTTAAGTAGCGAAATGGTCTTTAGAAATTTACAGTTTATGAAAACAGTACTGAAAAAAACAAAAAAATCATGATTCGTGTTTCTTGAATATAGAGAGAACGTTATCAAGCCCCAAGTTTCATAAAAATCGAAGGGGCTGAGGACAGAATCAAGCCGTTTTCAAGAAAGGTAAATTCTCCCTTAATCGAAATAAACAAACTTTCCAATAACTTATTGGGTGTACAAATGAGTCACTGCCGTTTTTATTAAAAAATGGGCAATGATTGTGCGTTCTTTCACAATTCACAGTATATATTTTATTCAAAGTATTGTCCATCGCTAATCACTACTTTTCCCCATCTTTCTGGCAGCATACGAATACCACTTCGGAAGAACGCTTCATCTTTTGAGGCTGGCTATCCATGAATCAACCCATTTTCTGGTATCTTCATATGCTGTGAAGTGTTGCTCAGACAGACCATGGGTTATCAATCGAAACAAGTGGTAATCAGGCTGGGGTAAAACTTCCCAATTGAATGTTTCCACGTAGATTTCACCGGCGCCGTAACATATGGACGACCATTATCATGCAGGAGAATAATTTTGTCATGTCTGGAGAGGTAGTGGGCGCGTTTTTCCTTGAGTGCTCGGCTCGATCGCATCAATTGTGTTCGGTAGAAGAGCCCCAATGGTTTCGTTCATATTTAGCAACCCATAATACACGACACCAAGCTTATCCCTGCAAATACACAACATGAGTCTTTGTCATGAATATTTGACTTGGTTCTCGATGTTGAAGCTCGGCCACGTGTTCGCACGATTTCTTATTTTTTGGGTTTTCGAAGTGGACCCATTTTTCATCACCAGTGACTAGCATTCGGCGCCTTCGTACACGTTCAGCCTTCCGCTACGTTCTTTGTCTTCGACATCAAACTTAAACTTTTAAAACCACTCTCGACATTTCCTCTCACTTAAGGCGGCCTCACCATAAGCTTCTACAAGCAATCGATGCACCTCAGCTGCAGATTTCTTCGAACTAAAGAAGTAAATCAAAAGTTCCCGCAAATGACACTTATTCGGTTCAAAACTCGACATTTTCACAAGGAAAAAATGTATAATGCTGATGCGAAATCACTAATATTTTAAGATTATATTCTTGACAGATGTTCAACCTAAGGAGATAACGTTTTACATGGGGCAATTTTAACCATAACTTAATGGTGGCACAATCTTTTGTCGAACGGCGGAGACTTATTACCCAATAAAACAACAGAACTCAAGACAAAAAGATTCATTGTTAGGAGTCATTAAGCCCTTTCTCCTCTCTCGAATAAGACTGGATTAAAAATATTTGTGCTATTCAGGAAAAAGTATTATTACTGTTCACAATTGCGGTTTGTTATACTGCCAAGATTATGCGGCTTATATTGGACTAGACCTATTTATTGAACAATTTCTTCGTCCCGAACTGTTAATATATAGTTTTGTTTTTTCGGAATAGCTGTATACCGTAAAATGAAGCCAGCCGAACATAGCTTTATCAGTATCAGACCTCTGTCTAACTGGGAAAATAAATGCTACCTAGTCGAGAGACGGTTAAATAGACGATTTTAAAACATCGTTTGAATGAAAGGCCAATCATTGTTTCGGCGAATGTCCATGAATTAGTGATGGGCCGGGTATAATCAATTGGAATTTGATGGAGGTCATTAGCAAATTTGTTTACCACTGACAAGTCTTGTCTCAATATAGACCGTGGTTTTAATCCAGGAACTTGAATTTTCAAACTGCATGTATTAGATTTTTCAAGCTTAGGAACTAAAATTTGTATTTTTTTTAGTAAATTTCAAGTAGTGTTTAATCTAATCAACTTATAATTTTTTTATGGATATGTTTCTTGCAATTGCTTAGATAAAGCAGGATGACGGAATAAGGCTTTTGTTCCGAAAAGAGCTTTGTTTTTTGTGGGTGTGAATGATTAATGTGGAAGTAAAGATAAACACTTTTTAATCATTGGATAAAACCGTATCCGCCGACGGCAACAGTTTTTCTAGCAGACCAAAGTTCTAATATAAAATGAGTTAAAATGACCTAAGTAAAAATCTTCGGACTTCGAAATTGTTTTGATATACGTTTCGGAAGTATCGATTTTTAATCAATCTACGATATATCCCTATAAGTATGATTATTATGTTTTGCTGTTTCCTAGAAATTTTCAACACTTTTCAGTTTTCGGTGAAAACTTCGACTGAATAAAAGATCTTATCAAACAGGCCCATTATTAATTAAAGAGTTTATATCCAAACGTGTTACGATATCATTATAATGCGTCCCACCCTTACCCACCCTCTCGTAGTTTGACATTTCTGAGTTCCTCCGATGACTAGTATTCATTGCCTCAGATAGACAGGAGGTTGTGCTGAGCAAGTTCCGGTTGGCTCCATTATCTCTGTACATAGCTTGAGGATGTCTTACTTGCTTAGAATGTGCGCCCCTTATTATTGCAGGTTTATATGGAGATGGAGTTGAGTATTATAACTGAGTTCATGGTCAGATATTTACCAACGATATCCAAGAGTACGAGATGAAGAAGAATCTTCAGTGCTTGACAGAGGCATGCTCTTGAGTGTACCACTGATGCACAAGTAGCAGTTCCATGTACTTTCTTCGATTGCTTAGGTTATCCAAAGATTAAGAGCCGCCACCAGACATATTCCATATAATCAAATATGCTTAATGTTTGGTCTCAAAACCTCGAAGACCTCGGCCTTTACCTCGAATGGCATGTTTACAGGAATAAAGGGTGATATGATTCGCAATAATTCAATTGTTGCACTTGCTGTGTGGCACGTAGCCCCGTCTTGTTGGAACCAAATGTTGTTAAGATCAATTTCTTCCAATTTCGGCCATAAAAAGTTGGTTATCATCGATCTATACCGATCTCCATTGACAGTAACGGTGGTTCCAGCTTCATTTCGAAAAAAAATACGGACCGATGATTCCACCAGACCAAAAACCACACCAAACTGTGAATTTAGGTGAATGTAATGGTTTTTCATGAATAATTTGTGATTTTTCTTCGCACCAGAATCGACAGTTTTGTTTATTTACCGCACCACTCAGATGAAAGTGAGCCTCATCGGAGAAGATTATTTTCTTAAAAAAATGGTGATCGTTTTCAAGTTGTTCCAAGGCAAAATCAGCAAATTCATGACGTTGAATGAAATTGTATGATAAAATTGTAAACATTACTGAATACAATGAAACAAAAAATGACAGATCATGACATATTAAAAATGGCCGAAACGTTACTTAAAAATCATATCATTCCTATTGGAAAACCCTTTACGTTAGATATCCAGCTGTTTGCTATGCAAAATGGGATTCTGGGCTATTTACAGAGGACGAATCAACTGGAGCAAGTTTATATACTTCCGGATAAGGTATCAGACTTTTGGGTATTACAATCGATGGAATCGATCAGAAATCATGGACCAACCAGTCCTCAATGCCAATATTATAGGCTGTGCGCAGAATGCAAACATCAAAATCAACTTATAGTCTCGTGCTCTTTATCTGACTAGCAATGGCATAATGTAGGACTAGAAAAGCGAACCGCGTAATGGTTAGGAGTGCCCCACTAGTGGTGGAGGCAGTTTCGATTTGATGTCTTTAGAATTGCAATAAGACCTTTCCTCCACAAAAATACAATTCTAAGATTTACTTCAGTGCGTTCGCAAGGAAGGAATACAATTTTCAGGCTACCTTTAAAAATAATTTTAATTCGACCTCAAATACCGTTAAGTTTTTGGTTTGTTGGACAACTGTCGGGATGATCTGATCCAGCCTTACTTAATTATATTGCTTAAATCTGCATTACCCACCTCATTCAAAGTTGGGGATTTTCTTACAGAAAAGTAGTTTTAAGTATTCCTTCTGAAAAATCTATTGCATTTTTAACGCGTGCTTTGGAGTTTAAGGTTTTTTCAGGGTCTGCTAAAAATACGCATCTATAGTAGCTTCATTAAAAGCATCGCGATAGCTTATATGAAAGCAATAATATTCATAACAGTTGCTCAGAAATGGAGAAATAGAATCATCAATGATACGCGACATGACTCGCGTTCGCAGTTACTCGACTTATTTCTGCCCGTCGAGACATCAGACGAAACACTATTTACTTCCACTAGTTAATTCAGCTATGCTTGATATTGCAAATAAATTCTCTTCGTGGTTGAAATGGTTCGCACTAGTGCTTCAACCGAAACAAGTTACTAGGACTTGATAGCTTGAACGCTGAAATATAAAATATAATGAATAACTTCTTAACATTTGAATACTTCCGTGAGGTATGAACATCGGTTGAAATAATTGTTATTAGAAAATCTGCTAATAGAGATCCACTTTCGTTCAAATTTCATGAACCTATCAAGTTGCTACGAATAATAGGAAAGATCTTAGAAAGGATCTCGCCGTTCGCATTAAACGCGAATTGAACAGAAGATGATTCTATCACTAAACAAATATACAAAGCCGTCGTCATCAAGGCATTAATTTAGGTCCCACGACCTGGAATATGGTGTTTAACACAAGCATGATTAATGGTTTTGGTCAAATTGCTTTCGCGGAAGGCTCGTTACTATTGACATTTAGGAACGTATGGAAGTAACTTCTCACGTTCTTAGAATGTGTTAAAACCCTAAGAAACTATTCCCCCTCGCGACGGTGTCAAGGGAATGTAGGAGATTGAATCGTAAAACACTCTTCATAATTTACAAACGTGAGGGACTCTATTTACGTACCTCGCTTTAGGATGGTGGTTAATACTTTAAACTGTCGATATAAGGTATTATAAAGTCCTCAGAGTACTATACCACTACTTACTAGTAACGAAGGAATTAGGCCATATTATACGTGAAACTCTGTGTGCAAAACAAAAACTATGTGTGGACGTGTAAACTCAAAAAATTGTCAGAAGGTGGGAGGGAGTGTAAATATGTCCGGCTTATGTCGTAAAATTCATGATCGAGATGATTACGAACTGCTGTATTTTTCGATGTCTTTTACTTTAATACTACATTTTTAAACTTTCTAATACTTTATTTATACGTCAGCTAAAGCAACAAAATGTTTTATTGCAGAGTGTTTTAAGCAATCACTGGTTCGCTATGTCTTCTGAAATCCTACGATTAAACCACCTACTGCAAATATCACACCAACATTGTATTACATTAAAATACCTCGCAGCACTCTAATTTGGAGCTACACCATTGATAAACGAAAAGTTTGTGATGTTTCGTAGCCGATTGTGTGGAAATTATATGAACCTCGGCAAGTGTTTTAATTAGCAAAGTTATGTATTAAAAGGTCGTTAAATTTTAATTTGAAATAAATGTCTAACCGTTCTTAGTATGAAATTTATGTTAATCTTCAATTTGTATCTTGATAATAAAGCTGGACATCCCCGTTTTATTCACCTATTTGACTCCAATGTGCGAGAAATTATAAGTACTGGTAATTTTTGGAAATATGTGTAAAAATTGCGCCTAAAAACTATTACGAATCTAAAAGTTACTATTGAAGGAAGAGGTCTGTGAATTATGAAGTGAAAAAGTATGTCAAAAAAAAGTTAACAGTTAAAATCGCTATATCTGAAATGACTAACAAGTATTTCGATGAAACCAATTCTCAGTAACTTGGTTGTGTGTAGGACCTAACTGAGCTCGATAAATATATAATACAAATGACACTACATCAAAATGATTTGCAATTTTTGTTAATCGTCAAGTAATGCATGACTCCTTTTAAACCACGGGTACTTGCAGGCATTGAATGCGGAACATTTATGGGTTCTACTAATTTTAATAAACGCAAGTGTTTACAACTTTTAATATTAACAACCAGCTATTCGAAAGCTACTATTTTTGGTTTAATTTTTTTTTTCATCACGAAATGTGTATTCGTTTCGTAAATGACAGGACTAGCACGGTATGTGTAACTTCCTCGCGATCTACCTAGATAACGCTAATTAAAGCACGCGATGTGGTTGAGAGAATCATTCGAAATTCTCCTCACACTACTTAATTATGTGGCTTGCACGGTTACCCTCGTTATGGATAGCTTGGAGCGAGTGTCCTTCTTGCTGCAAGCGGCTTTCTTCAAGCTTTATTCTGATTACACCAATGGCCTACAAATATCTTCGCAAAATAAGATGGAAATGACTAGGCTATTTCTAAACACAGACTGAATACGGTCTCATCTATAGTGACAACGCCCATATAAATTGGAGTGGAATTTTAATTATCTCAGAAAAAGAGGAGATCCTTAATCCTTTACACGCGATTTAAAACTAGGTATAGGATTAATATAATCAGACGATAATAAAACAAGGATACATTTTCTAACCAGATTAAAGCCACCATTTCAACGCCGAAATAGGTACTTTATGGATTGTCGTGGCCACAACGAAGAAATGCCTAAATCAAATTTAGATAGCCCATGTACAATATTCCCATTTATTGATGTTCACAAATCGATCATAATCTGATTAACACGCAATGTCATGTTCGCTCCAGTGGTCATATTCTAGTAATTTCTCGGGAATAGGGAATTGAGGAAAGAATTTATATATAATTTCGACTTAAATTATTTTTTTCTGACATACTAAGGTAAAAAGTTAGTGGTAATTTTTTTGAAAACAAAATAACATTGGGAATAATTTTCCCTGCCAATTTTGCTATGGATAAATTATTCCTAATTTACAAATATTTACATCAAACTTATTTGATTCCTTCTCTATTACCACGGAATTACCACAGTAGGCCACTGGTCGTCAAAACCAACCAATGAGGTTTTGTGGTTGCACAAATTAGGATGCAATCAGCTATTCATGAACAACAGAAACGAATTCCAACGTATGACATGAAACCTGCGCAGAAGAAGTATTGGGTTGATGTATATCTGATGTAAATCTGATAGCGCGGCATGAAACGACTCAATATTACTAGATACCTGGAATAAGATTAACATCCCTAATCGTTGGAAGAAGGGTGTCATCGTGACAATTAAAAAAAAATTATCTTAGTTTTTTCAAAATTGGCGAGAGATCACAGTTCTTAATACAAAGCAAAAAGTGGTGCGATTTATAATTTTAAATCGTATTTCGCCAGGAATAGGCGGTTTTATTCCCAAATAACACCGTAGCAACTGAATACCTATAGCTCAAATTTATCATCAACAGAGAAGAAGGCAAGGCTACGTCATATCTCCAATACTCTTTATTGGCCTTTGATCTCGACTGTTCTGACGACACCGGCCCGATTGCTCTAACTCTTGCACACATGAAATTAATACAAAGCAAAAAGTGGTGCGATTTATAATTTTAAATCGTATTTCGCCAGGAATAGGCGGTTTTATTCCCAAATAACACCGTAGCAACTGAATACCTATAGCTCAAATTTATCATCAACAGAGAAGAAGGCAAGGCTACGTCATATCTCCAATACTCTTTATTGGCCTTTGATCTCGACTGTTCTGACGACACCGGCCCGATTGCTCTAACTCTTGCACACATGAAATTAATACTGGAGTTGCTAATCTGTAAAGTACATAAAGTCGGACTCAAGTTGAAAATGAGTAAAAATTGCTGTAAATAGGAACGCAAGTCCGACATCAGTTACAATGAAAATTGGTAATAATGTTACCACCATCGATGAAGTAAAAATTCTGCTATACCTAGGAAGTGTGATAAATAAGGACGGTGTCACTGAAGCCGATACATCACGCCAGTTATGTGATTCTCAAGCTAAATAAAATATAGCACTCGCGATTAATATCAAGATTCACCAAACTTTACATCTTTCATCTTTGCCTCGAGGGTCAAATTGTAAGTTGTCAACATTTTCGAAGCAAGTGTTTAGCTATAAATGTCAAGGAAATATACTGTTATTTTGGCCCAACTCGATTTTTAATCTTTTATTTGGACTGCCAGAATTTTGAATAAAATCCATAAGGATTGCAAAGAACCGCACGTCCTAGAATTATATGGCCGAGATCCGTAGAAGTAGTCTGCTTTATAAAGAGTGTGACTGCAAATCAAACGGATTACGCAAGGCCGATGATAATGGGAGATCTTGTTGCCATTTGCTCTGTATTTGGGCGACATTTATAATTTTATTTTTGTGTATTAAGTAGTTTAAATTGAATACGTAACTCGTCTACATGATGTAAAAGATTGATAATTGGGCTAAATTGAGTAATCATTAGGATGAGAATGAAGCAAATATTTTAGTGGTTAAGAAAAATGTAACAAAATAATTTTATATTTGGAAAGCCAAACTGGAATCATGATCCCGGAGATCGCGATAAAGATGCAGACATCTAACAAAACAAAACGTTGTTCTTACCAGAATGCCAATTTACATCTCTTAAATCTTTTTTTGAAACTCTACCGGTTTAATTATTTAAAGAATATTGAAAACTACTGAAAACTTATAAAAGTGTCATCATCCAATTTGAAAGAAATTCGGCAGCTGATGCGAAACTACGTAACATATTATTGTTATTATGTTTTACCTAACCGGAATTTTCTGAAATCAGAATAGACTTTATACATCAGAAAGCTTATTAAACGATGTACATATACATGTATTCTCCACATGTTGTACATTGAGATGATCCAATATTTCTAATTCAATCTAGTTTTAAATAAATTAGTTGGCAAAGTATGACGTCGTCTCCTTGTTCGAATGACATAATTTAAAAATTATTTGAATTATTTACACAAAAATATAAAAAGTGGGAGAAGCAGCAAATGCGCCGCTCTAATCAATAATAAACTTATGTTTACAAATAAATAAATTTGGCTTGCGAAATATGCGCGATAGTGCGCCTTATAGATATTTGTATGTAGCATGTAGCGTACACTTACACACAAAATTGCTAAATTCGCACAAATCGCGTTGTTACCATCATAACACACGCGAAATCAACCACATCACCTTTTTGTGCTTATAGCGTTTCGTTTTCATTTTATCAGTTTCGTAATTTTGAAAGTAGAAATTTTTTTTTTTTTGGTTTTGTGTGCTGATGTTTGAACGCACAATGTTGGGAGTATGCCGCGATTATATGTTGCGATGTATGACGTAAATATACGCATTTCGCGCAGCAGATTACCGTTTCAAGCTAGGAGAGATCTAGACACAATATATATAAATACGTACACAATGGAAAATGGGTGTTTGAAGTTTGAAAGATTAATGCATGTACAGGGCTTGTAAAATGTGTGTAGGTGGTTATATAGTACGAGTATATATTTTCTGTGGGATCGTTTTCTTTATTTTATAAGTGCCTTTGTCTCTCTATACTTAATAAAAAAAATTATCAATTTTTCTTGTTGTTGTTACTTTCTGTATAAATATTGAAAATTGTATGTTTCACCATTTTAATGATTTCATTTTACTTTTTGATTGTTTAAATTTTACTACAACATTAGTTGGGTATCTCCATTTTTATAGTTTTAAATTAACAATGAATTTTTTGCTGTGTTTTTAAGGTGAATTTAGCCGTTTAAAATACACTTACATAAAACGAAATTGAAATACGTCTATACATTCTTAATTTTATCGCGTATAGTTAATTGTATTTCGCGATTTTAAATGGAAGTCGCGCGATGGCATACAAAATGTGTTTGTGTTCATGTGTTCTGTATACGTATACAGTGTGTATAAAAAAAAATCGGTGATGTTTTAACATATCTGGAATGTTGGTATGTTTTTATAGCTGAATAATTGTATTTTTGTACGGAATATTAAAATGTTAACAGCTTCGACTGTGAATTATGCATATTTTGTTTACTATGTCCATGTATGCTACATTGTACTGCACACTTGCATCTGGGTAATTAATATTGTGCGACTGACTTGCTTTAATTTATTAAGCAAGCTTATTTCGTAATACCAGCCAGAGTCACGCTTTTGATGAAATGGTCACTTTTTACTGATATATTCCGTAAATATGATTATGTGCGTAATACTTACATAGAGAAAGTCAACCTGTTGTCTATTGTTCTTGGAGATAGCGCAGCGCGTCTATCTATTTACTTTCTATTTCTGGATCAAATTAATTAGTGAAGCAACAGTAAATCGTTCGCATGAATTATATTTTAGTTTGGGATATTAGAACTATCTGGTTTTTTAGATTTAAAACATTCTAAATTTCTTTTTCCAATTTCTATTTTGTGGAATTTGTGTACGATTGATCTCCAATTAGAAATTTTTACTGACATACAATTTCACTAGCTTCGCAAATGCTGTTGCCTCTACATGTGTGTTCCTAGATTGGTGCGTTAGGGTTATGCTAAAAAACTTAAACAGCAATAGACGAACAGCCAGATTGGGAGTCCATAAAAAAAAAAAACATAATGGGAAAATCAACCGGTTTTGTTTTATTGTTTTACAAAAAAATATGAATTGCCAAAAATGTGCAAAATTATTCACTTCCTTATAGCATTCGAACTAATTTGTACTGTTTTTGAAATCGAATAAAACCGGGCAAATTGTTTTACTCCCCTTACAAGATGCTATACTTGGCTGTGATGCGAATGCAGATCGCATAATCTGTGAAAGTTCGGTAAGTTACTTTTTGAATGCCGTTTAATAACTAAAAAATAACTAAATTTTCTTAGTTTGCAACGTTAAACACTCACATTTATCATAAATACAGACTGATGATTGGCGAGTAGCGATGGAGGACTCCTTTTCTAACTACCGAAACATTCACATTGATATGTCACTTTAAAAAATCATAGAACAGAATAGAGTATATGTATGAAAATACTAGAAAAATTCTTACTGCCATAAGTTCCTAAGCGCCCAGAGAGACAAGGAGAAAATAATTGGCATAACAAATACAGTTGCTCGCGCATCTTCAATTACAGCGACTTCTTGTAACCTGTTCTGTATCAAAGCTTAACATGTATCCATACTTCTATCAGTATAAATAAATAAGCGAATAATAAAGCCAGAACATTCAATTGTCTTACACAAAGTCTGATACACATCTGTCCTATTCCGCAATGACAAGCTAAAAGAATGTCCAATTCACGTGTAAAATCAGGGTTGTTTGTTTGTTGTAGGGTTCCGAAACCTGGAAGCATACACATAATTAAGATGTTTGTAAATAAACATCTTACGATAATATTGGGGTGCTTTTGGCCCCACAAAATAAGAAAAGTTTAGCTCCTTAGACAAACAAATCAAGCAAAAGATTGACCGAAATAAGAAAACGCAAGTGGAGAACTGCAAGGAAATCACACCTAATGACGTAACAAAAAGATCTCTTGAGTGGAATCCACAAGCGAGAACGATGGTCGGACGATCAGCTGTGTGGAAACGAACGATGCCAGCAGAATCGAAACAACTTGACCAGTCAGAGGTGGAAATCAAACCAAGCTAGCGTTCAACGGAGTTCGATTGTTCAGAGTTTCATTGTGCCTAGTAGACGACCTATGCTCCTACTAAATTGGAGATAAAAAAGATGGGAGTTCATTTTTTCAAAATCTTGAATATTTTAGGTTTGTCTTTTATTCATCTCATAAGTATGACTCAGAATATTTCTGTTTTCTGAAATTTATTCTAAAGGAAAAACATATTGAGACAAATACATTTAATTAAAAAAAAAACTTGGAGATTCGGAGCAAAGCCTTTGAAACGAGCGAGAATTTCGATACACTCAATACAAGAGTGAAGAACATCACGAACGGAAAGCAAGACCGCAATTTTATGCCGGTGATAAATCGTTGTAATCCCAGTAATTTACACCAGACCAAGAAGCGTTTTCTAGAACGCAACGGACTAGTGATACATATAATAATTTTAGTGTCAGCATTAATGTACCTGGTAAATGTGAGATCAAAGGAAAATGTAACACCTAGATTAGAAATAAATTTTACTCTGTCAATTATTTCGATTTACAGAAAATACTGCTGAAGAAATAGAAATTGGATTCGATAAAATGAAAGTACTCGTATCATACATGCACTTACGTTTAATAGTGTAACTTATTGTTCATCTTACATTCTCAAAATTTAGCAAATAGTTCAAACAATCCATCAATAATTTTCATGTCATCCGCCTAGAAGATATTCGGAGAACACGAAACGATCAAGTTACAAGTTTACTAACGGCGGAAAACTTGCAGTTTAAATTCTCCAATTTATTTATAAGAATCATCAATTTTGACAAACGCCTTAGAAAAGTCAGTATAACGTTGAGCTGTTGTTTAGAATCAATCAACATCTGTAACCGTTGATCTCTCAGAAAAGAAGCCCTACTGCCGAGGTGAGGTATGAGTTTGCTTTTATCACATTTAAATATGGAATTCAGAATAGATCATTCCAAGGATCTAAAAAGTTAAACTAATGCCTCAACCAGCGAACACGTAAGAGCTTAAGTTGCACATTGTTCGTATAATTTCGGTTAAAATTTTGATGGTCGTACCGCTCCCCTAAGTGGACCAAACGGAGCACAACTTAAGTTCTTAAGATTTCGTTGGTTGTGGCTTAAGGCACATTTTCTCCAGCACTCTTAATAATGCTAAGATTGCAAGAAATTATAAGCTTCCTTAATTGCAGATGTTGGCGCGAAGTATGAGCAGAGGGTGTCTGATAGGACCTGAGAGAAGAAAGCGCATTTATTTCCTCTTAGTATTAATACAATTCTGGAAGCCTCTTAGTTTACAATACAAATCTTGATCTATCTGTAAGATGTTTGTTGTAAAATAACCACTTCAGAATTTTAAATTCCTGACGTCCTGTGGTAAAATTAGAATAATATTCCACATTGCGTAGCCTCTATATAAGATATGAAGCTTGTTTCAATCAGAAATTATCTATTTAATCAAATAATCAAGAAACAAAACATTGACAGTACGAAGCCAACTTTCCATGAAGTTACTTACCATGCATATTTATTTGGTTTAGGAAAATTTTAATTATGACGATTACAAGTCATCTTCAGAAAAATGTTCACCATGCTAGAAAACCAGTGAAATTGCAGATTAGGTTCTAGCGGCTACTTCCACACGCTATATCGATCACTGTTTAATGTAGTACCACATGATTTTACTCCTTTCCTATCTCTACTGGAACCATTCAGAGTTCAGTTCATGATGCGTAAAATAACTCTTACTTGTGTGTTCTCGAGATCCGAGATGTTGTACATTATGTATTTACTAAGAGTTTAGGCCTTCAGTGTACTAACGCTGAACAGTATCAGAGAAAATAAACAATAGTTCCCCCTCCACTACATCTTTCCAGGATACTCAGAAGAGAGCTTATATTTAGTGTCCACACCAATTCTGAGTTTTTTGTATATACTTTATTGGTGTTTATGGTCTTGCAGTGGGTGTTGGTGCTTATAACTTATCTTTAGCAGCACCATTGTGGGAGAATAACTACAGTTCCTGTAAAACTTTGAAAACTGCATACATCAATGTTAGTATATTAGTTCGAAACAAACTCTATAACTTCAAAATAATTTTTCTAAATGAATTCGTTTCCGTTTTATGAATGCTGTAGTCTATGATAAGCGCTAAACAGAATAAAAGAACATAACACTAGTTGGAGCGGTTTAAGTCGACTCATTTAGCTTACAACGTACGATATATTTCGTAGACACACCTTAATCCAATTGATTAGAACATTTGTACATGTGAATATCATGATGACGCCATAAACACACGATAATTAACGGGCAGGTATAACTTACAATCAGAAATATACAATAGAGCTGCGTTGTAATATGTTCCAAGAAAGTGTCACGCAATTTATAATGACGCAGCTTTAAATTCTAATCTATGCTATTTCAAATTATTTGAAATTATAAAAACTATTTAGAATAGCATAGATTAAAATCCCGGTATTAACCGGGAAGTGATTATTATCATTGGCATTTAACATATATGCTAAAGCGAATGACAACTACTTTGCATGTTAAAATTAAAATAATATTAGTTATCAAAGGAACCCAACACAAAGATGACGCTCATATAATGTCGATCATTGAATGACGTGTTATAAAATAGAAGTAACCGGCACATGATACGCGTGACGTAACGTTTTTGATAAATCAAAAAAATCGATTTTTTCTATTTGTAAAGCCATAAGAAGGGTTTTCGATGTAATACTGCACTTTTAATTCATTGCTGCCAATTGATAAATATAATCGTATCCGGATAAGGATAGTCCAAAACGTTTTCCACCATTTAAATAAAATCGGCCACAAAGTTTCGCAGAATGGCTTGATATTCCCTTGGAATTCAAATGGAAGATTCAGACAATTTTTTCGAGTTGCTTGCAAATTGCTACACTCTACAATATTACTTAAAGCAACAGCATGAGGGTTAAATAGTTGAATAGTTAATTTTTTGTGTATGATTTCAAAATTTCTTTTATCATGTTAAAATGAACTTCACATCGGAAAAACAATATACTTTAAATTTATAAATTTTACTGCTTATTACAAAAACATGTCCGACTGAATAAAAAGTTCGCAATTTCTACATAAACTCGTTTTAAGTGCTTATATTAAAAAAATCCTCCCTTATGTTGTTCTGGGTTGGGTTAAAATTAAATTTATAAGTTCAAATTACGGGAACAGCCCTCGCCTACTCAAATGTTTTGAAACATGACAAAACGCAAATGCTATTAAACTCTGCCAATCGCCCACCATGTAAAGGGTGATTTTTTTGTGGTTAGGATTTTCATGCATTAGTATTTGACAGATCACGCGGGATTTCAGACAAGGTGTCAAAGAGAAAGATGCTCAGTATGCTTTGACATTTCATAATGAATAGACGAACGATCTGCCACAACGTCGAATTTTCAGTGAATGGGCCCTAGAAAAGTTGGCAGAAAATCCGCTTTTTTATCGACAAATTTTGTTCAGCGATGAGGCTCATTTCTGGTTGAATGGCTACGTAAATAAGCAAAATTGCCGCATTTGGAGTGAAGAGCAACCAGAAGCCGTTCAAGAACTGCCCATGCATCCCGAAAAATGCACTGTTTGGTGTGGTTTGTACGCTGGTGGAATCATTGGACCGTATTTTTTCAAAGATGCTGTTGGACGCAACGTTACGGTGAATGGCGATCGCTATCGTTCGATGCTAACAAACTTTTTGTTGCCAAAAATGGAAGAACTGAACTTAGTTGACATGTGGTTTCAACAAGATGGCGCTACATGCCACACAGCTCGCGATTCTATGGCCATTTTGAGGGAAAACTTCGGAGAACAATTCATCTCAAGAAATGGCCCGGTAAGTTGGGCACCAAGATCATGCGATTTGACGCCTTTAGACTATTTTTTGTGGGGCTACGTCAAGTCTAAAGTCTACAGAAATAAGCCAGCAACTATTCCAGTTTTGGAAGACAACATTTCCGAAGAAATTCGGGCTATTCCGGCCGAAATGCTCGAAAAAGTTGCCCAAAATTGGACTTTCCGAATGGACCACCTAAGACGCAGCCGCGGTCAACATTTAAATGAAATTATCTTCAAAAAGTAAATGTCATGGACCAATCTAACGTTTCAAATAAAGAACCGATGAGATTTTGCAAATTTTATGCGTTTTTTTTTAAAAAAAAGTTCTCAAGCTCTTAAAAAATCACCCGTTAATTACAAAGGTTTGTATGTTATCATTGACATTTTTTGTAATTTATTTGGCAATTAAGAGTAAAAAGGTTAAAACACAGTACTCATTATTTCGTTTCCCCCCACTTCAACATATTACTCGCAATTACCATTCTCACCAACTCAAACGTAAAAAAATCGACAACGTGTGTCTGGCCTAGTTTTGATTCAAAGAAAAATCGAAAATAGAGGTAGGTCGATCGTTTATTCATAGTCGACTATTTAATCGATTCAAACACATACAATTGTGGCGAGTAGAGGAATGTTCGTCCAAAGAATATTCAGTTGAGTAATCTCGAAATGTGATAATAATAAACAAATGCTCGCTAGACAAATATTTGAAAATACTCTAAAGGTTTACCACTTTGATCGATCTGGCATTTACTTTCGCCCCATCAACCATATACCATTGGTATATCAATCGGTTTTATAGTATTCGTATACAGATAATAAAATATTAAAGTAAAATTACGCAAAAAGCTTATACGATGAGATTCCAAAATCCAGAAATTAAACCTAACCTTTCTCCTCATTCAAATGCGTTTGGAATAAAATCGTTTATAAAATTCTAATACGTTTTCAAGTTAACTTAAATCTTGTTTTCGTATTCACGAACATTTTGATGCATATATGGCTGAAAAATGCCTCAAGGTTCTTAAATATTTCCATAATAATAAACGCCCGTCATATATGTTATTATACCAAAAGCTGCGTAAACAAGTTAAGTAAATTATAAAACAGAATGAACACTGAGTCGCAATTCACGGATGATGTTATTGCAAAATAGCACACGCAAAACAATCAACATTCCAAACAACAAAAGTATGATTAGTGTGTTAACTAACTGAACACGTGAATAATGTAAACGATGCTATTCGTACTTTATATAGAGTCCAATGTTATCGTCGCCCTTTGGTTGGTTGTGTAAATTATGTGGCCTCGGTAGCCTGATAAAAATCCATTTTTAATTGAAAATATTATCCGTTTCAATTTTTTTTGTTGACGTGACTTGTTAGTAACTTTGCCAGGAAAAGCATAAAAATACGCTGTATTAGTAATATACTTTTTTATGGAAAATGTAATAAAAATCGATTATAAAATTTAAAATCGAGATAAAGTAAACATACCGCAATAGCGTCGAGGAATACACGGGTCTTCTTTTCACACCGTCTATTTTACACAAACCACAACAAAAATCTAAGAAGCACATAAGAATATTGAACTAAGCATTTTATTTTCATTGATGAGGATTCTCAAATGCGCATAACAAACAAAAATACGTATAGCATACAAATGGATACCGCAGCTTTGGGAATCAAAAGAAAATATATGCATAATACTTAGTAAATATATTTAAGAATGTAATGAGTATGTACAATAATAATAATAATACAATATACTCGTTTTGTCGTTGTTTTGTGTTTAGTGTCGGGGCAAACACATTCTTGTTGATATCTTTTATTTTTGTTAGATAACCTTGGGTCAGTCAGTCATATTGAATTTTTTTTAACAACACATAATGGTGGACAAAACACACGCGTCATATAAAAACATCCGTTTTATATTCAAAATGTACAGGCATTCCACGAGTAGCGCATGATAAAACGTAATGGACAAAGTATTTTGCACACAGTTTGTTTCCAAGAAAGAAATGAGCAACTTGTTATTTTAAAAATCGTTTTTAATTACGATTTTTTACAAATTATATTGAGGTGCTCCTTTCTCCACCTTGTAAAATACAATTAGTGCAAATTAAGTGATTTCGACCTCGGTCAGCGGAGAAGTGGGGCATGAATTATAAACAAAGAGTTGACTCAGCCCCCATTACTAAAGAAATGAATAAATTTAACAGATTTCTATTACAGAATTAAGAGCTATTTGTGAGCTTCTTATTAATTTTGATTTTTGAGATCACCCTTAAAACCAAATACATGCAATCTTTTAATAATTAGCATATCGATCAATCTCTTAATAATTTTTCCAAAATTCCAAATATTACATATTCTTATTTTTAAAGAAGCGTGGGAAGTTATGTGGAAACATTCTGTCGTCACTAAACTGGCCGTAACCTCAAATTCCGTAAAAAGATGCCTAAACCAGAAATCGATATTATTACTTTACATAAACTGACTCGTAAAAGTAGGTTAAAAAAATATTTTATATTGTACTTTTCCTATTAATCAATTATTTTTGAAAGGAAAAAATTATGGATTATAACACTAAATCAACTGTTTTAATTGAATTGAAATTAACAAAAACAATTTTTAAAAACCTCAAGAAATTAAAAGTAGCAAAACGGTTAAAAAATTAATTAATTTTTTCGTGCAAATCGTGTTCGTAAGAACTGTGTGTACTTCTGGCTCCTCAACACTAACTTGGCACCAGACTTCAGTAATGAAATTGCAGAGCAATAATATTTGTTAAAATTTTTGGAGCTTTCGCTGCGCAAAGACCACAATCAATAGGCGACACGTCTGGACGTTGCGATGTCCATGTTAGCACGTTCACGTTGGAACTCCTTAAATAGTTTCTCACCGATTCAGCTTTGTGTATTGGAACAAACACATCCGAAGTCAATACCATGATAAAACTACAATCGTATTACGCCAAACAAACATTCTGCCATGACTATATTTTAACTGAACCATCGATTCCTCGGTCCATAGGATTGAGCCCCAATAGTCGTATTGTATCGGCGGATACATTCAATTACTTTAAAAATTGCGGTTATTGATTTACTGAATAATTTGGCAATTTCATGCAAATTTGTGTGTACAGCTTTTTATAAGCTGTCGTTCATAAATCACTGTTTAAATTTTGTCATTATCTGGACATTTTATATTGAGTGTGAATAGGACTCCGCCCTTCCCCAATAGTTGTCGTTACTATTACTGCTTATGTGTATTATAAATGGGCAATATTGGTATTCTATAGTACTTGATGACGACAACTGTCAAACGCAGCATCATTTAGTTGAAGTGTAAACCACTAGTATGTTTAACTCCTTGAGAACGTCGAATTTTATTCCAAATAAACATCATTTTCCCGCAAATCATTACATTATTTTATTGCAAAGAAAAGTGCAGCCGAAACTTATCGTTTGCTTATGAAAATTTACGGTGAGCATACTCCATCGAATAAAACGTGCAAAGAATGGTTTCGACAATATAAAAATGAAGATTTTGGCATTGAAGATAAAGAGCATGGAAAAGCAGCACCCAAAAAAATTGAAGGTGCTGAATTGGAAACGTTATTGGCTGAAGATTCTTCTCAAACACAATCATAATTGGTTGTAGCATTAAATGTTGATCAATCAACTGGTGCAAAACGTTTACAATCGGAATGGTTCAAAAAGGTAACAACTGGGTTCCACATGAATTAAAAGAAAGAGACCTCGAACGTCGAAGAACCACTTGTGAAATATAGCTTCAAAGACAACAAAGAGAAGGTTTTTTGTATCGAATAGTTACTTGAGATGAAAAATGGTTTTATTATAAGAATCCTAAACGCAAAAAATCTTGAGTGAAGTCTGGGAAAGCTCGTCCATCGCAACCAAAGCGAGATATTCGAGAGCGAGATAAGGTTATGCCCTTATCTGGTGGGATCAGATAGGTGTGGTGTATTATGAACTGCTGGAATCAAGTGAAACTATCAATGGCGATGTCTACCGACGACAACTAATACGTTTGTAGCGAGCTATAGCAGAAAAACGACCAGAATGGGTGAAGAGACAACAAATTAATTTTTCAGCACTATAATGCAAAATCACATGTTGCAAAACCGCACTCGTCGTATTCACCACATATGTAGCTCCTTCAGATTATTACTTATTCCGGTTGCTGCAGTCATCTCTTTCTGAACAGCGGTTCAATACTCGCACAGAGTTTGGCCGAGAGAATTGGCTTATTGAGTGGATCGTTTGGAGGCGAATTTCGAGAATTTCTTCAGAGTGGGAATCCGTAAATTGCCGGAAAGATGGAACATACTTTCAATAAATAAATTTTCATTTTGCAAACCAGAATATGTGTTTTATTTTAATAAAAAAGGGCGGAGTCATACGAGTATTCACACACCCAATATTAAATTAGAAACAAAACCGCACCGTTTTATTTATTCACCGAACCGTACTTACGCTTGCTTAGTTTGTATTTTTTACGAAAATCGACTAAAAGACTATCCTTTGCTGTGTTTTCTTATTCGTTATCCGGAGCGGGCTATTGAGAGCTGAGTGGGAAATTATCTATAAAGTTAGATCCGTATAAATATGTGGAGCTAAACCTTTGCTTTTGGGTACACAGTTAAAAATGCAGTTTAGTCGTAAACACTGATTGCACTATAAGTAGCAAGTTTTATTCAAGTTTTGTTAGTGAAAAATCACACTCCAGATACATCTATCGGGCACTATTAAAATATACGGCAAAAATTGGAACATTTCAATTGACTTTTTCACCCTTGCGAGCCAGTGTGGATTTCATTTACTTTAGTGTCATAACTCCACAAAAATACTTCAAATGTTACTTCTGCATCGCACACGCTAGAAAGAAGATGCAATTTCGAGGCGTAATATTAAAATTACATTAATGGTGGTTTTATTAGAAGTTTGCCATCTTTAAGAGAGACGTCTGATTCAACATCGACTAGGAAGCTAGGATAATCAACATTCATCAATGATCTCAAAATGAAGTATAAACTAAATGATAGTTAGTTCGGAAAGGCACGTTTCAGTGCCTTCTTGTGAACCCGGCAACAACTACATCCATCTAATGGTACCCGATTTTCTTCCGTCATGTTCAAAATGAAGACAAACGCTACATCGCAGAATGATTTTACATACGATGTTCTTCTTTTATGGACATTTCTAAAATCGTGTGGCGTCTAAAATCCAAATTTAGTCTTACATATACGCTCTATCACCTAGATATCAAAAAGCGTGTAAATAAAATAAAACCGATTTTAATTGGGGACCCAATGTTTTTACGTTTAAAAAATGTTGCATATTTCTGAGTGGTCAAATGAGATAAATTAGTTAAGGCTGCGGACCAATTCTAACAACATTTTTAAAAGTACGTGAGGTAAATTTATATATCATATACTAACAACCAGGGTAAAATAGCGACAAAAATATTATGATGTTCTTCTAAACAAATAGCGTATAAATGTACGGATCGTATTTCTAACTTAGCTGCACAAAACCGATGTTAAAATAAAATGTGTTTGAATTTGTCCGCAATCTTTATACTAATTTAAGAGTTGGTTTGAGCAGACAGAAGCGGCATAAAAGGAAAAAAATAACCAAACCTTTCAGTCAAAAAGTATTAATCCATGTAAAATAATACTTTTAGAAAATTTGAATGTTTGATTGGTGTTTCAAAGATTAGTGTCTAGATCAAAAATTAATGTTACCCAGTTGTTAAACTTTTCCCTTCACCTGTTCTTTAAGAAATGAGACTTGACCCCAATTCATATTTCATAATGAAGTGTTCTTTTATCTGGTAAAATTCGTCGGGTCCGCTTGCCTGCTATTTTAAAGGAGCGAAGAGTAACTTTACAATCTTATACAGTAACTACAATTTTCATTACAAATATTGTAGATAGCGCTGCAATCTGCGATACTGTTCGCTCTTCACGTATATCCTATTTCCATTAGTAAAAAATATTGCAACAATGAAAACAACATTTCTTTAGCATAATAACTGACTGTTTGTCATAAAGCAAAAACCGTTTACTGAAATGAAATACAAGAAAGTCAATACACGGAGCGGAGAGTGGAGCGGACAGCTTAGAAAGAAAAGTTGTAAAAAAAGCTTCATTTCCAAGCAGGTATTTCCTTCGAAGCGTGAACGAAGCTTGTTTTTATTAAAAAAGGAAATTAAACTTCGTTCCATCGTATATTACGGAAATTTTTGATATGTAACGGAATATGTTGTACCATTCGGCCCATTCATAGGCGAAAAATTCTTTTAAATGCACGACGGCATTGATCCGCCCACAAATTGCTCATTGCGTATCCGAATATTTCGAAGAAGCTGGTATCGATCAAATGAATTGGCCGGCAATTAGTCTCGATCTCAATCTCCTTGAACCTTTTTGGAATAACCTCAAAAGGCACATAATAAATCGTTCTATCGTACCTGGGACAATAAAGGCCATCGAGAGAGACTAGCAGAGGAGAGAGACCTAATTCCTCAACTGCCATTCAAGACCTAATTTCCAGTATGCCATGAAGAATTACCAGAGTAATTTTAACCCGAGGGTTTAATACATGAATTAGTTTTTAATCAGTTTTTATGAATTAAAAATTGTCTAGGTTTTCCGAATTTTTATGTTATTTATCTTTTAATAAGCTATTTCGAAAAGGTCAAAAAACTCAGCCGTATATTAAAATAGAACAGATCGCGTCTATATTTTACAAACGTGATATCATTGAAATTTATTCATTTTTCTCAAATTTTGATCTATTGCGCTTTAAAGGATATTAAAATTCAGTTAATTTATAATAATTCTCGCAAAATTTTCATATGGGATTCATTTGACCGGGTAAACAGTTCAATGAGGTGCAATTCTAAAGGTAAGCAAGTTTTCAACTCACGAGGAAATGAGAACTTGATGCACCTCAAATGTCGCAACACAAAAAGTGGAAGTTGAGGAAGTGAGAAGTATTCTATACTTATCTATGATTTTTTTTATATAGGAGCCTTAGTAATGTAAATGCAGTAAATGACCGCAACAACTTCATTTCTAATCGAGTGTTCAAGTAAATTCTATTAGGTTGGCATTGGTGGTCGTGGATTCACCGCGAAAGGTGATCGATGTACACAGATAAGTAGAACAACCGGCAGCGCAAGTTACTGTAATATGCAGTAAAATAGGTAAAATACAAATAGAATTAAATTTATGTGTGAATTAAGCTGACCAAATAATATTTTATGTTCTATGAAACTAAAATTAATTTTGTTGGATTAGACAGACCCAACAAATACATAAGGTGTCCCAAAGCTAAACAATACGATCCCCGTTATACTGAGAAAATCATCAAGCTACCGGCGGTAATAGTATGGATTGAGCCAAATTTAGCGAAGCAAATTTTCGATTGAGAGCCTTTGGGTGATGGATGACCATACCACCGAAAATTGGGTCAAATATTCATTTATTTATAAAACTAGCCGACGTGTTGAATTGAAACTACATATGAATGCAGAAGTACACCCATCTGAAGCATCTTACATAAAATAAGATATTATTTATACCCTCAAATTACAATTAAAACATAAACTTGACTTGCCTAAGTATCACAATTAAAGACAACTTAAATAATACACTAAGATACAACTTCCACACTATGCAATTAGGTATTTTGAAAAGACCTCAATATGATCAGAAAAAGATCAGAAGCAATAATTCAGTTATCTTTGCCCGGGAAACTGATTTAGACGAATTGAATTTCACGTCAGCGGGCAATAGCTTAAACAGACTACTTTTTCGGTAGATTATTCCCATTGATTTTTAGGATCATTTTATTTTTTAGACACAGATTTTTCGAGTTAACCACTAAATTATTTGGGCGACGTGAAAACATGTAACAAAGTTCATTTTTTAATCATATTCCTAAGCTAATGGGTAATAAACTTAAATCCTAAGTTTAAATATCCCACTTGCCCTACTTCGGTGATAATTAAAGCTTGATTCGACATGGGCATTCAGAACCAAATGGAAACGATTCAGCAAACTCTTCGCGCCAAATTCGAAGAGTACATCCACCCAGGCTTCATCAACAAGTGATAATGCAAGAGAATCACCATTATAACGAAGCATGGTTAGGGCAACTCAATTCGAAAGCAAGTGAGTGGTCGTTAATACACCAAATAGCTCGAATACATAGGTCGCGAGAACATGGGTCTCAAGTAGATCACTGAGTTTAGCCTAGAAGTCGAAGTCAATCAGAGAAGTGAAGACGATAAAGACAAATAAAGCAAACTTACGCGTGATAATGAACGCTTCACAACCAAAACATCAGCCGTAACAAGTTTATCGAGAGTCGAGATACAGCTTCTGAAATCATACATCACAAACAAAGCTTGATGGGACACGTTGCAGTGATCTTAAAGTAAGGAATATTGACAAATTTTATAAAGCCATCTTCCTTCATCAATTCAACTTCCACATTTTTGTGACCATACTCTGATTACAACGCAGTATAACTAGTTTGTCTAAATATGAAACAAGTGCGTATAGAATTGTGTGTGTGTATCAAAACATATCAAAACAATTTTACAAATTTAAAATTATATCGGAATAATATCTTGCGAAATAGTTTTCAAATTGGCTTCTAATTTCAAGTGCTTGCTTTAGTGGAGCACCAACTACCCCGCCATGATTTGTTAAAATAAAATTGTTAGAATTTATTGAAGCTACTTCATTTGGTGCTATAAAATCAAGCGAATTGTTATTTTTTAAATTATTTGTTCTTAAATAATTATGTAAGCATATACATGCTAGAGCCACCTTGATTGCCTCGTTTGGCTCTCGAAATATTGGCGCAAACAATACTTGGAATCGGTTTGCCAAAATGCCAAACGCATTTTCTACGACTCGCCGATTTCGTGACAACATATAATTGAACCGAATTTGATTCACAGAAAGGTCTTTATTAGAATATGGCTTCATTAAATAATCTGTCAATGGGAAAACATCATTAGTTACGAATACAAATGGTGAGATTATTTCAGTCCATGACAAGTGGCACGGCGGTGGTATAGGTACCACTTTTCGCTCTATATCTATTTTCAAATCGGATCTCAGCCAAATCCCCGCGTCCCCAATACGCCCCAAATCTGTAATGTGAATCCACAATTGCCATCACAATAGGCCGCTATTTGTAATAATTCGATGTTGGCCCCTATTGCCACCAGTAACTCTGCATTGGACATTGACATATTTTTCACTAACTATTTATTATTTGTTTATTATTTTAACTATTTTAGCTATACCACAAAATAATTCGCGTTTTAATATCTATACAATTTAGTGTTGTGTCAAAATTAGAAAATGTCAATACGTCATAAAAAGTGCAAAATTGATCATATGTCAAAAAAAATCAAAATTGAATTCTTCTTGCTCGATTAAGGCCCGTTGCACAATTGAGCTATGTTTTTGACTGATGTGCGCTATGTTTTCATTTTACAGCCCGCCGTTTTGGTGTCCAAAACTCAAATAGGCGAGACGTTGTAGATAAATCTCAAGATCAATCCAATCTGTAAATCAATATATTTAGATATTTTATTTTCGTCTTGGAGATAAATAATTAGCTCATATCGCTCCTAAAATGAGCGATGTGAGCTACGTTTCTATCCCAGAAGTTTCAAAATAGCATTTGAATAAATCAGGACGTACGAGTAGCTTGAGCTGAGCTCCAGGAATTTGGTTTCACTTATTTCAGCTTTTTAAAATAACCCGGGAAGCTGTGCTCTCAAAACAGCTCAGTTCTCTAGAAAAACATAGCTCAAGTGTGCAACGGGGCTAACTGCTAGAAAATATTGAGCTACAATTTTTTCCTGACATTTAATTTTTTTTGTCATGGCTAGTGTGTATACAATCACTTTCATTAAAATTATGTATACCTATTATTTTTCTGTTGGATTTTTCAGCGGCTGAAAAAGTCGGAAAAAAGCCAATATCATAATATCATTAGGCTATTTAAACATAGTAACCCTAAACCATTTATGAAAATTCATAAATAGTAGTCTTACTTTAGTGAGAGAAATTTCAGACGTATTACTAAATATTTATCAGCCATAACAATCTCAGACTTTCATCGTTGCTCATTGTTTGGATCAAAAGTGAATTATCAAAATGCACGAAGGTTTTGATTGATATCATCATCATCACTTTTAACTTTGTTCTTTATTCGATTTAATAACCAGCCATCGAACAACTTGATCAGAGGGGAGCCGGAGAACTCGGTCGGTATTCGACTAAACCAAACAATATTATTGAGTTAAAGCAAGAGAGCACTAAAATCATCCCTATTGTAATGTCGTGTCGATATCGATCGACATTCGATTCCGTTGTACAAAAATCATAAAACACTTGGTTTTAATATTTTTTAAATTCAAATCTTAGTTCAATAAAGACGCGATGCGAATTAGATTTACCATAGGCAGTGAAATTGGGATGAATTGATAAATTTACATGATTCAGTCAGGAAGGGAAATAATTTTGCTTGCATGCAGATCATGCGAAGGAGGCCATTAAAGTTTTCTACCATTGAAGCATGAAGCAAATAAGCTACGGTTGACACAATTCAATTCAGAAAATTCAACTGCTCAAACAACCCATATGCGTGTTTCTTACCCCTTTAATGATCGGAAAACGTTTGTAGAAGTTTTGAAAGTCATGCTGTAGGCGCCAATAAAATATGTAAGTAGAAACAATCTTATCAAATTTTTGGTTTAATAATATAGGTTTAACTCAAACCATAACGAACTTCAATAACGTCTTTACGAACGTGTTTCTACTCATCGGCCATATTTTCTTGATTAGCTTAATATGTACAACAAAATCAACTTCCTCTCACCCCGCATTACAAATACTTCTGAAACGTAAGCTTGATAGTTACCAGTTACCACCAACCAAAATCGTAAACAGAGACCGAGAATAAAATATGTCAGAGAGCACAAGAGTGACAGAGAAACACAAAAAGCATCAATGTTTGCAGTTTTGATTATCATGCTGTGTGTATAATTACTGATGTACTGTTAGCAGCAGCATTTTTACAAGATGCCATACATTTTACGCATGTCCACAAAAGGAAAAATGTAAAGGCCGATTTTAACGCAAAAATGCTATTAATGTTGAAATAAATACCAAGTTTTTCGATTTGCTCAAGCTTAGTAGTTATTTTATCAACGCAATAAAATAATTGTATGTCTCGTAATTAGAGTTAGATAATCAAACAAAAATATCTCCACACCACCAACGCTTAGTAAAAAAAAAGTCCTCGTACAAACACTCAGCCATATCACTCGTCACATTGCACACAAAACAAACAGACATAAATAAAAAGCAAGACAAAAAAAACAATAAATCAGCTGTCTTCGAATCAAAATGAAATAAGAAAATGGCTGACTATAATAATTTTTTTGTTTGTGAAACACACTGTATAATAAAGCCATTTTACAATTTTTTGTGGATCAATGTATATACATCACATACACAAACTGATTACGGGCATTATAATTATATTTAAATGTGGTGTACTTACTTTTCGCGATGTAACAGACATATTCGATCTTTGGAAACTTTAAGCTTTTTCGCAATGATCTTTTTGAGGGCTTCCACCGTATTGGTATTTTCGACGACTATGCTGAAATTACCACCAGTTGTTGTATTGATATTTAGGGTGATTGCGGGTATTACCAAATCAGTGCCACACCCAAGCGTTGTAAAATCATGAGAGTCGCTATTGCCAGACGACTTCTCCATAGTAATTAACCTTAAAAACACTGAAACAACTTATTTTTAACCAATTTTTTTTTTGTATTCAAATTAACACTTTCGAGTTGAGTTGTTCAACACACACCAAAAATAAAATAACCCTCGATTCACTTGGCCTCCCCCACCTGGTGGATAGATTAAATAACAAACAACTTTTATTTATTTTTTTTTATTTTCTGCTGTATTGTAATTTATAAAGCGCTAAATGCGATTACAGAAAAAAAATGTAATTTGTTAATTCTACTTTTGTATTTATTCTTATTTAACTAGAGATATATTATATAATCACGAGAAATTATCACCATTTTCAATTTAATTTTTATTTCAACACAAAAACCAAATTTTTATTTTTTAATTTTGTTATTTTTTATGAACAAAACAATCGTAAATTGCACGCACAACAAATTTTTTTTTAAACAAACAAAAAAATTATTAAATGAAAAACAATTTGCAGGAATCAACAACAAAAAGGAAACCAATATAATAATAAAAGAAAAAATTATATAAATAACGATGCAACAATATTATTTTTATGTTTAGTTTATAAAAATAATAATATAATATGTATAACCGACACACACGATGCGTATAGAATAACGTCCGGAAAGCGACTGAACAAGTAAAATGTATCAAAAAGCTCGTTTTTGTTTCATTTTAGAGTAAAGTAAAAATCATTTCGTTTCATTTTGCCTTTCACCTGCGCATCACACCTCGTAATTATGAATAACGTGCGACAAAAGAGGACAAATATATTTGGCACTAAATCTAATTTTTTAAGAAACGAGATGACTCATGCAATGAAATCGATGTTTATTTCGCTTTTCCATTATTTTTGTTTTGTTTTGGATGAGTTTAGTAAACAGCGGTATATGTTGTGCTTTCGTGTGTGACATCTATTAGAAACTTTTCAGAATCGCATTGGAACTTTAAATAGCTAACTTTAGGCGTATGTTGTACAGGGTAATAGTTCGGTTTATATCAGCGCCGATCAATCGAATATTTTTTAACATTTTATGCTAACAACTACACAAACAAACCCAAATGATCAAACTACTTCATGTAACATCTGTATGAGTTATTTGGTAGAGCTGTACAACAAGTCTTCCTGCTGTAATTGAAAAACCACTCGATGCTAACAAGACAAATCCGAGTTCATTTGTACAATTGAGTTTGAGACAGAATATTATGGTATTCCTCTAGTAATGGTGGCTCATAATACCCGGATTGCCCGAACAATGGTTAATGAAATGAGTTGAGGAGACCCAACTTTATCTGGAAACCATTGCTAGAAGGTCGCAAAATAATTTAAGCGAATTTGATAAACAAAAGACTGATTTTTTTTGATTTTTTATTAAACTTCCTTATTCTCTCCTGATTCCCGAAACAGTATAAGCCTGGCGGCTTATATTGATGCAGAAGCAATTCTTATCTAGAAGAGTGTTAAATGATTTAGTCAGTGTTTTTATAAAACTTAGTGCAACAACACAAATCGGTTTAGCAGAACTTTACCATTTTCACAACCGTTGATTTAAATTGAAAGTTTAAACACAAAGATTAAAGGATTTTGCCAGCAGTCATCTCTTGATTTAAAATGCCGTTTAGTTCTATTTAACATCATGTTTTCCGAAACCCACTTAACATGTAACTTTTCTTATGACCACGTCAGGCGAAGTATTTCACAAACTCCGAAATCATTGTAACGAGTAATGCCGCAAGAAGCACATCGATTACACTCATTTAAGATTCAGCAAATAGTCGAGACACCCTTGTTGGTGAATTCTGAGCTAGCATTAGTGAAGTGATATATATAGTCAGAACCGTCACAAAAAGCGTGGTTTATTCATAATAATTTTGAACTTTATCAAAAATATGACCATCAACAATTAGGAAAGGAAGTCAAAAACTATAAGAATAAAAAAACCTTTGTGATGATCGAAGTGATGACAACATGGAAGAATAGCTACTATCCTGCATTCAAAATGGGTCAAGCATAACCCACCCACATGCAGATCGAGATCTTATTACATCGCAATAGTTTGGATATCATATAGCTGTGATCTGCAATCCAATATGTCTGATCTATAGCCTAGATGTTTTATAGTTGATATAAGTCAGCCAACATCTATACAGATTTTTCTGATTGATGTGTTTCAGTGGATGTTTGTGTCTCGAACTCAAGTGGCTTCTTAAGTAATTGTGATTCACAAAGTTGGCTTTTATCAGATCAACACGTATACTCTTGAAATTATTCCGATTGCTCTCAAATAGTTTATTGAAAGATAAAATTGCCGCTATTATCGGTCAAATGCGAATGAACAATGACCTGAAACTAGGTGACGTACACTTGAGAAAACTGTTTATAAAATTTCTTATCAATAGAAAATTTATATCTAATTTATCCAAAACCCTTCAAAGTATTATAAAAACGTCTTGCAAAATAGAAACTAACATCACATCGAAATTAGTTATTGTGTGCGGAACTTAAACCTACGGATATAAAAGTCGTCTAAAAATGCGATTTATCATTTTGACACTATTCGTTTTAATCGGATCCACTATCGGCCTAGAATTGCCAGATCAACTAGATGGTAAAATTCAGTTTATTACCCGAGCGGACCTTGTGAAAATGCAGCAAAATGATCCAGGCCTTGTGCTCACACCATTGCAGATGGAACAATCGAAAGAAACAAGGGGCGAAATTCTTTATACGCTTGGAAATCGGATTACAGGTTAGTAAAATATGAAGTCCGCTAATTTATTTATATAAAACTTAATGTAAACGTCTTTAGGTGACCGATTGGTGGCTCAATTATCTAAGTCTCAGAACTGGGGAACACCACAAGATGTACGATTAACACTTGAATATCCAACGAGTGGACAAGGTGCTGTGATTACCTATATAAGTGTAACCGTACAGCAGAGTACGAATATTGGCGAAGGCTATGTAGTTTCGGGAGGTATTGGCCAACGGAATGTTAAAATTTTTGTGGATGCCTATTCAACAACATACTTAAGTTACTCTGCCCAGTTTTATGGCATATAGTCTTATTGTGCTTAAGTGCTATTTTATATCAGAAATATATAGTCTTATGTAGTTAATATGTATATTTCGCTTACGAAACAGCTGAGGGATCTTTTCTCTACATTCGGCTGGATAGTCAATCGATTTCTCTAGTCGATGTATCAGAATGATGACACTGTGAGTCACTAGAAAATGCAACATTTACAGAGACAGCTAACCCAAGTGCTAGTGCGGTTCTAATGATTTTGCTCATTAGAAGTTCGAATATTGAACTACTTAACGGTGGGCCGAGCTCTTACGAGCCCTTTTTGTAAATGAAATTAACATACAAGCTTCGACACTCTCCTGTTGTCAAAACTAACCAAAAGAGTCCCCGTTGGGCCGTTATTTTTTAATTGGTCACGGATGATGCGGTGTATTTGAATATTATCTCTTTTGCACCATAGAAGTCGAACGGTATGGCCGACCAAATTGCTATCGAAAAATCGCACCAACATGGCGTAAATTACAAAAGTGCATTACTACAAGTTAAACTTAATTTAGTGAGTTTGAGATGATTAGCATCGTCTTTGTGGTTGTGGCATCACCAATTTTTATTTTGCACCAATACATTCGATTTATAAACATCGTTCACTGAATTTATTAAACACACTATAGAGCGCTCAAACAGTGCTAATTTAGTGAATTGATGCTCAATCATAGGTGAAATTGCTGCTACGATTGAAACGAGTCAACGCTATAAAAGTTGCCGCGCCGTGTACGATATCTTTTTCAGTTAGTAATCTTAGCAGACTTGATGTGCTGATGAACAAAAATTTAAAGCTTGCTATACGAATTGAAAAGTAAAGTATAATCTTGAACTTTATGTCTAAGAAACCCATGAATTCTAATCAGAAAAAAATCCGTGTTATGTTTATGTATGATGATAACCTGATCCAATAATCTTGTTGTGTTGCTTTGTGGACAGCGCCACTAAATATTAGATTATGTGGTACATTTTATAAAGAATAGTAATTCCCAAGAATAAGGTGCGGACATCTATTGAGCAAAATGAGAACTCAATTTTATAATCGCAACATTATTTTGCGATGAACGATTATGATCTCCATAGACGTAGGCAGGGGACGTAGACATTAACGCTATCTATGTATATTTAATGGAACTAGTCAACAGAAGGCATGCTAATTAAAATTGTTTGGCAAATCTTTCTCTGACATTAAATATTATGGGCACATAAATGAAATCAAAAGAAAAATACAAAAAATTTCAGTAAATACATTTGTAATTATATTTCTAGTAACTTAATAGATGCCATACACTTGGGCCAAATAGCTGAAGAATGTGGTTTGATAGGCATCTACATAAACTAAAACGTTGCGATAGCCGATACCACCAGAAACGACGTAGGCTTCACCGATGTCTGTGCTTTGCTCCACAAGAACACTTAAAAAGGTGATGAGGGCGCCTTGGCCACTAGCTGGATATTGGAATGTTAGTCGAATATCTTGTGGAAATCCCCAACTTTGATAGTCGGACCCTTGGGAAACTAATTGGTCACCTGTATAAAAAAATTAAATATTAAATTTGCCCATCAGATCACCCTGTTACCTGTATGTTACTCACCACTAATACGATTTCCAAGTGTGTAAAGCCTTTGGCCGAGAGCTCGGTCTTTTGAATTTTCCATACGTGTTAGTACTAGGTCGGGATCATTCTCCTTCAATTTCGCAAGTTCTTCACTAGTAATAAACTGAATTGTGGCGTCTAGTTTAGGTTCTTGTGGCAGACCGGCCGAAATTCCAATAATGGCGAGTATTGACAGAATTATTAATTGCATTTTGAACGATTTAATTTTTAAAATGTTGAGAAAGTAAAAACTTTATTTGCAAACGATAACAAGTTACGATTTGATTTCTGTTCACTTTTGCGCGAGGTTTATATAGCAAAATGTTGAGCATGATTATTACTTGTGAAGTGGCTAATTTATTGCAAATGTTATCAATTCCAACATTAGTACAACATCCGACGTTTGATCAAGATTAGTTGTTTTCCCCGAAATCTTTTCCAAATCAAATCAATGAAAAGTGCAACATAACAGCATGTGAGAGATTGTTATCGTTTCACTTGTTATATAGATTTTTTGGTTAGAAAAAAGGTTTACAGGTGGTTCTTAAAACCGGGAGGCACAGTTATTCAGAGTTATTTTCTAGCGACCTAAACTATTCACCATTTGCTATAGTTCCGTTTTAAAAGGTAAATGTATTTTCTCGCTGAACCAAACCAAGGTTTAGCTGTCCTGTTTTTATCGGGAAACGAATCTAAGTATTTAATCCTTCCTATTACTGACGATCTGTTGAAATCCATTACATGATGGAACGGTATTGTTGAGTTTGCAACCTACAGATGTACCAACGTTCGAGCGAGCCGAGTTTCAGCCAATTAAATAATGAATAGACCATTCAATGAATAAATTTTGGAGAACATAGTATCCAAATGTATGCTAACACAGAGTCGGCTGAACTACATCAAAAATGAAGGATTGGCTGTATTGTCTATTTGGTTATTACTAGACCGAAGGGGATTTTTAAAAACGAATTGTTTATTACTAGCATTCGCGCAATTGGCGGTGTGTAAACGATTAAGTATTCTTCAACACCGCCAAATACAACATACTAATCTCATCAATGAGTATGCATCTGGCGACGATAAACATATTTCTGTAGTCGTGCTCGCACTAGGCAATTACGTGTTACGCAGAGAATTGTATACCGGACTGAAGCGGCTATAAGTTTCTGGTAAGAATCTTAATGTGCATTCGATGGATATAGCCTCTACTACTTCTTCCCGTTGCCCTTAATTTGTACTGCACATCAAATCGCAGAACTGTTGTTTGTTCTTATGCTGATATATCAGAGCACATGGAATATATTTCAGCACAAGACATCGACGAATTCACTATGAAACGGCTACCTGTGATGATACCTCATAACTCGCGATTGGCTCGCTTTCTCTCTCTGTTGTTGATGATTTTTTCTGCCCTTAGTTGCTTTTATCATTTCGGACATAAACTGCCTGTCACAGTTGTCGTTTTCGGCCACAGCTAGGCCAGCTAGACAGACTCTTGTTCGGAAGCCTATTTCTCCTATCGCTATACACTGTATATCTTTCAGCTATACACTGTATATACATTTTTACTCCTTATGTTTTCACGGCTCATTTAATGTTTGCGCTTATGATTCATTTTTCACACTGCATTCAACAGCTTCATGGAGAGAGGCTTCATTTGGCCAGAGTATTCGCCTTAGGAGTACTGTTTCAGGAACTTAAACACCTGGCATTGCAGTTGTCTCTGATCAACTTGCTCACATACGTACTACATAAGCGACGCATCTGTATCGCATCCTTCAAGAACTCGTCCATGCACGTGTAGATGCTTTGTTCGAAATTTACTTTACTTTTTAAGCTGTTTGTGCATCGGCTCTATTGCGGATGGGCAGTTGAATACAAATCGGCTTCATCGCCTAACAAGGCATGCTGAATCTGTTGCAGACGAATAAGCGACTTTCTATCATAAAATGTTTCAGAAACCAACAAATTTGAAAACTAGGATAGGTTTGCAATGAACTAGATTTCTCTAAACACCTATAAATACAATGCGTTTCCCATTTTCGGGGAAACCCGAAATACTTTCCGACTTACACAAAATCTTATAACAAGTAAAACGATAGCAATCTCTCACGCCCTTATATGTTGCACATTTCATTGATTTGATTTTGAAAAGATTTCGTAGAAAACAACTAATCTTGATCAAACGTCGGATGTTGTGCTAATTTTGAAATTGATAACATTAGCAATAGATTAGCCACTTCACAAGTAATAATCATGCTGAAAATTTTGCTATATAAACCTCGCACTAAAATGAACAGAAATCAAATCGTAACTTGTTATCGTTTGCAAATAAAGTTTTTACTTTCTCAACATTTTAAAAATTAAATCGTTCAAAATGCAATTAATCATTTTGTCAATACTCGCCATTATTGGAATTTCGGCCGGTCTGCCACAAGAACCTAAACTAGACGCCACAATTCAGTTTATTACTAGTGAAGAACTTGCGAAATTGAAGGAGAATGATCCCGACCTAGTACTAACACGTATGGAAAGGAATTCAAAAGACCGAGCTCTCGGCCAAAGGCTTTACACACTTGGAAATCGTATTAGTGGTGAGTAACATACAGGTAACAGGGTGATCTGATGGGCAAATATTAAATTTAATTTTTCTATACAGGTGACCAATTAGTTTCCCAAGGGTCCGACTATCAAAGTTGGGGATTTCCACAAGATATTCGACTAACATTCCAATATCCAGCTAGTGGCCAAGGTGCCCTTATCACCTTTCTAAGTGTTCTTGTGGAGCAAAGCACAGATATCGGTGAAGCCTACGTCGTTTCTGGTGGTATCGGCTATCGCAACGTTTTAGTTTATGTAGATGCCTATCAAACCACATTCTTCAGCTATTTGGCCCAAGTGTATGGCATCTATTAAGTTACTAGAAATATAATTACAAATGTATTTACTGAAATTTTTTGTATTTTCTTTTGGTTTCAATTCATCTGAAATTATTATCCGTCATATTTAATGTCAGAAAAAAATTTGCCAAACAATTTTAAGTGGCATGTCTTCTATTGACGAGCTCCATTAAATATACATAGATAGCGTTAATGTCTACGTCCCCTGCCTACGTCTATGTAGATCATAATCGTTCATCGCAAAATAATGTTGTGATTATAAAATTAAGTTCACGTTATGTTCAGTAGATGTCAGCAGCTTATTCTTGAGAGTTTTGCAATACATTTGAAAGAAAGGGGGATCACTATTGTTTATAAAACCTACCACACAATCTGCTATTACACAGAAATGACTAAATTCCAGTTGCAATCCAGAAATGCAAAATAAGAGCTAGAATTTATCTGGTTCTTCCTTATCTGTGGCTTAATGGTTTCTTGTTATTTTTAACAGATTGAATTTAATGCGGTGCGTGAAGGTGCTTTGAAGTGTTTTGTGAAGTATTAAAATAAAAAAATATTTTTTTATTGAATATCCGATAAACGAATAAATGCGATATCTCTTTGTTTTGAAAATTTTCGAGTGCAACGGCAATCAGCGCGAGGTACAGAGAGCCCCCGCTTTGCTCAATTTTGACCCGCGGACATTTGAATTTAGAGGCCTTATTATGCAATTGGGTCACAGTTCCGTCTATAGTAAGAGTAGAAACAAAAAGGAAAGCACAGAATGCAATTATCTGCAAGGCCGACGTGTCCTATGCAATTATCTGTTATCTGCAATTACATATCTGATTAATTTACATGGGATGTCTGCATGCAAAGTTGAGTTGTATCCATTTTAAAAATGAAACCGAAACGATTATTTGATTTTTGTTAAATACCTACTTGTATTACAAAACTTTATCGTACTTCCCTTACTGTTTGCCAAAATTATGACACAGAAAACTTGATAATTTGACAGAGATCAACTACAAACAACGAGATTGATTAATTTTGCTGAGATTCTGCTAAGAAATTTCACATCGGCGGTGCGGAGGTTTTACAAGTTTCTCGTTCTGCACCCTGGATAACGCTAAAAGTATAACCCTGCGAGTACGGCCACTAAGTTCTAGCTTCTTGCCTTACGGGGAAAATACCCATGGCAAATCCTTAAGCGTCTGTTCTCCATGTTATGGGCGGCTGTAAAAAGAGAAGGAACCCGAAACCTAAATACTCAACGGAATCAACCATGAAAAACAACGTCACGGTGCAGGGAATCGGATTCCCGGTACCGGCGGCTCTCGGGAGTGAGCAAGCGGGCTCCCAGTAACCGCTTGGTTACCACTTATATACAGCATTACCTCTGAAGTTGTGTATCAGGTGGATGGTTCATTCAGTATGGCTGACGGAAGTATAAACACCTTTACGTAATTGAACAATCCTTTCTTAAGAAGTCAAACTGTCAAACGATCAATTTCAACTTCAATGTTGAATATGTAGCCAGAAGTAGTAGATGACCCGATGAATATACTCCTCGAAAAGCACAGTATAGCGACGCAGGCCTTAAAGTGAGCACCAAACTTAATGAGCACTAAACAAATGACACAAACTGGCATCGATCCCTATATTATTGTAAAAAGGAAAAGGAATAGCCCAACAACGGAAGAACACTGACAAGTAAGAAATCGAACGTCGAAAAATTCAAAATACTGCTATAAACCGATTCGAAACGTTCATCGAAAAGGATGCGACCAAAGCTGGAAGAGACCAAAACTGCAAATGCAAATATTCCATAACAGGCTAATCGAAAATACAAGCCACCTCCAATCTACTTGTTGTGAAACCAATAGACACAAGGTGGTGCAAGAACTCAAATCGAGCGTTCTAACTAATGGAAAACATTTCACGTACCAAATTTACCACGTAGCAAAATACACGAAATAAAAATTCAAACGCATAGGGTCAATGACGATAGAGAAGTCATTAGTTATTACGATGTTCACAACAGAACCTATTATACACATCGATTGAAGTCTTCAAAGAGACATCTGTCGTTATTAAAGACATCGAGGTATATATGATGAAGATGAATTTAAGATACAGAATGTATCATGAAGGATCATGCACCACTTGAAGTAACCACAACCAATATTCAAAGTTGAATTGGATCCATCCGAACGCATTTTGAAAAAGAGAGAAGTTCATCTAATATATAAACTAAAGTATTTCATACACAGATGCATAACTGTTGAAGAAGCAAAGAAAAGGTCCGAACCACTCAAGGACTTATTGCAAGTTGATATGAGTGTGCATGGTATGTGGGGAACTACACCAAAACAAAAGTTGCCCAAAACCAAAGAACTCCACATGGAAACCACACTGCAAACTACCGAGGATGTCATGTCTACAGAAATATTATTCAATTGTCACGTCCCAGGCGGCAGCATAAAACTACGCCAAATGCGTAGAATGGTATACCTTCCCATACGCCTAATGATTCTCGTCCTTACCTCATCCACTCCTTCGTTATGATGGAATTACAGGTAAAATGCTTAGCCAACTGCCTGAGTGTGCCTTTGGATGACTGGCTCAAATATTCAATTCAATTTATGAATCAGGATATATCCCTGAGTGCTGGGATTTGTCAATTATAAAAATGATCCCGAAGCCTGGTAAGGATCCTACCACAGTCTCGTCATATAGACGAATAAGCCTACTATTATCGAAAATATTAAACCGGACTACGAAATATTATCCCTAGTCATTAATTTGGTTTTAGAGCCGAGCACGGAACCATTGAGGTAGTGCACCGAGTAGCTACATAATTAAGGTCAGCATACGAAGAGAAAAATACTGTTCCACCGTCTTCTTGGATGCTGCTAAAGCATTCGATAAAGTTTGACACGAGGGTCTGCTTCATAAAATTAATCTTAAATTGTCAGAAATTTATCAATTTATGAAATCGCAATTGTCAATCCGTAGATATTATGTCAAATACAATACCTCTAAATCGGGCGATCGACCCACGTATAACATTCACATGAAATAAGCTTACTTGCCCGCCTCTCACAATGAACGGAACACAAACCCCTCAATCAATGGAGTAGACGTCCATCTAGACCTACTGTTAACTTGGCGAAAACATATTGAAATGATACGCAAGCATATCAAATTAAAAATGGATCACTTGTACTGGTTGGTTGCTGGGAAAATATTCAACCATTGACCTAGAATGCGAACTTCTCTTGTATCACAATGATTAAACCAACCCAGTCAAACGTGCTCAGAATGAGTACAGGAGTACATACAAAATATACAAAAGGACCTAAGCATCCTAAATTTAGTCTTAAAATCCATCAGTTTTAATAATTAACAACCGGAATACGCTGGCTAAAAGATCATGTCTGTGAATGAACGTTTATCCAGGAAGCAACTCATCATGAAGTTGTTTTCAATTAACATTGCAGGTCAATGTGTAAAACAAGTCAGACTGACCATACGTGCGGAAATATGTCATTGCATATTGTATTCTTTGAGGCACGTAACGTGGGCTGCCTGTAAAAGATGATGGTAGATGATGGTTCATTGCTTCTTTAAGATGTATAAATCACACCTTAATTCTCTTTGATGAGTTCAAATGTAACACCTCCTTTCTGTTTTATTTTTTCGTATTTCAAACAATTGATGTTTCTTGTCGACATAATATGGTTTAGTGAATTAAGGTAAACCATCACTCTTTAGTGGCAGATAAACCAACTATTTTTCTAAAGTGTAAACCTACATGGGTGATATCAATCTTCTCCATTAACACACAATAAGGGATTTGGTAAGTTACTTAAAAACGTTTTTGGGGTCACTGATTACCAATCTTTTATTAATTTTTTAAAATTCCAAGATGGCCGGCAAAATGTCAAAATTCTCGACGTTGGTGAAGATCAATAGCAACGAGATCTAAATGGGATATGGGCCACTGATCACGAATTTGAAGCCAGAATTTGAAAAATTCAAACTGGCAGACCCAAGATGGTTAATCGAATATGGCCGAAAAAAGGATCAATTTTTCGAAGCACTTTTTCGAGACCTGAAGCACTTTCTAAATGGGCTAAAATGATTTGAACTTGCACAACCAGTTTGAAATATTCTTAAGAGTCGTAGATTTTTAATTGATTCTAGCAAAACCGTAATTATCAAGAGACACTCTAAACTCGAAAGTGGATCAAAATGGTGGACTTCACTAACTGTACAAGTTAAATGAAAAATAAAAATTAGAAAAATAAATTAGAAAATTGAATATTTCAATTATGCTGATCATGTGAAGAAATGTAAAAAACCTAGAAACCGCCAATAGTTGGTCCGTTTTTCTTTTTATGAGTTGGAGGATTCGGAGATGTACGATTAATAGTAAAGTTCTTTCAAGTTCATCGCCCACCCGCTTATAGGTCGGTTTTTGGGACTCGCCCCTTGTTTCTTTTCCGATATAGAATGGTGGAAAATTGGCTCAAATCGGCGGGTCTTGAATTTTCATGGTTGTTCTTGCTCTGTGGTTAGAATACAGTCATGGTGGTCTTTATGGTCGGAAATTATCTTGTGTTTTTTCCAGTGTAGCTGAAACCTCACTAGCAAATCAAAACTTTGGCCCGACTCACTCAGCTCGGTAAATGTGAAACGTGGAAAACCATGTAAAATGCGAGAAAATCGAAAATTTTCACTCTAAAAATTGTCGACAAAATGACTCAGAAAAATCTGTATTCCAGCACCTAGTTAATTGTGAGATAAATCCAGATGACATTATCATCCTTAAATTTTCTTTAATGCTATTCTTTCTCTTTCTTAGAAGAACTAATTGCCCAGTTGCTATTTCAAAACAAAAAAACGCAATTATTTAAATTATCAATAAATTGTGCATTATTTTGCTGTTTTATATCCATCGTTAGTTTTCAGAATAAAAATGTATCTCTAAGTTAAAGTCTGCTACACATCAGATGGGCTATCCAAAGCACGAGAGTCTAATCACTGGGGAAAACCATTTTAGAATGACGAATGGGAAAACGAATGACGAATGTGTCTCTGTAAGAGAGTTTGTTCCTTGGTTCTGCTAACATACTCATTATTAGAGCCTGATCCTTTTGTAATCCTAGGCTCTTCTGGCATTTTCAAGGGAAGACAGGGGTTTTTATTTTATTTTGACAGGTCTTTAGGTCTGAAATCGTCTAATCCGCTTCATTTGCCGATTATTGGGACAGTCCTGTCCTTGATTTTAATTTGACTTAAGGCATCATCGTGGTATGACCTTCATTTCGTTGTATTCGTAGTCAAAGCTGTTATAATTCTTAGTGTCATGAATGCTGTCGGCGGAAGGGCCTAAAGGAGTTCTTTATCTTTAAGATTGGTGCGTTTAGAACAATCTCGTCCTTTTTTTGGTTGCGAAAGCGAATCGTCATATTAAATTTATTACGTTCCGTGATTAACTCAGCACCAAAATGCGCGGACGTTCACGGAATATAAACATGCATCACACTTGTCTGTCTCTGTTATCGTAATATAGATGCTTGCTCATTACAACTTCAAAGAAAATGATCGCTGATATTCTGGTCAAATCTGGTTCACAGTTGAAACTAGTCTGCGCTGAATCAGCAGCATCTTTATTTTTTAGTAGTAATGAGGTACCGCTATCAAAAATTACTCGTCGGGTTCTCAGGTTCGCTGATACAAAAGTGGCATCACTTTCACTTATCGCAGAGTAAAGCATTTTATAGTTAAACCAATCCTAGGTGTGACCGTCTTATTTGAACGGGAAACAAACCCAAGTATTTAAATCTGACTGAACCTTGTTAGTTAAAGCCAATTAAATAATGAATAGATCATTCAAAATTCAGCATACTAATCTCATCAATCAATGTTAGTCAATGCATCTTAATATGGGTTACATGGATAGCCTCTATCACTATTTTCCGTTGCTCAAAATTCGTACTCCGCATAAAACCGTAAAATGCTGCTATTTGTTCTTCAAACAAAGGTTCGTTTACAGCTGTTATATCAAGTCGCATCTCGATTATATCTATGCCGTATTGTCCACATCTTCTGATGTTAACTGGTTCGTCCAGCTCGTAGTGGCGATACCTGATAACTCGTGGTTAGAAAAAGACCCTTCTGTATCTGTTGATGTTACTTTTCTGCTTCGTCGCAGTTGTCGATTTTGACCAATTCGTCCTCGTCGGGGCTCTTGCAATCCGATGCGCAGTTTAACACGAGTTGACTTCATCGACTAATAAGGGATCCCGAGTCTGTTGAAAACGAATGAACGAATTTCTATCATAAAATGTTCCAGAAACATAAAAATTTGAAAATTTTCAATGCACTGGCTCTCCTAAGCACCATTTTCGGGGAACCTGAAATACTCTACATACTTCAGACATACAAAAAATGTATATAACAAGTTAAACGATAGCAATCTCTCACGCCCTTATGTTGCACTTTTCATTGATTTGATTTGGAAAAGATTTCGTAGAAAACAACCAATCTTGATCAAACTTCGGATGTTGTGCTAATTTTGAAATTGATAACATTAGCAATAGATTAGCCACTTCACAAGTAATAATCATGCTCAACATTTTGCTATATAAACCTCGCACTAAAATGAACAGAAATCAAATCGTAACTTGTTATCGTTTGCAAATAAAGTTTTTACTTTCTCAACATTTTAAAAATTAAATCGTTCAAAATGCAATTAATCATTTTGTCAATACTCGCCATTATTGGAATTTCGGCCAGTCTGCCACAAGAACCTAAACTAGACGCCACAATTCAGTTTATTACTAGTGAAGAACTTGCGAAATTGAAGGAGAATGATCCCGCCCTAGTACTAACACGTATGGAAAGGAATTCAAAAGACCGAGCTCTCGGCCAAAGGCTTTACACACTTGGAAATCGTATTAGTGGTGAGTAACATGCAGAATGATCTGATGGGCAAATTTAATATTTAATTTTTTTATACAGGTGACCAATTAGTTTCCCAAGGGTCCGACTATCAAAGTTGGGGATTTCCACAAGATATTCGACTAACATTCCAATATCCAGCTAGTGGCCAAGGTGCCCTTATCACCTTTCTAAGTGTTCTTGTAGAGCAAAGCACAGATATCGGTGAAGCCTACGTCGTTTCTGGTGGTATCGGCTATCGCAACGTTTTAGTTTATGTAGATGCCTATCAAACCACATTCTTCAGCTATTTGGCCCAAGTGTATGGCATCTATTAAGTTACTAGAAATATAATTGCAAATGTATTTACTAAAATCTTTTGTATTTTTCTTTTGGTTTCGATTCATCTGAAATTATTATCCGTCATATTTAATGTCAGAAAAAAATTTGCCAAACAATTTTAATTGGCATGTCTCCGGTTCTCGAGTTCATTAAATATAGCTAGTGTTTACTGTCTACGTCTGTGGAGAAATAATTGTCAAAGCAAATTATGTGATTAGACAATTAAGTTCTCATCTAGCTCAATAGATGTCAGCGCCTTATTCTTGGGAATTTCGCTATACATTTAAAAGAAAGGGGGATCACTATTGTTTATAAAACCTACCACATAATCTAATATTACACAGAAATGACTAAATTTCAGTTTCAATCCAGAAACCCAAAATAATAACTAGAATTTGTTTATCTGATTCTTCCTTATCTGTGACATAATGGTTTCTTGTTATTTTTGGCAGACTGATTTTCATGAATGGTGCGTGAAGTGATTTGAAGTGTTTTGTGAAGTATTGGAACGAAAAAATATTTTTTGTTGAATATCCGATATAATATCAAAATGCGATATCTCTTTGTTTTGAAATTTTTCGAGTGCAACGGCGATCAACGCAAGGCACAGAGAGCCCCCGTTTTGCGCAATTTCGATCCTAGGACATTTGAATTTAGAGGCCTTATTATGCAATTCGACCACAGTTCCGTCTATAGTAACGGTATAAACAATAGGGAAAGCACAGAACATTATAATTTACTAAGTTTGCGGTGAAATTATCGATGGACAGCAATGTGTAGGTCAGACGGAACAGATGCAGAATGCGAAAACATTATATTCTGCAAAAACCAGGACCATCAACGAAATTTAACCAAATTGCACTTCATCAATCGAAGAAAAGGGTCATCGCAGTGGAGAAGGTCAAGTCAACTTTAGAAGTAGGGAAATTACCGAAATTTCACTAAAAGGAGCCAACGGAAATTGAAAAACCTAGACGAACCGAAGATGAGAAAATGGATACGATTGTAGATAAGTTAAACCATAAATTAAGAATAGGAATGCCTCCAGTTAATCTCAATACAGGAGCCAAATATATTGCTAACACGCAACTTCGGAGGCAGAATCGGTTTAATAGTGATGGCATTGTAACTAGAGGTGTCCCAAAACGTCAACCAATCCGAATTCCAGTTTTTTCATGAAAAACGTTTGAATTAACCTGAAATCAATAAACTATACAATGCAAAAATTCCCAAGCAAGATTTGAAAATATATAATTGGAAAATGACGTATCATAGTAATGGAAAGGATGGAGTATCAATAGAAACAATTCAGAACGGACTTACCAGACAACGGTTAGCAGTAAACTTTAACTTACTGGGAATTTCAAGAAACTAACAGACCAGTAGGATGGAAAAACTCACCAATGCGATGATCGAATATTTTAAAGATTTTAAAGCCAGAAGAACTGATTTTGATGTTAGACAAGCATTAGAAAGTAGGAAGCTGCGTACGAAAAAGAAAAGGACTGCGGGAGAAGATTGCAGGACATCAATTTACACGTAATACCGAAATGGTACATCAGTGTGTTGCGGTAAAAAGATACATAGTCTAGGATAGGCTGGAAAGAAATTTTTCATTAGTTGAAGCCAAGGAAAATCAACGAACTGGATGTGGTTGGTAATGACGGAGGGATGGATGTATCGATAATCCTGAGTGGAATTAAGACTCTAATTTTGTGTATACAGTTGCCTATGCTAAAAATGTCGAAAAACCATATGGAGCTCTTGACGCGTAGAAACTTGAATGTAAGAATTGTCAAGGCAAGCAAACGGAACGCAACGGGGGACTTATGAAATATTGGGGTTGGGAATTCAGAGCACATCGAAGACCAGACCACCCAGGCCCTTGTAGAGAGAAGTAGTTACAAACGCGGACCCAGAGCTATATAAAATGATTTTGCCGAACAATTCCAGCGTTCGGTAAAATAAGTAAAAGACACAGGCCAAACAAAACCCAAAAATCTATAATACACGATTGAATCGGCCCAATAGATATTTTAAGCTACGGAATCAGATACAGATAATGTTAAACAAATCATCGGTTGCTTACAAGAAAGAAGAAAATAGGCTGCATGCTAGTGTACTAACTAATGGTATCCCATTTCGAGTATTGCGCTTGATAGTGGGGCAAATTGTTTTAGGAAGTTACGCCGAAGAGTTTTGGAGTGCACAAAACATCAAACTAAATAGTCTACCAACAACATTATGGAGCGCTAGTTTTCAGAAACAGAGGGTGGTTGGATCCATCATACCAAAATTTTCTGGAAGTTGTTTGGTCTTGCTCCAATGATGATCAATGAGTTAGAGACAATTCATGAGGCAATAACAAACATTCACAAACACATGAACTCAACAAACGCCAGCAAGCTATCCTGGCGAACATAGTTGATCAGTCTCCTTCAAGCGAGCAATCGGGTTTAGATGTTGGTCAGGCTTCAGCCAAAGTGAACTATATCGGGAATTGGACAGAATGATTGCACTTGAAGTAAATAAAGAAAGCCAAAGCTCTTTGTCTTCTCCAGTAAACCTAGTAAACAAGGTCAGCGAAAAGGTTCGGCTTTGCCTGGACGCACGAAAGATGAACTCAGTGATGGTGACGGATTATTATCTTTTGCGTGTGATCGACAGCTCGCTAAGTCGTTTGAACCAAACTCGGTATATCAGTTCCATAGACTTAAAAGATGGCAAGATCAAGAGGCAAGGTGTAAGACACCGTTCACCGCTCTAGTCCGTCCACTCTACCAATTTATTATCATGCCGTTTGGAATGAGCAATACAGTCCAAACGATATGTTGACTTATGCATATGGTCATCCCTCACCGATTGCATAACCGAGTGTTTGTCTACCTTGACGATCTTCTCGCATTCTCGGTAATGTTTAGGGAGGAGTGGAAGAGCACCCAATTGCTTATATGCCTGCAAGGATAAGAAGAACACTAAATTGCTTATATGTCTGCAAATCTGGACAAAGCACAGCGCAATTATACAATCATGTTTGGCTTCGGTGAGGAGCGTCAACAAGTATCGGTCTCACATCTAAGGTTATCCGTTCACGGTCATCACTGACGACTCCAGCTTGAAATGGCTTATTGATCAAAAGGATCTATTTGGATGATTAGCAATATGGGGAGTTTAACCACATACATTTACAATCTAATACCGAAAAGGTACACAAAACATCATTCCAGATAGCCTGTCAAGAATAATGTTGAAGAATGTAAAGTGCCAACCGATACCCCTTTGCATCTTGATGTGCGTTCCCCAGTTTCTAACGACGACGAATCCCAAGCAAGAATTATAGCTGTCACTGATAACCCAAAAGCAACTACAAACTTTAAAGTCAGTGACGGAAAACTTTTCGTCCAAATCAATGAAGCCAACCATGAGGAGAGTGGTATCCCACTTTGGAAACTCGTAGTTCCGGCAGAACTTACAGAAGGACTGATTCATCAAGCACACAATCCCCAATCAGCTGCACACCAAGGTATCGTGAAAACTTTAGAATTGTTGAGACGACAATTTTACTGATCAGCAATGGCTTTACATGTGAGAAATTACATTACTGCATGTGAAGTATGCAAGAAAATTAAACCAGTTAATTTTATCACCAGACCAGATATGGGACACTATATCGAACTAGCCTTTCCAAAAACTTTCTAAATACTTTCTAGGTTCATACCTACGCACCATTAATGGTTTCATGCATATTATGTTTATTTTAGGTCATTAATCTCGATTCGTAATACTAGATAGAGCCATTAGGATCAGCTTCGGCCCTAAAAATGTGTAAATTTCTAGACTAAAAAAATGTTCACCCCTTTGGCGTACCAGAAATTTTATTTTCAGACAGCGTTCCATATTTTAAAACGTTACTATTAGCGGATATACTACAGAAGTATGGCGTGAGTCACGTATTTACTGCTATATATGTCTCGGGGTCTAACTTTTCAGAACGTGTGATAGATCTATTCTTGCGACCATAAGATCTTACGTCAAGAATGACCATAACTATTGGGACGGTCATTTGGATGGAATAGCTGGAGCACTGAGAAACACGGTTTATTTATCAGCAAGCTTTGCGCCGCATTACTTGACATTCGAGCAGCACTATGTAGATCATGGATGGATCGCCATATCAATGTCGAAATATTATCACCAGCCGATCGAATATCAATGGTTCAACAGGATGTATTGTGGAATCTAAAGATGGCTTATGAAAGGAACTCTTCGTAATATAACCTTCGCAGTAGATCACGAATATTCAGTCCTGGTCAAAGCGTGTACGCTGGTAATTTCGCACAAAGCTCAGCCCAACAGAATTTTATTAGCAAGTTCGCCCGAACTTTACTAAAGCTATTATATCAAAACGGATCGGGTCTGTGATATATGAGGTGATAGACAATTCCGGAAAACTCCTATAGGAGCAGTCCATGCAATGATATTAGGTAAGGAATTCTAGTAGAATTGCAGTTCCTCACAACTCAAATGTCAAGCTGTTTAAGGTTCTGTTGTTCGTTAGCCCGGCTTTAAGGGACCTTCTCAACTTAAAAATGTACCAGGACTTGTCTTATTGATGTAGTTTGGTGAGATATTACCATGTCTGAGTAGACTTGTATTAGGTAGTTAAGGCTAACCCGTTATCCAGGGACGCTTATCTGAAACTAAGAGGGTGACGAGCATGTGGTCTACAACGACCTAGAGCACACTAGTAAAATGACTATACTTCACTTTTGTTTAATCATTTTTATTTGTTTTAGTATTTTTTTGTACAATTAATTATTTATAGCTTCCTCGATCCATTTTGAATATTCCTTGTTAACTTTCTGAGCAAATATTCTGGTTTGGATTTGATCAAACCATTACAGTGGCACCCAATTGGTATAATTTAGTTTTTGGTTAGTATTTCTTAGTAATAAAAGTTGGAGTTGCCCGTACTTATGATTAATTTTCTTTAGTTTCCGACGGTATATTTTATTTCGTATTTTGAATCTCTGCATTGTTTATCCGCGTTCGCGTTTTGACTGCAGTGTTAGGAACAAATTTTACTGTAATTTCTCGCAGAACCAAGAAAATATTTTTATTGGGAAGTGAGAGAAATCCCTACTCAATAAATCCACAATCGATAATTATTCTGAGAAAGCAAATTAACTTGGCTTTCATTTTTTTTAAGATAAGTTCAAATTTAAATTTATTTTTTCGGTTCAGTTGATTAGACGAAACTTAGAAATAATTAATGAAAACACAGTCATTTATATTTTTTTTCTTAAGAAATTCTTTAATCTTTGTAGCTATTTTTAGTAATGTGTACTACCTCCATTCTCTACCGCAAATACTTTGTCCTTGAGAGAAGCATATAAAGTAGTCCAATGAAATATTTTCCCAGGCAGGTTCAACTCCTGCAATCAGTTCTTCGTTGGGTTTGCTCCTGTTCTTCTTTGCGAAGGCCATGAAAATAATAATTATAGCTATTGGTCCAACTAAGATAATTTTTTTTCATCTAATAAACATCTTTGTTTTAGTTATTATTCATTATTTGCGGATGCACATCCCAAGCCATGTGCTGCTTTGCGAATTCGAATCTTTGCTGTTTGCGTACAGAGTATTGTGGTGTTTTTTTTTTAAATATTTTGAATTATAAAAATGAATCACTTAAAATTGCTGTATGAACTGTTGATTTGTTGGCATTAAGCCCAGCTACCGATCTGTTTTTTTTTGGTGGAAAGGGCTGAATTGGACGCTAGCCTAAGAATTTTTCTTCTATCATGCGGCGTCAGCAGTGATTCCAAAATTATCATTCCGAAATCTATGTGTCCCGGTTTGTCGTGGTTTGTGAACAATCTTTGTTTGCTGTTGGTTACTGATGGTAAGATCTGGGATATGCGTCTGGGATTTTTATGGTCGCATTGTTACATTGTTTTATAAAATTTCCCTCAAGATGTTTTCTTGTACTGTTGTTGTAGATTTCCCCATTAAAGTTGTTCAGGTAAATTGTGTTGTCGTTCAGTGTCTCAATTATTTGATTTTTGTTGATTATTACCATAATTTGTGTGCGTACCCTTTATGTGTTGGCTGATACCTCTCGCAAATGGCAGTTTCGTGGAACAGGTTACATTTCCGCATTTCCGAATAACTGATGTTGATTTAAGATAAGTTCCTTGTATTCTAAGTGAACCTATTGTTTTATTTGATTGTTGATTTGAATGACATGGTTATAGTCCTGTTTGCTTGTTTTTGGTATGGATATTACGTATAGTATTATGGAAACCGTTACAAGCATCGTAGGTTTTCCGTATTCAATCGCCTCTATTTTATTTGCATATGGAAGGGTTTCAATTTCTGCAACGAGTTGTCCGATTTTCATTTTGTTGTGCAGCTTTAATTATCTCCTTTATTTCCTCTTTGGTGATTGTGAGTTTGTTGAACAGAATTTGCTGTGTTCTACCATCTAAATCTTCATGCAATGAGTCAACAATTTGGTTGTATTCGCTAAGGATCTTGTTTGCTATGTTCATCAAGACGATCTCGATTTGGTATTGTTAGTAATTATTAATGGATGATCCTGTTTTGACTATCGACAATTTCCCAACCGGTAGCATAGTATTCCTGCTGCCATTTCCATGCCCTTGCAACCCAGTTGATCGATCGTTTAGTTCGAGTAACCTTTGAGTTCTGAAATTAGTTAAGTGGTATGTTCAACTTAATGGATCAAATGAGGGGTCTAAGATGTTTTCCTGATCGATGTGATTGATTTTGAGTGAAATTCTGTAGACTATGTCTTCGTAAATCGTTAGATTGATGGCATGAACAATCTTGAAGTTTCCACTGATGATTTGTCCAGATCCCTGCTTAATTGTTACTAGCGGATTGTTGTACACGTAGATGTTTAGTGGTGTCGTTATGGTCCAAACACAGGATCTAAATGGTGAAACAGATAGTATTCATTCGGTTACATTTTTATGTGGGTCTTGTGGGTTTCCATTCTAAATTTTGCTTTTCCTTTTCCTTGAATTTGTCCTTTTGTATCCCCAACTTCATATGTTTTTGGTTCTACTTTCTTTAAATTTTCTCTTCGTCACTGGGTTTTCTTTTAGTGACTGAATATATGGTGTTGTTGTATCCAACCACAGCAATACAAACTAGATCCTCTATAGAGAGATCTTTATATTCATCTTTTAGAAATCTTGTGCTCTCGATGTTTGTTGAGTCTACCCTTTCGACCATCGGGTAAGCGTCTGATGTTGCTACTGTGTTGTGTCTTTTAAAATCAATGACCATCGGGTATTTTTGTTTGTCGGAAACATCTAACATTTTTCCCGCTACCCAGATTGGAGAATTTTCTGGGCTTCTGGAAGGCCTTATGATGCCATCTTTTAGTAGTTGTTCGATTTGGTTTTCTACCTCACTCATCGTGCTTACTGGGTACGGATAGGATTTGAAATAAATAGGTTCTTCCGTAGTAGTCCTAATTTCTGCTCTAACATCAGTGTCGATAGTTTCGTGGTTGTTGACCGGTTCGAATAATTTTTCGATTTTTGACAGCATACTCTGGAGTGTTGGCTAAGATCTTTGTGAGAGGTGATTTTCCCAAATTTCTAGACTGTTGACTTGTGATGTGTTTGGTGTTGGAATTAGTGTGTTGTTTTTGCTGTTGATTATGGCTCTTATTTCTTTTAGGGTATCGTTTTCGATTATTCCATCGAAGGAGTGAAATTCTGGTAATATGTAGAATTTCAATTTTTTGTGAATTCCGCCACTTTCAAAAAATGGTTCGATAATTTTTCCCTTAATCAGAATGCTATCACCAGCCGATTTTATATTGAATTGATTGTTAGTCGGAATTGGGTTTTTAGCTAATTCGGATTTAATGAAATTTTTATTTGATCCGGTGTCGATGAGGAATCTATTGTCTCTAGTGGTGTATTGTAAGTATGGTGTATTTTCATTCCCTCCTCCATTTGTTCGTCCGCCTGATCGCATTGACCTGGCTTCTCTGAGTAGACGGATCGACTGACATCGATGTTGGTGGTTTTAGCTCTGTAGGTCGTGGAGGCGGTATTCTATTCCAGTGGCACTGGGATACTGACAGCTTTTCTTTCTGGATATACTGGATATGAGTTTAGTTGATTTATCGGCGCTTCTGGTTTTGTGGTTCTCTATGCTGCTTTATTCAGTTTTGAAACTCTAACATGATGTATATTATGCTTTGAAGTATTGAACGGTACAATGGTTTGTTTCTTACGATTTCATAGTTCTTTAAAATGTTCTCGACATTGTGAATCAAGGATATGTATCGCAATGACTTGTCTTGATGTCTGCTAAATCTTGTTCTGTTTTTGGTGCAGCTAGTGTTTCTATTTTCGTGATGATCGGGTTTTCGAGTTTAGATATGCGTGTTCGATGGATGTCCTCTACCATTATTTTCCGTTGCTCAAAATTCGTACTGTGCATAAAATCGCAAAACTGCTGCTATTTGTTCTTCAAACAAAGGATCGTTTACAGCTGATATATAAAGTCGCATCTCGATTAGATCTATGTCGTGTTGTCCACATCTTCTGATGTTAACTGTGTCGTCCAGCATGTAGTAGCGATACCTGATCACTTGCGGTTAGAAAGAGAACCGTCTGTATCTGTTGATGTTACTTTTCTGCTTCGTCACAGTTGTCGTTTTCGACTAATTCGTCCTCGTCGGGTCTCTTGCAATCCGGTGCGTACCAGGCTACGAATTTGGCCAGATAGACATACTTATGCTCCGGAGGCCGCCCCTTGTATCGCTGTATCACATTCCTGCTCCAGGTATCTGACCTGATAGCATTAATGTGTTCATGGTTCATTTAACGTTTTCGCTTGTGGATTTTTATTTTACCGGTTTTTCCGGTCAGCCAAATATAAGAATTTTTGGGAAAGTACCAGAACACTTCGTGTGCGGACATCCACTTGCTGAGCAACTTCAGTTGGCCAGAGTAGTCTCCTTAAAGGTGCTGTTTCAGGATCTTAATCTGTTTGCATTGCAGATTGCTCTTGCCTCTGACCAACTTGTTCACTTACTTACTACATAAGCGGATGGATAGTTGAACACGAGTCGACTTCATCGGCTAATAAAGAATCCCGGGCCTGTTGAAGACGAATGAACAAGTTTCTATCATAAAATGTTCTAGAAACCTAAAAATTTGAAAATTTGCAATGCACTGAATTTCCTAAAGACCTATAAATACAACGTGCATCCCTATTTCGGGGAAATCCAAAATACTCCACATATTTCAGACATACAAAAAATCTATATAACAAGTTAACCGATACCAATCTCTCACATGCCTTTATTTGCACTTTTCATTTGGAAAAGATTTCGTAGAAAACAACCAATCTTGATCAAACTTCGGATGTTGTGCTAATTTTGAAATTGATAACATTTGCAATTAATAAATCACTTCACAATTAATCATGCTCAACATTTTGCTATATAAACCTCGCGCAAAAGTGAACAGAAATCAAATCATAACTTGTTATCGTTTGCAAATAAAGTTTTTACTTTCTCAACATTTTAAAAATTAAATCGTTCAAAATGCAATTAATCATTTTGTCAATACTCGCCATTATTGGAATTTCGGCTGGTCTGCCACAAGAACCTAAACTAGATGCCACAATTCAGTTTATTACGAGAGAGGAACTTGCGAAATTAAAGGAAAATGATCCCGACCTAGTACTAACACGTATGGAAAGGAATTCAAAAGACCGAGCTCTTGGTCAAAGGCTTTACACACTTGGAAATCGTATTAGTGGTGAGTAACATGCAGAATGATCTGATGGGCAAATTTAATATTTAATTTTTTTCATACAGGTGACCAATTAGTTTCCCAAGGGTCTGACTATCAAAATTGGGGATTTCCGCAAGATATTCGACTAACATTCCAATATCCAGCTAGTGGTCAAGGCGCCCTTATCACCTTTTTAAGTGTTCTTGTGGAGCAAAGCACAGATATCGGTGAAGCCTACGTCGTTTCTGGTGGTATCGGCTATCGCAACGTTTTAGTTTATGTAGATGCCTATCAAACCACATTCTTCAGCTATTTGGCCCAAGTGTATGGCATCTATTAAGTTACTAGAAATATAATTACAAATGTATTTACTGAAATTTTTTGTATTTTCTTTTGGTTTCGATTCATCTGAAATTATTATCCGTCATATTTAATGTCAGAAAAAAATTTGCCAAATAATTTTAATTGGCATGTCTCCTGTTCTCGAGTTCATTAAATATAGCTAGTGTTTACTGTCTACGTCTGTGGAGAAATAATTGTCAAAGCAAATTATGTGATTAGACAATTAAGTTCTCATCTAGCTCAATAGATGTCAGCGACTTATTCTTGGGAATTTCGCTATACATTTAAAAGAAAGGGGGATCACTATTGTTTATAAAACCTACCACATAATCTGATATTACACAGAAATGACTAAATTTCAGTTTCAATCCAGAAATCCAAAATAATAACTAGAATTTGTTTATCTGATTCTTCCTTATCTGTGACATAATGGTTTTTTTGTTATTTTTAACAGACTGCTTTTATGAATGGTGCGTGAAGTGCTTTGAAGTGTTTTGTGAAGTATTAAAACAAAAAAATATTTTTAGTTGAATATCCGATATAATGTCAAAATGCGATATCTCTTTGTTTTGAAATTTTTCGAGTGCAACGGCGATCAACGCGAGGCACAGAGAGCCCCCGTTTTGCGCAATTTCTATCCTAGGACATTTTAGTTTAGCGAATATTTCTGATTTCTTACACCTCCATCCCATCCTGCTTTACTGCATGAACTTGTGCCCGATTGGTTCTTGATTACAAGGAATTATCTTCAAGGCCCACGTCTACTTATTTGTTGACCAGTGTCATGACCGGACGATATTTGATGGTTGTCATTGACACATTTGTCGGAAGAGGCGGAGGGATGTACAGGCAACTGGAGATGTGACGATTCATGATAATGAACGCTTCCAGGCTGTGGACCCACTGACCATATGTACACCGAAGATGGACTGCGAGTAGCAGACAAATGTGGCTGCAATTAGTAATATATGATGCAAATTTGGACGTTTTTCATTTGAATAAATAATAGCAAACTCTTATTAATGTTAAAAAAGTAAAGTATTGAAATAAATGTTGAATCTTAAATCTAAATGAAATAATGTTTGTTTTGTTTTTATCTTAATTCGAGTTGATGAACAAAGTGTTTCGTCAATCCCTAAGGTGTATAAATAAACAAACTTGATGGTTTGCTGGTGATTGAAACTTGCTGTTCAAAATGATAGCTTCAAGAACATTGTCCATGATTTTTTTTGAACAATCGCGTGCCGTTGCATAGCTTTGGTGCATTTAAATCCCGAAGCAAAATTTTTAATCGCAAGTTATGTGGTGATATTTCCGGTAAATCCAGTGAATTCAAGAATTCAACAGGATAGTTGACTGCTTCGTCAAGATTGACAACAGTGTCGATCGATTTGAATGCCATCCCATTGCCAGGCATCATTTTGCAGTTGAACACGCATATTTATATTAAGGCGTAACGTACTGACATTTCGCCATAGAAAAGATTGTTTCAAACATGCGTTCACTTTGTCCGCATATGTAGCGCGTGGAATGACCGGCAATGGCTGTCTGAAGTCATCGCGGAACAGTAACAGTAGAGATCCATCAAAAAGTCTGGTATTGTTGTTGAGATCGTTCATCGTTCTATCGAGCGCTTCAAGTTTATGGGCCATAGTGTATTCATTGCAGATAATAATTTTGCAATTTTGCAAAACTTTAGCCATGCCGAAATGCTTCTTTATGTTGCAAATTGCGTCTGGATTTGTGTGAACATTCAATGGAAACTTGAGTGCTGAATGTGCGGTCCGTAATCGCTGCAATGCCCGATGAAGCCGCCTGGTGCGTCCAAAAAAAAGAGAATCCTCCTTGTTGTGCTGCAATTAACTAATTAATTCGATCGTATATGTTCTTTTTTCAGCAATGAGCTCATTATTTGCAGCAAACGTGGTCAAAGAGGCCGCATCGAACTGTTGTTCGCGCTGAATATCGCTGTTAATGATGTCTTTTTCTGGGTGGTTAGGCGGTGGCATACCGAAATGAATGAGTGGCGTATTCGAAATGAGAATGCAAATATCCTCAATCTTTGTTAAAGCTTCATTATATACGAGGGCGGATTGAAAATGAAACTACCTAGAGCTAGATAGAAGCACAAACACAAAGAAAAAGAAATTGCGATCTGTCAAACGTCAGCTGTTAAAATTTCACCCAAATTCATCGATTAGTTTATTTGTTGTAGTCGTTTGAAGTAAGCAACTTTTGTGTTTCTTGAAAAGTGGAAAAAAACGAATTTCGTGCAGTGATTAAACACTATTATTTGAAAGGGAAAACGACGAAAGAAACAAAATAAAAGCTCGATAAACATTACGGTGAGTCTGCTCCGTTAGATTACTTGGTAAAATATTGGATTGCTGAATTTAAACGCGGCCGAAGAAGCACTGCAACAATACCATCAACAGGAAGGCCAAAAGAGGTGGTTACTGAAGAAAATATCAAGAAAATCCTCGATATCGTTATGAATGATCGCCGAGTCAAGTTGCGTGAGATTGTTGAAATGGTAAACATATCATATGAACGTGTGTTCAACATTTTGCATGAACATTTGCATATGAAAAAGCTATCGGCAAGATGGATGCCGCGTTTGCTCAGTGTCGAACAAAAACGAGTTCGACAGACCACTTCACACAGCATTAGATACGATGCTAAAATTATGTGAAATACATTTCGAATTGGTTGATCATCCACCTTATAGTCCAGATTTAGCTCCTAGTGACTTTTTCCTGTTTCCAAACTTGAAAAAATGGCTCACAGGAAAAAGATTCATCTCAGACGAAGAAGTGATTATCGAAACTAACGCGTATTTTGAGGGGTTCCCGAAATCGTATTATTCAGATGGTATAAAAAAGTTGGAATATCGTTTTACTAAGTGTGTCGAACTAAATGGAGACTATGTTGAGAAATAAATGGTTTTTGGCAAAAAAAAATTTTGTTTTCCTACTTAGGTAGCTTCATTTTCAATCCGCCCTCGTATATCCGGCGAAAATCGATATTGGGATCTCGATCGGAGGTCCGAATGCGATACAGAATGTCGTCGCTCATTGAATCTTTATATTTCCCGGAGAAGGGAAGCCTGCGACGGAAAAGATTTCGTCAACAATAAGGCAAACAATTGGCGAATTTGATGAGAAGTGTAACTCAGTACTGTTGTCATCTTCCAGCAAATGCAATTCTCGACAGCTTCGTGGTACATTAACTAACAACAAACGCAAGAAGAAGCATTCGTTTTGCTTTCGATGGACTGTGGATTATCGACCTAATGTATTTCCAATAAATATGCCGTCGTATCCTTGGACTGTTTTGTCAATGTATAATACGCTTAATATGAAAGAAAGCGAAAAGATATAGAAATGTTAAAACAAGGCCAAGCTATTGCGCCAGACTTGCGCATACATTTATGCCTACATCAAATACCACGTAATTCGAGATCGGCGCCACCTATGGTACACAAACATAACTATGAATTATTCTCAGAAGGTCAATTATTCATGAACTTCTCAAAAAGTTTTATTTGTCAATTATTCATGAACTTACGATGTTTTTGATAAAACAAGAAATCATTTACTGTTGATGGATTACATCAACAGTAATCAAAACCCAAAGAATTGAATAGTAGATCAATTGAATCGTTCTGTATTCATAATTTTGCTGTCCTAAACTACCTTAGACATCGAAGGCTCAACAAGCAAATATTTTTATATAGAAATTGGTTAGTTTTAGCTATATGAACAGTTTGAAGAAAATTTCTGTGGTATTTGGGGGTAAGGATTGAACAACACCTGAAGAATTGAACAGTAGAAATGAATTGAATCGTTCTGTACTCATAGTTTTACTGTCCTAAACTACCTCAGACTTCGAAGGCATCAATAAGCAAAAATTCTTAGATAGAAATTGGTCAGTTTCAGTTATATGAGCACTTGGAGAAAATTTCTTGGGATTTGGGTTAAGGATTGATCAAAACTCAAAGAATTGAATAGTAGATCAATTGAATCGTTCTGTATTCATAATTTTGCTCACCTAAACTACCTCAGACATCGTAGGCTCAACAAGCAAATATTTTTAGATAGAAATTGATCAGTTTTAGCTATATGAACAGTTTGAAGAAAATTTCTGTGGTATTTGGGGGTAAGGATTGAACAAAACCTGAAGAATTGAACAGTAGAAATGAATTGAATCGTTCTGTACTCATAGTTTTAACTACCTCAGACTGCGAAGGCATCAATAAGCAAAAATTCTTAGATAGAAATTGGTCAGTTTCAGTTATATGAACAGTTTGAAGAAAATTTCTTGGGATTTGGGTTAAGGATTGATCAAAACTCAAAGAATTGAAAAGTAGATCAATTGAATCGTTCTGTATTCATATTTTGCTGTCCTAAACTACCTCAGACATCGAAGGCTCAACAAGCAAATATTTTTAGATAGAAATTGATCAGTTTTAGCTATATGAAGAGTTTGAAGAAAATCCTCTGGGGATTTGGGGGTAAAAATTGATCAAAAGTGAAAGAATTGAATTCTTGAATTGTTCTGTACTCACACAGTACAGAACAGAAGTTTTTGAACAGTTCGAAGAAAATCTCTTGGGGTTTTGGCGGTAAAATTTGATTAAAAGCCTAATAATTGCGTTATTTTGAGAATGGCGCGATGAAAACCACGAGCCCTAATCAGATATTCAGGTGCAGAATCAAGGATCCAGGTAGCTATAGCAACCGCAATGGAAAATACAATCGAAAGCAGACCATTATCACGTAATGATTGATTGGACTATTACTGCTGTCAGCTCGTCTAAAATAAACGGCCTGCACCAGAAAATGTAGGCTCACAACGATAAGAACTCTTAGATAAAACACCTGCAAATTTCACACCGTTAGCAGTATCTCATTCCGGTAGGATAAGGGCGGTAATTGTGGTCATACCACTCCTGAAGAGTTCAATTAATGTATGAACAATGACTTTCCTAAACAATTTTTACCCAAAGGTCAACTAGCGTGTAAAACAATACCAGGGTACACCGACACTATCATTGAACTATTCGACGAAGGTGCTCAGGGAGGCAGATTTGGTCCAGGATAACTGCACCAGAACATACAGCAGAAAAGCAAGGGATTAATAGTGATCACAAATCACAGTACTCAAGGTGGGGCAAACGATATTACTCGATTCTTTAGGCAATTAACTTTATTTGTAAATTAAGAACATTTGGTTACGTTTGTTGAATATGGTTATTTAAACGTGTAACTCATATCCCGTTAAGTATCAAAGTATCAAACTCAAAAGAAGTAAATTGTCACTGGTTAAATCACGTAATCTTGAGGAAAGAATTAACACTCGATTGAAAGAAACTTTCTTGATTCAAATCTCGAACAAACTACTTAGGCAAGAGTAAACTGCGCTAAACGATGATGCCCTGTGCCTCGTGTCGGTAACTGTTGCACATTAAACCAAACAAATAAAAACAAAGAAATTATCAAGATCCACGCGTAGATGCCGTCCACATAATAATTATCTAGCCATTAGAAGTATGTAACACATTCGAATACATTTTCTGTTGTAAATAAACACTTTGCAAAATTGATGGAAATAAACTTGAACGATTTAACCAAATTTTTTAAATAACAGATAAGCAAATTAGAGATACCAACTTTGTTTATATTTATGTTAATGGATTTTGAATACGCTTGGGCGTTGTTTTATCATGCGCATGTATCTGAAAAGCCGTCTACACTAAAGCTTTAGTACGTTGCGAGACGATATTGGGTGCAGGATCTATCAAAGTCACAATCGTTAGGGCTTAAACAAGCTTATGATGCAAGAACTCTGGAGAACGGACCTCGCTCTTCTGGAAGAAATATTATATCACCAATGTAAGGCTTCTTATGTCAAAACCAAAAGTCCGTTGAACCGAATCGAAGATCACATTTTATTGGATTCGATGCGCAAAGAAATACCTTGCACACGAGAATTTTATTAAGACAGTCACATCAAATAAAACAAATATTGAATCATCGACGGTAGAAGTAACATCCGCTTATTCAAATAACGAGTTACGCCATCACGTCCATTTACTAACACAGGAGTAGACTACACTGCACCAATCTCCGTTAAGTCCGTAAAATATCGCCTTATAATGGTTATTGGATACCCAATTATTACGTGTGAAGAACTATCAACAGTTGCATTGCAGATTGAAGCAGTCTTGTAGCCCCTCACAATAATTTAACCATCGGTGGATGCTACTCCTAAATTTAGTTCAAGATATCGGGAAGTATTGGTCAAATAACTACATAACTGGGTCGCAACAAAGTAATAAGTGGCCCTGCAAACAACCAGAATTAAAGATTGATGACATTGTCTTAATGTTTTATCACCAACTATGCGATGAATAATCAACTTACCCACCTGTTGATTAACATGGAAGAGCAAAACGATAATTCACTAATTCTTCACTTCATTTTTGTAGTTTGGTCAACTAAGGACAACTCAAAACTTCCACTCTCCATATTAATATTACATTTCCGAATATAATATGTAATCGCAGAACTGCCAAGTTCGTCGGTTTTTAGAACACTTTATGTCGGAAATTCGTTCATTCAACTGTTGTTGTGAGCAATTTTTAATCAAACGTGATAAGTTCCAAATTCTCATAAATTGGTGATGAGTTCATAAATTTGAATTGTACTGTCTGTTGCACTTTCCGATAAAATCGCGGTTTATGTAAAATAATAATTTTATTTAATTTTTTATAAAGAATCTTGATATAAATTCGGATGTCGCATTAATTACTTTTTTGTGTAAATAAACCACTTCACAACTTGTAATCATTTATGAAAATTTTACTATAAAAAGCTCGCACCAAACTGAATAGAAATCAATTCGAAACTTGTTATCGTGTGAAATAAAAGTCTTTACTTTAAAATATTAAAAAATTCAAAATCATTCAAAAATGCGTTTAATCATTTTATCAGTACTCGCTGTTATTGGAATTTCGGCCGGTCTACCACAAGGGGCTAAACTAGATGCCACAATTCAATTCATTACGAGTGAGGAACTAGCAAAATTAAAGGAAAATGATCCCGCCCTAGTACTAACACGTATGGAAAGGGATTCAAAAGCCCAAGCTCTCGGGCAACATCTTTATACACTTGGAAGTCGTGTCGTTGGTGAGTACAATACACAGTGATCTGGTGAGCGAATTTTGTACTATTATATAACAATACCTTTTTGTAGGCGACCAATTAGTTAGCCAAGCGTCCGACTACCAAAATTGGGGATTTGCACAAGATATTCGACTTACTTTCCAGTATCCAGCTAGTGGTCAAGGAGCTATCGTCACCTTTTTAAGTGTACTTGTAGAGCAAAGCACAGATATCGGTGAAGCCTACGTAGTTTCTGGTGGTATCGGCTATCGCAACGTTTTAGTTTATGTAGATGCCTATCAAACCACATTCTTCAGCTATTTGGCCCAAGTATATGGAATTTACTAACATAAGTGTTTTTATAATAATATTTAATAGAAATATATAATTTAATTTAATTTAATTAATTAATTGAGTTTTATTCCGCTTGATTTAATCTTACGGCGTTAGACCGTTGTTTTGTTTTTATTAGAACATTAAACCACAGAACAAAGAAAACCAGATGAAGAAACGCTCAAAAATATTTTGTTTCCCTTTGCAACTATTGATGCACTCTATCGGAATTTAAAAAAAATAGATATTATTTCTCATTTATAACAAAAGTATTGAAATCTGTAAACTTTTGTGCAGATTGCCTCTAAATAGGGGCTATTTTTGATACGGTAGGTCAAAAATAATGCAACTGGGTTCGAGTTAAAATTCCTAAAAACAAATGTCAAACGACTTGGTTTATTTAATGTTTTTTATCTATGATTTAATAATTTCCGATTAAATTTTTAACTAATCAATTTTAATTAAATTTATAAAGTGATGATTTTGTGAAGTGTTTATTTATTTAAAAAATATCAATTTGTCGAATATCCGACTAATGTTAAGATAATTTTGTTTTGGATCATATCTCCGCATGAATCGGTAAAATTGCTTTGTTTTTATTGTTTTTTGGTTTAGTGTGCACGGACTTGAAGTTTGTACTAATTTTTTGTCGAAATCACCGCCAATTTGATTTGAAAATTTCATAGTGCTAAATATTTTCACAACGTTGGCCGCGTTTTTACTCAACATGTTCCCAACTGTTGGGTGTCTTGAAAGCGCCCATTGTTTCCAAAGTCTCTTCCAGCAGGTAGTTTCACTTTTAAGGCAAATATAGCGAGTTAAGGATTAAACACACCAAGAGCAGCGCAGCGTGTTTAGCGACTGTGTATAGGCGAACACACCAAACAGCACAGCAGGTTGTTCTTTTTCCTTGGAAAAGGAAATTGATGCTGCTGGGTGTGGAACCTATTGATGCCGCGGCAAATGCCTTCATTCAATATTCAATATAGCTCTATAAATTATAAATTTTCTATTAAAATTACAAAATATTTGATTTGTTTTATTGGAAATGCCTATATTTCTACACCATTTTGACTCTGGCAACCAAATAAACCAATATTTAAATTCGCTGCTCGCTGCTGCTGCGAGTATATTGAGTTTAATCTAAGAGCAATGTTAATTAGCAGCATTGTTAACTTGATTCAATTTGATAAAAATTCTGAACGATTTAAATGCTTCTACTTACGTTAAGTACTCGACTGCATTGGTTTACTGATTTCGTTTGCCATTAAAAATTCTGAAAGGTTTACAGTATTCACAATGCGTTATAGATGTCCCCAGATACCTAAAGATTATCAAACGCTATGATTCTAGAAAAATACCAAATTTTCAAATACTAATTTGATCAAAGCCAAATTCAACACACACACAAGTTGTTCACAACAACAAAAATAAATGAAAATAGTACAAACAACTCACCTGGATTGCTAGCAGAAAATCGCTCTTCTATTTAGGCATTCCGGCGGATACTGCAACAAATCGTAGGACTATCCAGTTTTTATCTTTCCCCCTATTCTGCTAATTCACACGAGGATGCATGAGTGCGGTCTTTTTCTTCGTGTTTCCCTTTACCTATAGGCAAAGGGCGGCTTGATATTGTTGTATCATATGGCTGTGAGTATACTAGTCGATATACGGAAATATAAAATCCAGATATCTGGAACGTTACCTTCAGCTTTTTCTATCGATATTTAATGATACGCTCTTACTAAATCTAATGTTGTGAAAACATGACAACCGTCCAGATGATATGTAAAATCCGAAATATAAGAAATGGGGTAGACGGCCTGCATTGTAATCACGAATTAGAATCTCGAATTCTATTTTAGATGTTATTGTTTTCTCGTCCCACAGTCTAGATACTTTAGCTTTGCAAGGCAGGCTTTTCGTTACTAAATCATGCGTAACTGCGTACTTCACTGGTTTAAAAACTGACAACTCGACGCTTATAACTTTGTATTTTAATAGACCGAGGTCCAAAGTCAGTATTGCTGATCCAGACTTAGTAAAGGGAGCATCATTTGCTGCAAAAGTGAAAAATTATCGTTCGATCATTTTTGTTCATTGGTTGCCGGTAATATGGATGCATTCGCTCCAGTATCAATTACAAAATGATATTTCGACTTTTATGCTGGTCAACCTCGAAGAGAATATTTACTCGAACCTTCATCATAGCGGTCTTTTCAAGACCCATTATTGGTTAATAGAAAGAACAGTCGATTGATAGATCGAATTACGAATCTGTACGCGGTAGAGAAACTGATTTCTGATATATCCAGTGAAGCACGCAGTTACGCATAATATGTAGCTGAATGTGATTGGTCTACTTGTTTACATTATCAAATTGACATTTTGCTGGTTCATCATTTTTGACTGCTTTCTTACCAAACGGGTTATGGTACCAGCAATATTTATTACCGCGTGAAATTGATTAAGATCTATCTAGTGACCTGTTTCAGGACCGAAACCGTCCTTAGGCGATATTCGCTACTAGACGGTTGTTTTCAACCTGGCTAATATCGCCAGCATTTCACGAGGTAACCGATGTAGCCAAAGGTTGCGTAGCGCTGGATCTGATAAATCAATATTACTGTAATGGTTGGAGTAATCATTGAAGACGTGCAGCGTCCGACTCTGCCAGATGATCCATTAGTTTGTCATGAACAGCGGAATATTTGTCGGAGTCAGGCAGGTTCTTCAGTAATTCACCTTCTATTGTCAAATATTGTTCGTCTAAAACTCCGACAACATAATACAATTTTGTCTCGTCGTCTTTTATACTCGATGTTTTCAACTGTGCTTCAATGCTATGAAACCAAAATCGGGGATTATAAGTTCAGAAAGCACGTAGTTGTTCCTAGTTGTCACTCTATCATCATGCACGTGCCCTGGTACTTCTGGTTTACTGGGTGTACCGGGTGGCGAAAACATTTTGACATTTAGAAAAATTTAGAATAATTATAAAAAAGCGACCGTGTGAGTTGGGTTATAGATATAGGTGTATATGATAGGCTTTTACCAAAAATTATATCGTCTGTCTATACCGAAACATTGGTATTGACGATGTTCCTTCACATAACTCTTCGGCTAGTGTTGTTTCTTTACATTTTCTCTCTCTTTTTGTATCACATTACCTATCTTGAGAAAATGAGAAGTTTTCTCGGGAACAAAATTTTTATTCTAAACCATCATTTGACAATCGTGCGCCCCATCAAACACGTATCGTAAATATTTAAACCACAAACTGAAGTGTTCAATGCAAAACGAAAAGCTGGGCGATATTTGGGGATACCTTTATGTTTGTTTTTCAGCAGATTGAATAATTAGGTTTTAAAATATCGGTTGCTCCATTCGACTGGATTTGCCTATGGCTCGACACATCGATTTGACAGAGATATTAACTCAAATCGCTGTTTCATAATTGGAGTTCGAAGAAGTTGGGCTTGCTTAGGTTTGTGGGATTATATCGTTGACAGTTAAACCCCAGCTTTTGATGTAATTTGCAATCGTCAAGAGCATATCAGGCCAATTTCGTAACGATTTCAAGTCTTTTGTCTTGGGCATCTCTCATCCGTAAAGATATCGATACAAAACACAAGCATGCAATAAATATCCTCTGTCTGTCAAATTTATAACCCCTTTTATTTGGAAAAAAACAGCCAAGTCGGTTCGATCTCCTACACGTTTCTGAATTGATTCCAGTTTATTTAAAACATCCGTCAACTTGACATTCATCGAAATAGTTTCAACTATTATTTGACGCTATGAGAGGATATTATAAGATGATGTTCTCGCTACTAACAATTTCGAAGCATTATCCATTAATGCATTTCGCATAGAAAATTCTTTATTAAATCCAAACAACGGACTAGACTTCAATCGGCTCAACTCCGAGCTCATTACAATTGTACATTGTTTACAAAATCATGATCAAAGGGGTACTCTTCCCACCAAATACAGATATCAATTTCTAAGCGGAGCGGAAAACCCAGAAGTGCAGTATCATCAAAAATTAAAAAATTGCATAAAGCGTAATCGAACAAATAAATTTAAGATCAATTCGACAAAACTCAAAAGTTCATGTCCAGGCTGCAGAGTTCTATGTAAAAGGATGCTAATTCTGAAGAAATCAACAGATGGCTACTATATCATATTCGAGCCGCTTTTCATGTCCATTTTGAATTCTTCTTTGTCGAAACAAATTCCCGGTAGCAGATGCACGGAGTCAAAACATGACTCAAGGATAGTATCACAGGAAAATGAACATTTCGCTTGATTAACATGCAAATCATAGTTGTTTGAAGCAATAGGATTGCGTAGATCGCAACAATCTCTCCCGACGCCAAAATATCATCGTAAAAATTGATATTTAATAATTTTAATTGATATTGAAATTGAAAAATTTAAAATTTTGACTAAAGAAAATAAATAAAAATAAAAAAATTGGTACCTTTTGATCTTTGGCTAGGTCCTGCCAAAATGGGTTGCGGCGTCTCCTCACCGTTAATCCAAAGAAAATTTACAAATGGCCACGTGGTTGGCCATCCGTAGCCGTAAATATTGGGCGCCTTCCTGCTGTAAACCGTAGATATCGTTGGGCGTCTTCTCGCCGTGAACCGTAAATGAACCGTAAATATTCGTTCGTCTTCCCGCCTTTAGTAAACGAATTACGAATGGCCACGTGGTTGATCACACGGACGTTGCGGTACCTTTTCACCGATACCAAAATTACAAATGGTCGGTTGGCCACCTGATCGTTGCGGTGCCTTCGAAATCGACCTACCTAATTTACGAATGGCTTCAGTTAGCCACCGGTTACCGTAGCGGCGTGTTCTCAAAAATAAATTTACGAGTGGCTTCAGTTCTTCCCACCGATAAAATAACACCACCATAAATCTTTTATATTGCGTGTATTGTATGATGGAGGATACTCCCTTATCACAATAACCACACCGATCAACCACCTTTAGTAATCATACAATTATTGCCATTTTATACGAGTAGTGAACTTAGCGATTATTTCGATACCTAACTCCCGTTCGCACTTGGATTTTATTTTATAACGAAAATAATTAAAACGTTTCTTAAGCCCCATTCACGAAAACTGTATTGTCGTACAAAACCAAATTTTTGTGTATTACAATCCCGGAGAGCGACCCGCTTCAACAGCTAGACGCCAACTCTCCTATCGAAAAATCAAAACCAGACTAAAAAATTCTTGCATCCAAAAAAAAATCTAGAAAAATAATTTTTGTTCGTTGGTTTTTTTTGTTTTGATTTTCGTGCGCGTCACTGCCCATCTTTTTACACCGCGCATCAATCACACACAACAAAACGAGAAAACACAACATAAATATTTCTCTACATCTCCGCCGGTCACACAACAATCATTCGACGTTTACATGAACACTGGATGTGAACAAAAACAACAAAACAAAATGTTAAGGTTAATTTCCATAGAAACAAACGATTTTAGTAGTAATACCATAGAACAAATGGTAATGCCGTCAATAAAAGGCATCATTCATTCAATTACTATGGAACTAAAAGTTCAAAAAGAACAAAGGAAAGGAAATAATGTTATGACCCCTCAAGGTGTCGTAACAAATTCAACCAGATCCAGGACGCCCAAAATCTTCAAGTTACACAGCCAAGAGCAGAAATAAGGTCTCTCTAGGGAAAAGACGACTGTCAGCACAGAGAATTTGAAGGACAAATCAAGCAGGAGATTGAAAATAAAATTAAACATGAAAACAGAACTACTTGCCGGAAATTTAATTAGAATTCTCAAAAAAGACGAGAGGAGAACTCGCAAGACCTAGAAAGAGAAATAATGAAGGCGGCGCATGAAGTTTTCGGCCCGAGTCGCAACACCAGAGTAAAAACGATGAATGAAGTATTGGCGTTGGCTTCAGAATATCGCACGAAGCAAGAAACGCGAAAAAATGTGTCAGTTAGATATTGAGCGCAAACCACCCTGAAGGTAGCAAGAAGTCGACATTTTCAGCAGGGAACTTCTTTATCAAATTGCTGTAATTCTGTTTGAATTATGCAAAGCTACATTTGAGATATTAATGGTTGTAAGCAGCCTAAACGGGGAAACATGTCTGGTTTATTTAGATAACATCATTGTACTAACGGTGGGTAAGGAATGGTGTGCGAACTGACCCAAAAAGCTAGTAGCAGTAATTTGTTGGCCAGCACCAAAGGAAATGAGTCAACTAAGAAGTTTACTAGGAATATCCGCATACTACAGACGATTTGTGTCAAACGTCGCAGATCTTGCACGAAGTCTACATTGCGTCACCGAAAAGTCAACCATTTGAGAGGAACACAGAACATCAAAAAGCATTTGAAGATTTAAAGAAAAAATTATTTAGTGTTCTTATTTCGGAGCATCCGCATCCAGCTGGGGTATTCATCTTGAATACAGACACAAGCAACACGTGAATAGGTGCAGTGTTATCACAGAAGCAAGAGAAAAGAGCGGATGTTACATATTACATGTCCCTCTCTAAAGCAGAGAAAAACTATTGTGTAACCCGAAGAGAGCTGTTAGCAGAATTTGTTCTTCGAACAGATCATGCAGCACTCAAAAGTTGATACAGTTTAAGAAAGCCGACTTACAAGTAACTAGGTGTATCGAGCGATTACAAAACTATACTTTAAAGACTGAACACAGGAAAGGTATGTTGCACAACAATACAGAAGGATTGCCTTAAAGGCCCTGCGCAGATCAGTGTAAACAATGCGTAAGACAGGAACTAAAGACTTGCTCCACAGTTATTGCACGAATCCAGTTGAAGCAGAAAATAGTAAGGTTTAGTAAGGTAATGGCTGTTAGACGAGACCATGATAGATGCCACTGTCCATTTGGATATAAGCGGTTCCAGAAGAAATACAAAATCGTAGATCAGAAGCACATTTGGAAATCAATAAAACATTGAATAAGATCAGACCCTGGTTGTATTGGGTTAATTACCGCAAGAGCATTGAAGATGAGTGCAGAGTGTGTAAAGTGTATGATGCGTGTAGGAAAGGTATAATGCAGCAATATAATGTTGGAGCACCGTTTGAACATGTATATTGCCAACCCCTTTCGAGAAACACAGGGTGGTAATCGAGACATACTGATGTGTATTGACTACTCCAGCAAGTGGCTAGAAACCTATCCGATTGTGAATCAAGAAGCCCAACACAATAGAGGACACATTTCGTTAACAATTATGTTTGCAGATTCGAAATACCGCAAGTACTACAATCGAATCAAGGTTGAAACTTCGTACAGCACCATTACATCCTTAGTCAGATGATATGGTAGAGAGGTTTACCCGGACACTAGCAAAACGTACACGATACGGTGGGTTTCCGGAAAATAAGCCGATCTAAGACTGCGAATGCACAGGATTCATAATGAAGTGAGATCACAAAGGCCATTAATGGAATAAAAATGATATACAACCTAAGCGCGGATACGGAGGAATTGTTTGCAGAGGGAGATTCATTTTGGCTATACAATCCCAAGAGCAGAAAAGGACCTGTGTTATCATCCCAACGGTCGCGTATTCAAGCCTTGGTGCAGTGCTTAAAGCTTCGGTACATGAACCGGGAGGTACTGGGTTCGAATCCCACCAGAGGATGCAAAGCCAGTATTCTTCATCGACTACGATCGGGGTTATTAAAAAACACGACTCCGACCCTCTTCCCTCCTCTACCCCTATAGATGCAGAATTCAGCGCCAACCCACTGCTCATGTCATAAAATCCATTTTTCATTGTGTGAGTGTGTTTGGAACGTAATATACATGGGTCAAAGCTCTAACTCAGTAATAAATGTATCTAAAACATACTGATCAGTGGATTAAGAAAGGTTTGAACATCGAGCGTGTTCAAAGATGCTTGATAAAAGGATATTCTTTTAAGTATAGTTTTGTTTGTCGAAGTTTGAAAAATACCAAGGCTGCCAACATGTTAATTATATTTTCAAAAATAAACCCAACATTTCATAAAAAATTGAATTTGTATATAAGACATACTCAACGATTCTTCTAAGTTTAGTTTACATCTTTATCTCTATAGCTAACACACGACAAAAATACATTTTTCTTATCAACAGTTCAAGATGAAAACATTTTTAAGTATTTTACTCTTAAGTCTTGCATGCCACACGAATAATGGAGTTAATGCACGTAAGTTTATTAAATCTAGTCCTTATCCTTATACTGTACATTATTACAAATTTTAGAAGCCGAGAATATTACTGCATGTACCACCCCAGGCAATGAAACGGGATTGTGCGTACCGCTAAGAAAATGTACCAGTTTATTCAATCAAATTTTAAAAGGCAAACAACTAACGGCAGCCGAACGGCAATATTTATCGAGTAGCCAATGCGATTATCGTAGCAACCAACCATACGTGTGTTGCCCAGATTTTAATACAACAAAGATGGATGATATATTACCACGAACTGGAAAATGTGGTATTAACCCAATGAATCGCATCTATCGCGGTATAACAACTGATTTAGATTCATTCCCATGGACGGCGTTGCTGGAATATTCAAAACGTAATTTGTGATGAAATTTTGTGTAAAAAGTCGGTTAAGTATAATTATTATGTTGTTGCTGTCATTATAGCGAACGGTACAAAAGGAATTCACTGTATAGGCGTTTTGATCAGCCACCGATATGTGTTGACCGCGGCCCATTGTGTCATCGGGAATGATTTCCCAAATACGTGGAATCTGTAGGTTTGATCAACACATATTTAAGAGTCATAAAATAAATCAATTTTCTATGTAATTCCAGAACAAGTGTCCGTTTTGGTGAATATGATTTATTAAAAGACCCCGATTGTGAAAATTATGCAGGTGTATTAGATTGTATTGCACCAGTGGTTGAAGTACCGATAATTGATAAAATTGTACACGAGCGATACGATCCAATGTCCAGAAATCGACTTAACGATGTTGCTCTGCTACGTTTGCAATCAGATGTTGTATATTCGGATTTAGTGAATCCAATTTGTTTGCCGCGATCACTTAAGGCGAGAGATTTAAATTACGAGAACATAACGTTAGAAGTCGTTGGTTGGAATAAAGCTACCAACGATTACAGTGTAAAATTAACAGGTTTTATTGATCCGATCGAAACTGTTCAGTGTAATAAGTTTTATAGTGCAGTTGGGGTTGCTGTCGGAGATACGCAATTATGTGGAAAACCTAGACCTCATCTGTACGATTCATGCTTAGGATTGCCCGGAAGTCCCATTATGGGTATACTCGTTGATGAAACTTTTGTGTATTTCTATTTAGCTGGCATTGAAGCTTTCAGTCCACCAGTTTGTGGACAAAACGGATTGCCTAGTGTCTTTACGAAAATTAATTCGTATGTTGAATGGATTGAGTCTAAGTTGCGTCCATAATTCCATCACACCACACCTAAATTAAATTTATAAATTTTATTCAATAAATATTGCTATACATACAAAAAACACTTCTTAATTTTTTTATCAATATTCTTTATTTAGGGTTTGTTTCTTGTTCAAAATTAAAAAAATCGTCATCTAAATTATAATAAACAAATTTAAAATGGTTTAATGTGTTCGAATTTACTCTAGGCGTGCACCTTCGATTCGATCCAATCGATAAATGAACCCATTCTTGTATATACACCCGGCCATGATTCTTGTCCACACGGTGATGGACCGAATGAGACGACACCAACCAAATACCAATACGGTATGGCACCGTTTCGATCAACAGTCATAATTGGGCCACCAGAATCACCACGGCATGAATCAAAACCACGTTCCCCACCCGCACACACTTGTGTACTTTGTAATGTTACGCCCAAACGATTGTACACTTGACTGCACTGTTGGATATTGACCCCACCAAGACGGACCTTTAGTTTTACATTACTTTGGCTAACATTTTCGGTTTTACCCCAACCGGCAACATCCAATTTAATTCCATCATAGTTGAATGCACGCAATTGTTGTTGCCGAGGTAAGCAAATTGGTTTCACAAAATCGGAGAATGGTACATCATGCTGTAATCGTAGTAGGGCAATATCGTTGGCCTGATTTTTCGATTGTGGGTCATATTGTTCGTGCGGAATACGATCTGAGATCGGCACATCAATAGCTGGTACATTACAATCAGTTCCGGTTTTTGATGTAACACAGTCTGTTTCTGTTGATAGATCATGTTCACCTAATCGGACACCCGTTCTACGGAGAACAAACATAATTATTTGTAAATGATTTAGAGGGAACATAAAAATAAAATACGTACAGTGACCAAGTGGTAGGAATATCTTTTCCGTTTACGCAGTGCGAAGCGGTTACGACATATCGTCTACTGATCAAAACACCTCCACAATGGAATCCTTTACGATTTTGTGCTAAAATTGTATTGATAATTAGTTTTGTAGAATTTCATGCTATTGTCAAAAACTTACGTTTGGTGTATTCGAGCAATGCCATCCATGGGAATTCATCGATATCAGTTTCGGTTCCACCAATTATACGATTGGCTGGATCAATACCACATTCCCCAGGCTGTGGTAATACATCTGCATTGCCGCGTGGTATTAATGAATCGGGGCAACATACAAGTGGTTGATTATCACGGTACCCACATTGACTGCGCGACAAATACACCCGTTGGTCTAGGGTCAATTGGTTTCCTTTTAGCAGTAAATTGAACACACTATTGCATTGTTTTAGATATTGGCAAATGCCGGCAGCATTCGCTGGTGTGTTGCACTCCCCAAAATGTATTGGTGGGTTTTCTGAAATGATATATAAAAGATGCAAATTAAATAAAAAAACAATCTCTTCATGGGCGTTTCAATGTATGTGCGTTCGGTGGAGTTACGTCATTCAATTCTGCGAAATACTATTGTGCATACGTGTATTTTCCCGACATACTGATAACGATTTAAGAAGAACCCACACAGTGCCAATTCAGGGATTTACTTTAAGAAATAAATTAAAATTACAAGTAAAGTGTAACAAAAACGTACAAAGTGCTAATTAATTAACGAATTCAAAATCATTGTATACTTGAGTTGTGAAGCAACCAAGCGATGAACAAACCGGTTTTTAATGTCAATATCATCACAGTGCGGTATAAGCACAAGCACAACATACTGGACGAAGACATTTGATTTATGACTCAAAGTTAGATATAAGAATAACAACTCCGTCCCTCTTTATTGGTTTTTGATAAGTTTATTTAGTCTGAAATGTGGCCAGTTAATATGTCCTTGACTTAGACATTCTAGCTAAGTTAATTGTTTTGAAATTAATTTAATTTTAATTTCAAAATTAAACAAACTTGAAGGACGGAAAGCTTGCCTTCGAAAAACTCAAATGCGTATTTAAAATTTTAAACCCCTATACGGGACCAGAAAAATTGTTAAGCAGAAATTGCACAGAACTAACTTTCGTATGACTAAACACTTTTTTAAATGTTGATCGTATACTGGTGGCTCAAACTCACCCCACAATGTCTCATCAGTAGTGAACATATTCGACAATTATGAAACTTCTTAAAATCTGATTCACATTACTCGATGTCATTATGTATAGACTCCAGGGAGTAATATATTAGGATGTGATCCGAACGGTTAGTGGTTGAATTCTACCCAGGGCATTCTCGAGCTGAAATTATTAAATTTATAGGGTAGCTACGTGTAAAAACGCCTCATCACAGCAGAATATCAGAGGGTCTAGCTAATGCATAGCCAAAAAACTGACATCTGCATGAAACAACGACCTTTGTCGAACGTTATTTCTTTCCAATTTACCCAGCCTTAAAGTGATTTATTGAAAATTCTGTGTGTCTTCGTGACTTTCAACCATTAAGTTTGGTCAGATTCTCCTTGAATTGGTGGTTTGACGTTGCCATCGCTTCTCTCCAAATGATTTCGGAAACGGGTTCAAGAACAAGCAGCAACTCATTTCAATAAGCATTCTGTTCTTGCGTTCAGCGACGCATTTGCGAAATAGATGAAAAAAGGACTACTGGTATCATCTCCCCGTTCACAACGATTGAATTTTAATTCCACAATTTGTCAAGCTTCACATCAACTGGCGTACCATTTGCTTATTTTATCTTGATATCTTCCATTCAAAATATTTAATTTTCAATTGCCTGATGTACGTTTAATATTGTCTGTCATAAACAAATACATACTCGAATGATTCATAATCCCTGTAACCTTTCGTTTTTTTTTTCGTTTACTACAAAATACCTGTTTAAGTGACTTCTTTCTCCCCTATGCGTGATTCGAGACTAGCAACCAAGTTTTCATATCTTTTGAGAAGGCTATTGAGCAATGTCGAGATTTCTGGTTTTTGGATTTCATATCCAAACCCAGATCCATCGTTTGTTGAAACGGCTTATTAGTACGACCGATACACATCTCAGTGTTTTCGTCATTATTCAGACGTAATCACATTCCTTTTGACGATAATTTTACAATGCGGTGGCTCCTTTGTTGTTTCTGGTGGGTGGATATGAATCAACTGGTTGTCATTTAAATGGCCATGCTGTATAAGATAGCGGATATTTGCCAGCGGAAAATAGAAGATTACGCCACTCGCCACAAGCGGCAGCACTAACACAAAAGAAAAGTTACTTTGGTATACATATAACCCCGGTATAACATGGTACAACACGAGTTTTCCCCCATAGAACGCGGGGATTTCCCATAGCACGCAAAACGTACATAACGCGTTATACGGGGTCATACGAGTGCGTTGTACGAGAATTCTCGTACAACGCGTTTTCCGATAACGCGGAACTAATCTACCGTATTATAGGGGGATTACTGTATACAATTAACAGTGGCAATATTTTGTTTCTCTTTTTCACAAATGGGATGTTTTACCCAGCGGAACAAAATATTAAAAGTGATCCTTAAAGCGACAAATTAATTGATTTACGAAGTAAACGAACTCGGTATATGAAATCTGGAAATTTAACAATATTCCGTCTTTCCGCCATATTTTAAAGAATGACGATGAAATTTGGATAGTAGTATTGATCAGGGATTTTAAAGTAAGTTTTGGACAAAATTCTAGGATCTGTTGATGCTGGACTAAACTTGGCCATTTCATAACCAATCTTTAGGAAATTTGTTTTTTAGATGGATTTTTCATTCAAATATGAACTTTAGGTGAAAATATGGTCTCTGTACATTCTACACGATTAAAATGGAGTTTAAGCTGGAAAGAACTCGGCTATTTCTTAATTAATAATTGTAAAATTTGCATCACATACTATCGCTGTATAAGTTTTGTCGGACCAAATTTATTGATTAGAATTTTCACTTTAATTTTTTGAATTTCTCCGGCCATATAAATTCTTCTCAGTTTCTGATCAATATCTCAAAAACTACCACTAATAACCAATACTTTTGGTTGTTTTTCTAATAGCTTAGGTCACACTGAGACTACGTGGAAAATTTGCGCCAGAAACCAAGCAGAAATTATGTGGCCGCTGAAAATCAAAAATTATAGTGAAAGATCTAATTCGTAAATTTTCCATGTAGTCTCCGTATGACCTACGCTATTAGAAAAACAACCAAAAGTATTGGTTACTAGTGGAAGTTTTTGTGATATTGGCCAGAAACTGAGAAGGAGTTGTGACTCCTGGACGAGTGGATGTCTTTATCGGTGTCGATATCTGGGGCAATATAATTAAGGAAATGAAATTCAAATGACACGGAAACACTCGCAGCGATTGTATTGGCCACACAAATTAGCAGACACTTTAAAAACGTACGTATCAAATCGAGTGGCTTACAGAACACAATCCAGCAGATTGCGCTGGTCACGGATTATGGACATTCGTTTGGTTAAGTGGCCCAATATAAACATTAGCAAGCAAGAAAACACACATTAGAACATTGCTCATTTCAAGCATCAGGCCGATCATCACAACCTGTGTCGAAGTTAAAAGAAGCATTCCACTTGTTGAACGATTTTATACAACATAGACAGTGGAGCAGCTGAAGAGGAGAAAGCCTTGTTTTAGCACATACGCAAAGCCCAAGATAACGTATGCATAACCGAAATCAGTTCGTGAAAATCTCGTTTTAGAGTAGACATATGTAGCAAGTTTGCGAGCAAGCAGTTTGCGCTCAACCCATTCCTGGATGATAATCAAATTTTGCGCGTCGCTGAAGAAGAATTTATGAAGAATGACGATAAAAAGCTCACTACTGATCATTTAATTAATATTGGGGTTACACATAAATTTTGAGTAATTTAAAAAAGGTGGCGTAACTAATATTAAATTGAATCGGGCCATCTTTGAACTACACTCATGCTGAAGTGTAAACAACATATTTTTTGTGTTCTAACCATGTCAACCTTTGTGCCAACAAAACTCAATTTGTGAGAAGCGCTGCTTTTTTGTTTTAATTTGAAGAAAATTCCAGCTGATGGACATCGATTGCTGTGGAAGCATATGGAGAACGTGCTCCATCAATAAAAACATGTGAGTACTGGTTCTACCATTCTAAAAGTGGTGATTTTGACACCAGTGAAAAAGAACGCGAAGAGAGACCAGGAAAGTTTGAAGACGCTGAGTTGGAGGCGTTATTGGACCAAGATTCATGCCAGCTCAAGAGAAGATCGCTGAAACTTTAGGAGTGACTCAAAAAGCGATTCAAAACCATCTTAAGATCATGGATATGGTGCAAAAATAAGGGAATTGGGTTCCGACTGAACACAAGCCAAGAGACGCCCAATGCCGTTGTTTCACGTGCAAACAACTGAGCGAAAAACAAAATCGGAAGAATTATTTGCATCGAATCGTAGCGGTGAACGAAAAGTGGGTCCACTACGACAACCCAAAGTGCAGAAAATCGTGGAGTAAGCTCGGTTATGCATCAATTTCAACCGACAAACCGAATATTCATGGCAAGAAGCTAATGCTGTGCATATGGTGGGATCAGTTCGGAGTGATCTACTATGAGCTACTCCAGCCTAATGAAACTATCACTGGAAAACGTTATCAACAACAACGCTCGGTCACATGTTGCAAGAGTCGGTGTCCTATACCCCACCCACCGTATTCACCAGACATTTCTCCTTCAGACTACCACTTGTTCCAGTCGATGACTCATGGCCTCACCAAGCAGCACTTCACTACTAATGAAGAACCCATAAATTGGGTAGATTTTTGGATCGCCTCAAAACACGTGGAAGTTTTCGACGCGGAGTCCGTATACTGCCTGAAAGATGGGAAAAGATATAACTAACGCGATGAACAATACTTTGAATAAAATACAATGTACCAATTTCTCTGAATAAAGCTTCGAAGTTATAAAAAAAACCTCAACACTTACGGGTACCCCCAATAACATAGTTGCATAGTTCGGTCAATCTTGGAATCGCAAATGTTTGAAAAATGTTAAAAGGATTGGTTAAGGGAATGCCAAGTAATATTTGGCCCGAACCAACCAAATGTAATGTAACCAAAATAAGTGTCCCGTTTGAAGTTGAAATACATGGTGGATACAGATACTTCGCAACCTCTATGAATGACTATACTCACTTCTCCGTTGATTTCCTATTGAAGGTTAATAGTGAGTAAGGTAATGTATTTAAAAAATATCATGCGATGGTCAATTAAAAATTTTGATGGTGTTGCCATTCCGCACTCTGTGTGAAAAAGTCCGAGCCATGTTTAATGACAGCCAGTTTGATCGATTGATCTGGGGTGAATCCGTGTTAACAGCAATGTATTTAACAAACCGGTCATTCAATTCAAGCATAAAAAATATCACCCGTCCGAAGTTTGGTACGACTCTGGTACGAATTCTAACAGATACAAATCCACAAAACACAACATTTCAGTTGAGAGAAATGTCGAAAATATTACCGTAATAACACAAACGTTTGTGATGCTGCAGATGAAGAAACAAGCGAAACTGCCTCAACAATTGTGAATGAGAAAGTCATTTCACTGAAATACCACAGATTCTAAAGGACTATCAAGATGTATCCGAACAATATGCCGGATACCTAACTAACTTACTAAGCCGTATGGTACTGGAAATTCGAAACAAGATTGATAGCAAAAAGTTACTTGCGACGTCAAGGTCAATATTATGAAGACACTTATTCACTCGTAGCCAGAATTGCTACTATATCTCTGGTCCCAGGTCCTATCCAATAGAAAAACGCGTTTGTTTTGGCCAATTTGGGAATTCAAGGTGTATCTCTGAAGAGAAGTATCTCTGTATAAACTAGGGACGTAGATTATAGTATTTTCTCGGGAAATTGAAAATAAAAACCGTACAAGTGATCTATAGAAGATCAATACAAATTTTCTCATACTCTAATTCGTTATATCGAGACATTCTAGTTACAAACACATCTACACGTTTTTTGTTAATGTTGCTTAGACAATTTTACTAACGTTTTACTGGGTTTACCTAGAAACGTTAATCAGGGGCTAGGAATTCACTTGAAACATTTAGGATCATCACCATACCACTGAGCGATAAACTCGGATTAAAACAGTTTAACAAGAAGTTCTTTCATAACAAATGCTAAAAGTAACAAGGTAACCCCGAAGACAGTTGTCTATCTTTGGTAAATATAGAGTAATCTTGATATTTCCAAATTCAAAATTTTCAGAATATGGCGTTTAGTGAAATTGTTGGCGTTTAATTTTGTTGATAACCTTTATTTTTAAATAAAGACAAATTTAAAAATGCCACTTGAATAATGAATCCTCAACAAGATTTAATTAACGAAATAATGTGTGACCTTTCGAAAAAAAAATGAAAAAATGTTGGCACTACAAATTCGATATTTGACTTGTAACGTATGTAATGCTAAGGAATTTCATTGACATATAATTGATTACCAATATCAGCAAATTATTTGTTTATAATTACGGGTATTTTCAGACTCCCATAAAACAGCAGAAATCCGATACACAATCAGCTAATGTCATGTTTATTTGATGATCTAAGGTCAAGCGTAATCACACATACAAAATAAAGGCCTCGATTTCATAACATGTACTCGATTTATTCTTCTTCGAAGGAGATAAACTTCTATAAAAATATTTGCCTTATAATTATTATTAAGAATTGGAACACGGTTTAAATCAAATTGAGCAAATATAATTTAATGTGGCTGGCTAAAAAAAATAACCGGTGTCTTGGGATTCCCCATTTACACATTTCAGCGTACAATACTAACTTACTATCCGATTGTTGTTTCACCTTATAAGAAATGAAAAACCAGAATTTACATTAGTAAGAAACCATGATTAAAACTTGTTTACGGGCCAACATTCGTTAAGTACCCTTCCTGTATAAATTTATTATGACCGCTCCATACATAATTTCGCTTATTGTGTCCAACATATACAAATTTAATTCAAAATTGATAAACCTTGAACTACCGTTACTAAAGATAAACATACATCATCATCTATCTATATATTATGTGCACAGAATATAGAATATATCAACACAAACGTAATATAAAAAAATGACCGAAATCAAAATAACATTTGCGATCGTTATTAACTCTAATTGAAACTTGTTTAGAAAATCACTGATCATCTTTAAAACCACATCACAAACATCTTAGGTATATGCAAATAATATAATTATAAACGACCAGTAAGTTAATACCGATCGTATTTCGATTTGACACTCGCGTCCATTTGATCAACGATCAATGATCGATGTTCTCCTCAAGGTAGGGTTATTTTACACGCGATCACATTGAATATATTAGACTTACGTGCATTGCTTACAACAAAAACACTAAATATTATTAAAATCACAAAATTCTCCATTGCTACAAACAACTGAATCTACTAAAGTTGTCTATTTAATTACCAACTAGAATAACTAGTTAGTGTAAACTTATAATTATTATTATTTATTAAACTTGATATAAGATGAAGGTTACTAAATAACTATCCTAAAGCGTTACTACAAATGACTGCGTCTCTATTCAAGAGTTCCTTCGTAACTGAAACTAAAAGTATTTTGTATATTTTAAACAAAAACAAATAGAAACAAGTAATATTTAAAATGCGCCGCAAGAGTGAGAGGAGGAGGAGAGAGACAGAGAACTATATATGATTTAACGACGTTATATATGAAGCTCATTAACATGTTGACTGACCGGTAAACTGATATTTGCCAAACAAATTTGAATACAAATTTGCATATAAAACCTTGGCAGTTGTGACGCAATCAAATATACTGTTTGAACAAGTACGTGTGTTAAAGAGAAACCCTTAAACCACTAATAATTTTTATATTTTAGCGGCTATTTATATTTTATAATTGGAGCCCGTGCCGTTGGACCAACAGTAAGTGGCCTTGAAAAAACAAATCGAATTTGCAGAATAAAATAATATCATTCTGGTTTCTAAAATGTTTGTTGACGTCATTTTCCATTAATGATATGTGATTTTTACATCAAGTTTAATATTTAAAACAGAACAACATCGCCAATATAAAACAGGTTTGAATGCGATCTATTATCTGTTCCCAGTAAAAATGTGAATGCCCCATGCACGGCTAGATTTAGTGTAATGGAAACCAAGAAATCTATATAAGTACAATATTTGAAGAGTATTGAATTATTTGTAATTTATCGTATTGTACATTAAACATCCGGTAAGTGATCTTTATATATTCGTGTAAAGTTTGTTACGAAGATATTTGTAAGTTCGGATTGTTGTTTTTCGTCGCGACATCTATCCATCAGAACCTTTGGGATAAAATGGCTGACTTTTATAATTTTATTCGGGATTATAGACAAATAAACTTCCGCAGTCGCTATGTTGCATTACATATTTAGAACTCTGGACTTGTAAATGATATGATATGACATGCGGCACACGCCATCATGGAGATCGTAGGTACGTATAGCACATTCCTGGAGTAAGCGTAATCCAAAATCAAAAGCATATTTGAAAAACGAATCGTACTCCAAAATTATGCCCTAGGTCCAGCCTGCATCCTCACATTGAAGGTAATATAAGTTAGAAAGAAATAGTTAATCATAAGCTGCGTATTTTTGAATAAACAGTCAAAGACAGCGATAAATTATATTTTGATTTGTTGATTTATTATTTAATTAAAATCAAATTTCAGAACTTCTCTAAAATCCACTTTAAAATTCCCACCCAGTTCTGTATGCATGATTTGACAATAGTTGGTTGGGATATGGCCGGGTTCCATTCAGCCAATACAAGCTCATGTGGCACCAAATACGCTTAAGACAAAATCAAATCGCAGACATGGCGCATTTGCAAGATAAGTCAAACAATGAAAATGAAATGTCTGAATTGTATTTTTAATAAAAAGAAACGGAATTCTTAATATTTGCTGGTCAATTAATTAATTTATTTTAATATTAGATATATTATGGTGTTTAATTACAAACCAAAAATTAAATGACAAAATGATTGACTTGAAGTTAGTAAAAGTTGTTACTCTAAAGTGTTTTTTTTTCTAAATTTCGTTGTATAGGGAAAATATTTTATCGCGGTTTCGAACACCAAAACGACTAGGGCGCCACGCAGCAATGCCATTATCTAACTACTGTAGTGTTGATAAATTATTTATATGATTTGTAATTAACTGAACATACACGCTCTATACAGATAAGAATGTTAATTTATTAGTATGTGTATTAAACGGAGACACCATTTAGTGTCAGAAGTAGGATTTTGCAAACACCAGCAATGGTTAAAAACCGAAACACCTAGATATACAGCACAACAATTGGAGGAAACGCCGCAGAGCCTCGAGCTTTCAATCGAAGCAATAAGAGCGAGCTGCTCTTGAGATTGCAGAAGAGCGCCATGGAGAAGAAGATGGTGGTCAGCTTGCAGATCTACGTAAACAGCCGAGCATACAGAATGAAAAACTCGACGAAATCGGGCGTACCAAACATCTTAAAATTACAGAGCTAAGAAGAGAAATAAAATCTCTAGAAGTGAAAGTCGACGGCCAGCTCAAGGAATTTGAGCGACAAATCAGGCAGGAACTTAAAAATATAGTTAAGCAAGTGGAGGCTCGCTTTGAAACACATACATCGCAAGCTATTGGAATGGCCGTCTAAATAAAACGTTCCCAACCGAACCAGTTGCTGGAACTCAAGGGTAATTTTAAAGCCTCTCCATTCCATAATTTTATAATGCATGTTCTAAGCGGCAGTGTAACATAATTTTTGGAGCACAGGAAGGCAGCTCAACGTACTCATTTAGGCTCTTCGTGAGAAAGTTTCAGATGTCTTGCAATGTCTTGCAAACTGTCTCAGCAACAGAAAGGAGCTAAGAGCTTTAACTGAGTTGCAACTAGGATACGGACAGTTCTAATTTAACCAGTGAACACAGTGGAAGGTAAAAAAAGAAAAGTAAACAGTGCGAAAAGTAGTGAACAGCTAAAGTGAATAGACAAAGTGAATTAATTGCTGCAAAAATTAAAGGTGTTGGAAAATAACGTTTTGTAACTTAAACCGCCGAGTGTATTATTTGCAAAATCGAGTTCGAATCCGTATCGGACGCCCGAAACTCGCAACCCTTTGGATGATAGCGGTTGGTGGTGTATACGTCAACACCGAGTGCTATGCTTGTGTAGAGTAGAAATCTGTCGTCCTGAACAGACACACCCACTGTCGTATTGCCTTAGTTCTGTATGACTTTCCGTCCACCTCCAAAGCGTTCCTCTCTCCGATATACATCGTCGTCCGATATAGATCCTCTTGACAATTTTGTATGGACCTTTCTAATTTCGTTGTGCTTCTTAAGATCTGCTTTTCCGCTTCCTGGAATTGTACAGCCACACTAAAACACCTCGTCAAAAAACGGTAAACTCAAACTCTGGGCGGGTTGCGCTACCGATTTATTTCTAGGCTTCGTTCTGTTGCTCTCTACTGCGGATCGATCTTTGTTCATTCGTCATTGTTGATCACGTTATTTTTACTGCTTGACAAATCGATCGTTTCTCGACTTTCTGGACGCTTTCTGCTATTGACTTGTCATGTCTCTAATCCTTTCTCTGCCTCGTCGTATTTCAGCACACGTCCTTCTCAACAATCGAACTGGAATCTTCTGCTGATTTATGGTTCATTTGATGGCCGCCTTGCACTATCCGAGCTAGAACCGAACGTTTGCCTCTTGTCCTGGTACTACTTGACTGTTATAATTTTCCGTGGCTCCAATAGCTTTGTGTTAGCTGCCTCAACTCCTTTCTTATTATCACCTTTATCTGCGTGACATACTTCGAATTCAGCTTGTGCAACTTTACTGTATCAGTAGCTAAACTTGCTCTAGCTGCCTCATATTCTAAAGCCGTCACCAATACTTCATTCATGTTTTTATCTCTAGTTCTTAAATGAAGTTTCGGATGGTCGTCCTCGACAGAGCTGATAAACGCATCCCCTGTTAGTTCATTCCGGACATCTGCAGATGCATTGCCGCCAATTTCGTTACTTCTCTCTGCAGGTCTTGCATACTTTACCTGCGTAGTTGTCGCTTGCTTTGTAGTTGAATCTTGCACAATTCTCTAACATGTGAGTACCCGTATCTTAATTCCAATTCAGTCATATCCGCTCATAGCTCTTTTCTGTTAGAGTTACAGTTTGCAAGACATCTGCAGCTTTCCCACGAAGAGTCAAAATGAGTGCGTTCCTCTGCAGTCCAACCATTATGCTTTACTGCCGCTTGAAACTGGATTTTATAAAATTCTCAAACGGGATCTCGCCAACGAATATCAGAGGTTTTAAAATTCCCCTTGAACTATCTCCTTCGGGGATACCCGCAGTACTGCCACGACTGTCGTTGATTAACAATTTTTCTAAACCTATCTAACCGATACCAGTATGTGAAAAGGTGGTAGTCAATCGTCATTTCTACCACTAAGTAGGGCGATTCCACAGTGCACTATCCTGGAGCTCATTCTCTTTAGCCTATTTGTCAATGATCTTCCTCGAATACTTTTTACTTGTTTGATTCATGATTGTCGGCGATGTCTAGATTGGTTATGCAGAAGCGATTGCTGACCTAACTAGTTGTGTTCTGAGTGTAAATAATGATCTGGTAGCTATGTCTACCATGGATCGCTGTAACTGTTTGGTTATAAATCTAGCAAAAACCAAGCTATGGCCTTGTTTCGTTACTCGGTTATAGACTTTCTACACTATAGCCTGTGCTGCTGCCAAGTGGCCGATCTCAACTTGATTAGGGATGATGAAATGTTTGCTTAGGACTGTGACGTAAGCTCGTCAAGTCATCGGTTTTACCACATTCTTTTATAGGGCTGATTTATTTACAAGTACAAGCTTGGACAACGTTAATCGTATGAGTCAGTTTTATCTCCTTTGTACGTTTTGCGTTTTCAATCCTTTTTAATTTGTGTTGTTTTTGCTACGAGATTTCCCATCTAATTATTGGCTAAGCTCAGTGTACTAGTGCCACTACAATAAAACCACATTGTAAAGTCAGCTGTAGCAAGCAACTCCTCGGGATATTCTCTCGAATACTATGGAATCTAAGACGTCAAGATTCACAAATTAAAGAACTAATGATAAACTGAAACTTAAAACTGTAGACGTTTAATTTGGTTTGTAATAAATTCACAAAAAATACTTGCACATAGCCGTATTACAAAACATTTTTTTTACTATTACAACGAAATTTAGGTTGGTCTCGTTATACCGATATAGCTAACTAGTTCCAACGGCTTGTAGTAATTACTTTCGACAGATTTACTTTCGTGTGACAAATTTTCAATTTGGAATGATTTCGCCCCAAAAAGTGCTGCCTGTTCAATTTTATCGGGTGGCGCATGATTCGCTGCCATTTGAGCCCCTCGATACTCTTTATAATAGTCGTTCAACTTTTGCGCCCTTGATAAACATGAAATCGCACGCACTGGATCACTTTCCGGATGTATCCGGACATACTGCTGTAAATCAACTGGAATGACGGATGCGCGAACACTCTCTTCGAGTACAATATCAGAAACAATAGGATGAGGTGGATCACCATAGACAGGTTGATATGGGGGCTCATGACTCTTCTCTGGCGTTGTAGTGATCAAACTTTTCAAAGTGGATTGTTCGATTTTGACACGTGTATCAAATGCCTCAATCAATGACATCCCCTTTTCAGTTTTATCACCATCAATAGCCGTTTCGGATGTAACAAATCGTTTTGCAGCTTCATTGAAATCGGCGTTTTGGTTTACGGCGTCATGTATTAAACCGGGATAGTAATTATCCATGACCAAGGCTTTCTGTTCATCAGTTAGATCGAATACTCCCTTCTTCCTTTTAGGTTTTGCGCTCGTACTAATTGTAGGGGCTGGTTTTGGCGGTTCTGTTTTCGGTGCCGGCTCTATCGTTATTTCTTCCTCATCCACCTCGGGTGAATGTGCACCGTGACATGGTCTAGGAACATGGACTGCAGCCGGCATTCCATGTTGAGGTGCACATTTAGACATCTAAAAATTAAATTATGTTTTCATTTAAAATATTATTCTTCATTAATTGTCAGTAGTTTTACTCGTGGAGCTTCGCAATGTTTTCGTTGCCTTGGTGAAGATGCACACTGTCGAGCAGGCTCATGTTTTACAGGTGAGCCACAACCTTGTCGTTGTCGATTACCGCATGGTGATCCAGTATGTGCCATCGTGTGATATTCTTACTTGAGATAATTTAATTTTTAATCGTCGAATAATTTTAATTTAATTTACTACCAATTTAATTTAATTTTCAATTTTAATTTGATGAAAATATTGTTTTTTTATGAAAAATTTCTGGTGACTTGATTTTTTAGATAAATCGATTTTGTTTATTGTGGCGCTGTGGTTACTAGATTATCTATGGTTACAATGTTCTATAAAGTGCATTGTACGACTTATGTCGCCATTGGTCGAGTAGTACTAGCCTAAACGGTCAAAGGTTGAAGTACCAGAACCAAGGGATGAATGAACACAATTCCCATAATTTCATAAGAAGATGCTTAGCATGATACTGATACTTGCGGCTCTCCAAATAGTCTCGTGACGGCTCAATATCTCATTTTAATCTTCTTTAAAGAGCCAATTCCCTGCTAAATGAAGATAATTTAAACGTTTGAAACACTAACATTGCAGACATCCGATGCAGTCAATACTGATCGTTAATGATTGCCGCTGAATTTATTTGTACGCTGCTCTCAATGACTGTATTTGTGACTGGTGAATTTTGAATAGTTAAACGAGTAAATTTGGAGATTCGCACACTTCCTAATCTGTGATTCTGATTGATTATCTCGCCAATGGAGCTTTATTTCTATAAGAAGTTCCTGTAAAAACTCTGCTTGATCTGCTTCTCAAAATGGACCAGCTTTCTCCAATTTCAGTCTAAAGGCTCTAATGTTCATATTTTATGGCTCGTCCGATAGATAATTTTTTATCTTCTGAATTTATCAATGAGGAGAGGTCGCCATCAAAGCGCGTTGTATCATGCTGTCTCGACATCTCAGACGAATTAATTTCAACTTGCCTGTTGAGTAAGTTAGACCCTTCGTAATTTATCTAGCTCTGATGAAATGATTTTCCTAAAATTCAAGATTTTTGTGATTGCTATATTATCCATGTCAATTTTCTTCAAGGGGTCAAACCTGAAGTTAAGCAACGTGGTTTTAGCAGAAAAATTGCAAAAGCGCTACACAGCGGTACATGAAAAACTTGTGCAGGTTGTAATCTGAGGTTTCAGAACATTGAATTTTGAATCTGGATATAATAAAACTCAGACATTTGATTAAAACCAATGGGATTTGTTTCAATAGTCTCAGTGCAAAACATCGGGCTTACCTATATCGATCAACGGGTATGTGTGCGGAATGAAAAAACGACATAATACACTATTACATATCGAGAACCTTCAAAGTTCAAGCGCTACAATGAACAAAATTGAAAGCAAGGATATTCTTGATGATCCGTCAAGAATGTCAGTCTATTAACAAATTTAGATATGGCGCAGATATGATATGAACGATATGCCAGGATCGAAGAAAATGCATTTACTAAGAGATGTCGATAGTAGAGTTATAGCTCAGAATTCTAAATTAGAAAACATCAAACAAGGCACTTTAGTAACACAACCATGTTTGACTATCGACATTGATGTCAGTTTAAGGAGATTTTGGGGAAAGAGGAACTCCAGAAAGGAGGGATCTTGGCACAAGAAGAAAATGCCCTGCGAGAAGAAGTGTTAAACAAAACAGCTTGCAGGTCAAGCCATGGCAAACAAATAGTTGATTTACTCTTTCGTGATGAGTTATGTCTAGACAAAATAGGGCACACGTTCTAAGATTTAGTTAGTCCCAAATTCAAACGACTCTTAATTACCAAACCATGCAGTGGATAAGAAATTTAGTACAAATATGAAAGTTAGGGTTGTGTTTGCCACACATCAGTAATACTTTGAAGGACAAGAAAGTCTATACCCCTGATATTGACAAAATGGTCCGTCAAAAAGGTGGTGGACAAATCCTCCGTTGAAACATTTAGTCTTCGTGATGTATGAACATCAACCACAACTTTTCTAGGCACTCAAACTTAACACCAGCAACAATTCTACGGAGAGAATTTTATGTATAGTACCTCAACCCATTGCGTTGTTTTGTTTCCCGATAAATGATTTCTAATTATTGCGAACGATTTCAGAAAGTTTGGAAGAAATATTCAAGCATATAGTAAGTATTCAGGATTCGAATGATTCCATATAGTACAGGTTTTGGGTTTTAAATTCAATTTACGTTTTGATTATTTTCAATTTAAATTACACTAGGCAATGAAAACGCAGCCACAAAAAGGTAGTTTCTATCTGAAACATCAAGATTGTTTCCTCCAATGGGTTGGTTAGTTCCTTCTACAATTGCGTTTAAAATTCTGTTCCAAAGATTAAGGTTGTAAACGGTGGTTTGGAAAGATCAACTATCAGCAGAGGTACATGCAAATTCACTCCACCAGCTTCTCCAAGTTTTGGTCGTGCATGGGAGATCACCGTCATCAAATGGTTGAAGTATCACTTAAAGAGAGAGTAGGGACTCGATATTTAGTACCTACAAGTAGCTAATGAATTACCTGTTATTATGCCTGTCCAGCAATGAGCTTGATATTTTTGACGCCAGGTTATATTTTAATTGGCCACTCCAGAACCAGATGTAACACATCTTAAACAGTCAACACTTTATCAATGGCAGCAACCTCAGCTAATGAGCCAGCACTTTTTGGGAAAATGGCCAATATGATGGTTTCCAACAACAATTATCACTTTATACAACGATAGTACTATAATCTCTCAATAACTTGTTTGTATAGCGCTCGCGTTAATAAAGTAATATCGGCCGACCTAATCACGATTTAATATCTTGATCTTTAACCAGATCGGTAGTAAACATAACCTGATTTCGTTTGTTAATTGGAATCTTGTTTGTCGGTTCTTTATTAATTGATTCGGTGGGCATGCAATTCGTGAAATGTGGCACTTCCTACGCCAAAATACTTGTCGTTGCGTTTGGCTAGTCGAAAGAATCCTTCATACGGTGGTTGAAATGCGGCTAGGTTCATATCAGTGCGAACCCACACTAAATCCTTAAATACGAATCTGACTCGTTTTGTGATTCGATGCTGTCGCCGGTTGTAGAACTTTTAATTTTTTCGGAGCTGTAGGGGAGTATCAAAGGAAGAGACTTTGTCTATTGAACTATTTTTTCACACATAACTGCGCTCTTAAATTTGCGATGCTAACGTTTGATCATACCATTACTGGATCTATTGTATGCTGTGGTTCGCTTGTGATCCATTCCTAGTGCTTTTGGTAGCTCCTTATAAAGAGCAGACTTGAATTGCTCGTCTCTATCCATGACAGTGACTGAATGGAATTCCGATTCTATACTAAGCCAAGCTTTTGGTGTGGCCTCTGATCAACGCGTGGATCGATCGAACATTCATAGCGAGACAGTTGGTATGTTTCCCAAATGGTGGCAGAATGCCGTGATATTTTGTATTTCTGACACCGCAGATAACATTTGGTCCAAATTCCCCCCTCCTTGTTCATCGACGGCCAAACTAACATAATTGCTACTTCATTTACTGTGCTTCGCACCCCAGGATGCATTAATTCGAAAATTTGCCGACGAAAATGTTTACGTATGAAAGGACGTATTGTTTTCGAAGATCGAAATTTTTTTGAATTTTAGAGTGCCTTGCGAATGAATAAGTTCGGCATCGTTCGTCTGCTCCCTGACAATCTCAACGTAGTCGATAGAGTGTGAAAGAGCGTATGCCCCAATATTTTCGATGCCGAAAATGGGACGGATGTCTGAAGTTGCGATTAAATCTAAAAGTCTACGGTTTCTGGGAAACTCTTTTCCGGATTTTGATGTAAAGCAAAACGTGGTACCTCCCCCCCTCCCCTTCTCCATCCAATAAATACTTCAGTACCGCATAAGCCGCCAAGACATCTCAAGCGTACGTGCTCTATCGTTTTCGTGGCTAAAACATAATGGCTGCCAACCATCTGAGGAATATTGCTGTAACACTGAATATAATCCGTTGGAATGTTGTGTCGCCAAAGCTACAAACTTAACTAAACCTCGATTTCTTTCTTCGCTATTTTCATCTTTTCGGAACTTAAACAACGTACTTTCGCACTGCATGGTGGAGCTGTCGTTTCGATGCAATGTGTGACATTATGTTTGATGTATTTAACGGCGTTGTCTCGTGCGTTGTTGACTTGAATTCGGACAGCAAATTTAGAACTTCCGAAGGACATGCGTCGGCCTTGACTGCGTCGATGGTGTTATACCATATGAAAGCGGTATTGAAATTGACCTTCCTTTGACGCCTGGATTGAATCGATAGGTTGTTAGTCTTAACGTTCTGTGCTGTTATAAATTTCCAAACTAACGGTCTACGTAATCAATCAGCCTGCATCTATCAAAAATTTCAGTTTACTGTGAAAGTCCACTATAATGTGACGGCAATTAGAATTTTGCCGGGTACAATGAGCCACCAACTGGTGTCGAAGTAACCGGGCTTTAAACATGCGATGGTGGCGAGATCAGTGCGACAGCCGGATATTGACGTATCAGTGAAAAATCACGATCTGAATAGATTCTCAACACGATCTGACAGGGCACCAATCCTTATTGCTATAGGTGAACGTGTGAATGGATTTGCTTAAATATTTATAAAAGGAAGCCATCTTGTTAGATAGAAGGAAATCATCGCCATTTATTAGATAAAAAAGGAAAAGATTTTAATTTATAAAATGTTTGTAACAGCCGAAAACGTGCAAGTCTTTAACATTAACTACATGAGTGAAAAGGTAACTTCCATGTCGATTGACGAATTATCTGTTCGATTACGGTGAGCTTCGGTTCTACTTAAGGAATTTACAGCTTTGGAAGTGGCAATATTTAACAAGTGTGAATCCGAGATATCTGGAGAGATTGCTGATTTTGAAGAAAATTATTACCACGTCGTGAGGTTGTGAGAGGCATACAAGATCTAAGTTCAGTAGCAGAATCTATAGAGATACATGGCTGATTTGCATTCTACAAGTCAAGTTAGACAACGAAACCAGAAATAACCTGAAATCGGGCATTCCTACGCTAGAAGAATTCTTTGATTTTTTGTAACAACTAGTCAATTCCTTGGCAATTATGAAGTCGAGTTAACAGTTGTGAAAAAACAACCATCTAAGATTTAAAAAATTAAGCAAACTGGAGGCCTGCATGCATCTAGTACATCACTCTGTTATCGGTTGATATTCCTCGTAAATTTGTACGAGTAGAGGAGGATGCTTGAAGAGTCATAAACGTAGTATATTTTACTACAAATGGATCAAACATAAGACAAAACTAATCCGGTTACTAAAGAGTCGCTTCCTTCTATGCCTTGTACTGCATGAATAATAGCTGAAACAGATAGTAAAATAATCAGCATCAAAATAAGTCATTTCAGACAATATGAAACGTATACGCAGCCATCAACAACTTGTGAAATAATTTCATTTCATTCTCTAATTTATCTCAATAATACTACATTATTACCTAATGCCTTAGAAAAGCCTCGCTACAATGTCGCTTACTTAGACCGCTTTATCACGTTGTGATGGGAGGGACGCAGGCCCCAGGAATCAACCAATAAGATATATAGACAATTATAGACAATTTTCGGATTATTGCTGGTATGGGGCAAATGTATGTAAGGGCACAACTTTTCTAAGTCGAAAGAAATATAGATATCGCCTTGCAGAGATTTTGGCAAAAAGAAGAATTGCCAGAACAAAAGCATGACGAAAATGAATGTGAATGCAATTTTGTTTAAACTACCACAAGGAATACAGCCGCTTGCCGTTCAAAGCAACAACAAATCTTTTTAGGAAATCGTATACGAAGGTACAATGATGGCAATAGAGATAAAAGGAACTCCAGATCCGACATTCTATGAATTATATCGTATTATATTGTCGCAGTTACAATGAACGAGCCAAACATCTGCGTTCATCCTCATCACGACGTAATGAAGCTTTCGAGAACCACAACCAAGTTGAGAATGGTACGCGATGTTTCATTTAAGGCCATCTGGTTCCATAGTGCAAATTACATTACGCATGTATAAAGTAGTGTTCGCTGGGGACATCGAGAAAATGCCTGCTCACTATACTTCTTGGAGCACTTAGCCAAATAGCATAAGTTAATAAAGTTGAGTTTTCATAAGCAACTAAGCATTATGTGTACGATCTCATTACGGCTGCAGACTTAGTTGAGGAAGCGAGAATTATGAAGTCCAATGCGAAAATTTTATTAGAAGCTGTTATTAGAAGGTGGTTTGCCGGAAGATAAAAAAATAGTTCCCAAATATATTAAAGAAAATAATGAAAACGATAAAGCTGCTCGTGCTTTCATTGGAATCGCAGGTTTTATGTTAAACTGATTTCTGAGTGAGCTGATTTCAACTAAACGTCAAGCTGTCGAAAGATTCACGATCCAACCGTTAAACTTAAATTATACTCTTCCAAAGACTAGGACCCCAAAAGTTGGCCCGGGATGACCAATTGTCAAGTGATATGGCGAATAATGATAATGCTATAAAATAATGTAAAACTTTTCACCTACCTTTGTGGCAAACAGGACAGTAAAAATCCGGAGATACATAGACAGAGATCCACATCTATTCACAAGAATAAGACACATATAAGATAACCCCGCAAATTGTACGTCGAGAGGGGTGTCACCAATTAAATTAGCTGACTTCTTAATGTCGAGAAATGGAACAATGTGATTGTCAAAGAAAATAAATAATTGGCCAATACAATGGCCAGTATTTATTTTCATCAAATCGCAAGGAGTTTTTCGAAAAACTATCTTCCAAGATGGCGTAAATATCTAAGAATCCTTTCCATCAGTAAGCGATTCATAAGTTTAAATCCCGTTATCAACGAGGATGACCTAATTAGAGACCTAATTAAGGGGAGGTAAACTAAACCATTCAATGGCTTCTTTTGCGCAGAAGCATCTAGTTATATTGCTCAGTGTTTCCTAAGTATCTTCTAAAACTATTGATAAACTGGCACTTCCGCCCTCCCACTTCCTTTAGCGGAACATGGGAATCTGCGACAAATCTTTTTAAAACTACCTGAGAAAGATAATTTGATAGAATATACTTACTTCCGCAGAGATTATTATGCAACTATCTGACACGCCGTTATTAAACTAAAGGCCATTTGCGTTTTATCGGCCGATAACTTCGATGTGTTAACGTCAGCCAATTTCATAATTGGCCATCGTTTAACATAGTTACCTGAAGTTAACCTTAAAGAGGTATGCTTGTACAGGCTCAGGCTTATAAAAAGGCAGTTGGTAAAACAAATTTCAAAAAAAATTTAGAAGCGCTGGGCATGATAATGAATACCTAACTACACTACCAGGTCGTTCAAAAGGTAAAACAATCGATTTGAGATAAACCAAGGAGATATCACTTGGTGAGATTGAAGAGACTCATCCTAGTTCCGATGGCCAAGTCCGCGTCGTCACCGTTAAAATCAAATCCGAATGCTTAAAAATGCCAATACACATATTGTAAACCGGTCCGCGGGCAGGCAACCAAGTTATGTACATCCTCTAGAAAAAGTTGCGAACCTTTTGCGGCAATAAATTACGATCCTATAGGGCATGATGGTAGCGAATTTACAAATTTTGTAATGTGATATAGAATACAAAGTTGATCTCTTTCAAAGACATTCAGGGCTTTCAGCTTACTACTCCATTTAGAATGTTACGAACGCGGGACACAACATTAATAGAGAACGGAAGTAGCTTTAATAATTCTATACGTAACAAAGTTACTTCGAAGCTTATACATGTTTAAATATAATTTTAAACAATTTATGGATAACGAGACAGTTCAAAAAATGAAACGTTAACGAGTAAATAGTCAGGATGTTAGACGGAGATACACGTGGAAACTGAGTAGATTATTATGGTGTGATAACAAATCGCCGAATTGTCTAGGTGTGTATGAACTGTCTTGATGATATCACCCGGAAAGAAATGATTCAACTTCCATGAAAATAATTGTATCTTGGTCTTTTTCTCTCTTTACGTTTGTATATGGGGGTTTCCAAAACCCACAACCGCCCGCCCCCTCCCTTAATAAATGAGGGTTGCCCGGAGGAGCAGGGTTCTATTTTTTAGTTTTTTTTCGGCTCGTACGATTTTGTTAAAGTTGATGGTGTTAATATTGGGGAAACTCGTTTAGGGGTTAATTCTTGGTCTCGAACGATTTTGGTAAGTTTTCATTTATGAGTCATTCGGAGGGGCTAGTATGATGTTACACTATTAGCGTTGGTGTACACCATGCCGACATGTATACCATGTAGGGTGATCTTGCGCCATGTTGCATCATGCTGTTTCATGTCTTGTTTTTTGCATTAATTAGTTGTTCGATGTTTCGTTTGATCCTATTGCGGAATGTTGTGCCATGTTGCACCATGTTGTGTTACTTGCGTCACGGAAGCATGGTATTTGATTGCTTAAATCGGGCCGTTCTGAATATGTTAGCTGTACTGAGTATGGTTGGGAGTATGGTTTATGGCGAAATATGAAATGAATAGTAGTTTAACAATAAAATTTATGATGACAAGAGCCTATGGCAGTAATGATAGCAATAATTATTTCCAACGGATCGGTAATTGGCGGTAAAACATCTTAATGATCTCTCATGATTTGAGCTTTATACCCTCCTCACAACTTTTAATCTAACGTCACACAATAATGTTGCCGGCCGAATAATAAATTTCCCCGTTGAGGATTGTATACGATTTCAGCGGTTATCACATTCCATGTGTTAATTCAGAACGAGATAAGATAGCCAATAATAGTAAGCATAGCGATACTGGAATGAATTATTAGTGGTTTAAAAATTGATGAAATTAAAGTCTTTAATAGATGTTAAAAATAATTTTAATTATAATTAAAAAAAATTCACGATGGACAAGATAGAATGATAAATAGTTACAATAATTTTAAGTTGGCTTCGTTAATCCAACATAACTTACCAGCTCCAAACATTTGTAAAACTCGCTGTGTACCGTTTTAGTGTCGGACGATAAACTATCAATTTGGAATGATTTTGCACCGAATAATGCGGCTTCTTCTATTTTATCAGGTTCCGCCAAATTCGCGGCAGTTTGTGCCGCTTTATATTCCTTATAATAATCATTTAAGTGTTGAGCTCTAGAAAGGCATGCTATAGCACGAACAGGATCGCTCTCTGGTGTGACACGAACATACTGCTGCAAATCAACTGGAATCGCTGATGCTCGAACATTATCCTCTAGTACAATATCCTCTACAACAGGCCGCAGCATCGGTCCATATACTATTTGATATGGAGGCTGATTAGTCTTGTCTGCCTTGGTTGGCTTCACAGTTGTCAGAGTTTTTAAACTTATTTGCTCAAATTTGACACGTGTATCAAATGCCTCGAGCAATGACATTCCCTTTTCAGCTTTATCACCGTCTACCGCAGTTTCGGGCGTAACAAATTTTTTTGCAACTTCATTAAAATCAGCGTTTTGATTAACCGCATCATGGATTAAACCTGGATAATAGTTATCTAAAACTAATGCTTTCTGCTCGTCGGTAAGTTTAAAATCTTTCTTCTTTTTTGTTTTTGGTTCTATCAAAGTACGATTTACTCGGTTGAGACCACCTGGTCCTCCTCCACCATCGTTATAAGGATCACCACCTGGGCCGCCTGGATAACCTGGACCACCGGGAGGAAATGGATAATCATCGTCACTAAATAAATCTTCATCAGAATCACAGAACGGTATGTCTGAAATTGAAGCACCATCTGGATAACCACCGTACGGACTATAGGAAGGATCTCGTCCACCTGGATAACCTCGTCCACCTAGAGAACTTCGTTTACGTAGAGAACTTCGTCCACCTGGAGAACTTCGTCCACCTGGAGGACCTCGCCCACCTGGAGGATCTCGTCCACATGGAGGATCTCGTCCACCTGGAGGACCTCGCCCACCTGGAGGATCTCGTCCACATGGAGGCTCTCGTCCACCTGGAGGACCTCGTCCACCTGGAGGGCCTCGTCCACCTGGAGTACTTCGTCCACCTGGAGTACTTCGTCCACCTGGAGTACCTCGTCCACATGGAGTACTTCGTCCACCTGGAGTACTTCGTCCACCTGGAGTACTTCGTCCAACTGGAGAACTTTGTCCACCTGGACGACCTGGCGAACCTGGACCTTCTGGACCACAAGGGAAGCCGCCTGGTGGACTTGGACAAACACCTGGTCCACCTCTGTGCTCTCTACGACCACCATCTCCTTCGACACATCTGCCACCCCCACCACCTCCACCGCCCCCACCACCTCCACGGTCACAAGATGAACGACGAGGAGGCTGACAAGGGGTTTCTGGACCCCCGGTTTCCGAATTCGTCCCAAGGTTTCGATCCCAACCGGAAGCATTTAATCCAACATTAAGGAGTTCAGGTCCTTGTTGCTAAAAATATAAAATGAAAGTTAAAATTTGTTAAATTGATTAAATATAGATTCCCAACATCATCATCATCATTATCATCATAGGGTGGTAGTGGACAGTGCAGTTTTTTCATATTTTTATTCTATAAAACATCAATTAAATGTAAGTAAAATCAATTAATAACAATGTAGACTATTTAAATGCACTTACTGCTGACGAATCTGAACTAGGAGGAGATGGTTCTGCACACGCTACTGCCTAAAAAATATTTCATTTATTGTTAAAACTATTTCCTATATATGTGAGTTCACAACATACCGGTTGTTTTATTCTGTCAAACTTAATTTCTGGCCAAGTATGACGCCTTCTATGTTCGGCGGGCACTTTTTTCGCCGGATCCCTTGAAATTGACTTTCTTTTCTAAAATAAATATTACCAGTTATTACGGATTTACAAAACTGAACTAATTTTTCGTACTGGAAAATCACCGGAGAATGATGTTCTTTTTCCAGCTGGTGGTCGTGTATCTTCTTTATTACATTTTACAGGCGCTGCATGCTTCCGCTCTTTTGGAGCATGAGAAAATTCCTAAAATTGAAATACAAAGTTATATATAATATCTATCCAATCAATTCCCTGAAATACTTTACTTTCATTAAACTTCGTCTTCGGTGTTCTTTTCCTAGGCTACTTCGTGGTGTTTCTGGTGGTGTGCGCAATTTTTTTGGTTTGCTGGGTGGCGTTTGTTCTTGCTGGACTTGACTTGTTGCTGGACATGATTTCTGAGTTTTTACTTTCCGACATGATGACGAAGGTGGTAATTCTGGTAGCGGGTTTTCTAATGTAAGGCAACCAGCGTTGTTTGTCTGGCGCATTGAATTTTGTGGTTAGGTTATATCGATTGCAAAAAATGATCTACTATGGTGCAGTTTCTTAACTTGGCTCCTAAAGAATTTAAAAAAGCATTTAAATTTTTATGGGGAAAATTACAATAGTGTTGCTTACGATCGGCGTCTAAATTACGTTGCTGTTTTGTCGGGCTGAGTAATTCTAAAATTCAAGAAAAATAGTTCGAATTAAAAAACGAATATCATATATACTGATATACTGCTTTTTACAGGCTGAGGTCCTGCTAGAAGATGTTTCGTTTAATTTTATGACCATGCTACTACCTGCAAATATAATTCTTAAATAAAAATAGGTTCCCAAAAGCCGCTACTACGTAGCAAACAATGGTCAGTACGTGTACTAAATGTTCGTCTGCATGCGCAGATTATGGTAGATGCGGAGTACAATCGGGATTAGAGAAATAATCTTTCCAAGATAATCGTGCCGAACGTTCACTGCCTTTAACCGCTAGGTACACCGTTATTACGTGCTGTGGTATTTCGAAAATTTTTTGAGAAATAATTAATTTGATAGAAAAGATAATTAATATACAAAACGTACATAAAATATAATTTAATTTAATTACAATAATTTAATATAGATATAAGTTAATTTAATTTAATTTAATTTAATTTAGCGTAATGAAATGAATTTTGTTTTTCTAAAAAGTTTTTAAGACTAGTTACTAGATATTTTGGATGAACACATATTTTCGTGAAGGCTTTCAGATATTTTATTTGCTTATGCAAACCTACTTAGATCGTCTAAAATCACTCGCCCGAGCCGTTCCAAATATTAATCGAATTTCCAGTTGTTCTTCAAAATATAAATGTATAAAGTTAATTTCTCACCATGAGGACGGTCTTCTCTACCAAGAAACTTCTCTGCTATTTAATCTCAACTAACTCTCTCAGTATCTCTCGGAAATAGATAGGTTTTTGCTCCATTTGAAAGATTAATCGCTGCGATCAATACTCGTAAATCGCTGAACCTCTCCCAAAAATCGGACGCTATAATATACTAACCTACCATATTTAATAGCCTTCTTGTGAATTGTCCATTGCTGCATTTTTTTATAAAACAGTTTATAACTAACGGATCATCCGCAATTCTTAACGCCAACGGAGTCCCATCCGATTGACCCACCAAACCCAATTCGTGCTGGTCAGTATTTCTTCTTGTTACATTTCCAGATTTTAGCTTAACGTAGCCGCTTTACCACTTTTAGGCATCTTGTGTAACGCAGCACTCGTCAAGCGGATTCGTGCAATCTCATGAACCAGCGTCGGATTCACTATTTCACTTTCCCTTCCTCTCTTATCCGACCTCGATATTAGAATTCCGTTCTCACCTTAACGACTTGTCTGTTCACAAATAAATAAAGTCGCTGTATGATAAGGATAACTATTGGTTGTTGTTGTTGTTGTTGGAGTTTGCAATTTTGTTGAAGTGTCCAACAGATCATAAAACAATAAAATTGTTAATTTTTATTTTTATTTCTTCTCATCATAAATGCAGAGGCACATTGTGTTCGAGCAGCCTACATCCATGCGAGGACAAAATAAAATTTAAATCGCATTAAAAGTTTTTGCGAGCATCACGAAGGGGATATGCGAGCATATGTATGTAAGATGTCGTTGAAAAGATATTTTGAAAATAATAAGATGGAATTTTCGGACAAGAGGAATCAGCAGGACGGCAATACTAATATGTCAATTTTGATGGGTGAAAGGAAAAGACGACAAAGAAGAGGTGAGAGATGACATTCATCGTGACAATCAACGTTGGATCGCCAAGTCGATAGTGAAAAAGATATGAAAAAAGGCAAAATGGAATGATAACGCGATGATTTTGTGGTATTCCAGAATAAAACTTGGTACCTTAGTGCAGACCGAGTGATTGTTAAGTTTATTAAAAAACAAAATAATAAAACTGTATAATTGTTGTTAAGTTCAGTAGTCCTTACGAGTTTAATGCAAAATTTGTTTAATGTAAAAATAAAATATATGCAGAAAGCTGTAGAATTGTGATCGATGAGATTTCAATAGAATTTAAGTTGGTTTCCAAATGGCACAGTGATTAAAGCTTTGGCGTTTGGATCAGGAGGTACCGGGTTTGAATTCCGTTATAGGGGCAGGATGCTATCTATGTCCAGAACTATAGACTGGCAAGGAGCTATGCAATGCGCAGATGGAAACTTAAATTAGTCCTATAGCCGTACGTCTTCGATTTGGCAAGAATTGCGTAAAGTAAGATGGGAAAATCAACCGCGAAAGAGTAGGGAGTGCTTCGGCCCCAGAAAAAATGGCATGGATTAAAAAAATGCTGGTTTTGTTGATCAGAGATACAATAAATGTTTACGTGACTTAAATGGAACGCCGTTTTTTATTTCGTCGATTCATGTGCAAAAAATAAAAATAGAATTTGATAATTAATAGTAAATCTAAAATATCCGAATTGTTGTATTTTTTTTGGTGAAATAAACGAATTCATTCACACAAGTGTGTTGAGCGAATTCGATTGCGAGTTGCTGCGGTGTTTAATTGATCGCGTTCTTCTTTTTATTTTGGGATATTTTGTGGTACAACCTCGCTCGTGTCGCCTTGCTCATATCTGCGCATAGCTGGGTTCAAACGTGCAGGTAGACTGGCGCCCAACCACTAATTATAAACCGGTTATTAGTTTTTCGTCTACCCATACCCTCATAATTGGAAAGCACATTACACTTGTGGGAGCATAACCGCATCTGTAATGAGTTTCCCATTTAAACCATATGGAGCTTACCATACTGACACATCCATAATTACTTATCTCAAGTTCTTTCCTCTGCCATTGTCCATACACAAAAACACTTCTGCTATAAAAATTATCATTATAACTTTTCTCATGTGATTCACGGGCATTCTTCTCCAGAGAAGAATCCAGATAGCGGCTGATGGAAAAAACTCCAGTATGAGAGTGTTTCTCACGCAACTTCTGGCGAGTTTGCGAAATGTAAACGTAGTGTGAAACTCCATTGTTTGACCACAGGTGGATCAACAAGTTCTCTCCATAAACAAATTACATCAATTCATAAGATTGTAATAAAACCTGTGAAGAGATCTGCATCTGTAAGTACAGAAACAACAGTACCACCAGAAAAACGAAGCAATGTACGTAGTTGTTCAATGAAGACATGGTTAATCAATTATCTAATTGTTCGTGACTTGCAGCTGTACTATCTCGTATGAAAGCCAATGTTGGTTTACCGTTCACAATTTTCATTATTTCAATTGAGATGCGACAAACTCTTCGTCAAAAATATAAGATACAATCCCGAAGCAAGGCCCGAGGCCTCAATTTCGATCAGTGGACTTCATCTAGTATCATCTTCGTCACTATTTAAATATAAATGCGCACATTAAATTTAAATTTTGGCAACACTGTTTCACTGTTTTGTTTGGCAACCGATTTGACCGATTTGATTTGCCATTTCATAATAAATAGACTCACGCCAGAACAACGCTTGCAAATTGTTGACATTTTTTTTTATCAAAATAATGGTTCTTTACGTTTACTCTAAATGATAATACGCATCCAGTAAGACGTCAAACAGTACGTACCGAACAATCGATAGACGCTGTACAGCGTAGCATTGAGAAAGACCCAAATCAATCAGTTCGACGTCGTTCTCAGCAACTGGAGATGTGTCCATCCACTTTATGGACGATTTTATCTATAAGGATCTTGGTTTACGTGCTTTCAAAATTTAACTTGTGCAGGAATTAAAGCCATCCGACCATCGCACACGCCGCCAATTTGGCCTATGGGCTGAAGCACAAATTGATATTGATGTTGATTTTCCAAACAAAATTTTGTTCAGAGAAAATCAATGTTTGGTGCGCTTTATGGGCTGGCGGAATCATTGGTCCATATGTCTTCAAAAATGTTGATGGGCGGAATGTTACTGTCAACGGTGAACGGTATAGAGACATGATTTCTAACTTTTTTGTACCTCAATTGGCTGGCAAAAAATCTTGCTGATATGCGGTTCCAACAGGACGGTGCCACATGCCACACAGCGCGGGATACAATTAATTTACGCAAAGAAACATTTGATGAAAGATTAATTTCACGTAATGGTCCTGTTAATTGGCTACTGATATCGTGTGATCTAACTCCATTGGATTATTTTCTTTTTGGATATGTTAAGTCACTTATCTACACCGATAAACCAGAGATGATTGAACACTTGGAACACAACATTCAAGCATTAATGGCATAAAGTTATCTATCTTATCGTTTCACTGATATTCAAAATGTTTTTCTTTGTTCTATTTTAATTTAAAATTGTGAACCTCTAAAAAACACTCTTTAGATAAAATTAATAGATTAAAATAATGTAAACTTACAACAATTCAGACTTGTGTCCCATCAATAGCTCAACACAGTTGTGAAAGTTCCACCGCTGGTTGAATCCTTCAGCTGTTCTCCAACCACGTAGTTTTAGTTGGAGGTGACAGGGATTTATCTTTTAAAACAAGCCAAATTGTGTTCAATGTATCCTGAATCGTATGTTGTTGACTTGGCCAATCTGAACGCTGAACTGAATTAATTTTTGACATCACAGAATGATAAAAAATCAAAACGATCAGTTTATATAAGCAAAAAATAAAATTTAATATTTTGTTGTTGGATGACGATAAGTCCAAAACAACATCGAAAAAAACGACGTTAACAATACTGTGAATTCACCCTAAGTGAGATAAAGACTTGTTTATGACTTCTCACTTACAATTCATCTCATATGTACATGTCCAAACGATTCATCTCAGATATATCATAAGAGAGATTTAGTCTCTTAACTGTCGCTGATGAGTCACTATAGTGTGTCGTTAATGACTTTCCTGATATGGGTTATCTTCTTGATGGAATATTGATTAAAAAACTAATTTATGACATGTCACATTAATTTCTCAAATGACTCGGAAATAGACTGTGTACGATCGACGGCAAGTGTGAGACATGTCATATATATTTCCTCTCTAATGAAAATATCTTAAGCGAAACATGAATGACAAGTCTTCGATGTTTCTCATATTATATCACTTAATAAATAAACAATCGAGAGACATGAAAAAGTTTCATTTCATTTTATATTCATTCTTGTTGCTACGCCATCGCCATTATTATTTTTATTCTATTTTTTCGCGGTGTTAAGATTTTGTTTGCCGAATTGATAAGTATTCGTTTTATAATTGTTTTATCAGGGAAATATATCCAAATAAAAATTTTTCATTTGGAAACTGCGGTCATTTGGAATCCAATACGCGTGCCGAGAAAGATGATTGTTGTGTTTAAACGTTTATGAATAATAAATGCCGTATTCACACTGGTGGAGCTAATTTATTACCCCATATTTTGTTGATCCCGACGTGATTCGAGACCATTGATTTACCTGAAGTACAAATTAAAAGGCGAGGAAGGTAGATTCATAACTAGCAGCAATTAAAATAATAATTTTCGTGCAGTAAAATGAGCACATCCGCAAAGAGTTAAATTCAGTCTGCAGCGGTATCTACAGCCCTTTGCCATAACTACATCATGCAATTTCAACTATTTGCGTCAGCAATACCAAACCGTACATATTAGTTGAGATCACAACCGTGACAAACGCTTGTACAAACATCAGCTGTAGTTACAGCAACCGTGTAACAATTGTCGATTCAGCTGAGGTCATAATTCCCCTCAGCTTGAGCGGGACTTCAGTCAATTCAAGTGGTGATAAGCGCCAGTAGATAAATTGGCAAAAGGTAAGTGGAGACTCAAATTTTCGTTTTCTTCTTTGGTGTCGGTTTTTGTGTTGTACATATCACATATGGTGTAGTGACTCAGGTCGTAAAGTTGATTGCGTCAAACGTTAAATTATATTAAATGTTTAGTCATTCGCGACGCTCTAAAATAGCCAAATAGCCAAAATGTTATGATCTAGAAATTTGGTTCACTCGCAATTTCAAATCGGTGGTATCTCCGTCGATGCGACCAATCTTAAACCACGAGATAATGATAAATACGAAGCTTTGAAAGCGGTTATTATCGAGCGATTGTGTGAGTCGGTGAAAATCAAACACGACCGACTTTTATCGAGATTGCAACTGAACGATAAAAAACCATCGCAGCTTTCGAGGGAAATAGAAACATTATCCACCAGTCAAGTCACTGAACCGATTCTGCAAAATTTGTGATTGCAGCGACTCCCGATACACGTATAATAGATATTATCCTGTATGGATGCAACAAATCTACGATTTGGTTTACCAGATCAATAATACAATGAGTCGAGGAATTGTTTGGTTGGTTCGATGCAAGTAATACGAAATCATCTCGTAGTCTTTCACAAACCCCAAATTAAAAAAAAACTACCGATATCGCAGTCAATCAGTCAACTAAATACTCGTAATATCGCAGTCATAAACCTTAGGCTTCGCACTTCTTACGGCATGCGATAGTAATTGATTCACATAATAAACTACAATTTCTAGTTGACACAGGGCGCTGAGGTTTCGGTGATTCCACCAACATTTATCGAATTAGCCAATCCGCCATCCTTCAAATTATTGGCAGCAAATTTTACAACAATTAACGTGGCAATTCATAATCGCAATCGTCGACCGATGCATTTTCGGTGTCGATTTTCTATCACATTTCGGTTTAGAAGTCGACACCTAACCAAATACCAATCTGATTACAACGGGAAAACCTGTATAAAATCAGTCAATCAAACCTGATTCGTACGTTTCCAGCATCACACAGCTGCTACACGAATTCAAAGCAATTACGCAAGAATCGTTGAGTCCAAATACTGTAAAGCACAAAATTACTCATTGTACCGTAACAACTAGCCAACCGTGTCACGTAAAAGTTCGACGCCTAAACGCAGACAAAATTATCATCGCAAAGTCCGAAATTGAAGCTTGGTTAGCACGAGGAGTTCGTCGGTCTTCAAAAGACAATTGGGCAAGCCTGCATTATGTGGGTACTATCGGACATTAAATGCAATAACAAAACCAGACCGTTATCCAATTCCGTTTGCTACCGATTTTACTCATCAGCTCGATGAGTAAAATATCGATATGTCAAATTCACGAAAATCGATTTTGTTCGAGCTTATCATCATGTTCCAGTTGAACAACAAGACATAGAGAAAACAGAAACAGTAACACCTTTTGGTTTGTTTGAGTTTCCCCGAATAATGTTCGGTTTGCGAAATGCAGCTCAAATATTCCAACGGTTAATTCATTCATTGTTCGAGACTTGTCATTTGTTTTTCCTTACATCGATAATTTTTTAATTGTGCCGACGATTGCAATTTTTGGAAAGGACAAACATATTTTGTGCGATGTTTTAACTGAGTATGAACTGATACTCAGCGTCCATTTATTTCAAAATCATTTCGTAAACAAATTTACGCAACAGTAAAACAAATTGATAAAAAATGTATTTGGCCAGTAATAAACCAAGAAATACGTTCTTGGGCCAAGAACTACATACCATGCCAAAGATGCAAAGTATGTCAGCAAATGATTCGATGAAATTCACATCGATATCATAAGGCCTTTACTATACCATCAGAAGATAATAAGATTTGTTTGATCCACCTCTACACTCGCTGGTCTGAAGCAACACCAATACCGAACGTCAAAACTTGGATAAGTCGTTTCGGTATACCATCAAGCATCGTGACCAATATAGCCGTACTACAGCTTACAATCCAGCATGCAATGGTTTAATTAAACGATAGCACCTTACCCTCAAGTGCGCAATTATGTGCGTAGCCAACAAACAATGGACAATGTCTTTACTCGGTCTAAATGTGCGTCCACACATACAAAAATTTGTGCCGAACGCGTTCGGCGTAAATATTTTCGCAGCAAATTAGGAAGTGTGGACGTGTGCAATTACGCCGCATTATGCTCTAGTGTGGACACTTTTTGAGTCTCCGACATTCAACAAATATAAATTTTTGATCAAATGGTCAGCGATATGTCTGAATTAGTTTTATAACACTCACTCATTATTTTCACGCATTGTTTGAGGACTGAAAATGGGAGATAACATAAAAATTTGAGATGAAACATTTTGTGGGTATTTGCTGCTAAAAAGTTTACGCCGAACGCGTTCAGCACAAATTTTTGTATATGTGAACCCAAATTAAGCAAATCATTTCTGTATGGGCAGAATTCGCAACAACCCTCAGATGTCGTGGTACATTCAACGATATTCAGCGCCAACGACTTCTTGATATGATAAGGAACAAGTATTCGTATTCAAAGATTTATCAACGTGTGAATTTGGTTTAGTTTGAATAGAGGAGGGAGCTTTTCCGGTATTTAAACGAAACGAAAAATATTTCACGTTTCACTGCGTGAAATGTTCAATTCTTGAGCACGATGGCGTGTGAATGTTCACAGACACATTCTGAGCAACAGTTGCAATGATCTCCGCTGCGCGTGTTGGTTTATCCAATAATAATCCAGTTTCACGAATTCGCTTTGCAAATTGATCAACAAATTGTCTTGCAGGCATTTCATTTCTACTGAATTTTCCACGAAAATTTCTTAAAGTTTGGTAGTACTACCACCACTTTGAAAGTAAGTTTTCAATATTTCCCAATTTTGTTCAAGCGTAAAGCGACCTATTTCGTAAATATCAAACATTAAACTAATTTTATGTCATACCACGAATGACGTAGTGTTGCCATATGCTCGAAATGATCGGTAGTTGAAATTGCAAACGCTAGCTGGGCCACCTGTTAGAAACCAACCAAATAGAAATGTAAAAAATCACCAAATATCAAAATTTTTACAATACGGGTAAAAATGCAGGTTTATTGCGGATTGATAATGTTGTTTTCCGAGAAACTCTCGTCGCAGTAAATCCGCCGAGTTGTATAATTGACGTGATTCTGACGTTTCGCATAGTTTGCGTTCAATAAATACGAGATACGGTTCCTATCTTCCTATGGAGTATCGCCTATAGCATTCCTGTTAAGAAATGCGTTTCTTTCAATTTTTGTAGTTACGAATTTTCACAATACCCAAATACGATACTACATACGATCCTTTATAATACGGCGGTAATTCATAAACACCATGACAGACCAACACATAAATATTTTCTAAAATAAATGCGCTATAAGGGTAACGGACCAAAGGGTAACGAACCCAATAAATTAAAATCAATATATCGAAACATAATTTAATTAATTTACGAAATACATAAAAAATAAGACAAACTACAAAACATTTAATTTGGCTTTGTGACTCCGACGTAACTAACTAGTTCCAAACATTTATAGCACTCGCTGTGGACGGTTTTACTATCGGACGATAAACTATCAATTTGGAATTGCCTTACACCAAATAAAGCGGCCTGTTCAATCTTATCGGGTGGAGCTGTTTGTACAGCCAACTGTGCAGCTCTATATTCCTTGTAGTAGTCATTCAAATGTTGAGCTCTCGTTAGGCATGTTATCGCCCGGACAGGATCACTCTCCGGCGTTGAACGTACAAACTGCTGCAAATCAATAATTGCGGTTGGTCGAACATCGTCCTCACGAATAATATCATGTGTAATAGGATTAGCCGATGCTCCATAAGCATGTTGATACGGAGGCGGTACATTCTTCCCCTTATTACCACCAGTAGTTGTTAATAAACTCCTCGTGGAAATTTGTTCGAATTTGACTCGAGTATCAAACGCCTCGAGCAACGACATGCCTTTTTCAGCTTTGTCTCCATCAACTTTAGATTCGGGAGTAACAAATTTTTGTGCCACCTCGTTGAAATCTGCATTTTGATTTACGGCATCATGAATTAAGCCGGGATAATAGTTATCCAAAACTAAAGCTTTTTGTTCCTCAGTTAGTTTAAAATCTTTCTTCTTTTTAGGTATTGGTTCCGTCCAAGGGCGTGGTACATTTGGTAGTCCAGGCAGATTTTGAATGCGCTTTATAGGGTCACCGCCTGCACGAGGCCAAGGTGGTGTAGGAGGTTTGTCCGGAGAAAGCTTGCACAGAGGGCGCTTGATCGGAGGGCGCTTGATCGGAGGGCGCTTGATTGGAGGGCGCTTAAACGGAGGACACTTGTTCAGAGGGTACTTGATCAAAGGGCGCTTGCTCGGAGCGCGCTTACTTGTAGGAAGACTTCCTTTTTCTCTCTTTAAAATAAAATAAATAGTTTGAAGAAATATTAAAATAATTGGTTTACTCCTACAATCGGGATTAAACAATATTTGATTGTTTTACCTGTGGAACACAAGGAGGGTAGTATGCCACGTTGTTAATACCGCAATGGTACACTCCAGTTTGAATAACATTTGCAGGAACAATCCCTCTAGCTCTAGGAAAAAGAAGTTCTGCTACCTGAAACAATAAAGGGGTGGCTTTTACATTATATATTTATTAGATAGTTCTCGAAAATCGGAAAATCTGGGTAAATGCATTACCACTCGATTAGTATTAAAATTCTCTACTACATTTTTGTATTGAAATATACCATGTACCCTTCTGGCGTTCGGCTATCTAGCCTTGACGAACTAAATTTAAATATTTTATTACAAATATGTTTACCTGAGGTTCCTCGAATCTTACTCTCGGACACATTTGGAGCCCCCTGCTTGTTGGTGGCTCTTTTCGATTATCGAAAAATGTCTGTACTTGTTGGCGGATCTCTGGGAACTAATATGAAATTGGAAATTATTTCAAAATTTACTAAGCGTAATGTAGAGGCTAATTTACTCTTGGACGTGCTGGTACTCCTTCAGGACGTTTTGGAGTTCTCCTAATCTGGGCTGGAATTCCCCTAGGACTTGAATCTCTAGGACATGTTGGTGATAGTCTGCTTACTTGTGATCTTACGTGTGATCCTTTAGAATCTTCTGGTGATCTTTTAGGCCATGTAGGTGAAATGCTGCTTACTGGTGATCCTTTAGAATGTTCTGATGATCTTCTACGACATGGTTGTGGCGGAACATGACTGGATCCGCAGTACGTCCAAATGTGGTCCGCCTAAAATAAAATAAAATCATTCTATTGCGAATGAGCTCTGATTGAAGATGATTCGCTCAGAAATGGCAATCTTAATGAATTGATTTTGTTATGCAGGTTCTGGTCACTCTTCTCTAAAAGAAAATTGAAGACACTTTTATTAGAAACTTACCGGTGAATTGTCAATAGTGTACGTAAGGTCTGAACCCGGAATTGGACCACCGCGAAAAGCTTCATTTAAAGTAGAATACGATTCTGCAGAGCTCTGTAATTTAAACTGTCTTTAACTTTTAGAAAATTTATTAACTCACTGAAATAATTTACATTCTGATCTTCATTGCATATTACTTCATCAGGGTGTGTACGCAGTCTAGATCCTGGCTTTTGGTTTACGCCCGGTACTACTAAGTGTTTACGCTTAAACAGGTATTCAATATTTAATTACATTTATATGAAATTTATTCTCAGTGGGTTACTTACATCTTGTACTCGTATTGTTGGCCCAACAGGTAGGTCTCTTGACGGTTTGATTACTCTATTATGTGTATATTGTCTGTCGTATGGTGAACGTTGCTGAGGTTCACAGGGATACGCCAGTCCTTTTTCATCTGCTTCACAATCTGTTTTTCCAATTTCCTCTCTTTGTTGATCGAACAATTCTAATAGTTCTTCTTCAGCTCGATCTCGATCGGCTTTCATTCTTCGTTGCCTTTCCATACCCGCATAAATTGCGTTAAATTCTTCGGGCATTGACTGCCGCCTATCAACTTTCCCTATCGGGTTTGGAGTTGTAGACAAATCTACTACAATTGAAAAGTCAATAATTATTTGTTTAATCAAAAAAAAAAAACGATATTTACGTGAAAAATTAGCACGATTTTCAGGTAGCTTTGGTACTGATCCTGGAGTGTTTGGATATTGTTGTTGGAATCGTTTTAAATTAAATGCTTTCCTCTGTGCTGGCGGTAAATTAACTCTTTTTACACCTGGCTCATCCTCGGGATAAGGATTATTTATATAACGTTTCTCAAATTCATTTTGAATTAAATTTGTATTTGATATTCGTGCGTCTAAACAATCGCCTCGAACGATAGGGTCATGTTGTGCACCAAGTCCATACGAATCTTCATATATAGTTTCATCTACATCACCTTCCACTAATGGATCAGAAACGTCATATTTTAAAATTTTGTTAAACTGGTCCTTATCGAACTGAGCTAATCGGGAATCACGATGAGGTTGTGATTTAAGGAAACGTTTTATTTCTCCAGATGCAGTTAGTAATTGATTATTGTCAGCATAGCTTGAGTCTTCTCCTTCAGGGCATTCTTCTACTTCATTGTCATCGCACCCTTCACTTACTCCCTCACATACATTTGGTTCCGGTTCTAAATAATTAACTACCTCTGTCTCTACACATACAACTTCCGGTGGTTTGACCCAATCTCTTTCCCAAACCGGTACTTCTTCACAAAGGGGCAGTTGCGCATCACATGAATCACGCTGAGATGAAACTAAATCCAATTCAGTTTGTGATATCCGTGAAATATCCGTTGGTATATCTCTGTTACCCATTTAGCCATAAACAAAAATATTCCTAGTTAAAATTTTAAATAGTATTATAATAGTACCTAAATAAATAATGCCAAAAAAAATTTTCAAAATGCCAAACGAAAAACTTTGAAAGCGTTTCTCGTAATGCCGAACGATTTGTTTTTGCTAAAAAGTTCTAAGGTGACTTTAATTGAGGCCAAAAATAACAAAAAGCGATAATATACCGGTAACTGGGATTAGTTTATTACCTGATAGTGGAGTGGCTTTGCAGGCTGGATGTTGATAACGTTAACCCAAGTTAACCTTAACCCAAGATAAGTTGGGGGAGCTTTTTTCTGTCAAACTTTCTGTAAACTGTTTATCTTAAAAAATAATTCAAATCAAAATTTCGAGCAAAGCGTCTTTCAGCATAAGGACATTATAGAACATTTTTCCAAAACAAGTCATCGAAACTGTGTTCAGACGTGTGTGTACGCGACGAAATCTTTGAACAACACACTGCCACAAGGAGAGAAAACTGTGTTTAGTGAAAAGTTTCAGTGGTCAAATATTTTACATCTGTTCTGAAGAATGAACATTTCGTTGACTATATTCGGTCAATGACTTCAGTCTTTGTGTTGTTATGGTTTGTGTCCATTTTTCACTCCTGTTAACTTTTGTCGCTTTGAAATTTAATAACTAATTAGCACAATTTTGTAATTTATTTGTTCCTTACAATATTTGAATTTTATTTTTGAATATCGATTTCGAATTATAATTTCATCTTCAGTTCAAAATCGCAACTATTATGAATTCTGTTAACGCTTCGAAACACAGGTGTGAAGTTTTCAACATTTATCAAAAGTGTAGCTACACAAATTAACAAATAACAAAAATGTAGATACACAATTTAACAAAAAGTGTAGAATTACATAAAAAATTTATGGCAGGGTTGAATTTGTTATTTATCTCACTAAATCTAATCTAATCCGCGGCATATTACTGCGACCTTAGAGGATTTTTTTTGTTTAGTGTAAATGGAAATAATAATGTAAAAAGTGTAAATCGGGCCTTGCAGATGTTTAAATTATTATTATTGTTACACTTTTTAAATTATTATTTACATTTACACTAAACAAAAAAAATTCCCCGAAGGCCGTAGTGATATGCCGCGGATTAGATTAGATTTAGTGAGATAAATAACAAATTCAACCCTGCCATGATTTTATTAATGTAATTATACACTTTTTGTTAAATTGTGTATCTACATTTTTGTTTTTTGTTAATTTGTGTAGCTACACTTTTGATAAATGTTGAAAACTTAACACAGGTCTTCGAAATTGCTTCTGAATTGTTATGTATTTTGTAATACTTAAATTCTGTGGTTTGTAATTTCACAAGATTGGTTTGGGTTACCACGGGTGAAAGCCCGAACTAAAAGCGCAAGTGAAAACACAGAAATACGTAAGTAATTCGTTGTATGTACAGATGTGGCCAAATTATTATCACCTAATACGAAATTCATGGTAATGTGATTTTCAAAGCCCGAACTGCAACCTTTTGTGTAGTTGACACTTCATTAACTTAGATATCGTCCAGTCCAAGGAATTCATGCAATATAAACTTATTATACCTTGAAAATACGCTTTTCATTAATACCTGACAACATACTGTTAAAGTTAGCCGAAAGTTTCCAGCCGAAAGGTAATGCAGATAGTGTATTTGCTATCCCAGCCGAAAGGTAATGCAGATAGTGTCTTCGCTATCTCAGCCGAAAGATGAAAATGCAGATATTGTTTTTCCTATCCAAGCAATGCATCCATTGCTATCCAATTTGCATCCATTTAGCATCCATTTTGTTGAGAGGTCGGCGATTGAACGTCGTAAAGGAAAGAAGTGATTTTTGTCTCTCCTTTAAATAAATAAATAAATAGTTTAAATATGTGTTAATAATTGATTAATTATAATATTAATCATAATATTATTTATTAATATATGTCTTATGAAATAAATAAATAATAATATTAATAATAATTTGTGTGTAAAGAAGTAATAAGTAAAGTGAAAAGTCATACGTATTGTGTTAATATATTAATTTGTGTGCGGTGCGCTTGCAATGGTGTAGGATATGTATATAACAATTTCGTTTATATGTATTTCGACACCGTTGTTTGAATGCATCGTACACATTGTATGTTAATATTCAATTTGTAGGACTTTTTTGATTACAAAGGATAGTTAAGATAAGTGTTATTTTTATTACTTTATTTTACATTATACATTATATTATATTACATAATAATCAATGAATCGTATGGATGAGTTATTTGTGTTGTTGTGGTATGAAACAGTTTGTGACGAGACGACAGTTGCTAGCATTCATTCTATGTAATCTGTTTCTATGAAAAATACTGTCGTGGTCTCTAATTTTTATAATTTTGTTTTTTCTCTCGCATACGTATTGTTTATAGTTTTTTATGTACACAGTGATTTTGTTGAATTTCGTTATATGAGTAGATGGTATTTTCTTGGAAAAGTTGAACAAATCACGACGAAAAAGCTAATTTAAAATTTGGATATCAAGTCTTTATTGCATGGTGTACTGAAATCCTTATTTCTTTTAATTTTTTTATTTAAGGATATATATATAAGTGAAAATATGGGATATATGGGATATGGGATGCGCAAAATATAAACAAAATTATCGTATAATATTCTCTGCTTTCTCACGGTTGTATTTATATTTTTGTAGTGGATTACACTAAGACTTCGTATTACGTTGTCTAAATGGGCGAATTTCTTTGGATTTGCACTAAATCGATTAGACTTTAATTGTTCATAATTTGTTGATTTGTTATATGTATAATAATTTAGACTTTTGTTAACTTTGTGAGATTTTTTGCCGTCGTTGTGGAGAGGCGGCTGACGTTGACCTCTCCTTGTCGACCTGGGTTGGCGTCATCGGCAAGGGGTGGATGTTGTCGCAGGTCGAGATCGCGCAAAATGAATATTGTACATATAAAGGAATGTTTATTTTTGGCGATTGGGAGGGGGTTATACTTTTTCTCTGTGGTGCGAAAACTGGATTAGATTTTGACGAGTGGTGTATGTGTGTGATTGGTTTACACAGGATGTGCGGCGAGGATGTGCTGCAGCTGTATTGCAGTGAATCTTTTTTGATATTTGGAGTGATTTGAATGGGTTTCGTTCATGGTGAGTAATGGCTCGGTGTCTGTGGTTTGTGGTGGTTGTTCGTTGAACGTTGTGTTTCTCAACTTGCGGAGAGTTGTGTTCATGTGTGTTCCGTCGTTACCTGTATTTATAAGGTATTTTTGACTGTTTTGAGTTGTTTTGTTTAGGACTTGAGGTAGTTCTCATTTGTTAGTGTATGAGGGCGGATTTGCAGTTTTGTATTGAATCATTGCCTGAATGTTGGATTTGTATGTCCAAATTGGTTTCTTTGCTGAATGCTTCGGGTGTTTTTGTTGGAGTTTGCCGTCGATTTGGCGGGGGCTGAATCATTTTGGGAGTTTTGGTATGATCGGTCGTACGCTGAAGTTTTTGGGCTGTAGGGTTGCCATTGGGAAGATTCATGCCGTCTGTTGGGATCGTTTCGAGGTAATTTTAGCTCCTGGATGGACATTGCATAATTCTCTTGGTACATTTTACTACGATTGTTTGTAGAGGTGGTTTCTTCCACGCTTTGATTTCGGAGATTTTCAGAGAGAGCTATTTTGGTGATGTTCCTTCATCCTATTATTCAGCGTTTGTGTAATAAATTGTTATATTTTTATTTTGGTTTGATTAGCGATAGAATTTTCCGTTTCCGTATTTCTTCTGTGCATTGAGAATATAGTGTAGGTAATTTATGATTAGCTGTTTTCTATATTGTATTTCCTTCATAATCCATCATTTTTGCAAGATTAATTGCAACTATGTTGGAGTTGGTAACGAATCCTATTATTTACCGCAAAACTGCCTTTTTGTGACACTCAATGGGTTACTAGTATTTTCTCACAGCTTATTAGCGATATTTTTGCTTTATAAAAATAAATATTATTTGCATTGGATTTGGGATTTTAACAATCTTAACATAAAGAATTGTTTATCGGCAACTTCGTTATATCTATGTAACTGAAAAGCTAGAAATATTTGATATAATTAATATAATTATTCAAAAGAAAGAGAAGGTTTGTATACTTCAATACACCAACGACTGGATGTTTGTTATAAAATGCAACGTTGCCAATCTTGACTGTTTTAGTACAAGAATTATAATTATTAATTCCCAATTTCAAATCAACCCTAAATATTAATCTACATGTACAGTGCCGAGCTATTATATTAAAATTATTCGGTTCTCAGGAAATCTCATTCAAATATATTTAATATACGAGTACATATTATCCCTCTTTTAAGATACTGGTACGATTTATATTTAATTATAAAAATTATAAAATAAACTTATTTATCATTCATTTTAGAATAATTTTTTCAAATTTTATCTAGTTGCCTTTACTTAAATATTACCTTCCAGCAGGAGAGCCATTGACGACACACTAATTACTAATTTACGTTTGTTACCAGTCTGAGATGAATCGTTTATGACAAGTCATAGACGAGTCGCATGTGTCATGTGTGAGATTAATTGTATGTGATATATCCCCAGCAAACGTAGAAGAAGTTCCAGAACTAGTGCAAAAGTAGTGATAAAAGTATTTGTTTCCTTGTGAAAATGGATGGGCGTCGGGAAAAATTCATCAGTTTTATAAAAAATTTTTAGTAAACATACGAAATTTTTGCGAATTCTAAATTATTATTTAGGATATTTTTATGGATGGATATTTTAAGGGATATTTGAATGCAATCCGGTAGTTAATCTAGTTAATCTGTTTTTTTTTTTTTTTTTTTGCTATTTCGTGTTCGCCAATTCAACGGTTAAATACTAATGAATTTTAGAGTTATTTTGAATATAGTTCAAATAACTTTGGTTTCAGGAAATTCTACTGTAAGTTGCGGAGTTGCAGAATGATTAAATTAATAAATGTTTCAATTATTTAGGAAGCCGGAAAATATGAATTTAGAATTCAGGAAATTTACAGATGCTTGTGAATTAATGCTTCATTGTAATTGCTGATTGTGTAGTTTAGAATTGTGTTGTCATTTTATTACTAAAACTTTACATAGGTGTCTGTAACGGGTCGAGTCAACCAATTTTGATTAGGAAGCCGAAAAGTATTAATAGAATTAAATTTCAGGAAAATTCCAGATGCATGTGAAATAATAATATTTTTTCTTAGGTTGCCGTTTTAAAGAAGCAATTGTTGAAGACCAATACCATCGTTATCCATTAACCTATTAAGCCTTTATCCTTCATCTAGTAGATTAGAATTGTGTTGTCTTTGTGTTACTAACTATCGGCTATACCTAGGTGTCTGTAACCGGGCCGATTCTGTCCCACTTAACTAACCTATCCAATCCTTCGGTTTTGTTATGTGTAAAAAAGGGTGTACGGTGGACCCGGCGTCATTCGGGAACTCAAGCCTAAGAACTTGGTCGTACATTCAAAATCAATCAATTTAGCATCCATTTTGTTGAGAAATTCTGAAGGGGTTACAGGGGTCTAATTTTGCAAAAATTCGGTAATTCAAAATATCAAAAATTCATTGAATAGCCGCTCAAGAATAACGTGCTTTGTCATTGATGCCACTATGGTTATTTGATAGGCCATAATGTTGGTCAACTTCGGCCTAATTGTGGAGAAATTCTGAAGGGGATGCAGGGGTGTAATTTTGCAAAAATTCTCTATTTCAATATATCGAAAATGCATTGAATGGCCTGTCGTTCAAGATTAACATGCTTTGTCATTGATGTCACTATGGATATTTGATAGGCCATAATGTTGGTCAACTTCGGCCTAATTGTGGAGAAATTCTGAAGGGGATAAAGGCGTATTGTATTATTATATGCAATTGGTTCGTTGAAAGACCCATCAATTTTGAGCTTTGCTTTATTGTATAATTTGAGAGGAATATTTCTCATATGTGGATACATTTTTGTAGTAATGTCCATATCTAGACTCTGTTTTGGAAGTTCCAAACTCTGTACAGTGCTCACTCCGTATAAATTGTATTTCCGATTTGATACTAGACCCCCCTCTTGAGATGAATTGCCAGTTCTATTTAGACACATTTAGTAATGTTACTGGTATAATACGGAACAGTACTTCTAGTGTTGAGTGCCGATGTACACCTAAATTTGCACTACTTTCGCCAGTTTTTGTTGCTTACTCTATTGGCTTATTCGATGGTGCCTGTTTTATGTTGCTTGAGGTTGGATTGTGCTACAAATAATCATGTCGTTATGTTGTACAACCGTCAACGCTGCACTTTAAATTCGATCGGCATCGGCTAAAACTGTGTAAATCTGTTAAACAGAGTTTGAATAATGCTTTATCTTTAACTTTAGTGTCCATCTTTGCTATCCATTGCCAGTGAGAAATTTAGCGCACTTATCAAACTTGTGTTTAGAATCGCTACATACAGGACATTGTTTCTCTACCATGATCGTTTTCACTGGATGATTAGATCTCTTTGTTTTATTTTGTAGTTCTTAAGCTCGTATTGTAGCTACCAAATTTCGTAATTATGGGCTCAGCTTTTACTTTGTTCACTAATGTTAAAATTATGTACTCATGACGTCCAAATCTCATTTGTAAGGTTATGATATCTTCCACCTCCGTTGTCATCAACAGCAAACTTCGTACAGCATCCAATGCTTTACCTCTTAAACATAGTTGTAGTCGTATAATATTTTCTCCATTTCAGAAATTACACATTATACAATTATCTGGACCTCCCGTAAATATTGGTAGTTCGCGAGGAAGTGCTTGTCGTGCTGCTAGTTGTCTGGTTGATAATATGGACCGTTTTTGTATGGTCATGCTGTTGGTCGTCCGATTTTTTCTCGTTGCAGGCCGAAGTTCTTATTTTAGATTTGCCATGAATCAGTGCTATTCTAATATAGATTGGTTTGTTGTATCTTGGTACCTTTGGAAGTTGCTCTCTTCTAGCTTCATAAGGTCTAACTTTTTTGCATGCAATGACTTGTTGGTGGAACTTGATGATGATGATGCTGCCTCATTAATCTGTCCCAATCCACTTGTCCCTTGTTGTAACGAAACTTTTTGTTGTTTCGTTTCATCGGATGATTTGTTTTGCAGTTTTAGTTTTGTAAAAGATTCATGTGCACTGTTCGATATAATATGAGCTGCGCTTAGTGATTGCATCATAAAAAGTTCGGTTGATGTTTGTTTTTCATTTGCCTTAGTTGAGTGAATTCGCAGCAATCGAGCCGCAATAGCGACTTCGATCTGTTCATGAATATTTGTTAATTACGCGTGTTCCAGCACTGGTCGATCACGAATAATGTTGGCGTGCCGGCGAATATTGTTTATTTCAAAATTGAAGTAACTCTCTTTTGTACTTCAAGCCCTATATTCGGTGTTATTTATTATGCCCAACTCATCATTCACAATATTGGCGACTTTACAAAGTTCACGCCACTGTCGCTTGGTGTCGTTAATAGATACTGTGAAGTAAGACAAAGACTTCTCATTTACGATTCATCTCATACATGTCACAAACGATTCATCTCATGTGCTGATAAATTTCTGTATACGTGTCATGCTTGACTGTCGCTTATGAGTCATAACTAAATGACTAATTTATGATACGTCACATTAATTTCACAAATGACACGTCCATAGACTGTTCACGATCGACGACAAGTATGAGACATGTCATATATATTTGATCTTTAATGCATTAAAAAAATATAAAATATCTTAAGCGAAGCATGAGTGACAAGTCTTCGATGTTTCTCATATTATTTAGGTTACCGACCAAATGGCACAGTGGTTAAAGCTTTGGCGTTTGGATCGAGAGGTACCGGGTTCGAATCCTGATAGGGAGAGGATGCAAAAGGGAATTTTCATCACACCGACCCATCTCCCAGATGGCCGAGCTATGCAATGTGCAGATGGGGATAAAATCGGACCTTTAACCGTACGTCCTCGAATTGGCCGACACTGGCGGCGCAAAAGTAAGAACGGAAAAAGCAAACCGCGAAAGAGTTGGGAGAGCCTTGACCCCAGAACAGATTGCAGGGATAATAAAAAAAGACATTATTTATTACTTTATTTTGTAAATAAAAAAGGAATATTAGTCCGCAATGAAATGTTTTTATTGTTTTTGTTCTTACATACAAAAATTTATCACAGATCCGTCTAAAATTTCTAACGTACGATTCACCTCAGCCATGTCATGTCATAAACGATTCATTCCAAATATGTCACAAATAACAATTAGTTCACTAAATCGCCATTATTGAGAGTTTATTTTCCTGAGTCGTTTTGCGACCAATTATTTTACCGAAAGTATGCCATGTTCACCAATTTAACGTGAATTGTCAACTTTCAGTACGAAGTTCCGATTACCTCGATGGGTTTCGGCCCCTAGCACTTTTATGTTGAAAAACCAATGGACTCCTGTAACGTCACCAAGCATAGCAGAAAGTCCCGAATACAGAAAAAAATGATATATACTTTAAACCAGAAACACACTTTACTTGAAACTCTTCTGAACGTGGTATTTTTTTTTTTTTTTTTTTTTTTTTTATTTATTTGGCACTAGCTCCAAAAATTTGGTGCCATATGGCCCGTTTTAAAATTTACAATTTTTAATTTTTGACATTTTTTACCATAATAATAATAATTTAATTTTAATTTCTTTTCATTCACCTAGCCTCCACACATCGATCCCCTTTCACACTTCTATCTGATTTATTCTAATAAATTCATACATATTCTTATATACGTTCATTCCCATTCGTAATAATTCAGTTAAACTACTTGCACTCAATAGAACATCGAACATTTGTCTGCTCTGGTTAAATGCAGAACATTTCAGAATCAAATGTTCGATGTCCTCCACAACCAAACAGCTTTCACATAATTCACACACAACCAAATTGCGTTTCTTCAAACATTCTTTCCAATTTCCATGATTCAATCTCACTCGTTCCATAGTTCGTAACATTCTAGTATCTCCTTTGAGTACCTTAAAGAACGGTTGCCTCAAAGGAGACCTAACCAGCTCAAAGTACTTCTTACCTTTCACCTGACATTTTTCAACAAAGTCTCTCTCCCATTTTCTCCACAGATTCATCTGAAACATGCGAAGTACGTCTCTGGCATCCATGAATTCATATTCATTTACATCCTCAATCAAACAACCCCGTTTCGCAAGCATATCGGCTCTTTCATTACCTTCAATCTGTAGGTGTGAAGGTATCCATTGAAGGATGACCTCCCTCCCATAAGATTGAAGATGCTTATATAGCATTTCCACATACACATTGCCATGAGTTCCCCCACCCTTACTAATTAATTCCAACCCACTCCGGGAGTCAGAGAATAACACTATTCTCCTTCTCCCTTGTGTCATTGCCAACTTGATCCCTTCCATAATCGCTATCAATTCTGCATTCATTATACAGATACTGTCATGCACTCTTACCATTTTCTCTTTCCTCATTGAAGGAATATAAATTCCCACACCTACGCGATCATCATTTACACTAGCATCTGTATACACTTCCACATGTGCAACATAATTCATTCGCATTTTGCAAAATTCGCTCTTAACCGATAACTCATTCATCATTGCTTTTGTTGTGTCACCAAACTTCAACCGCACTATTAGATTGCTCGGAGGGACTTTCGGATTTGCCGGACGAATCTTGGAGAATATGTAAATATTTTCCAAGATTACCAGTGATCTTGTTGTCTTTTTGTAAACCGACCCTCTTTGCAATCTCTCTTTCATTTCATTCACTAATTTATTGTCCTTAGTTAACATTCGCACAGTCTCTCGCACGGTGATCCATTCCCTCTTAAAATTAAGAGGCGAATCACCCAATTCAGACCACAGAGTATGTATTGGTGTCGAATTGATCGCTCCCAATACCACTCTAGCACACGCATTCTCCACAAGCAGCAACTTTTTAAACCCAACCTTGGACCCATCACCATATATACTAATTCCATACGCAATTTTAGTTGACACTAGCGCCTTTCGTAACATATCAGTCACACCCGGATGAGCTCCCCATTTTGGTTTGCTCACCCTTTTAATCACGTTCAATCTACTCTTACAATTATCGGCCAATTTTTCCATATGCACTTTGAAACTTATTCTTCTGTCAATCCAGATTCCCAAATACCTAGTCAATTTCACACACTCAATTCTCTCATTATATATTCGCACATCAACCATCCGATTCGTTCTAAAAGCCATACTACAACATTTACTCGAATTTACTCTCAAATTCAGTTCACTCAAACATTCGGTTACCTGATTCACACATTCTTGAGCCCGACTCAAGGCCTCCTCGAGGGTACTCCCCTTGCCCATCAGGACAAAGTCATCTGCAAATTGCAAAATGACTTTGCCCGAGGAGTTACACCTATGTATCGAGCTCGTATATAGGTTGAAGAGAGTCGGTGAGATTTTACTGCCTTGGGGGAGGCCGATAGTCACCGCTCCTTCCAACCTATACCCTCTACCACATAAAACTAACTTTCTCTCATTCATGAACTCATACACCCATTTGCAAATTTTCCAAGGAAACCCCAAGTCCATAAGGATCTGATAAAGTTTCCCTGGAACCACGTAATCATATGCCCTTTCTATATCCAAAAATACCGCCACAACATACTTATTTTCCTTTTGTACTTCCCACACAAACTTTTCTACACACTCATTAGCAGAGTGGTTGTGACGAAACCCAAAGGTGGTTTCCGGCAACAAATTTCCCTCATTCACAAATTTATCTATACGACCTTTCATCATACCATTTACAATTTTAACAAATACATTCAACATACATATTCCCCTGTAATTTGTTGCCAGATTCCTATCCCGATCCCTTTTAGGAATAGGTACCACTCTGCTTTCCTTCCATTTTTCCGGTATCTGAATACTCATCCATACTTGATTGAGAATTCGAAGCAAGGCCGCCTTGGCTTCGAATTCTAATCTACTAATCATTTTATAACTCACTCTGTTGGTTCCGGGGGTAGTAGATTTGGATGTTTCTAAAACCCCTCGGAACTCTTCCCATTCAAACTCCTTACACATATCGTTCATAAATTCATTTTCATTATCAGGTAGCAAAACTTCATACTTATCACTCAAATTGTTACGTACGTCCGTAATCATTTGTAAAAAGACACCTCCATTCTCTCTGTCATCTAACACTGCATTTCTGCCTTGCGCTCTATATCCTCTCACTCTATTAAATTTATCCCATACATCCTTAGTTGTGGTTCTATGTGTCATTTTTGATACATAGTCCCGCCAACTTTTCCTTTTCGCTCTACGGATAGCCTTTTTCAATTTTGCATTCATTCTTCCATAATTTATTCTGCATTCATGACATATACACCTACTGAACTCTCTCAATGCTATCCGTTTCCTTTCATACCAATACTGGATTTCATTGTTCCACCAACCATTCACCTTGTATTCATTCCCTCTGATATTTATAGTGCACATTTCATTCGCTCTCTCTATTTCATCCTCAAGTTGGTTAACCTCATTTACTTCTTTCATTGTGAGAATCTCATTCATACGTTCGACCCATTTCTTACCATTCATAATGACCTTACGGTCTATGTCAACATTTATACCACCTAAGCATGCCCTGATCAAATAATGATCACTACCCAAATTCTCATCTGTGACATTCCAAGTGACTTGGCCCGCCAGTCTGCTAGATATTAAAGTTAAATCTATCGCGCTGGCTGTCGACCCCACTCTCGGCATTCTAGTCGACCCACCATCATTCAGGACTACGAGGTCGGAATCCAGAATGAGGCGGGTCAACCAGTTACCTCTAGCATCAGTTCTTTCACTCCCCCATATTCTCGAATGCGCATTCATATCACCCGCTAGAATCACGTCACTTTTGCCTTCCACCCATTCAAACAAAATTTGAAAATCTCGTTGGCTTCTCTCTCTGTCAGGCGTAGACAACACTGGAGTTGCATAGATACTAACAAATAACAAGTTTCTGTCCAGATTCCGAGTTTTGGCCGCGATGACTTCAATGTGCTCGAAGCGCGGTATGTCACAAAGGACCAGGCTGATATTGGCACGTGCCAATATCGCCACCCCGCCGAAGCCATCAGCCCTCGGTCTGGACAGATAATTGTATCCTTTCACCCGAAACGTCTTACCCTCACGCTCCCAAGTTTCACACAAAATCATCACATTCACATCATTATTGGTCAGATAATTCCGCAACATATCGCCATTGGCATATATACTGCGAATATTTATCTGACCAATTTTCATGCATTCATTGGATCTCAGCATTCGCTCTACCATTCAAAGAAATGAAGAAAGGATAGGGCATTTATAAATGCAAATGCGTTCTCTCTCCTTCCCTCATTCATCATCAATCATACTTACATGGTTATTTCCAAATAGTGTTAATTCTTTTGGAGTTAAATTAGAATGTCTCATTGCTAGCCATGCTTCATTTTTTTTTATTGTCTCCATGTCCATTGCTGTATTACAAGTTGTTTGTTGATTTGATTGCGGTTGTTGTTGTAATCTTTCTTGTTGTCGTTGTACTTGTTGTATTTGTTGTTGTAGTTTGTTCGTTTCTAGTAGTTGTTTTAGTTGTTGCGGCTGTTGTTGGTTTTGTTGTTGTTGTACTTGATCTTTTTGTTGCTGTTGTTGTTGTGGTTGGTTTAATTGTGTCTGTTGTTGCCTTGAAGTTGAAATAGTTTTTGGATGTGATTGTGGTTTTGTCTGTTCTAGTTGGTTTTCTTTGTTTTGCGGCTTTTGTGGTGTGTTTGGTGGATTAAAGGAGGTTTTTAGTGTATCTGCATATGTTGTCTGGTTAGCTGGTGTGGTGTTTGCATATAATCGAAAATATTTGGCTTTCGCCTCGGGAAATGTTAATCTATCTACAGTTTTAATTTTCACTATTTCTACTTCTCGTTTATATACTCGACATTCCTTACTGTTGCTGGTGTGTGCCTCTCCACAATTTATGCATTTTAGTGTAGTGCACGGCTGGTTGTGTGGTGTTACTTCACTACATTTATAGCACTTAGGATCACTTGTGCATCTCTTTTTGGTGTGACCAAATTTGTGGCATTCGGTGCACTTCAACGGATTTGGAATGTACAATCGAATGCTTAGTTGTATAAAGCCTGCCCTCACATATTCCGGTAATACTGGTGAATTAAAAGTCAGGATAATTGCTGCTGTGTCCGTTAATTTATTTTCCACCCATTTCTTTATTTTGTATACCTCTATGACGCCTTGGTCCTTAAGCCCTTCTTTGATTTCCTCCTCAGTTAAACTTTTTAGGTCGTGGCAGAAAATTATACCTTTGGAACTGTTTAATATGGGGTGTTCCGTCACTTTTATTTTGGCCAATTGTCCCAGAGATGTTGCCTTCAGTAATGCATCCGTCGCTGCCTGATTTTTTGTCAGAACCAAGAGTTCTCCAGCTCTCGAACGTTGCGTTTTAATGATACCTTTGGTTATCATATCCAGCGCTTTTTGTATTCCAAAAGGTGAAAAATTTGACAGGTTTTGTCCCTCCTGCTCGTGCTTGATTATTAAATATTTTTCATTTACTCCATTGCAATCCATTATATCTGCACCGCCACCGAATCCTAATCTCTTTGTTCGCATTTCTTCGATCTTTTTCCTTTTGGAGGGTTGGGTATTATTTCCCAACATCCTCAACGGTGCGAATCTATTTGGGCTTTCAAACATCGCCCCTTTTAAGGGCCGAAGCCCTCCTTTTGCCCACACCTGACTTTATTTACTGTTTATTTACTCCTGTAACGTCACCAAGCATAGCAGAAAGTCCCGAATACAGAAAAAAAATGATATATACTTTAAACCAGAAACACACTTTACTTGAAACTCTTCTGAACGTGGTAGTGATAGTGCCATTATGGGAATTAAAATATCAAATAAAAGGAAAACAAGTGCCAACTGTTAATATCAAAACTAAAGATAGTTATGTGAGTATCGTTAGTAATAACTGCCTACTGAAGCATCCACTGAAAGAAAAGGACTATTTCAAAGCTATGAGTATAACCAGTGGCAAGGCATTATGAACTGTGATCTGATTGGTTTCTTCATAATCAAGAACATATCTGAAAATTATGTACAAATAGACGACCGGACTTAAGTTCCAACCATTCCCTCGTCCTCCTGACGCTTAGTGAATAATCTTACAAAACGAAAACAGCTCTAGTACATAGGCACACGAACTTGGAATATTTCAGAAATCTCTTAGAAGAGAAAGTTAACTTAGAAAACGAACTTCTAAACTTTGTATGCGATAAACAGCAATCGGCAAACAGCACTACCCTATGGAAATTAGAAAACATCCAACAGAAAAAATGTAAGCGAGCGAATGATGGAACGAATGACAAAAAAAAATAACATTCTGCAGTCGTTAGAGCGATAGATATTTAGATCGCATAATCTTGATTCGACATTAAAAAAAACTCGATGTCCGAGAGAAATGCGGGCTTTTTTGTCTGCCTGCTTATCATATGAAGATGTTATTACTCACCCGTTTCAAGTATTCGACGCTAACAAAATTATCGTTGCCGAGTCCTCTATTTGCCATTGAGTCGCGCCTGGGTGCTACTTTTCATTCTCATGTCGATCATTGTCGTTATGCTTATGAGCCCACATGTTCTATTTTGGTTGTTATGGACATTTAATTCTATCAAATAGATGGCGGAAAGGTATCGTGCTCCATGAATTGAAATTCACGAATTCTTGTAAAAATTGTTTCGAGGTGCAAATCATGATAGAGCCCTAAATCTTGATAGAGGATTTTTACTTTCTCTTGCATCGTGCAACATTACATCGATGCGAAGCGAATCTCATTTCACATTTTTATAATAAATACGATCCGCTTCATATTGATGTACATCAAATTAATTGTAATTGGGCTGATGTAGTTGGATTATCACATATAGCATTCCTCTTAAGAAATGTGTTACTTTCAAATGGTTAAAATATAAGATTGTATTTGTTGCCATTAAACATTTTGGAGTTGTCTAGGAACGAATACGTAACTTTTAAAACTTTTCTACCCACCGGTAATTTTTGTTATCGGAAAATTTCGAAATCGAAAAAATACAAACAGAAATATGACGATCCTTTAACGGCGGTAAATCATAAACACCATGACAGACCAACATCTTATAAATATTTTGTAAAATAAATTCGCTATAAAGCACACCAAAGGGTAACGAACCCAATAAATTTAAATCAACATATCAAAACGTAATTTAATTATTTTACGAAATACATAAAAAAATAAGACAAACTACAAAACATTTAATTTGGCTTTGTGACTCCAACGTAACTAACTAGTTCCAAAGATTTATAGTACTCGCTGTGGACGGTTTTACTATCGGACGTTAAACTATCGATTTGAAATGATTTTACACCAAATAAAGCGGCCTGTTCAATTTTATCGGGTGGAGCTGTTTGTACAGCCAACTGTGCAGCTCTATATTCCTTGTAGTAGTCATTCAAATGCTGAGCTCTCGTTAGGCATGCTATCGCCCGGACAGGGTCACTTTCCGGCGCGGAACGTACAAACTGCTGCAAATCAACAATTGCGGTTGGTCGAACATTGTCCTCACGAATAACATCATTTGTAATAGGATTAGCCGATGCCCTATAAGTAAGTTGATACGGAGGCGGTACATTCTTCCCCTTTTTACCATTAGTCGGTGCAGTTGATAACAAACTCTTCATGGAAATTTGTTCAAATTTGACTCGAGTATCAAACGCCTCGAGCAACGACATGCCTTTTTCGGCTTTGTCCCCATCAACTGCAGATTCGGGAGTAACAAATTTTCTTGCCACCTCATTGAAATCTGCATTTTGATTTACGGCATCATGAATTAAACCGGGATAATAGTTATCCAAAACTAAAGCTTTTTGTTCCTCAGTTAGTTTAAAATCTTTCTTCTTTTTAGGTATTGGTTCCGTCCAAGGGCGTGGTACTTTTGGTAGTCCAAGCCGACTTTGACTGCACTTTCTAGGGTCACCCGGCTTGCCTGGAGGGAACTTTCCCGGAGGAAACTTGCCCGGAGGGAACTTGCCCGAAGGGCACTTGATCGGAGAGCGCTTGATCGAAAGGCGCTTACTCGGAGGGCGCTTGATCGGAGCGCGCGTACCAGGAGGAGGACTTCTTCTTTCTCTCTTTAAAATAAAATAAATAGTTTGAAGAAATATTAAAATAATTGGTTTACTACCACAATCGGGAATAATCAAAATTTGATTGTTTTTTACCTGTGGAACACAAGGAGGATCGTTTGCCTGGCATACGTTGTTGATACCGCAATAGTACACTCCAGTTTGAATAACATCTGCAGGAACAATCCCTCTAGCTCTAGGACAAACAGGTTCTGCTACCTAAAACAATAAAGGGGTGGCTGTTACACAATATATTTATTAGATAGTTAGTTAACGAAATCGGAATATCTGGGTAAATGCTTTACCACTCGATTAGTATTAAACTTCTCTACTACATTTTTGTATTGAAATATACGATGTACCCTTCTGGCGTTCGGCTACCTAGCCTTGACGAACTAAATTTAAATAATTTATTACAAATGTTTTTACCTCAGGTAGAGGTTCCTGGAATCTTACTCTTGGACGCACATGTTTCACCGCTGGCTGTTCCCGATTATCGAAAAAATTTTGTACTTGTTGGCGGATCTCTGGGAACTAATATGAAATTGGAAATTATTTCAAAATTTACTAAGCGTAATTTAAAGGCTTATTTACTCTTGGACGTGCTGGTGCTTCTACAGGACGTTTTGGAGTTCTCCTAATATGTGCTGGAGATTCCTTAGGACTTGCATCTCCAGGACATGTTGTTGATAGTCTGCTTACTTGTGATCTTCTAGAACGTGGTTGTTGTCTGCTTACTTTTGATCCTTTATAATGTTCTGGTGATCTTCTAGGGCGTGGTTGTGGTGGAATATTAGTGGATCCGCCGTACGGCGAAATTTGTTCTGCCTAAAATAAAATTGACATTTAATACAAAATCTAATAATTGAAACTCGGATTTTGTGTGCGTCCGCATTCGAGCAGGTTTGTTCTTCGTAAAACGAAATTATGTATTAATACAAAATTAAAGTTAGATGCCCCAGGATTTAATAGTTTTTTTTCCTAAATTCTAAATATATTGGCGCCAATCCAAAATAGCAACAACCAAAAATAAACTGTATTATGTGCCAGTATATCGCCAGTAAATTTTTCATGAGACACTATAAAGATTGGCAAATTTTCTTACTGCCTCTGCAGCAGCAAGAACGTGTAGTGCTCGGTTAATCCCATCGGTTTAATAAGATTGTGGGGGGAGCTCATTCTTTATCTGGCACATTCTATTGCGAATGAGCTCAGAAATGGTAATCTTAATGAATTGATTTTGTTATGCAGGTTCTGTTCACTCTTCTCTAGAAAAAACATAAAGACACTTTTCTTAGAAACTTACCGGTGAATCGGCAATAGTGTACGTAAGATCACACACCGGAATTTCACCGCCGCAAAAAGCTTCATTTAAAGTAGAATACGATTCTGCAGAGCTCTGTAATTTAAATTGTCTTTAACTTTTAGAAAATTTACTAACGTACTAAAATAATTTACATTCTGATCTTCATTGCATATTACTTCATCAGGGTGTGTAGGCAGTCTATATCGTGACTTTTGGTTTCCCCCCGGTACTACTAAGTATTTACGCTTAAACAGGTATTCAATATTTAATTGCATTTATATGAAATTTATTCTCAGTGGGTTACTTACATCTTGTACTGGTATTTTTGGCCCAACAGGTAGGTCTGCTGACGGTTTGATTACTCTAATTTCTGGATATGGTCTGTCGGATGGTGGACGTTGCTGAGGTTCATCGACATGCGCCAGCCCTTTTAAATCTGCTTCGCAATTTGCTTTTCCAATTTCCCCTCTTTGTTCGTCGAATAATTGTAATTGTTGTTCTTCAGTTCGTTCTCGATCGGTTTTCATTCTTCGTTGCCTTTCCATACCCGCATAAATTGCGTTACATTCTTCGGGCATTGACTGCCGCCTATCAGCTCCTCCTCTCGGATTTCGGGTTGTAGACAAATCTACAACAATTGAAAAGTCAATAATTATTTGTTTAATAAAAAAAACGATATTTACGTGAAAAATTGGCACGATTTTCAGGTAGCTTTGGTACTGATCCTGGATAGATTGGATATTGTTGTTGGAATTGTTTTAAATTAAATTCTTTCCTCTGTGCTGGCGGTAAGTTAATCCTTTTTACATCTGGGTGATCCTCGGGATAAGGACTATTTATATAACGTTTCTCAAATTCATTTTGAATTAAACTAGGGTTTGATATTCGTGCGTTTAAACATTCACCTCGAACGATAGGGTCATGTGCTGCTCCAAGTCCATATGAACCATCATATATATTTTCATATAGATCAGAATCGTGTAATTCTTCATTTGCTGATGTTTGATTTAAATCAAAATTAATTTCTTCTACTTCATTGTCGTCCGACTCTTCATTTAATTCCTGTTCACATACATTTGGTTCCATTTCTAAATAATCAGATGCCTCTTTATCTACAGGGGTACGTTCAGATAATCTCCTGGGATTATTAATTATTGTAGCAAGGTAATTTTGTGGTTTCTCCCAACCTCTTGCACCAACTGGTACTTCTTTACAGGAGGGCACTTGCGAAACACCTGAATCACACTGAGATGAAACTAAATCCAATTCTGTTTGGGATATCCTTGAAACACTTGGTGAATTTCTGTTGCACATATTGCCATAAAAAAAATATTCTTAGTTAAAATTTTAAATTAAATTTAAATAAATAAATAATGCCAGAAAAAATTTTCAAAATACGAAACGAAAAATTTTGATAGCGTTTTTCGCTAATGACGAACAATTTGTTTTTGCTAAAAGTTCTAAGGTGACTTGAATTGAGGCCAAAAATAACAAAAACCGATAATGTACCGGTAACTGGGATTAGTTTATTACCTGATAGTGGACTGGCTTTGCACTTAAATAGTTGGTGGTTGATAACGTTACCCGAGTTGGGGGAGCTATTTTCTGCCAACCTTCTGCCAATCAAAATTTTGAGCAAAACGTCCTTCAGCATTAGCAGTATACTTAAAATGCACCCGTATTCTCATTATAGGACATTTTTCCTAAACATGTCATCGGGACTGCGTTCAGACGTGGTTGTACGCGACGAAACCTTTCAACAAGATACTGCAGCATACGTGCAATGTCGTGTCCTTCGAGTGGAAATGAATAATTGAATGAATACGGACATTCACACTCGACCTTCTTTTCGCCTAACACCACCAGTGTGCTCTATGGACTGCTCGATAACTTCTTAAGCTCGCATGTTTTTAATCATTCGGAGAAGAAGTCTTTTTTCGACTTTTAATTCTGTATGTTATCGTGGTGGTCGTTTTGTTATTTTCATCTAAACTGCTCAATTTCCATATTATTCTGGATTTCGGTTCTCCTTTCACTATATGGTATGACTAGAGCATTTTTGATCGTTACTTATGTAGTGAACTTCGGCCTTGTTATTCTTGTATGCCCGCCCATTCACAAAAATCTAGCTAGCTATAAAAATATAACAGCAAATCACAACCGACCTGCTGACAAAACCTCTACGCCCCAAACCGATTTCAGTTAACAGGCTAATGACTGCTTTTGACTAAAACGAGGATAGATTTGCTGTGAACGCTAGTCTGCTAATGCTAATCAAACAAATTGAGCCGAAAAATTCATCAAAGAAATGGTTTCACAGATCATTTGAATCGCGAGTTGGTAAACATGAATAACGTATTGGAAAAAGTAAAGTATGTGAAAGGTAAATCATGTATCTAAACCATCCAAAAACGGTAGTTTTGAAAACTTTTCGATTATTATAAATCGGAATCACCGCCGATGTCAGTTTCCACATCTAAGTATAATGTTCAAGTAGCATTAAAAAATGCAGAAACTTACACAGGCAGGTAACCTGGGAAATATGATTACCGAATTAACGAGGAAGTTGTATTCTTTAATGTAATAAATCTTCTTACTCCGATCCGACTTCTATCCGAGAAATCGACAAAAACCAATGCCAAGTACAAAGTTACATAAACTCGAAGTAAGAAAACTCTGTTCATCAAATTTCAGGGAATGATTCTTATTTTTATTTTTCAAATGAATTATTACCACCAAACCTGACCAAATATCATATACCCATCCAGTGAATATAAACCCTTCTAAAGGCCTCAATATCCCACGTGCAGAAGTCCGACACCATCTTCAATTGCAAATTACAGTTGTACGAAAGGTACCGAAGTATGGTTGGAATTGCGCCAGAATTACGAGGAAATTACCCGTCCACGAGATCTCTCTAGACTGGGAGAGGTCACCTTTCGACAAAACAAGCCAAGAATTGAGGTCCCACGAAGATAGATGCCGCAACAAACCAGATGCTTAGACCAGAATCAGAAGCAATGTAACATAAGAAATTGATTGATCCACATAATTGACAGATTATATTCTTGTTCTACGTATTTCATCCATTTCCGCATCGTGAACGGTCGATTATATATTGGTAAAAATGTAAAACGATTATCAAACTTGTAACCTGTTCGATATTATATGATGATGTCGATGGCAGTGCTTGTTTAAATGTTATTTTGAGAAACTAAAAATTTAATGGTCTCTTAGGCAGCGAGGCCAATGCTATTGTATTGGACGACGGCTGCAAAGAATTACAAACGGGTTTCATTCAGGTTTACAGGTGTAGATAGCGGAAATAAAACAAGATGCTCTCGAATTTGGTGTATTGAATATTAATTTAAATATTACGTATAAAATGCGTGTTTCGTACTTGACAGTACAGAGAACGCATTTAAGGACAATCTGTCATATATAAAGAGTGTGTTCAATACTAGTATTTTACACTATATTCTTCCCCACTACAGTTGAGTGCTGGTATTTTAATTTCAACCGTAGTGGCGCTCTACTTTGGCGTGCACTTCGTCGAAGACCTGGTAAAGCACGCGATGGCAATGCGGATTGAGAATTGATATTCTGGTGGTTTGTAACATCTTAAGTTGCAGGACCTTGTGGTTGATGTCGACTCCTATATATGACTCCTCAATCTGTGGGTTGGACCATCTGTTGTTTTGTTGTGCGATTTCAAATTATTGTCTGTTCGAACCTATACGTTATCTCCTGGATTGAAATGTCGTTCTTTGAAGTGACTTCGAGCGTGATACAGCTGACTTTTCAAGTTGGCAGTCGCCCCAAAAATAATTCAGCAGGAGCTTTGCTCGGTGTATCATGTGGTGACCGATAACTAATTAAGAATGCGTTGAGCTGAGAATCGAGATATGTTTGGATGTATCTCTCGGTTAATCCATTCGACTTTGGATATGGTATGGTGATAATGTAATGTGTTTTATTGCCTCCGTTTCACAGAATGTTTGGAAAACCTGCGATGTGAATGAGGTTCCATTGTCACTGACGATTACTTGTGGCACTCCATAATGAGTGACTAATCTGGTAAGTGTTTTCTGAAGTGCTTATGTTTGTTGGGATATTGTTTGCTTTTAAAGAAAGGATCCTTGCCACATGAGAATGTTGCTCTCCGCGGATAGTTCTCCTCGGCGTTGTAGATACGTTCATTCATCTTTACGTTGTTTACGTAGTTGATGTCATCTTCAATCTTAGGGCGATCGAGTTGTTTAATTTTTCCGGAATGTAATGCACGTCATAACGGTATGAATTGAACAGTAATGCCCATCGGATTATTAATAATTTTTGGTGGATTATGTTTTTTCCAAATATATGAGTAAGCGGTTCGTGATGCGTGCCAATAGTGCCGTAGTGTAATTGTGCACCAACACTCCATAGCTTCTTGGATGCAAAAACGATTGGTAAATCAACTACGTTGTCGCTGAGGCAGTTAAGAACAGATCCGATCCTTTTTTCCGATGCGTCGCAAGTTAAATACACATATGTTTTGCATTGTAGTATGGGTGTGATATTTGTGCCTGGTACAGCTGGAATTTAATTTCGTCGAAAACCGTTTAGTCATGCCTTGAATCTCTCGTAGAAATTAACTAAACCTAGTGGGCTGGCGTTAGTGATAACATGGAAGCCTATGTGTTTGTAGCTGTGAAAAAACTTCATTCAAATTCCGAATGTGTTCAGCATTGCTGTTCCTGTGATAGCAATATAAGAATTGTTCGATCTATCGTTGGAATATAGCTCGAGCGTTTGCTATTCCGAACGATAATCTGTTATATTTGTAGTACACCATGTGTTTTGCAATTCTGAGCATATGTTGCTATTCTGGATGAACTTCAAATTGCAGGTAAACATCATTTAGGTTGATTTCGATGAAACGTTCTTTAACCAGCTAATGTGAGCCGTAAATTATCAAACAATGCCACTGGATGTTTTTCCAGTAATAGACAGGGATTTATTGTCACGCTATAAATTCGTAAGTCGCCGTTCCATTTTATCACTTTTACGGTTGGTGCAAGGCCAATTCAGCAGGCATTTCGTTTGGATCAACTATTTCGACATTATAGTATCCCGAATTTAACATATAGAGGATCAAAACGTTTCGGTTTTGCATCACGTTTCCCATGGTACCACTGAATAACTCGTTAAAATTCACAAACATATTTGACAACTGTGCGTCTGCGATGAGGCTTGGAATATAAAAAGTTCATGCCGAAATGGCATTTTAAATGGTAAGCCAAACAATGGCAGGATCCCCTTGGCGTTAGCAAACTACTCGCAAGTTAGAAGTGCAGACAAATTTGCTTCTAATGAACATACTCACAAGTACTTGCAAGTACTTTGCTAACGCCAATGGAACCCAGCTATTAATGACTTTGCATGTTTCATGATAATCACTGGTTGTTTGAGTGTGTCATTGTTGTAGGTTACATGTACGTGTACTTGACCTGACGTTTGTAACTTATGTCTGCCGTATGCCTTAAAATTAGGTGCCTGTATTAGAGCTGGTTTACCGATTTGTTTCCATAGTTGTTCATCAATTATGGAATGTGACGCACCAGAATCGTAATGAAATGTTTTGACTCCATTGACGTGAATGTCAATGCGATTGCTTGTTTTAGTCATGTGATTTATGGTGAAGATAAAACCACTGGAGTCAAGACTTTCCGAAAGTTGCTCGTTTTACGTGAATTATCTTTGATGTGTGTTGTGGTGGTTGCACTATTTTCTTGTTTAGTTTTTATTACAATATTGGATGTTACATTTGTTGCTGGACATGAAGTGTCGATGGTCTGTTTCTCGTATCCATTTGATTTGGTCTGCATATAACTTTTGTGGTTGTAGAGCTGGTGCGTTTCGATGATTTTTTCTGTGGATTTTGTTAACATTTAGTTGTTCACTGATTGTAGTTGTTTGCTCATTCGCGTGTTTGTACTCGTCAGCGTTATTGATGATACGTTTTGTTTTCAGATCTGGCCATATCGGGCGAATTCTCGTTGCAAAACCATCGCGTTCAAAGGTTGTGTTTCCTTCAGTGTACAGTTACTATTTATTTTCTGCAGTATTTGTTGTCGGTGTTCTAAATCTCGATTTTGTCACGTTAACACTTGTGCAATTGTATACATGAGCTCCATGTTGTTCTGGTTTATCAATTGTTACATTTCCTGGCTTCACAGAATTAAGACCGGGGAAAGAAAGAACTTTCTATGGAATTAATTTACTTGATAATACGGAACCGTCCAAATTTCAAACAACAATACTACTTCGCCTCTCCGCCACTTCAAGCCGCATATGATATCAACTGTCTTCTCATTACGAAATACGCGTATACCCAATCGATTGGAGCATAAAGTTGTATCCAATGGTTGGTTGAATTTGTTTCCTCAACATTGCATAATGTACCGAGCGTTAGTTTTCGCTGTAAAATTGCTAGTTCGGGCAGGATTTGTGATTTAGTGTTGTTCTGACTAATACCAGGAACTGGAATTACGGCTAACAGGTTATATAATCCAGTGGCAACGATAATGGTATGATGATTTCAACTATCACATTTCGTTGGGTTACCCTGCTAAGTACATTCAAACTTTGATATACAGGGTGAGCCATCTATTGGTTTGTTTTTAAATCATCGACTAAGGCAACACTTTTTTGAACGATTTGGTTGAAATTTTGACATCTCGTCAGTCTGATATTACGCGTCACGAAACAATTATGTTTTCACTTGAGGATCGTTTCGAAATATTGAAAACTTATTTTCAAAGTCAGTGTTGTGTAGCCGAAACCGCCACGCGGAACCGCTTTAGTGAAATTGATGAATAAAGTTCTTGAGAACGGCTCGCTATTGGATGACAGAAGTGATCCCTGAGCTCGGACAGTATACACGCTTGAGAATATTAGGTCCATAGTGTAGGACAGAATGCATCGACCATAACTCGACGCCGATCACAGTAACTGTCCATTAGTCCCATCAACTTGAATAGAATACTGTACCTTGAATTATTTGCCTACAAGGTCCAGATCACTCAGTAGTTGAAAGCAAATGATCATCCGCTTCGATATCAGTTCTCTGCTTGGGCCAAAGACCAGCTTCATAATGGCGTCGATTTTGGTCGAAAAATCATTTTTCAAACGAAGCACATTTCCATCTCGGGGGCTATGTAAACAAGCAGAACTGTCACAATTTGGAGAGCTAGAGTTGGGAGAGCCTTGCCTCAGAACAGATTGCAAAGATAATAAAATAAAAATAAAAAAGAGATCTTGAAAACTGGACTCACAGGATGGCCTACTGTAAGGTCAGCAGAGGGGGCCTCATGAACGAAATGGTTTTTCACTCTTAAATAAAAAAGTTTCCACAAAATAAAGATGTATACACTATACTAGAATGTCGTGACCAGGAATGGTTATTGATACTGGTATGTGTTCACGAAACAATTGTAGTTGGTCCTCTAATTGAGACGACGAGAGTATAGGCGGATGCAAAGTGCTGTGATGTGCAAAAGTAAGCCTTGTGATGTATCCTCTAAGTTGTTTAGTATTATGGTTAATCCGATAATGCTTGTTAGTATCGTACCCTTTCCACGTTTGTTCGATATTTTTTGAATCATTTCCAATCTTAATCTCATTGAATGGTTTCATTGGTGCTTCACCAACTTGATTGTTTTGTCTATTATTGATCAAAATTATTCGGTTATTCATGTTGTGACGGTCTGGATGCTCTCAATATCACACTGCGGTGTTGCTATAATGGCTCTCCCAATCAGAAAATGTGCCAGACTTAAAAATTCGTATACATCTGACGGCCTAGAGTTCAACCATGCCTCTATTTGAGTGTGACGAATTGCATCATTGGCATTTATTACTCAATACTGCGCTGTCAGGTGAAATAATGGCTTCTTTGTCTACATGTAGTGTCTTTAGATTGGCCTTTTCGATGAGAAATATTGACAACGAGTGGACTTTGGGAATTATTATTGAATGTTTTTCTTGAAACGAACGGTTACATTTCGTTAGTCTCCCCCCAGTCTTAGCAGATCATTTCACTGCACTGCCCTTTATTAAATTTTGTCTTGTTTTTAATTTTTTTCAAAGGGATCCTTCTGTGCAAATCCGATTCTTACTCTTAGTGATATGTTGAGTTCCTGTATTGATGCAAAACGTATAAATGATATGCAATACTCCAAATGAGCTGTTGTAAGAACGGTAATCGGTTGAATATAATTACTGATTTTTCACTGTTGTCGTAAATGTACTTATTGATTTCCATTTAGCAAGCAGGCAGCATTTGCTTCTTCCATTTCAGTCACTTTGGCCCATACCACCAAATCATATATTTTAATAATTGGACAGGGTTTAATCCTCATGATGCCCAATCCACGTGATATATTGCTAGATTGTATCTCTTTTGTTATGTTGGCCATGAAGGTTTTATGATGTTGTGAAGAGAATGTTGATAAGTTTTTGGTGATTTCCAAACCTGTATGATATTTCTTACCAGTTTCGAAAGAGGCGAAAAGGACTTCCGTTCTAATTTTGGTAGTGATATAATTTGATTTAATGGTGCAACCTTTGTTTTGGCACCAATTACTGTTATTTGCTTGATTAGAGACGTCACAGAAACCATATGTAATTCAATATTAGCACCGATGGTGTAGTTTATCCATCGATGAATTCTAATCTTCTCTAATTGTGCAGTTTTAGTTTGTAGTATAGCCGCCAATAATTAAATTGAGTTCGCTATCCCTTGAGTTCCTACACTAGTAACCCTTACATTTTCAAATAGGATTTTTGCCTGAATCATTGCTGGTGCTAATCATCCTAGTGGATCGAAAAACCTAGTTGCTTCTGATAAAATAGTTTTTGAATATTGTTGTGTTTGTATCTAAGAAGACTAGAATGTTTACTAGAAGTTCTTCTAAAAGTCTCTTTTCATTGCTGGCTCATTTTCTGAGATAGAGGTCGAAATTCCCGGATTTTGTTATCCTCATCAACGTACTCGTTGTACGCTTTTTTAAAAGCCGCTGTTCTCGCTTAATTCAGATATTCTTAGTTTTCCGAACTGCACCATCTTTTTTGTAGATTGTGAAGAATTTTACACAAAGTGATGATACTAAATAATTTTTAGCTAAAATAGCACCTAGTAAAGATGCACCTTTCCGCCAGAAATCAAGTGAGATCCTTCTCCAGATTATAAATTTTTGTTTTTCCAACTTATATTTTCGTACATATACTCGTGCATGACAACACCTCCAGTTTGATGACTACCAAGATCTGTTCCAAGTGGTGTGGTTAACAGCAACATTTAACTTCACTTAAATTATGGTTCTCGCTACATCTTGGTCAATAAAGTTTGCTTTTACTAGTTAAAGCATCTTGAAATCCCTACTGACTCTACGACATGGCATCTGTGAAAATGTATATTTAACTTCTCTGATTGTAAAATTTTTGTAAAGTTTACAGCAACTACATCAATGATTGTGTTGATTTTTTGAGAGTTTCTCCTGCAATAGGTGGTTATTACACTGATTTCACTAGTAGTAAGAAAATGGCTGTTTGACCGCAGGTACTATTTCATCACTTTCTAGCTTCTCTGACGTTACAAGTATGTTTACCTTTAGTTTACGCTCTGTTAGAGTGGTTTTACTTCATATTCAGCCTCCATTTTTTCCATAATGATTGTCTGTAGTATCTCTTTAGCGCATCATTAGTGTTACACTGCAAGATAATTACACCGCTCGATATGCTGAGACAGCCGACTAAGTATACCTATCGGGTTTACTTTTCGGGTCGAGTGACATTGTTGTATTTCCTAGTTTTTTTATTAGCTTGAGGTTGTTTTGGTTGTAACGTTATTAACTTGGAGGAATTGCTCTTGACTACTGCTGCGAAAAGGTTGTGGTTGCTCCGTAGGTTTTTGGATTTCTTTTACTTGACATTTAATCTCTTCTAGCTGGTGTCCTATCTTGTCTAAACAGAGGATCCTTGCATATGGACCTTCTTTAAATAGCTTCCGAAACTCAAGGTTACAATCAACACACATGTAATGATACTATTTCTTGCACCGTCCGAAGCATCTAATTCTAGTTTGTTCTCTCGAGTCTATAACTTTTTTACATTTTTTCTAACTCGGCTCTGAAGTTTGTTGCATTAAAATATTCTTGCACGAATCCAAATCACCCGCCCTTTTGGATATATGTAGCTTAATCATTACTGTTTTTATGATATAAGTTTCAGTCACTTACAAGCTGTCGTTATGTGTGCATCAATTTTAAGAGATGGATGTCCAATATTTTCAAATGAAAAAAGTTCAAGCTATGAAATTGAGTAATTCGACTTTGAGTGAACATTCTGTGAGTCATTCACCAGTAAAACGTGGTTTGCAAGACGTGATGGCAATTTTAGTCTTAAGGACGATCCACGTACAGGTGCAGTAACACAATTTGAAGACGAATAACTTAAGTTTTACTGGATGAAAATCCACTCAAAAATAGTTTACAGAATAATTAGGAGTTCCTCACCAAGCAATATCACTTCCCAAAATGGGTTCCTCATAAACTGACCGAACAAAAAAAACAAAGATCAACATCAGTTGCAAAAATGAATATTCATGCCAAGAAAGTGTTGTGACTGGTGGGAGGATCTGATAGGAGTCATTGACTACGAGCTTCTGGAACCTAGTCAAACTGTTACAGCTGAACGTTATCAGGCCCAATTGATCAAATTAAGTGATGCTCTGGAAGAAAAAATACCATTTACGGGCTATGGAAGGCGGAAGGTGGTATTGCTGCATGACAACGCCCGTCCATATACAGCAAACTCAACCCAGGAAGTCATCTTCTCTTTAGGCTGGGAAGTTTTTCAGCATGCGGCATATTCTCCAGACTTGGCTCTCTCTGATTATCACTTATTCAGATCGATGCCATCATATTTGAACGACCAGCGGTTTACGACAGTTGAAGATGTGTAAAAATGGCTCGTTGATTATTTTGCTTCGAAATCATCAAGTTTCTATCGCGAAGGCATTCGTCATCTACCTGATAAAATGGCAAAAGACTATTCATTGATAGTAATGCCGAATATTTTGATAATTAAGTTGAATTTGACCAAAAAAAAGCCGAGTTTCTACTTGCACACCTAATAAATGAAAAATGCACTGGTGCCAAATGTTTTCGATTTTATTTTGTTATTTTATTCACTTAATCCTTGTTTACATTCTCAAACTTTCGCAAATCTTATTTTACATCACATTTATCTTTAATTCTTAGATGAAATCTGCAATTTTTAGCAAGTATAATTGCCGCTTACTATATTACTTAATTAATGTATTCACACACATAAAATATTAAGTAATATAACTCAGAAAACAGGGTTCTCAAACTCCGAAGCTCGTTATACTTATCTGAGTGGTTATTTACTCAGGATCGTTGGCTTAGACTGATTGATTATAACTTGTTTATAAGCAAATGGTTGTGGACACCAGCTCCTGTCCCTTTAAGTTTACTCGTTGGAGTTTAAAGACCCCTTATTTAGGCCCTCAACTTTCCCAAAATTTGGTCATCTCTACATTTTCATTGTATTGGAAATGTTATCTACTACGTTTTTGTCAGGTTTCTCTCCAAACTGGATTATATACATAGACTGCTAAAATTTATTGTTTTCAAGTTAATAACTAAAATTTGAAAAACTAAAGTGGCTATCTTAAGGGGTAATGAATTCTCGAGCACTAGCATTGTGCATTTCCTCACTAATTTCGTGCGCTGGATGCAAATATCACAGTAAAAATGTAGACTAGTCTCACTGTTTAAGACGAAAACTTCATATCGGAATTGCAAAAATTCTACTTTTTGGTTCGAGTATTTGCTTGGTTTTGTCATATACAGTACACACCATATTTCCTTTGAATTACAATAAATCTTACAAATACAGGCTAAATCTTATTTATTTAATTAAAGGTGAAATGTATGAAATGTATATTACATATAACTGTATTATAACTATGAATGTATATAATAGATAAACATAATTTAATGGATATAGCTATTCAGCCATAAATTCTGTTATAAATACATAAAAGAATAAATTCTGTTATACGCAACTTTACCAAAAAAATCCGCTATCCAATAAAACAAGTTGTGTGAGCAGTCCAGACACATAATATACCCTTGTTTTCTGTTTCTCCTTCATTCATAAATTTATTTTCCATTTACGGCGAAAATATTTTTAATTCTACAGTTTTTTTGATTCATTCGCACACTTTGGTTGGTTGTCATAAGTTAAGTTTAGTGTTAAAATTATTTTATTTTAAGTGATTTTCATAGTAAAAAGTTATAAATAAATAGAATAGTAAATGGTGATAAACGTTATCTAATGTGCTATTTGAAATATAAAAGTGCCATAAATGTTGTATGAAATAGCTTAATTTTTGTGAATTAATAAGCAACAACAATAAAAGTGTTACAATTTTTTTTCTGTGGTAAGTTGAGTGTCGTACGTGTGTCAGTGAATTAGTTTTGTAATTATATGTGAGTGGTTTGTGCATATCAAATTAAAATAATTGCGAATTGTGTTTTTAATCATAACGATATGATTTAAGGTGCGGCCTTACAAACTTACCAAAAATAAAAAAAATTCATTCTTGATATCACAGCCATTTTTATATTTTTAAATATGTATATGTAGAAAATTCACACAAACACATTCGATTTTATTTTTCTTGTCATTGTACTAGTGATGTTGAATTACCCGCTGGTGACTACTACAATTACAAAATAAACATATGGTTTGAAAAATAAGAAAATCTATTTGAAAACGGTACTTTACAATTACATCTTTTGTTTCACGAAGATGACAAAACTTGATAGTTATGTTTGAAAATAATAAAGGATTGTTTGTGGGCATGTGTGCGCTGCATAATGTAAAAAAATGTAACCTCATAGGCGTCGTTCATATGTAGTACGTACCTACATAATTATTATTGCAACAAAATTTATCGAGAGCTCGTAATTATATACGAACTATTCGCCCACACTACCGCCGTACGTAAATATATCAGAAAAACACGGCCTACGATTTTCTTGTTCATATAATACCTAGCTGTATTTTTTTAAAGGAAAATATACAAATTTTGATAGTTTTTCGCGTTATATACAGTCAGGCACAAAAGTCTACATACACCACTAAAATTTGCAAAATGAAATTTATATCACAAAAGTCTACATATACAGTAAATAAAGCCAAAAGGATAATGTTCAGACACACTTAAGAACTAAAATTAATATTTAGTTGGGCCACCATTAGACTCAATAATAGCGTTTAGTTGCCTGGGGATTGATAAAACCAGATTCTCAGTAACCGCTAACGAAATTTCAGCCTATGCACTCGAAAGCTATATTGCATTCAGATCCGGTGAATGGAGAGGCGGATGAAGTTCTTTCGGCACATTTTATAAAAGCCATTGTCTTATTGCCATCGCCGTATGTTTTGGATCATTATCTTGATATAAGATGGTTGCCTAGTCCTAAGCATTCGATGGACTGTTGTAAATTGCTACGGCATATGTTCAAATACATCCGGTAATCCATATTACTCAATGTTGCTTATAAATGATTTTTTCCTTGGCACTCTTCCATTAAACCCTTCGTTTCGTAAAATTCGACGAACTGTTTCGGGATGAATATCCTTACGAGTGCTATTCCGAATCTCAACCGCTATTTTTGGAGCACTAATCCTCGGATTGGATGCCACTTTTTTAATTATGTTAGGACGCCCAGGTTTATTTTGAATACTTCCTCTGTTATCAAAATTTCGCACTATTCTTTATTTATTTATTTTATTTTTTGATTGGCAACAATTTTAGTAGAAAAAAGTGCATATGGAAGCATTATAAATGAACAACAACATAACAAAATCTTTCCATTAAGTATAAAAACCTTTGGTTTTTTCAAAAGAAAAACAAATCCACTCCATGCTACTATCCTCCATATTGAGTTCAAGCTCATTTGTTACAGGGGTTACTGCAAGAAGTGAATACTTACAGACCATTATTATTACAAAAATTATAATATAACAAAAATAGTGCTACATGTATGGTTGTGCGACTTTTCCAATAATTTTTGATATTTTATTATATCGTATTTCGATTGATACTTCCGTGAAGTTCCAACTTTTGTGTTACAAATTTTATGAATTTCTTGAAAATTATTATTTAAAAAAAAAAAATAATAATTATCCAATAATAATTTTCTTTGTTCAAATATATTATTTAATTAATATTATAATATTTAATTCGTTTCATTAATCTCGATTTTGCAAATTTTAGTGGTGTATGTAGACTTTTGTGCCTGACTGTATAAGTCAAGCAAAATTTTGAACGATGTTACTGCAAATCATTTTGCTTAATTATGATTATAGTGAAATGTGACTACTGAACTACCATTTTACTACTGAAAGTAGTAGTACGTTTGTTTGTTTTTAATCTTTGCAATCTATTTCGGGGCCGAAGCACTTCCAACTCTTTCTCGGTTTGCTTTTCACTTCCTACCTTACGCGGTAGCCAAACCGTACATTGCTTATCTTCATTACTGATAAGGATGATGGGCCGGGTCCATCATCAATGTCAATAATGATTCTGTACTCCGACAGTAGTCACAGTTGTTTTCAATTACATCGTCGATTCATAATCAGATGGTCTTATCGGGATTCAAATCCGGTACCTCTTGATGTAATTCCAAAGGTATATCCAGTTAGTCCGACAGTATATTGTTTTATAAATTCTAATGTCGGTTTGTAAACATCTCTAGAACTGGGACATTAATAACTTGTTAAACTTGGAAAACTTTGATTTAGTTACGGTTGCTGATTCGGAGGATGTTGCAATCGATCACGTTGTATATATATAAGAGAGCAGTGGATTTGGCGTTAATCAACACAACACTGAGTTGGCCTCTTTTCTAGGAAATATAAACCTCTTGAGGTTGCCATCATTTCTGTATTCTCTATTAACCCTAGATTTTTTCCTGAATTGGACCTGGATTAAATAAATAGGTTCTGGGGAAAAGTAATTTAACTTTAACATGGCATATCGATATAGTTCCCCTTAACAGGTAAAATTGGGGATTGTGGTTTATCGTACATATTTTGTTTGTGAAATCCTAGTTAAAATTTGTATCACGCATAATTCCCAAGTACATTGTTATTTATTTGTAAGATCAGAATGTTAGGACCCATCTCGTTTAACTTAACGAAAGGCCTTAAACAGGATTAGTAGAGCTGTGTCTTTACAGTAAATAGAAAAGCAGTGCTTTACATATACACATCACTTTCTAAATCAATAAACAGTTCATCAATAAACAGATACTAGAAAATTCTAGTATCATTTATTCCTACTAAACGCTGTATTGGCTTTTCTAATAGTTTAGGATAGTCAAACAATTGGAGTAACATTGAAGTAAATCAAGAATAGCTTAGGGGAAATTTACAATCCCCAAGGCACACCTGCAATTACCTCAGTCGAACTTGAACCTGAATTTTTCGATTTAAATATTTTATGTAAGTGTTTCGTTCAATAAATTACAGACCTTTTTTTGGCACAGGATACCTTCATTGGTTTCATTCATGAATAGATATGTCTCATGTAGTGTAATTGTATAGGCCAATTTCTCTTGCGAGGTTAAACTTTTTAGTTTTTATATATTTTATATACTCGTAAGATAAACGTAGTTTATAGTTCTTGTGAGGCTAATATATTGGGTTTACAAATGTATTTCCGACCTTTTTAGTTAAAATAAAGACATTGGTTTGTGTAGAAAATGAAAGAATGTTTTATTCAAAGTATGCTCCTTCAGAAGCTATAACCATCGCCCATCGTTCAGACAATAAACGGATTCCCCGAAGGAAGAAGTCTGGTTTTTTCGAGGCGATCCAGTCATCGACCCATTTTTTGACATTTTCAGATGAAGTGAAGTGCCGCTGTGCCAGGGCTGATTGCATCGACCGGAACAAGTAGTAATCAGAGGGAGCAATGTCTGGTGAATACGGCGGGTGGGGTAGAATTTCCCAGTACTGCCTGTCCAAGTAGTTTTTTGACAGGTATAGCTACACATGGCCTAGTGTTGTCGTGTTACAAAATAATCTCATCGTGCCTTTTGTCCCGTTCCGGTCGTTTTGCAGCTAGAGCTTGCTTTAAAGCCTTCAGTTGTCGTCGATAAACTGGTCACGTAATGGTTTCACGCTCGTTCAGCAGCTCATAATAAACGACACTCTTTATATCCCACCAAATACAAAGCATCATCTTCGAACCATGGATATTTGCTTTTGGTGTCGATGACCCTGGTTCACTTGGCTTTGGCTCACGCTGGTTTGCGGTTTAGATTCTCATAATGGATTCACTTTTCATCCCCAGTGATGATCCGAGGCGAAAACCCCTTCATTTGTTGTCGTTGAGGCAACAATTCGCACATGGTTTTCCGATGTTCCATGTCCCATTCTTTTAATTTGTGTGGCACCTAATTTCCCAGCTTCTGAACCAATCCCATTGCATGTATACATTGCGAAACACATTGTTGGGTAATATTCAACTCTTCTGCTAATTGTTTTTCGGTCTGACAAGGGTCCACATCAAGCAATTCTTCCAATTCTGTATCTTCAAATTTTCTTGGCTTGTCTTCACGTTCTTGGTCTCTTACGTCAAAATCACCAACTTTGAATCGTTGAAACAACTCTTTGCATGTTGTATTCGATGGAGCATGTTCACCGTAAACTTCCACAAGCAAACGATTTATTTCCGCTGCACTTTTCTTCAACAAGAAATAATGAAGTAAAACTTCCCGCAAATGCTGTTTTTTAGCTGTGCAGACGATGTCTTATGATCGCACAAACACATAGGCATGCAACGGAAAATCCAGAGTTAACCATGATACCAGGCGAAGAAAACATTAACCAACGCGTCTAAAAAGCTAGCTCTACCGTCCTATCAAGAAACACAAAGCTACAAATATTCAATGCCTGTATATAATCAAGACACACATGGGTGTCAATACAAACATGTTTGTAACAACAAGATGTTTCTGGCGAAACAGATCACTAACGAAGAATTTCTGCGGTAAAAAAGACATCGAAATTTGGTTTGGCATTAACAAATGAAAGTAAAGATGAAACACACTGAAGAAAGGTCATAGTAACTAACAAGAATGTCGTTAAAATGAAATTCGTTGGGCAAGAAGAAAGTAGGAAAACCAACAATAACCTGGAAGGGAGAAAGAACATTGCTAGCTGAAGCGACTCGACTACAATCTGACATCAACTTCGTAATGCGCAGTTGATATATTGTAATCCTGCGTAGGTGAATGTCATTTTCGAGTGAGTAGGTGAATGTAGTGGTACCACAACGGACTAGTAGGTCCAGTTTTCTAGTTATCCTAGGTAGTGTTTTATAATCCTTAGCAACCTCTGCCTTAAAATATAGGCCTTGTTGCCTAGAAATAAAACCATACATGGCTCACGGTGTAAACCGTGATCATGAACATAATAATTTCATTCGAATTTCGTTTCGAATAATAAAGTAATCAGTTTGAAGTTTAACCTACCGTATAGTATAGGCCTTGAGATAATTAAATGTTTTAAAAGAAGAAACGTAACATGCGAAAAGTTATGTTCAGGTGTTTTCCTCGCCGAGTTGCACAAAAATCTGCAGTGTTTCGTTGAAAACGCCTCTAGGAATCTCAATGATTTACGGTCCAACTTGTACATATCGGACAAGGCTAGGTTGTAAAGTTGGAAAGCTCGATTCATTTCAATTTCATATCTGCCGTTCCGCTGTATACGAATATCCAATGAAGTACCAAAATTATGTGTTCTTCAGTTAAATTTTTCGATTAAAATTACCGTAGTATTCGTTAATATTTTGATAACCATCACCAATCGACTCACATAAGTATGAACAGTCATATTTTAAGAAATATTACACGATTTCTTTGAAAATATTGTGAACGAGCGCGAATACGCGAATTTTAATAATACAAATTAAAGAAAACAACCAAGTCTTATAATATACGACCGATGACTAATAAAATTGTGTTGCATATAGCGATGTAGCTGCTCAATGTGTTTTGTGCGGTATTCAGGGAAATTAATATGACGTTATGACTAAAGACTTTTTTAATCACAAACTTTGTGTATGTACACATCGAGCAAAAAAGCAGCCAAAGGAAATTGAGGTTTCTTACATGTATATTTTGACGTGCATGTAAGTAAATAAAACGAATATTATATTCACATATGTAGGTGAGAGAGAAGTTATTATAAACGAGTACATATACATAATGTCTACTAATTTTAGGTGAATGAATCATAAACGCTATTTTTGTTTTGTATATTTGTTCATTTGATATGTTTTGTATGTAGCATATACAGGAAAATACTTTTTTATTTGATTTTCGCGACAAAATGGCGAGTTTGCGATTTGTAAACAAAACGATCAAATGCTTCGAGTTAAGGCAGCGCAAAGTGTTCATTCATTCATTCATTCAAAATATCTTACCAAAATTGTAGAATTGTGCTCAAGGTCTTCCAAACCCCTTCGAAATCTAATTTTTGAGGTCGTTTTGAACTTGTTTGGTTTACATCCAATGAACAAATTAGATATGAGATTTACGAGTAAATATGATTCGCGATTAATTAGTGTAGTACGCATATAATAGATGAATTTAGAACGTTTATCAAAATTCAATGGAAACTCATAATTTATAGTTTGGTGATTGTACTTAATTCGGATGCCGGAAGTGCAGGTGTTTGTGGATATTCCTTTTAAAAATATACAAAAATAAATCTAAATAATTCATTGAATTTTTGTGTATTTATAAATGCACGAAGATTAACTCATATAATAAATCGGTGGCTCTTCTGCCGATAAATCGGTGTGTATTCCAAATTTTATTTGTTTTTGCTGCCAAATTTTGTAAATGTTTTAACTAAATAAAAATGTCATTGTGAAATATTTAAAAGAATAACAATAATCAAACGGATACTAAATGATTTCGAATATTTAACTGTGGTTGTTTCTAGATCAAATTTATTCATTAAACCTATTTTATCACTGCAATTAATCTGCAAAATGATTCCACAAATTTAATCGTTTCTTATCGTGTGATAAATTGCTTAAATCTGGATGAGGTTGGTTGTCAAGGGCACCTACATACATAAATGCAAAATATTAATGCTCATTTATGGTAATCTATTAAAATTTGTTTTGTTAGTCGTTATATAGTTCGGACACCTGTGATATGTTCAAATCTCAGCTGGAGCTTAAAGTTATATAATATTTAATCTAAAAAGTGGAACTGAAGAAATGGATTATTACCGTTTTTGCAGTAAATTACATCGTCGTTCGTCAGAAACTCAGTTCGTTCTCAATGTTATTATATTTCATGCATCGATGACACATTATCTGGAAATGAGTCAACAAACATGAGCACCTCTATTTGTCGTTATAGGTTTTTAATACTCAATTACTAAGAATTCTAAATTTTAAAAAAATAAATCTTGAATTTATTGATTTGACAAAAATTGATTTATAAGACACCAAACCAAAAACTTCCTTAGAGTGCCAGTTTTGATTGTCTATCAAGTTAGACGAAATTTGAGGGTTAGAATTAGCATTTTTTAAAAGGATCATCGGTTATTACGTATAAGAAGAAGCCAAAGATGACTCGAAATTCGACAGTTCTCTTATATAAAATTTTCACCTAGGGGCTGAAACTTTGGTTCGAAAATCCATCATCATTGCGGAAATGTAAATGATTGTTCAGAAAAACTTTTCTGATAATATAATTACCTTTGCACCATCCCGGAGAAAATCGATAATTTTCTTTCAAAAAAATTCGTCTCAAAACGATTCTGTCATCCTTGATTGATTTTCTAAAAATTAGTTAAGATCCGCGATATCTGATTTTCACGAAATTTTTCGGGTTGATATAAATGCAACAGGTGCCAAAACATCGCACTATCCCCATGTACGGGACAAATAACGGGTGCAGAAAATAATGGTCCATCATCATCAGCAAATAAATAATATAAGGACACGGATTGTAATAAAGACTTAAAAGAAAAAAAATTCTTATTAAAATCATACTCAAATAATATTAAATTTTTGTGCAATTAGTTTTGCAAATTTTTAACTCTATTGGTCTTCAATTCATATGCAATTCATATTCAATTCATGTTCCATTCATATTCAATTCATATTTCATTCATATTCAATTCATGTGCCATTCATATTCAATTCATTTTCAGTTCAATTCATATTCAATACATATTCATTTCTTATTCAATTCAAATTAATTTCATATATTAAATTAATATTCATTTATATTCAATTCATATCCAATGAATTAAATTCATATTTAATTTATATTATTCTATTCATATTCCAGTCATATTCAATTCTAATTCAATTTTAATTCAATTCGTATTGAATTCATATTCTATTCATATTCAATTCATATTCAATTCATATTCAATTCATATGCAAGTCGTATTCAATTTATATTCAATTCAAATTCAACTCATATTTAATTCTATTCAATTCATATTCAATTCGCTTCATATTCAATACATATTCAATTCATATTGAATTCAAATTCATTTCATATATTCAATTAATTTTCAATTTAAATTCAATTCACATTCCATTCATAATTCAATTCATATTCAATTTATATTCAATTCATATTCAATTTATATTCAATTCATATTCAATTTATATTTAAGTCGTGTTCAATTCATATTTAATTCAAATTCAGCTCATATTCAATTCAGATTTAGTTCTATTCAATTCATATTCAAGTCGTATTCAATTTATATTCAATTCAAATTCAACTCATATTTAATTCTATTCAATTCATATTCAATTCATATTCAATACATATTCAATTCATATTCAATTCATATTCAATTCAAATTCATTTCATATGTTTAATTAATATTCAATTTATATTCAATTCATATTCCATTCATAATTCAATTCATATTCAATTTATATTCAATTCATATTCAATTTATATTCAAGTCGTGTTCAATGCATATTCAATTCGCTTCATATTCAATTCATATTCCATTCATAATTCAATTCATATTCAATTCATAATTCAATTCATATTCAATTTATATTCAATTCATATTCAAGTCGTGTTCAATTCATATTTAATTCGTATGCAATTCATATTCAATTCATATTCAATTCATATTCAATACATATTCAATTCATATTCAATTCATATTCAATTCAAATTATTTCATATATTCAATTAATATTCAATTTATATTCAATTCATATTCCATTCATAATTCAATTCATATTCAATTCATATTCAATTTATATTCAATTCATATTCAATTTATATTCAAGTCGTGTTCAATTCATATTGAATTCGCTTCATATTCAGTTCATATTCCATTCATAATTCAATTCATAATTCAATTCATATTCAATTTATATTCAATTCATATTCAATTTATATTCAAGTCGTGTTCAATTCATATTTAATTCATATGCAATTCATATTCAATTCATATTCAATTCAAATTCATTTCATATATTCAATTTCACGTTTTTGATACTCGTTTGATACTCTTTCCAATATATAGTTATACATTTATATTTAAATCGACCATCCCCTTACTTGACAATTCTAGGTATCAGAACACTTGCAATCCTTTTCGATTGATGAACAGACATTGAAATATTTTTAACTCAACAATTCGCGAGATGTTTTCAGGAATGAATTTTTCCAACACAGATTGTAGACAGATAGATTAATACTAAGCTAAACAATTATTTTAACATACTTGTGAATGGTGATTGGTTTCGGTAATATTCCTAAGTTTCCTGCATAATAACAATGGAATTATGAACATTTTGTAATTAGAATTAAATATAATTTCCTTATATCGCAAATATTAGCTAATTTCAATTCTGTTGTCATCTCATTCGAAGTATATAGGAGTAAGAATTATAGGTTATTCGAAATATATAGGATTTTAGACCTCATGGAGACTGTTTTTTGAAACTATGAAGTTGTTTTTTAAATATACTAGTATCTTGTACGTTCGACAAAGATGTATCCTCGCACAATTCATTAAACATTTGCATGGTGGGTAATGGTTCTTGCACTGTAGCTTCGATTTAAATAATATTGGCAACCCGGGGTTCGAACTCGATCGAGTGCAACATGATACATACCCATTATTCTCCATTTATTGGTGATGCTCATAATTTATTCTGAATCCAAAAATCCAAGAAACTAGTGTATCGGGGGAAGTTCAAAACTCACTCTCAACTTGCAAAGGAAACTCGCATGTTCTGTAAAAATATGATAAAATTCATTAAGGATGCCGGTACATTGGCCTGTGTCAAACCATATATATGAATACAATAGTTTCATTGTTCTCTCACGAAATTCCTATTAACTCAGAAATATTAGGAGCACACAAAGTGGCCATCAGGTGATAATTTAAAAAATTGGCTTTGCTGCCCTGGTTAAGGTTCTCATGTTAAAAACATCATGTCTCTTATTTAAATTTACAGTAAATTTGAAGTTCACCGGCAAAGCTTTATGTAAACTGCAATTATGTGATGCTTTAACACTTACTTATGATTATTGAATAACACCTTCAGAGTCAATTTCGTTTTATGACCAATAAATAAAGATAACACAAATTGCACCAAAATGCCACCATTATGGATAACTCCTTTTGGTCTAGCCTATCAAACGGTTAATGTGCCGTTTCAATATAGAAATGCTCAGTATGATTTTGTTTGAGTAAACTTTTATCGGCCTCCGGCACTTTCGCCTCTGATAGGCTAGACATGGTGCAAATTCTATAACACATACGCCGTTAGATAGAGTAGGCCCCCAGTAGTTATCTAAAACGTGGTGGCAAATCCGCATTGAAACAGCACACACACACACACCGTTTCGTAGGCTGGACTTGTAGGAGTTATGCGTAATCTGGAATTTTGTTGCAATCTGTGACGCCATGTTATTAGCCCGGATGAGAGTTACTCAAAAATCAAAAAGAACCGATAAACGTTTTACTCAAAAACAATTATACTGAGCAAGTCTCAATTGAAGCGACACATACGCGGTTTGAGAGCGCAGACCCATAAAAGATGCCTTCGAAACAAATAACAAAAAATAACACTCAAATTTAATATTATAATTAAAATTTTAGAACTTTTCTGTCGATTTTTAGTTACATTGTTAAAAAATAATAAAAGAGAAATTGGGAAATTCTGAGAAATTGTTCTAAGATACCGTTTCGAGAAATAAACAGTCAAAGGTCTGAACAATCAGTTGAGCTATATGTCACTTCCGAACGGAGGACGAGAATGCTTTTTATAACATTAGGAACTATTCAAACAAGGCAAATTCTAAGTTTCTTCAAAAAAATTTAAGGTACTGAAATTCCCAGTTCTTACAAATTTAGACATCATCATTTTGACATCCGTTTAGAAAGGGGCATAATTTCCATAGAGGCATTTTAGACTGTATTTTTCTTTATAAATACCCTGACAAAATTTCGTTTTTTATACAAATTTTCACCTGCATTAATAAACAATTTTTTTTGTTTAATGTGTTAGGTGTGTGAATATGATCTGCCCTTTTTTTATTAAAATAAAACGTATTTGCTTGTTCAGAAAATGCAAGAATTATTTATTTAAAGTATGCTCCATCTGCAGCTACAACTTGCTCCCATCTGACAGGCAATTTACGGATTCTCTCTGAAGAAACCCTGGTCTTTGGAGGCGATCCAATCAATAAGCCAATTTTCGATCTCTGCGCAAGAACTGAACCGCTGTGTAGAAAGAGACAACTGCATCGTTCAGAATAAGTAGTAATCTGACGGAGCTATATCTGGTGAATACTGTGGGTATAGAAGTTCACAGTCCTGTCATTTTAAATAATTTTTCACAACGTTTGCAACATGTAGTTTGGCATTGTCGTCGTGCTGAAAAATTAATTTGTTGTGTCTATTCGCCCATTCTGGTCATTTTTCCTCTAAAGCTCGCTTCAAAGGTATTAGTTGTCGTCGGTAAGCGTACGTAAACTGTACTAGAAGGACGGGGTCATATTCACAGACCCAATAGATTCCAGACAGTTTTTTCAACTATCTTAATTTAATTTATGTTTCTCAATAAATTCCGCATTTTAACAGTGTAACAGAAAAATTTGAAATTCCAATTGGAATATTAGATTTGAGTGTTTCTTTTTGTTTGTTATAAATTTCATTACCATATAAGTTATCTAAATATGGTGGCATTTTGGTGCAATTTCTGTGATATTTTTTATTGGCCATAATGGGATTAACTCATCAAAACGGAATTTTAGCCAGAATTTTAGTTTTTCAGTCTTTATTAATTGCTAAAACGACACCCATTTGGAGTTGCTGTTTATTTTCGTCGAAGGCTCCTTAAGGTCGATGAAAGTTCTGGATACTGAACAAATTGTGCTTTGTAGAAATTGTGTACTTCGGCGGCCAAATCATATTTATTAACTTTCTTTGGATTTTTTCCCCCAGAGAGGTTCTGCATATAAAGAAGGCCTACTTTTGGAATCCTTCATCGATTAATTCCAAATGAAATTGCCTTCGTTACGTTAAATGTCAACTGTACGAATTGGAGAAGTTCCTAGACCATAACCGAACCACGTTGTTAGATCGACCATGTTATACCGTGGGTTTTAAAATTTATCGATTGTAATTTTCCCCAGTTCTAGTGAACTGTTAGCCAAATGAAGCCGTTTACTTCGGTTTGCTTAAAAATGACTTGCCTACTTGCATATGACTATATGCGTTCAGTCAAATGGCTTCATGAATGTATTATAGCATTAATTGTTATTATTTTAATGTGTTAGCATAGCGAGAGATTAAAGGAAAAACCTCACTTCATTGCTGTTGTGAATAACAATTTGGGTACTCGCTTGGGATAACAAAGCAGAATATGCAAAATGGAATAAAAAAAATGGAAACGTACCTCCTCTTGCATGCCAATATGCCTCATCCAGCATATTTGGGAGCTAAAGCCGAAATAATTGTAATTCCAGTCCTAAATAGTTTCATTTAGTTATTTAAGTAATAATGAAGCTAGTACGAGTATGAAGTGGTGTGGTTCTGGGAATTTTGATTTAAGATATAAACACATAGTTGAGAAGCTGAGGGCTGAGCAGGTAAGACCCGACCTAGTGAAAGGGTTTGAAAAGTGCTTAAAATAATTTAAACCAGTTAGCAGGGTAGTCAAGAGGAAATGCGATCAGAAAAATTGTTTCAATGTGAGTTAAAGTACCTTAACATAGTTCTTAATATTGAAATTGATTGATTGATGGACTGTAGGACCAAGTAATGGACAAGTGTCCCGGATAACGCCGGGCCTATTACTACAGCCTGTTTACACATAACAATAGGAAGGATAGGAAAGGTTTTTTTTTTGGGGACAGAATGATCCGGTTTCAGACACCTAGCGATCGTACGGCACAACACAATTCTAAACTACTTCTAATCTACTAGAGGAAGGAAAAACGCTTAATAGATTTAATGGATAACGATGGTATTGGTCTTCAACAATTGCATCTCGCATTAATAAAAATTATAATTGACAGGTCTCCAAAAATATTTGGAGGGTTTTTAATAGATATTTTAAGAGTAGTACCAACAGAATACCAATTTAGAGATTCTCTTAGAAAAGTGTATTAACGAAAAACCTCTCTACTGTTAGCCTCTTAATACTCTTAACATCAGAATCGCACAGTTAGTTATGCGAAATATTGTAGTTAAGACCTCTGTGACTATACGACAGAATCGCATGGTTACTGTCCGAGAGTTTTAAAATATATTCACTTTTTGAAATTTTGCTGTGTAAATTTTGTACGAGATGAGAAGTCATGACATAAAATTTATATAGCGACCAGACCAAGTATTTTTGTATTACCAATCACAAAAAATTTCGCGTGTATTGATTTTCTGAAACAAGGATTCTTTGGTACGTTCTAACATTTATTAGCTTTCATTGCAAACGCACATTGTCACTTCAGTGACAGTGTGTTTTACACTAAACTTCGGTCTTTCTACAGCCCGGACGGTTTAACTGATGAAGATAGAGCTTCATAAATACAATTGTTCCATACATTTAATGATTCTAGTGATGTGGTGGACATCTGTGTACCAGATGTGGCAGCTCCAAACGGAAATTTTCTCTTTTTCCCAAATCTTTTACAAAACCATTTTGAACAAAAATATTCGAATTAAAAGATACCTTTGAAGTTAGACCTAACTTAATCCTATCACAATCCTTAACCTAAAACAAACGAAAATTTGTATGTATTGGTTAAAAAATAAATATAATGTCATTTAGGCGAAATATTGAATTTGGGAACTAATTCCAATTTCAATTTACAATAAATAGTTATTTAAGAAGTCCAACATTTATTAGGATGTCATACAAGAATTTAGGATTCTCTCAAGAAACCATGACACCCCGAGACCCAACATGTTTATCAAGAATACTGCTATGCTTTCCGATAGGTCCAGACTAGGACCACCCATACTCCAAGCTATTCGAAAAGCCAACAATCCTTGCGCAATCCAATTATTAGCTTTTCAAACGTCCTGTAATATAGATAGTCCACATCCAAATCCATCAGAAAAACATAATAACATTCCTGGCAAAGGTACCGTGGTAACTTCACATGTTAGTAAAGACTAGCAAAAAAATTAATTTGATCGCGCAAAAACTACTAGCCTCTCGAACGGCCCGGAACATAGATAGTCCCAATCTAGAACCATCAGAAAAACACAACAATACTCCCGACAAACACACTAGGTCCCGAGGCATTCAACCCTTAAATGTTATCTAAAATTTCAATTGTTAATTCGCCTAAATGTCATTGTTTGCCATATTCAGCAATACATTTACACTTTTTTTATTTTTGTTGGTTTAGGATTAAGTTAGTTCCAACTTCAAACAAATATATAAGCGTGTGAAATTTGTGCTAAACTAGTCCGAAAGTTAGCTTTCCTAGTTAGGTCTACTTCACATGCATATTAAAAGTTGCTACGAAATGGATTGATTGATTGCGCGAAATCTCGGAATAATTTTATGGCAAAGTTGAGGCATAATTTCCGATTTATCTTTGGTCTGTATGTCGGTGGTATCCAGTAACATCGAAATTTTACAATATTTAGGTAAAACCTTTTCAACTACAATCGTTCCACTGTACCACCTTCACATCGATATTAAAATCACAAAATCTCAAAAATTAACATGTATTTTGTTTACAGTACACCCAACTTTCTTATGTATATAAATATACTCGTATATAAGTCGTTAAAGACATTAAAAAAATTTTTATCGATGACATAATTTTTTATTTACCGAAAATTAATGCTTTCGTTTAATATTTTGATATATTTTTTCAGTAAGTCAGCAACTTTGAAGCAATTAAGTCGCATATTATAGTAAAATCATAAAAGTCTAATTTAAGCGCTAGAAGCGATTTGGTCGCGCGGTAGTTTAAATAATAATAAAGTTGTTTACTGTGTGTGTGTTATTTATTTTGGTGTAGAAGTGTGACGCTATTTATTTGTAATATATTAATAATTAGTAACAAGTAAATTCCATGACTAAGTGCAAATTGTGTTTTATAAGGAACGCGATTTATAATGTAAGTTGCATATTGATAAAAATCGCGTATTTTCTTACGAATGTGTCTTGTGTGCATAGAAAAGAAAAGTTGTGATAATAAATAAAAATAAAATGTTGTGATGTCCGGTATGTGATTAGTTGTGGGGGACTTAATAATTGGAATCAAGGCTAGACAAGAGATCATTATATAGGTTTTCAATTTATATTTAGATCTAATTTTACAATTGAAAACTATTTAAGACTCGAACCAGTGTCTTGTGTCGTCTACGTTTCCTAATTTTACGATCAACCAATTATTGTAAATTATCATCGGTTTAGGCGACGAATGATCGATCTTTAAAAAATTTTGTTGATTGAGAACGTAAATAGTTTTTTTACCATGTAATAAAGATGAATCACGATCGCAGTGTGATCTCAATATTTTTTCTTTTTGTGATGAATTATTGTACAGTGATCATGTTCTTGAAGGGTATTACTCTGTTAATAAAATGGTGGAATTTACATTCAGACAACGGAAAAGATATGAGATTAAGATGAAATCATATGGTTATTTTAAAATAAACAAAACGCTTTAAATTTCATCATTAATTGTTTAAATTTTTTAACTCGTGTGTATGTGCTTATTCTGTAGATGAATCTCTGTTTATACGATTCTCCATGACCATCCTCTTAAAATAATTTCAAGTTATCCGAATATTAATAAATCTTATGGTATGCTAACATATGTGTATCGTGTGTACATACTGAGTAGGTATATTTTTCTGACATTAGCAAATTTAATATTTGCATGTGCGCTAAGTGTACTAAATTATAAAAGGCGTTCATATATTTGATTACCATATCTAATTTTATTTTACTTTGTTATCTAAATTAGATATAGGTTTTATTTTTATATATTGTGACGATTTTTACTGGGCTTGTCCACCAAACTAATGTTTATTATGTGGTATAAAAATAGTATGGGATCATCTTGAACGGCTTTCGATTCCTAGAAATAATGTTAAATAATTCTAAAGACGAGTGTATCTAAAAATGTTTTTGGGTTTCGTTAATTTGGGCCCTCATCATAATTCCGCTAGCTCTATTTGAGGGCTTCCAGAAAAAGCAACTGGTAGTGGTCTTGCTAAACGTTACTCTGAGTGATGTTAAAACAAATTCAAACGGCACATACATTTTTGATGACATATGATGGAATTCTTCGTGTTCGGACATATTAAATATAAAAATTTTACTTGGATGAATTTGTGTCGCCATCGAAGTATTCAAAAAAATTACCAGTACACGAATTTTGTTCGAAAACTGTGACTTGAGAGTTGGGAGTTTTTCTGCTATTTCAACAGCACACTAGATGTAAATATAAAATTTAATTATTATTTACATCAATCAACAATAATATTAATTTTGTGCATCTAGTAGGTAAATGAAACAGCAGCAAAACTCCCAAATCTCAAGTCACAGTTGTCGAACAAAATCTGTACTCAGGTTGTCATATTCCAGGAAGGGATAGAAAAGAAAAATACGTTTGCTGTTCTCTGAAATTTCTTCCTTTTATTAAATTAAAGTGGACAGTAAAAGTTTCATGTCATTATGTGTATTGTTCGCCAGGAGTCCATAAAACAACCAAAGCTGGTTAGACTAATTTTTCAAAAAATTTAATTTCGAATTGCTAGTGGTTATTCCTTATCATAAACAACTAAAAAGTGTAAAAATGCAAAGACACATAGCACATGAAACACAAGTCCAATACACCGATAACCACGTTGGTATATGTGTGCAAGAATCATTATAATCTAGAATTCAAATAGGAGTCCATGCAGTGGCATACAAATGCATACATTCTTTAATTAGGTCTTGGCTTCTACTGGAAAAGTGAAGCCAATATTCTTTTGAGGCTCTGCAGGAATTCTTATGACCGAATTTAAAACTAAAGATACAATTATCACGAGAACATACTTCGCTGACATTTTATGCAGTTTAAAAGATCGAGGGCAAAATAAGAGGAAATTAGTACTAGTACTCTCGCTTTCTTATCATTTGGACTAATCGCGCTCTAATATACGTAAAACCTCAACTGCTGATTTTTTTAAGTATTTAGAATTGCTATTTGTAACCGAAGCGTAGTATATAACGTTGAAGATTCTTTTAGCGTTTATAAAACTGATATAAATCTGGGTCACAGTAATAACCTAACGTCTCACAAACCTGAAAGTATCCAGCATCAAAATGAAAATATTGTAACACAATATACGCATTTAGTTCAATGCCAGCGAATACGTTTAGTCGGACAAACCCAATTCATCCATTCATTTTAATTTTATTTTCATTAGTGATATAAATGATAAGCACAAATTTCGAATGAAAGTTGCTGCTGCTACCGACAAAATCGCCAATTTTGGATTTTCCCATTTTATTTTTTATTTTGGTTTTGTTTTGTAAATTAGATGTTTAGTTTTTTTTTTATTGTTGTAAATGGCAAACAGAAGAAAATATCCGTTTTAATTTCCTTTTTTTTTACCTATGTGTGTATGTTTGTTTAATTTGGAATAGAATGAAAGACAAATAAATCTATGTTTGTTGTTTTGTGTCGGTTGGTTGGCTCAATAAAATTTAGGAGTGGAAAAGTTAAAGTGGAAATCTAATTTTTTTTATTGTTATTTTCTTTACAGATTGACGCATAAAACCACAATCACAGTATAATGTCGAAGTTAATAGTAAATTTAAGTATATTTTTAATATTTGTATGTATAACACTAATACAAAGTCAAACGCTACAACGATTGGCGGCCGTCGATCCGTGCATCACAAAAACAACATGCCGAGAATGTATACAAACGCAATCTTGTGTTTGGTGTATGAAGGCTGATTTTCAGGATAAACCAAGATGTTTTGAACCAAGTCGGGCGCCGCTACTCGAGTGCCACAATGAGACATACGAGCCAGCTAATTTTGAACATATTGTTTGGGGTGCGGCATTAACAAAGGGTAAATTTGAATCATCGATGAGCGGTGGCACATTGGTACATGGTTCATCATCATCGTCTAGTTCATCATCACATCATAGTTCTTCATTTGCAAATGCGTCTCAAGAAAGCTCGTCGAGTAGTGGTTCATCAAGTGCGTCCGGCTCTTCAAAAATTACACAAATTTATCCGCAACGAGTGAAACTTGCGCTTCGAGCAAGTAAGTATATTTTATATTATTTATGGTTTTTATAAAATAAATCGTATTAGCTTAAAACTATCATATGGGATGCGTAAGATCAGCTCGATTAAATTAAAATATCTTTGTATTTTATGCTGATAATTGTTAAATAGGTGTGAACCAAATCAAGAAAATTGTATCTCTAACGTTTTGATCGTTATAGCCTGCAAAATCCGTTCAAGTACTCTAGGAAATAAAATTCTAATCAGTTTCACACACTATGCATAATTAAAAAACGTACTAGCAAATTCAAGTTTTTCCATAGGAAACTTGACCAATTTAACTAATCCTCAGTCTGCCCAGGCTATTATAAGACAGACCGCAGATTACTTAAACTGGCTTAGCAAAATTCAATCAAGTATGGAAAAACTTGAATTTGCTAGTACATTTTTTAATTTTTTAACTAATCCTCAGTCTGTCCAGGATAGTTAAACGTGCAAGGGTTTTTTCATCCGAGCAACCGATAATGTTAAGTCGATATAATTGTCAGGGCCAGTAGTTATGTAAAAGATTACTTTCAGTGAGTTTCGGGCATGCTTTGGCGTTGATAGAAATATTCAAATCGTATTGAACGAGTCTTTAGATATGAAAAAACGGTTTCTCGATTTGTTCCGCTCTATTTGACTAAAATTCAAAAATCAGGATCAGTGCAAATTATCTCAAATGCCCAGAAAACACAATCAAGCGGTATATCAAAACATATTTACAGATGATTAAACTTGAATTTGTGAGCGAGTTAGAGTGCAAATTATTCGGCAAATAGTATTCCCTGGAGTCGAACACTGATATTTTGATGGAGTTAAAAAATAATGACAATCCCAATAATAACCTCAAAAGTTGAGAAGGCCCAGAAAATTTCATAAGTGTTTTGTTTTTAAAAACTCTTGCATTTGTTGTTTATTACCACTATTTATGAATGGAACAGCGAATGTTTGGGATTCCAAATAATGAAATCATGGGCTTTTCCTAATCGTGCGATATTTAGACTTCTAAAGAAATTTTTTGTTGTCCGCTTACACAAATATTGCTTTTTTCAATTTAGAATATTGATTCTTACTTTTAAATTTCATTTATAAGGACCGCCTTTTTACATGCCATGGTTGAGCAAGTGTTGTGCTCACCCAAAGCATATTGACAATTTTTTTAGCGACTTGCATAAATGCAAGTTTGTTCAAACATTAGTATTTTCAATATTTCCAACCAGTGATAAACGATACAAAGTTTAAAGTCATTTCGTAAATCGCACGATTAAATTTGATCAGATTCATAAAAATAAGATAAATCATGTTACAGCCAAATTCACTAACCTGCGACCTGAAGAATTTTTCGGTACGAAGATTATATATACCTTTAATTTTAACTGGAGAAAGCCAAAATAAAAATTTTTGTTTGAAAAACGAATGAAAAGAACTTTTTCTGGTATGTGATGGACAAATACCAACCAATTCCAGATTAAATATTGTAAAATAAATTTTATTCGATTGTCAAGTTGTACTGTACCGATATTTATAAATAACATGGAAAGGATTTATGAACCGAAGCAATTTGTTTGGTCTTACCATTTGATTTGGGAGAATTTTCTGGTATTGTATTCAGGTCAGGAGTTCGAAATACCACAGCACTACTGCAGTGAAGCGTTTTTTTTAAATGAAACTCACTTTTGTAGCCTTTTTCACTTATTTTCTTAGACCTCTAATAATTTGCATTTAACATACTTTTAGACGCGAATAAAATATTCGATCATAATAGCGTAATAGCGAGACAGTACCTGGTCTTTCAGGAAATTGTGATTACAAAATTCGGGAAATGAAGTCGTCTGTCTCTATGTCTGGCAGTCACTCTAGGAAAAATAGATAATTTGGAATGTTTGGTTCTACACAAAGTTTATGACTCTGAACTTTGCCCTGCTTCATAGTGCTAATAGCAGCACCTGGTACCAAAGATTAATTTTTGTGTTTCCCACTGAACGTAATGGACTCGTTGATTATATAAATGATTTTATTGTTACATAAGTAATATCGAGACATTCCAAATTAATTTAAGGAGTCTCTTCTTTATAAGCCTTATAAAGATTAGAACGAAGCCCAATTTTATTATTTTGTTCGTGAGGTGGTTGCTTATCTTAGTATTCTGCAACTTTCTGGTGCAAATAATATTCGAATTTGTTTAGTTTAAATTAAACTTCATTTGATCTATTATTCGAGTTTTGTCTTTGACGGAGCTTATTAGAACCTTGTCCTGTTTCACCTAATCTGTCCATCCTTAAAATGTTTTCTCAATGTTAATGAGCTACAGAAGAGAATGAATGGATTTAAAATTGCATTATGCACTTTCACTAACAAACTTTGAAAATATCCTGCTTACCGTCTTTAATAATATCAAGACATGTGTAGCCTATAATTATAAAAGGGCTGCTGGCTTGAAAGATCCAGTAAATAATAAGAGCTTAAGACTAAAAAATAGAATATTGTGCTTATCCAACTAAGGGTTATGCATGTTCAAGACAAATGTATTACTCAATAACTGATTAGACCGTTAATTCGGCAATTCAAAAATGCATGGTTTTAATCGTACTTGCTTTTTTGACCTCCGTGGTATTAAATTTTTTGGTTTGCATGAATTTTAATTTTTCACGCAAAAAAGTTGCGAATTTTGTGCTTTTAGAAGGTTAACTTATATCGATTATATCACAGAGGGGTCACAAGTAGTAATTCGTTGTGCCCATATAAAGCAAATTCAAACTTCTTAAGCGATTGGTTGTTACTTTTGAAGAAATTAAATAATAAATCTTGACTTAATATTTACAAAAATATTTAGAAAATCGATCGAAAATTGATAGTTTCCTTAATGTATCGACAAATTACATTTTAAAATAGAACGTAATAATCAATTCGGAGTGGAAATCGTACCTAATATGATTGCTCGTTTTTAGCCTAGTGTCAAGAACGGATCCATATTGGATTACATCCGCGCGACTTTCTTATCAATTGCGGTAATAAACTCGGGTTTCAATTTAATTGAAGCTCTAAAATAAAATGTGGGATAAGACTTCCATTGGATTCAAAATCTTCAGAATTTGAATGTAGAATTAATACAGCGGATGCCGGACGCTGATTACTGAAAAATCGATTTATGTAATTACAAAATTTTAATTACTAAATCTAGACAAATAGCTGTATTTTTTAAATTTTCTGAATCCGTTCCTGTTATTCTTATTTTACGCCAAAGCGAGCTTTTATCTTCGGAGACATAACAGTCGAAAACAGGAATTATTAATTGTGACAAATTAGCACATTTTCAAATAAGACTGTTTCATTTCACTTAATTGATAATTAATATGTTTATGTGATTTTGTGGTGAATTGCACTACATCATGAACTAAATCAGGATTCGATGTTAGTTAATCAACTGTATTTCATTCAATAATTTCGGGAGAAGTCTATCATGAGAGGTAGAGGTTACAGGTTTTTTTAGTTAATTTTAATTGATTTCATTAATTTTTGGTTCTCATATTTGAATTTTATTAGTTTTAAGTAATTTGATAACTTCTATTACAGGCAGTACTGCTTGATACGTCATCAAATTTATGGATTACTTTTCTGAACTGTAGATGGCAGTAATGCTCGTAAAATGATTTAGAGGTTTAACGTAATGTTGAATGCATAATTAATTTAAATATTAAATTAATTCTTACCAGTACAGTAGCCCGTAATATAATTTTTAATTGACATTATTGTTAATAAAGTATACAAAAAATCATTTTATTTATTTGATTATACTGCCATCTATAGTCAAAGATTGGAACCGTTCTTATGTTTTAATAGAGTAAACGTAACAGTACTCCTAGTCATATAATTAGATTCTGGCTAATTCTTAAGTTTGATCGAGTTGTTATATACATTTACTCGTTGCGGGTTGCTTCTCTGTTGATTTGGGGGTTTTAAGGCATAAGAGAGCTTCGTTGTAATTTATCGAAAAGGAAAATTTGGTTCAAATTAGTCAATAGGCATTTTCGGAAATAGACCAAGAGTAGCTTTTGGGTAATTTTAGTTTTTTAACGTTGGTTACTAAGTTACTCCACTTATCCTGTCTATAGAAAAATTAAGAGTACATTTCGAGTATGAGTATTTATATTCAGCAAAATTCAATGACGTATTTTAACCTGTAACGAAATTTTTGTTGTATTTTTTAATAGTTTATACTGATAGTACTTTAATTTTTCTGACACTACTAATTTAATACAAATTGACAGAAAGACAGAAATTAAAAAACAACTAGAAGTAAATATCCGTAAAGTGACTCTACATGTACGGAAATAGATCTGGTAATTTTTTATCACTAAATTACTCAAAAGTTACCATGGTTTATTTCCGAAAACGCCTAATAAATGGTCTGATTTCTAATTTTTTGGGTCCCTTGCACGTTTGTGTAGTTTTGGCAAGGGATGGCCCATTAATTATAATAATTAGGTAATTATACCGTTGATATTTTAGACCAATCTGTAAAATAGCACCGAATATCGATATAGAGTTCTGACCCGATACTGATAACATTAGTTTTGGTAAATTCCAATACCATATTTAATTTTCATAGCTCAGTGCCAGATTTTGCTTTCTAAATGATTCCATGATTTATAATCTTTCTTTTCCTAAAAATCATGAGGCTGCGTCATTCTAACCAAATGAACTTGTATTGTCATTTTGTCACCACAATATTTTAGTAGAAAGTGTAACTGTAATGCATCATTTGCGAATATTACGCTTTCCCAATATTCAATAATTGTTTTGTTAAATTTTTTAACAAATGTTTTTCAAAATTTTTTCTGTAAGTTTTTGCCTGTTCTGAGTGAATATGATAGCTGGCTTCTGACATATGTCACAGAAAGTGTTATGCATTGGTTTACTGAAATAACGCGAACTCGGCTTGCTCATTCGGGGTGAATGGTATAATACAAGCAACGCCCACAGTATGAAGAACAACTATTGGACCGAAGTCAATAGAGGTAGATATTTAATATCTGCAATAAGAAGCTCGTAAAGCCGTTTAAGTAACTGATTACAATAAGTCAGTTAAAAAGATAACGAAATGTTGAAGAGCCTTTTTTAAGCAACTAAATTATTAATTACGAGGGGTGTTCAATAAGCTCAGTAAATCTGTGTGAAATAATAAACATGTTTTTTTGTTCCTTGATTTAGTCTACCGGCAAAAAAAGCTCATGCAAATCAATCATTTAATTTGGGTGAGTGATTTCATGAATAGTTTGAAAATTTAAAACAGTGAAAAATATGGAACATGACTCCGCCAGAAATTGATGGTACGCAAAGTCCTATCGTGTATCATTTCGGAGGGAAAAATTGTGTATACAAGTGAATGTTCGGCCTTAGTTGGTACAGCAAATTTCCAGTCACTCTCACCAAGGTTCCATATCATTTCAATGCTCGAAGAAATTAAATGTTGATATTTTTTAAACCGATTAGGCATAGCTTTCAAAATTGGTTCAAAATGGTTTTTTTTTATTTTCTCATACGCATTGCAGAATTTACATTCATCGATATTCTGCAGATGCGGGGGGTAGCCGCAAAAACATCAAACATTTAAACCAAGATGGCTGCGAATTGAAAAAGTTATGTAGAAATTGTTCTAGTTTACTGAAATCGGTATTCCCACTTCATATTTAGCCAAGACTTCTCTATAATTTAAATGCTGACCGCTAGGCGGTGATCAAATATGTACTCGTATATACAATTTAATATAATTTTTTTTTAATTTTAGACCAGAAACATCGTTTAAAAATCAGTTATTCGCAAGCCGAAGACTATCCAGTCGATCTTTACTACTTGATGGACTTATCAAAATCTATGGAGGATGACAAAGAAAAATTATCCCATTTGGGGGATTTGCTTGCCTCAACAATGAAAAATATCACATCAAACTTTCGCCTTGGTTTTGGATCTTTCGTCGACAAAGTACTAATGCCATATGTGTCAACTGTACCTAAAAAGTGAGTATCGACCAAAATTAATCAAAACGATTATATTTTTTATTTTCCAAATATTTTTTTCACATACACGTGTCCGATGATGGCTGAACAAATATAGTTCCGAATAAATAAAAATTCGGAAAATCGTTTTTTATCAAGTGCTTCCAGATTTCATTTTTTTCTAATTTTAGTTTTTGAAATTTTTGTTTTGTTTAGTTTTTTGACACCAAATGCGTATCATTTCAGATTAAAACAGCCTTGCGATGGTTGTGAAGCACCATACGGATATCGTAATCATATGCCACTTGATATTGATACAACACGTTTTTCTGTGAGTGTGTTGAGCAAAATTATGATTCTGCTTGCGTATATATTTTGTAATTTGCATTTTATATATTTTATTATATATACATAAATATGTTATATGGGGATAATTGGAACGATTCTATAATCTGGCAAATTTGTAATTTGTATTTTTGGGGAATATAAAAATACGTATTGTATTAGTTTTTGGGACTGGACTCTGCTTTTCTCTCCCTATATATATTTTATATATTTCGATATTAGATTTGCTATTTTTTGTATATCATTCAAATACTTCATTCAAGCGATATCAAAACCGCATTCGAAAAGCTCCATCATCGATCGGATCATAAACTGCGCGCATGTTCTGTTATAACTTTTTTTTTACCATCACAATTTTTTTTTATGTTACTGGATGTTTAATTTACATAACTTATAAATCCATATTTTTCTATTATATTATAACAGTTTAAAAGCTCCATGTACAGGTTGTGCTGCTCCTTATGGTTATCATAATGTTATGCAACTCAGCACGGATACGTCTCGTTTTGCTGTAAGTTTTAACAGTTTAACACCCAAAACAAAACAAAAAATCAACAAATGTGTTTTGCTAAAAACCAAATAATTTAATCAAATTAATTAATCTTTTATTTTGTGTGCAAAATGGTGTTAATCAATTTAATCCAATATATTAAAATTGTGTCACACTGAACATAGTCTACACCTATACTTTATGTATAATGAAATGGGGGTATGGATTGAGTTTTTTTAGTATTAATCTCGTTTTTGAATTTACACTCGCTTACCACTTTAATCATAAAATAGACTGATTGGCTAATTAATTAATAAACAAAATTCACTCTAATAGGTACTTCGTGTGGGATCCATACCCCAAAATCACATTACCATGTAAATTCAACAACCATCAATATAAATATATCATTACATCCTTATTTTGTTCTTAGATATATTATTAAAAATATCCTCCCGACGAACAATTGTACAGCAAATTTAAATCGACATTATACATAACTCCCTGGATCGGAAATCATCATTATATTGTGTACATAAATAAATTTTAAAATTTTGGGATATATTACGGCTCGATTGCTTTTTAATGGCGCTAAAAATATTTTATATGCATGTGGTGTGTGAATTATTTATAACGAACGCTTTTTACATTGTAAAATAATATTCATAAAAATTATTTTTTTATCTTTTGTATATTACTAACAGCCTATTTATATTATAAACCTGCCTAAATGGCACGAAGCTTTAGTAGAGTAACTAACATTGTGTACTGTGTAAATTATTTGCTTTGACATGTATATTGTAAGGTGAGTTAAGAAAATTTCTATACCAATATTCTGTAAATATATGATAAGAAGTCGGTAGCCTATTAGAAATTATGCTTTATAATGTATAAATGTAGTTATTGGTTTATGGACTTATCAAATTTTTGCTTTAAGATAGTAATATCTTGAAATTTATTTGATGAATGATTATTATAATTTTCTTTTATAATCTTTGTTTAGAGAGAAGTAAAGAATGCTGCAGTCTCAGGTAATTTAGATGCACCAGAAGGTGGTTTTGATGCCATCATGCAAGCAGTTGTGTGCCGAGAAGAGATTGCGTGGAGAGATCAAGCCCGTCATTTACTTGTATTTTCGACTGATGCTGGTTTCCATTATGCTGGTGATGGAAAGGTAAGTAACTTTTTTTTAGATTAGATCAGTAAATCCACTTATCAATAAGATAGGCTTGTTTTTGCATTTGGACCCCTATAACGGTCATCCGTTAGTGTACACATTTTTTCTGAGCGACCACTTTCAGTTTGAATTTAAAAAATGTATTTGCTTTTTTTAGACTGCGGAAATCCATCATGAACAATATGAGGATAACACGGGCCCCGAAAGTGTGAGACTCTTACTTATTAAAACCCTCGTCGTACGCGAAGTATCTCGTTTCGCGGCCTCGACATTTCAATTTGATGTATGTTGCAAAATGAAATTTGCAATAGTCCTTCATGCTTCTGTGAGGCTAGCACTCGCTTCGAATATTATCTGTTTTCATAAAACTGAGCGCATACGAAAAACTTGTGTTCAGGTCGAAAGCATCTACCGATTCATGCTTGCGATCCGGAAAGCTATTTCTGGAATAAGTTGCCTAGTTTAGTGGTTCTTCTGCGATTGGTTCCATCACTGTATTGTGAGTTCGTATCGTTATTCCCGCACAACTTTTGTCTTTCTATTTAAATCAACGACACATGCCCGCAATAACCCAGGCTGCCTCGTCCGGAACACTTCTGTGGACACAAGGCACAGTTTCGGTGTAAGGAATTTACACTTCATCGATGCGATATCTCTTGCATGGCGTCGCTCTTAGCTTGCTCCGGCAACGTTCAGCATTATTCGAGAGATCTTGCTAGTTTGGGCCTAATTTTTACTATATTCTTCGCGTGCCCGTTGAACTATAATATTATACTCCTAGACCGCAAAGAGTTTCAATTTGGATGGAAATTATTTCCAAAACCTTGCTGCTAGCTATAAGCACCGCTATTGTTGAATTATATCCATGATATCTTTGTGGATACTTTTTGACTCGTCCTTGTGTTTAGAGGCTTTAGCAATTAGAACATCATGTAATTCTATACTTGCACTCTTCTTCCGTATTATACTGAAAATTATGGTTATTAAATATCCTTTTTATATATAGCGAGGCACATGTCTGTTATTAAGGACGTTCATAAACTGTTCCCATTTTGTTTATGAATCTATTTTTATTATCCTTTGTAACAATGGCGTAGTATTTTTTACAGCCTCTTTTCCATCTCCTGTAGCTGACGGTGTCTTCAGTCAGACTGGTAACGAGCTGAATTGAGCAAGAGTTAGTGTGCCTTCCGAGGAAATCATAATAGAGATATGCAAAACCTCCAGATCTTTCAATCACATCTTGTGATCGAACGGTCGCAGAGCTGCCGTTCAAACTATCCCGCTTTACTCAACAGCCAAATCGCACATTTTTCTTTCCGCAGAATCAATGTTTGAGTTTTCTTAATATCTGGAAACGTACCTTTAAAGCAACGTTTAGTCCGGACCTGGAGCTCTCTTGATATGAGTGTTCCCAAAAATGGATACTAGTTAGGATAGATGAGTTGGCTTGATAGGAAGCATATAAGAAGAGTTGGTATTTCTTTCGTTTCGAATCATATCTAGCCCGATTGCGCGTTCATCTCAACAATGGATTTTTTTTTTCATTGCACCAGCAGGTCGGTGGACGTTGCGTCCTTAAAATTATTTTAGACATTGTAAGAATACTTGTTGTGGTGACGCTGCCTATTAGGTGGGTTGCCTTGGTATGGTAATGGTGCCAGCCACATCGATGTACTCGTCCTAGAATATGTTCGACGAAGTTTGTGTATTTACCCAAAAAATTTCCAGTAATTATTGTGCGACTATAATCCTTTGCATCCAAAACCAAACACTGCAGGAAGTGGATCAATTGGTCTAGTGACTCTCTTGAAGAACCATAACAACTGTATAGATGACGGAGGCATTTCATTGACTAGTACATACTACACATATCCAACGAACATATTTTTCGAACACAGTCTTTCACCATTTGCTGCAGCCTATAAGTAACCAACTTCAAACATTTTTCGACCTGCAACCTTTGCTACTTTAAAAACTGCAATCTGCATGTCTCTGTGTGACTGATCCCCCTTATTCTTATCGAGGTTGTTCCCTTGTTCATTTAGATGTTGCGTAACCGACTTCTTCCTTTGTTGTGACCTCATTAATGTCCTATATCTCCGTAAAATTCACGTCAAAATCAGAAAGAACCATAACCTATAGTTTACCCTCGATTTTACCGCTTGCTATTTCCCGTCTTGCCTTTGCATGTAGCCATCAACACCTTTCTTTAGTTTGATAGTTGAAAGTTGCTTGCGGGAATATCGAATTTAAGCGGTCACCTATTCTTATACATTCTACCACTTCATCAATCTTCCTATCGATGCGCACCATTGGGGCAACGTTTCTGGGCTGTATCGTATTGTAAGCTTAGTTAGTGAACTGTGACATTTGACACGCGCTTATCTAAAAAGGTTCACTGTGGCGGAAAAGATACAAATGCGCTGTTCAAATAGATTTCACCTCGCATACATTCGCAAGCCTGTCATGTATTATATTTTCACCAGTGATCTGAAGATTTAGAGCACTCCAAAGGTGGTGTAAATATAATTTGACCTTATAAATCCAAGTTCCAAGAACGACAAATATTTAAAAGAATTGAAAACATTTTTGGCATTATTACGCCTTTGCAACAAGACAGAGAGAGAGAATAATCTAAGCTCTTACTAAAAGAATTAATTTCTCCTAAGGAAAAAGGTGAAGACTGTTGCCTGTTTCCAAAAGTAGGCTCCTAAATGGCACAACCTTTATATTACAATTTTTTGCGGGTATCAACATTGTTAAAATTGTCCAATTTAAGTTGGATAACGCTGGTATGGTTGTTTGCGGTTTACAGTTTTCATTTATCTAATTAAACCAATTGGTGAAACAACTTCATTCCTCGACATTTTCGTTTCGACTGTGCGTCCACTTCTTGTGTGCATGAAGTGTCCTGGCAAAGAATATAGCATTTCTGTTTATGAAATTTCCAGATGTTTTTGTAGGAAGTGCTGAATCGCATACGATATATATACGAATTTTTGTTCTAAGGAATACATGATTCACTCCAGGTAATTAGATTAGATGTGTGATTTCATTATTAATGAACACCCGCTCTAATATGTTATACAATTTCCATGCAATATCATTTCTTGTACGCCCCATTGCTGCCTAATTCCACGTTCGTTGATAAATGTGCGATTGTATACTTTGAGTTTTGAAAGGTAATACGATGAATCGATATTACTCTTCGGACATGTGTTACCTACCTCCTGCATATTAAAGCAGATGATAGGAATGCCAAATTTCTGGACTCGAAAAACGTTGAACTCGCCCATTATTTTTAATTTGAATAAAAAAAAGTCAATCGGTGGCAAATCAGGACTAAACGGCGGATGCCTCATTCATTCAATGTTTGGACCGCTCAAATATTCATTGTTTGTGCCGATGTATGAGAGCTCACACTGTCGTGGTGGAGAATGATCCGTCGCCGGCTGTTGGTTTTCTTTATTTCGCCGAAGACTTCCGGCAAAGGAATGATTGTGTACCATTCATAATTAACTGTTCTACGTTGTACCAATGGTACGGCTACGACATGTCCAGTTTTTCCGAAAAAACAGCAATTTTCTTCGAAGTGTTTCGTCGATTGCTGTTTGGTTTTGGGCTCATACGCCAGATCCAAGATTCGTCATCTGTCACGACGTTATAGACATATTTTGATGCACCGCGATCATATTTTTTGAGCATTTCTTTCGACCAATTTCGACCCTTTTCTTGCACCAGCGATTGTCAAATTTTGTGGGATCCAACGCGAACAAATCTTTTTGACGGCCAAATGTTCATGCAACAATCGATTTTGGACGGCCTTCACGAAATTGGTTGTTGGGTGAACTGCGGCCACGATTGAATTCTGTAAACCATCGATAAATATCGATGGTCCTTGATTGTACGTCATCACCAAAGGTCGAATTAAGCTCATCAATGCACTGTTGTTGAGTTAATCCACGTCGTTCACGATTTCGTTCCATTTCTACACTGAAATGAAATTTACAAATCACTATAATAAAAAAATAGCGACGCTATAACAACGTTCTGAGTAAATATACCATCTAAAATGTCAAAATTTACGTTAGAGACACCAGTTACCGTCTAACAACACGTCTCGATATTAAATTTTTCCACATTTTTCCGGGATCACACTCCAATTATTTAAAATACTGCAGTAGAGTTGTTTCCATTCCTAAAACTAGGTGGTCGGCATATAATAAGCTCAAGGCATTTCGACTTATTAGTCTTTCCTCATTTTTCTTATTGTTTTAGAGACCACGAATCTTGATTATTGATAATAAATCTGACTTAACACAACGCACACTACAAGTTGGGCAAGTCAAGTATCTTGAGGAGGGTTTAATATAATCTACTGAACATTGAAATGTTGGCGAAGTGTCTGCCTTTTTTATTTCTACTTTAAGATCGCCAGATGAGACATCTTAATATTTCTTTAGATAGTAAACTTTCTTGGACATTCGAATGAAGTGAGTTGGTGTTCCGCTTCTGCTTTTTTCAATTCATCTATACCAGAAATTAATGTGGTTTAAATTTGACTTCGACAATTCTTTCCCAGTGGTGGTTTACTCATCGAGAGATTTATGGATATCTCATAATTTCAATATCCTGGTATTTGAGGTGTTAATTTTTTTTTCTGAAAGCTTTCATTTGAATGTAGTGCGAGATTTATAATACACTGGCCTAACTCGTCATGGCCATTTTAAACCTTATTTACTAGGAACGCGACTTAATCGAACTCTCTTGTGTGACTTCTGTATTGCGAATTGAGGCAATATCCCTGGTTTCCCCGGTATGTCCTGGATTATAATGCGGTATTGGATTATAATCAACTAATAATAATAAAGGCTGCATAAGAAAACAGGGTCGACAAAAATGCTTACAGAATCGATTCCCCGTAGTCTAGAATTAGAAATACAATTTCTACGCCTTTTAAAATCTGTTCGTGCAAATCTTTTTAAGATGCTTTTGATGCTCCTCATGCTATTGGTAAGATCACAAGTGGCACCTTTAATTTATACAACTCTAAATTATTCTTAATGTACATGCTAATGTAATATTAGATTCAGGATTAGCACTGTCAATATCTGCCAAATTGACCAAGTAGTTTATAGAAAATTTACGAATCATTTGAAATTTTCATTATCGTTTCAAGAGTGTCGCTTGCAAATTGATTCTGGCAGCTACGTTTGGGTTTTTTCTCTCAAGTTTATCAAGACGTCCGATCTCTCATCAGTGGAGTAATGTAGAGATACATAAGAGCTCTAAAATATGAAGCTGTCTGATTGGCGCATGGGATCCGTTATACCAATTCGTTCAGGTTTATTATGATATGCTTATCGACCCTTTATCGTCGAAGATTAACGTGGGTTCGGGATGAATCTATATAACATACCAAGATTGTATTTCATAATTTCCTAAATTCCTTTATTAATCCGATATTAACGAACAGACAATGAGTCGGCAGTGGCAACCTTCGCTCGGTATACAATACTGTGTTTACCAACAACAAATAATTTTCGTCTTGTCGCGTTGCCTAAGAGTGAATGAAGCTTGGGCCTCTGATTTTGCATCTCGCAATTCGTTATCAAATATAACGTTTCTATTACGGAGGCCCATTTCCGGCCAGAAATTTATAGCTAGTGTTTCTCACTTTTTACCAGAGGAAGATTTAATAAAATTACATATTTCTTCTTTATTTTTAGCTTGGCGGAGTCATAACACCAAACGATGGTATTTGCCATTTGGACAACAAAGGCATGTACACTCACTCCACCATTCAAGATTATCCAAGTATTTCGCAAATAAATTTAAATGTGAAACAAAACGCGATCAATGTTATATTTGCTGTAACCGCCCAAGAATACGATGTCTATAAAAAATTATCAAATCACGTTGAAGGATCATCGTGTGCCGTCCTCTCGGAAGATTCATCGAATGTTGTAACGCTTGTCGAACAAGAATACAGTAAAATTTCGTCATCTGTCGAACTAAGACACGACAACTTATCGAGTGCCGTACAAGTAACCTATTACTCAGCATGCTTGAACGGCGATAAATTGATACAGACGAATAAATGTGATGGCCTTAAAGTTGGTGATGTTGTTGAATTTACCGCAGAAATTCTTGTCACGCATTGTCCACAAAATCCAAGCGAATGGCATCAACAATTTCCGATCTATCCAATTGGTATCAATGAAAGTTTAATCGTTGATTTGGAAATTTTATGCGATTGTCCGTGCGAGAAATATGGTATTACGAAATCACCAAATTGTGGATATCACGGGACATACAAATGTGGTATTTGTGAATGCGATCCACAATTCTTTGGCAGACAGTGTGAATGTTCAATGTAAGTAGATTAAATTATATTAAACATTTATTTGGTGGTGACCAGCTAGTAATTTTCGTTTAATTTTCAGAACCGATATTAGTACCGAATCAAGTGGTGGATGTCGTGCAACTAACGAAACTCTAGTCGATTGTAATGGACGAGGTACTTGTGTTTGTGGGATTTGCGAGTGCGAGAAACGTGCCGATACAACTGAAATAATTCGTGGTAAATTCTGTGAATGTGATAATTTTTCGTGTGATCGACATAACGATGTTGTGTGCTCGGGCCCATCAAATGGTGTGTGCGAATGTGGAACGTGTCGTTGTTTTGATGGATGGTCGGGTTCAGCATGTGAATGCCGGTCGACGACCGATACTTGTAGAACAGATGGTATAAAAGATATTTGTTCCGGTCACGGTGATTGCGTGTGCGGCGAATGTCGATGCCATGCAACCGATGAAGGACGGTATTCTGGCCAATATTGTGAAAAATGTCCAACATGTGCGGGACGTTGTACTGAATTGAAGGATTGTGTACAATGCCAAATGTACGAGACTGGTCCATTGAAAGGTGAAGAATGTATGAAAAATTGTTCAACATTATTTACTCCGATCGAGGCTGAAACCATTGTGGTTGATGAGGAACAAGATGAACACTTGTGCGTATTTTATGATGAGGATGATTGCAAATATCAATTTGTATACTCAGAAAAGGAACCGAATACGCTTCGAGTGCGAGCCCAAAAGGAACGGGAGTGTCCACCAAAAGTATTTATTATTGGTATTGTGCTGGCAGTCATTGCGGCCATTGTTTTAATTGGGCTTGCAATTTTGCTGCTATGGAAATTGCTCACCACAATTCATGATCGACGGGAATTCGCTCGATTCGAAAAGGAGCGAATGATGGCGAAATGGGATACGGGAGAGAATCCAATTTACAAGCAAGCAACGTCAACATTCAAAAATCCAACGTATGCTGGAAAATAAACTCCATTTTCTAGATTCACTGTTAATTTCAAATCTTCCCCTTCTTCTGTTTATAAAAAATTATTTATTATATTTTTGGTCAAAAATTTTTCTTATATATTTCGTGGTATACCAAAGTAATTTATGTGGCAATATATCATCACTCTGTGTTGTGGTGAGGCGAACAGAAAAAAAAATATTTTAGATATAAGAATGTGGCCTTTAAAATTCTGTAACACAAACCTTATTATTACAAACGTCGAATGATATTATTTTTATCTGACTGAAAATAACGAAAATATCGACAAATTGATTTTTATGTAAAAATCATTAAAATTTAGCGATTCCGAGAATTAAGATAATTTAAGTGCACTTCATTCACAGACATATTGTGCCTCGATTTTACATAATTTTACTAATACTTAGTACTTAAATATTATCCCGATTATTAGTACTCGCTAAATGTGGAAGGAAACGTTAAATGACGCAGAATCGGCATACAACGGGGTGGTCCTTAAATTTTGTATTTATTTTTCCCCCACAGATACGCTCAGTCATTTTATTATTTTTGTACTACTTATTGATAATCATCCGTTGATATGCCCACGTACACTTTAAAATTAACTACCTACTAATTAATTATTTAATTTTATTATTAAATTTTTTGTAACGAGAAAATGGCGCACATTGAATGAAAAGACAACTCGAATATTCAGTTTTTTTTATCCTTACAAATTTTCAGTCGCCATTTTGTATTAAAAATGTTGTTTTTAGAGAGTCTAACTGCCATTTTGTTTTAAAACAAATAAAAAAAATTTTGTATATAATTTTTATTTTTTAAAAATTAATTAATTATTAATTTTAGAGACGATAAAATTACAAGTTTATTAATTATTTTATTTTATATAATTTTGCTTTTTGTGGATTTTATTATACAAATTAAATTAAAATAATTAAAAGAAGATACAATTAAAACAAAATTGTTTTGTAGAATAATTTAAAATGTAAATTATTAATAAATAAAAAAAAAATTATTAAAATCTAAAGTTAATTTGTTTTACTTGGAGAATTGGGGGAGCGGGGAAGCCAAAAACTTAAATTTGTTAAATAGATTTTAAGAGCCGTGGATACCATATACAGTCTTGGTCCAAGAGTCTTTAGTTAATAACGCGCCACTATAAACTTATACATTGCGAAGAACGTAGATGGGATTCATTACTGCATTATTATCAAATAATCTGAATATTTTTATTTCAGTTACGACTAGCATTGAGATGGATCGTCAAAATCTCTGGCTAATTTCAGCTTAAATTCCATACGATCAAGAAGACATTCCGGCTGCCATATTAAACAATTTAATCAAGGAGGCACAAAAGCGAAACAATGGAGTTATTCTGGGCCGCGATGCGAATTCACATCACCTAATCTGGAAAATACGAACGGGCTAGGTAAGTCACTCCTTGAATTTATTTTTAATACTAATAACCTATTTGTGTTATTGGCTGTAGGTTAGGTTAGGTTTCAGTGGTTGCTATCGCACACTTAGACTAATTTTGGCTCATTGTGATACCACAGGATCCGACATCATTAAACTCCCTATAAACCCATCTAGTGCTATTCACATAACGTAAAAATCTCGTGCATTGCAGCTTTCGATATCAGAGAGGCTATTCATAGTGTATTCGCCCATGTGATCATGTCTTCTGCCAGCTAGCACAGGGCATGAGCATATGAAGTGAAAAGAGTCTCCTTCTCCTCGTCCTTACAGCTTCTGCAGAAGCCAGTGCCCGGTAAGTACCCTTACAATTCTACCTAAATCACGCTTCCTTAGTGTGATGAAGATCTTGGAGCGCTTCAAGTTCAGCTCATGCCATGCTTGCTTCGTTATCCTGCCAGTCGGACTGTTGAGCCACCTAGCATTCGTCAAGACAACTGCTTTCCTATGACTCGCTGCTTTCAGTACAGACAAAGGCCTTCCTACTTCTCTCCCTGGTTCCAGTTGGAGAGTCGTACCGTATCTTGCTAATCCGTCTGCCCTGCAATTTTTCCCAACGTCAGAATGGCCCGGAACCCAGACCAACTGGATATTGTAGTGTTCATTCATCTCGTTAAGAGATGTGTGACAATCCAACGCCAGGGAAACTGAATCCAGTGAACGAATGGCCGCTCGACTGTCCACACAGATAGTGATATCAGTCAACGATATGACACTGTGCTTCATGGTACACGCTGGAGTAATCAGGTAGACGAAAAGATAAACTTACAGTTAATTCCCCCACATAATAAACCAGCTCCCACTCTACCATCGAGCTTGGAGCCGTTGGTGAAGAATTTAACTATCCTCCTAGAGAATCACCTTAAAACGCTTGCAAAGGAACTGAATTGGCTATAGTTGAGTGCCCTTTTTGCAGGCACTTCCACCCCGAAATCGCTGAGAGCCGGGCGACCGTATTGACCACCATTTGCTTACCGATAATATCCAATGGAAGAAGGTACGGCGTGACCTCTAAGGCACTAGTGGCAGTCGTTTTCAACGCCCCACTAATGAGCAAACAGGCTTCCCTCTGCATTTTCGCCATCATATTCCTGTATGATAATTTCTCCAGAGCTGGCCACCATACAGTATTACGGGCCTTAAAACTGTTGTGTAAAGCCAGTGCACCAGTTTCGGTCTCAAGTTTCATTTCCTTCCGATGGCATTTTTACAAGAGTAGAGTGCCATAGTGGCCTTTTCTTTTTCTAGCGTGTTTGATTTCCAACTGAGCTTACTGTCGAGAAGAATCTCGCCTTATCAGTAAGGGCCAGCACAGTTCCATTATCATTTAAACTTGGTGGAACCATTACCGGAATTTTATATCTCCTAGTGAAAAGGACTAGCTCTACTGTTTTAGATGGGTTAATCCTCAATCCACATCTGCTGGCCCAACCCGCGGTGATTGATAACGAATTCTGCATCACATCTCTGATTGTACATAAATTCTTCCCCGAGAAAGCTATCGCTACGTCATCGGCATACACCTATATCATTCCTCCTCCAGTTCCAATAGTAGTCCATTGATTACTACATTCCAAAGAAGAAGAGAGCGGACACCACTCTGGGGCTTCTACCCGCTTTCGGGATGAAGACCACCCTAGGCTGCCTCCATTTCTTCGGGATGTACCTCAGCTTCAGACACCCTTTGAAGATAACCTCCAGCCAGGAAAGTAAGACCTCCGAGTTCTTCTGAATTTCTGCTGGTACAATCCCCTCCGGACTAGCTGACATAAAGAGCTTAAAACTTTTAATAGCCCATTTTATCTTCCGTGTATTCATAATATCCTCTGTACACAACAGTTGGACGCCGCAGTCATTCCTAGACCCACAGTCATCCAAAGGCCCCGCAATCTACGCATCCTTACTGCCCGGGAAGTGAGTGTCCATCAAAACTTCAAGAGTCTCTTCACTAGAAACCGTCTATTTGCCATCCGGTTTTATCAGATAGCCTGAAACAGCTGGAGTAGTAGAGAGAATCTTTCTTAAGCGCGAGGAATCTGAGAATTCTTCCATTCTATCACAGAAGAGCCTCCACGAATTCCTTTGCGCTTTTCTTGTTCCGTTTTGATACTCTGAGGCATTCCTTATAGAAGTCCCAGTCTTGATTTTCTCTTGATCTTTTTGCTCTATTGAAAGCAGACCCACATACTTTTCGGCACTCCGCAAGACCTCATAGAGGTACTGCAAGCCCTATAGTAAGAGTAGCCACCATTGAATCTAGATCACTACCCGTGTCGGGGAGTCCTACTACGCGCCATACTAGTCTCCGGGAATTTTTAAACACGCACTGATTTGTAATTTAGAGATTGAGCTTAAACGTTAGGTACCGATGGTCAGAGAAGGAATGCTCCTTCCCTACCCTCCATTCCCTGATCATAGGTGAAATAAAATCGGAGACCAGAGTAACATCCAGAACCTCCTGTCTATTGCTAATAATAAAGGTGGGTTCCCGACCTATATTACTAATAATCAGATTAGTTCTTAAACGAAATTCGAAAACTAACTCACCTCTGTCATTGATGTCTGAGCTACCCCAGATGGTATACTGCGCGTTCGCGTCGCATCCTAGGATACTTTCACCTTCCCCTTTTCCGCGTCACAAGCAAGAGCCCCCAGTAAATCTGGCGGCACTAGTTCTCCCGGTCCATGTATGCGGCTGCAAGCCAAAATCTCCTCCCCTCCGTCTCTATACAGACCGCAGTGATGTCCCCATTGCAATACTGCACCTGTATACATGATCTAATCTTTTCCGTCCCACAAGCGTAAAAAGGGCGCACCCTTTTGCTCGCAGACCACAATCTTGTTGTTTTTGATTCATCCAAGGTTTTTGAATCAGAACTATCTCCTCCCCTGACTTAGCAAGTCTGAGAAGTGGTACTGCCGCCGAAGCAGCCTTGGTGTGATGTAGATTTATTTGCACACACCTGATCATTGGTAACAGTATTTACTCACCTTATCACGGCAGCCGTGCTACGTCGATTAGTTGGACGCGACGGAGTCCATGGTATGCTCCGTCTCACTCCCTCCGCAGTCCCTAAACTTAAGGAGGTCCGCATCTCCCCTTCAGAGTCCGATGTGTCCCCCTTCCACATGCCTAGAGATAGTGGATTGCTAAGATCCCTAGTTAACTCCTCACTTGGGTTCGCCACTAGTTGTAATGTTTCCTCTGGAGAGGTACCATTCGTCGAGCTTCCCTCAACAGGCTGGACCTCTTGCTCCCCTTCTCGAGAAGCGCGGTGCCCGCTTTTGCCCCGAGCTCGTCCTTCCTAAACACCTTAAGAGTGACTGAGCGAAGCCGAAGTTCATAACCCCTTTGGTTTTTGTCAGGGAAGCCAGGGTTTCCTTATTCATTATCATAATGGATAATCTGAAACTGCCCTTGGGCTCCTTCTGCTTAACAATCATCCAGTTCCCTGTCTGAAGATCCGGATTGTAAACCTGAATAATCCTCAGGGATTCGTCCAGGTTAGCCGGCTCCGTTGGAATCCAGACCATTGTCCTAGGTCTACTCGGTATCTCCTCCTTTAGAACTGCCCTGAGCTTGGCTCCTGGCCATACCTCACCTAACACCTCGATCGCCTTCCTGTACAAGAAGGCCGATTTTGATCTGCACACGTGGTCCGTTTCAGCCGTCGCTGATACCAATCCGCGTCCCTACAAATTGGCGGGGGTCCCGGATGCTGTCCAAGGACTTTAAGAAAAACTAGGTTCAGTGCATTAAACACCAACCCCCATTTTTCTCCAGTGTGCTCCCCTCATCATGGCTCTCGTCCACGACGGCTAGCGCCATCTCGCCTTCCTTCACCATATCGCTGAAGAGCTTATGCTCCTTTGGCGACGGCCCCACATGGAGCTTTTCCTGTTTCTTCTCGGCATCTAGACCTGCATGCTCCTCCTCGCTCCATGCTCTCTTCGACTATGTAACTCTTTGTCCAATTAACAGATTTCCTCTGTTCTTCCTTCCATTGCTTCTGCGGTACTGTAGCCAGTATGTCCAAGACACGGAAGGCCGAACGCCTCGTCCGGGTCCCGTATCTCCGAACCGAAGGAGCAATGATTATCTCTTTTATACCACTACCACTAGGTCCTGGCTTGTAAGCCTCGGAACTAGTCTTAGCCACTTTGACCCCCCTTCTTCACCAGCATTTGAGAAGTGTTGGCCACTTCTTTAACTATTTTAAATTTTTTATTGTTAGATTCCATAACTTATCCCACGAGTATTGGAGAACATGATTGTGAGCTCGTGCAGAGATCCATCCATACACACAGGTAAGGCTACATACAACTGGAGGTAGCCAGGTATCCAGAGGGTTCCATTCAGGACTGAGCAAATACTTTCAGATGGGTTCCCAACCCGGCTGATCATCGGCACGGTTCGCATAACACCTTGATCCGACTCATCCGCCACCATTTAGCGTGACACGCCTCACACCTAAGTTACTTATTTCACCCATTCTTGTTTACAAGAATGAGAACGTGGAGGCGGTGGCGATAGTGAGGCAAATTGGCTGTAATTCAACCTTTATAACTGAAGATTTCTTCAAACATAGTTTCATGACTTCGAAGATGTCCGGCAGCAAAAGGCAGCGAAATATCTTTATGGGATGTAAAAGATATAGAGAGAGGGAGAAAATGGGAATTGACTTTTTTTATTTGTTAACTGCTTCAAATTTTTGTCTTTATTTTGTAAACTTTATTTTTTGTTTACATAACGAAATTGTTTTTTTTTTCATTTTGAAATCTTGGAAAATGGTAGAAAGCAGTGGTGAAAAAATTGTGTACCGAACTTCCTTAGATTCAATAAGGGTAGAGTCAAATTGGTTTTTAATGCACTTAGCAGCGAATATATTTACTTAGCTTGGCTGGTACTGAGGTTAGCTTTAATGCACCAGTCGAGTATGATGCATACGGTTTGCTATTGTACTCTGAATGTAATAAGGATATTTCTGATTAGGTGAGTAATTCGTTCACTACTGGTAGTCACAAATGAAATGAAAAGACTCCGTCGTGGGGATAGCTTGAAGTCGCTGCAATAGTGATGATTTCGTCATCGTACGAGGCTTGGATCGTCTTGCCCTTCATCATATTAAAAGTCCACTATGGGATGACCCGAGTCAATACTCCTTGCTTTAGCTTGTGTTTGAATTACTTCGAAATTGTTGTTGTCCACAGCATCTTCAATTTCCGTTGTCAGCTCGTGTAGAACGTCTCTGTTGATTCTCTAGTATGATTCGCTAGATGATCGGAATTCAATGGGTATTATTATTGTGTGATAGTGACTCAGTATTTTCTCCATGGTTCTGAGAATAAATGACGTCAGGCTGTACGTTCTAATGTCCTCGATTTTTCCCCTTACTTTCGGTATGAAAATTACTCTTACGTATTTCCAGCATCTTGAAATGTATTCCAACTTATAGCTGGCCACGTACAGCAAAACAAGTAGTGGTATCATTATTATTATACCTTGTTGAAAAAGTGTCGGTGTACACTTGTGGCGTTTTCACACCTTGTATCATAAATTCATCATTAAAATTAATTAAAATTGGCTAGCACCTGAGGCTCATAGACCCGTTAACCTCTGTATACAAATGGTACCCCTTCCTCACAAAATTGAAACGTACGGATCACCGGTTGTATGCTAACCACGACGACTAGCACCAAACAAATTCATCATTGCGCAGACATAATTCGAAAACATGATTAAACTCGGGATTTGTCGATCTAGTAGCAGTCTTTGGTCCAGTCCGTTATACTTAGTAGCTAAAAAGAATGTAGAGTGGAGACCGTGTCGAGACTTTCGAGCATTAAATAAAGTCACGATTCCAGACAGGTATCCGATTCCACATCTTCAGGACTTTACACAACAACTCGAGGGCTGCACTATATTTACAACGATAGACTTTGCCAACCACCAAATTCCTATTGAACCGACATTCCAAAAACAGCAATTTCGACACCTTTCGGACTATTTGAATTTTGTAGAATGACTTTCGGTCTTAGGAATGCAGCACAGTCATTCCAACGTCTCAGTACTACGCGAACTTGACTTCTATTTTGTTTGTTTGGACGACGTGCTCATTGCCTCTCGAAATTATGACGAACAACTCGAACAAATTAAAATTATTTTTACTAAATTAGAAGAACATGGACTTGTTGTAAACGTTGACAAATGCGTATTCGCCACGAAATTATGTTTTTAGGCCATTTGGTAACTGGACAAGGTATATTACCGTCGCATGAACCGGTTCAAGTCATCAAAAATTTCGAACGACCACAGACTGTTAAACAACTGAAACGCTTTGTAGGTATGATAAACTTTTGTGGACGCTTCATTCTAGGTGCTGCTGCTGACCAGAAATTGTTGAACGACTACCTAAAAGGTTACACTAAGAACAGTCAAGTTCCAATATATACAATGGTGAACTGAAGCTGTCGAAGCGTTCGATAACTGTAAAATTAAACTTCCAGATGCTACTTTACTTATTCATCCATCATCATCAGCAGATCTTTCAGTACGTCTCAATGATACGCAAAAAGATACAATGCTTATGATCGTGAACTTCTTGCGGCTTATTCGGGCATCAAACACTTTCGATATCTTCTCGAAGGTCGTATATTCACGCTTTATACCGACCATAAATCACTCGTCAGAAACTCGTAAAAGCATCTCCTCGTCAATTTCGACACTTAGATTTCATTGGTCAATTCACGGCAGATATTCAGCATATATCTGGACTGGAAAGTATAGATTATGCTATCCTCGCAGATGCTCAGACCAATGACTAAGAACTTCAAGAAATTTTAAAGAGTAACTCTGTTCTCAAATTTCAGAAATTTTCCGTTTCTTTTAATTCGAAAAAAATAATTTATTGCGATACTTGTACTACTACACCTAGGCTATTCATTCCTCTAAATTTCCGAAAGCAAGTTTTCGATGCTTTTCATAATCTTTCTCATCCTGGCATCAAAGCTTCCATCAAACTTTTGACTCAAAATGTTATCTGGTCATCAATTAAAAAAGACGTTCAGAAGATGGCTCAAAGTTGTGTAGCTTGCCAAAAGGCTAAAGTCTCTCGACACACAAAATCTCCGCTTGGTAACTATAAATTAACTTCTCAACGTTTTTCGATTATTCATCTCGATATCATTAGTCCGTTACCAGTTACTCATAATCAGCGGTATTGTGTCACATTGATTGATAGATACACGTCGCTTTCGCTGCTTACTCGCATTGGATAGCTCGCTTTGGTGCTCCAGATTTGCAAGTTGCGAGGAGTACACTAGTTTATATCACAGCGAATTCCTCTAGCGGTGAAAATGTTACATAATTAAGCGCCTGTAAGCATTTAATTAAAAAATGTGTGCGTGTTAAAGTCCTTGTTGACTTCCTGATTATTCAGAATTCTGCAGCCAAGTGACGATAACACTAATATCTGAGTGATGTGTGCCCGGTACCGGTATAAGATCGAGTACCTACGTTCAGTGTGGTGATGAAAAATATACTTACATAATTCTATACATAATATGTGGCAAGTAAGTTCTTCTGGAAGACCACATTTAGGATGACAATTACATGATCTAAAATATTTATGTAGGGATATTATCTGTTTGAAATTAATCGAAATGTGTGAAAGTACTCTCAATTAATTTAATTGATCTACTTATTAGTTTTACAGAAAATTTTCCTATTTGCTCAAATCATATTTATGGTAGATAGCTTTCCATGGGGATGTAGCTCAGATGGTAGAGCGCTCGCTTAGCATGTGAGAGGTACGGGGATCGATGCCCCGCATCTCCAAGTAGAATTTTTTTATTTAATTGTGGATACTATAGAGTTCGACGGGTACAACCACTATTTACGAATTAGAACTAGTTTCTGGCAAACAATTTAAACCACAAATTTCATTATTTCAATAGTTATAAATATATTTTTCATATTTTGTGTTTTCCATTTTATTTTCTAAAGAATAAAAAAAAATTGAAAAAATAATAAATAAAACTGATTCGTTTTACAGAGAAAAAGTATTAAACATTAAGAAATTTAAATCAAATCTGCTACATTCATGGGCATTTCATCGATCTGTGTCGAATAGTATTGCTCAATGTCACGCAAAATCCTTATATCGTCCGACTTCACAAAATTGATCGCCACACCTTTGCGGCCAAATCGCCCTGATCGACCGATCCGATGTATATACAATTCACGATTATTCGGTAAATCGTAATTAATCACCAGCGATACTTGTTGCACATCAATACCACGAGCCCACACATCCGTAGTGATTAGTACACGACTTTGGCCAGATCTAAACTCTTTCATGATTTCATCGCGTTCCTTTTGTGGCATATCACCATGCATCGAGCTCACCGTAAAATTCGATTCACGCATCTTTTCCGTCAACCAATCCACCTTACGCTTTGTGTTACAAAATATAACCGCCTGTGTAATTGTAAGCGTATCATATAAATCACAGAGCGTATCGAATTTCCAGTCTTCCCGTTCGACCGCCACGAAAAACTGTTTAATACCCTCGAGCGTCAATTCATCACGTTTGACGAGAATTCGAATTGGATCGGTCATGAATTTCGATGTCATTTCCAAAATTTCATGGGGCAGTGTGGCCGAGATTAGGCACACTTGTGTGGCGGGCGGTAAATATCGGTACACATCATAAATTTGTTCCTTAAATCCTTTGTTTAACATTTCGTCTGCCTCGTCCAGTACCAACATTTTTATTGACCGGGTACGCAAAACACGTCGCCGAATCATATCGAATACACGACCCGGTGTTCCACTCACAATATGTTGACCATAATCTAATTTACGGATATCTTCACCCAAATTTGTGCCACCGATACACGCATGACACTGTACATTCATAAAATCGCCAAGCGCTAATATAACTTTTTGAATTTGGACCGCCAACTCACGGGTCGGCGATAAACACAGAACTTGTGTTTCACGGAGTGTTGTATCCAGTGACTGGAGTATTGCTATTGAGAATGTTGCTGTTTTACCGGTACCTGATTGGGCCTGAGCGATAACATCGCGTCCCTTTACAATTGGTAGAATACTGCGTTGCTGGATGGCAGAAGGCTTTTCGAAACCTAACAATAAAAAAATTAATTGAAGTACATTATTAATTCCAAAATGTCCGCCATGTTGACATTCTCGTTTGCACCCAACAAATTTGGAAATTTTCACTTACCATACGCATAAATCCCACGTAACAATTGCTCCCGCAATCCCATTGAATTAAACGTTGGCACAACTTCAACATCTTCACTAGTTTCGAATTCTACATTCGATAAATCTTCAATATTTGGACCGCCGCGTCTTCCAGCCATTTTCAAAATCGTGTTTTCTTCACGTTCTAATTTTGTGACCATAGAACTCATCAGTTGTCATTTTTTCAATAAAGTATACCATGGATAAGTTATTATATGTAGTATTTTTATTATTTATGCTGATCAACAGATGTCGTATAAACTGATAAAAAGGAATTTTTATGATTTTTATTGTGACAGCAGAGGTGACAGTTTAAACGTCAAATATTTTTGTTACGCATCGGCAGAAAAATGCGAAATTTGGCAAAACTGAATAAAATTTTATTAAATTATTGTAGAAGTGTAAAGTGTTGCAGAACAATATGTAGTCTTAATAGTAATATTTCGATTAAAAGTGATAATGGTGGTCACAACTCGATTTTAGTGCCGCGGATGCAAAATTTCTGTTCAGAACCAAGAGTCGATGCGCTCGGTCGAGCGCTTATAGATCTCGTTACATTTGAAAACGTGTGCTCGGACACACTCGAATCATTATACGATTATTTCGAGGAGCTGATTGAGAGTTCAAGTCATTTAAAATCATCGGACGTAATATTCGGGGTAAGTTTGATTAGTAGATGCGGCGTATGCCGTATCATCCATACATGTGTGATGGATTTTGATGTGATTCCCATTTTACTAAACGTATCGTTTTTAGGATGGCGTTTTGAGTGTCAATTTTGGTAAAGAATTTGGAACGTACGTCATAAATCGGCAAACACCAAATCGACAAATATGGTTAAGTTCACCGACTAGTGGACCAAAGCGTTACGATTATGTGGCGGTACAAAAACAACCAAAGGCTGCAGGTTACTGGTACTATAGGCACGATAAATCAACTTTGCATGAATTACTGCAACGAGAAATACCACATATTGTAAAGAAGGATGTCGATTTCACAGGTTTACCGTTTGGTAGCCGGGAGATTAAAATTTGATTATTTTATAGCGTTGAGATGATGAATAAATTAGCTTTTTAAATTTATTGAAATTCTTGTATAACTAAATTGGATATTAGAATAAGAAAAAAAACTCTGGAGATGCGGGGCATTGATCCCCGTACCTCTCACATGCTAAGCGAGCGCTCTACCATCTGAGCTACATCCCCATGTACATTACTGTTTTGAAGTTTAATTGATAACAGTAAATGGTCAATAACTAATATTTAGGTATAGAAAATTACAAAATTAGCTTATTTGTCGAACGTAAACCTCAGTTCGATCATTAACGTACCGAAACATGTACAAAATTTTAAAATACGGGATGCATAATGTGTGTTATTTTAGTACTTTCCAAATTTAGTTTGTATGAAATTTTAGACGGTAGGTAATTTCAATTGAGCGGTTTTGCTCTGCGTTTTGAACACCTAAAGTTTGTACTACAAAACTATTGGTAATAAACATTTACAAAGAGACAGTTCTTTTATAAAATTTTATTCCAACAACGAAATTCTTTTGTTGTTTAAATTTCAAAGCACTGCTATAAAGCGATGAACATTTTAACTATTCGCCTTTTAAATTGCCGCCTAGTTAGCGCCACTTCCTATACGAGGCGAAAATGATTGGTTTATACTGGACAAAGCCTTAAATCATTTTCTGATTATTTCATTATTTTCATATAAAATGTATAATAAATTAACATTATAGATAATGTTTTTTGCGAGTGAGAATCATGTATAAAGTTTATTTATCATACAAAGTAGTTTTAGAAAATTTTATCGCCCATAGCTCTAGTTTTGAAATATTTCACCAGATGTCAGACACATTGCGTTAAAAGACACTTAACACAATTTATTTTTTTTTAGTTTTGGCGCGAAAATGTAAGTATGTGCAAACAAATGTCAGTTATAGTTTAAACGGCCAGTAGCCAGTAGAGCAACAGTTTGATTTAAAATGTGTTTAATTAACAAAATAGAACGTAATACTATTGTTCAAAGTAAGTTTTACAAAGTAAATTATTAGTAAATATTATGAAAAAACCACCTTTAAATATGTGCGCTATGAAATGCTATCAATTTTTATTTTATTTTATTGAGTAAATTACTCGCGTAATATTTATAAAGAAGAGCTTTACAAGCTGGTCTGATTTTCAAAATACACGGCGAGGAGGGTTTGATGTGGTAGTAGTTTTAGAAAGATTAAATGCTCTACTATAGAGACAATCAAATAAAGCGAATCGCCGGTTGCATTTTTCTTTAATGAAAGTTTATAATCGAAGTGGTATTGCCTGGTCTCTGGATTCACGACACTGATGTTTCTGTTTAGTCTACTTGAACCGGGCAAAGAGTGCGTATTGCAGGATTATATGCCTCCTTGGCAATAAGGCTCGTAAATGTTAAATAATAATTCCTTTATAAATGAATATGACCTCTTAATTTACTAAATATCTAATATTTTAGTAAAAGGTCAATCAATTATCTCTGAGGTGAAATACCACTCAATAGTTTTAAAGCTTGTGATCTGCTGCTGGTCACGTTTCAGATAAGAATTTTTTTCCCAAAATATGGAGCAATAAACGCTCATGAAATATTACAAAATGAGTGTTTACGATAAAGAAGATAGTTCAACAGATATTTACATTAAAAATCATGTACCAACCACTCACCACGTTTAACTATAAGTTTAATTACCTGCCAGTGTTTTTGGGAACTTCTAGACGTTTTTAGTTGTTATAAGTTCATCAATTATTTTACTCTGAATGAACATTTGAGTCTTGGCCTTATTTCATTAATCGACTTTTCTTGACTTTCGAATTGAGCCTTCGTTATAAATTTTAAATTACTTCTTGTGCGTTGCTCTTAACTAACCTGTAGCAGCTCTGCTTGGCGATATATTCGAAATTTCTCTAATGTTTTCATTATTAATTTGGTCTATAACTAGTGACGTTTTATTCAATTAGAATTTCTTTAACGAAGAACTGTCTGTGTTAGATAGAGATTCCTAATGTTTTCCTACCCATACCATATATGCACCCTGAAACGTAAACTTGTAATCCCAAAAAAAAGTTAAATGTTGAAAAGGTGTTAAGGTATTGTTCTTCTAGACGTACCAATACTAATTAGTCGGTATGAGAAAATTTCATGTGGAAAATAATTACAAAATTCGGACCAAATAATTCTCGAAATTAAATTCGTATTAGGATTTCGGGCCTTGGTAGCTTGGAAATTGCAGATTTAGTATCTAATTTTTATAGGTTTTATTGCTTTGTTGATTTTAATGAAATAAACAATTTTAAACCATAAGCTAAAGGGTGATTTTTTTGTGGTTAGGATTTTCATGCATTAGTATTTGACAGATCACGCGGGATTTCAGACAAGGTGTCAAAGAGAAAGATGCTCAGTATGCTTTGACATTTCATAATGAATAGACTTACTAACGAGCAACGCTTGCAAATAATTGAATTATATTACAAAAATCAGTGTTCGGTTCGAAAAGTGTTTCGCGATTTACGTCCGATTTATGGTCTACATAATCGACCAAGTGAGCAAACAATTAATGCGATTGTGACCAAGTTTCGCACTCAGTTTACTTTATTGAACATTAAACCAACCACACGAATGCGTACAGTGCGTACAGAAGAGAATATTGCGTCTGTTTCTGAGAGTGTTGCTGAAGACCGTGAAATGTCGATTCGTCGCCGTTCGCAGCAATTGGGTTTGTGTTATTCGACGACATGGAAGATTTTACGCAAAGATCTTGGTGTAAAACCGTATAAAATACAGCTCCTGCAAGAACTGAAGCCGAACGATCTGCCACAACGTCGAATTTTCAGTGAATGGGCCCTAGAAAAGTTGGCAGAAAATCCGCTTTTTTATCGACAAATTTTGTTCAGCGATGAGGCTCATTTCTGGTTGAATGGCTACGTAAATAAGCAAAATTGCCGCATTTTGAGTGAAGAGCAACCAGAAGCCGTTCAAGAACTGCCCATGCATCCCGAAAAATGCACTATTTGGTGTGGTTTGTACGCTGGTGGAATCATTGGACCGTATTTTTTCAAAGATGCTGTTGGACGCAACGTTACGGTGAATGGCGATCGCTATCGTTCGATGCTAACAAACTTTTTGTTGCCAAAAATGGAAGAACTGAACTTAGTTGACATGTGGTTTCAACAAGATGGCGCTACATGCCACACAGCTCGCGATTCTATGGCCATTTTGAGGGAAAACTTCGGAGAACAATTCATCTCAAGAAATGGCCCGGTAAGTTGGGCACCAAGATCATGCGATTTGACGCCTTTAGACTATTTTTTGTGGGGCTACGTCAAGTCTAAAGTCTACAGAAATAAGCCAGCAACTATTCCAGTTTTGGAAGACAACATTTCCGAAGAAATTCGGGCTATTCCGGCCGAAATGCTCGAAAAAGTTGCCCAAAATTGGACTTTCCGAATGGACCACCTAAGACGCAGCCGCGGTCAACATTTAAATGAAATTATCTTCAAAAAGTAAATGTCATGGACCAATCTAACGTTTCAAATAAAGAACCGATGAGATTTTGCAAATTGTATGCGTTTTTTTTTAAAAAAAAGTTCTCAAGCTCTTAAAAAATCACCCGTTACATACTCGAACATATAGAATTTCAATTCGCTTTGATTCATACTAAGTTTAAGCCAAAGACTGGGCTAAAATGAGAATATTATTAAGAAAATAGTTCAATAAATAATTACATTAAAAATCATGTACCAACCGCTCAGCCCGGTTTAAACAATCGTTTAACAACCTGCCAGTGTTTCTGGGAATTCCGAACCTTTTCTATTTGTTATAAGTTCATCCATTATTTTACTCTGAATGAACATTTGATTCTAGGCCTTGTTTAACATTAGTTAAAGGTAAGTCGTCCTTGATTTTTGAATTGAGCCCTCGTTGTTAATTAATCTGTAGCAGCTCCGCTTGGGGATGTTTCCGAATTTTTTCTTGCCTAGCCCTCCTCCCCAGCCTCACATTATGGCTCATCCAGTTGCAGTATGAACTTTCCAGCAGCTCTGGGGCCTGGCTAGGATTCAATGACCCATCATTCATTAATCTGAAATTAAAAATTCCATCCACGTCCATAAGCTACTCGTACATACTCGAACAAATGTTTTTTTTGTATATTTTAGTTTTTAAATTGCCGTGGTTTATATTGCTTCTTTTCAGTGTTGGTGTGGGGAAATCCATTTTTAGAGAACCGTTATTATTTAAAAGTATAGAGCTTCCGTTTAGTGCTTCGGGGTCGGCGTAGCTAGAGCACTTTTCAAATTATCTTGAAAGGCTGAAAACACCAATCTTACACTTATCAAATAATAGAAAGGGCTTTAATTTTGAAAGAAGTCGGTCTCGATAGACTGGAATGGAAGATGGGTTGGCGCTGTATTCTGATCTGCACTCCACCAAAGAGTTATATACTTGAGTTTATTAATTGAGTTCGAACCACGAACCTTTAGGTCTGGAGCTTTATCCTCTGCACAACTAATCTGCTCAGAAGAATATCAGTTTGAAAATTTTTTTCACTCGATTTTTTTGAATAGATAATGTCAGAAACAATCATAAGTGCTAAAAGCTTGTACAATCTACTTATTTGTGAATCAATTATTAATTATTTGAAACGTATATTATTACTAAAGGTTAGCCAAAATATCTCGAGTGCAAATGCACTGGCCACATTATTGCAGCAAATTAAGTGCAGTTTAGCTCTTATTATCGGCGTTCAACAAACAAAATTTTGCGTATGGCATCCACCAAATTTTCATGTAAATTTACGGTACAGAAAATGCAATCACATTGGTATTCATTGATGTCCGAGGAGCGGATTTAAAAAAAATGTGGCAGCCACTATGAATAATTTACAGTTCGAACTTGTAGCGGGTTTCGGGAGCAAAGCGTTATATTCAGTTCAAGAAGAGGAATTATTAGGCACAATCAAGAACATGTAATATAATTTGTTTTAACAAGTTCCTATCTAAGTATATCAGAACCTATCTAACAGTATTTTATCCGGCCGGAGTCCAAAATTTCTAGAGTGATGTTTTGTTTCATTTTTTTCGAGTAACGCGATGTAGCGCTAGAATTTAAACTGGTGCTTTCCAACTGGCACAAGAAATATAAATTTTCACGGATCAGGACGAATATATGCGCATGGGTGGGGTTCAGAGGGACAAACCGGACCTTCGGATTTCTGAACGACCAATACACCCAAACTGTCGAGGGTCATGTTAAAAATGGTCAAATAGTTAAATTAGCATTCGCCCCTGCGTGCTGATGGAGGAATTCAGATTACGGTCACTTTATTCAACATATTATCAAGGTAAAAAGTTGATCTATACAAGATTAGGTAAAGGTAGTCCTAAATAAAAATCATGACGCTTTTAGATGGGGAAATGGTATTATTTGATTTGCACCTCAAGTTGGCTATGATAACAAGCCTAAGCTATCACAGCCTCCTCTATTCAGTCGGAATGAATTTATTCCAGAAAGCTAACTCGCATCGATTTTTAATAGAATGAGTTGAATGGGTGCGTTCAAATGAATAGCAATAACGGATTTGAACATATCAAAGAACAATTTATCCATTTACCGTCAAGCATTGGAGCTAAAGTTGAAAACATATTTTGTTTGCTTTATACAGAGAATTTGTTTTTGTTCCAAACTTAGTTGGTATGATCACGTAAGCCCACTTTGCCAGCATGGGAATTGTATGTCGAGTAATGTTCCGCCAAAATGACCAATCCACCAATCCACGCTGGATTGACGTACGCCTCACCAATAGGCGAGATTTAACATTATCCCAAACCTAAGCTATTCGCCCCAACAGGATCCAAACAACCGTCTCTGTAGTTTAGACTATATAGTGCCAACCAATTAAACTTCTCTTTTGTACTCGCCTCTATCATCCATTCCATTTCAGCTCCTCGATGACAATCCACATCAGCGAACTTCGCAATTTTCGCGCTCCTTCAAATTTCTGACCATTTGTGCCGTCCTTCATGTCTATTTCCCTCCATACGGCTCTTGCTTGTCATTATTTTCCATCAGTTTTCTAACAACTTTGAAAGATATGTTCCAAACATCTCCCAGCCGTTCATGGGTCGCTGCAAACACATATCGTCCACGTTGGACAGCCTGTGAACTCTCAATCGCCAATCACCGCTTCTCTTGCAGTCAAATCTGGTGGGCCACCCGCAATCTGCATGCACCTTGGGCGGTATTTTTTCCAGATACTTTTCAATGTTCTATCCAACTGACTCCCGTTCAGTCCTATGTGGACCACTACCAATCTCAATTCGATCTGGACGTATCACTGCACCAGCAAAGAATTTCTCATTTTTTTTAAAGTCATAGTTACCGATATTATTCACGCGTTGCAATCGCCTTATTCGATTTTCTGAAGAGACCTCACCACCTCTGGTTTATCACTTTCCTCAAATTTCCTGTTGTTCTCTGTTACATAAACAATCTCTGTATTAATATCATCGAAACCAATTTTGCCAGATGATCCGTTGCTATTCTTAGTCATCATGGACACTAAACCGCTCGGCTCCAGCTGACCAACAAATGGTTCACTATTCATTCAAAATCTCGATAAGTTCGTCAACTGTGGCAATATCCCGGTTGAATTGTTCATCACCGTTGAGATGGCTCAGCTGATTCTCCTTGTTACTTTATTGCCTTAGATTCGATTCCACAATGGTTCCTTCCGACCAATGGCACCCACTTCAAGATCTTCATCATCCGGTTCCACCTTAATACCGACAGTCATTTAAAAAATCTGCTACGTATCGCCTACATCGTCATTTGCACGATGTTTGGAATTGGTTGCCTAAGGTTCTCCACATGCTTTTTAACTTTTTATTCATTTCTTGTTTCATTTGTTGCGTCTCTTTACCTTCTTTATCAAATTTTTGATTTATGAGAGAGACAGCCAATAATTGCACCATATCCAAAGTTCCCAGGTTACCCAGGTTTCTATTTATCACCTAGGTCTTCCTCTATTGCCTCTACTAAGTCACAATTTTCTAGTTTTATCCTTGCTTCTCCATAGCTTCACGTAGTCGCATATTGATTCATTTTTCCGCTGTCACCTAATTGTTACGAATTGGCCCTGTCCATTTTAATATTATGGGGATGGTTTGAAGAATTAGGGATAATAGCGTCTGTATACGTGGGTTTCCGATAAATTTTGAAGTCTAAAGAAGAATTAATCCTAGTTATTGTTATATCTAGAAAATTAATACATTTATTTTCTTCTCTTTTCAATGTAAAATCAATGGTGGGATATTGAGAATTTAACCAAGTAAGGAATGAGTTTAACAGTCTATCAGTTCCATTCCATAGGCATAGTATGTCATCAACATATCTATACCAAAAGATTATATGACGAAAATAAGGATTGTGGTTTGTTGCGTCTCTTTACCTTCTTTATCAAATTTTTGATTTATGAGAGAGACAGCCAATAATTGCACCATATCCAAAGTTCCCAGGTTACCCAGGTTTCTGTTTATCACCTAGGTCTTCCTCTATTGCCTCTACTAAGTCACAATTTTCTAGTTTTATCCTTGCTTCTCCATAGCTTCACGTAGTCGCATATTGATTCATTTTTCCGCTGTCACCTAATTGTTACGAATTGGCCCTGTCAAATTCAAATTGGCAACAACAATTCTCGTAATTTAAACAGGTTCCGGAGTATAGCCGATTATATCGAAAATAATCTCTGAACATTTTCCTAAGATTTATTTAATGTTTACACCACTACTGGAATATTCGTGAAAATACTAGAAGTATTTCCACAATAATTTGACCGTTATTATCCACAAAAACTATCACACAAACCACATTCTGTTTTCACCATTTACAATTATTCACTGGGAGTTTACTGATAATTTATCAGTTTCACTTTCGCTCTCTAACTATGGCGTACCACGTCTTTACTAGACTCTTCAAAGACTAACTTAAGCTTAAGTTGTGCTCCGTTTGGAGCACTTAGGGGAGCGGTACGACCACCAAAATTTAAGACTTCAGTGGTTTATTTGTGACGAGAAGCCTATATAATTTAGGTAATTGTAGCACTAACCAAAATGGCACAAACAGCGTGCAACTTAAGCTCTTAAGTGTTCGCTGGTTGAGGTATAACTCATCGAGTTCATTGCATTCGTATTTATATACCGCGCTGACTATTCCAGATTCTATGCGGTTCTGTTCTAGACTAATCTGCTATAAAACTACTTCTAATGCTTAAATCTAGATGTCATTATTTCACAAATGTTCTGTTCCTCAAATTTGTCCTGCCAAATTCGTATCACTGGATTGTGAATATTGGTATAAATTTCACGGTGTCCAATTCTCATAATTTGCACCACTTCCATAATATTCCTAAACTTATCGGAATTTTTTTGAATAATCTCCTAATATTTACTGACAATTATCACTACTATCCCGAATATACTAGAAATATTCCCACAATAATTTTTACGCTATTATTCACCAACACTACAACACAACAACAAATAATTTTCATCATTATTTTTTAATTCACTTTTCACCATTTATAATTAGTTTTAATCACCACTAATTTAACTTTGAATACTTCTTATAACTTTCCCACTACTAACTTTGGTGTTCAAAATAGCCCCAACTATCACGTGTTGTTTACATTATCGCTTCTTAACTAAGTCTCCGAAGCCTAACTTAAGACTGATTCACTGTGTTCACCGTATCCGTGTTTATACACCGGGTTCCAAATTGCCCGCGAACATACGGTTCTGTTCCAGGCTAAACTGCTATAATCTGTTATGATATTACACTATTATAAAACTACTTCTAATGCCTAACTCTAGATGTCACTAATATTAAAAATGTGATTCAATTCTTAAATCTTGATTAACCAATCTACACTGAATTCATCCCCCAAGTGACCACTCGACGTGGAATTTATGCTCAGCAAACCAGTAGGCGAGATTGTAACATTACCCTCCCCATCTTAGCCTGGTCGTCCCAACAATGATCCAAACCACCGTCTCTGAAGTTCAGTCCGTACAGCACCGACATATTAAACATTTCTCTTGCCACCGCCTCTTAACATCATCCAGACTTCGCAGTCACCGTTTATGGTCCAATCCACCTCAGTCTCATCTTCGATGATAATCCACGCTACCACTGCTGGATACTCAGCCAAGTCAAGCTTCTTCTCCACACTCAACACTACCTGCTTGCACATCTCTTCATCTGAGCTGTCATTCTCGAAAATTGTCAACGTCCCCATTGTCAATGCCTTTTTTACCAGTGTTTCGTCGGTAAACTTTTGCACAGTCGCCTGATCCTCTCGAATGTTGGTAATATAGGGTTTAACCAGGTCCATTTAATATATTGTTGTAGCTAATTCCTGACCAATTGTGCATTGCTTTCATAAGATATTTCTCATGTTGATCGCTCTCCATACAGCTAACACTTGCCACCGTTCTCTGCCAGCTCTTACAGTTATTTTAGGGATCAGGATTTCCCTTTGATTTTTCCAACTTCTGCCCAAATCTTCCTTCCGTCCACGGCCCGTTGCATTACAAATACCGCCCACGATCAGCTTTCGTGTGAATTGCTAATCGCCATTCACCGCTTCCACTCTTGCGGTTGTGGAAGTTGTAACCGGTGTGCCATCTGAAATCTCAACTCACCTTAGCCACTTCAATGATCCCAATTCGATCATTTTTTGACTCGCCATCCCGTTCGCACGTAAAATTTTCTCTGTCGTCTTACTGGATGTTGAATATCCGAATATATCGGAAATTATCTCTGAATGATTTTTTATCACTACTAAAATATTCCCGAAAATTGTAGAAATATTCCCACAATAGTTTTCCCGCTGTTATTTTCCAACAGTAAGATACAACAACAAATAATTTCCACTTCACTTCACTTTCGCTTTTAAACTATTGCGCACCACATCTTAACGAACTGTGTTCATCGCACTCGTATTTATATACCGCGCTGACCATACTGGTTCTGTTCCAGGTTAAACTGCTCTAATCTGCTATACAACTATTCTAATGCCTAACTCTAGATGTCAGTCATTTCACAAAACAAAATGTCATTAAATTCTTAACCCATGATAGACCAATATTCGCTGAATTTAGGTCCCGACTAAACTACTCTCCGTTGCAAAACTAACTGAAATAAATTTAATTGGGAATTCTCTCTTTGGGATTATGGAACCCCGAGCGATATACAAAGTATTAAAACGTAGTTAAGAAACAACAACTCTGCGGATGATGTCAAATACAGATCTTTGTAGTTCCTGACGAGGCTAATACAGAATTCCAATAATAAAATAGATTAAGCTCGGAATAAAAACAAATGTACACTGCTTGGCTCCACTTATATACACTTTACTCCCCGCCCAGTCGTCAGTATTGAAAAAATATCAAATTTATTTTGAGTTTTAGCTAAACATTTTGATAGAATTACGCTATTGACGCAGTTGCACAACCTTCGGTCCATTTAAATGCGTATCAAGTTTCAAAATATTCTCGGAACACCAAATTTTATTTATTTATTTTGGCTCAAAAATGGTTATTATGGTTCAAAAATTTCCGCATACTGTGTAAAACTATTGTACCTAGAGTACCAGCAGTGCACCTAGACTACTAATGGCATCATTGCTTTAAAAAATTTGCTATATGACGTCGTTTTATGTCGACGGTTCCAATCTTTGACTATAGATGGCAGCATAATTAAATAATTAATATGATTTTTTTGTTTAATGTTTTATTCAAGAATCGTTAATCGCGGTGAAAAAATCAAAACATTCATTAATTAACATTAATTAAAAATTATATTACGGGCTATTGTTAAGAATTAATTTAATATTTTGTTATTAAATTATGCATTTAACATTTCGTTAATCTAAATCTCGAAAACTGTTTACGAAAATTATTGCCATCTACAGTTCAGAAAAGAAACTGTAGACATAATACTGCCTGTAGTATCAGGCAGTATTGCTTGATACGTCATGAAATTTATGTCTACATTTTGTTTTCTGAATAGACAGTTATGTTAGTAAACAGTTTTCGAGATTTAGAGGGTTTAACAAAATGTTGAATGCATAATTTAATAACAAAATAATAAATTAATTCTTACCAGTAGCCCGTATTACAATCTTTAAGCAATAAAGAGTGTTTTTTTTATAGAGATTCACATGTTTAAGTTGGCAACACTGTTTTATTTGAGAACCGATTTGACAGCTGTCATTTGCTTTGTATTAGTTTGATTTGTCATTTCATAATGAATAGACTCACACCAGAGCAACGCTTGCAAATTGTTGAAATGTTTTATCAAAATATGGTTCTGTTCTCCAAACTCATCGTGCATTACGTCCATTTTACGGTCGTCATAATCGTTCACCAGAGTTGGTGGTTAGTTAACTATAGACGCGATAGACGCTGTTCAGCGAAGCATTGAGGAAAACCCAAATCAATCAATTCGACGTCGTTCTCAAGATTTTATCTAAGGATCTTGGTTTACGTGCTTACAAAATTTTTCTTGTGCAGGAATTAAAGCCATACGACCATCGCACACGCCGTCAATTCGGCCAATGGGTTGCAGCACAAATTAGCGAGATATCGCTGCAATTGCTGCGAAGAGTGATCGAAAGTTGGATCTCCAGATTACGTCATGTACGCATAAAATTATCCATCCAATAAAGCTAGTTGCACTGATATTCAAAATGTTTTTATTTGTTCTATTTTAATTTAATATTGTGAACCTCTAAAAAAACACCCTTTATTATTGTAGGATTTTTTTGTTTTTTCACCGCGATTAACTTTTCACGATAAAAAACCATCATTTATTTGATTATACCGCCATCTATAGTCAAAGATTGAAACAGGCGACATAAAATGACGTCATACAGTCAAATTTTTAAAGCAAGGAGGAGGATTAGTATTCTAGGTGCACTGGCAAAACCAACTTTACATATTGTCAATAGTCAGATTTGCAAGAAGAAGAAAGTAGAAAAGTACATAATTTATCTGTGCAAAGTTAAAAAATTATTCTACATGTTATCAGTTTCTTTTCATTTTATTATCTGACATCGTACGAAAATCCTAGAAAGTAGGCTATTATCATAGTCTCAAACCTTTGTATAATTTGTGTCCAAAATAAGACGAAAACAACTCGTTAAGTTCTGTAAGCCATCTATCGACTCATCAGACAACTAAGACATGAAAAAGCTCAGTGATTTTCAATCCAATACACAAAAAAGTTAAACAACGACATGACTTATTTATTTTCCGTGTACGTGTGCGTTTCCCCCTCATTTTCCTTTACTGTGTTCTTGTTGTTGCAATTTTGATGTTATTGTTGTGTTAAGGATTTTCCTTTAACCAAACAGTTTTTCATATTTAGTTTCGTCGCGATCTTCAAACGGTTTGGATAAATCCATTATCTCAGTCAGTATTTATATAGTTATTCGTGGAAAAAGGATTTTCCGTGTCTCGAAATTCATTTTTTTTTTGGATTTTCCAAAAAAATTTTCGATTTTTGTTTTATTTTGATTTCCGTTTTTTTTCCCTTTCGACCGATTTATTTGTTATGTTGAGGCATTTTATATTTGGAAAAATATAAAAGAAAATTCTGTGTTATGTGATTTTTATTGTTTTAAAATTAAAAAAAAAGCAAATAAAAAAATAAAAAAAAGGTTTTCGTTTGAGTTTTTAAAAGGAAAAAATTTTGTTGGTTTTTTCGGTGTTAAAGTGTTTTGTTATTTCGTTTTGTTTTTCGCCCAAATGGAAATGGAAAAGATAAATAAATGAAAATCATTTTACTGTATGGTGACGGATATGTAATAATACGGTTTATGTAACGGTTAAAATTTGTGTTTGGTGTTAAGTGCATTAAATATACGAGTTCGAGTGAGTGAATATAAAAAAAAGTGATTTAAGTGGAAATTTTTAGTGATTTATTATTTTGCTGGAAAATTGCTACAATTGTTTATGGTGTAATAATGTTAGTATGCAAAACCATATTCTATGTCAGTTTGCAATTTTTTTTATAGGTGCTAAGGATACGTTATATATTTTGCATTGATTGATGAGGATATTTTTTATAAGGGGTTTCTTGTTGGGATAATTTCCCGACGGAAATCACGATAACAAACGAATAAAATTCTCTTAAGGTTTTGCAAAATTAAACATTTTGTTATAATATCTAACTAGATACGTATTATGACGTGTCACGTACGTAACATTTAAAAACGATATAAAATTTATGCGTGGATATAAAACCATCTCGATACAAATTACGTCAATGTATTTGAATAATTTAGATGGAAATTTATTTTAAATATTTAAAAAGGATCTTCTAAGATTTCGTCTGCACACACAATACAAATTATGTGTACATATACTGAATATAGTTAGCACATCCACGATACTAAACCACATAAATGGGAATGATTTGCGGAACGGGGATGTTAAATCTTAATTTTTCGATGTTGTTCACGTTTCACGTTAAATAATTTTTTGGCAAATAATTGTTTTTGACATAATTTTGTCTGTTTGAATTACTAATTTAAAATTGTTTCGTTAAACTATTCCATCCGCATATCGCAATTTGGTCGAGAACTAAAATTTAGATTTCTCATCCATATATTGAAGCGGTCGAGTTTTGACGCAAGCTGTTTAATTGCAAGTAAAGTTTGTTTGTAAAAGTTATTTTAACATATCGATGCCTTACTGGGGTAATTATTCGAGTTCGGAACTTTTATCGGCGCTACTTACATGTAATTACTGAGCAGCATACAGCTTTCAGATAATTTAATTTAAACAAAAATATTAAAATTCAAATAAAGAACTTTTTTTTAATTTTTTTATTTGCTTAGGTTTAGAGGTTTGCCATCCACAAAGCCCCCCAAATTGTATTTCGTCCTTATATCATCATATTTTTTGCACGTTTCCACAATGTGATCGTTGGTCTCAATTATATTGCTCACTTATGTCGCAATTTTTGTTGTCTTCTTTCCCAATGGTGTATTTATATGTTTTGCTTCTGGCGTGGCCTGTTGTGAGTCTGATCAGTTGTCTTAGTTTGTATGTTTCCATTTTGATATTTTTGAACCAGGGGGTTTTAGGAGGTGTTTCGTTTATCAGTTTGTTATATTTTCCGACTGTATTCGGCCATGTTTCATATTTTATTTTCCAGTCGTTATTTATTATATTTTTTATGATGTATACCGCATCTTCAAAGGGGATGCCGTTTTCGTATTGATTTTCCATTACTTCGTTTGCATTTTTTGCTAATAGGCCAGCTTTTTCGGTCCCCGATAGTGCTGAGTGTCCCGGTATCCACTGGATTGCGATCATCGTCGTGTTCTTTCTTATTAGCTGATATTAGCGGCGCTTTTATAATCGGTTAAAATCAAAAGTTTTGTTACCTTCATCTTCAGGGCTCCCTATATTGCTATTTTGATTGCTAGTGTTTCTATCGTTTCGATTGTAGCTTCTCTTTTTAGTGTAATGGATATTTGTATTTTGTTTTTGTCGAAGTACCCTGTTTTTTCTTTATAAGCCGCGTCTTGTTGCTCAAAGAAAGTTTTTTTTCTAAAAAATAAAGGCTTATTAAAGGAGTGCGACTTATTATGGTACTGCGCTACTGGTAATTCACAGAATGGTAAATAAAAAAAATCACTTCTTAATTCACGTTAGGTAAAGGTACTTAGTTTCATTTTGTCATGACGAATTTTACTATATTCTATTCCTGATTCCTCTTCTTCCTCCTCTATCTGTCTAAAACTAGCAACTAGTATATCACAAATCGCTAATTTTTCAGCAGCATCCTGTTCAATATCTTGTGACTCTTCATCTGACGAGATTTCCGACACAGTATCTTCTTCAGGGTAAAACATTATACCGGGTTTTTATACCAGTTTTTTATTGTATTGTCAGTGACACTGTCCCAAGCCGATGCTATCCAACCAACGATTTCTTCATATCTCGCTCGTTTCATGGTCCCTTTTTTGTGTACTCTTTGTAGCCAGTCAACAACCATTCTTCCCAAAGAGTTTTTAATTTGGATTTAAATGATTTGTTGATCGATATATCAAGTGGCTGCAATTTACTCGTCTTAATTTCCTCAGTTTTAACCTAGTGCAGCGTCTAATATTAAAATAGATTTTTTGTTAAAAAATGATTGTCATCGTTTCCGACTTTTTCCAACCACAATATCATCTCTGCGGATGACATCCACCCTTTTTCATTAGCCGATACAATTATGTTAGTTGGAAAATTTCCTTTGGGAATGGTTTTTCGCTTAAAAATAATATATATAGGCAGTTTTTTGCCATCAGCGGTAACAGCCAATGTAAGAGTAAAATTACATTTCTCATTCCCCGTTCTGGTAATTTTGACATCCGATGATCCCCGCTCAGTTATAGTAAACTTTGATGGTAATTCAAAACTCACTGGGACCTCATCCATGTTTGCAATTTGACTCAAACTTACTCCCAATTTGGATTGTTCGACAAATGTTTTAAAGTCCCACACTTTTTGTTCCCAATTTTCTGACAAATGTTGTCCTGTTGATGTCACCGCTCCTACAACTAAGTTATGTCGCTTCATAAACTTGTGTACCCATTTCGGTGATCTATTGAATGCGATTTTCATTGCTATAGCACGAGAACGTGCTTCTTACAAAATTCGTTTACCAGTTATTTGCTCCTCTTAGCTCGTTCAATCAAAACCCATTTTTTACAAACATTTCTAATGAAGGCCACTTTGCCCGGCGTTGTCGTTTTTTGGTTTTCTTATTTTTGTGTAGAACTATTTTTATTATCATTATTAGTGTACGGCTTCTAATAGGTGCGGCTTGTTAACGGAATGCGGCTAATTAGAGGTTTTTGTAAAGGTTTTAAATAATTTTCAGTCAGACAAGTGGCGGCTTATTAGAGTGGTGCGGCTTATAAGGGGAAAACAGGGTATATTCCTATTTCTCCTTTATCGTTTTTTTAGATCCATCAGTGTAGATGTGTGTATATTGGTTATAACTTGATATGACTTCTGTTGTCCTATTTAATAGCTCCATTGGATTTGTGTGTTTTTTTTTGTTGGGGATATGTGGCAATGAATCAAATATTGTTGCTGCTGTGTGATGAGTTGGTGGAAGGGGTGTTCGTTGTATAGCTTCCTGAACTTTGAGATAGTTGTATTGTTTCTAATTTGGTTTGCCAGTTTGTTGTCTTTGCTTAATTGTTTTGCCATATATTTAAGCGTGATTTTTTTATTTTCTAGTTCAGCTGGAAGCCTTTCGGCCTCGGCTAGTAGAGCTGGTTTAGTTCTTGTGATTGGTTCCTTAACGTTCTGTTTGTTGTAATCTCTGCTCCCTTACCGTTTTGTCTGGTAAGTTGAGACTCTATCTGTTTGTAGTTTATGTAATTCAGTTGTATAAAAGTTGAAAAGTGTAGGGCTTAGACAGCTGCCTTTAGGGAATTCTCTTATTTGTTATGTGTTTGAGTGTGGTTGTTTGGTTTTCCATTATGATTATTCGGTTTGTGAGGAATTGATAAATCCAGTTTATTACCTTGTGAGGAAAGTATTTTCTTTTTAATACTTCTATTAATGTGGCCTTCTTGACTAGTGGTGACTAGTGATTTGTAGGTACGTTTTGCCTCAAATATTTCTGTGAATAGGTTTGTGAAATAATCAATTGTTCCTAGGACGCCCTAAAGTTGTACGAGTTATGTGGTAGAATGTTGTTTTGGCTGATGTGGTCATGTATATCTTCCAGGATAATTTTGTTGAATGTTTTAGACATTGTATTTAGTAGGCATACAGGCCTAAAACTTTCAGTCAGCAACAAGTCTTTATTTGACTTTTTGATGGCTATACACTTGGAGATTTTCCAATTTTTTGGATAAGATTGTTTAGTCCATATGTGCTCAAAATAGTTTGCAATATTACTCAGAATATTGTCGTTACTTTTAATCAACATTTTTAGAAACTTGTATGATATTTTGTTTTCCCCTGGAGCCGTATCCTGCTTTGAATTTATCACTTTCCTGATGATGTCTTCATTAAATTTCTGTATCTCTGTGTTATTTTGTTCTCGCTCGCGTGGCCATATGACGTCTTCTGTTGATTCTGGAAAACTATCCTGTAGGAATTTCTTTGCACTGTCGGGGCCATTCATAAGGTTGAAAGAATTGTTTCTGGTATTTTTTATTTTATTTATTTTATTCCATAACATTTTAGTGTTTATGTTTGGATTAATTCAGTTCAAAAATGTGTTCCATGGTAATTTTTTTGCTTTTTTTATTTCTCTTTTTAGAACTGCCATTACAATATGTTGTTTTGTTTTTACAATGATTGATTCTATATTTTCCTCGTTATCGGTTACGATTCTTTGCTGTTTTCGGTTGAGATTAGATGTGAGTGTTATACGTATGTGGTCGGAACCATATTGTCGTTGGTGCATTGCAAACTGCTATATCTAGTGCCGATGTGGTGTGTTTGTATAGATCTTATCGCGTATGGATGCCATTGTTGAGTAGCGCATATTTTGCAATCCGTGCATCTTGTTGAGTACGGAGGCAACCGAGACACATTTTCATGGAAAGGTAAATTGTGGTCGTAATCACAATCGTAACCAGTCACTTTTCTTTAACAAGAAAATCAAAAATTTCTTTTGAATGCTTTAAATTATTTTAATGTGTACAGCATAGTATGGGTTCCCGATCGATACAGCGTATTCCAGTTGAGATCGAACGTAGATCGAAATAGAGTGAATATCTTTAAATTGACCTGCCCATCTTTTAACAAATCCAAATATGGCATTCGCTTTTGCAATACAATTTTCAATATGCCTATCAACAAATGTAACACTTAAATCTATGATCTCATTGACTCTTTGCACTACTTTGTTGTTGACTTTGTACGAAGTAATTAACGAATTTCTTTTACGATGGAAAGACATGATTCTGCATTTCTTAATAGTTAAGTGAAGCGAGTTTCGATCACACCCCTCACTTAATCTATCGATGTCTGCTTGACGTTTCTTCGTATCTAGCATTCCATTAACAGTTCGAAAAATTTTCACGCCATCAGCAAATATGAGCACGTTCGAGTTTTTGTTTATCTCGATTATTTGATCTATGAAAACAATAAATATCCACGGCCAGATGTGAGATCCTTGGGGAACACCAGACGTAACGTTAATAATGTTTCATTTCTCATTTCCCATTATTACAAATTGTCGTCGGTTTGATAGATAAGACTTGAACCAATTTATGTAATCGAGTGAAAACCTAAATGCGAATAAACTCCGGGGTGCTTTTTGATTAAAGACGGAATCAAATGCTTTACTGAAATCCGCGTACACTACATCAACTTGATGATGTTTTTCTATCTCATTAATGATTTTTTAGGTGAATTTTGCTGGTTTATTGATATATGACATGCAATTGTGGATTTAAAGTTGTTGCATGATACTGATTGAAACAATTTTGGAATTGATGATGTAGTTGATATTCCTCTGTAGCATGTAACGGCACCGCCTTTGCCCGAAACCTCCTTTGCTTAGAAAATCTGCACCTAATATACATCTATTCACTTTTGCGATAATGAATCTCCAATTAAATGATGTGCGTAGACCGAGGTTAAGGACTAGATTTGTATAACCATATATGTTTCGATTTGTAGGGAATTTGCAGCGAATAGTTTGAATTCTGTCGGTTTAGCTATTTGTAAATTTGCAGGTGGAATTACCGAACCGATTTCAGCACCTGTGTCTACCAAAAATCGTAACTTGTTTTGTGAATCTAAAATTGTGAAACGACTATTAGTTTTTAGGATACCGTCGCCCGTTGCATGAAGCGCAAAGCCTAGTAGTTTTCCGTTTTAGGATTGTCGAATTTAACGGTTTTGCGCACTTTCTTGCATTGGAACCATGTTAAAAATGGTAAAAACAATTTAATTTTGGTCGATTATTATTGTTTTGCGAGATTCGTATTTATTAATTTGCGGAGGATTGAGTATTTGGTCTCGCACGCACTTAGCCATCAGCGAAACGATTGCCGTAATCAAATGACTGTATTTGGTAACGTCTGATTTCACGCCACCAATTTCCTCCAATTGGGTGAACCATATTTCAGGATCATTCCGATTGAAAGGCATATATTTAACTGACATATTATAAATTCATGTCGTTTCGCTGCTATGGAGGCCCTACCCTCATGTTCGTCCTCGCGATTTGACATTGGGCGTTAACTGATGAAAAAAAATGAAATGAGCAACAATGATGCAAATTGTGAAAATTTTTGCGTTTGTGAAAATAAATGGCCCAGAATTGTTGTGAAGATGTATAGGGTGTTTCAGCGAGAGCGCCGGATTTAAATTTGCCGCCATTTTGTTAATACGAGTTGTACGGTGATTTTCTTGACAGTTGTCACGTACAGACTACGCGATTTAAGAATATGGAGAAGTATTCAAACCAACAACGTTTAATTATTGTAAAAACACATTACAAAAATGGTGAAAGTTTTTCACATGAATGTGGCTATATTTCACCAATAACGGGCCGTGTTCCTCTTTAAGATATTCAACTGTTTCAGGCTTATTCGCATACACCTTTTCCTTCACATAGCCCCAAAGAAAAAAGTTCGTCGGTGTTAGATCGCACGGTCTTGGTGGCCAATGTTGATCGCCAAATCGAGAAATGACACGGCCTGGATACTTAGTCTGCAGTAACACCATTATGTTTCACGTGCTGTGTGGCAGGTCACACCGTCTTGTTGGAAAACATGTCCTTCACAGCAATTACATCCAATTCGGGCCACAAAAGCTCCGTTAACATTTCGCGATACCGCACTGCCAAGTTCCTGGTTTCTCGGCCACAGATTCCCTTACTGTGGGTATATTTTCGAGTGACCGACAAGATCCATCAGCTTAAATTTGGTCTCAAATTTTGTAATTAATCGCCTCACTGTCGATTCATTTGGCGCACCGAAAACTTGACGTAATTGGCGAACTGTTTTCGCAAAACTCACCATTTTTGTAATGTGTTTTTACAATAATTAAACGTTGTTGGTTTAAATACTTCTCCATATTCTTAAATCGCGTGGTCTGTACGTGACAACTGCCAAAAAAAAAATCACCGTACGACTCGTATTAACAAAATGGGGAAAAATTTAAACCCGGCGCTCTTGCTGAGACACCCTTTATATACACATAGAAATTAGTAAATACGACATTGACCGTGAATGTAAACGATTGCGTTTTTTTACATTGCGGCAATGTCGTAAGAATGAAAATAAAGTAAAAGAAATGCGACACGCTTAACGTAATTTTTAGTTTTTATATTTACAAATAATGCAAGCAATTTTGAGGCATTCAGCTCTTGTTAATGTGTTAATTCTTGGATTGGGATATACTTTTTGACATCCACATCACTCCCCTTCCAAGAAAAAATGTTAATGGCCTTACGTAAATTCAAATTTGCAATTGACCTCTTTTTAATGCCTTTGAGGTATTGAGGTATATATTTAGTTGTTCAACGGCCTATACACCATATGCCGGTTTTCAACGGTCGATCGAAATCGAATTATTTTTTCCTTTGATTTCGATTACAAAGTGGTTTCGTAATCATTTTACCACTTTGTTAGGACCATCGTAAGGTGGTGTTAAGGTTGGTTTCACCTTGTCGACTCGAACGAAAACATACTCACAATTTAACAAATATTTTGGAACGTAGATATTGGTTTGGGTCTGGGAACGTGTATCCGTTGGAATTATATTTTGCATATACTTTCGTAATTGCTCGACGTATGATGTCGGATCTAATTGCGGATTTAAACTTGAAGGAACGAAAAAGTCTCCGGGCACTCTGAGTGTTTGTCCGTAGACCAACTCAGCCGCGGAACAATTCAAATCTTCTTTAATTGCTGTCCGAACTTCTAATAACACAAGCGGAAGTTCCTCACTCTAATTAACTGTGTTGCCGCGAGTGATAAGGATTTCTTTTAGATTGCGATATAATCGCTCGATAATCCCGTTAGATTGCGGATGATACGGAGGCGTTCTAATTTTATGAATTCCCAACATATTCGTCAATTCTTGAAATAGATTTGATTCGAATTGGGGACCCTGATCACTAGTAAGTCCTAGTGGAGTACCAAATCTAGCAATGAAGTTAGATAATCAAGCTTTCGTGACAGTTTGAGAATCCTGAAGGGGAATTGCTTCAGTCCACCTAGTGAAACAATCGATAATAGTAAGTATATTACCATTTGATGGTGCTAACGCACCTACTAAATCGATGTGAATTTTGTCAAACCGTCCCGAGGGTAAATCGAATCTTTGAAATTCCGATCGAGTATGCCTTGTGATTTTGGCTTTTTGACAATCAATGTAAGTTTTTGCCCAATAGGATCTCGGTGTGTTAAGTTATGGACACCGTCAAAAATGTGACGTCTTATTGGTTCTGGGATATAAGGTCGAGCTGAAGTGGTTGAAGTTTCACACCATATTGATCTCGAATTATTATACGGTGAGACTTGCTTGAATTTCAATCTTTTATTGGGCGGTTTCGATCCGTCTCAGTATCCTTTTAGTTCTGGATCTTGTTCCTGTGATTGAATTAATTTCTCGATGTCAAAACCAATGAAAATTAAAACTGAGATATCATCAGGTCGTGAGAGGGTGTTAGCTACCACATTTTCTGGGTCACTCACGTGACGAATATCCGTTGTGAACTGGGTAATAAATTTCAAATGACGAGTTTGTCTCGGACTTCGTTCCGTTTTTGAATTAATTGCAGTCACTAATGGTTTATGATCAGTATAAATCATTACTTCACGTCCTTCGAGAAAATGTCTCAATTTCTTTATTCCGACGAAGACCGCTAATAATTCTCGACCAAAAGTGAAATATTTTTGTTCTGCAGATGAAATTTTTTTTGAAGGTTGCTTAGGTTGCCATTCATTACCCCCACATGCCGCATTAGAAGCATCGGTCCTAATGCAATATACGGTGTTTTCTTTTGGATGTGCTAATAACGTGTAGTTTGCGAGTTAATTTTTTATTGTTTAGAGAGCTATTTGGCAATCTGAAGGCCAAGAGAAGATTGCTTTTTTACCTAGTTTAAGCAAAGAGTTCATTTGATTATAAATTGGCACTAATTGATCGGCCAAGTGTACATACCCACATGCAGAAATTCTTTAATCGCAATGATTCTGTCACTCGATGGTTTAACTCCATTGCTGGTAATCTCGTGACTTAAGAAATTTAGATTCGTCACACCGAACTCACATTTAGCCAAGCGGATATTTATACCATAATCAGACAATCGCTTGAAAAGTATGCGTAAGTGTTCGACATGTTCTACAGGTGTTCTGCTTGCAACGAGTATATCATCGACATAAGCAGAAAAAAATCTAAATCCTTAGTTACTTCATCAATGAAACGTTGAAATGTTTGACCTGCGTTTCTGAGACCAAAAGTCATGCGACAGAAATCAAACATTCCGAACGGAGTTGTTATCGCAGTTTTGAATTGATCTTCTTTACTGGAATTTGGTGATAAGCATGGAAAAGATCAATTTTAGAATTTTTTTTACATTCATCCAAATGTCTTGAAAAATCGTGAATGTGAGGTAGCGGATACCTATCTGGTATAGTTACTGCATTCGAACGTCTGTAATCACCGCATTGCCTCCAATCATTTTGTCCTTTTTTAGGTACCAAATGAAGTGGAGAACAGGTTGACGATGATGATTGTTTGCACAGACCTAAGTTTTGCATATGTTGGAAAGCATCCTTAGCTAACGAAAATTTCGTTGGATTAAGACGACGTGGTTTGCAAAATGGAAGTTGGTCTTATGTCACAATTCTGTGAACTACATTATGCTTCACGGGCAAGTCGTATCTTGGTTCTTGAGTAAGTTCAGGAAATTCCTTAAGCAATGATCCATATAAACCCTCGATATTATAAATTCGTGGTGATGGCAAGCTTATACTGTAGAGATTGTTCCTGTGGTAGTTATGGTTGTTGCTGGATCGACCAAGAAATCCGCACCACTGATGGGGTTATTTACTGTTGCCACAATGAATGGGTGTCGAAAAAGAAAAAAATTAAAAGTTTTAAAATTTGGAAATGAAAGTTAGGAAATTGCATTTACATAGCTGTTACAACAGATTACAGAAGAAGGATGGCAACCATTATTTTTTTCTCTCGAAAACTACATGACGCTGAAATTAGATACAGCACATACGATTGAGAGCTATTAGCGGCATACTCGGCGATCGAACATTTCAAAAACTTAGTGGAAGGAAGGGAGTTTGACGGGTGTGAAGTATTCCAGACTTTCCATAGATGTTATGTATGTATGAGTATCACACTGTTAATTCAAATTCAAATAGGAAAAAAATTAATCGTATTGAAAATTTTAGTACAATCATATAAGTATGAGACTTTTTTTAGAAAATGACTCAAACCTCAATTTAAATAAAAAATATACAATATTTTCTAAAATAAAAATTTTTGAACAAACTCAACCACGTATTGTGTATAAATTATCGAGATTTCTATTAAAACAGATTAGAACTTTAAAACGAATAGAATAAATATTTTAATAAAACAAGGAAAAGGTTTAAATTCAAACATGAGTTAAAATGACATAAGAACACCTAGAATATAAATTTTTTTATCAAAAAACCCAAATTGAAGCATTGTAAGCACCAAATGGTTGATTTAGGTGACTCAATGACCAACTTCATGCACTATTAGCCGTTTTAACAGATAATGGCCATCTAAGTTTGAGTTATAATGACATATGAACAGCTGGAACATCAAAACTCGAAGTCGCGCATTCTTAGCACTAGGTGGTTTTAGTTAGGTGACTCAATGACCAACTTCATGTACTAGCCAGACCTGAATCACGATCTCTGGGAACGACCGATAATGGCCAGCAAAATTTAAATAAACATGACTTCGGTACACCGATAATATGAAAATTCGTAGCAATAAACCGGAGGTCGTGCATTCTTAGCACTAGGTGGTTTTAGTTAGGTGACTAAATGACCAACTTCACACACTAGCCAGACCTGAATCACGATCTCTGGGAATGACCAATAATGGCCTTCTAACTTTGAGTAAAAATGACATCGGTACACCGATAATATGAAAATTCGTAGCAATAAAACCGAGGTCGTACATTATTAGCATTAGGTAATTTTAGTTAGGTGACTCAATGACCAACATCGTGTACTAGCCAGACCTGAATCACGATCTCAGGGAATGGCCGATAATGGCCATCCTAATTTCAGTAAAAATAACAAAAGTACCCCGAGAATATGAAAATTCGTAGCAATAAACCGGAAGTCGTGCATTATTAGCCCTAGGTGGTTTTGTTTAGGTGACTCAATGACCAACTTCATACACTAGCCAGATCTTAATCACGATCTCTGGGAATGGCCGATAATGGCCATTTAAATTTGTAGACAGTACACCGAGAATATGAAAATTCGTAGCAATGAACCCTAAGTCGTGCATTATTAGCACTAGGTCATTTTGGTTAGGCGATAATGACGATCGAAATTTGAGTTATAATGACATCTGTTCCCTTGAAGGTACAAATTCAAAGAAAAAAAAAATACCGGAAGTAGTGAATAGTTAAATCTAGGTTGTTTTATTAGAAGATTTTTGAAAATTGCAGAACGGTGTCCAAGTTTTAAATAATAAATCATTAGTACCTCTGCCAAGATGCAAAAGTTGATTAAAAACCCTAGATTATGCATCGTGCGCAATAGGTTGATTTTGGTAGTTCTTTTGATCGTGATTCAGATAAATGTTGGTTTGTTTGTACTTAATTGTGATGGCCATTGACAACCATATCTGGAGATTGTGATTCAATTCTCGCTAATTCGTAAAGTAGTTGATAGGCATCTACCTAAACACATCTAGTTTTAATAATGCTCTGCTTCAGGTTTATTGCTACGAGTTTTTATCGTCAAGTTTTACTGCTGCAAAAGAACAATCTTATTTGCTTCTAAAAGTAGAAAATTCCAAATTTAAGTTGACTCGGTATATTTTTTAATCTCTGGAAATTTTGTTAATTCATATGAAACTCAAAATATTCTTATTAGAAATTAGTGGAAAATTCATAAATGGTTTGAGTTCAGTATATTTGGTTTGTACCTCGACTGTTTTAGTACAAACTTTTGATTGAAAATGTAGGGTTATGTTACTATAATATTTTATTCTTCTTTAATTTATCAATTAAAATTTTAATTTTTACTTTAGTTACAAGTTACAATATTTTTCTGCCATTTTAATTAAGATAATTTGATATACGTCTAATAATATACTGTCAAATTTGCTCGATTTCGTTAAACTTATCTCGATGTGCTTGTTTTTTAAATATCGTCAATTCAATGAATATATATCTGTCTCTTGTTTTTATCTCACTTTTATTTAATTTAAATGTTTTGAATTGTTTTGAATGCTTTCTAAACTAATTAAAATAATGTAAAACCAAACATAATATTTTACTTTTCATTGACGATTTCGCAAATTAAAAATCATAACAGTGTACTCCACACAACTACACAGAAAGGCTTTAAAATTTCAATTGGAATTTGCAAAAGTCCAATTGGATTTGTATACGTATATGATTTTAATCTATGGAAAAATCTATGGAATACTTCACGGGCCCGGGAGTTTGTATTATTTACTGATCACAAACCATTAACCTTTTCACTTCGCCAAAATTGGCACAAAATTTCACCAAGGCAACGACGTCACCTTGATTTAATCAACAGTTCAGATATTCAGCACGTTGCGGGTAGCTCTAATGTTGTGGCCGATTTTTAATCTCGAATACACTCGTTGGACTGAGGCGATTTCAATCGCAGATTTCCGAACTGATAGAGGTGCTCAGTTCGCGTCTGCACTCTTTGTTGAAATTTCACGAGTCTTAGGTATCCATCACAAACAAACCACAGCATATAATCCGGCTTGCAACGGAATTATCGAGCATTGGTGTCGAACGTTAAAAGGTGCAATTATGTGTACCGCCAATACTCAGTGGACCAAATCATCGCCTATCGTACTATTAGGGCTAAGAACAGCATTCCGTGAAGATTTTAAAAGCACTTCTGTGGAGTTAGTTTACGGGCAAAGTTTAAGACTACCAGCAGATTTCATAAGAACTAGTAAATATGCTAGTCAATCAGAGTTGGTAAGTCAATTACGAATACACAACCCTCTAAAGAACAAATATTTGTTTTTAAAGAATTGTTCGATTGCAAAGCAGTTTTTGTCAGAACAGACGCACATCGTCGTTCTTTACAACCACCCTATGAGGGACCCTTCCCCGTCATTAAACAAAGCAAGAAATATTTCATCTTACTATTCAAAGGCGTTAGAACAAACAAATATCTATTAATCGACTGAAACCGTGTTTTGAGGAGATTCGGTTCTAAATCATCAAAACAAACAAAATTCAAATACATATTTGACAACAAGTAACATTCGATTCAAAGATAGACGGACCAATTAAATCAAGATCTGGTTTTCTATCGATTCACTGTGGCACTAATAGGGAACTGGGGAAAAAATGTATATGTAATTTCTGTTCAAATATTTGTTTCCGGCCTTTAAATTGGCAGGGGAAATTGATCCCCATTTTGTTTTCAAAAAATTACCTTAGCGTGCCAGAAAAAAATGTTTAAATAAAAATTGCATATACAAATTTTCGACGGTTAACCAAAGTGATTAAATTGATTTTAAAGTAGTAAAGGTTCAAACCCAAAAGGCGTCCTCAATTATTGTGTAGAATTTCGAGAATTGTGCAATATGAAAGATAGATAGGGCGTCATAATCTAAATTCTAATCTAAATTAACGTTAATTTACTCTAATTGAAATATAAAGAAAATAAATTTACACTAAACTTCAATTAAAACAAATTTTAATTCTAACACAATGGATTTTTTTTTTAACACTAAATAGTTTAAACTGGTAGTTACGTCTTTGCTGGTCCTGCGGCTGGTGATGATGGTGATGAGGATGACGATTCCGATAGATGTCGTTTCTGCTTGGCGTAATGATGGACCAATTATTTGGTTCCCTCGTTGACCGCTTTCGGTTTTCTGGGGCTTGGTACACATAGAAATTAGTAAATACGACATTGACCGTGAATGTAACCGATTGCTTTTTTTACATTGCGGCAATGTCATAAGAATGAAAATAAAGTAAAAGAAACGCGACACGCTTAACCTAATTTTTAGTTTTTATATTTACAAATAATGCAAGCAATTTTGAGGCATTCAACTCTTGTGCATTTATCCGTCGTATGTATGTTAATTCTTGGATTGGGAAATATTGGATGTCAGACATACTTTTTGACATTCACATATCTATCTTACATATTGCACAATTCTCTAAATTGTACAGGACACCTTTTAGGTTTGAACCTTTACTACTTTAAAATCAATTTAATCACGTTGGAACGTTGGACTTCGTGCCGGACTTTGTCGATACAGCGAATGGTAAATCTTCAAAAAATTCGAGGTCGAAAATATTCATGATTACTATTCTATTTTTAACTATGTAAAAGAAAGTAAAAAGTCTTCCCAACATTTATCAAAGTTCATCATTTTAAAATATAGTTCATAGATTAAAGATTTAGGGTGTCCTTCGATAATTATGTTCGTAGACCGCTAAAAAGTTTTCAAATCAGAAAACCTATTCCGACTGGATTATTCAACATATTAACCCAATTAGGACCAACACCCTGATGTACCACACGACGCATAGTTTTCTAGTCGGTTGATTTGTCTTTTTTGCAATTGAATAAACCAGAGTTTAGCTTATGCAACAACAATGACAACGACAAAGCTAAAGGAAGATGATCTCCTTCAAAACTTTATATCAAGATTTTATTTATTTATTTTATTCTTAAAGATTAAGTTTCTTCTTCGCAGCATCTTTTTTGTATTGTGCTGCTCTTTATAATACGTGTACTATAAACTTAGATGTATAAAATCGTACACATATTTTGAAGAATAACAAATGGCTTTATACGATAACTAAAGAAAAATAAAAGGATAAAGGATAAAATATTCGTATCTCTCGTACCGTCATGAATACAATGGGATCATTATTTTCTAATTAAAATTGATGGTAATGGTCTATAAAATGATTGCATTTGCAGTGTAGTGATGATTGTGTTAGAGAGGTTAGCTATTTTATTATTTGTTTGAATTTAATTAGAAATCGACAATTTTTATTACTACACAGTTTGTACTCGGCTTCGCGAGAATTATCAAATGTAATGATTTGCACCTCCTTGTTCCATGGTAAACCGGGTTTGTGCCGTTTCGACAAATGTGAATACTATGATGTTTTCTCCGTCTCCTACCCCTTCGCCGTCAAACACAATTTTAGAGTGCGCAATTTTTGCTGTACGGTGCAGAAGTAATGTTTTGTCCGGCTCTTGTTCTTTAAACACATTACTCCAACCCAAACGACAAATTTTATTTGTGTTCCAATCTGTTTCGCTCAAGCATCCAATATTCGCCATTTAATTCATTTAAACCCATTACGAAAACATACTCGTATATCTATTGGAAATAAGCATTGAATCATTTCCTATGTTTATTGTATTTGACTTTTGTAGCTAACTTCACTTCACTACTACTTAACTTATTTAGAACTATCCGTGTTTCATTTTCAAGTTTCCAGCTCTGATTAGCATTAATTCCATTAGGTTATGGGCCCAGTGGATGATGAATACGGATATTTCGGAAAAATTAAGGCAGATTAATTGGGTAAATTGATTTTCGGTGTTGTGAAATTCACACACGGTAAAAGATGGCGTCAGCTGAGTCAAAATACAGCATTTCAAAGCTAAACGGAACAAATTATTTTGTGTGGAAATACAAAATGGAAATACTTCTTAAGGAAAAAGGTTTATGGGCAGTCATCATGAGGTACAACCATCACCAGTTACAGCAGCGTGGACAGCAAATGATGAAAAGGCACATTCAACAATCGCATTGAATGTAGAATGCGATCAAATTCATCACATCATCGGTGCAGATTCAGCAGAAGTGCATGGAGAATTTTTAAAGAAACGTATGAATCAAACACGCCAAGCAATCGTGTGCACATTTTGAAATTAATCATGCAACAGCGGCTTGATGAAGGCGGAGATGCGGAAAAACACGTAAATTCCATGAACGAGCTGTTTCGAAAATTATTGGCGCTTGGTGCAGATTGTGGTCCGGAATTTTTTGTGAGTGCTACGTTGCTGGCCTCTTTGCCACCAAGCTACGACGGTTTGGGCTTACGACTCACGTTGGTTAAATCAAAGGTTCCCGCTGATTTCAAAAGAAGAATGGATCGAGGCGGAACAACGGATGACACTGCTTTAAAGGTTGACTCATCAAGAGCAACGAAAGGTCAAAAAGGTGAAAATAAAAAGTCTGAGTGCTATTTTTGCAAAAGGAGCGGTCACATCAAAAAGGATTGTCGAAAATACAAAGCCTGGCTCAACAAAAAGGAAGGAAGTGATCAGAAGGCGAATCTAGCGAAAGATGAAACAGAAAAGACATGAATTGTAGTGATAAAGTAAGCGTTGCAAGTGGTCAACAATTAACAGCTGCGGGTAAAGGCACAATTAAGGTCGATATTTTGAACGAGGAAAATCAAAGTGTTCCAGTATGACAGACATGTTGCTAATGCCAGATATCAAGGGAAATTTGTTTTAAGTCAAAAAGCTAACGGAAAAAGTTTTCAAGTAAATTTCAAGAGCAACAGGTGTGAAATAAGGGAAACAGTCGGCAAATTGCAGTTGGTGAAATCAGCGGTAAACTTTACAGACTAAAGGAACATCACACAGTTTACTCGGTCGAAAAAGAATTCAATGGATGCATACATTATTGGCATAAGGTTCTAGGCCATAGGTACATCGAAGTTGTCAAATCGTTGGCGAACCGAAATTTGGTTAAAGGCATCAACTTCAGCGAGTGTACAGCGGATTGCGAAATCAACTCCAAGTGCAGAGTGTGTTTCGAAGGAAAAATTACTCGAATCAAGTTTCCATTCGGATGTATGTGGTCCGATGCAAACGACCACACCATCATGTAATCGTTATATTGCGACATTCATAGACGATTACTCAAAATTTACAGTTAGCTACCTAATCGCAAATAAATGATCAGTTTACAGCAAATTTAAGGAATATATTGCGATAGTAAGGGTTCAATTCAGAAAGAAACCTAAGTGTATCCGCACAGATCGAGGAGGAGAGTACCTCAGTAATGAATTCGTGAATTATCTAAAGTCCAGAGAAATTTAAATCCAGAGAACTACTGCGTACACACTTCAACAAAACGGAACAGCGGAACGCAAAAACAGAACGTTGGTAGAAATGGCTCACTGCATGCTAATTGATGCAGGTCTAGAGAAAAAATTTTGGGGCGAAGCTGTAATGATGGCTAAATATGTTCAGAATCGTTTGCCAACAAAGGGTACAGAAACAACGCCATACGAAGGCTGGTTCCAGAAAAATCCGAATGTGCAATACTTCAGTAAATTCGAATCAGAATGTTATGTGCATGTACCAAAGCAAAGAAGACGCAAATTCGATGCAAAGGGTGTGATAGCAGTGCTGGTCGCAGTTAGTCACAGTTAGTCGAGATGTTCAGTTCGTCGAAAGGGCCCATTTTTTACCTATTAAGTCCAGCAAAAATTACCAACAGGAACAAATTATCGACAATTCAGGGTTGAACAACTTTGAAGATGCAGAGAACGATCTAGTAGGAGGAAAGGAATTCCACCAAAGAGACTTATTGAAGAAATGAACGTGGAGAATTCAGTCATTCATGAACCAAAGTGCTACGAAGATGTTATTCAGTGTCATCAAAAGAGGCTGTGGATTCAAGCAATGACAGATGAGATGAAGTCATTGATGGAGAATCAAACATGGGAGCTTGTGAAAATTCCAGAAGGTGCAAATCTAGTTGGCTGCAAGTGGATTTACAAACTAAAGTGCAATTCAGATGGAAAAGTAGTCAGACACAAGGCAAGGCTTGTCGCTCAAGGCTTTTCGCAGAAGTACGGTACTGATTATGATCAGGTATTTGCTCCAGTTGTTCGTCGAACTACAACAAAGATATATGAAGGTTTATCATCTAGTTGCGAAAACGGCTTTTCTCAACAGTGAATTATCTGAAACAATTTACATGAGGCAACCTCCAGGATTCAAAGTTGAAGGCGGCGAAGATTTAGTGTGTCTACTAAAAAGAGTTTATATGGTCTAAAGCAATCAGCGCGCAATTGGAACAACACAATCCATCAAATTTTCATCGATTTCGGTTTTGTTCAAAGCAAGAATGATCAATGCTTGTACACCTACAAACATGATGGAAAAATATGCTACGTATTAATCTACGTTGACGATGTGGTCATTGCTGGTGAAAACAACGAGATAATCTCCAAGTGCGAAACATTTTTAAGTTCGAAATTCAAGATTAAGAACTTGGGAGATTTTAAGGATTTCTTGAGTGGTCAAGTCAAGAAGGAAGCAGATGGCCATTACACGTTGAATCAGACTGATTTCCAAAAGTCTGATGCAAAGGAGTCCTCAGTTCCATTATCAGGTGGATATGGTAAAGGAGGAGATACGAATTTGTTGTTGGGCAACGGCAAATATCAAAAGTTGCTTGGTTGCTTACTGTCCATATCAGCCAACACGAGCCCTGACATATCGGCAGCGGTTTCAATTCTCGCACAAAATATATCCAGTCCAAACCAGGAGGGTTGGAACGAATTGAAACGAGTATTAACGTATCTCAAGGGTACTGCCGGTTTGCGATTGTCACTTGGCAAGAGTGATGGTTCGGATCAGTTAATCGGATATGCAAATGCAAGTACATATTCAAGTTTTGTAACGGTATTCTCAGTTGGTGCAGTCGAAGACAGAATTGCATTGCATTATCATCAACGGAAGCAGAATTTATTGCGTTGTCTGAAACAGGTCAAGAGTCGAATTGGATTCGTCGTTTACTCAACGATTTCAACCAGCGGATCAGGAAACCGACGATAATTTTTGAAGACAAACAAAGTTGTTTGAAATTCATTAAGGAGAAGAAATTGTCGTCGCGTACCAAACATAATGATGTTCGAAAGGCATTTGTCAAGGATTACATCGACAAATGTATTGTTACATGCCAATATTGTCCTACGGAAACTATGGTGGCAGATTTATTGACAACCATTGGCGGGACCTCGTGTGAATGTTCTTCGGGATGCATGTGGAGTAAGCATTGAATCGTTTCCTATGTTTATTGCATTTGACTTTTGTAGCTAACTTCAGCTAATTTAGAATTATCCGTGTTTCATTTTCAAATTTCCAGCTCTGATTAGCATTAATTCCATTAATAACTACCTAAGGACACTACACTACAATAGGTGTATAAGTATGAAAAATACTAAGAATGACTTTGGAATGTAATTCTTGGAAAATTTAAATATTTCACATGAGAAATTTTTTTCGTATAGTAAACGTCGCCTGAATGTTTACTTTTTATTTTTTGCTAATCTTATACCGTGAGTCCTTTCGCAGAGTACATGTTAAGAATCTCTGGAATAGGTGAGTTAAAATTGAGGGAATCATGTGCAATGTGTTAATCCTAACTATGTTCTCAAAAAATTCTTCCTCTCCTTCGTTACCTCGATAAATACCTCTTTTACGTAACTATTGAAGGAAACCAGAAAAATTAATTACTGACCTAAATATGAATGGAAAAATGCTCTAAAGAAAATTGAAATTTTGTTTATGTTTTTTTTTGCAATCCAATAACTGGTCTGATGAATAAATACAGTGAATATGTGGAAATTTGGATTTTCCTTTTTTTTTATTTTTACGGTGTATAATTTCGTCTAATACTCGTATTGCCTCGCAGGACTACCAAAAGAGTTTTTAGAATTGGTTGTTGTTGTTGTTTGTGTATCGTTTTATATTTCAATTAAATTCGATTCAGTGTGTATTTGGGACTAAATATTTCGAATTGATTGGATCATTTTTTTGGGTAAGGTATAGATGTATCTACATAGTTACGTGTGTATGTCTTTATCGGTGCAGAATTGTGTGAAAATTAATTGTGTGAATTTTTTATAGTTTTACGACGGTTGAGGTGGGTGTAATTTGAGGTTTTTTTTTTATCGGATTTAAAGAAAATTAATTTGAGGTAAATTTACAGATTGACAACATTTATATGTATCGAATATGATTTCTTACCGTGTAAATGTTACAAAGCGAAAATATGATACCAAAATACAATTATGGTCGTATCATTGCATGATCAGCAGGAACGTTTTTCGATTTCTTAAAAAAAATTTCTAAAGAAAATGTTCAGGCGATAGATAAGTTTATAAAAGGTTTCATATGTTACGTTGTCTTGGGCGACCTAGTTGAGCGGTTCTAGATTGAAATCAGGCAGGAACTCGAAAGTCATATTAAAGAAGTAACGGGTAGGAACCCGTGAAGACTTCATTGTTCTGGAGGCAGTACAGTAATGGTTCCAGAAAAAATGGGGCAAATGTGTTGCAATGCAAATTCAAAACAGACATATATCAGGACTAAATCACGAAAGAACTGAAGTTATGATACATAGCATACGGGGGAGTTTTGTTAACTCAACCTATACGGGTAAGACTCAATTCAGACGATGACGCACTTTTGATATACTTTTGATGCGGAGTGACATCAAAAGTATTGGGAAGTTAAGCCACTACGTCCGAAACTGGCAAGAGAAGAGAACTTGAAAACTGGCAGGAGAAACAGAGACCGGGATTTCGGAGAATGACGGAGGGTTTAAGAAACAACCAAGATCAGAGGCTAAGGTTCCGTACAACACCAGAGAAATGGTCGAATTAGCTTACCAAGAAGGCAAAGCCCTAGTATAAGATTGAGAGAGAAAGATAGATAGAGAGAGCGGGAGAGACAGAAAGAGAGCGAGAGAGAAAGAGAGCATTCTAAAAAGCCGCGACAAAGAGATGTGCCAAGGTGGCACAAATGTGGTGGGGCGGAGAAAGGATTAGGAACAGGATGAGCCGGCAGAGAATAACGTCCGAGAAAACGAGTTCAACCAATGGATTAACCAGATAGGAAGGGGCCGTAAGAGAATGCACAAAGATCAAATCGTACAAAATAGCAACATCGTAAGCGCCAGAGATAAATGAGAGGCGCAACGAGACAAGCGTGAGAAATATAACGATTTTCGACGATGTATTATAAATTTGTACCATTTTTGTAGACAGAACAAAAAAAAACCACACAGTTCATGTAACAGCTGCGAACGAGGTTACACGCAAGCGATTTTGGTGATAAAACACACACAAGAATTAGTGTTTATCTAATAAAGACAGTTCGGTTAATATATAACTAAGAATTTGTATTGACCAAACATCGAGAATTATTCAAAGGCCCTTTGAGTCGGATAGCGAAATTGATCCGGGAAACCTACATTAACAATCAGAATTAAACAAAAAAAACTGAATCAACTAAAAGTGATAGATAGCGTCATTCCGCGATGCTGGTGCTAAATTGTGAAAAAATTCTGGATTGTTCTGGATATAGCCGAATTACGCAGCCTCAAACGTATTTATAAAAGCATTGTGAGCATAAGCGGATTTTTGAACCAAATAAAAGATGCGACCGGGACTGAAGATGTTACAGTTAATTTAAAAATGCTTCAGGATGAATGGTGCGAATACAAAAACATATGTGATGAGGTCCAGAAATAAGAAAAATACCTGGAACTCCAAACTAAAATAGAAGATGACTATTTCAAATTAAAAAAAACTCTTTTAGCTGCGGAACAAACGCGAATACCGCAGCCTCATGGAAATGACAACAATGTATCGATGGTAGATTTCTTGGAACACCAGAAAACATTCGTAGACGAAATGTCAACGATAAAAAGGGCAGGAGCAACTGAAGTTCGGTTACCAAAGGTAAATATTCCTATATTTTCTGGACGGTATTCGGATTTCCCATGTTTCAAAGATTTGTTCGAAGCTTCGGTGCATAACAACCCAAAAATTCCGCAAGTACATAAACTGCAATATTTGAAGAGTCTTCTTAAAGATGTTGCAGCTCAATTAGTGAAACATTTTGAGATAACCGAAACCAACTACGCTGAAGCTTGGGAAAAAATTAAAACGCGGTACGAGAGAAAAAACCAGGTCGTGAAGCAGCTGATCCGTGGATGATTCACCTATTGTTAGAGAAACTGGATGAAGAAACAAAACTAGCATTGGCATATTTTACTAAAAGCTACTTTCCGAAATTCGATGCACTAATGGCGTTTCTAGAGAGGCGTAGCGAGACTTGGGAAACTTGTACGACATCCAGTAATAAAGGATTATCCACTAACAATAAAGGAAGGCTTCAAGTGATGGCCATGCGTTCAACTGTGGCGAATACCAAGTATCTTAAATGCGACAAAGAACATAGCATTTACGAATGTCCAGAGTTTAAGGAACTAACTGTCGATCAAGGACGAGGATTTATTGCCGAAAAGCGATGTTGTTTCAATTGTCTCAGCCAAACACACTTTTCAACTGTTTGTCGATCTAAGTTGAGATGTAGTTTATGTAAGACGCGACACCACACATTGTTACACCAGGCAAAACTGAACAGGCAGGAAGGACTGGAAGCGACTTCGATACCATCGAATTGGGAGCAGTCCTCCACAAGTGATGATAATACTCAAGGTCCGCGTGACATTAGGACTAATATGAGTGAAAGTGAGCGTTCTACTTTCCGTGTGCTGTTACCGACTGCCATAGTCACAATTTGCGACCACTTTGGGAAATCGATTGAATGCCGTATATTGTTAAACTCCGGGTTCTCAGCCGTCGTTCATCACCGAGTCATGTGCCCAGCGACTACAACTCAGAAGAAGAAACGCGAACATTTTTGTTAGGGGAATTTCCAATTCTGGATACCAAACAAAAGGCACAATGGCAGTGGAGCGTCAATCGCGAGTTCACCCTCAAGAAGCTTTGAAAATAGAAGCCTTAATATTCAACAAACTGCCAAAGTTACCCAGTGTCGAATTTTATGTTGATGAAGAAGTTTCATCTACATTCCCACTTGCTGATCCACGATACAACCCACTTGTTTGGTTATATATATATATATATATATATATATATATATATATATATATATATATATATATATATATATATATATATATATATATATATATATATATATATATATATATATATATATATTCTCATTGGAGCCGATGCATTCTTCCTAATTTTAAGAGAAGGACAAATGCAAAATATCAGTAAAATCGGTATTCTATTGGCACAGAACATTATGTTTGGCTGGGTCATTTCAGGAGGTTCTTCAACGAATGCCGGAAATATCTATGGTTTAGCGACGACATTTAAAGTCGATTTAGAGACAAATATTGATGAAACTTTCGGACGATTTTGGGAACTCGACGAACCAAGGAAGGAGCAGCATTACACTCCTGATGAAACAGCATGCGGGAGACACGGTTTTACGAGACGATTCCGGAAGATACACGGTACAATTACCGTTTAAGAGAAGTACCCCAAAGTTGGACAACTCTTACAATGGCGAGCTCTACTGAGGTTTTACACGTTGGAGAAAAGGCTGAATTTAAATCCAAAACTGAAGGTGGAATACAAACGGTTCATGAAGGAATACGTACAACAGGGTCATATGAAAAGAATTGATGCAAAGGAAGTTTGTGATAAGGGAAGATAAAGAAACTATAAAAATAAGAGTGGTTTTTGATGGATCTCCCAAATCCTCGAATGGGGTTTCATTAAATGAAAAATATACGAGTGGGATCAACCATACAAGCGACATTGTGGGATATATTAACGAGATTCCGAACTTACAAATTTGTGATGACTGCAGACTTCGAGAAGATGTTTCGGTAGGTCAATATGGCAGATAGCCACCAGAACTATCAGCGAATTTTATGGCGATCAAGCCCAAATCAAGAAGTGGTGATATGCAAACTGAGTACAGTTATCTACGGTACAGCGTCAGCACGATTCTTGGCTATTGGAACATTCCATCAGTTGGCGAGCGATATCCAACAAATACATCCCCTAGCTTCATCCGCTATAAAAACAGAGTTCTATGTGGATGATTTTCTTTCCGGCGCGGATCATGTTGACGAAATACAAAATTTAAAGGAAGTCAAATCTACCAAAATTATCATAATCTGCCGCTGATAAAACGATATCCATGGGTGATTCATGCACGAAAGTTCTGGGACTTCAATGGAATCCTTTAATGGATGCGTTCTCATTTAAAGTGAATTTGTTAGCTGAGTCGGTACCTACAAAGAGGAAGATGCTGTCAGAATCTTTGAAAATTTTCGATCCTATGGGATTTTTATCGCCAGTCACGATTACATTTTGTATTATTACAAAATAATATTTCAACGATTGTGGTTGGAAAAGCTTGATTGGGATGATCTTTTACCAGATGAAACGTCGAAACAATGGGCTGAAGTGAGAAGTGAGTTGAACGAGCTAGATTAAAATACCAAGACGAGTTAGTCTACCTAAGGTTAACTGACGAAAATGGGCAAGTACATACTAACATCGTAGCTGCGAAAACTAAAGTAGCACCGTTAAAACAGATTACGCTCCCAAGGCTTGAACTTTGTGCGGCAGTTTTACTGGCGAAGCTATTGAAAAACGTGATGGCGGCTATAAATAAAGAAACCAAAGTGTATGCCTGGTCCGACTCACAGATCATGCTTGCATAGCTATCTGACTATCCGTCAAGATGGAAAACCTTTGTGCCAATAGAGTCAGTGAAAGTGTACCGTCGGCCAGTTGGAACTATACCATCAGAACAAAACCCTGCTAATCCTAAATCGAGATGATTACAACCCACAGCCCTTGGAAACTGCCAACAAATTATGGTGGGAAGGGCCAATGTGGATGCGACAATTGAAAGAGAAATGGCTAATTAGAGGTCGAGGTACATCAAGAACAGCGAAAAACCTATCCATTGGCGAACTGTAATGCAATGATTGAAACAGGGTTAATTGAGCAGCGAATTTCTGAGGTGTCATCTTTTCCGTAATTGCGAAGAGTCCTGGCGTACATGTACCGCTTTATTCACAATGCGAAGACAAATCACTCTGAAAAAAATCAGGTGTCCTTTCAGTCCAAGAGCTGAGAGAAGCGACAAATGCATGCTTCAAATGCGTTCAAGGGTAAGAATTTAAACCTGAATTAAATCATCTTCGCCAATATGGCTCTGTTCCCAGAGGAAGTAAACTGGAATCATTGAGTCCATTCATAGATTCAGATATGTACTGCGAGTTGGTGGACGACTGGAGAAGGCGAATGTTGCATACAATCAAATGCATCAAGTGATTTTACCCAAATCTCATAAATTGGGTAAACTGATTATCGCTCACGTTCATGATCGAAATTTCCATGCTGGTCCTTCGTTGACGTCACATTTAGTCAAGCAACAGTATTGGATAATCAATAGTAGAAATATGGTGCGACATATATTACGAAAATGTTTAATGTGTACCCAAATGCGAGCTAAAACAAGCCAACAGATCATGGAAAATTTACCAGCCGAGTGAATCAACCCTTCCAGGCCATTTAGTAGATGCGGCGTGGACTATGCAGGGCCCATCATTCGTCTGTTAATTGCGACAAGAAATGTACACCTTACTTTCGAAGAGATGGCCACTCTATTCTGCCAAATAGAGGAAATACTAAATTCCAGGCCCCTATATCCAATAGGTGAAGACGAATCCAGTATCGATGCTCTTACACCAGGCCATTTTTTGATTTGTGCAACTCCATACTCTATTCCTGATACAGAATTACTTAAAGTACCAGATAATCGCCTTTCATGATGCCAAACATTCAAAAACAACTGCAAGGATTTTGGAAAAGATATCAGCTAGAATATTTTTGGCATATCTGCAGCAGCCAAATGGAAAAGCCAAGAGAAAAATTTGAAAACTGGAGATGTCGTGTTAATAAAAGATCAAAACTTATCCCCATGCAAATGGTCTTTGGGCAGAATTGTAGAAGTTCATAGAGGCGACGATGGGAACACCAGGGCCGCGACAATAAAAACTGCAAACTCCATATTAAAGCGACCCATTATAAAACTGCGTTCACTTCTAACAAACAAAGAAGATTAACGGTTTCCGTTAAGGCCGGGATTATGTAAAGGCGGGATATCAATTTGTACCATTTTTGTAGACAGAACAAAAAAACCACACAATTCATGTAACAGCTGCGAACGAGATTACACAAGCGATTTGGGTGATAAAACACAAAAAAATAGTTCGGATTCAAACTGCGAATTTGTATTGACCAAACATCGAGAATTATTCAGACGAGGTGATTTAGTAAGGCTGTGCCATTCCAGAAGACGAATAGTCAGATCTCAAGAGGCGCGACTCATTAAAAAAGGTTCATGCAAAATTGTTAAGACCACGAAGCCTTGGACGTTCTCGGAAAATAGTCAGAAGTGTTAGACGGAAGTGATGCGGCATAGGATGTGTCTGTTGGGGACGAACAGATTTAAGATAGGGTAGCGCTACAAATTCTACTCTACACAGACATAGTACCAAGTGGACGAGTGGATAAGGTATAGATCACTAGGTGTTAACATCTCAACGGTCGCGAGATCGATTCCAACTCTATAGGCAATAATTTTATTGAGCAAATATTATTCTAATTATGCGACGATGTTACCGGATCAAGTATTTCTCCAATACTTAATTGGAAATTGCATTATGTATGCGAGTAGAATAGCATTCCGTGTTGAGGGAAATATGAATATAACGAAAGCAATTGTAAACGACGGAGATATAGTCATCAAGGAAAGTACTTGGAAGTAACAACGGCATTAAACATCAAGAAAGGGGAATTGAAGTCGTAGAATGTTCGCGAATACAACTACAATGGTCCAGGCAGTGTTGCTTGATACGTCATCAAATTTATGCCGACAGTTTTTTTTCTGAATTGTAGAATGTGTATTGTTTTCCACCGCGATTAACGGTTAACAAAAAAAATATTACACTAAAAAATCATATCATTTATTAGATTATACTGCCATCTATAGTCAAATATTTGAACCGTCGAAATAAAATGACGTCATATAACACATTTTTGAAAGCAATGAGATGGTCATTACTATTCCAGGTGCACTGTTTACAATTGCAATAAGCATACATCGCAAGATTTAATAAGCGCGAGCAATTTAGGATGCAGACATGTTGTAATTTGAACAGTGAACAGTGCAAGTAAAGAAGTAAAAAATGAACTGTGTGAAAAATAAAAGTGAAATTTGTGAATAGGAAATCTTTTTCATGGTTCTTTTATATTTTACTTCCGTTCTTGATGCAGTAAAAATCTTGTTCGATTAGCAGTCCAGCCTTAACATAAACTAGTTGCACAGAAATTTTGATATCCACCCTAATTGAATATTTCCAAATGTAACAAAAATAGTTTGTGCCAATGTGAACGACAGTAATGTAAATGACAAGTGCATTTTCCATTTGCCTATCTTTTATAATTCACATTTCAAATATAATCAAAAACTATTTGTCTGAATTGTAATTTTCACTCAAATACTTCTGTACACAATTCGCACACATCAAATATTTTGTATGCCAGTATGTTTAGTCACAAATTTAAAAACATAATTTTATTAAGATTTTTATAGTACACATACATACACACGTAAACATACGTCAAGTAAAGGCTAATATTTTTTATGTAAGCTTTAAAATCCAATTTAACGAGATCTCATTACACGTTAAAATATTTATTTTCCTTAGAAGTTAAATGTTAAGAAACATAATTGCCACACGATGTTTATTTCCATCGGCATTGTTATTGTTCAAGATGCTCGTGTTGGTTTGTACCCAATTTAACACAAGTTGAAAAATACGAAATTAAAATCTTCTTCTGCCATTAAGTTTGAGAAAATACCTTTGCTTGAAAAATTGATTCTTCAGTATATTTACAACTGAGTTTTGTGAATTTATTTTGTACCTCACCTTAATATCTCGTGTAAATATTGACAACAACAAAAAATGTTGACAACAACAACAAGTCGTATTAAAATTAATTTCACGTCAACATTTAGGCGCCGTAATTAAACGGGGTACAACTTTATTAATAAAAATTGTTGTGGCTAATTAGGCTTGGTACTGCAGCATAATATAAGCCGTAAGTTTCTATTAAAATTTATTCGGATTTGAATTAATGCAAATACCTGCAAACGAAAGTTAAATTTAGATTCTTTTGAGCTTTGCATATACTTCTTTGCTGTATTATACGGAAAAGGTAGTTCTGAATTTTAATTAAATTGGTTCGTTTATATAACGATGATGAACGTGATTTGATCCTGATTTTGATAAAGGATAAGACGTACTATCCTTCGCATGGCAAAAGAAATACGATGTAAAAGGCAATTGAAATGTAATATTCTTTATATAAATGAATTTAAATTAATAAGTAAAATGTAAGCATACTTCTGACTTGCATACTTATTTTGTGCATGATAATTAAATACAGTAAATAAAAGGTTTTACCATAATAATCTGCTTTATATAGTCGGATTCCTAGTCGGTAATATAGTGCGATTTTGTTGGCGTTTAATCAATGTTTGAGTAGGGTTTCGTGAATGCATTTCTTGTTCCAGTCATACGCCGTCAAGCCACAAGCTGGGGTGTTTATAAATTTCTCTAAAAAACACTGCCGCAAGATTGCCCGTTCCATTGTTGTTTTAGAGGTACATACTAATCGTACAATTTTTTACGTTTACAATTATTTATTTATTACAACTGATTTACAAATCATCTAGTAATTTATCTTTCATAATTTATATTCTTGTTTGGAGGGTTGTAGCCCTTTGGCTAGTCCCCTTTACAATTTTATTATATTTTTAGTCGATCCTGATTGGATCTTGTAGATCATGCGGTTTCTTCCTTCGCAGCCGTCTTACTAGGTTTGAATCATCCAACATACGACGTATCTCAGCATTTTGGTGTAGACTAATACGTTGCATGTGTTTTCTCGCGTGTTTGCTTATTTCTTCACTAACGAAATCCATCTTCAGATCTCTATGGAGGTTGTCATTTCTTATGTACCACGGTGCATTAACTATCCCACGAAGGACTTTGCTTTGGAATGACTGGATGATATTGACATTGGTTTTCTTTGTACAGCCCCAAAGCTGAATACCGTAAGTCCACACAGGTTTTAGGATTTGCCGGTCGGTAAAGTAGCGATTTATTATGTAGAGTTAGCTCAGAATTTCTTCCTAAGAGCCAATCCATCTTTCTGTATTTGATGTTTAACTTTTCTTTTTTCTTTTTCACATGCTCTTTCCATTTTAGTTTCGCGTCTAGAGTCATGCCTAGATATTTTACCGTATTTGCATAGGGAATTTGCTGGGAGTTCAGTTCTACTGATATCCTGTTGACCTTCTTGTTGGTAAAGTTTACGTGAACAGGTTTTGTTTCATTCAGTTTTATTCGCCATCTCTTGGTCCAGGTACTGACAATATTAGTAGCTCTTTGCAATTTGCTTGTAGATTCTTCTATGCAATTAGCAACTGTTAAGATGGCCGTATCATCCGCAAACGTCGCTATGTTAGTATCCTCTATCGTTGGCAGGTCCGAGGTGTATAGAACATATAAAGTTGGCCCCAGAACGCTTGGAATCTTGTGGTACCCCTGCTGATATTTTCTTCATTTCTGAGTATTCGCCATCTAATTTAACTCGAAAGTGTCGGTTAGATATGTAAGATTTTAGAATTTCATAAAGCTGCTTTGGTGAGTCTCTTTGTAATTTATATTCCAAACTTTTATGCCATACTCTGTCAAAGGCCTGTGCTACATCCAAGAAGACGCTTGAACATACTTTTTTTCAAGTACGTCTTCAATTATGTTTGTAATTCGGTGTACTTGTTCTATTGTTGAATGGTTTTCTCTGAAGCCAAATTGATGTGGAGGAACAAGATTTCTTTCTGCTATTATTGGTTTTAGTCTCTTTAGGAGTAGTTTCTCGAATAATTTTGAAATTATTGGGAGTAAGGAAATCGGCCTATACGAATTTTTGTCATTAAGTGGTTTGTTTGGTTTAGGTATCATAATTACTTCTGCTACTTTCCATTGACTTGGAACGTGTTTAAGTCTGAACACTGCGTTAATTATTTGGAGTAGCTTACGTAGACCTTTTTCAGGAAGAGCTTTTACTATTCGTCCTGTAATTAAGTCATATCCTGGAGATTTCTTTATATTTAGGTTGAGATTGATTTCCTCTTTTAATTCTTGTAGTGTGACAGGAGATATATTGCAGTTATCCATTTTATATACTGGTGGCATGTTTTCCTCTGCAGTTTGTCTAGGTAGAGGCTGAAACGTGTTCTCGAGATGGGTTGCAAACAACGAAGCTTTTTGCTTTGCACTTATAGCCCATGTGCCATCTTCATTTTTACTGGTGGAATTTGTAGTTTAGGTCGTTTTAAACTTTTTGTCACTTTCCAAAGTGAGTACTCGGTATCTTTTTCCCCAGTAAGGCCACTCAATTATTTATTAATGGATTCGTTTTTGATTTCTTTAATTAGCAACTTTAGTTTATTGGATAAAAAATTTAGAGTTGTTTTATATTCTGGCGCTCGATTTCTTTGCCAGGCCTTTCTTGCTTTTCGTTTTGCTGCAACCAGTTCCCTAACTTCTATAGGATAAGTAGCATTTCGGCGCATTTCCTTTGAACTTAAGGGGGTACTACTCCACGCCGCTTCTTGTATACTGTTGTTGAGTTGTTCTAGTTCTTCTTCTAGCTCTATCGGGTTTTTAATTGGCACCTGAAGATCAATATTATCGTCAACAAGTTTCTGGAATTTCTCCCAGCAGGTTTTTTGGTTCGTTAGCGAAGGTGGACTGGTTTTTTTAATAATCGTTGCACTGATTGTCTGTTATTATGGCGTATGATCCGACATACAGTACCGAGAATAGAAAGTGCAACACCCATAAAAATACACAAAAAGATAGAAGCACAAAAGATAGAAACGTATATTTAATATTTAGTTGTCCCGCCTTTGTTGGCAATAACAGCTGCAATCCTTGTTGGCATGGAGTCAATTAAATTTTGCAGGTACTCGAGGGGCAGTTCTTTATACCATACTTCTTCGATGATTGAATTGAGTTTTTTGGATGATGACGGCATCCTTTTATTGATTTTCATCCCCAGTACGTGTCAAAGGTTTTAAATGGGAATCCAATCCGGTGAGTTTCCAGGCCAATCCATAGTAGGAATTCCATTTTTCAACAGAAAATCTTTAACCTGAAGAGAAATAATAATTATTAACTGTTTCTTTTTTTTATCGTCTTAAATATAAAATTAGCAAATGAAAAAAGTAATGCTTACCGTTTTCGCTCGATGACAAGGGGCTGAATCATCTTGAAAAATCACAGACTCAGCACTCAAAAAATGCATTTCAATGAAAAAGAACAACTGGTCCTTTAAGATTTTGCTGTAGATTTCTGCGTTGACTGTTCCTTTAATAAAGGCCATTTCTCATTTGGCCCGCTGGATGCTTCACTGCATTTTTCAAGCACTGATCGCTCAGTCATTCGCCGGATTTGCGCCTGACGGACTGGATTCCATCCGATCCAAAAAGGTTAAATTTACTCTCATCGGAGAATATAACTGTTCGCCACTGCTGTAACTCCAACCAGCGTGATTTCGAGCCCATTCTAACCGTTTTTGTTTCATTTTGGTTGTAAGAAATGTTTTTTTGCCGGGGACCTGGCCATATATCCTTTTTCGCGGAGGCGGTTACGAATCGTATGAACACCGATTTCTTTGCCGGTTTCTGCGTTTAATTCAGTCCGAATATCCACAACAGTTTTAAATCGATTGGCTGTTGACATTCTGATAATTTTGGAATCTTCTCGTGCAGTTGTCTTCCTTTTCATACCTGTTTCCATTTTGTGTTCCAATTCACCGGTGGAATGAATTTTTTTTGTTAAAAAGTTTTTTTTTTAAAAACGGCTCACAGTCGAGTAATTGCATCCAATCTCAACAGCATCTGCCTCGATGACATTTTAGGTGTTCCAGACAATGCCAGAATCCGATTTTTCTAAGCCATAGTTAGTTGTGTGTATTTGGTCATTTTGAACAAATTATAATTTTAATAACTTTCTCGTGCGAATATTATATCTCAAACTAACTAAAAAAGTTAAATAACGATTGTATTTATACCCAAAAAATAAATCAGCCTCCTACGATAATGACAAGGGGCAATTAGTACAATTTTACTTGAAAAACCTTATAATTCCAGCCAGAACCTTATAAAGCCAACAGAACCATATAACAGCCAAATTAACTATGGAACAAGTAGCACAATGCATTGTGCATCATTGTGCACTATATAATTTTTCAGCCGGAACCTTATAAATACTCTCTACAGCCAAACTAACTATTGCACAAGTGGCACGGTGTATCATTTTCCACTATGTACTTTTCAGTCGGAACCTTATAATTCCAGCCAGAATCGGATAAAACCAGCCAGAACCATACTACAGCCAAACCAACTATGACACAAGTAGCACGATGCATTGAACATCATTGTGCAATATATGTTTTTCCAGACAGAACCTTATAATTCCAGCCAGAACATGATAAAGCCACCTAGAACCATATAACAGTCAAATTAACTCTGGAACAAGTAGCACAATGCATTGTGCATCATTATGCACTATATAATTTTTCACCCGGAACCTTATAATTTCAGCCAGAATCTGATAAAGCCAGCCATAACCATACTACAGCCAAACCAAGTATGACACAAGTAGCACGATGCTTTGTGCATCATTGTGCACTATATAATTTTTTAGACGGAACTTTATAAATCCAGAAACATACGGTTTTTCACATACGGTTCTTACTGTAACTGTGGAAGCTTACATAATGTAAATAAAGTATATAATAGTGTAATAACACTGGAGGTCGAGCCGCTAGATCTACTAGAAAAATTGCAAAAGGTTGCTGTAAGTGACATCACGAGATCGCTGAATTGATAAATTATTCAATTTGCGCGGTGTAACTGAGTACGATAATTTAAATGAACATTTCACTGCATATGCACTTAGAATCGGAGGCATATGAACAATGTACGACGATTTGCAAAAGGCCGAGACCAACACCAACACTTCTCGAGAAATGCTTGCTTACATGTTGTTCTATTTACAAGAACCGAAACCAAACAAAGTTCTTTTCTAAATGATGAAATACAAAACATAGTGAATACATATTTCCGTGAAATTTACGATTTTAATTATATTTTGTTTTTTTTTTGTTTAAACTTTTTATTTAATTAACACTTTTAGCGGATCAAGAATTATAATGTGCCCAAATAATTCCAGTTTGAATTTTAGCTAGTTCACAATGACCATCAATCATTCTTATCGTTTATTGCTCTGAATGGTTCACACCGACTTCATATGGTTCCGGCTGGCTTTGCGGGTTCTAGTTGTGTTGGCATTGTAGTGTATAACGATTTGATCGTTCCGGAAGCCTCATATGTTGCACTGTCGTCCAAATTGCCCTGCGACCATAGTGCAAGCGCCAAAATTATTTTTGTAAACATTTCGTTTCGACTGGATTGGTATGGTTTTGGATATCATTATATGGTTCGGCTACAAAATCATAAAGTGCACAATGATGCACAATGCATCGTGTTACTTGTGCCATAGTTAGTTTGGCTGTAGAGGGTATGGTTCTGGCTGATTTTAAATTATAAGGTTCCGCCTGAAAAAGCGCATAGTGCAAAATGATGCACAAATCATCGTGTTACTTGTGCCATAGTTAGTTTGGCTGTAGAGGGTATGGGCTCGGCTGAATTTGTAAGGTTCCCCCCCGCAAAATCGTATGTTTCTTGATTTATAAGGTTCCGGCTGAAAAATTATATAGTGCACAATGATGCACACTGCTTTGTTCTACTTGTTCTATAGTTAATTTGGCTGTTATATGGTTCTAGGTGGCTTTACCAGGTTCTGTCAGGAATTATAAGGTTCCGTCGAACAAGCATATATTGCACAATGATGCTCAATGCATCGTGCTATTTGTGCCATAGTTAGTTTGGCTGTAGAGTGTATGGTTAAGGCTGAATTTGTAAGGTTCCCCCCCCCCCCCGAAAAACCGTGTGTTTATGGATTTATAAGGTTCCGGCTGAAAAAGTATATAGTGCACAATGCATTGTGCTACTTGTTCCGTAGTTAATTTGCTATTATACGGTTCTAGGTTGGCTTTATCAGGTTCTGGCTGGAATTATAAGGTTTCAACTGAAAAAACATATATTGCACAATGATGCTCAATGCATTGTGCTACTTGTGCCATATTTGTTTGGTTTCGGTTGATATGGTTCCGGCTGGCGTGACGGACACGAAATTTTACCAAAATTAATGAAAGAACGAAAAATTATCAAATTTATTAAATTCGATTTGGCTTCAATGTTAATGGGTTGATGAAAACGAATTTCATTATTTTTTCGCTAGATAGCTTTAGCGACAGGTATCTCGTGATGTTTTTGTTGTTGTTATTGTTTTGGAACGGGGGATTCATGTTATCGTTTTGATTGATCGATTCAGTTGTGAGTTATAACGTGTCAAGGATGGAGGCAACCAAAGAGAAAATTTGCTATATCTTACAATTTTGCTTGGATAAAGGGGAAAACGCAATTCAAGCGGCTGAAATTGTGAATGGTGTCTGTGGTCCCTATACTGTCACAGCCAATGATGAACAATTTTGGTTTTGTCGATTTCCGAAAATATCAATAAAGTCCTGGAAATTATCGAAGTAGACCAGCATGCGAGCTATCATAGCATCGCCCAGGGGCCAGTTTGAAAGCATTTGCATAAGGCTGGCTTCTAAAAGAACCTCGATGTTTTGGATCCGCGCGAGTTGACGCAAATAAAATTGATATGCGAATCTTGGCCTAACGGAACGAAATCGAGCCATTTCTGAAGTGTGTGGTGACTGGCGACATGGGCTATATATGGCAATGCCAAGCGAAAACGATGGTGCTCGAAGGGCGGCGAACCGGCCCAAGCGGTGGTCAAACCAGAACTGACGGCCAGGAAGGTTTTGCTTTGTGTTTGATGGGATTAAAAGGGTACTACTATGAGTTGCTGCCCAATGACCAAACGATCAATTCGGACCTCTACTTCCCTCAATTGACTCGACTGAAGGCAGCGATCCACCAGACGCGGCCAGAATTGTCCAATAGAAGAGGCGTCGTGTTCCACTATTACAACGCAAGGACTTACACGTCTATGATGACCTGCTAGAAGCTCCGGTTGCTTGGTTGAGAGGTTATTATGCATCCGTCTTATAGCCGGACCAGACACTAAGCGATTATCATCTCTTTTTGCCCATGGCAAATGTTCTTGGTTATGTAAAAATAGCGTGAAGAGAGGCTTGTGAAAACTGACTATCTCAGTTTTTTGCTAATAGGTACCAGGCGTTACGGAAAATCCATTTGTAACCATGTTAAATAAAGATCCGAAATAAACGTAAAAATAATGGATTTCTTTTTCCCCAACCTTATATATTTGAAAAAATTAAAAACCAAAACTAATCGAATAATAACTAAAATATCAAGAAACTGTAAGATTTTGAGACGCGTATAAAACTAAGAATGTCTCTCTACTATACACTAGCAGGGAATTTTAGGCCAAGTTAGACAAAAAATCATTCCATGGCAAGTTCCCGAAAATGAACTCTGGGCTAGGAATTTCATTGATTTTTATTTAAATTTTCATCCCGCTCAGTTCATTTTGGGGAACTTATCGCCTAAAATTAGCTACTCGTGTATACATCTCAAAATCATGTAGCTCTAATCCGGAACCTTTTTTAGTTTTGGCAAACTAATTTTAGATTTATCGGGATGGACGAAAATTTAAATAAAAATCAATGAAAGTCCGAGCCCAGAGTTTGTTTCCGGGAACTTGCCACGGAAAGGTTTTTTCTTATTTAGCCTAAAATTTGCTATACTGGTATATACATCCGAGACATTCATAGTTTTGGCGAAATAATTTTAGATTTATCGGGATGGACGAAAATTTAAATACAATTTTTTGAAATTCGTAGCACTGAGTTCGTTTTCGGGAACTTGCCACGGACTGCATTTTTTCTAACTTGTTAGGCCAAGTTAAGAAATCATGTAGCCCTAATCCGAGACATTCTTAGTTGTATACTCGCCCCAGAACCTTACAATTTTTGATACTTTAGTTATTATTCGATCAGTTTTATGTAGATTGCCATTATATGGCTGTGCTGGGGTAACTTCACGCAATAGTAAATTGGTTATTGATATGTTAGTGTTGCCTGATTACAATTTTTTCTTTGCTGGTATAGAATGCTGGGATAACTTCATATACGTTAATTTAAGCCAAAATTTTATGAAATTTTGTTAAAATTATAATGAACTACATACAAAATATCTAGGAGTCACTGTCAATTTAGGAAAAATATGGCTGCCCAACTAATGAGGTTGAGAGGCGGCAACGAAGTAGTAGCTCCATCTATAAAATAAAAATCCACTGCACGGCTAAGCACAGTGCAGGAACATACTTAGTTAAAAATTAAATGAGAAACTCCATATTAGAGGATGAGGTACGATCTCCTGAGCCGATCTTAAAGGTCGTCTAGCCAAACGGAAAGAGATTCTTAGGCGCCATCAAATTGCACGCAAAACGAAAAACGAGCAGCATACGCGGATCATAATCGCAAAAAAAATTACAGCCGACTGCAATCAACACACGTGTTAAAAACATCCCAAAGCCTTAGTGGCAACTTTCAAGCATTGTCACTGCAAAACCAGTAGCTGGCAAGGAGTCTTCCTTTATTGGCAGCAGCGAAGTGAGGAGCAAGTTGCAACCTTTAGCTAGCTTATTTAATGATTTCCAATCATTTCTGTTCAACTTTTTATTGAATTGCACTGTTAGCAATGTTGAGATTGAACAAAGAGAGGTATTGAATGCACACTCACGTAAATTTTAAAATAGTAAATTTTATTAAGTCCGCCACACCGGTATTTTGGCCTAAAACTACTTTCTTCGACTTCAACTGTAGAGATCTAATATAGCAGAGTCATTATTCTTCGTCCTAATTTTTACTCTAAATGCTCTCTATATTGGAATTAGTTTAATCAGTTAAATAAAGGAGGATAATTTTCAACACTTACTTCAAAATTTGTTTACCTTGCAAGGTGTTAAAAAATGTTATCCTCAACTGAAGTTCAATAAATATTTTGATACGATACACATTTGAAAATCAATATAAATCCATTTCCATCATCAAGATCCCCATTTAAAATTCTGGTAATGCAAAAATCCTTAATAAATATAAAATTTAAGGATTTCCATTGAAGTCCTTTTTCGATAAAAGAAAATAAAGCCAAATTTTGGAAAATGGGGAAATGGAAAAATTATTATTTATTTTCTTTTGTAATACAAAAGCATTTTCCTCGACAAACAGGAAATTTCAATTTGATTTTCAATTCTCAATTTTTTTTTATTTTTTCGGAGTATAGAATGTGGGTGGGTGAAGTCCAGGGGTACACCGTACACCAACAGTATACGGTGTACAGCTCAAATTCATTTAAGCAAAAAGCAACACAACATACATCTTGTATCGTGTGACAATATCGATTTATAATGAGATTAGAAAGGATGTCGATTGCGATGATTATAAAGATAGACGAGGGGGAAACGAGATGAAATTTTCCATTGTTTGGGTGTAATGGATTTGCTTTTAAAACTTTTTTTGCTTGTTAATTTAATTTGAAAGGATTTGGTGGCGTTAATTTTCCGCAACCAAATCTAATTTTCATGACTCTTCTCGGACATCGATCGTATCTTAAATTCTGTTGTTATTTCACGTTGTACGTAAGACATAGGTAGCGCCAAAATGTAAATGAACGAATCCGTGTTCAAATTTTTCCTAGATAAATGTTTCATTTGTTATGGTCTAAATGAGATCACTGAATACGAGAATCTTGTGATTTTAAAACTGTATTGGCAATCTGTTTCTAGCCTGTTTGTTTTTCCACTTACTTACCATTGATTATTTGTATTTTATTTTCAAATGTCAGTTTCAGACGTTATTGGGAAAGTTTATGGATGCTATTTTGGGGTCCTGTGCAGCTATTTTTAAGTTCCCTGAGAGTTTTGTTCTGTGATGGGTGAAGTTTTATTGAATTGTTATTTAAGAAATTCCACCTCGTTAGGACTTTCGGATATCACTCATAATTTAGTTAGTCGGAATATTACAACCGCGTTGAGTGGAAATAAAAATTTCATATAGTCTGTAAATAGGAACTGAACAAGATGTCTGGTTTAAAGCGGGTTATAGCCTAGAAAATTGCGATACCTACGAATCGTTATATTTGGAAGTATCGTTGCTGGTAAGTAGAAATCCTATAAATTACGGAATTATTTGTTAGTTATGTAGAATGGCAAAATATCATTATTTTGGAAATGATCGGGAACTTGATCCTAATATGTCATACTCCTGATAAAATTTTGACAGAGAATTGCGTTCTATTCGAGTATTCTACTTCCATTTGGTATTTTATGCCATCCAACCATCTTTATAAATTATAGTAAAGTTTTAACCATCGGACTTCTCACCAGTTGTGCTTTGCTTATTTTAAGTTTCACGACAAAGCTATCTAATCAATATCGCATCTTATGAGGATTCACCCAAATTAGTTTAGTTCATTGGCTTATCAAATTCATAAAAATTTGAAGCCTCACATCCCATGCTGGGATTTAATTGCCTGAACAATATTTCTCTGCAACAAGAATGCGCCAGAAACGAGGTCCGAGTAAGTACAGTTCCTTTTCTGCGTCGTTTATCCATCGAATAGGTGGCGTACGACGAGCGCCGTCAATTACAGGGCTTGCTTATGATCGAATAATATGTTGTACATATTATTTATCTCGTGATTCAAGTGCATTCTGTACATATATTTTTCTTTTATTCGACCGAACATCATACGAATCAGTTGCTGTTCAGTAAATCGCAACCAAATGGATTTGGCAGACGGACTTTCTTGATTTTTCTATCGAATATCGATGAATATCGAGAATTCGAAAACAGTAGATCGAAATTAAGAAACACTGAAACAAGCTCTCGAGGATATTCATAAAACTGTGATAACCACTACTTTTGGGCTTTTCGAGTTTACCAGAATGTCATATGGTCTTCGCAACTCAGTCCAGACATTCCAGCGATTCCGTAACGAAGTGTAAAAAGGACTGGACTTCGCCTACTCCACACATCGACGATATTCTCATTGCGAATCACTCCGAGAATGAACACAGTGAACTCGAATTAGTATTTAAACGTCTCTCCGCATTTGGAAGAGTCATACAATTTCGAAAGATGGCATCCTCCCGTCGAGAGACAGAGTTTATGTCATTTAAAATTTTCTAGAGCCAATATCAATTCACCAAATACAGCAGTTCATCGGTATGATGAACTATTATTATCGCTTTATTATCACTATTATTATCTCAAGCTGAACTTCTCTCGATAATTCACAGTAATCTTTCGAAAAGATTAGGCATTTTCTGGCCGTTGCCACTCTTTTGGCACATCTGTTAAACGACACGCAGTTAAACATAACTACCGACGCATCCAATGTAGCAGTTGGCGCTGTCTTACAACAACGAAGCTTCAAAGATGATCTCTCCTGTGGAAGTTAAATACTCTACAGGGTGGCTGACACGAAGTGTTACCAAAACAAAACGCCACAAAATTTTTATTTTTTGACGAATTTTATTGAATCAAATTAAAAAATGTTCACAAATATTTAAATTTTCGCATTAGCAGTTTTCGATTTGGCCACTCTTAGCCGCGATTATGGCCTTCAAACGGCCGACAAAGCTATTGCATGCAGCACGAAAGTGGCCCTGCGGTATTTTGGCCCATTCTCGGCCCAAACTTGCTCTTCAAAATACCCCAAACCGATAAATCTGGCGGATTTGCACCCGGAGAATTTGGTGGCCATTGGGCAGTGGAAATGAACTGCGGAACGTTGTTTCTCAGCCAATCTTGATTAACGCGCGCTTTATGACTCGGCGCCGAGTCCTGTTGAAATGTCCAGGCTCTGCGGCCGAAATGCTTTTGTGCCCAAGGCTTCCACGCTCCCTCCAACACATGATCCCGATAAAATTGAGTATTTATGTTGATGCCACGGTCCATAAAAACGAGCGGTGACCGGCAGCCCAAACCATCACCATCGGCGGCGCTTGGTTTCGAGTGGTAATCCGCTGGTCCAAATTTTCAGTAGAACGGCCGGGCAAGTAAATCCGGTCGTTTTGCTTATTCACATATTGCTCCATAACGAACGGTGACTCATCGGAGAAAACCAAATTCGGCAAATCGCCACTTTCGTGCAAGCGTAACAACTCCTTTACTCTAACTGTTTTTTGAGCATCGGTGAGACCATGCGTTTTATGGAATTTCAAGGCCTTTAGTTCAAGATGATCTTTCAATGTGTGCTGCATCCGTTCGAGCGAAATGTTCGCTTCACGAGCCATTTTTCTGCGGTCTACCACCATGGCGTTTTGTAATGCTGCCAGTATCGTTATAACGATTTATGGTGCGATACACACATTTTATTCACATGTAGATGTTTTAACTGGTTAACAATCTGCGGCTGTGATTTTTCAGCCAAATATAGATCAATCACACTATTACGCTTGAATTCCATTGCGGATAACTTTTTTCTGAATTAGGAACTAAAATGCTTTTGTACGCTTGTAAACAATGGAATGAACTGTCATTAGTGTATATTTGAGCGCTCTGTCATCACTGGTTTGACAGCAATGACAGTCTGAAGTTGGTAACACTTTATGTCTGCCACCCGGTACTTTCGATAGAGAACTGCTTGCGTCAAAGTCAGAGCGTAGTCCTCGGCAATTACGACATCTCGTATATATTGCCCAATTCCCTACCAACATTCATCACATTAAAGGTAAACACAATGTGGTGAGCGACTGTTTGCGTCGTTCTGGTGAAACACTTCTCACAGAACACAGTATCCTCTCTTTCGATATGAAGAAATTATTTGTACAGCAACAACGCGACGACAAATTGCAGAAATTGATTTGAGCACACACCTCGTAACCTCGAAATTAGGCGTAACCTTGCAGCGGTTCGACTTACCAGGCAAGCAGCAAAATTTGTGTGAGATTTCTACAGGTAAAATTCGACCCTTCCTTCCTCTCAACATGCGACAAACATTCTTCGACAGTCTATATGGCTTATCACATCCCAGCATCCGTACCATGCGAGAACGTATTGGTTCGTAACACTTCTGGCTAAGAATGAACACTTACAAACAACTGGGCGAAATCTTGTATCTCATGTTAAAAGTCGAAAGTTCACCACCACACGAAATTGGAGCATGACAAATTCGAGCTTTCACGTGGCTGGTTTGAACACATGTACATGGACGTAGGTTGGTCCATTATCCTTATCGAATGGCTACCTTATTTTAACGATAGTCGACTGATTTACTCGTTGGTCAGAAGTTTATCAAATCCGAGAAATACATAGACATGGTGTCTCTTTTTTTATCACGACAGACCAAGGCACACAATTCGAATCAACGTTGTTCACGAAGCTCCTACTTTCCCACCGCATTCGGAAACTGCATACAACCCGAAAGCAAATGGTCTTGTTGAACGGTTCCTCAGGGTAAAAGCCGCATTGACAACTCTATGTAATACTTTCCATTGGAGTTTAGAACTTCTAACAATCCTATAGGGTATTCGAACCTTAAGGAACCTCAACTGCACTCCAGTAGAGCTTGTGTATGGTCAAAACATCAAGGTTCCTGGTAACCAGGTCTCCTACTACTTCCACCTCCATTGTACCCGAACATTTCAAACTTACCGAACAGGAGGTTCTGGATCAACTGCTCCTTCTCGAAGGTTAGCAAGGGAGCGGGTTATGACGGTTTTCCACCGATCCTGTTCAAACGTTGTGCCGTAAGTCTCGTCGTGGTACTTTTCCAGATCCCTGGAAAATATCATTTTTTTTTTGTTTCAGTGGTTGCTTACTGCACACTTAGGCCAATTTTTAGGCCCATTGTGATACCACTCATTCACTCCACATCATTAACCCACCTACTTCACCTACTCACACAACTACAGTATACCACCTGCACATTGCAAGCTCCATGTCAACCTGTACATTGACTTGGAAGGTGGGTCGGCGCGTGACACGGAATTCTGCACTCCATCAGAGGGTCTTAGTTGTATTTATTAGCATCACCGATCGTAATCGATGATGAAAATTCGATTTGCATCTAGCCTCTGATGGGATTCGAACCCAGCACCTCCCGGTCCAAGTGCCGAAGCTTTAACCACTGCACCACTTGTCCGGTAAATATCATGCATTCATCCAATTTTCAAGGTGGGTAATAGAAGTGAGGTAAGTAATTATCGTGGGATCGCCATTCTCTCTGTCTTACCCAAACTGTTTGAGCCCATGGTTCACAGAGTATTGCACTTCCATACCAAGAGACTTATTTCGCCTTTTCAGCATGGATTTTATCCCGGTAGGTCTACCGTGTCTAACTTCTCCTCATTTTGTGGTCATCTATTTGACAGTCTAAACTCCAAGCAGTAGTTTGACGTTGTTTACACAGACTTCGCAGAGGCTTTCGATGTGATTGATGACTGGTTGCGTTCTTATCTCTCAGATCGTTGGCAATCTGTTAGGATTCTGGATTCTTTCTCCCCATTAGTTCGGGCGCCATCCGGCGTGCCTCAAGGTAGCCATATCGGCCCACTGTTGTTTTCATTATTTATTAACGACGTTGTGAACAGTTTTAAGTTTGCCAACTGCCTCCACTACGCAGATGACATGAAGTTTTTCGCCCGGGTAGCGTGCTAGACTGCGAAATATTACAAGACAACTTAAACCGCTTTTGCAGCTGGTCCGTATCCGCTCGCCTGTTTTTTTATCAATATCAACTGTACAACGAAACCATTGATCGGGTTGAGTTCATTTCAGATCTTGGTGTGATCTTTGAATCTGACGCTACATTTACCAGACATGTTAACGCCATTATTTCAAAGTCGTGTATTATGCTTGGCTTCATTAAACGAAACTGCAAGGACTTTCGTGACCCATTAACTTTGACATCATTATACGTATGCTTTGTTCGGTTCATTTTGGAGTATGCATCTCTTGTTTGGTCACTCTTATACCACTGTCATTCTGAGAGGATTGAGAGTATCCAGGAACAGTTTATTTTGTTCGCGCGGACTACATTCTTCCGCCTTATCAGAATCGATGTAATATTTTGAAACTGCAACGTCTAGACAATCGCCGAAACGTAGTTACCGCGCTGTTTGTGCGTGATATCATCAATTCCCGTGTCGATTGTATCGAGTTACTAGCACGTATCAACTTGTACGCTCCCGAACGTCGAATGCATCAACGCGATGGAGCTTATTCATCGACCAAGCGGTAACGAACTACTGTCGTTCTGATCCAATTCCGAGGGTATCACGGGTGTTCAACAAGGTCTACGGAGCTTTCGATTATCACTTGTCGAGAAATTTATTCAAGAAAGCTTTATATAATCTTTTGTAGTCGAGCTCATGCGCCGTAATTTCTTTTTTGTTTACCAATTGTGTTGTTGTGCCGATTGTAGTCACTGTAGGCATCATTTATAAATAAATAAATAAATAAATTCTCCATCAACGATCAAAATTCGAACCCAAAAACAGATACTTCGGATTTCGGGAAGCAGCTTCGTACTACCATGAGAGCCTTATTTCCTATAAGCATAAGACATCCGACCGAACAGGCAACATACGAGTACATTCTCAAAAGTCTGAAAAATTGTTCACACGTATTCGTTAACAGAATCACAGGTCGTCTGCGTACACCCTATTCTGGACCATATCCAGTGTCGACGGAAAATCAACACAATTGGCATCGGCAGGCTTAAGCCAGCGTTCGGAATACTTGTGGTAAACCCAGTTGAAAATCGTAGTGTTCGTAAAACCGTTACGTTCAACTTAAAACACTATGGTTTTCGATCCAGGAGGGGAGTGATGTAGCGGCTAAAATCTGAAATACACTTTTCACTTCTTGGCATTCCTCGTAGCAAATATATTTATATACCGCATCGCTTCCATTATCGAATCTCGATATTTATCGGATACCATACCGGAATTCAAAAACAGTAGATCAAAATTAAGAAAAACTCAAAAGCTATGACAGTCGGGGTTTAGAAGTGAAAGGGACACAGGCTGAAAGTAAAAAAGAATAGTGAAGTACCGCGAACAACCATTCACGCTTAACAAGTTTTTATAAACTAACATTAAAATAATAGTTTAGTAATAATTAAACCCACTATCACCACTACAAGTACGAGGGTTATCGGAAAAGTTTCCGACCTACCAAAGGTACAAGATATTTTTTCGTCAAATTTATTTTTATTTCTTTACATAGTCTTCTTATAAGTCTACCATATACATTTATCCCAGTGATGGTTCCATCTCTTCAACCTGTCCCGTGATGGCCTCCTTTTTTGACGAAAACCTCTGTCCTCCGAGCACAACTTTTATCTTAGAGAACAAACAAAAGTCGCTTGCGGCTGGTGAGTAAGAACGGTGGTCACGCAGTTTAAACCGCAATTCGTGGATTTTCGCCATGATAACCGCTGAGGCGTGAGACGGCGAATTCTCTTGGTCGAGCAAAATTTTTTTTCTTCAATTTCTGCCTTCAACTTGTCAGGCAATGGTGCGTATTATGCTCTTGTAGTGATTTTCCCTTTTTGAAGATTATCAATTAAAATTACTTCATGACTGTCCCAAAAAACAGTCGCCATCACTTTCCCAGCTGAAGGAAGAGTCTTTAATTCCCCCTTGGAAGTCCCCTGTTTTGACTGTATTTTGGATTCTGTAGTGAGTGTAATGGTGTATCCAAGTTCCGTCAACGGTAATTAGACTGCGCCGAAACTCTAGTTTATTGCACCTAAACTGTGCCAACAGTTTCTGGACCATGTTTCTGGTTCAAAGTGAGCAAAAGCGACACCCAACACGTTCTTTGGACATATTAATATCCCGTCACCCAAGCTGGTACAGTCACGTTTAGATTCAGCTGCGGAAAATTTCTCGGTGGTACTTTTTTGATTTGCGTAGACGTATTGCCTTCCAAAAATATGTATTTAATGACAGCTCGATACTCGATTATTTCCATTTTCACAAAAAACGCTCACACCGACCTCCCACTCAAACGACTGTTAAACAACAACTGTGCGTCCAAAATGGCTGACATTTCTGACGAGTGCTGCCATCTTCATGTTGACGTTGGAAACTTTTCAGACAACCCTCGTATAAATACTTCGAAAGCCTTATATAGGTCTCGTTCGTTTTTAAGCTAAATCGAATAATGAGAGCGTCGACTTAAAGAAGTTAAATTTTTGATCCAACCAGTACTTTTATAGCAAACAAACGTACTTCTGCAGCATATAACATTTTTAAATATGTTGCATTTTTATATCCGTTCGGTTTCATCTCGGCACCAACTGTATCAAACGCAACGGACTTTTACATATAGACGAGTATATAGCAGTTGCTCAGCTAGGCGTTCACACACAAAGACATAAGATTATTGGCCATTTTTTCTAAATAAAACATTCATGGTGAAAAGAAAAAGAAAATATCCTGTTTAAGAAAAACTTATCTAAATAACGATAATAATGCTGTGATACATATCCTCAGAAATAGCCGAAAGGATAGAAAATTGTTGGTTGTCGTCTTTTTTTTTGTGTAGCTCATCTCATTTCTATTGTGTTACCGAATCTAATCATATCGATATGAAGTCGTACATAAACCGTTGTAATCAGTTTAACAGTTTCTCGTATATTGTTTCAACGATGTATCCATAAAAATAATAACACGCAAGGCGTGATGGAAGTAGAAACGGACACTGGGAACCTTTTTTTGTTTTTTTTTTAAATAGGATCAGCTCCTTTTTTACAGGCGTACATACACTGTGCGCCGCATCAAATACGAAAAGAGATAACAAATGGTTGTTAACAACGATGTATATTCACCATTATACAGCAAAGCATGTAAATCTCAGAATATTTATATTGCCAGTGCCATATGTTCTGTTTGTGACAAACTCGGTTAAATAAACGTAAACGTCAAAATTATTAAAAGGAATGTTCTGCGCCCCCCTCCCCCCCCTATCCTTACGCATTCATTTACATATATTTTCAAAAATTATTTAAAATTCACTTTATGTGTGCGCGCCGGGAGGCGCAAAATCTATATCGTTGATTTATGGAACGAGGCCGCGGAGGTATAAGAGCAAGGAAATTGTGTTATAATTATGATTTTAAATATATTTTAAAATGAACATAAAAAATATTTCCATCAGCGAGAAAAAATTATTTTTATTTAAGAAAACCCTTTCTCCCTCTCGGTTCGGTAATTTTGATATATACAAACGTATACCGCGCACCCCGCACTCGAATACACCACTTCTGTTTTTTTAGAAGAAAATTTTTAAATAATTCATCAATTAATATTCAGAAAAGATGGAAAATGGAAAATAAAAAAAATTGTTTTTGGATAAATTAGAATTTTACTTTTTAGATTTTTTTGTTTGTTGGTACATTTCTATGATTTAAGTGATTATTTATTTACTTTAATTGCTTAACAATTTAATTTAATGAATGAGATTCGATGTTTAAATGCGAGCGTTTTATACGAATGGGGAAAAAAATCTAAATTAAGATCGTTATGGTGTACTGTGCGCGACTTTTATTTATGAAAAAGGCTTAAGGGGTTTTTACTTTGCATATTTATGGCATCAATTTGTTATTTTAATATACAATGAATTTTTTATTGTGACATTGTTTGCGGGAATTTTATTTTTGGCTCCCACTATATTTGTGCTTAAACAAACGACCTGAACTTTGTCCAAGATCCATCCCACAATATACTGGAAAACATCGTTTTTTGGAATGAATGAAATGTGCCCGAAAAATGAAAATTGAATAATTAATTCGTTCGATGGATTTGTAAAGGTATTTTGGTTTTTCGTAGGTCACATCATCAAGACTATGCTGCTACAGGTTACCTGAACATTATCGATGCGTTATTCCTATCTAGTTTATTTTCATAAATTTGTCATCATCTTTGTTTTTATCTTATCTAACTTTCCAGTGACTAATACGCATACTTGCATGCAATGGCGGACGTGTTTTTACTTCGTTCTGCAATTTATTTATTTCTGTGTGTTCCAATAAATCAGAGATACAAGCTGCTCACGCTGAAAAAAACTTCGGTGATAAATCTATAACTAATATTATGAACCGGGAAAAGGTGCCACAGCCAATATTCCGTCTGGAATTAGAACCAGATAATAAAAAAAATCCAAGGGAAGCATACATAGAAGAATTACTGTCGAAGAACCCAGAAAAAGAACTGGACCGGTACAGTGTGTTAAGTGCCAAGAATACGGCCACACTAAAGCTTATTGCACTTTGAGCGATGTTTGTGTAATCGGTGGTGAGCTCCATAATTCAAAGAAATGCGATAAAAATAAAATTCAAGCTTCTGTCAGAAAATGCAGTAACTGCGATGGAAACCACACAGTGGCCCGAGGAATTATAGAGGTTGCCCAGTTTATATTGAATTGAAAAGGAGAATTAATCCTAGACAGTGGGCTGAGCACCAAGTGTACTTAAGGGTGCCGTTCCAAAAGTGGAGGCAAGTGAGGAAGGTAACATCTCATCAGCTTTAAACAAGCTATCTGGTATGATGCAATGCTTCATGGCGGTGATGGAGAGAACTATCGGTCTAATGATGCAGAATATGAACACGCTGATGCAGATAGTTGTTAAAAATCAAAAATGACTCTCCCCCAAATAGGAATATGGAATGCAAACGGCCTAGCGCAGCATAGAGCGGAGGTTCAAGCATTTCTCATTGAACACACTCTATTTATGATACTAAGCATCCGGATGCAACACGGTGCACTCGGTGACTCGACTGTATTGATTAAGAGAAGACTAAAACATTATGAACTTATGAAATATGAGAAAGATCATGTCTGGAAATTATGTGATATCGTCACTGTACTGCCCTCCAAAGCACGCTATATAAAAATTGCAGTTTATTGATTATTTTGGTCAGCTGGGTAATAAATTTCTCGCGGGAGGTGATTACAACGCCAAACATACTCAATGGGGTTCAAGACTAACACGCATAAAAGCAACTAACTTTATGAAGCTATAGAGGAACAGTCCCTGGATTTTTTATCTACCGGTCATCCTACCTACTGGCCCACGGATAAAAAGAAAGTACCTGACCTAATTGATTTCTGCGTAACCAAACGCATTGCGCGTGCGTTTGTTAAGGCCACCGATCGCTATGATCTGTCGTCTGATCAGTCTGATCATTCACCGATAGTCGAACAAAATTGCCATCTTGATATCCCGCTAAAAACAGAAAAGCTAACAGAGGCACTGGAAATATCAACTGAAAAGGCTTCACCAATCATCAACAGTTCTGAAAAAACTAATAAATTATCACATAATATCCCCAGTCACTAATGCAGGAAAAGCAGAAAATTCGACGGCAATGGCAACAAACTAAATCACCATTGTTGAAATGCAAATTAAATCGAGCTATCAAATCCCTGAAATTTGCACTGCAGGAAGAAGAAAACCAATGTGTCCAGAATTATTTAAGTGAACTCTCGGCAACAGAGAAGACTGATTATTCTTTGTGGAAGGCAACAAAAAACCTAAAAAGGCCTACAAAGTCGAATCCACCGATTAGACTACCAACTAGAAATTGGGCGAGATGCGATGAAGAAAAAGCCAATGCTTTCGCTGCACATTTAAAGACGGTGTTTTCACCACACAAAGGAACTAATAATATCGTGCTGCCTCACCAGATGGATGATGATTCATCCTTTAAGCCTATATAAAGGGAGGTTAAATTTTAAGGGCCGACGTTGAATCTGAACCACACCTAAACGTCAAGTTTTTTTCTGCATTTAATTTGACATTTCTCAATTTCAGACTAACTCAATTTGAACCATGGAAAGATACATAATCGAGCAACGCGTTAAAGTTATTCAGGCATATTATGAAAATGGGCGTTCAAATCAAAATGCATATCGTGCACTTCGTGATTTTTTCGGTCAATTTAATCGTTCAAATGTGCGTACAATCGGAAAATTCGTGCAAAAATTTGAGCAAACCGGGTCTGTAAGAGATTTTAAAACACCAGTGCATGCTCGTACAGCAGAAAATATTGCTGCTGTTCGCGATAGTGTGGCTGAAGGGCCGTCCACCTCAACTCGTCGTCGTGCCCAACAATTGCACCTGTCACGCTCGTCGTTGATGTATATTATGCATAAAGACTTGCATTTACACGTTTATAAGGTGCAATTGACTCAAGAACTAAAGCCTCTTGACCATTCCAAACGTCGTCAATGGTCAGAATGGTGGAAAGAAATGGCAACAGTGGATGATCAATTTTCGAAGAAAATCATCTTCAGTGATGAGGCACATTTTCACCTCAGTGGATTCGTCAATAAGCAAAATTGCCGCATTTGGGCGAATCATAATCCAAGAGTGATTGTCGAAAAACCAATGCACCCACAAAGAGTGACTGGGCCGTATTTTTTCCAAATTGAGGCCGGTCAGGCAGTTACTGTGAATGGCGTTCGCTATCGTGAGATGATAACGAACTTTTTATGTGGATGTGGACGATATGTGGTTTCAACAGGACGGTGCCACTTGCCACACAGCTAACGAAACAATGGCTCTTTTGCGCGACAAATTCAATGGCCGTGTTATCTCACGTGGTGGCGATGTCAATTGGCCGCCAAGATCATGTGATTTGACACCGTTGGACTTCTTTCTTTGGGGTTATTTGAAAGAAAAGGTGTACGTCGATAAGCCAGCAACAATTCAAGAGCTAAAGGATGAGATAATTCGGCACATTAACGGCATAGAACCTCAATTATGCCTAAGCGTCATCGAAAATTTGGACCATCGGGTGGAGGTGTGCCGCCGAGGTTGCGGCGGTGATTTGGCCGATATTTTGTTCCATACATAATTGAACCATACCATATTATCATAATAAAAAGAATTGACAATAATTTCCTAAATAATTTGTGACAATAATTTGACCGTTAAAATTTAACCACCCTTTAGTTCAGTGTTTGATTTTTTTCCATGGCCCCTATCCGAGTTCACGTCAAAATGAGGGGTTATTTTATGCAACAGCGATAAAAATTCCAAAAGAGAAATTCCAATCTCTAAACAAACCAATTGTGACGATATGAAAACGTACTAAAGCTCCCTTATTGCAACGTGGTATTTGGTACAAATAATTTTTCCCCCCGTAGCCATTTAAACTTTATCTATATCTGCTGTACATAGAAGTGTTATTGAACTGTAATTATTTTGAAAATTTGAACCCGTCCCGAGGCTATTTGTGGGCTCATTGAATGCCGGTCCTTTTTATAAAAAATTTACCATTAACAGCCTACCATAAATTAAAAGTAGAATCTTTCATGCATCAAATTGTATCTTCCCGTTTCTCGCACCCACTAAGTACATCAACATCGGAAACATTAATTTCAATTATTAAAAATTAAGCAAAATTCTATGTTTATATAATCTTAAGTATATAATACGAATACAATAAAAATTAATTATGTATATATCTTTCAAAAGTCTATTCATCATAATCATAATTCGTATCTTGTATTTGCGTCTAATAAAAATATAATTAATAATTTTTAAGGGTTGTTCTCAGAAGTCTGGCGAACGCGCACACACAAGAACCGAGTTCAACGAGTTAATTTAACCAAAAGATGTATTTATGAATTTACAGATTTTCATATAAAATTTAATTAAATTTTCACCTCGTACCTTTCCACATAATCATATTGTCAGGCACAGGCAATACTTTACTATTATACCGAATTGTATGCGGGTATCTCATGAGAAATCAGGCTACACCCGTGTGCAGATAAAACACTAATATTCTTAATCCCAATCTACGTACGAAAACATATGTAGGCTACACATACGTACAAAATTACCCCTCAAGCGATTATTTCCTTCTTCTTAAGTGTGCGATTGATTGTGCTAGTGATGTATAACCACATCCAATTACCGCAGGAAATGAAATTTTTCTTGTATAATGTGTTTGAACTCAAATGTATACTTGAGACGTTATTATATTCTTTCATCACGCAGACAAAAGACAAACACAAATTTTTATTTTTATTAATTGATACTTCAGGGGTAATAAAATCAGAATAAGATAAAACAGTAACAACAACAAAATAAAGGATAAGAAGTTAAACAGAAATTTTGCGGTTGGAATTGTGTGAGTTCGCGGTTATAATGTTACCTATCCAGATTAGAGTTAGATGGAATTTTATTTGGTGGGTGTCACGTGGTATTCATTTACATTTTTTCGGTGTACACATCTGTTTATTTACAATTAGAATTGTTTGCTCTCAAAATAACTTTTATTGTGAACGAGTTTTCTTCTGGCACTGAAGAAAACTAAATAAAATTTTAAAAATACATTTCACACTTTATGAAAGGTTTCACAGTAAACATATTATTATAGTTTCTCCTTTATCGCGTTTTAATTTGTTTTCACAATTTTTCAATTAAAATAATTTGGCAAAAAATATTAAAACACTTCCATTTATATATATATATATATATATATATATATATATATATATATATATATATATATATATATATATATATATATATATATATATATATATATATATATATATATATATATATATATATATATATATATATATATATATATATATATATATATATATAAATATATATATGGGTCATTCCATTATATTTCAGGGAACCGCCCAAAATGACCTTCTTAAATTTAAATTTTTGTCCTTTTTTATAGCGCTATTCCATTCAAAATCGCAAAATTTTGTACAAAATTAAAAAGAGACGAAAATAAACCATTTCTATTTGTGAGAATAGTGTTTCCGATTTTTTTTGTTTTTGTTGAGTTGCTATAATTTTTTCTTGAAAAATATCAAGCTGAGTATTTTTTATAGCAGCAAATATAAAAATCAAAAATAAAAATCCCCCACTCTCTCTTTAATTTATTTTTCGTAAATTTTTATGGTGTACAGACAACGTGAAATACGGAAACGGAAAATTTTATCGCTAATCAAACCAAAGTAAAAATATAACAATTTATTACACAAACGCTGAATAATAGGATGAAGGAACATCACCAAAATAGCTCTCTCCGAAAATCTCCGAAATCAAAGCGTGGAAGAAACCACCTCTACAAACAATCGTAGTAAAATCTACCAAGAGAATTATGCAATGTCCATCCAGGAGCTAAAATTACCTCGAAACGATCCCAACAGACGGCATGAATCTTCCCACCATGAAACCACTACCATCCACCAAGCGACCTCCTGCCAACACCACCATTCAACAAAAACCACGCTTCACAAAGCCGTGACGAATCCATGACAGATCACAAACGAACCATGGCAACCCTACAGCCCAAAAACTTCAGCGTACGACCGATCATACCAAAACTCCCAAAATGATTCAGCCCCCGCCAAATCGACGGCAAACTCCAACAAAAACACCCGAAGCATTCAGCAAAGAAACCAATTTGGACATACAAATCCAACATTCAGGCAATGATTCAATACAAAACTGCAAATCCGCCCTCATACACTAACAAATGAGAACTACCTCAAGTCCTAAACAAAACAACTCAAAACAGTCAAAAATACCTTATAAATACAGGTAACGACAGAACACACATGAACACAACTCTCCGCAAGTTGAGAAACACAGCGTTCAACGAACAACCACCACAAACCGCAGACACCGCGCCATTACTCACCATGAACGAAACCCATTCAAATCACTCCAAATATCAAAAAAGATTCACTGCAATACAGCTGAGAGGTCAACGTCAGCCGCCTCTCCACAACGACGGCAAAAAATCTCACAAAGTTAACAAAAGTCTAAATTATTATACATATAACAAATCAACAAATTATGAACAATTAAAGTCTAATTGACTTTCCCAATTCACAAATTGAATCATCCACATTCAAGAACATTTAGTGCAAATCCAAAGAAATTCGCCCATTTAGACAACGTAATACGAAGTCTTAGTGTAATCCACTACAAAAATATAAATACAACCGTGAGAGAGCAAACAAGTAGATCTCAAGGAACAGATGTAAACTTATTCATTTCGGACACCAGCTCACTTACATTGTCTTCTAGCGGCAGTGAATATCAAGCACCAGTAGAAAAGAAACTGAACCAAACAAAAAATTCCGTTTCATCTCACTAATCGCTACATATGAAGAACGTGATTGATAAGAATGTAGTAGGTGCGTTGGATCGATCGAAATAAGCAATTCTGGAGCTGCTCTTTTAATCGCCACCACTGCAAATGCATTAGGGCATGATTTAGAATCAATTGCAGTTACCAAAGAGACCATATGTTGGCATCGACAACGTCTCTGGAAGGAAACCAGTGATGCAATATTTAATTAAGTCTTTCAGTTCTGATTCTATTCTAACCGAACATTGGGATGGAAAAATGTTAGAATATATTGCAGAGAAAACAATGGTTGACCGACTATGCGTTATAGTATCCGGTTATGGTAACACCATATTGTTGGAATTTCCAATGATTACACGTGGAACAGGCATAAAGCAGTGCACAATGGTATATGAAATTCAAGCATTTGACTGGCATATAGCAGAAAATATTAAAGTAGTTTGCTTTGATACAACGGCCAGCAACGTCGATAAGCTAAATGGAACCTGCAAACTTCTTGAAGAAAGATTTGGCAGAAATTTATTGTGATTGCTTGCAGACTTCATATATATGAATTGTATCTGCTGTTTTTAGTAGCTTGTGAAAGTATCAAGTGGGCCCGATATTTAGCTTTTTCAGAGATTTAAAAGGCAGCGGAATTCTTTAACCATACCAAAATAAGCTCCGATTTAGCTGAAGCAAATGTTCAAGAAATCTTCAGTTCACCAGAGAATGAGAATGAGAAAATTTTTCAGTTACGATGGCGTACAATACCTCAATTTTTTCGTGTTTCATTGCCCTAAAACCACAAAAACAACAGGTATTATTTCAAAAATTCGCTGAAACTTATGAGCTACAATTTTTTTGCGAAAAACAACCTGAAAATTAATTTTCTACTAGGCCAACCACCTTTTTTTATTATGTTATTGAATTCGGCATACTCACAACAACTGAAGCCGAACGACTTGCCACAGCATCGAAGTTTTGGTGAGTGTAAGGCCCACTCATCTTGAGGAAAATCTGTTTTTTTGCCGAAAAATTGTGTTTAGCAACGAAGCTCATTTTTGGTTAAATGGGTCATTAATAAGCAAAATTGTCGCATTTGGTGTGACTACCAGTCACAGGCAATGCAAGAACTGCCAATGTTCCCGCAAAAACCACTGTTTGAAGCGGTTCATGGACCTGTGGATTCATCTTTCTGTATTTTTTCAAAGACGACGATGGCCGCAAAGTTATCGTCAATGGCACTCGCTATCGTTCGATCATTTCCGACTTTTTTTGTCCCAAATGTATGAACTGAATCTGGTGGATATGTGTTGTCAGTAAGACGGGTCCACGTGCCACGCAGCACACGAAACCAAGGGCAAATTGAGAAATGGGTTCGGTGAGCAGTTTATCTCTCGTTTGGGTCTGGTGAATTGGCCGCCTAGACGTGCGATTTGACGTCTCTTGACTATTTTTTATGGGACTACGTGAAATCTCTCGTCTATGCCAATAAACCAGCAGCAATTGCAGAATTGGAAGACAACATTAAAAACGTGTCATTAGCGGGAAGATGGACACCTTAGAAGGTAGCCGTGGTCAACTTTTACATAAAATAATCTTTAAAAAGTAGATGGCGAACCTTGATTTATCGATTCAAATAAAGATTTCATACATTTTTGCAATTTTTCTATGGTTTTTTAAAAATTATAAACTAAACGCTTAAAAAATCACCTGACTGATCACCAAACTGTTTTGTGTACTCCAACACGGACTCACCATTAGGCAACAATTTTTTGTGTAGACGATTTGGGAATTTGATATTTTCTGCGTCTGAAGAGATGTTTTCAGGCATAACGATCTCGTTAATTTTAAGAAACACTTGGACGCATGGTATCGTTTCTATTAAGAAATGCGATATCATCAGTTGGTTCAATATTTAAATCGATTTCAATATCTTAATTTGTATTATTGGGAGTATAACTTATTTTTTTGCAGAAACAACACGTTTATTTCTAAGAAATGGCAAATTTTATTTAATCAAAATATTTCCCATCGTTATCTATGACTTTCGACTATCTTTCTGGCAATTTATGGATTTCATAAAAAAAAATTGTTTGTTTTTTGACGCGGTTCATTGAAGATCACTTTGCATTGATCGGAACAAATAGTAATCTGATGGGGCACAATCTAGCGAATAGGGAGCACGCGATAGAATTTCCCATATAAGTACTTCCAGCGTATTTTTTATTTGTTTTGCGACATGTGGTCGAGCATTATCGTGCAGCAAAATCACTTTACGCTGTTTGTTGGCTGGAATCGAACGGTTTTTGTTCAATGCATGGTTCAAATCTATCAATTGTTGTTGGTAACGTTCACCAGTTATAGTTTTGTTCGGTTCACCAGTTATAGTTTCGAAACACCACTCCTTTCTGATTTAGGGTTATTATAGTAAATCCATTTTTCATCGCCAGTCAGAATTGGCTTCAGTCAGTTCATGTGGTACCCATTTTCCTTCTTTTTGAATTATATTCATGCCATGTAAACGTTTGTTTATGGCTGCTCGAGTGACATTTAACTGTTCTGCAAGTTCTTTTTCGGTTTGAGCTGAGTTTTCCTTCAATAATGCTTCCAATTCACATCTTCGACTTTTTTTGGTTGACCAGAACATTCTTTGTCACTGACATCAAAATCACCACTTTTGAATCGTTTAAACCAGTTTTTGCAAGTCTGTTGAGTTGGTGCATGTCCATCGTAAGTTTCTTGAAGCAAAAACAAAATTCTTTCGATTAAAGCAAAAAAGTAATACTTCCCGCAAATATGTTGTTTCGTTATATGTTTGCGTTCACGAATAATGTCAAACTAAATTTTAATGTGGAATGTCAACACTTTAAAACGCCGTTGGTATCATTGTAAAAGAATGTTTAGTACTAAAGTTACGCCATCTCTTTGAAAATCCAAAAAACTAAGTTATACACCCAACAGATAAATTTCCATCATCGTGTTCGCTTTCTAGTTTCTGCATCATATCCACAGTGGTAAACTCTTTATTTGAAACTATGTTTGGATTCACAAAAATTCTAGAGAGAAATATTGTCGCTTTATCCGATTCTACTTTTTTCGCTTTTTTCCGCTCCACTTGCCTAAGTTCTTTCATTTTAAGATAAAAAGGAACAAAACAATATAATTTTAAGAAATTCAACATACTCGATATTTAAATTATTATTTATTAAATCATTAATATCCCCTGTATTTATTCCCCTGCATCGAGTGTTTCCCCTGTATTTTCCATAAAAACAATTGTATAAATAAGTACTAAATTATTTTAAGAGATGTCGCCAGTATACACATAAAATATTAACCTTCTTTTAAAAAGTTAAAATTTGCTATCCTGTTGAAGTAATCACGGAATAGTAGTAGTAACCCGATTTAATTTGAAATTGGCTCCTTTAAAAGCGGGGGCCCAAGCCATATGGGTTTCCTAGACCCAAGTTTATATTATTAGAATAACGGAAAAATTAATAGATTAAAATATCCAGAGTTGGATGCCCCACGTTTTAAAATAAGAAAATCAATTAGTGCTGAATTATAAGCTATTTATGAGCCCTCTAAATCAGTCAACGAAAAGTTTTAAGCTCGTTTCTTAGTAAAGGAATATAAGAAAATTAAATGGGGATATGGGGGGAGGGTTGAGTCAAAGTAGAAACGGGAGCAAATTATGAGCTTTAAATCTCAAACAATTTTGATATTTGAGCTCACTCTTAAAACAAGAAAACTACTTACTTAATAAAGTCTCTCTCACACTCAATTTAAATTCTCTCTCATCTGAACGAGCTGAAAATTTTTATGGATCGATTTCGAGAGCTCATAAATAGTTTACAATGCAGCACTAATTATTTTTCTTATTTTAGAGAAGCTTTTTGCTAGTCGATGGATGGACTTGCTCACAAGATGTAATACAGTGTTGTGTGCCTAAACCCAGTTCCGAGCCAATCTTAAAAGAGACAAAAGTTAAAATTGATAAAATCATAAAATTTGAAAAATAAAAGTAATTGACCGACCAAATGGCATAGTGGTTAAAGCTTTGTCGTTTGGATCGGGAGGTACCGAGTTCGAATCCCGATAGGGGCAGGATGCAAAGGGAATTTTCATCAACAAATTACGATTTGTGATAAGACATCTATGACCCCTGACTGGCATGGAGCTATGCAATGTGCAGTAATGTGGTAATAAAATCGGACCTATATCCGTACGTCCTCGAATTGGCCAATACAGGCTTAAAGGTATGGACGTAAATAAGCAAACCGCGAAAGAGTTGGGAGAGCCTTGTCCCCAGAACAGATAGCAGGAAAAAAAGTAATTGAAACATTTCAATCGTAAATTGTCTTCTCACTGGTCATCTAATTATAGTAGCCGTGATATATGATAAAAACAACAAATTTCTAGGATTTCCGCTATTCCCACGTCGATCGATTATAATCCCAGTTGGTTTAAAAAATCTAAACAGTAAATTCTCTTTTTTGTGATAGTGCGACTTGTGGTGGTGAATAGGAAAACACATGTTTCTGTTGGTATGTTCTGGTATCTTATAACAAATTCTACTTATTCGATTCAGAGAAATCAAAATTTGAACCGAATAACCTCAATCCGACGAGTACTTAGGATTTTTGGTACTCGAATAGTCAGATAGTCAGATTAGTGTCGGTCTGACAAAATCTCGAATGACAAACAATTTTTTTGGCAAAACATCAAAAAAACTTAAAATTTCACCCCCAAATACACCCCACACATATAATCAAATTCTATCTAGCGTTATGGGTAATCGAACTGACATAGTCAGTTCAGTGTCTCTCATCGACAAAACATAGGGAACACAAAATTTGATCTGTTCAGAAATAAGTTTCAATAAGCCATTTCCCAAAACTCACATTCAGAATCATATGGAAATTAATTTTCGTAACAAACATCGAAGTTTGCCCCACTATTTGAGAATTAGCTGAGTCCAATTCAAATAGACCATTCACGAACCACATTCGAAACTCTTATTAAAATATAATTTTGATCATACTTGTTCTCTATTCAAATTTTATTTTCAGAATCACATCCGAGACTCATGTACTATGAGTTGTAACTTGTCGGTCAATAACTCCCGAGGTTAACTACTAACGCCTATCTAACATTTCGATGTCCTTTTTGTTGAACGATTTATCTTTGGTCTCAAAATATTTGTCAAAACTAAATTTATTTTCCTGGACCATGTTATGTGGGGTCTGTCAGGAGGTTTAGCTGAAAGCCAGATCCGGCGAATACGATGGATGGGAAAGCAATTCGAACCACAATTCATTCAATTTTTCCATCGTAGCCCACGACTTGTGACACGGTGCATTCTCTTGGTGAAAGATATTTTTTTTCTTTTGCATTTGGGGCTGTTTTTCACAACGCCTTTCATCGGTTGCTGTCCATTCAGCTGATTGACAATTTTATTTCAGAGTATGCAGTTCCTCTGAATCATCGAGGAGTTGCTGTTTTTGATTCAATGTGAGCAATCGCGGTATCTACTTTGAACAGAGCTTTCTCATGAACAAATGTTCATGCAAAATAGTGTATACACTGCCTTTTGATATCTTTAAGGTGTCAGCTATCTCACACAACTAAAGTGAAGTAACTAACGCACCGTAAAGTGCCGTATCTAATGCACCGTAGAGACGGATTTTCAAAGCGATTTAGGTCAGCATCATCGGTGTTTGTATGGCCACGTTTAAACTCAGTAAACCAACGTTCGACGGTTGCTATCGAAAGAGCAGAGCCCTCAACACTTATCAAGCCGTTGCTTTGCTTGAACGTTTATTCGTTTTGAAACAAAAGAAGCGTTACTATATATAAGAACTGTAAATTGTAAACAAATTGTCGGATTTTCTTATAATTTTGACACACATCGTTTGAAGGTTGGTCTTGGTACTTTCTAAAAAGCATATGAATTGGTCAGCCTGGGGCCTTTTTGGCCGATTATTCAATTCGACTGTGAAATCGCAAATTTTATTTAAATTGGCTAACAGAACAGGAACAATACCTAAACTTCTAGATCCACCGGGTACAACCGCTTGAATGAAATTAGAACTCATTGCAATCATATTGGCACTCGAAAAAACCCTCCACAAATTTATTCCAAAATCAACTAAACAACAATATTCTGCTGAATACGACCGCTATGAGTTGTAGTTTTGAGTAAATTATAGTTTTCGGTAAATTTTCTTTTTCGGTAAATTGTGTTTTCGGTTCGGTGACAGAGTGCTCAGTGTAGGTTCGCAAAACAGTTTCTCAAAATATTCGATATTTGTCAAAATTTTATAAGATTTTCGAAATTATCAATATACCGGGTAACTGGTACGAAGTGTTACCAACTTCAGACTGTCATTGCTGTCAAACCAGTGATGACAGAGCCCTCAAATTTACACTAATGACAGTTCATTTCATAGTTTACAAGCGCACAAAAGCATTGTAGTGGAAAATAGTCAGAAAAAAGTTATCCGCAATGGAATTCAAGCGTAATAGTATGATTGCTCTATATTTGGCTGGAAAACCACAGCCGCAGATTGTTAACCAGTTAAAACATCTGCATGTGAAATAATTGTTTGTGTATCGCACCATACATCGTTATAACGATACTGGCAGCATTGCAAAACGCCATGGTGGTGAACCGAAACGCACTGCAACATCGTCGGATATCATTCGGAAGGTGAAGGCCAAATTGGCTCGGAATCCGCTCATATTCCCTCGGAATATTGAAAGATCATCTTGGACTAAAGGCCTTGAAATTCCGTGAAACATATGGTCTCACCGATGCTCAAAAAAAAGTTAGAGTGGAAAGAGCAAAGGAGTTGTTACGCTCATTCTCCGATGAGTGATCGTTCGTTATTGAGCAATATGTGAACAAGCAAAATGACCGGATTTACTTGTCTGGCTGTTCTACTGAAAATTTGGACCAACGGATTGCTCCTCGAAAGCAAGAGCCGCCGATGGTGATGGTTTGGGCCGCCGTAACGGCGCGCGCGTCAATCTAGATTGGCTGAGAAACAACGTTCCGCGGTTCATTTCCACTGCCCAATGGCCACCAAATTCACCGGATGCAAATCCGCTAGATTTCTCGGTTTGGGGTATTTTGAAGAGCAAGGTTGGGACAAAAAAATACCAAAGTGTCGATCATCTCAAGCAAGCGCTTCGCCGGGAATGGGCCAAAATACCGCAGAGCCACTTTCGTGCTGCCTGCACTAGCTTTGTCGGCCGTTTGAAGGCCATAATCGCGGCTAAGGGTGGCCAAATCGAAAACTGTTAATGCGATTCGAAAATTTAAATATTTGTGAACATTTTTTACTTTGATTCAATCAAATTCATCGAAAAATAAAAATTCTGTGGCGTTTTGTTTTGGTAATACTTCGTGTCAGGCACCCTGTATAATCAGGATCCCGAGATTTTTAATATTGAAAGTCAAAAGATTATTGAATTTTTACTCAATTTTTTTACGTCACATCTTGAATTAGACAGCCTTATCCTTGCCATGCAATTTATAAATAATTATTTTATTAGTTAATATGTTAAGTTGTTGCAATTTATCTCGCACTATAATACACAACACATAAATTGCTTGCTGTTGAATAGCTATTACGGGGAGGCACAAAGAAGAAACGTTTGAATCATCCGTTTTCATTTAATCTGTCGTAAAATTGATTGGAAATATAATTTTTTCCCGTTTATCCCAATGTCCATTCTCTATAAAAGAGTGATATATCTTCAAAATCATCAATCATCAATTTTATTTTATTCCATCATCTTGCTGTTCATGCTTCGAGTTATATTGCTTTGAAATTTAAGAAACTAATTTATCAAATAACATAATTCATCTGCGATGTACAGATTGTGTTCTGACCAGTTTTATACCCCGCAACCAACTCTTTAGTTGTACACGTGAATTGTTTAATCAATTAAAAATTTTCAATTTTATCTTCTTTTTCAGATGTGATTGTGGCGTTGCACAACCAAATAATTCGACCGGCCATGCATATCATGACCATGGTGGAGCTTGTAAAATAATCGAACTAAAAAATCGGTGAACTAAACTCGAACGAAATTTCGTAAAAAAAACCCAATTTGGTTCGAAAACGAAACTTGTACACTGAATTCATTAGGTGCTTGTGTTCGAGACCCAGAGGGTCTCAAAATGGATGAGTCGCAAACCCAACAGCAAAATACGCAAAGTGGTAAAAGTAAAAGCACTCATCCATTAACTATTGATCGTGCAGCATTTCTGCTATTGCGTGTGAAGAAAGCATTCAAGAAGAAGCGACAACAGCGAAAGGAACGTTTGTAAGTATTTTGTTTGTTTGTTTTTTTTTTGTGTTCTGAAGCAAATTACCCACAACAAAATTATTTTGGCCCCGATTTAGTTCATTCCACCATATCATATCAAGCTGGTCGTTATGTGATATGATAATAAAATATTTTGTTGGGGAGACCGATTACTTATTAAATAAAAGTCGAACGCACAATTGTTGATTTTGCTGTCTGATAACAATTAATTTGTTAGACAAAGAGCGATGAATGAATAGTCGACATCAAGAAGATAAATTAAATCAAATTAAAAGCTTTATTTAGTTTTGTTCCACGTACAAAAGCTCTTTTACGCTTCAGTTATTTATTTCATTCAGACTTTATAGAGACACACAAATCACAAAACGGTAAACGAGGTAAGTTAATAAGAGCAGTTGAGAAAATTAAAATTTTAGTTTTCCCTCCTTTGGGTGTTAAAGCGACATCATTTCGTAGAAAGCTCTATTGATAATTATTGGTGGCAAATGAATATTTAGTTGAGACGGAAATTTGTTAGCAGAACATTAAATCAAGGCTTTAGGTATTAAATCAGTGAGTATTAAAACGCTTTAATAAGACTGACCTCGAAATTACAATCTGCTGTTTTATTAATACAATAATTGAATGGTCGGGTACCACGAACAAATATCCAGTTCACAAAAGGTTGTAATTGAATTTGGTGGTGGTGTAATTACAATTTTTATTTTTAACTTTTTTGGTATTGACAACTTGTCGGTTGATGACCGAAGAAATTATATTTTATTTTATAAAATATAGTTACACAATATTTACCTATTTACCATAGAGGGCTGTCAAATCGCTTAGTAGATTATAATTTAATTGCCACTAGATGGCATTACATGTTGATTATTGGGTATTAAACGCACGCCTTGAATCGGCTGATTTAATTAACTGGTAATAAGCAAAATCTGTGAATAGATCGTTTGAAGATTCCGTGGGATGTTTTAATGCTAACAACCCTAATGTTGCCGCCTGATCCCGGAAATACATCTGCTATTCTGCCAATTAACCATTTCGTGGAAGGTAAGTTTGGATCTGTAGATTTGTGATATATTCGACAGACCATCTCTGCCAAATGTGCTGATTATATTGCTAGATCATCTGCCATCTGGGCAGCTTCGATAATTTGATGTCAGTGATATCGTCGAATGGTAATTGAGTCGTCGGCCTGTCTATCAAAAAGTGTGCTGGTGTTAGATAGTTCGCATCATCATTAGAAAGCACGCAAATTGGTCGCGAATTACTCGTCGTAAGTGGTGCTTCATGCTCTTGATTGCGCTCTCCCATAATCCACCAAAATGTGGAGAGCCTGGTGATATAAATTTAAATAAGATGTGATCTGCTAATATATATTTTGAAAACACATTAGCATTTTGTTTCATAAACTGGAACAACTCATATAGATGGTTACGAGTCCCAATAACATTCTTCCCTTTTTATTATGAATTTCTTTGCATATCCCCCTGCTTGCCAAGAATCTTCGCAAAGCCGCTAGGTAGGCATATGTTGTTAGATCAGAGACTAGGTCGAAATGGACTGCTTTGGTGGCCAAGCAGATAAAGAAAGATACGTAACTTTTATAAGATTTTAGTTCCCTTCCTCGAACTTGCATAATCCACGCCAAGTTTATAAAATGGTGTGACAAATTTTACTCTTGGTTCTGGCAAATTAGCCATTATTTGGTTTTGCATCTTTCAACTATGTTTAACGCATTTTACGCAGCCGTGGATAATTTTTCTTATCAGATTCCTTCTACCTGAATCCTGTACTTCCGGTAGTTCCTAATATCCAGTTCTGCCGTAGTCTTGACATCATAAGCGTAGGTCCAGCAGGCAGGTGACGTATGTGATGCTCTTTCACGATTAATTAGGTTATTTTATTTTACCCACTCGCACCAGTCCTGATTCATCGATAAACGGCCTTAAATATTTTAGGGAGCTTGAAGTCGGTAGTTCGTTTATAGTTCGGATTTGCTTTAGTTCTATATGGAAATGCTTCGACTGGATGTGACTAATGATGCGCCGATATGGCTCTTTTACATCTGTGCTTACGTCACTCAAAGTATTGTACCAAATAGGATAACCGCTCGATTAATTCGTCTATTACAGTAGGCTGGGGGATTTTAATGTGTAACGCTTGTGTAACTGACTCCGCCTTTGCACTCTTTGGCCATTTTTCGAAATCATTTAGCCATTCAGGTCCGTCCCACCATAAACTATGATCCTCCAACTTCTCCTGTTCGATACCCCTGGATGCGCAGTCAGCGGGATTGTTAGCAGAATCTACATGCCGCCATTGAACTCTGTTCATTGTTGTGAGAATCTCTCCTGCCCGATTTCCTATAAATGTATTCCATTTGGAAGGATGTGCTGAGAGCCGGTCCAGCACAATAGTACAGTCCGTCCATGCTACAACTTCCACCGTTGCGATTTTTAAGGTCATTTTTACAGATGACAGAAGTCTACTTAAAAGCAAAGCACCACACAACTCTAGTCGAGGAATCGAAATTTGCTTTACCGGTACTACCTTGGTTTTGAATATCAGTAATTTAACGATCGAGCTTTCATCTGGTTTTATTATCTGAGCGTATATGACTGCTGCATAAGCATGTTTCGATGCATCCGAGAACCCGTGAAGCATGATTTTGTCATTTGGACTGGTATTTTAATTTCGATTTTAGAAGAGAAGATTTTAATTGCGACCGTCACTGACGCAAGCCATCCCAAGGGGTCAAACAATCGACTGGATTCTGATAGAATACCTTTTTTGTGATTATTAGATTTTCGGTTAAATGTATCTTGAATTGGAAACAATCTATTTTCGGATCCCAATAAAGCCCCAATACCTTGACTGCTTTAGATTCTTCTATCGCTAAGGTGCTCGTTTCGCTGGTAAGTGGAATTAAACGCACTCTATAGTAGTTAGGTGTTGAACCAATTATTGCATTATTCAACACAATAGTTGTAACACTAACTGTGCCTTTATACTTGCGGAAGCGATTGAGGAAAAAATGCTGCAGAATCGTACTTAATGTATTAAAACAACAACAAAGTTAAACATATTTCAACTCGACTGTGGAACTAGTAGACGGGGCATAAAGCAATTCGCGACATTTGATTGGTGTAGAGTGGGGAAGCGAGTGCGACAGTTTTTATTTCCTCAAGTATAATCGCACAGTAAAGTGCATAGTTGCGCATTTCTTACACCTTCACTCAAATGTTGTATTCTTGCCTCGAGTCTACGTCGGAAGCCCAATCAGCATCGCTGTATTTCTCCAACTTAGTAGGGCCATTTTTATCGTATCCTAATTTCATTTCCGTAGTACTCATCAGATATCTAAATATTCTTTTGACTGCCTGCCAGTGAGGGGAGCAATGTTTGGTATTAAATCTGCTTACCTCATTAACTGTAAATGCGATGTCTGGCTTGGTTGCCTGTGCTAGAAATAATACGCTGCCCACAGCCTCCTGACACGGCACTTTACCAACCAACGAATAATCTGCAGTAACATCTTCGACAGACAACTTTATCGATATGAACCGGTGCTCATATCTAATTTCTCTCTCTTCCTTGCTCTCTAGCTATCACATCCTATGTACGGATTTTGCCGCTCCATCGCTCGCATCCTCCAATTTTGACTTCCTATCAGTAGATCTTGTTCGACGCAGTCTTCCTCTACGATGTATTGTGCAACGACTGGTTGTTGCTGGAATACTTTTTTAGCCATCTAATCCGGTTGTATGTAATGAATCCAATGATATCGCTGTCTCCGAAAAGTCGCTTTATTTCATGTTTCATACGAATCCGATATTAGTTTGTCGCCACTTTAATTGGACCAAAGAACGCGTTGGCAATGCTGTCAGAACCGATATGCGATGTATTTTCCGCACTTCAACCGATTTCTGCATTAAAGTTGCACACGATTTAACTCTTCCACATCACAAATATTTTGTACATTCGCCTAGTTAAACAGTACAATTTTTTGAACCCCTGCAATTGTCACCATATTGTTGCAATACACGGCCATTTTCATTGTTCGCTTCGTGCCGGTTTCGAAGAACTTTCTTGCAATTGATCTGGTAGCTAGATGTTGTTCTTCGATTTATGCTACGGAGTGTTACATCAATTTCCCAATCTTAGTGCATAATCTTAGAAACCAAAAAGTAACTGGTGTCCTGCATCCGCCTGAATGATAAAAAATAAGGCAGTTTGTGGATGAAATCATCATCCGAATTCGCTCGTCTCATCAGATTGCAGGGACCAAACTACAAAAATATTACATACAAAGTATAATCACAACGCCCTAGCGAATTATTATATTTCGCTTTGCCCCTTCGTAACCTCGAATTTTATTCCAAACCAAACTTTCAACGTCTTGGTAACCTTATGCCTCGATGTAATCGATGATAAAATTTCGGTAAATAAATTAACTCCCGGAGTTCGGCTAAAACCTCATTTCGGGAGGTCAACATCATTTCGGGAGTCTCATAATTCTAGAGGATGGACGAGAATTAAATTTTTGAAAGCAGGATCGCAGATTAATATCGAGCATTACCAACTATTAAATATTGCTCCATTTCACGCCATCTAGAACTGACCTTATACAGGCTACTAATATTAGCAGATGCCATATTTGGTTGCGCGCCTTGGAGATTGGATAGCGCAGTCGTAAACCCCTTGCTTAGTTTTAGGGCTGAATTTTGTATGAAAGAATTAGAAATTTTTAGGTTTCGCATTTTAAATTTTATTTTAAATCGTTTTAACTCAACATTCAAGATAATATTAAGTTTAGTCGACAGTTACCAGCCGTAAGAAATTAGTCGACAATGCAGATATTGTCTTTGGTATCTCAGTCAAAAATATAAAATGTGATATCATTCGTTGATATACTTTGCACCGAATTTTTTCAGCCGCCATATTTATTTTGCAGTTTTATCAAATAAAAATATTCAATAAGACAATTTTTCAACTGAAATCGGATGCTACGAAAGTTTACTCGAAACTGCATTATCGACATATTTTTTATTAGACGCTAGTACAAAATTCTTTTGATGTGTTCTACCACCTAATACAAAATATGTCGATAATGCAGGTTTTGTTTCGGAAGAAGTTTTCGGCTAACTTCAGTAGCATTGAAACCGGTTAAACTATAACACTAAACTAAATGGTATTTAAGTGCGTTATATAAAGATCGGGGAAACTCATATAGGTCCGATTTACGTAAAACCATCTACATTGCATAGCTCCTTGCCAGCTTATAGTACTGACTTGGAAGTTGGGTTGCCCCTGTTGCCCTCCCCCCACCGATCGTAATCAGATATTGAAAAATCCCGTTTGCATCCTGCCTCTATCGAGATTCGAACCTGGTATCTCTCGCTCCAAAGCTTTAACCATTGTGCCGTTTTGTCGGTTCTAAAAGTAAACTTCACTAAGACCATTAATTTGAACCACATTTTAATCATGCTACTGTTGCGGAATTTTTAAGGTTATTTATCAATTGACATATTGGAATTGGTCACTTTCGGCTGGAAAATCGGGGACATGCTCTGCATTATCGACGTTTTTTGTTTTTGAAATAAATATCTGAGCCACTAATTTTGAAATGGACAAATAATTAGCAATTTTGAATGTTATAGATGCGGTAAAGTTTATTAAAGGTCAAACTGGTATGTTTTGGTATTGTATGGTAATCGCAGATTTAATCATTTTACTCTTGTAAAATTCGTACCGGTTTAACAATTGGTTAAATTTCTTAATAAAGCGTTAATATTTTCGAGGAAGCCGTTTTTACCACGGTTAATCAATTTAATATCTGTTTGTACTGAAATCTTGTAAACAATTTTTCGGTAATAACACTTTCCGATGAAGTCTGGAAGTGCTTGAGTCCAGATGCTGCTTATAATTTTTATGAAGCAATTTATGCCTTTAGTAGTAGTCACAATAGTCAAGTTTGCACCAAGTGCGAATATGGTCAGAACAGCCGCCTTACCATCAATTAAATAAATATTGAATATATAGAAACTCGGTAGAATTCGGGGGATTATATGAATCAAATGAGATATTGTCCAACGTAAACACAAATTCCTACCAAATCGATAAAACTGGCTACCTAATGGATCACAACTTTGATGTAATCAACAGCGACTTTTCATGTTTAACAGCATCTTCGAAGCCAAATACAATAATCAGCTGAAGGATATGGAAGCAAACTACTGAATCAAACAAATTGAATTCACGATTGGCTCAGTTCGAAAATTCGAGAGAAATTCGCTCAGTTGAAAAGGTGCTGGAAATGTGTACACATTTATTGGTAACCTAACGATTAGTTGAACTATATTCAGTATTATTACTGGACGTCACTAGAAACAGCTGGATGGGCTGGTAAGACACCAGTAGAGGAATCGGAGTTGTATGAAAAATTAAGAAATGCTAGATTCATTGTCATACACTGACCTGCTAGAAGATCAACAACATTGCAATTCACTATAGTGATCTTGATGTCGCATTACCCCTTTCTGCCACGCGATCGCGATTGCGTTGTACATTGCCCAACTTGAAGTAGATATAGCTCGAGCAATTCGGAAGAGATCTTTAAGATCTACATCACAATATTGGAAGCTGGATTAAAGTCCAAGGTTTTGCAATTTGATGAGACTATATGGGACGACACGAGAATCGTCCTGAATAATCAACGGGTTAAAACAAGAAGAGGTTGAATTTATTTGCAACGCTTTTCGAGCCTTATTACACAAACAAACAATGCTTTAGTGAAGAAACCATTGGCCAGGATGCCAGCAACAAGGAAAATTAAACTAATCAAGCTTCTGGGTAATTCCAAGATGACGGTCAGAAATGTTCTATCAGTTGCACGAGATGTAGTACTATGAACATACATTTCTAGCACTGAAAAAAAAAACACTTAAGGAAATTTGAAGAATTTCAAATCCTTGAAAAATTAGAACTGGTGACCGCTTGTGCTGAATATGAAGTTAATGAAAAACTGGGGTCAACGTGATAGTTCCTGCGCATTTCTCGCAGTATATACAAGAGAAGATGAATGGAAGCACACAACGAGAGTGATTATGCATTAGAGGAGTTGCTGGTACTGAGGAGACATTCAGCGACACTACTACTAGTTTCGAAGGATAAGGATCGTAACTATTACGTATTGTAGTTGACACAGCATATGTGACAGCAAGGCGATACAAGCTTCGCAGCTATACTAAACAATTGGAAACTGTCGAATTTCATCCAGAGCATATCGCTGGACTAATGTGAAAAGTTTGTACTGAAGTTACAGGAGAGTTTGAGAAGGTGGTGAGTTCAACGCTCAAAACTTTTTGATTGGACGCAGCAAGAAACACCGAGTACGTTATTTTCGAGAAAATAACGCTAGCAGACATTAACCACAGGCACCACAGGAATTTGATATCTTCGGGGAACCAAGGTTACGTTACGATCGAATGTTGATGACGCAGGAGGCTGAGTGAATGGTAAAGTTTCCCTAGAGCATAGATGTACGAGCCAAGTATACCAACCGTCCAAACTGACTTTGGATTTTTATTTGAAATGATGACAGACATGATTGTGCAGACAGGATATATAGGACTCGTGGTTATCCTTAGTAAATGTTCTAAAATATTTCTTCTGGGTGATAAAAACCAAATACCATATATTGACAGATTACATCATGTCAACATGCAATTTTCCGATGCAAGCGCATTCGTAACAAAGACGGAATACTTGAATGTGACGTTTAGATTCCCAGCTGATATTACTTTTGTCCTATAACGGAATACTACCCTGACAACAGTAGTATGAATACCTCTGTTGGATAACACATTCTATCTAACTTTTAGCAAAGCTGAATCTAGTAAAGTCATGTCGATCCACGAAGCACAAGGATTAACCTCATCAAATGTGATTTGTATAAGAATCACTTCTCAACCACGTGTGCTGTTCGGTAGTGCACAGCATGCCATAGTTGCAATTTCAAGACACACACAATAATTTTGATATTTTTCACCAGTGGATAATGATAGACTACACTCACTTTTAATGAGAGCTCGAACCTATACTACTACTCAAAAGGTAAATCAACCCTTAAAATTGATTGATTGATTGATTGATTTTGAATGTACGACCAAGTTCTTAGGCTTGAGTTCCCGGATGACGCCGGGTCCACCGTACACCCTTTTTTACACATAACAAAACCGAAGGATTGGATAGGTTAGTTAAGTGGGACAGAATCGGCCCGGTTACAGACACCTAGGTATAGCCGATAGTTAGTAACACAAAGACAACACAATTCTAATCTACTAGATGAAGGATAAAGGCTTAATAGGTTAATGGATAACGATGGTATTGGTCTTCAACAATTGCTTCTTTAAAACGGCAACCTAAGAAAAAATATTATTATTTCACATGCATCTGGAATTTTCCTGAAATTTAATTCTATTAATACTTTTCGGCTTCCTAACCAAAATTGGTTGACTCGACCCGTTACAGACACAATGTAAAGTCGTTAGTAATAAAATGACAACACAATTCTAAACTACACAATCAGCAATTACAATGAAGCATTAATTCACAAGCATCTGTAAATTTCCTGAAATTTAATTCTGCAACTCCGCAACTTACAGTAGAATTTCCTGAAACCAAAGTTATTTGAACTATATTCAAAATAACTCTAAAATGTATTAGTATATTTAGGACAATATATATACAATATAATAAAATTATACTTGAATAAAATAAATGTAAAGTAACGATTAGTATTAACTAAATTAATTTGGTTCTCTTAAAACAAATAAAATAAATCGAATCCAGGAAAGGCACGCACGGCCTTCCTAACTTCTAAGTCTGTTGATTTGATGGATTTATTTATAAAAAAAATATTTATGAAAGTCACTTGTCATTGTCATCCCTAATCTAATACAAATATGTTTATTTATAAAAATAGAAAATGACCAAACGAAAACTGGTTCCAAAAACAGCTAATCTGGAATCTGTAAGGTAATGTATTAATAATGAATGTTTTTCACAGCTTTAGAATCCCCAATACCTAAACAAATTCAACCAAAATTAAATAAAACTATTAAAGTAATCAGGAATCTGTAAGATAACAGAATTAATAATAAGTAGCTAGCACATCTGTAGGATCCATGATAATCAAATAACCCAATTATATGGTTCAATGCTTTAATTATAAAATAAATAAATCAGAAAAAAAATTACATACATATATATATATATATACATACACACATACATACACACACACATATACATACACACACACATATATATATATCTACAACAGCATTAAATAAATTATAAATTATATAATCGACATACGTCGATAATTATTTGTCCAACCTAGAACAAGTTAACCAAAACCTTTACCAATTTACAGTCTTCCAAATAATCTAGAAAAAAATTTAATTAAAAAGTGCATGATCCCGAAAAACTATCTACATATAGCAAATTTGACTGCATTTCAAATGTACTCCGTAGTTTCCATGTAATTCCAAATAATCAAATATTCGCAGAAATAGCAAAGTTATAAAGTTAAGCCAACAATTCCAATTCGGTCACAGCCGCCTACCTCTACATGTCCTAAACTAGAGTTCCAAAATTCGTTAAATTATTATTTTGACGTTCAAAACAAGAATAATAAAAAATTTAAGAAATTTAATTTAATTTTACACTAAAACCTAAAATTCAAATTAATAAATTATTAATTTATACTTCTACAAGGATCTGTATATATGAATGCGATAATACGTTTTCCGCGGAACCAATCTACCGTGTAAATCGGAGGATGGGTGTATATGAATGAATGAATTCATCTGTCAAGGAGAAAACGAAAAGTACAGAATAACCACGATCATGCTTGTTTAGTTTCTATCCAATTTCGTCATATATTTATCCCCTCAAAATTTTGTTTTATGTATTTTATTTGTCTATTTCCTGTTTATTCTTTTTTAGTTGAAACTTGGAAGGGATAAATTATAAAACACTAAGCATGATCATAATAATCTATTCTCAGTTCTCACTCACACAACAAGCGCAAAAACAAAAAATAGAAATGTATGTATATATTTAATATACTAAACCAAAACATATAAATGAAATGGTATTTTATTTTACGCTCCTCTCTTAACACGTTTACGCAAATAGAAACAGTTAAATACATATTTTATATAATTAAAATTTATTTCGGAAAAATATGAATTAAAATAATGAAAAACACTTATCTTAGGCATCCATTGGAATCAAAAAAGTCATACATATTGAAGATTTACATACACTGCGTACGTTGCGTTCAAGCAACGGTATCAAAATACATATAAACGAAAACGTTATGTACATATTGTATACCATCACAAGCGCACCGTACACAGACTAAAATAAATATACAATACGTACAACTATTCACTTCACTTATTAAATTCACGCAAATTATTATTGAAATTATTATTTATTAAAATTATCAAATATATCAATATTATACTTTTATTAGTTAATTAAAATACATTTAAAATAAATTATTTATTTATTTAAAGGAGAGACAAAAACACGTCCTTCCTCTACGACGATCAATCGCCGACCAAAAAGGTAAATCAACCCTTAAAATGCAAGAAAATTTGGTTTATGAGAAATGTGCAATTTACTATCAAAATGTCATCAAAAGCATCTTATAACTTCATTAAAACCCGGCATAATGAGGAGTGAATTTTTTGGCCATGATTACGTTGTTTACAGATGCGATCGGTCTCTCAAAACTAGATCAAAAAAATCGGGTCTCATCGAGTCGAGAGTCGAACAAATTGGTGTAAAAACCAAAATTAACCAAACCAATATATTCATGTACGCAGCATATATACCATTCTTGTGCTTGGTGATTTTAATCTTCCAAATATAATCTGGAAACTGGACCCAGAAATAAATTGTATTTTACCATGCAATATAACAACAGATGCGGAATCTTTATTTGTGGACGCAATCGTGATAGATTACTGGATCTTGTCTTCAGCAACGACTTTGGCACTTTCAAAATTTCAGAATCCGCGTTACCTTTTGTCATAAATGATGTCAATCACAAATCTTTAGATATTGTATTTGACTCAACTAATTTAATGGCGAGTTCGGAACACTTACAACCAATCAAATTCATCTTCAAAAAACCGTGCGGAGCTACAAAGTTACCTAGAATCCATCAACTGGCAAACAACTCTCAATTCCAATGATAACAAAAATGTTGATAAATTTAATGATATTATGCAGCAGGGCTTCGAACTTGATGTACATATGTGCTATAAACCACAAAATGCTCACCCTCAGTGGTTGAATGATAGCCAAACTGTTGAAAAGCGGGTTAGAAGCGGACAAAACTATGCTTCTACAACACAGTAACGAATTTGAAATTTATTTCAAATCAAAATACAGGTCGTATTTCGATCAAATTCAAGGAAAGTCTTGACTATCAAACCGGCGACAATTTGTAATAATGGGAAATGAGAAATCATACGTTATTAAAGTTACGTCTGGTGTTCCCCAAGGATCTCACATCGGGCCATGGATGTTTATTGTTTTCATAGATCAAATAACCGAGATAATCAAAAACTCAAATGTGCTCATATTTGCTGATTTTAAAGGTAGACCTCAGGCCAAAAGTAGTATTCCATTACTTCGTCCATAATACTTTCAGATATAAATTCAATCCCATAAACTGAGTTTGAAGTATGAAATATGAAACCGAAATAACCCCTCCCGGGATAGTAAATGGGGTAATTAGTAACCATACAAAAAAAGACAGCAACGAATTATTTTAGTTGTGTATAATGCTTGCGACTATCATATCCTGTAAAACCGAAAATTAAATCAAACCAATTTTCACGAACTCGAAACAAAAACTGTCAATTTTATTTCTAGGTATACAATTATTTGTTCTGGATTGTAACGCTAATTAAAGTGGAAATTTATAATTAAATCATACTCAAGTGACTCAGCTAATCATGGTCTCTGTATACAAAGGTAAACATAATTGAAAGTCATTACCGTTCAGCTTTAACATGCTTTATGACTGCTAGCGGCACACAAACAATTTACTTAAACCTGCCAAATTGTAACTCACCCTCCGTTCACATCATTTTTTTTATATACAACGTAAAACAATTTTTCCAGCATTACCAACATAATCAAACGAATAAATCTCAACAAAATTTACAGTTCGTAAACACACACAAAAAAAACTGTCACGTTCGAAATCAAAGCGAAATTTCATTAACTGTTATGGATTTTATTTTATTTTTATTTTTTTGTCTTCTCATGTCAGATTTTACGAAATTTAAAATTCAACCGGTTCACCCTCTGACTATACTCTTACACCATACTGAAGTAAAGTATAATACGTGTCAGTGCTGTTTAAATTTCCGTTTTATTTTCTTGTTCTTGGAAAATTGGTAGAAGAATATTATAATAACAAAAGAGTGGAAATTCTAATCAATTTTCCCTCTAATCATATTGAATAAACATGAAACAATAAATTGATTTCCTGTTATGAATTTATATTACGATGGCAGATTGGCCACTGACAAAAAGAATCCGATGATGGTGATATTTTTCAACTGTGGAGATTTTTCTTGGGTTGCTACATTATTTAATTGCAAATTGGCGGTTTCGGCTTGTTATAGTTCGATCGAGCTTAGTGAGAATCAGTTTTCAAAATTTCACCCGAATTTCCTTCGGACCATACTAAGTGTCGTGATTATTTTTATACGATACAGTGGCCACGGGAAAATCTTTAAAAATGAAAATTTGAAATATATACGAATTTAGTTTTTGAGCGTTTGTCTGAAGCAGAAATGAAACTACGGCAGTACAGATGTGAATTTGTCGAAAGGGAGATTCAGGTCTACGACACATTGAGGCGTTCGTAAACTCTCCTATTCCAACTAATGTTTCTGTGACCGGTTTGGTCAACCAAAATACTAATGACGATTCAAACAGAAAATAAAAATTTATTTTGTCACAGCTGTGGTTTTTTAATGCTACTGAAGTTAGCCGAAAATTTCAGCCGAAAAAAAACCTGCATTATCGACATATTTCGTATCAGGTGGTAGTACAAAATACTGTTGATATTAGCCGAAAATTACATGTTATTGAAGTTAACAGTAAATTTCGACCGAAAAAAATTTGACTAATCAATATCACATAGTTCGAATGTTTAAAGGTCATATGAACTGGGTGAAGTTAGACAGACTCGTAATTAGCTGGCTCCCACATTTATAATTTGTCGTATTAGGGGCCAATGAATTTGAGTTGTTGCACTAACAGTGAACACCTGAAATTTGTACTGGGGGAAGTAAGATCAATTCGTAAATAGCTGGATCCAATATTTATTTAAAGTTGAGTTGAAATGGCATGCAACTCAAATTCATTGTCCCCTAACACGGCAAATTATAAATGTGGGATCCAGCTATCTACGGGTCTCCCTAACTTCTCCCAGTACAAATTACCACTAAACATGCGTCCAGTTTTTAATTTGTTTCACTATGATGCTACATAAAATATGGCCTGATTTTTGGCACAGGTGTTGACTGTTAGTGCCACAACTCAAATTCATTGGCCTCTAACACGACAAATTATAAATGTGGGAGCCAGCTAATTACGAGTCTGTCTAACTTCACCCAGTACAAATTACCACTAAACATGCGTCCAGTTTTTAATTTATTTCACTGTTATGCTACATAAAATATGGTCCGATTTTTGGCACAGGTGTTCACTGTTAGTGCCACAACTCAAATTCATTGGCCCCTAACACGACAAATTATAAATGTGGGAGCCAGCTAATTACGAGTCTGTCTAACTTCACCCAGGACAAATTACCACTGAACATGCGTCCAGTTTTTAATTTGTTTCACTGTGATGCTACATAAAATATGGCCTGACTTTTGGCACAGGTGTTCACTGTTAGTGCCACAACTCAAATTCATTGGCCTCTAACACGACAAATTATAAATGTGGGATCCAGCTATCTACGAATTGGTCTAACTTCACTCATTACAAATTACCACTGAACATGCGTTCAGTTTTTAATTTATTTCACTATGATGCTACATAAAATATGGCCTGATTTTTGGCACAGGTGTTCACTACTAGTGCCACAACTCAAATTCATTGGCCTCTAACACGACAAATTATAAATGTGGGAGCCAGCTAATTACGAATTGGTCTAACTTCACTCAATACAAATTACCACTGAACATGCGTCCAGTTTTTAATTTATTTCACTATGATGCTACATAAAATATGGCCTGATTTTTGGCACAGGTATTCACTGTTAGTGCCACAACTCAAATTCGTTGGCCCCTAACACGACAAATTATAAATGTGGGATCCAGCTATCTACGAATTGGTCTAACTTCACTCATTAATAAAATTACCACTGAACATGCGTCCAGTTTTTAATTTATTTCACTATGATGCTACATAAAATATGGCCTGATTTTTGGCACAGGTGTTCACTGTTAGTGCCACAACTCAAATTCATTGGCCCCTAATACGACAAATTATAAATATTGGATCCAGCTAATTACGAGTCTGTCTAACTTCACCCAGTTCATATGACCTTTAAACATTCGAACTATGTGATATTGATTATTCAAATTTTTTTCGGCCGAAATTTACTGTTAACTTCAATAACATGTAATTTTCGACTAATATCAACAGAATTTTGTACTACCACCAGATACGAAATATGTCGATAATGCAGGTTTTTTCGGCTGAAATTTTCGGCTAACTTCAGTAGCATGGTTTTTTATGCATTTTAATTCAAGGTTGCCAATTATACTAAGTAGTAACAGACGCACAGAACTTTCGCCTGCTGAAATTGGCGGCGTGTATAGAAGCTTTTAAACTATTCCAAGCCATCTCTGAAAAATACTTGAGCGTCGATGACGCAACAATTCTGGCTTTGTTTTATGAAGCTTTTGTGCCTTGAAGGGATTTTCACGAAAAGTCATTCACATTATTTTCAAATCCGTTTGCGTGGGTTTCATTTTGGATTGAATTTGAGAAATGGATGAATTTACTCGAAGGCTTTAAATATGAGGATAAATTTAGCTACATATCCTTGTGAATTCACACCCGAGATTTTGATAGAAAAACCATCGGAGAGTTAAGCGAGAAAAGCAAACTCTTATTCTGACCATATTCCATTCATTGTATAGACCGACAAGGTGTGGAAATGCATGAAATTCAATTAATAGCAAACCGCCGGGCATCCTGGTTGCTACAGAATATTCGGGCACGTTAAATTTATCATGAGATGTCACGCCAATATGCTAATTGATCATTACATCAGTTAGAGGTTTTCGAGGGGCTATTGGCCCACTTTTTTATGCGGGTGTTCTTGGAGAATTTCATATTGAACATTTCAAAGACATTTTAATTTTGGATAAACACCGCATAGCCTGAACTGGGCTGGATCTGCTCAAAATCATTCTGTCAATAGAAAATTGCAGATGCTTCCGAGCAAACTACTCGAATTCGAGGATTTTCAGCGTAATTGTCAGCTGAAATTTGATCAATGGGTAGCATGAACATTTATTAGAGCAATAGATTGTGAGTGTCACAGGGTTGTTTTCGTTTTTCTGGGGCCACGACCCCAAGGCTAATGTTTTCATTTCCGTTTCGAACGACTGCTTTGGTGTGATTATAGTTTCAGAAGAGTAATGGTTCAGCAGCACCTACCACAAAATATTGCAATCTTCCACGCATTTGGCGTCGAAGGCGATTTTGCAGTATGCACTTCGACACAATCACCCAATCTCCTGAATTCAGCCATACCAGTGAAAACTTTCTTTTTAATAGCCCATCTTGTAGTTAAATCCCGTCGTGTCGAAAATCTGTTAATAGATGGGAGCAGCACAGACATTTGCTCCCAATTGGGGCGATATCTGAGCAATTTCTGAAGGCTCGTGATCATGTTTCTCTTTCATATCCAAACAAAAAGTTTATTTCTAAACAAAATGAATTTTAGAACCAGATTGTGGATTTGAAAGGGATTTTTTTTTCGTATTCTCAAATTAGTTCGTCAATTTGGTCCCTGATAGTGGAATGCAGCTCTTTATGTAGAATAACCTCTGCACTTTTCAATTCGGCTAGTTCGAATCTACGGGTTCTTTTGCAACTAAAATTCATTATGACAGATTTTATGCTGCTTGCTATTACATAATAACGAAACCGTGTGTAATGAGGAGTTGGACAGGGACGATTGTTTTTGACGTCAGAAGAAGGTGTTGATAGCGTTTACAGCTATTGGGAAAATAATTTTTTTGTTTTCCAACCATGGCAGTGTCGTTTTTGTTGGCGATGATAGAGCTAACCGATTCAGTAAGCTCACCTAATTTGAAGATATGATCAACGATTTAGGGCAAGTACCTCCAAGAATGATCATATGGTTGAGGCATTGTTTTTGGAGGCCCAAGTATCGACGAACGAACATGTTCTGTCGTTGGTTTAGAAAACCATCCGCCTACAAGGAGGCACTTTTTTCTTTGTGAGCTTTTAAATTTAGTTTGGCTACTGGCAACGCTGCAGCAGCGACTACTTTAGCGAGTTTTGCAATGCCATACGATTATCATTTTCGTCTTTCTTTTGCTCGTGGACTCTCTATTTCCCTCTGTACTGATTCTGATTATTCTATTTCTGTTCAACAAATGCCTCACAAATCCTTCGTTTATTCTTGTAGGCCGGGCCTCGAACAGCAGACACTTCTATGGTTTTTGATAGCGCATCACGGAGTGTTTCCAAACTAGCTAGTCGCATTGATTTTGAATAATTCCATAACGATCTATCTAGACTCATTCTGTTCAAAGGCAGTACTCATTCTGTAGAAAGGCAGTGGGAGTTCTCATTCGGGAGTCCTATAGTAGAAAACTTTTTCTCGGTTATGCGAAATCTTTTCACGATTTTATCATTTTTACACAGCCTGCAAAGTTGATCAAGAAACCTGGTAAGGATGATGGTAATTTTTGTTTAACGTTTCTTGATTTTAATTTGGCCCAGACGTCAGAATGATTCATCAGCTTCTGTCAAATTTTTAATCAACAGCGAACGTTCTTTATAGTGAATTGAATTTGGTCACATCAGATAATGAGAAAATGGTTCCGACGTTCTAAGAAAAATTTGGCACTTTTGTATACCCCTCTCCCCCCCCCCCCTCTATGCATGTGACTCAAGATCAGGAATAATTGCTGCATATCATGACATCCACTGATCCAGATCAGTTAAAATTTTATGTGGAAAACTTGATCCAACTTTTGTTTTGATTGACAAATTTTGATTTAAAATCTAGTAAGTGCTTTTGCATTGCTTGCGTCTAGAGACAGCTAATCTTGGCTTTAAGGAAAACCACTTGACTTAGAACATAAAAATGTAATATGATAACGATTTTCAGCTTCTGTATGCTTAAAGTTAAAACAGACCGTACCCAACAGAGTTCGATTTACCTTTGAGCGACGAAACACGTATGAAATACTTCGCGAGAAAACACGTTGGACTGCAGTATTCTGGCGGATCGAAGACGGGTATTGTTTTCAGGATAATTTGTTTAGGGGATCCTCCAGTGGAACCTGTGTTTCTTTTTCAAATTTTTTCTTTCAGCTTAGACGATTTTGATGAATATTGTTGAGATGGTTTTTCGGGTACCATGAATCGATTGTGATGGGTGTTAATTTCTGAAAAATCCAGTTAGCGGATCGTTCGGTGTTGTCCAGATCTTTTTGTTTAATTTTTTTCGATTTGGACGAGAGATTTTTGATTAACAAAACCCGATTTTGATGGGTCCTTAATTTAGGAAAATTGCATTATGGGCCATCCGGTAGAGCCCGAGTCACATTTATTAAATTTTTTTTTGACTCGCATGATTTGGAAAAAATTGAAGCAAGTGGGTTTTGTTTGCAAGGAGTCGATTGCGATTGATCCAAATTTCCCCTGGGCTCTTTCTTTATTTTTTTTGTGTAGCATGATTTGTTGTGTCCTTCCGTGGTAGGTTTTCGAGTGGCAGGAATCGATCGTGATAGGTGTTAATTTCGGGAAAATCAGTTCAGATAGTCGTTCGGTGCGGCCTCGGACCATTCTTAAAAATTTTCGGCTTGTATGGTTTTTATAATAAAGGCTGGAGGAGCGCTTTCGCTTACCAAAAACCGACTGTGATGGGTCTTGATTTCGGGAAAATTTATTTAGGGTCATCCGATGCCGTTATGTTACGTGATGTTGCACCATATTATTTCTTGTTGTACTATGTTGTAATACGTGGCACCGAGTTGCATGATGTTGCACCATGTTGCATGATTCTGCACCGTATTACGCCATTCTATGTGACGTTTTACGATGTTGCGTTATCTAGCACCATGTTGTGGGAGTTAAACTACGTAGTGGATTATTGCATCATGGTTGGTCATATTGCACCATGTTGCGTGATGTAGCACCATGTTGCTTGGTGTTGCATCTTGTTGAGGCATGTTTTCTGATGTTCCACTATGTTGTGCCATGTTGGGTTGGGCTCTATGTACACTATGTTGCATGATGTTTGCACCATGTTGCATGGTATTGCGCAATGTTACACCATATTGTGGGTGTGATATAATGTTGCGTTAAACTCTACCGTGTTGTTTAATGTTGCATCATGTTGTGGAATATTGCGTCATGTGTACTATGTTGTACTATGTTGTGTGATGTTGCTCCATGCTGCGCGATTTTGTACTATGTTGCTTCTTGTTACTTCATATTGGGTCTTATGTTTTCGTTAATTAGTTATGTTCCATCGTCTTGCGGATTGTTTCACCATGTTATGTTGATTGTGCTACTTTGACATTGTATGGTTGCACATATCTCGTCCTTTTGAAAATTTTGTTGTTATGAGTTACAATATTTATTTGTACCATTCGCTATCTAATTAATGTTTCGCTTTGGTCCCATTTTCACATTTTTTTTCACCTCAAACGATTTTGATGCCATTTGGTACGGCCCGGTTAGTACGGTTTTAGTAAAAATTGATGAAGGGAATGCCAAGGAATCAAATACCAGGAGGCGATTTCGATGAGTGCAAATTTCGGAAAAACTAGTTTAGAGGTTCCTTCGCCGAGACCCGGGATCCTTTTTAAATAAAGATAAAGATTTAGATAAAAATTGCGGCAATGAGGTGGAGAAAATTCATTAAGGTTTGTTCGATTTTTATGAAAATAGTTTAAATGGGCTTTCGCGTGCAGAGAATCGATTGTGATGCGTTCCAAATTCGGGAAAATTTGTTTAGGGGCTGCTGAAATGCGATCCGGGCCCCTATTTAAAAAAATCAGCTCGAACGATTTTGATAAAAAATTTGAGAGATGATGATATTTCCTAACGTCAGGAAATGACTACAATGGATTAAGATTTTGGGATATTTGTATAAAGGAGCTCCAGTTTAGTGGTCAGGTTGCGTCTTGTTACACAATAAAACTAGGTCAATCGAAGGGGTCGGTAATCAGATTTTCTAAATGATTCCCTTTTCAATTTTTTTTCTCGCAGCTTAGACGGTTTTGATGAATATTGCTGAGAGGGATTTTCGGGTACCAAGAATCGATTGCGATGGGTGCTAATTTCTGAAAAATCCGGTTAGCGGATCGTTCGGTGGTGTCCAGATATTTTTGTTTAATTTTTTTCGGCTCGCACGATTTTTATAAATATCACTGGACGAGCGATTTTTGGTTAACAAAAACCGATTTTGATGGGTCCTGCTTTTAGGAAAATTCATTTAGGAGTCATTCAGTGGAGCCCGAGCCACATTTATTAATTTTTTTTGACTCGCATGATTTGGTAAAAATTGGAGTAGGTGGGTTTTTGTTAACAAGGAATCGATTGAGATTGATCCAAATTTCCCCTGGGCTCTTTCTTTATTTTTTTGGGTAGCATGATTTTTTGTGCCCTTCCATGGTAGGTTTTCGCTTGGTAGTACTCGATTGTGATAGGTGTAAATTTCGGGAAAATCAGTTCAGAGAGTCATCCGGTGCAGCCCCGGACTATGCTTAAAATTTTTCGGCTTGTATGGTTTTTATAATGTGATGGGTCTTGTTTTCGGAAAAATTCATTTAGGAGGATCCGACGAAGGCCGGGGCTTGGAGCCTTCCTTTAACATTTTATTTGGCTTGAACGATTTTGATTAAATTTAGCGGGACAGGATTGCAATGCAGGAACACGATTGGTAGAAGTTCTGATTTCTGTTGTTGTTTCTTGTTGTACTATGTTGTAAGACGTGGCACCATGTTGCATGATGTGCACCTGTTGCATAATTTTGCACCATATTACGCCATGCTTTGACGTTTCACGTTGTTGCGTTATCTAGCACCAAGTTGTGGGAGTTAAACTACGTAGTGGGATCTTGCATCATGTTTGTCATATTGCACCATGTTTCGTGATGTTGCACCATGTTGCTTGGTGTTGCATCTTTGTTGAGGCGTGTTGTCTGATGTTCCACTATGTTGCGCCATGTTGGGTTGGGCCTTCTTTTAACAGTTTATTTAGCTTGAACGGTTTTGGAAAAAATATTCCGGGACAGGATTTTTGAATACAAGGAAACGATAACAAGGATTTCTTTTTTTTTTCTTTTCCCTGTACTGTTCTGCGGCCGAGGCTCTCCCAACTCTTTCGCGGTTCGCTTATTTACGTCCTTAGCTTTACGCCTGTATTGGCCAATTCGAGGACGTACGGATATAGGTCCGATTTTTATTACCATCTGCACATTGCATAGCTCCATGCCAGCCTATACTGGCATGGAAGATGGGTCGGCCCATGAGCCCCGCACTCCGACAGGGGGTCATAGATGTGTTCCTTCTTATCACAAACCCGGTACCTCCCGATCCAAACGCCAAAGCTTTAACCACTAAGCCATTTGGTCGGTAACAAGGATTTCTGATTTTTAGATAATTCATTTAGGAGTCCTCCGGATGGGCCGTCATGCTGCACCATCTTGTGCAATGTTTCAATGTGGTACACTATGTTGCATGATGTTGCGCTATGTTGCGCCATATTCCATGTTATTGCAGCATGCTGCAAAATGTTGCACCATGTTGCATGATGTTGCACAATATTATGAGATGTTGCACTATATTGTGGGTGTTGTATACTGTTACGTCAAACTCTACCATGTTGTACCATGTTGTTTAATGTTACATCATGTTGTGGAATGTTGCGTCATTATTGCCATGTTGCACTATGTTGCTCTATGTTGCGCGATTTTGGACTATGTTGCTTCTTGTTACTTCATATTGGGTCTTATGTTTTCGTTAATTAGTTATGTTCCATCGTCTTGCGGATTGTTTCACCATGTTATGTTGATTGTGCTACTTTGACCTTGTATGGTTGCACATATTTCATCCTTTTGAAAATTTTGTTGTTATGAGTAACAATATTTATTTATAGCATTCGCTATCTAATTAATGTTTTGCTTTGGTCCCATTTTCACATTTTTTTCCACCTCAAACGATTTAGTAAAAATTGGTGAAGGGAATGCCAAGGAATCAAATACCACGAGTCGATTTCGATAAGTGTACATTTCGGGAAAATTCGTTTAGAGGTTCCTTCGCCGAGGCCCGGGATCCTTTTTAAATAAAGATAAAGATTTAGATAAAAATTGCGGTAATGAGGTGGAGAAAATTCATTAAGGTTTGTTCGGGTCGAACGATTTTTATCAAAATAGTTTAAATGGGGTTTCGCGTGCAGACACTCGATTGGGATGAGTTCTAAATTCAGGAAAATTTGTTTAGGGACTTCTGAAATGCGATCCGGGCCCCTATTTAAAAAAACCAGCTCGAACGATTTTGATAAAAAATTTGAGAGATGATGATATTTCCTAACGTCAGGAAATGACTGCAATGGATTAAGATTTTGGGATATTTGTATAAAGGAGCTCCAGTTTAGTGGTCAGGTTGCGTCTTGTTACACAATAGAACTAGGTCATCTCAATCGAAGGGATCGGTAATCAGACTAATGATGAAAATTGGAATCTAATACAAATTTTCGATATACTTCAGAGACGCAGAATCGTCACAACGTTTGGTTCATCTCAAAGAAAATCCGCTGCACTCTCTTTACTAAACACACACGGTATATAAACGTTCAAGTTAATATATATAATTTCGGACATCATTATTGATAATAATGCATAAATAAATTTTCAAGCCCATATTTCAAAATAAGAACAGGATTAAATTCTCATTATACAGCATGCGAAAGAGTACGTACGAAAATCTCTCATTAATCTTAAAGTCTGTTCATCGACTTCATGGGAATCATCGCATGTTGTTTATCTTCATTGTGAATCTATGTACTCTCCTTGTATGTTTATAGTCTACCACTCCATGGTTGATGTACCGACATATTTCATATTACATACACACATACAATAACAAAATCTTTAAATGGATTTCCATAATTTTTCATGTTTATCTTGTTTCCAACTTAAATTTTCATCACAGAAATTATCACTGTGCCATATAGATCAGATTATACGTGTAACGGTAACAAAAAATTAACATAAATTTAAGTGTCATCGTTTTTCATTCACCATTCCAGATGGTTTACACGAGTATAAGATGTGTGTGTGTATGTGTGATTTCCGGAAAATTTTGGGTGGAAAACTGTACCAACATTAGACACTAACAATTCGATTCGTCTGTATAAATTGCGATGCTTTATATATGCCAAGCCAATGTACTCCACATGAGATGTGTATCTTTGTACTACCACAATATGATGACAATTTAATTATTTTCTTTATTGACCGACACCGCAGATACACTCAACACAATGTGTATCGTTGAGGAAAATTCCATAATTTTCCATTTACAGAATTGCGATTAAGGCGCCTCGTCTGCTATCGCAATGAGCGCATAATATACAAATATACAATTTATTGACGAAATGTGTTTTAATGAGGTGTACGCGGGGGTAGTGTATGCAAATAAATTTAGAACTAGAACATTTTTTGCCGAATTCACGAGTACTAGTAATACTATTTAGATTTCGCGTGTGAATGACACTGAAAATTGGCCTGTCTGCATACAATTTGATACCGGTTCCTGCTGAGTTGCTGCTCATACGTACATAAGATCATTGAACTTTAATTCATGGTTTATGGCCAAAATTCATTATACACTTTGAGATAATTTATTCCGCACACACATCCTACACACATCAAATGCTAATGTCGTTGTGCCAAAAACAATAATCATAAACCAATAATTTTTTCTATTTTGTGATGATTTTGGGCGCCACATTTCTGTTTTTTACCCCACACCATTACCCCCTCCCATCCTTCCCGAAATAAAGCTCGTCATCTTGTATACATTTTTTTTTTGTCATGTAACGTTTGCTAACAATTCACAATCAAAATCGAACATGAAGCGGAGATCAGAATGAAATGATTATGATAAAAAAGGATGCAAAAGTGCGAAAAAAATGTTTGTTGTGTTGTTATTGAGCATTAATGGTAATGGCCTTTGCCCTTGGCGGCGTTTTAATTTCGTTTTATTGGTATGTCGCAGATGTTTGTTGTCTACATTTTTTTTTATAGAAATAAGAAAAAGGAAATTGAATTTTGATATTGATTCGAAATAAATTGAGAACCCGTTTTGAATTTTACAGACAGGTTTAATTTAAAGACAAACTCTACTCAACAATTTGGGCATCTCGGCTAAAAATCGGAGAGATGTTCGTTCTTAGCATTTTTACGACATTTGGGTGCAGCTCCCTACAGTGTGTAGTGTGTAAGTTATCCATTCTCAATGTCCCAGGCCGTCGGATTTTCTCTTCAAAAATATTTTTCAAAATATCACTTCGGCTGAAATTAACTTCCTGACGAGTTTGCTACAACCGGTTATCCAACCTCTGCCATAGCGACTGACATAAAAAAACATTTGGCTCTTGATTGAAAGGTCGAAACATTCATTTTTGAAAGCAACCAAAGTTGTTATTTTCAACTATAAACGAGCGGGCTCAAAAAGGGTGGGTTTAAATAAGTTAATTCGACTAGGGCAGCATGTGGAATTAGTGATCAAAAAGTTTGATCAATTTGCGAGAACGCTTCTGAGACACTACAAGAGTGGTGCAAGACCGTGGCTGTATTTCAATTGTTTTCAATTACCTAGCGCTAAAGTTGGATCCCGCCATGACAATAGAACATATGGAACATCGATCTCATTGCTTCAAAGATACACTTTCAAATAACTTTATACTTTGCTAGTTAGCCGTCCGTTTTCAGCGGGAAATGAGGAAAGTCGATAATGCAGATAGTGTCTCGACTATTTCAGCCGAAAGTTGAACAAATAGTTGCTTTCCACTCAACCACCGCAGGTACTTGTAAGTGCGAAAAATGTGTATTGAGCAAAGTGTCGATTGGAACGCACAAAAAGTGACAAAAGCAAAACATAACCTACAAATGTGTAGTTCATTTATACCAGTGTATCATCTTCACGTATGAAAAAAATACTACACACAATCACCTAGCGGACAAATTTATAGTAACTACTTTCAACTTCTCATAATAAAAAGGTAGAACAGTTGTGAATAATTAGTTTAGCAAAGACAAAAACCTTAAGAGCTTATAAGTACAGGGTGGGCCAAAAGTCACCATGAGGTTTAAAAATTTAATAACTTTTTCGTTTATATTTTTTTTCAGATTATTAAGTATACAAAATGGAATTTTTTTACACTAAGGATGGAAAATAATGTCACTTAAACCGTTTAAAACCGTTTAACCACCGTTTTCAGCTTCGCAATGATGGGCTCGTTTTAGAGCATTTTCCGTAACATCTTTCAAAGTTTATGGCTATAGCGTTCGAAATTCTGTAACAATGTTGGCCTTGAGTTCAAGGATTATCTCGGGCTGGTTCACATATACTCGCTCCTTCAAATAACCCCAAAGAAAATAGTCGGATGCTGACAAATCTGGCGAACGCGCTGGCCAATTAATTTCCGAAACCACATCTCAGGTTTGTTTTCAAGAGCAGGACGTAAAAAATGTTTTATAATAAACAGATACTGCTTTCCATTTACGGTTACTGCATTTCCATCCTCATTTTCGAAGAAGTAAGGCCCAATGATATATTCAGATGTAATGCCACACCATACTGTACACATAATGGGGTGCAATTGGCGTTAATGAATGGCTCTTGGATTTTCAGAACCCCAGAACCTGCAGTTCTGCTTATAAACAAACCATTCAAATGAAAATGAGATTCATCACTCATAATCAGATTTTCAATAAAGTAGATTTTATTTCTGGCCAACTGTTGAAATTTAACTGCAAAATTTAGACGTTGCCGATGACCTCTTGGTTTTAATTCTTGCACCAATGTCACCTTATATGGGAATAACAGTAAATCATTTTTTAAAATACGCCGTAGTGTTTGTAGTGTTTCGGTAACACTTTGCTCTACACGTTCAAAATTTTCCGCAGTGCGAATTTAACGTGGCCTACCGGTTCGAGGCAAATCTCTTACGGTGCCATGTTGGTGGTGACGATCAACTAAGCAACGAATCATTGCTTCAGAGGGCGAAATTCTGACATTAAAATGGCGACGATATGCTCTTTGCGTTAAAATAATTGATCGCTGATTTAAATAATAAAATTCTATTATTCTGGTTCTTTGTTCAGTTGTGAATCTCTCCATTATGTATGCTCCAGGTGTTATTTATATAATCTGAAAAAAAAATATATAAACGAAAAAGTTATTAAATTTTGAAACCCCATGGTGACTTTTGGCCCACCCTGTACTTGCGGTGGTCGATTGGAAAGCAACTAATGTACATTATATCGAAATATCCTAACCGAACGAAGTGCCTAACCTACAAAGGGTCTTCTTCTTATTTCAATTTTACTCTGCACAACGCGTATTTATTTGTGAACCGGGCTTACACAGTGCATACTCGGTTCTCCAAATTTTACTCTGAAATGAATGTCAGTGTACGAAGAGTGTACAATGTAAATCAGAATTCTCCACGATTAGGCCGAAGTTGACCAACATTATGGCCTACCAAATACCCATAGTGGCATCAATGACAAGGCACGTTAATCTTGAACGACAGGCCATTCAATGCATTTTCGATATATTGAATCAGCGAATTTTTGCAAAATTACACCCCTGCATCCCGTTCAGAATTTCCCAACAAAATGGATGCTAAATGGATGCAAATTGGATAGCAATGGATGCATTGCTTGGATAGCAAAAACAATATCTGCATTATCATCTTTCGGTTTGGATATCGAAGACTCTATCTGCATTACCTTTCGGCTGGAAACTTTCGGTTAACTTTAACAGTATCCCAAAATCAGCGAAAACATATTACGTCATATCAAACAACAACAAAAAATTATAATCCCCATACATTAATTTGCTAGTTTCATGTAATATTGGTACGAATTTGCCCTGTCAAATCCGGTTCGTATTACTGGATTGTGAATATCGTTATAGAACTTGAAGATTACAACACCGCTTCTCGTAATTCACGCATTGCCGAAATATTCGAGTAAATACCTCTTATAATCTTTCCAAATATTTACTAAACAATTACGCCACTACTGGAATATTCCCGAAATATTCGTACAATAATTTTCCCACTTTTATTTTGCCAACACTAAATCACAACAATAAATAATTTCCACAATTATTTATTAATTCACTTAATACACCATTTACAAGTTTAAATTACACCATTATTTACACTTTACACCACTTAACAAACCTGTTATAAAACTGTATCTGTTATAAAACTGTATCTACTAGTTTAACGTAGATGTCGCTAAACTCATAAAAATTCATTATTTTTCTAAACTTCCACGCTTAGTTAATTGCCCTTTAAACCAATTGGCGAGATCGTAACAATAATGTTATTGGGTTGATGGACAATAATTTTGGGTTTGGGGAGTCATTAATTCAACCAAAAAATGCTTATAAAGGGTGTTTTTTTAGGAGGTTTGTTTTTCCGATAGATGTCGTTTTATTTTATGACAGTTGTTTTGACAGCTCAAAGTGGCATTTCTAATTAACTCCAGAACAACGTTTTCAAATCGTGGAAATTTATTTTCAAAATCAGTGTTCAATTAAAAATGTTTATAGAGCACTTCGTGAATTTTATGGTGCACATAATCGTCCGTCAGAGACCACCATAAAGAACGTAGTTACCAAATTTCGGTCTACATTCACTCTTTTGGATGCCAAGCCACCGACAAGAATGAGAAGAGTTCGTACAGAAGAAAATATTGCTGTCGTTGAGGCCAGTGTCGAAGAAAACGACAATTTATCGATTCGTCGTCGTGCTCAGCAAATTGGACTTTGTCCATCGACTTTATGGAAAATTTTACGTAAAGATTTGGGTTTGGTGCCATACAAAATTCAATTGGTGCAAGAATTAAAGCCACACGACCATCGTTTGCGCCGTGAATTCAGTGATTGGTCGTTAAATCAATTGAACGAAGATCCATTTTTTTACCGTAAAATTCTCTTCAGTGATGAGGCGCATTTTTGGTTAAATGGATACGTCAACAAACAAAATTGTCGCATTTGGAGCAAAGATAATCCACACGCCGTTCAAGAATTACCAATGCATCCTGATAAATGTACTGTTTGGTGCGGTCTATGGGCTGGTGGGATCATCGGTCCATATTTCTTTAAAAATGAGGAAGGACGACGCGTTACCGTGAATGGAAATCGATACAGAACCATGTTAAATGAGTTTTTGTTGTCAAATCTTGAAGATATGGATATGGATGAAATGTGGTTTCAACAAGATGGTGCCACTTGCCATACAGCACGTGAAACTTTCAACGACAACATTATTTCGAGAAATGGTCCGGTGAATTGGCCTCCGCGTTCGTGCGATTTGACGCCACTCGATTACTTTTTGTGGGGATACGTGAAGTCATTGGTTTATGTGGATAAACCTCAATCGATTGACGCTTTGGAAACCAATATTCAACGTGTCATTGCTGACATACGCCCTCAAATGCTTGAAAAAGTGCTGGAAAATTGGACCTCCAGAATGACATTTGTGAAAAATAGTCGTGGTAGCCATATGCCAGAAACTGTGTTTAAATGTTAAATGCCAAAAAATTATCTACCAAATAAAAAAAAATTTTGGTCATTTCATAATTTTATATGTGTTTTATTCAAAAAAAAAATCGGCAACCTCTTAAAAAAACACCCTTTATAAGGGTTAGAACATTACAAACAGTTTTTTGTGAGATTAGTGACATCTAGGGTTGAGTAGTGGCATTAAACGTCGTTTTATAACAGTTTAGTTGTACAGTAGTCTAGGATAGAACCGACTAGAATAAATCCAGGTGAATCTAGAATATTCGATCGGTGTGTAAACACGAGTGCAACGAACACAATGCTCAGCCTTAGTGTGTCATGCAGTAAATGAGGTACGCGAAAGATTAAAAGCGATAGTGAAAGTAGTGGTGTAATTAAAAATTGTAAATGGTGTATTAAGTGGCATAAGTATTCCGTAAATATTTGTAAATTATTCAGCCAATTATTTTGTTGTAACCGTCAAATTCTATAACGATATTCATAATCCAGCGATACGTACCGGATTTGACAGGGCAAACAATTGGTGTCAATGGTGGGATTGTGAATATTAGAAGATCGGTCTAAAGGATTTTACGGTTACGTAGTTAAAATTTCATGAAAGCAACGTAATTTACCAACGTACGGTTGCAAAAATGAATTACGGCGAGTTGGTGGAGGCAGTTCATGGGCGTCCTGGAACTTTCGATAAGACCCAGTTATTGGTGTTGTAACTCAACAAAACGAAAATGTTGATCAACAAAATTAAAAAAAAATTGGTTAACACTGCCAAAAAGAGGCAACAAATGCTACAATATTTGAAACAAAGTTTTAATGAAATCAAAATAAGTAGAGTAATCTGGATCAAATAGTAGACATAATATTTGGCAAACAAAATAATGGTGTAGGCAATATTGAGTAGAAGGTCAATATTGAGGCTGTTGGTAATCATTGGGCTTTGTGAAATCGAGTGATGGCGAGGAAACAACAGATAAGGAGAATCAGCTGAACCAGCTTAAAAGTGATGAATAACTCAACCGGGATATTATTGCCACAGGTCAAGAAGAGATACGCCATTTATTAGTCAACAAGAATCAGGAGACTTGGTGTATGATAGTGAATGATACAACAGATGATGATGAAAACGATTTCGACGGGTTTTATGCAGAAATTGGTTAAGTAATGGAGAACTACAGTAACCCAGGATTGTGTAGGAAGCTGGATAAAAGTGGTGATGCTGATGCTGGAGGTATTGAGGTTAACGCGAAACTCAAACTCGGATTGCAACGCAAGGATGATGTCGGTATGTATGACTTTCAGAAAAATAAGGAACTCGTTGCAGGTGTGGCGATGCTCTCGAACGATGCCGGAGAACAATTGGGCTAGCTACGTTTAAACAGGATAAAAAGACATAACTGGACCAAATGCTGGCTAGATCAATAGGGAATTATTGAAGCGGTCATCTTAGGATCAGATAATGTTCCGTTGGATACAACATTTAAACGTTACTGGAGGTCGATGGGAGTGAGAATTGCAGATGGTCCACCCACCAATTGTGACTGTTATCGCAGCAAGGGCTCTCGGAAGCGGTGATTGGCGATTGGAAATCCATAGAATGAACGAATCTACAAATGCCATAATAAATTAAGTGAGTCTCAGCAAATTACATAAGTTTGAACCAAAGCCGGGAGACAACTGACGTTCAACTAGAGATTGAGAGATAAACAATTGCGATCTTACATATTTAAATGCTGGACAACTGAATACGAGGAGAATGTAGTTGTCTACATTTTCTAGATATTCATATCTTCTGGTAATCGCAAGCGAGGTAGATAATCTTAAACGTCCTAATTTTAAACCTGAGAATCAGCAACTCCAAAGTTTTCCAAGGTTAGATCAATAGCTAACACTGATTTGCTTAATGATTCTAAATCCGATGTTTAAAGTTTGTTCCACGAACCTACAGCGCCAAGAGAATAACATGTTTGAGACTGTACTAGATCCAACTGCGGAATAGTTGAATTGCTAGAAGAATAAGAACTTAAAGAGAGCTCTTGCTTCAGTGGGTATCACTTCTGAACCTACTGTTATTTTGCCGAAAGAGAATAAATTCTGCGTTCGTAAGAATTATAATTTAGATAACGAAACCTAGCAAGGTCAGATAATAACGAGAAACTGTAGCTCTTTCAAGTGGAACACAACTGGAGCGTTCTCTATTCGGTAAAGACGTTAATGTAGCAAAATCAAAGATATCTGGGAAAAATTTTAAATTTTAGTTGACAATCCCAGAAATTCGTATTTATTCCATCTTGGATATCGGATAACCCGCAAATGGAAGTGTTGTTTCTACTAATATCTGATGTGATAAATATTCTAGAATCTCTAGAATTCTAGCCCGTTGAGCTATTTCAGGCCCGTCGTTTTAGCTAATAATAAGTGGTCGTAGCATAAGTTTATGTTGTCTTCATCCTTAAGAAGCATTTCGGAATCCGAGATACTGTGGTGTACGAATATAAATTTAATTTTGGTTTTTAATGGTTAAGATAGCGGAGATTGACTGATAACATTCTTACCTTTAACTACGAGTAAAGATGCACCTCCTTTGACATCATTTTTTAAAGAAGAAGAAAGTAAATACATTTGCACCACCATAGCAGTCTCTATAGTGTTTCAGAGAAATGCTCGCCTGTTCTTGCCAAACAAAAATTACTCAATAATCCAAGCTCAAGATTTTGTGTTCAAGGTGAATTATTTTGGACACCAAACGAAGAATATATCCTGCCCACGATGACTTACAAAAATTTTCTGCACACTCTCCCGGAAACGCCATTACGAATTTGGATCTTATTGTTCTCGTGCATCCATCATGAATATCGATTCAACCGATTTGTTTTTATTTCATTGCTTAATTACTCTCGATGCTCTGCGTCACAACTTGTTCTATTTTTCATCTTACGAAGTTGTAGGTCCGAATTTGAAGTTTTCTCTCATTCAGACTCATTTGCTCGGACTGCCATTTTTAGGATCATTCCACAATGTTAGACTAGCAGTAGAATTATTTTTATATCAAGAAGCATTCCGACCATATGCTATATAACTTTCTTAAATCGTAACAATCGTCAGCAGATTTATTGATTGTTAAACCATTCAAGATCACTTTGGAGAAATAAAAACGAACTGAAGATCTGCTTTTTTTGTGTAGAGACAATTACGAGATCAGACTGTTAAATTGTTGTTACATTAGACAGAAACCTTTCTTAGAAGTATCTTCTATCGAGAATAATCTTATACCGTTACATTTTGGCGATGCAGAGGTTAGTGGCAATTATCTCAATACTTCCGTTAAGTGAACTACATGCTTACCTTACATGCTAAAACACTATCTTTCAACGTCATACCTGTTAAATTCAGTTACAATAATTGTTTATTTCAAGTTCCAAACGATGCCGACTAATTGGTTTTAGCCAATTAAAACCAGGTTTCAAGGTGATGGAAAATCTATGCTACCATTAGCGAAGCGAATAGAGGGTGGATTTTGTACGCAAGAACTTTAGTGTTGAGATGCCAAAAACCTCCGAAAAATTATTAGGTGCAAGAAACACTGTATCATAAAATTTAAATCGAAGTCATCATACTGCCTGTAACGTCAAGTTGTCAAAGGAAGCCATTTGTCGCTAGTCAAAAGACCGATTCAACCGTTTTGTATAAATATTTGTAGTGCCCCTTCCTTCCCTCCAACAATAAACAGCACACCACTATTTCACGATACTCAACTAAATTTTACGGTTAAAAGTAGAATTGAACGCAACACCAAATGTAATGATGGGAAATGCTGAAAATTACATTCTAAAAAAACGCCGGCTTAATTTATTTCTGGAAAATGGAGATGGAATGAGCATCAAAAGTGGATATGATCCGGTCACAACATCACGATCATCGTATAGTGATAACTACACAAATTTTTCTGAGCCACCATCGTGCGATTACAAACAAAACATGGCCCGGATACGTAATATAGTGCGCCCCATTATAATGGATGATGTAAGCGACGGGCAGTCTAATTACTCGGGGCACACGTGTAAATCGAAATTTGTGATGCGGCGGCCAACGGTCCCTAGTGTTAATGAGCCAACATTACGCTGCTATCTTATTCTATTTTTGATGTTTGTTTACTTGTTTGATGTCACATTGAAATATTTGTTCAGATTTTTGGAACTTTTAAATAACTATTTTGAAAATCGAATGCACGATAATTGGAAGAAGTTGCGGGATTTCTATATGGCCGAATCGGGGAAACAGCGAACATTTGCCAACTGTCATCATATTATGTTCCTGGCGCCCACCTTCATTCTAATGATAGTTCTGTATTTTTTTATTTGGGTGGCGTACACTGCGAACAAGTTTTTACTTAAACCAATCCCGAGAACTATCGTAGATAAGTTCTATCAAATCATGTGAATTTTAAGGGTAGAAGTACAAAATTAAAGAAAACTGAATCGTATAAATCATGTATTTTTATTGCTCGGTAAAGAATAATTCGAACACCACTGGATTCGTCTGGTGGTAGTGGATAATCTTGTCGATGCCGGTTTTTATGTAGATCGGTCTATTGGGTGTACGTTGGTTTACGCCTTTCCCTTCATACATCTTTGTGTATTTTACGTCGAGCACGTTCCGTTTGTGCGGCTGTATGGTCACCGATTTATCGAATTTCACGATCGAATAGTTGGACGGACGTGGTTCAACAGTTTGCCATTTACGAATCAAAATTTTTTTCTCATCATACAACGAAATTGTAATTGTCTCCCTATTCGAATTTCCCACCCAGGCACCGTAAAATTGCAACCTTTTGTTCGTGGTAAATATTGTGCTTCTGTTCCGAAAGGGTTTCCAATTTTCATACTTTTCAAATTCTATGAAAATTCGTTTTTCTGTTGTCCAATATGGTAGATAGTGTTCAAAACGCTTACCATCCAAATGATTTAACCGGTCACAACGATACGCCATGTCGTCTTCGGGTGTAAAAAAATCGGTGTTCGCGTCACGGAATATCCAAAATAGGCGGTCCTGAATTGTTTGCACCCGAATTAATTTAAACAAATATTCATAACTGCGCCGACCTGCGGTAATATCGATATTTTGAGTGTCGCAAAAATATCGAAGCCACACAACGAATCCGGATAAAATATCAAATTCACTCACGGTCTTCACCACTTCACGAAGTTTCAAAATGTGTTCTAATGTTTCTGGCGAAATTGTGCGGAATTTTACATTTGTTAAAACTTCGGGTAATTTCTCCGCCACATAGTCCCGCATTCGATTATACAGGCAATAGTAATCATGATCTACACAATAATTAAACACTTCGATAGCCATGTCGATACGGCCAACACTCGATAAAATAAACGAAATTATTTTATTTTCTAATGTCGTCACTTTATATTCGATCGCAAGTTTTAACAATTCGATTGCGTTCGGTTCACTCACAACACATTCACTTGCATCGTAAAAATATCGTATAAATTCGAAAAAATGCGTATACGAATAATCTGTGATCAGCATAACAATGCGATCGTGCTTCCGGGGTGCCAAAATATCACGGAATTTACCACTGTGCTGCACCAGTTCATCGCAGGTTGCGTAAATCACTCGGTGATTTCCACCAAAATGAAATTCAATGTCCGACTGTGGTTTATTATTGAATTTAGTCTCTGCTGCATGTAATGCGGATAGAGATCGTCGTCGTAATGGTTGTGTCATTTTTGACGACTTGCACGGTACTGATATCGGTACTCGATCGATTTGCAAAATATTTGTATTTAATTTATAACAGTTCCAAGTACCGGGGTGTACTCTGCGGGGGACTAACAATAATTTTATGTGTTACCAAAATGGAGGCCATTCCCAATACCGTACGCAACTGTACTCAAATTTTGGGTAATAAAAATTAATCGCCGTGCACAGAAAATTATTTTAATGGCCCATTTTGATTTACACTGTATTCTGGAGGTTGTCCAACCAATCGTTTCAGGTTAAAGAGTTAATATTTTTTATTATTCATCATAATGATTTTTATAGCGGTAATTTTGTGTTTTATTCGTCCACCGGTAACTCATTTTGGTATGGCGCGGTTTAGAGGAGAAATCTGATGACGGACGAATATTGCAAATTTTCCCAGCTTTTATGAGAATTACGTTTCAGCATTTTATGCACGCTTTGGCCTTTGTATTTATATTCATCTGGAACGTGATAAGAAAATGTAAATGAAAACTATTTATATATACTACGTACGTACATCGCACAAGGACAGCAACACAATTCCAAGAATTTTCCGGAAGTTTAAGAAAATTAAGAATTTTCGTATTTTGTTATTTGGAAAATATATGTTACGTACGAATACTTAAGAGTTATGCTGTATCGTGTTCCATATGCATATACATTTCCGCTTTTGTATATAAGGGTTTGTATTATTTGTTGTTGTTCCTGTTTTAAATACACAAACTACTGACACAGTGCAGGCCCTGTTGTTGCTGTTTGTAGTAAAATGCATTTATAAGAAAAAGTTATAAATGACATGCTTCCGGTTTCCAAGATTACGTTTTTAATATTTTTTATTCAACAGTGGCACGTAAATGTGATTCATTATCGTGCTTGCTAACTCAAGCAGTGCTTCATAAATATTTGTTTGTTACTTTTTTACTAATTTTGTATCAGCATAAACATATTCGTCGTGAAATGAATACTCAAAAGAATGTGTGCATGCGGCAAGCCACGTTTCTGCCATTCAAACGAATACATCCAGCATTGAGTATTCCCAAAGACGCGATGCTCAAAAATGTAGTTCATCAGCGACCGAATTTTTTGTTTAAAGACACGTGCGGTGATGTCATGCCGATCACTTGGCATTTTTTCGGGGAGCAGCAGTTGAACAATTTCTATCCATTTCGGATTGCACGTAAAGGTGATTGTTAATTCCAAACTAGTTAATTAGACTTAATTGTTCGAATATTTACATTTACCAGCCTTTCCAAGATTTTCAACAGAAAGGATGATAGTGTTACAGGACTCATGTCCGTTGGACAAGCATGTGAGCTCTTTTTCGGCTTCGGGATAAATATTGCTCTGATCTCCGTCCATTTCTTAGGAATATAGACCAGTTTCAGACATTCCCCGAAGACAACCTCTCGCCAGGGGAGGATGACTGCCGAGTTCCTTTGAATCTCTGCTAGTATAATCCGATCCGGGCCCGCTGATCTATAATCCTTAAAACCGTTCAGCACCCACAGGATTTTTTTATGGGTCTCCATGAGAAACTCCAATGATTCCGCACTTGAAGCTGTCCATGACCCGTCCGGTAGATAGAATTTTCCTAAGGCGAGAAGTCTCAGAGACCTCCTCTACTCTACAACAGAAAAGTCTCCAAGACCTCCTTTGTGCCTTCCTCAATTCGTTTTTGTATTTTCGTAGGTCCTCCTTATAGGAGACCCAATCTCGAACCTCTTTTGTGTTCTTGGTCTTAATAAAGCCGTACCCGCCCTCCGATAGGTTCGCAGCATTAAATGAAAGATTGAATGCCTTTGTGACAATATCAACCATGTAATCTAATTCTTCTACCAGGGACCTCTAGCGGCAATAATTCCTCCAATACCTCCCCATATTTGTTCCGGTTTGTCTTTCTGGGATTCGTGAAGGCTTTCCAGATAACAGGTTTAATGAAAGAATGTGTACTCTCTCGCCACTCTCCACCCCTTGATCATATGAAAAATTGTTTCTGACGGGAAGGCCACATCTAAAAGCTCCTGTCGATTTTTAAACGCTCACCTCTGTAACATCCCCGCTACTATATAACGATCTGATCTTCTCAGAGTTACTTGAGTATAATATTTTATACCCCTTCCTTCTGAGGCCACATATCCTGTTATTGTTAATCCAAGGTTCTTGGATTAAAACCGAGTCCTCATCTGGCTTAGTCAGTCTGAGAAGGAGAGCTGCTGAGACAGGTTTATTTGTACAATATTAATCATTGAGATCTGCCTTACTCATCTCTTCCTGTACTCCCTGCATCGAGATAGTGCCTCATCCCAGTGACCACATCTTTCTTAAATACTTTAAGAGTGATCGACCCGAACCCGAAGTTGATCCCCCCCCCCACTCCCTTTGATTTTGCAAGGGAAGTTTGGGATTCTTTATTGATTAGCTCGATTGCCAATATAAAGCCCTCTTGCTTTACAACCCTCAAGGATCTCCTTTGGCTTGTTAGGCTCGGTTGGTAGCCGAACCTCTTTGCAGACTGCCTCAAGCCTCGCGCCCTGCCACTGTTCGCCTACTTCGGTCACTGCCCTTTTATAGAGGTCGACCGATCTCTGGTCCGAGCACACAGTTAAATTCACGCGCCCCTGGTACCATCCCACAACTCTACAGGACGGGGGGGATCCATTGGCTTCTTATTGGCATATTTGGATTTGTTCGCCATAGAATTCGGTGAAAGTCATGATCTTTGCTGGTTACTTGTGTTTGCCTGAACATTTTCTCAATGTCCGATGCAATAACAATGATGTTTCTTCCAACTGATCAATATTGTGGTTAAATTGTCTTGTACTCGGTCTTGTACCCGTTGTTGTTTTGCAGGAAGCATCGAATAGTACTCTTAATTTCGTCGTTGTGTTATTTTCTTTTGAAACGTGATGTGGCATGTAGTGTACTCCAGAAAGCTCCGTGCGAGAATCATTTTTAATTAGTTCCATATGGTTGAGCTGGATATATTCGTTGATGAACTTGTGATATTCGCTTTTAAAATTATCATCTTTCATGAATCTTTTTTCGATTTGAATCAATCTTACTGCTGCTTTACCTCATAACGCCCCTTTCTCAATCTCTTGTGTTTGGTTTTATGATGCTCTTCACACTCCACTTCATCCGCAGTTAGGGTTCGTTTTCTTCATCCGCAGTTAGAGTTGAGCGGTTGGTATGTTACTCGCCTGTACTCTGCCAAATCCTATTTGTGAGTTTTGAGGATCCCTTTTTATGTCTTCTAACATTACCTCTCCATAAACATCAGCACCTATTAAAATTTCTATACGGTCCGGGAGTGCCGAAGGTATAGGATCGGATAGAATTATTTCCTTTTCTTTTCCTTTAGTCTCTCTCCACTCGATGTGCGGCAAATGATTTCCAAGATGATGATGGTTTTTAAATCCATACCAGCGTAATCATGGAGTCGGACCATAATGTTGTTGAACTTATGTTAACCTCCAGGCTCTTTTTTGCTTGTTGAACTAACCGACTGAACAGTACCGCGTCACATAACTCGAGTCGAGGTATCGTCAATTTTCATTTTACCGGTGCTACCCGTCAAAAGACGGATTGTACTTTGCCCATTGATGGTGCTTTTGCTATACAGTACAGCCGCGTAAGCGTGCCGAACGCATCACATAATCCTTGAAGTTCGAACGCACAGTTATCTTCCGAGTAGTTGAGATAGCGGGAGAGATAGGACGAGACTCCATAGTCACATTATTTTGCAACCGATTTCGTTATATTTTTGTCATTGCTTGGTAATCGTACTTGGAATACGAAGCAGTCGGCCGACGGACTGTAGCCTATTCCTAAGGTTTTGATTGATTGTTCATCCTCGATGGTATAATTGCCGGTCAAGATCTTTTCCTTGGGTAATCCCTTTAATAGGTCAGGATGATTGCTTGAACACTTACTCAATTTCATTTCCCCTTGATGAAGTGCTTCTTCCATTGTATATGCGCCGGTCAAAACGTCGTCAACAACTCACAGTTTGCTTTCTCTCCATAAAATTCGTTGATATTTCTGATGCTCTTCTTGAACCAGTATTTGCCGGTGCGTCTTTTTGATGTCTGCAGAGAACACTATCTGATGTTTTCTCTATCTAAGAAGAACCGCCCTTAGATCATTCTGTAGTGGAGGGCCGTGCTGTTTTCTTAACCACTGCATGATGGGGTATTTATGGAATTTTCTATCCAGGTGTATAAATCATTGTACTACTCGCTGTCGAGAACTTCGGAGCAGACCTAATTAGATCTCTATGTATGGTAATTGTACCCTTTATCGGCCATCTTTACCTCACTTGATGGTTTGTTTGAGCAGTGTTTTGCCTGAAGATTCCTCTACTAATCAGCTTTTACTGTTTTTCGGAACCTTTCTAATTCCCAGAATTTCTCCATGTTTTTTTTTCTGTTTTATTAGTCGTATGAGCTGCTACGGTCTGTTGTTGGATTGTGGTTTGTGAAGGGTCAGTGCTTATAGCGCTTGGTTTGCCTATAATTATTCGGTTCCCGATGAAGTCGCTGTAAATGTCTGCCCGTAACAGTAGGTTAATTGGTGCCGAGTAATCAAAATTTGTATCCGCTAAACGTAATCCATTTATCGTCAAACTTTCTGGCGATCGGTTGTTTCGGGATGTTTGTGATGATCCTTGGTGGCACATAGGTGTCGACCTTCAATCTGTACGAGGAATCAAAATGAGGTTGAAGGCAAATCTGAACACTCACATGTGTCTTGTTAGTTGTATTAGCTCCAACTCCTCAGAGAGGTAGGCCTAGCTGTTGAGCTGCTTCCTCCGTGATTAAAAAAACCTGGGATCCCTGATCGACTAACGTTCCTATATTGATCGGCGTTCTGCAGATACAGATGATTTTTACAACAGCCGTTGCTAACAGTGTTATTTGATTGCCATCCAATGAGCGTTTTTGCAGACCTTGGAAATTAATTGTGCAAGCCTTGAAAGAATAATGCCGTTCCTCACAGTACCTGCAATTAGTCGTATTGTATTTTTCCGCCGTCGATTTGCTGAGGCCCTTAGAGTTTAAAAAACTTTTCCTGATCTCTGGTTTGGTCAACCGAGCGATGTTCAGTTTTTGCCCTCCGAATGCTGCCAGTGATTTTTCATCACGAGTTGTATGATGAGGGCTTCAAATGTATTCTCTAGTTTCAGGTTTTTGATGTTGTGCAGCATTTCCACCACAGTATCGTGTAGCATTCTGATACTGGATGCTGTTGCATGTTGTATATTATGCAATGATAATATAGCATTGAAGTATGATGAGGCTAACAGCCGCTCGTTGTTATATCTGGCCTGTATGATTTCACATGCCATCTCATAGTTGTCTTCAATGGTTGATAAGTGGCTGATTAGCTGAGCGGCTTTCTTCTTCAGATAAGATTTCAGATATGTCATCTTTAGCGTATTCGACAGCATGTCTGTTGTAATTTTATTACTAATGCCTCTACCTCATCTTGTAGGGTTCCATAGTAATCTTCAGTGAAGTATTTATAGTTATCTTCATCCTGGACTTCCGGATGTTTTTGTGTACTTGATCAACTTCTTTGATATCACAGTTGATCTGATCGATTTTTATTTTGAGATACTCTTCCGAGTATTCCTTTGATGCCAGTCTCGCCTTAATACCATCTTTTTTTCGGTATAATAAACGCATACTGACATCTTGTTGTTTGAACAGCTTCTGCGTTAGATTAAGGCCAGCTCCCGATTAATTGAGTTGGCGCTCCTCTGAACTCGTAGTTTGTTTTGACTCGGGTGTTGTAACAACCCTTATCATCCAAATGAGGTGCTAATTGTTGCTAGCAGAATTATTGCTGTAGCGTATCTTGGACGGTCGATTTATTTCTGGCTATCACTCGTCGGTACGGCGTGGGTGGTCCAAGGCTACCAACAATCTAGAATTAACCGCATTTCTTAACACTAACTTTATTTTTTATTTGAAGATACAGTCACACTACATGCAAATCAACCAACCAACTCTAATTTCATGGATTCAAAGTATAAAGAATGGTATCCCAATATCTGGTTCTTGGTCCAGAGCTACCGCTTCGCCGCCAACCGCAATCGCTCGTGCACCCCAGATTTCAATAAGCGTTTGCAAAATGTCGTGACACCGCACACCATAAAATCGTATGTACGGTCGAATTGATTAGAGACGCTGCTCTACTAAGATTTATCTCTTTACTGGCCGATTTAACCTTTATCACCATAAACCACAACATAAAATCGTATGGGCGAGTATTTATTGGCCGTACTGTTGATGTTGAAAAAGCACCAAACAGATCCGCCGTTTTTTAGGAATATGTGGTTGGTACCGGAGATTCATAAAAAGTTATGCCACACTATCTGCAGCATTGACTGAACTATTAAAAAAGTAGCTAAAATAAAATGGTCAGCGTCTGCTGAATCGTCCTTCCAATCATTGAAAACGGCAGTATCCACGTCACCTGTCCTAGCAAATCCGGATTATGGTAAACCTTTCTTTATTCAATGTGGCGCCAGCTCAGTAGGGGTAGGCAGTGTACTATTCCAACTCGATTGCGACGGGGCACAGCGTCCGATAGTTTTTGTGTTCTAAAACCTAAACGCCACTCAGCGTTAAGAAATTTAGGCCGTATATTAGAGGCTATCCATTTACCATTTATACGGAGCATGCTAGCTTGCGATGGCTAGCTTAATGGCCCAGCATGATTTGTCTGAATGGTTAGCTCGTTGGAGCTTAAAGCTTCAAGCTTTCAATTTTTAAATGGCCTATCGGAAGGGATTGCAGAATGTTGCTTCGGATACATTGTACCGTGCTTTCTGTGAAGGGATTAATCTCGGTGATGACCCTATGAAATCTAACGCTGACAATCTGTTGAAATCGCCTGCTAGTTCGCCAATTGGACCCTTACAAATAGATTTGCCAGATCCAGCATTTTGCAAACTTCGGAACGTTGAAACGATGCCAGACGCTCATATCAATCTCAGAGTACAAGAGGGAAACGTTTTTATCACCTCCAACTATGGGTTACGATAAGAAGATACTGACATACCGATTTAAGAAACGGTGATACCGGGCGTATTAACCTCTTAACTCATCCAACAGGCTCATTTACCACCTTCGTCTGCTCACATGGGTGCATCCAAGAGTTTAGAAAGGATTCAGCGATAATTTTATTGGAAACGAATGGCGCTAGATGTAAAATTATTTATTACGAACTGCAAAAGGTGTAAAATGACCAAAGCTGCAAACTATTCCATGAAGCCTCAAATGGGAAATCAATCTGAGTCGTCTCGTCCCTTTCAAAAGGGACTTCAAAAGTATATCGACTTTCTCTCACCTTACCCTCGATCTAAGCGCGGAAACACGTTCTTACTCATTGTATTAGATCATTATTCAAAGTTTACCTTGCTTAAACCCCTCCTGTAAGCCTCAGCGTCTTTGCTATGACAATACATAGACAATGAAGTGTTTAATGTGTTTTCTGCCCCCGAAATAGTTTTCACGGACAACGGGAAACAATTTACATCGAAGCTATTCCAAGATCTGCTACATAACTCTCCTCAGAGTAATGCGCTAGCCGCAATTCGTCTGACAGTCACACCGAATGGGATCTACATTTGGCGGAAATTGGCGCTACTCTACGAAACGTTAATCATTTCTCCACAACCTTCTTGGTATTCGGGTAACATATGGTTTTACATGACACAGATTATCAGGTCCGACGACTACTTAGAGAAGTACATGACAACTTTCTATACATCGAATCTAAGCCCAATCGCCTCAATATGGTACGAGATAAGGTTATTTAAATTTGCGTAGCCGACCTAACATGTTCAAAGTGGGCCAAGCCATATTTGTCAGAACATTCCCGCAAAGCGACGCCGCAAATAAATTCTCCACAAAGCTAGCTCCAAAATTTGTTCCTGCCCTCATAGACGCCAAACCTGGTAATGTGGCATATAAGATTAAAGATTTAAAGGGCAAACCCTTAGGAATATATCACAGGAAAGACATTAAAATTTAATACGATTGATGCCCGGCTTATGAGACTTTCTCGGGCGTGAGTCGTCCCCACGATTTGCAACACCAGTCAAATGGTGTTTCCCACCGTTGCAATTTAGGGTTAACATTTTAATAATTAAAATGGTAATCTTAAATTGCAACGGTGGGAAAAACCATTTGGCTGGCGTTGTAGTGTATCGATCCATCTTATGCTTTTGATTCGGGATCCCGATGATTTTACCTTCTTCTCGCTGATGTTGTATGACGACGTTGTGAATGATGGCGTATCGGGCTCACTTGAATCGTCTTCTTGTAATTTTTTGAGAGGCTCTCCGGATCTGACGTTCGCTTGATCCTCTTTTGCCTGCTCTCTGTTTTTGTTTTGGCCTAGACAAAGACGCCTTATAGATGTATGCCAATTCGTATTCGAATGGCTCGAAGGACCATGTAAATCTGATAGAGTAATAGTAGCTTGTACGCTCTACCTAGATTTTTTGTGGTTTGGTGAAAACTTAATAAACTTGTCACTGGTGTGGCACCGAAATTTTGACCGAGTTATAAATTACTGTCAAAATTATAAAATAGAATGCGTCCCATTGTGTAATGCAATTATTTAAATTTAAAGATTTAACGCTATTTTGTATTATTACATTTAGCTAACTAGGGCAACCCATATTTTTAGGAATGTATTTGGTAAAAATTAAAATATTCTTCCTCTTTTCCTGCGATTTCCAACTGAACAACATCGGTAGATCAAAACATTGGGAGATTTCCGGTTACATAAAAAAGGAAGTAAAAGCAAAGCGATTCGTGGAAGATTACGTGAGTTAGAACATATTTTGCGAATTAATATTGTTAATCATAGTGTGTGAAATAAATGTCCTTAATAAATTGAATTATTTGTATCAAGCATTACAATTATTCATAAAATTACAAAATATGGACTATCGAGCGCAATATGCTAATCATAGTGCTCAAAACGTTCAGCACAAGCCACCGGTTCTTCCACCTCCTTTTATTCGAAATAATCAAATGTCTCTGCACAACCATTTGTTCCACAACTCCTTCACAATCCGCAAACCTCGTTTGGAATAGCAAAAATATTTCAACCCGGCCGACCCCAATTTGGATATCAAGGCCCAAGACTTCAAACTCAACCAAAATTATTCACTAGCCTATGTTACCCGCATTGTATTGTGTACCGAAATAGCTAGACATATAGCCACCACCCAATGGTGTGTACGACCAGATAGGCCAATGTACTGACTAAGATGCAGAAACTACCCTTTATCCAAATCAGGTGGAAAAAACCTTTTTTTTTTAAAATTATTTGTTTATTTAACCGAAAAGCGATTTTTTGTGTAGTTACCATGGGCCCACTTGAAATACCTAGAGATATAGCCACCCCATGAGCTACCGTTGAACGATCAATAGATTAATTTTTATTGCCTAGTTTTTGTCCCTACTTCTTTTATTTCCTTTTACCTAACAAGTCGAAATCGATCCAGTAATTTTTAAACTTTTTTAACAAATTTTTTAATTAATTATCCAAAAAGTTTTTTTTGCGAAAGAATTAAACAAGTGATAGAATGTGTTTATTAAGTGTTAGAACCAACAGGTTTGATAATTTTTGCTTCTATAAATTTTGACGCGAATTTTGCATTAAATTTCTGTGCCTTATCGCTTTGTGCGAAATTGCGAGTCTTCAAAATTTTTAAGAGCTACTCGTATCTTTTAGCTAACGAAAACGGTCAATATTTGAAGTGGTAATCTCCCTTCCCGATAATTCATTCAAAGTTCTAAGGAGCTCGTAGTTAGATCCGTGTCCAAGGTGATGTTGTCCAAAGACCAGATAATGCGGTGAAAATTGGGTACTTTGATGCTTGACGTTTCGTAAAGCAGAGCCAATCGCATGGATATGAGAGTCCCAGTTTCGATGATCTTGTTTGATATATGCACGTTTGGCCGCAATTATTGACCGATTGGCCCGTTCAGAAGCGTTCGCTTGTGGAGAATATTTCGGGGTCAAGATATGTTTACCATTGTCACTTAATATGATTTCTGGCACGGAAAATAAGTGGAAATTTTTTCGAGACACATCACAACCTTTTTCGAATTTGCCTCCCGCAAGGGTTCTAACAAAATGAATCTTGAATATTGATCAAGAATTATGAAGAGAAAGCTATTCCCAGAAGGAGAACGTGGGTAAGGCCCTAGAAAATCAATATATAATTTTTGCCATGATCGATCAATTTGAGTATAGAACCCCATACGTGGACGAGTCTAATAATTTGGTGATTTTTCAGTCTTACATATTATAGACGATTTAAGAAACTCCGATACATCTCTACTAATGGCTGGCCAGTAATAATACTGGCACTATAATGTCCGGCACTATATTATCACTTCACTTGCGATATTCTATGGTAAAATTATACGCTTGGAGTTTCAAGCTCCAGCGAGCTAATCTCGCCGTTAAATCGCGCTGGTTCATCAACCACTTGAGACTCGCATGGCCCATTATGATCGTGAAGGGAAAACCACGTATTGACGGTATTTTTTCACTGACACCACTGCGGCGTAGCACTCAAGTTCGGTGATAGAGTATCGTCGTTGCGCAGGATTTAACTTAGCTGAAATATATGCAATGGGACGCTCGTCGCCTTCCTTAAGGCTGCCTTAAGTTTACTAAAAGATTGTGCGGCTGCTTGGTCCCAAAGGAGTTTCCGATTCTTTTTTAGAAGGTTGGTTAGTCCCGCTGCAATTTCTGAGAAATTTTTAATGAACCGTCGGTACCCGCCGGTCATCCCTAAGAATCGTCGCACCTGTTTTACATTCTTAGGTGCTGGATACTCCATAATTGCTGCGACCTTTTCCGAATCTGCTTTGACGATTCCGTCACCAACAACGTATCCCTATATAATTTCGCTATATAATTTCGCAGAGCATGAAATTAGTTTATTGGATAATTATTGTTAAGTTCGCACGCTTTAATAATCCTGCCACTTTTGTTAATAGCACAATGTGTTCCTCATATGTTTCGGATGTTACTAACAGATCGTCTAGATAGACAAAAACCTGATGCTGTAGTTCATTTGAGATAACGCAGTGCATTAGCCGACACATTATTTGTGGCGCATTACAAAGCCCAAAAGGTATTACGGCGAAATGGTACAACGGCCTGCCGGGCACAGCAAAAGCTGTCATTTCCCTCGACCCTTCATCTAATGGAATTTGCCAGAAGGCGTCCTTCAAGTCAAGGCTTGCCTTTTCTTTGGTGAGATGGCATAGTGCCGTTGCTTAATCGGTTTAGCCTGACCTACATCTATCACGTGAGTAATAAAATCAGTTTTACCCAACCCTAATGTTTCGAATGATGGAAATTGAGTGATAACGTCACGAAGAATATTACGTTGTTGAGCCGATAGTTCGTGTTGCAAAGGACACTCGTCTAATTTAGCGGTTGAATTTAATTTAATAACAGATGATGCAAATTTATTTAATTTCGGATTATGAATTTTAAATCCGAATGAATTTCAGAAATCCATTCCCAGATATAGCGTTTGACTTAAGTTAGGCGCTAAATGTAATTTAATTGAATGAGTTTGACATGCCCAATATGTAAAAAATCTCGGTCGCCGGCTAGTACTAGAAGAAACAGGATGAGGAATTCTTTGATAAGAATTAGGTGACTATGTTATGGTTGTCGCTTGGCTCCCAAGAGAGTTAGCTCTGGTACGTATTGGATGCTGCTTCTACAGATTGCACTGGAGCTCGATTGGATTTTGTGGCAACCCTCATTCTTGGAGGCAGGACATTGTCAGTCTTTTGCTCCCTTCATTCTTTTCCCCCTTGACTTCGACAACGCGCACAATTTGATTGCATAACTCCGGGCTCTCCACATCCATAACAGTAAGGACGTGAACCAGGGTTTTTATAAGCAGACTGAATTAGTTTGCTGAATTGATTGCATACTCCGATTTAGCTCGAATAGTTCGTTTTCATAATTTCCGTAATTTGGCAAGCAATTGGGATTCCTTACATTATTTTCGTCGTGGTTAACAAGCTCGTAAACGAATTTACGATTTGCACACAACATTTCGGGAACAAACTCGGTTCTCAACCATGTGTATTCGTAAGCAACACATTTACGGACCATATCTTCGATATTGGTAAATTCATGGCCAACCAAAAAATTCGGGTTCGGGCTAACTTCAGCGGCTTCTCAAAGGATATATCATTATGAGCAGTTCAATGAAGATCCTACTACTCGTAGGAACCAACTCTAATGGAATATACAGACGCGGAAAATACCCCTGAATTGAAGGAGGACAACCCTACAGAAGTTTACGAGGAAGAAGAAACCTCTAAACAACTCGATGATATAAAGGGTGGTTAAATTTTGAAGGCCGATGTTGATTTTGAATAAAACACAAATTATTTAGGAAATTATTGTCAATTCTTTTTATTATGTTAATGTGGTATGGTTCAATTATGTATGTAACAAAATATTGGCCAAATGGCCGCAGCGACCTTAAATAATGAGTTAAATTTGTTGTTTCACTTAACTTAAAATTTTTTATTGCTGTGGAAATTTCCACAGCTTTACTTTATTTCAAATTTAACAGAGTTTACACTTTAAAGATATAATTATACTAATTCAAAGTTGTTAATTTGGTTAGTGATTATATAGTAATTGAAAATGCATATTTAGAAGAAAATAATGTTAGTTCGATGTTGTTGCGAAGCATGCACGTGTACGATGCTATTTGCTGGTTTTGCATTTCACGAGTTTTATGTGTCTTCACATCCGTTGATTTCGTTTATGTTGTTTATGCGGTTTCAAGTAACGTTCGGGTTAAAATACCGATGATGTGTAGCCTTGGTGTTGTCCGGTTGTATATGGTTGTTAGAGGTACGTAATTCCTCCCCCCTAAGATGAGCGTCAGGCTGCTTAAGTAGTCCTAAAGCGGTACATCTTTTGTTTGACCAGCAGAAGATATAGAGGATGAACAATATTATGAATATTATGATGAAAGTTAGCGATATGTGTCCAGTAGAGCTGTGTAGAATTGCTTTTTCATGTTTTAGCTTGACTTGGTTATAGTTTTGTATGGTTTTATTATGTAGAATCTCGAGTGTTAACTCGGGTTTAATTTCTATGATGTTTACTTCATTATATGGTATTATAATTTCAATATGGTCGGAAAATTCTATTTCATCCGTAGAGAATTTTTGGCCTTTGATATTTATATCGCAGTTTTTGAATTGTATTAGTGTTTGTTCTTTAATTTTATTAATTTGCTGGTTATATATATGATTATGAGGTATATATGATTTGCTTATCTGCAGGTTGAACGTACAGTAGTCCTACAGATAGGTAATCGATATCTTCAAAGGTGGTTATATTTTGTGTTACGCATTCGGCTTGCTGTTGATTTACTATGGCCGGTATACATATCCCCTGACGTTTATAGTTAATTTCCTCTAATCTATTTATTATTTGATTGTTCACCTGTATTTGGTTATTGATTTGATCATTAATTTTATCTTGATTCTGATTTATTTCATTTATTGCGTTTTGTACATCGATTAGATCCTGATTGTCCAAGTTTCCATTAATGTCTTTTATAAGTGCTCCCAGTCCGTTAGAAAGTCCACGTCTGTAACGTTTCGGTGGTACTTCTATATATAATTTTTCAACCTGATTTAATTTGTATTGAATGGTAGTTTTCTTGCTATTTAATACATTTCGATAACCACTTTCTACTGGGAATTTCTCCAATGTTGTCTATGATTTGTCCGTATGGTTCCAATTGTATGATCTGTATAATTTTACGAAATCCGTTGTAAATTTTTGCATTACCAATTTTTATAGGGATTACTCCTTTATTGTCCTTGAGTGATGTCAGCTTGATCTCTTGGCACGGGATCCTTAGGGACCTGGAATAATCGTTTAATTTTACTTTTATGAACTTTACCTTCTGCGGTTTCTATTACTATTCCGTTGTCTTTTAACACTCGTCGTTTTTTGTAGTTCGCTCTTAATTTTCCTCTTTTCTTTCTTTTTGTATAGATGAATAATTTTGGAGATATATGGCAAATGGGTTTTCTCTTTTTATTGATTTTTGTAATAATTTTGGTTTTAACTTCGGATGATTGTTTATGGATATCATTACATAGTTGTTCGTACCTTTCTTTATGTTGTTGCAGGTAATCGATTTCATTCACGAAGTCTAATTCTTTCCTAACATAGTGACCTTTTAAGAGACTAAAGGGCGTAAGCTTAGTTGTTGAGTGGACTGCATTATTATACGACAATATGGCAAGATTCATTACGTTTTCTAGATTTTTATCCTTATCTTTTAGGCGTATAATACTACAGATTTCCTTTAGTGTCGAGTGTAGTCTTTCGACTGGGGAGTTACCGGTTGAGTTATATGGTGTAGTGACGTGTAATTCAATTTGATATTTTTCCATCAATGTCTTAACTTCTCCTCCATTTCCTATTTCGTAATCAGCTATAATTTTACCTGGTAATCCGTGTTGACTGAAATAGTGTATTAGTGCTTCAGAGATCCTTTTAGTTGTTTTTTCTTCTAACAGGTAGGCTGCTGCAAATTTACTGAACTTGTCTATAACCGTTAAGAATTTTACTGCCTCTAATTGAAATATATCAATATGGATGATCTCCATGGGTTTCTTCGGTGTTCCGGTTAAGGATAGTTGTAGCTGTGGAGGTTGTCGGTCGTACTTTACTTGTTGGCAAACGTCGCATTGATTAACGTAGTCTCTTATCATTTCTTTCATTCTTGGGAAATAGTACTCCTTTTTGATCTGCTCGTAATTTTCTATTATACCGCGATGTTCGTTTTGCTCGTGGGTCCTTTTAATGATCTCTTGTTGTTTGTTTTCATCTTCAATATCGGTTAGAAGTGACATGGACCGTACTACATTCACTTTGGGATTTGTTACCCTTGGTTTGGAGGATGTCATTGCCTTATACGCTTCTAAAACGTATTGAAAATATTCCTCTGAAGTGAAAATACATGTCAGATTCCTACTTCGTCCAAGTAACTTCCGTAGCTCTTCTGTGATGGTAGTTTTTATACCTCGTTTTCGTGGTATTTGCACTGTTACTCTTTTCCGAGAGTTGAAAAGCGTTTCAGTTTTAATGAGAGGTTCTTTTAAGTTATTGGATAGGTAGATGACTAATTGGTTTCCGAACATGTTTATAGAGTTCTTTGTTATTGGAATTAGATCGTCAGGTGTTGATAACATACTTGCTGTATCCGCTACCGAGGATGAACTTTCAGTATTGTTAATGTCAATGTGGTTAGAACTGATTTGGATGCGAGGTAGAGCATCAGCATTCGCGTTCTGAGTGCCTTTTTTATAAACGATGTTGTAGTCAAACTCTTCTAGCTTTAGGCGCCATCTCACAAGTTTGGAGTTTGGTTCTTTTAGTGAAAACAACCAAGTGAGAGGTTTGTGGTCCGTAATGATGGTAAATTTTCGACCAAATAAGTAGGGTCTGAAATATTTCGTGGCCCATACTATTGCCAGGAGTTCCTTCTCGATGGTTGAGTAGTTTTGCTCAGTTTTCGTGAGTGTACGCGAAGCATAACAAATTGGCAAATCTTGTCCTATAGTACCTTGGGATAGAACAGCACCTATAGCGACATTGCTCGCATCGGTTGTTACCAAGAATGGTTGCTCAAAATCCGGGTACTGCAATATTGGATTTTCACACAGCAATTGTTTGCATTTTTCGAAACATTTAACGTAGTTTTCATTCAGGTCAATAACAGAATCTTTTCTTAAACACTCAGTCATTGGTTTAGTTAGAAAAGCGAAGTTTTTTATGAATTTCCTATAATAACCTAATAATCCAAGAAAGCTTTTGATTTGTCTTTCATTTCTTGGCATAGGGAAATTCTGGATAGCCCTGATCTTGTCGGGATTTGGTTTTACTCCCTCTGAGGTGACAATATGCCCCAGGAAGGCTACTTCCTTGTGCAGAAATTCTGATTTGTCCAGCTGGACTTTCAGATTTGCATCCTGTAGTTTAGTGAAAACTTTCGTTAAGCTATCTATGTGTTCTTGGAGCGACGTTGAGAAGATGATGATGTCGTCCATGTAACATAGGCAGACTTTCCCTTGTAGTTCACCGAGGACGTTGTCCATCACTCGTTGAAACGTACTGGGGGCATTTTTCAGGCCGAAAGGCATTCGTACATATTCGTAATGCCCGAATTCTACTGAAAAAGCTGTTTTTTTGATGTCATTTGGATTTACTTCGATCTGATGAAACCCAGAGGCTAGATCTAAAGTGGTAAAATACATGCATTTACCAAGTTTATCCAAGATGTCTGTTATATTCGGAAGTGGGTATCTATCTTCAATGGTTTTTTCATTCAGTTTTCGATAGTCAATCACCATCCTCCATTTGGTTTGACCAGAAGCATCTTTCTTTTTTGGCACAATCCATATTGGGGATGACCAGGGTGAATAACTGGGTCTTATGATACCTTGCATTAACATTTTATTTATTTGTGATTCGACTTCCGATTTGTGTACGTAGGGTTATCTATAGCTTTTGGTAAAAATAGGGTTTTCGTCTTGCAAATCAATGTTGTGTTTTACAGCGTTTGTAAAAGTTAGTGGGTCATTATCTCTTTGGAAAATGTGTTCGAATTTTGAACATAGCTTTTCAATGCTTCTTTTTTCCTCATAGTTAAGGTGGTCAGTTCTTATTAATTGAGTGATATCATCACAATTACTTGTTGTAGATATGGGCTCAATTGTATGGATTTCTATGTGGTTAGCATGAAATTTTTCACATTCTATAGGATGTTCAATGACGAATTGTTTTTGTTGGGGCCCATAGTTTATTACTTCAACGTAAGCGAAATTATTTATGCTTTTATAAACTCCCTCTGGTATTATGAGGTTGTTCTTCAGTAACAGGAACTTTTGCTACTAACTTGCTTCGTGGAGCGATATTATAAATTGCAGATATAAAATTTAATTTAAATTTTAGTGGGATTTGAACTAGTGGAGTGATTAAAAGGGATTGACCTAGGTCGAGAGTTATTTTTAGTTTTTGCATGGTTTCCATGCCAATTAAACCATTAAAATAATTGTGAAATTTGAAGAGAATGAAGTCAAGTTCTTCATTTATTTTAAATTCTTTAATACCGTTTAACTTAACCATTTTGTCAACTATTATCTCGTTAAATAAGGTAGATATAGTTACTGGGTCCATTTTTTGCACGAATTTATTTGGAATTAAATTTGGATCTATAAAAGATTTTGTGGAGCCAGTGTCTATTAAAAATTTATATTTCTGTCCTTGTAACATTAGATCTACGTAGGGTAATTGAAAACCTCTTTGATGGTGGTTATTAAGGCTTAAGTATCCGTAAGTTGATTCGTCGAGGCTGGTAGGCGAAAATCCTCGTCCTGAATTTCAACGATTGGAATACTTTGTCGCAGGTCCTGTACGTTATCTTCAAAATACTCGTTCATACCCGATTCTGGTTCTTCATATGAATTGTCCCATTCCTGACTTTGGTAGTGTTCTTCTTGATAGTAGTAATCGCTTTCGTTGTTGTATGGGTTAGATGAAATGTTATACAATTCTTTGGATTGAAATTTCGGTGGGCCGTTACTATTAAAACGATACGGCTGATTTGTTTGGTTGAATGTTCTTTGTATTGGTGGTTTATAACTTGGTTGTTTGTACCCATTGCGGTTTGATGTTGTATCCATAGGTTCTGGCCTATTATATTGTGGTGCTCTAGGAGGTAATCTTGGATTTCCATATTGTTGTATATTTTGTTGTGTGAAGGGACGATGGTTAAAATACTGAGGTCTATTACTATTGAAATTTGAAGGTTTGAATTGTGAAATTTGATTATATTGTGGATACTGATTATATTGTAAATGATTTCTGGGTATTACTGCTCTTTGAGGTATTGGCGGAAGTGCTTTGTTCTTCATATATACTATGTTCTGTTCTTTCAAACAGTATAATCTAGCCGTCGGAAGATCCGGTGGCTGCATAGCTCTCACCATAACTCCAAGCGAGTCTCTCAGATTCGCAGTGAACAGTGCTTCTGCGGGAGTATTGAGGTATGCCCAGGTCTTTAATGTATTGCATATTTCAAGAATTCTGGTGAAATATACTTCAACACTGTCATTCTTTTGCGTGATAGCATGAAGATCCCGAATCAGACTATTCTCGTCTCTCTTATCGGCAAAGTGAGCAATAAGGCTTCCTTTAATGCTAACCCACTCGTTTGTGGTGTTATACATTTCTAAGGCCTTGTTCGCATCACCCACTATTTTATTACGAATAGCCCTTAAGAGAATATTCTGGTATGATGGATCTGTGAACGCTGGTTTGAGAACTTTTAGAATATCCTCAACTTGTGTGATAAATTTATTTAGCTCAGTTCTGCTACCACTATAAGGCGGAATATCTTTGATAGCATCAGGTATTTGTAACAGTCTTAATGTTCTTTCCATTTGTTTGAACTGTTTGTCCTCTTGATCAGTCATCTTAACAAATTTATTTATGTCACTTTCACTTTCAGCATCACTGTCTTCCCTAAGATTGCGTGTCGCGTTATATTTTACCGCGTACTTATCTAATTTGCCAATTTTGAGAATTTTTAAGTCTGTCTAACAAGTTTGAATTTTTCTTAAGAATTTTCGAAAAAATTTTCTGTGATCTTATGTTTTCTATATATAATTTTAATTTACCAACTTAAAGAGAGGTTTGGATATTGACGGGGAATTAGTTATTATATCAAAGTGCACTTACCAATTTAATAATATCAGGAAGAAGAGATGATATGCCTTCATGCTCCTAGCTGATTGCCGCAATATCGATACCGTCTTAATTAAGTTGAGTGTACTAATTTTAAAACTTTTTCGTTTTTCACTGTTCTGGTACTAACCCCAGTGTTTCACTTAACTTAAAATTTTTTATTGCTGTGGAAATTTCCACAGCTTTACTTTATTTCAAATTTAACAGAGCTTACACTTTAAAGATATAATTATACTAATTCAAAGTTGTTAATTTGGTTAGTGATTATATAGTAATTGAAAATGCTTATTTAGTAGAAAATAATGTTAGTTCGATGTTGTTGCGAAGCATGCACGTGTACGATGCTATTTGCTGGTTTTGCATTTCACGAGTTTTATGTGTCTTCACATCCGTTGATTTCGGTATATTGTTTATGCGGTTTCAAGTAACGTTCGGGTTAAAATACCGATGATGTGTAGCCTTGGTGTTGTCCGGTTGTATATGGTTGTTAGAGGTACGTAATTCGGCACACCTCCACCCGATGGTCCAAATTTTCGATGACGCTTAGGTATAATTGAGGTTCTATGTCGTTAATGTGCCGCATTATCTCATCCTTTAGCTCTTAAATTGTTGCTAGCTTATCGACGTACACCTTTTCCTTCAAATAACTCCAAAGAAAGAAGTCCAACGGTGTCAAATCACATGATCTTGGCGGCCAATTGACATCGCCACCACGTGAGATAACACGGCCATTGAATTTGTCGCGCAAAAGAGCCATTGTTTCGTTAGCTGTGTGGCAAGTGGCACCGTCCTGTTAAAACCACATATCGTCCACATCCATATCTTCCAATTCGGGCCATAAAAAGTTCGTTATCATCTCACGATAGCGAACACCATTCACAGTAACTGCCTGACCGGCCTCATTTTGGAAAAACCGCACCAAACAGTCACTCTTCGTGGGTGCATTGGTTTTTCGACAATCACTGTTCGATTATGATTGGCCCAAATGCGGCAATTCTGCTTATTGACGAATCCATTGAGGTGAAAATGTGCCTCATCACTGAAGATGATTTTCTTCGAAAATTGATCATCCACTGTTGCCATTTCTGCCACCATTCTGACCATTGACGACGTTTGGAATTCAAATTGAGTTAGTCTGAAATTGAGAAATGTCAAATTAAATGTAGAAAAAAACTTGACGTTTAGGTGTGGTTCACATTCAACGTCGGCCCTTAAAATTTAACCACCCATTACATTTTTCAGACTAAAGAGTTCTTCGCTCCCATACTTAAAACACCGAGCGAAGAACGGCCAAATTGTTAAATTTGTAGTAGATACGGGCAGATTTAAACAATATGTATGTAGTCAAATAGAACTTATCCCTATCGATTGATTAAAAATTCGTTTTCATTAGTGGTTGATGTTATTTGTCCCAATCAAAAAAATCTCTTTTACGGATACAAAAAAGGACAAACCGATTAATTTAATTACGAACGGGAAAACCAAAAAGGAATTAATTTTTACTTTTCAAAGTATACCAGCTTGTTAGGCAAAAATAATTTAAACTTTTTAATTTAATTTTTACTTTAAATAGGATACCAAACATTTTAGATTCAGTTGAATGGCTAAAAGTTAATTTTAAACATAATTTTTTTTTACCAAATGCCAAATTAGAAAAATCAATTTTATTTATTTTTGGAATATTGTTGCTCTATGTACTCGTACTTATGTATATTCTAACGAGTTTTCATTTCGTTTATAACATTGTAAATAGCACCCTATTGAGTAAAGTGATAATTTTTTGGCAGGTGTAAACTCGTGTCTATATAGGAGATAATTGTCTATCTACACGGTAGGAGCATAGCATAATGCCATCATTCCCAAATAAAATATTGAACAGCTCTCAACTATGGTTACGAATATAAGTAATATGGAATTTTATTATTATTTACCCAGGGGGTGAATTGCGGAGAATTGTATATGTTAAGGGCAGCATCCCGCACGACGACAAAATAAAATCGAAATAAAAATTCCATCTTACGTATATACAAGTAGATACGACTAGAGATTATTTCCCTGGCGATCTTCATAAAAATTCTATTTATTATGTTTATCATTCGTATTGTGTCTCGTATTACTCGACAGAAGATTAACCCTAGCTTACAATTATGATACATAAAACTTAGGAGAATGAAGAATAAATCTAATCAACATTTTCCATAATTCAAAATTATTTTTCACTCTTCATGTAATCTTTATGTGGGTCTGTGCTATAGTGGTGCATCCGATTGAATAAAGGAATGAGATGGAAACGCCAATTCCCAATAATCCAAATACGAGTACATACTCGTAATATAAATATTTATTTGCATAAAGCATAAAAAATATCTCGGTTGGTTGGTATTTATGTTGCCACTGGAAAAAAACTAGATTAGTTTTTGCTTTAATATTTATTCCAATTAAACATTTGTCGATATGGAAATTATGTAAAAGTTTATTTTACAGTAATTAATTTACATTTATTTAATAAATCTCTACAGATTTAACTTGTTATTTTATTTGCTTATTTGTAGATTTCTTGAAACGAGAATGAACCTTTTTGTCATAAAGTGACGTACGCGGTTTAGATTAACTTATTTCGTTTTCACGAAAAATAGGTTAACACGCGACATACAGTTGCTCATGCACGAAACACCGAAGCTTAATCCCGTAAACTTCCAACGACCGGCCTTGTGATTTGTTGATGGTTGTAATTTTCCTGTATTTGTTTTTGTAATTTGTTATTTATTTCCGGGATGAGTGGGACCGGGGGCTTCCCGGATAATCAAAAATCCCGGTTAATCGAATTATTCGTTATTATAGACTAAAAACACAACGAAACATATCGCAGTCTTACACTTGTATAAGTTAATATTTTTTAATTCGCAAAAACTAAAAAACTATATTTTTGGTGGTTATACAACCACGTACTTTATTTTCTATATTAAGATTACACGCTTTAACTTATTAACTACTTATATTTATACTTTACAATTTGCTGACTTATATGCTATGCACTTTTGAGACATAAATGGAAATTTCCATTTAGGTCGTTTACATTTTGTTGGATATGCAACTTCATATTTCACAGTGGTTTTATGGGAACGTCACAAAAATGCGTTCGCATGAAATGTGAGATGTTGGGCACGTTTGTGCAACGTGATCAGGTTTGTGATCTTAACTCTTCCCTACTTAAATTCGATTGTCCGCAATCGATCAAAAATATGGTATGTTGTTAAAGTTAGGATTTGACGTTTTGGAGGATTCGGCTTGCCGAGTTTCAATTATATCGGTTTTTGATTTTGGATCCTGAACTTTTGGGTTATTAGAAGATTCAACGTTGATTTCGATTTTCGTGGTATCTTTAGAGGCCTGATCTTGTTTTTCTTTAAAAGCTTTAATGTATTTGGGAACGATTCCCTTCAAAGATTTGAGGGCTATTGCTATTATGACTACGCTTACTGGAAATGCGAATCCATGAATTATAAATCGGTTGGACTTAGATTCTGACTGCAACATTTCTATTGCGTCAGTATTGTTGATATGGAGTTCCTCCATCATTTCTAGGGATAAAATTTTCTTGATTTCTTTTTCTTTTGGGAGTGGATGTAGAATTGCTGGTAATGCTTGGAAATGGGTCACTTCTTTTGAAATGAATAATTTTTCATTAATTTTTACCGATACGCCATGAAATTTTATTAGAAAGGTACCATTTAAATTGTGTGGTAGTGCGTCCACTAAAATTGATCCATTAAAATTATTCAGGAGGATCATTCCTGGTGTGATTTCCTCAACAGTTGGAATATGTTGGTTGTTTATGATATTGCAATCCGCTGGTGTGCTTCTAAAAATATTTGGTATACAAGTTGTATTTGATAAATTTATAACATTGTTTGAATTACAAATGGATATAAAATTAAAAGTTTTACAATTTTCTTTTAGGGCAAGAATTTCGTTATCTTTTTTTAGAATATTATCGTATAATATTTCCGTTGTTACTTTATTTTTTTTTACTGGTCTTAGAATAATTTTCTGAAAAATATCTTGATTTGTTATAGGAATATTTACGATATATAATATAGTATTGTGATTTGTAATAATCTTGATTTCCGAAAAATTTAATGCTTCTTCAATTGAATTAAATGGTAAATTCTCTTTCTTAAAAGTACTTATAGATAATTTTATCTCTTGTTTCGATAATATTAATGAATTTACCATGCCCAATTTTGCCCAATGTATCGCATAGTTTATGTTTATCAAATCTTCTTTTAGAATTTTTAACTTATATTCTACATCTAATATAATCTTATTACTAATGGTTTCATTATTCTTTAGGATTTTATTTATCTCATTATTGACAATTGTTAGGTTATTTAATCGTTCCGTAAGCAAATTATTTATGACAACCTGTCTGTTATTGTTTTCCAAAACGCTATTTGTCTTCTGCTTAATGGTGATGAAATCTTCGTGGTCGGGGTTTCCCGCGATCCACTTCCATGCACTCCCGATAAAATTAAGCGACCTTTTGGTTTTTCGCGGCTTTAGATTTTCGAGCAAGTTTCGAATTTGATCTAGTTCGTATGATATGTATGGGAAAAGGTGATGGTTTGTACAACCGTTTGTATTGATAAGGTTAAGGATTCCGGATGTTACGTTTTCATATTCGTCTATGTCAATTGTATGTATAATTTTAAAAGTGCCTGTCTGTAGTTTTGCCTGTCCAGTGTGTACTGATATTACCAATGAGTTCGTAAAGTCTAATATTTGAATTTCGGCCTTTGTGGGGTAGTGAATGTATCTGAAAATATAGATTTTGTGATTAGGGTTACCAGTTACGAATATTGCTTTTATGAACTACTCGTCCAGCTTCTGTGATAACCGTTGTGTTTTTGTTTTCTTTGACTGTCTCTTTAACATAACGGATGGTAAGTTTGGAACCTAACCTTTTATTATATTTGACGTAAATAACCTCGCCTGGCAAATATTGTTTTACCGGTTTCCTCTTTTTATTGTGTTGTTTTAGATCCTTTTCTTGTTTAACTTTTAACCTATCTATATTGCTCAGCCGAGCACGTTCAAGTTGTTCGGGATCTAGGTTGGGTATACGACCAAAAAATAGTTCCACAGGTTTTTTTCCGGTAGTGGAATGAATCGTATGATTATACTCATTAACAGCTCGTTCTAATAGTTGTTCAAATGAACGAGGTGGACCTTCTGCTTTTAGACATCTCATAATTTCGATTAATGTGGAGTGGAACCTTTCTATTTGCCCATTTACCTCGCTTTTGTAAGGTGGCGTAACGAATACTTTGATATGCATGTCATCGCTCATCATAGAAATAATTGAAGCCGAAGTAAGTGACTTTTCATTATCTATTACGACAACGGCCACTGGAACACAGAAGTAAAATAGAATATCTTGAAGAGGTTTTTTGATATGTTCCACTGCTCGTGATTCGATGATTTTTGCCTGCGTGAACTTGGTGAATTTGTCGATCGCTGTTAGGACTAGATATTTCTCGGTTGAGAAAATATCTAAATGTATGGTATGACCGGGGTATTCTGGTATGGGAGTATTATGGATCTCTTGGTTGTTTGGATGTCGATCATATTTATTTTCCTTACATATTGTGCAAAGTTTTACTACACTTGTAATTTTTGAGGCCATTCTCGGAAAATAATATTTTCGAATAATCTGCATGCGATTTTCGAAGGGGTTACGATGAGCCCGTTTGTGTTCGGTTAAAATTATTTGTTCTTGTTGGCCCTCATCTTCAAGATCTTCTACTATATTCCGTGTAGATCGGATTTTATAGCTATTGAAGTGGAGTGTGTAAATTTCCTGGATTTTACCCATAAGTACTTCTGGAGTGTGGAGTCCATTGACGATAGATGGATTCAAATACCTTTTGAAAATATTCGTGATTTCACGTTCAGTGAAGCTGGGCTGTGTAAAAATGTGTCTTGTGTAGCAAGACGAAAAAAAGGTTTTAATTTGATAACTAGTTTCGAATTCATCTAGTCGTAACACCAGTTGATTACGAAAAACATTAATTGGAGCCTCTACAATTGGGATCAAATTATGGGAGGAGCTATCGTCGCTATGTTGAGTAGACGTTAATGCGTTTATCTCCTCTGGATTTGGTAGTCTCGAGAGTGAATCAGCTACCACATTCGATTTCCCTGGTTTATATGCTATTTCGTAATTGTACTCCTCGAGAATAGCTTTCCAAAGCTTTATTTTGCTATTCGTATTTTTGTTACTGAGAGCATACGTTAGAGGCTGGTGGTCTGTGAATATCTTCACTTTGCGTGAGCCATACAAAAAATTCCTCAGAGAGTTGAGTGCCCAGATGATTGCCAGCATTTCTTTTTCGTTGGTGGCATAATTTTCTTCTGTCTTACTCAATGTTCTTGAAATAAAAGTTATTGGTCTATTCTCTTGCATTAGTACTGTTCCAATCGCATAATCGGAAGCATCCGTAGTTAGTTCAAAGTCCTTGGCGAAATTTGGGTGGACTAACAATACTTCTTCGGAAACAAGTGTGGTTTTTAATTTTTCAAATGCGCATAACGCGTCTCTATCAAGACGAATCAGTTTGTTTTTTGAAACCTTTTTGGACACTCGTCCGTCTTCCCCCCTTAAAAGGGATGTTAGGGGTTTCGCCAGCTTTGCATAATCTTTGATGAAGCGGCGATAATACCCTGACATACCCAGAAATGATCTTAGGTCTTTAAGATTTTCTGGTGGAGAAAGGTTTAATATAGCACTAATTTTCTTCGGGTTTGGTCTTATCCCGTTTGTCCCGACAATAAATCCTAAAAATTCCACTTCTTTTTGAAGAAATTCACACTTATCTAGCTGCACCTTCATATTGGCAGCTTCTAAGGTTTTGAATACTAGTTCCAAGTTTTGGAAGTGTTCTTCTTGATTTTCACCAAAGATAATGATGTCGTCAATATAGACGTAGCATCGTTTGGCTATATGCTGCCTTAAAATGTCATCCAAAGTTCTTTGAAATATGGATGGCGCATTTTTGAGCCCAAATGGTAACCGGACAAATTCATATTTCCCATTATTTATAGAGAAAGCTGTTTTCTCTATATCAGAATTTCTGAGTGGGATTTGGTGGAAACCACTCTTGAGATCTATTGTGGTGAAAAACTTATTTTTTCCCAAATTTGAAAGAACTTCATTTATTTCCGGTATTGGATATCTGTCGGGGATGGTAATAGTATTTAGTTTTCGGTAATCTATTACCATCCGATATTTTTTCTCACCGGATGCATCGTCCTTTTTTGGGACGATCCAAACTGGGGAGTTGTAGGGAGACCGTGAAGGTCTTATAATTCCCTCGTTTAACAGTTCTTTGACTTGTTTTTCAACTTCGTCTTTCAAAGTCATAGGATAGGGGTAGGCTCTTGAATAGACTGGAGTATCCGTAGTAGTTCGAATTTCCCCTTTGACTGTGGATGTATAGGTAAGTTTTTTGTCCGGATCAGCAAACAGCTTGGGACATTTACCTATTATATTTTGTAGTCTTGATTTTTGTTCTTTATCCAAATGTTCTATTCTAAGTTTAATGTGATTAACGGATTCCGAATTATGTTGTTTTAACGGAATCTTAATATTGGGAAAAATGGTCATGTGGCTTTCGTCGGTGTGTATTATGGCTTTAATTTCTCTTAGTGAGTCATTTCCAATTATACCAGTAAATGATTTGAGACTTGGAAGAATGTAAAATTTAAGTTTATTTGTATTTGGTCCGAATAAATTTACATAGGAATGGTGTGTTATTTTAACGCTACCTCCAACGGAGTTAGCCATGAAGGGTTTTTCATTTGGTATAGGGTTTCTAATATGTTTAGTTTGAATATAATTTTTGTTAGATCCAGTGTCTATTAAAAATTTTAATGTCTCTCCGTTCCTAAGTTTAAGTTCATAAAAGGGGAGCGAAGAGCGATTTAACCTAAAAAATAGATATCATCCAGTTCTTCGGTCCGTTCGTAAGTTGCATTATCGATTGTCTCCAAGTAATCGCTGAGAGACTGCTCATTGTGATCGTCATTTTCGGTATACTCTTGTTCTTGTACGGCTACGCTCGTTTCGTCAGGTACGTTGTTCTCGTCAGTTACGTCTGTTTCGTTAGTATTTTGTTCCATGTGGTAAACCCGTTGGAATTTATTTGGCGGGTGAGATTGTCGTGACGGATTCGTGTAATTACGTTTCTGTGGGAAGCGAGCATTTTGTTGTTGATTATTATAATTTATGCGGTTAGATCGCATGCTACGATCTACCTCCATCGGCTCAGGCTTTTGGAATGTTCTTTGAACTGGTGGGAATGGTCTGTGAAATCCCATTGGTTGTTGAGTGATTGGTCCATTGTATTGTTGAAAAGGTCTAGTGAATGGATTTTGTACTCCGCGTGGGTAGTGTAGCAATTGAGGATAGAATGTTTGATTATATGGTTGTCTGAAGTGCGGACCTGGTACCATATTTCTATTAGGAAGGGCAGGAGGAATAATGGGTCTCCTCTGCAAGCTGTGGTGACTGCTGTGCGCGTATTGCGATCTAAAGTCTACATTCTGAAGCTTCAAGCATAGATGTAATGCTTGTGGTAAGTCTATAGGTTCCCTGATGCTGAGTAAATGGGGAAGGTCGCCTTTCAGTCCTCTGACAAAGGTGTCTAGAGCCTTATCCCTATATGCTTGAGTCATGTTGTTCATTGACTCGTTGCTCATTTCTATGCTTGATAGTTTATTCAGTATGAGTGAAAGGTGCTGATAGACTACTTGGTAGAATTCGGATATCGTGGTGTTTCCTTGCACCAGGCTGGTCATTTGGTACTAAAGGGTTTCCAAATCCCTTTTGTCTGCGTAATGCAGAGTTAGACATTTGGACATCTTTGCCCAATTTAAAGGGGTATTGTACGATTCCAGAACAATATCTGCATGCCCTACTATTTTATTCCTCACTATGCTCAGTATTCCGTAATAATTTGGCGTACCCTTTAAATGTTCATAGATCTGCAGTATCCTATCGACGCTCTTCTTCCATGAACTGAATTCTCCCGAGGTTCCGGAGAATTCCCTAAGACTTTTTACTATATCCGGTATTCGGTCTAAGTCACCCAAATTTCTATCCATCGCTGGGTCAATTGTCTGATCAACATCGTTTCTTGTATCAGAGTTGGGGTTAACTATCCTAGATATGATTTGTGGACCATCTCTGGTCAAAACTTCTCTGACTATCTGAGTGATTTGTGCCGACAGACTGGCGAGATCTAAAGGATTATTATTTTGAGTCGCGCTATCGCTGGAGGTTGATGGCGTTAGTTGAGAAGTACGTAACGTGAAATTGGTTGGGGGAGTTGGAGGTGACATTTTGAATTTGATTTTTATGAAGGGTGAGATCAAAACAAAATAGATCGAATTCGCACAGAACTTTCTTTAAGGAATAGATAAATTTTTAATTTGCTTTACGGGAATCAGTTCTAATTTAATTATTAAATTAATTAAAAAATGTCGTTTTTATAATTAAATAAATTTAAACCCTTTTTACGTTTACTAAAGAAATAAAAAGATAGCTATATTTAAATATATCTATTTTAATTTTCTATTTTATAATTAAATAGATTTTCAAAAATTTTCTTTAATGATCGAATAAATCCTATTTTCTTTATCGTTTATCTTATCTTTTTTTTGCTTTATAGATAATTTTATTGTTTTTTCAATATTCATGTATCGTTTTTAAATTAATCAATTTAAATAATAATAAATATGTAACTTTAAATTTTCCTTTATTTTAATTAATTTACTTTACTTTATCACTTAAATTTCTTTAACTTTTAACTTATTTATTTTCCTCTTTTTTTTTTCTTTGGTTTTCTTAAATATTTCGATTTAATAATTTTTGAATTTAATAAAATAATAAAAAAAAAATGTGTACTACTTACAGCAGTATTATAAGATGCAGGACAAACATCTCTTGTCGGTGAACCTTAATATAGATGATGAACACACGTTAACCCGGTGAAAAATGTCCTAAACGTGTGGGGACCGAGTCGTCGTCTCTCAATCAAACTGCACGGGCGGCTGTTTGTCCAATCCAAACTCCGTTTTACCCTTGGTTCTGGTTACTTCGGGGCCTCGTTTCCCGTATCTTCCTTTGATTGATCTTCACGATTTTTTAAGTCGTTACTTTGCGTCTTTTTGCTCGTGATTGAATTTTTTTATATTGGATTTGAGAAATATAAATTGCGCTATATTTCTCGTGGTATGTTTTTTTTTGTATAACCGTACTTTTTGAGTTGATTTACTTATTATTATTATTATTTATTTCGTGGGTTTCCACTATGTTATGCTTTAATTTTATTACTTATCGAGGTCACGAAATTTTTATATGCAACTAGCTTGTAAGTTTCGTTATTATTCACTTATTTATTATTTTCAACGAATTTTTATATGCACTTATTATTTTCACTTCTCTATTATCTTCAATGAATTTTTTATACGCGACTAACTGTTAAGTTTTATAATTATTCACTCATTTATTATTTTCAACTTTTTCCGGTTTTTTCACTTATTATTACACATACACTTTTCACTCACGTTTACAATAATCGGTCCCTGCTCGGGCGCCAGTTAATATTTTTTAATTCGCAAAAACTAAAAAACTATATTTTTGGTGGTTATACAACCACGTACTTTATTTTCTATATTAAGATTACACGCTTTAACTTATTAACTACTTATATTTATACTTTACAATTTGCTGACTTATATGCTATGCACTTTTGAGACATAAATGGAAATTTCCATTTAGGTCGTTTACATTTTGTTGGATATGCAACTTCATATTTCACAGTGGTTTTATGGGAACGTCACAAAAATGCGTTCGCATGAAATGTGAGATGTTGGGCACGTTTGTGCAACGTGATCAGGTTTGTGATCTTAACTTATATTTTAATAATAAATATCAAAATCACGTAAATTAAATTATCGCAAAAAAATTAGCTTTCATCAGCTTCGGCATTAACAAATTTAATTTTGACTGAAAAATTCATTTACTTTGGTGTGTCGTTGGCTTTTATCTGGCACACTTATTTCGTCGATGTCCTGATTCTCTAAATAGTTTAAAAGTGTTTCACAAGCAGTTATAGCATCGTTCGTCTTTACGTTTGGGAGAAGTTCCTCATTCACATCGTCATCACTGCTGAGTTCCTCTTGGTTTTCATTAGGATTTAATACCATTTCCACTATTTCAGCATCTGTTAATTTTTTTTTTTTTTTATATATTTATTTATTTATTACAACTGATTTACAAATCATCTAGTAATTTATCTTTCATAATTTATATTCTTGTTTGGAGGGTTGTAGCCCTTTGGCTAGTCCCCTTTACAATTTTATTATATTTTTAGTCGATCCTGATTGGATCTTGTTGATCATGCGGTTTCTTCCTTCGCAGCCGTCTTACTAGGTTTGAATCGTCCAACATACGACGTATCTCAGCATTTTGGTGTAGACTAATACGTTGCATGTGTTTTCTCGCGTGTTTGCTTATTTCTTCACTAACGAAATCCATCTTCAGATCTCTATGGAGGTTGTCATTTCTTATGTACCACGGTGCATTAACTATTCCACGAAGGACTTTGCTTTGGAATGACTGGATGATATTGACATTGGTTTTCTTTGTATAGCCCCAGAGCTGAATACCGTAAGTCCACACAGGTTTTAGGATTTGCCGGTATAGTAGCAATTTATTATGTAGAGTTAGCTCAGAATTTCTTCCTAAGAGCCAATCCATCTTTCTGTATTTGATGTTTAACTTTTCTTTTTTCTTTTTCACATGCTCTTTCCATTTTAGTTTCGCGTCTAGAGTCATGCCTAGATATTTTGCCGTATTTGCATAGGGAATTTGCTGGGAGTTCAGTTCTACTGGTATCCAGTTGACCTTCTTGTTGGTAAAGTTTACGTGAACAGATTTTGTTTCATTAAGTTTTATTCGCCATCTCTTGGTCCAGGTACTGACAATATTAGTAGCTCTTTGCAATTTGCTTGTAGATCCTTCTATGCAATTAGCAACTGCTAAGATGGCCGTATCATCCGCAAACGTCGCTATGTTAGTATCCTCTATCGTTGGCAGGTCCGAGGTGTATAGAACATATAAGGTTGGTCCCAGAACGCTACCTTGTGGTACCCCTGCTGATATTTTCTTTATTTCTGAGTATTCGCCATCTAATTTAACTCGAAAGTGTCGGTTAGATATGTAAGATTTTAGAATTTCATAAAGCTGCTTTGGTAAGTCTCTTTGTAATTTATATTCCAAACCTTTATGCCATACTCTGTCAAAGGCCTGTGCTACATCCAAGAAGACGCTTGAACATACTTTCTTTTTTCAAGTACGTCTTCAATTATGTTTGTAATTCGGTGTACTTGTTCTATTGTTGAATGATTTTCTCTGAAGCCAAATTGATGTGGAGGAACAAGATTTCTTTCTGCTATTATTGGTTTTAGTCTCTTTAGGAGTAGTTTCTCGAATAATTTTGAAATTATTGGGAGTAACGAAATCGGCCTATACGAATTTTTGTCATTAAGTGATGTGTTTGGTTTAGGTATCATAATTACTTCTGCTACTTTTCATTGACTTGGAACGTGTTTAAGTCTGAACACTGCATTAATTATTTGGAGTAGTTTACGTAGACCTTTTTCAGGAAGAGCTTTTACTATTTGTCTTGTAATTAAGTCATATCCTGGAGATTTCTTTGTATTTAGGTTGAGATTGATTTCCTCTTTTAATTCTTGTAGTGTGACAGGAGATATATTGCAGTTATCCATTTTATATACTGGTGGTATGTTTTCCTCTGCAGTTTGTCTAGGTAGTGGCTGAAACGTGTTCTCGAGGTGGGTTGCAAACAACGAAGCTTTTTGCTTTGCACTTATAGCCCATGTGCCATCTTAATTTTTTACTGGTGGAATTTGTAGTTTAGGTCGTTTTAAACTTTTTGTCGCTTTCCAAAGGGAGTACTCGGTATCTTTTTCCCCAGTAAGGCCACTCAAGTATTTATTAATGGATTCGTTTTTGATTTCTTTAATTAGCAACTTTAGTTTATTGGATAAAAAATTAAGAGTTGTTTTATATTCTGGCGCTCGACTTCTTTGCCAGGCCTTTCTTGCTTTTCGTTTTGCTGCAACCAGTTCCCTAACTTCTAGAGGATAAGTAGCATTTCGGCGCATTTCCTTTGAACTTGAGGGGGTACTACTCCACGCCGCTTCCTGTATACTGTTGTTGAGTTGTTCTAGTTCTTCTTCTAGCTCTATCGGGTTTTTAATTGGCACCTGAAGATCAATATTATCCTCAACAAGTTTCTGGAATTTCTCCCAGCAGGTGTTTTTGTTCGTTAGCGAAGGTAGACTAGTTTTTTTAACAATCGTTGCACTGATTGTCATAATAACAGGCGTGTGATCTGACATAATCCCCTCGCTGCTTTCTCGGTATATGTAGTTTTCGTCTATACCTTTGGTGATAAAGAAGTCAATGATATCGGGTATTTTGTTTCTATCCGTAGACCAATAAGTTGGTTGATCTCTAGAATAAAATCGCAATTGCATAGTCTTCCTGCTGCAAACAGCTCTCTTCCTTTTTTAGAGGTTACTCTTGATCCCCAGTAGGTGTTTTTTGCATTAAAATCACCTCCGATTATGAAACTTGATCCAAGTGATTTAAATAACGTGCAATAGTCTTGTTTAATTAAATTATATCTTGGGGGGCAATATATTGACGTTACACTATATTCTTCTGTTAATGTTGCGAATGTGGGTGCTTCAAAGTCTGAATCTACCCAGTTAAAAAATTCATGTCTATATTTATTTGGCTCATTATGCCCTGATTTAATTCATCTATTGCAGTGTCTTCAATGTTGTCCGCTTCATAATTCAAATTTTCCGTCATTTCACAATCATTTTCAAACAAAATACTGCTCCAAGATGATTTTAAAACAGCGTCGGTTACGTCACTCCAAGCTCGGGTAAGGCCCATATTGCGTGTTTTAGATTGAATTTTTTGATGAAAGAGGTCACGTCGCCTTCTGTCTGCAAGTTTGTTAAGGAAACTAATTCCCTTGCGAAAATCACACTTGCAGATTCGAATCACGCCCTGATCCATCGGTTGTATTAAGCTAGTACAATTAGAGGACAAATACTTGAGTAGTATGTTGTTTAAATTTAGCTACATTCGGATGTGAGGGGCAGTTATCTAATAGTAGTACATCTTTTCCTAGCTTCAGCCTCAAAATGGTTATCAAACCATTTCAAAAATAATTCTTGGGTTACCCAAGCCTTTTTATTTGCCATATAGGGAACTTACCGGACATAAGGGGCTAAAGTTCTTCGGAGTAGCGCCTTCCAAAAAACCCCGTCTCGTCAGCCTTATAAATTTGGAGTAATGTTAATTTTTAAATCATCTAACCCTTCGACGAATAGTGTTGCGCTTTCATAATCGGCTGAAATTTTTTCACCCGACGCTTTCAGACTAAAATTTCCCAACCAGTCCTGCGAGTAATAGCATGTTGTTTCTAGTTCGAACGTTGCGTGGAAATATTTTGCTTTTTCGATAATCATTGCTCCCGAAAAAGGTAAACCTCGAAATCTTTGTTGGCGAAACCCTTCTTACGTTGCTACATCTACTTGTGCATGTTCGGCACCTTTTAAAGTTTTCCGAACGTTTAAGCCTTTTCTTATGGAATCGGATACAGAGAAGAATTTGAAAATTTCATTTTTTAATTTCGTAAATAGTTTGTTGCCTCACTCCGTATTTCACTGATACATTTTTTGCAGATACGCCTTTTTGGAGTTTGTGTATAATGTCCAATTTTTCTGTAATAGATAAAACCTTTCTTGATCTTTTAGATGACGTTGATGTTGATGGAAGCATAGTGTTACCTAAATGAGAATCAACACTTTCTACAGATAATTTTATATCCAACATTTTAATCGTCTGCATACAATTACACTATAAGTAATCCTCTTGCCGTCTATATGAATCAAAATAATTAATGCTGGAGATATACTCGACGTCACTCAGAAGCTTCAAAATGTCAAAGACGCGCTTACGAGTACACCCAAGATAAGCTCAGTATATGAGTTCACGTTTTTGACTTTGTTTTTATTTTTTTATTTATTCATTTTTTTCTCCCCATGATTTTTGTTGTATATCGATCTACCGATCCAGTGACCATTGAAATCATGATCAAGTACTTCACGTGCTACCGACGAATAGTGTGCTGGACAACCATCATGTAGAAACCAGATGTTCTGTCGCAATTCGCTCAAGTTTTCAAATAATATTGGCAGTTCATTTTCCAAAATGTCTCGGTACATTTCGCCATTCAAGTTGTCTTCAATAATGTGGGGGCCGATGAGTTTGTTGCCAATTATTCCACACCACACGTTGACAGTCCAAGGGCGCTGATGTTCACCTTGGCGAAGCCAGTGCGGATTTTCAGCTCTCCAGAAATGCATGTTGTGTCGAATCGCTAGCTATTTTTCGTGTAGTAATATGAGGATTATGAGTTACTGCAGCAAATACAGCGATTTCATTACTTTCCTCAGTGACTATTGTTCGACGAGTCCTTTTTTTCGGTTGAACACTTCCATCTATAGTAAATTGTTTAACAGTCCGGTAAAATGAAGCACGTGACCGAATCCTATCTGAAAAAACGCGAAGCGTAGAGATTGACAGCATTATCAAGACCACCGTCAGCTTCTCCATAAACCAAGACCATTTTAATTTTTTCTTGTACAGTTAAATACTCCATTTTGTATTGTATTAATAGCCTAACGCAAACATGTCCTTTTGTTTTCAAAATAATCTTCGAACTGAATCAATATTTTTAAAACAAAATACAAACGAAATCATTTGTTTGAAAGTAGATTTAATCGCTTGTTCCTAGGTTACGATAATAGTTAATTTTAATTTAAACGTATTGCAGAATCGTATGCATAGGTTCTCAGTAGGAGAAATCGAAAAAAATTCAATAACGTTATTACAGCGCCATCTATCATAAATCGAAAAAAGTGTTTCAAAGCAATCCTACGTACTTTAAGCCGTATAATCCGAATCTGCAATACAAAATAGGGATTCATATTTTAATTTAAAAGTTACCCCCCGCCCCATTTACAAGAAGGGGAGCAGGAGTGCTAATTTTAGCCCTAATGTATGTCCCCCCCCCCCCCCCCCCCGGAATGATTAAATTTTGACAATGGGCATTTTTTCCGCAGAGTGCTTATTTCCCGAAATATTTGAAAGTTTCAGCTTAAAAAAGTCACCCAGTATAGAGATTGAAAGAAAAAAATAACAACAAAAAATCAGCTGTACGTCGAACGTCCTCTTGCTAACTTATAATATTTTGTTTTTATTTTATACATAATTTTAGTTTTAGTTAAAATATTACTTATTACATTAATTAATTACAAAAATATTATTAAATTTGTTCTGCGTCCGAATACTGAGTTTTACTACTGTAAGACTGGAAACTAACTACATCTGTTGGATTCTGGTAAAACTAATTAGGAATAAAATCTTGAGATTTTGCGATTGCGTCTTTGGAAAAAATTCCAAGGGTATTTGGTTTTTTGCTAATTTTTCGGTTAATACTTAAAATTTAGCAAAACGACACCAGCCGTGTTTTTATTAGCGCCCGATAGCTGTATCTGGAGCACGCAATTTTCTATGTAAAAACTTATATTTAGCGCGCTATTTTTGCATATAATTAATTTATTTAATTCTAAACTAAGATTTTTCATTCAACTTTTTAGTTAAAAATCGATAAAAAAATATTTTGCTCTACCTATTTATCGGGAGTCGCTATCGGGAGCGCTATCCATTTCAAAGGGAAATTGTAAATTTCGTTTCTCTTGTACAACCCTTAAACCTTAGAAAATTAATCTTACAATAAAAATTTAAAACGCAGCAAGATAATTTATTTCTTACAACGTCATGCCAAAATAAATGTTAATTGGTATATTTCAGGTCGTTAAATGTTTGTTTTATGGATAAATTTATTTTTCATTTGTATGGTATAGCGACATCAGTGAATAAATAGCTACAGTTTCAATAGAAATTTCCCTTCGGCGCCGGATAGTGCCCCAATATCAAAACACGGCTACCGTCAATCATCATGCGCGTGAAATATTTCCTAACTTTATCCTCAGTTAAAAAAAATCTAGGGAAGGTTTAGGAAATATTTCACACCTCTGTATACCGGAATAATTCCTAAATAAATCCTAAGTAAAAATCGTTAGTAAATATACACCAAAAACAAACATTTAGGCGAATCTAGTTAAATATGCAATTTTGAATAATTGGTTTTACTGATAGATTTAAAATTTCAAAAACTAGGTGTTTTCATTTTATACTAGATCCACTCCATCTAGAAAACATGTGTTTTCCGGAAAAATTAGGGGAACACTGTGATGGATATTCAAAAGTTGTAGAGATAAAAATCGAAGTAAAAACCGTCTGTACTAAGATACTTCTAAGAGATTTCAACTCTTATGATAGGTGTTTTCACTTTGTACTAGACCCAATCCAACTAGAAAACATGAGTTTTTCGGAAAAATCAGGGGAACACTGGGTTTAATATTCAAAAGTTGTAGAGGTACAAATCGAAGTAACAACCCTCTGTCGTAAGATACTTCTTAGAGATTACAACTCCTGTGATAGGTGTTTTCAATTTGTACTAGAGAACGTGAGTTTTCTCGAAAAAAAATAGGGGAACACTGGGTTAAATATTCAAAAGTTGTAAAGGTAAAAACCCTCTGTTCTAAGATGCTTCTAAGAGGTTACAACTCTTGAGATAGTTGTTTTCACTTTGTACTAGACCCAAGCCCCTTAGAAAACATGAGTTTTCCGGAAAAATTAGGAGGCCACTGGGTTTAATATTCAAAAGTTGTAGAGATACAAATCGAAGTAAAAACCCTTTGTCCTAAGATACTTCTAAGAGGTTACAACTCTTGGGATAGGTGTTTTCTCTTTGTACTAGACCCAATCCACTTAGAAAACATGAGTTTTCCGGAAAAATTAGGAGACCACTGGGTTTAATATTCAAAAGTTGTAGAGGTACAAATCGAAGGAAAAACCCTCAGTCCTAAGATACTTCTAAGAGGTTACAACTCTTGGGATATTTGTTTTCACTTTTTACTTGACCCAATCCAACTAGAAAACATGAGTTTTCCGGAAAAATTAAGGGAACACTGGGTTTAATATTCCAAAGTTGTAGAGGTAAAAATCGAAGTAAACATGTTCTGTCCTAAGATACTTTAAAGAGGTTACAACTCATGGGATAGGTGTTTTCACTTTGTACTAGACCCAATCTAACTAGAAAACATAAGTTTTCTGAAAATATTAGGGGAAAAATGGGTCGAGTATTCAAAAGTTGTAGAGGTAAAAATCGAAGTAACAATCCTCTGTCCTAAAATACTTCTAAGAGGTTACAACTCCTATGATAGGTATTTTCACTTTGTACTAGACCCAATCCAACTAGAAAACATGAGTTTTTCGGAAAATTAGGGGAACACTGAGTTTAATATTTAAGAGTTGTAGAGGTAAAATTCGAAGTTAAAACCCTCGGCCCTAAGATACTTTTAAGAGGTTACAACTCTTGTGATAGGTGTTTTCACTTTGTACTAGACCCAATCCAACTATAAAACATGAGTTTTCCGGAAAAATTAGGGGAACATTGCTTTTAATATTCAAAGTACCAAGTGAAAACACCTATCCCAAGAGTTGTAACCTCTTAGAAATATCTTAGGACAGAAGGTTCTTACTTTTTAGAAAGTTTTTTAATGAGATCGATGGCCGCACCTCACAAAATCTTGACTTGTATTCTTTTGAATTCCAAGCAACGCTTATTAAAAAAGCGTATTGTAATTTTATACCAATATAAACATATTTTTTAGTTCTTAAATGCAATTGTAATAATTTTTGATATTTTAAACCTATTGGTAAGCCCAATTATGTACAAATGCATATTTAACTTTACAAATATTTATATTTTTTGTTGCGAAAGAAAATCTTTATATTTATAAAATATAGTTTCGCCTAAATGTTGATTTTTGGTGTACAGTGTTGGGAAAAAAAGATTAGGCAAAGATATTTTATTGCAAATTGAAGTCTTTTTTTGCTAAAATTACAAAACTTTTGAAAGCAATTGCAAAAAAAATGTACCTGCAATTTAGGGGAAAAACCCCGAGAAATGCCAAAATATTCAAAATACGTTGATTGGAGTTGAAGTAATGGAATAAATTAAGCACCTATATTTTTTTTTTTTTTTTTGTGTTTTATTGATTTATAGAAGTTCTAGCTTTAATATTAATATTTTGTTGGACCGCCATTTACTTTTATTACAGCGATACACCCCCGATTCATTGAATTTGGTAAATTTTTCAAAGTCGTAGGAGGTATGGATTCCCAAATCGTCATGAACAAACTTTTTAAAGCTTGAATCGATTCTGGGCGCCTTCTTGCTACTTCTAGCTTCATTATAGACCAAATATTTTCAATAGGATTTAAGTCTGGACTATACGGGGGTCACCTTAGCACATCGATACTTCTTTCTTCGAAGTACTTTTTTATCTTTAAATGAAGAGATAAGCAATGAAAGGCAATTTTTCTATCTACAATTCAAAATTAATAACTCACAACTTTAGCGGTACGGCACGGAGCGTTCTCCTGTTAAAAAATAAATTTGCAAGTCTCGAAAAAAGGAATTAACACAGAAGGCTCACATTCGTTATGTAGGATCTGCAGATAAACAGCTGCTGTAATGCTGGAACTAAGGAAGCACAATCGACCGGTTTCATTTCCAGAAAAGCATCCCCAGACCATAATTTCTTCATTTTTCGGCGGAAGTCTTAAAAGACATTCGTTGCTAAGCCTCTCGCCCGGTTTTCTTCTTACGAGAATTCTTCCATCTCCAACATGCAGCTTGAATTTTGATTCATCGGAGAAAATCACATCATTCCACAGCTCTGGAGTCCAAGAAACGGTTTAAGTGTTCTCAAACCAGCTTTAACAAGTCTTTTTCTCACTAAGCTGGCTGAAATTTCTTTTCTCGTTGCTCGCTCAACATCCCGTCTTATGTCTGATGACATAAGGTAACATTATGAAACGATCTTCCACTGGCGTTGTCTGTCTCGGCCTTCCAGAGCCTTTCTTTCTTTTTGTACTGCCCATCTCTTGCATTTTTTAATATTCCACGCGACAGTACTTTTAGGAATGTTGAATCTTTCTGATATTTCACGCGTTGTTAAATTTTCTCGCGCCAAAATCAACATATATTGCTTTTACGCTGCTCACTAACTTTTCCCATTTTTTTAAACTAAAATTTCACTTTATTCTTTATTTGACTAGGATCACTTACAGAATATCTTAATCTTACAAAATATGCACTATTAATACTCAAAAAAAAATTACAGGCCATAAAACATCTGCGCCCTAATGACGGCCAAGAACGGTAGGCGTAAAATAAAATAATTGCTTGACCAATTTTTTTGCACATCAGTTGCGGGGTTGTTCCGGTGTAATAAAAAAAAGGCGGTCTAAAAAACAAAACAAGGTGTTTAATTTATACCATTACTTTAACTCCAATCAACGTATTTTGGATATTTTGGCATTTTTCGGGGGTTTTCCCCTAAATTGCAGGTACATTTTTTTTCAAAAAATTTCGACATACATGTATTTAAAATGAAACAATAAGCCAATTGCTTTCAAAAGTTTTGTAATTTTAGCAAAGAAAGACTCCAATTTGCAATAAAATATGTTTGCCCAATTTTTTTTCCCAGCACTGTATATTTACTAATACATATACAGATTTTTTTACTTAGGATTTATTTAGGAATTATTTCATTCCGGCCAATCTCACATGTTTTTCTGCGTCTTTTGATAAATCATAATCTAAGCTTTGTTGACTGACATCGTAATGGCATAGCGCAAAATCTAGAATGAAAAACTGAAAAAGCCATCGCCAATTTTCTAATAAAACTGCAATTAAAATGTTAAGATGAAAATGTTGGTGATCGGTTGGTTAGTTGTTATGCTATGGTACCTCGAAAAGACGTGTTTTTGCAATATACGTGAATCGGGGCCTTAAACAGAATGTTTATTCTGAACCCCATATTTAGCCACCTTTTTAATTTCCAGTTATTTACCAATGTTCCATTTGTTTGGAAAACAACTGTTGTGAAAAAACCGTCTCACTGTGATAATTATTAGCAATATAAATTTGAACATAATTGCGAGCATTATCCGCTTGAAATGCTAAGTACTTATTACCCTGAAACAAAAACAGTAAATAAATACCACCAGAACTATATAATTTTGTTGTACGTCGAAATTCCTTAAGATGTTCATTTACCTGCTTAATGTAAAATATTGCATATTTAAACCTTTATCCCCTGTAATGCCTTTTAAGAAATTTAAGAAGCATAAAAAATATTTTTTTCCGTTCTGCTGAAGACATACTAAATCTTATCATCATCACCGCATCCATACCTGTAAATATCAAAACCGTATACTCGCGTACATATCTAAGTAAAACAAACAAAAGAGCAAAAACTTCCAATCCCATCTCATTAAATGATATAGTTCCATTGTTTTAAAACTGTAATTGAAGATGTTATGCACTCCGCATCTCATTGTAAGTCTTTTCTTGAGTTATGTAACACAATTCTCTCATATTCCAATCTTTTTCCATGGAGTAAGACGTATGGCTTTATACCTTTTAGCATAGTAGATATGGGATGTTTGCGGAGTGTTGGAAATATTGAATTAAATTCCATTCCATTCCTTCTCTTACTGTAACCAAATAAAGAAATTCCAAACTGCATTCAAAAAGGATACGAAAAGCAATTTTTCCGCTTAATTCGGTTATAATTTAAAAATTTTTCTTCGGTGTTTTTTCAATCAAACGAGATTTTCGTATCGAATCGAGTAAATTAAATTTTGATTACACAAGAAAATGCTGTGCTCGTATACATTAAATCTGTATAATACATTTCTGTGATTTTGGTAAATCTGAACGATCCCGGGTGTATCTAATCAATAATCGATTTTCACAACATTCCTGTTCACTCGCACGTGTTTTCGATTCATTATGCCCCCTGGGATTTACTGTACGCATATAAATTATATGTAAAACATTATTTTTATATATATTCATGTACGAGTACGTAACCAATATGTAAAAAGTTTTTCCGACCCGCATTTACCGCGAGGTATATACACATACAACCGACGATACCTATTCATCAAGGTGGGAAAATGATATGAATTTTATTTTATTATTTTTCACCGCATCACAACGACATTATACGTGAGTAGAAATTTAATGAGAAAATTATATTAAAATGGTGTTACCAGCGCTTTTCATATATAATTTTGTTAAATATCATAAATTGAAGGCACTTATTTGCTTAGAGCTTGTGATGTGACGACTGCTAACAAACTGTGCGATATAATTTCTAAATCGATTTGCATATGTACCTTAATCCATTTTACCCGCAAATGCTGACGTTTTTCACACTAAGTATACCTACCTAAATCCGCAGATCGTGTACACATCAGAATGGGTGTACTCCATTGATGTTAATATTATCAGTGACTCTATTTTGGTAATTCGCTGAGTATAAGGAATTTGGGAAAGAATTCGCTGTGCTTGAATCGTAAACTTTTTTTGTGACAAGCTGGACACTCGAGGGTAAATTACTCCCCATTTTTTACGTTGATAACACTTGAACCATTAAGATTTTCCGTTTGCTTTTTTCAGCAAAGTTATTGCGCAAGCCAAGACAAATAACTTTGCCGAAAATATCAAGACCGAAAAACCACATCCGCATTCACATTTTTGTGTTATTTTTTTCTTTTCATTTCGACGAAAAACACTTTTTTTGTGCAACATCATGCGACAAGATGCAACATGACGCAACATGGTTCGGTGCAACATGACGGCATTTGCGGGGAACCCTAAATTAATTATCCAGAAATCGGAACTTCTTGTAACCTTTTACTTGGATTCGAAAATGATAAAAGAAGGCTTCAAGTTTCTCTGCCCCTATCGGATGATCGCCAAATTAAATTTTCCCGATATAAGAACCCATTTAAGAAAAATTAAAACATGAGGACTCGCGGTCATCTGTTCTTCCACCTAAATGAATTTGCTCGAAGTCCGATATAAGAACCGAACTAAATCATGTTTTAATAATCGTAAACGCCCTCCAACCTCCCGCATGAAGTGGTAGCTCGCGTAAAGCAAAGCGAAGAAATCTTCAGTGAACTGCTTCAATCCTCTTTATGTGAACCCCTTGATAACGTATCACACTTGACTAGGGTAATCGAGTAGGGGTCGAACGAAAGTTGAATAAAGAGCCTCCGAAACATAAGGATCACCTAATTCTTTCAACCAAAGCTTGATGAGACCGAGCGCGGTGTTTGCTTCATTGATAATACGATAAATAACACAATTCACAAACAGAATGGGCTGTGCACGTTTTCGGGGGCAGGAGATTGTGCGGCTTTGCCCACATTCAACTTGTTTTTGCACACCACGTCGAGAAGTTGTTGAGTCCGGATTGTAATAGGCTCGTGTCGGTTGTGTGTATAGATAAGGATACATTTTTAAACAAATGTTTAATGACGTTAATAGACAGAATGAAAAAATCGGCTCCAAATGTCTGCCTTGGGGCACTTCAGATTTTGCTGATGAGAAGGGAAACCAAGAGCCCTAAGGTCAAACAAAATAGCTCCATTAAAATCGGTGAAAATAAAATCAACCTCATTCTCTGCCTCCATTTAATGTTTGTGAAATAATTGCAGTAAGGTTTGTGGGCGTGGAGCGTGCTTTGAGAAAACCATGTTGATTGTAAGAAAACAAGATTTAATCAGACATGATACTTTCAAACAGATTAGGAATACAGGACCATTTTACAATCGGCCTGTATTTTCAAATGTCCGATTTGCAGCCGTTTTTATGAATCGAAACTACACTCCAAATGGATCAAAAAATTTCAAGCGAAAGCGACTTTTGGAAAAGCGCCGTCAACTGCTGGGAAAGAATGCCACTGCGGGTTTTTAAGACAATAGATGGTAGACCGTCAGGACCAGATGAAAACTCATCTTAGGGTATGGAAATCTTTTATACCACATAGTCATGATCGATTGGAGTGGAAGTCAAGGTTGTTTGAGCGCAATTGTTCATGCATATTAAGTAAGCCTCATCGCGTTCAAAATCGTTTGTAAAAGCCAGACAGAAAAAGTTAGCAAAATGATTTGTTGTGACTTTAGGATCTTTGGAAGAATGATCTTTGTACTTCAGAGTTGTAGATTACTCGTCGGATTTTGTCTTTAAATAATTAAATCGCCAGATACTCTGCGGATTAGATAGCAGATTGGATTGCATGAGTCTGATATAATTCCTACAAAGTTCGTCAGACAAACTACTGAAATCATTATAAGTATTTAAATAATTAGAGTCATCAGAATCCGATTTAGTTTTTAGGAATATTTGCCAATGTTTATTTCTACGGTTATGCTACGGAGAGATTGAAATCATCCACCACAAAGTAAGAAACGGTGTCAGTATTCAACAGTATTAGTCAAATGTAATCAACAGTATTAGTAAGAAGCTGACAGCCCACGATCTGGCTTAGCTCGATATTATCAGTGTGGGGAATGTTGAAAATTTTACTATCATAGTTGATGTGCACTGTACTAAGAACAACTTTACCGGTTAAATTGGTGTCTGGACAATAAAACCCATCTTTTCGGAAAACGTTGAAATCCGAGGTAAACAACTCGTCGCTAGTCCCCTTACTTTCTGATAGTTGAAGGATAACCGCTTAAGTGTTTTGGTACTGTTAATATTCAGAAATCAACAAATTCTTTAAGATATGTTGTTCAGCGGGAATTCGTTAGATTATGGCAAGCATCATTGGTAGTTCTAACTTCCTTCTCAAGTCGCATGATTAGCGTCAGTGGCTTTACTCGAGCTGACATCTACATGGCAAAACGTTAGGAAATATAATACAACATAACACCATACATCTAACTAACAGAAAAGACATATTGCAATACGGCACAAGATGGCGAAATGTGATGAAAGATGTTGCAACATCACGCAAGTTGGTGTCACATCTCCAAAATAGTGCAACATGACTCATCATAATGGCCCTAAGGAGAACCCTTCCCTCACTAAGTTGTAAAAACCCCAAAAGTAATCTGACGGAGTACCAAGAATCGATTGCTATGGGTCCTTATTTCAGCAAACACCATTTAGAAGGTCTTATACGATTGGGCGCGGGTTATTTTTTTACAATTTTTCTCTAAGCTCAAACTACTTTGATAAAAATTGTTGAAAAGGGGTTTTCAAGTATCAAACATCAATTCCAGAGTTACGGTCTCCTATACCTACCTACTTTTCTTCGACATAATTCATGAAGAATGCACTTCCATCGCGTCATGTTAAACGCATTCATTACAACTAAGATAACAATTGCACCAATACGCCCTGAAGTAGCGGAGAATGTCGAGCATATATTTTTCGAATACCAACGATTTGCAGATGCAAGACACGTGATGGAGAGCAAAGTACTCCTGCAAATATAGTGCATGACTTCTGTTCATTATGTGAACCGAGTTAAATAATTCCAAATAATTAGGAATTTTCTATTAAACTCAATGATGTTCTCTCTCAAATAACAAAAATCTCAGAGATTTCCGAGCATGTGGTTAAGTAAGATTGGTTTCTTATGCCAAATACTAATTCAGATCCACTTCGATCATCTCTGTGCGATCAGTAGGGGTTGAGTTAAATAATTTCAAATGTTTACGAATTTTCGAATTACACTCAATGATGTTCTCTCCCAATAATGTTCTCTCTCAAAAAATAAAAATCTCAGAGATTTCCGAGGTTGTGGTTAGGTAAGATTTGTTTCTTATGGCAAATACTAATTCTGATCCACTTCGGTCACCCCGATCTACAGGGGCCGAGTAAAATAATTTCAAATGTTTAAGAATTTTCGAATTACACTCAATGATGTTCTCTCTCAAATAACAAAAATCTCAGAAATTTCCGAGCATGTGATTAGGTACGATGGTTTTTTCGATCATCTCTGTGCGATCCGTAGAGGTCGAGTTAAATAATTTCAAATGTTTAAGAATTTTCGAATTACACTCAATGATGTGCTCTCTCAGATAACAAAATTCTCAGAGTTTTCCGAGCATGTGGCTTGATAAGATTTGTTTCTTACGCCAAATATTAATTCAGATCCACTTCGATCATCTCTGTGCGATAAGTAGGGGTCGAGTTAAATAATATCAAATGTTTAAGAATTTTCGAATTCCACTCAATGATGTTCTCTCTCAAATAACAAAAATCTCAGAGATTTCCGTGCATGTGGTTATGTAAGATTGGTTTCCTACGCCAAATACTAATTCAGATCCACTTCGATCATCTCTGTGCGATCCGTAGGGGTCGAGTTAAATAATTTCAAATGTTTAAGAATTTTCAAATTACACTCAATGATGTTCTTTCTCAGATAACAAAACTCTCAGAGATTTCCGAGCTTGTGGTTAAGTAAGATTGGTTTCTTACGCCAAATACTAATTCAGATCCACTTCGATCATCTGTGTGCGATCCGTAGGGGTCGAGTTAAATAATTTCAAATGTTTAAGAATTTTCAAATTTCACTCAATGATGTGCTCTCTCAGATAACAAAAATCTCAGAGATTTCCGAGCATGTGGTTATGTAAGATTGGTTTCCTACGCCAAATACTAATTCAGATCCACTTCGATCATCTCTGTGCGATCCGTAGAGGTCGAGTTAAATAATTTCAAATGTTTAAGAATTTTCGTATTCCACTCAATGATGTTCTCTCTCAAATAACAAAAATCTCAGAGATTTCCGAGCATGTGGTTAAATTAGGTTGGTTTCTTACGCAAAATACTAATTCAGATCCACTTTGATCATCTCTGTGCGACCCGTAGGAGTCGAGTTAAATAATTTCAAATGTTTAAGAATTTTCGTATTCCACTCAATGATGTTGTCTCTCAAATAACAAAAATCTCATAGATTTTCGAGATTTCTTATGCCAAATACTGATTCAGATCCACTTCGATCATCTCTGTGCGATCCGTAGGGGTTGAGTTAAATAATTTCAAATGTTTAAGAATTTTCGAATTACACTCAATGATTGTCTTTCTCAGATAACAAAAATCTCAGAGATTTCCCAGCATGTGGTTATGTAAGATTAGTTTCCTACGCCAAATACTAATTCAGATCCACTTCGATCATCTCTGTGCGATCCGTAGGGGTCGAGTTAAATAATTTCAAATGTTTAAGAATTTTCAAATTACACTCGATGATGTGCTCTCTCAGATAACAAAAATCTCAGAGATTTCCGAGCATGTGGTTATATAAGATTGGTTTCCTACGCCAAATACTAATTCAGATCCACTTCGAACACCCCCGTGCGATCCGTAGGGGTTGAGTTAAATAATTTGAAATGTTTAAGAATTTTCGTATTACACTCAATGATGTTCTTTCTCAGATAACAAAAATCTCAGAGATTTCCGAGCATATGGCTAGGTAAAATTGGTTTCTTACACCAAATACTAATTCAGATCCACTTCGATCATCTCTGTGCGATCCGTAGGGGCCGAGTTAAATAATTTCAAATGTTTAAGAATTTTCGGATTACACTCAATGATGTGCTCTTTTAGATAACAAAATTCTCAGAGTTTTCCGAGCATGTGGTTATGTAAGATTGGTTTCTTATGCCAAATACTAATTCAGATCCACTTCGATCATCTCTGTGCGATCCGTAGGGGTCGAGTTAAATAATTTCAAATGTTTAAGAATTTTCGAATTACACTCAATGATGTGCTCTCTCAGATAACAAAAATCTCAGAGTTTTCCGAACATATGGCTAGATACAATTGGTTTCTTACACCAAATACTAATTCAGATCCACTTCGATCATCTCTGTGCGATCCGTAGGGGTCGAGTTAAATAATTTCAAATGTTTAAGAATTTTCAAATTACACTCAATGATGTTCTTTCTCAGATAACAAAATTCTCAGAGTTTTCCGAGCCTGTGGTTATGTAAGATTGGTTTCCTACGCCAAATACTAATTCAGATCCACTTCGATCATCTCTGTGCGATCCGTAGGGGCCGAGTTAAATAATTTCAAATGTTTAAGAATTTTCAAATTACACTCAATGATGTTCTCTCTCAGATAACAAAATTCTCAGAGTTTTCCGAGCATGTGGCTTGATAAGATTTGTTTCTTACGCAAAATACTAATTCAGATCCACTTCGGACACCCCCGTGCGATCTACAGGGACCGAGTTAAATAATTTGAAATGTTTAAGAATTTTCGTATTACACTCAATGATGTTCTTTCTCAGATAACAAAAATCTCAGAGATTTCCGAGCATATGGCTAGGTAAAATTGGTTTCTTACACCAACTACTAATTCAGATCCACTTCGATCATCTCTGTGCGATCCGTAGGGGCCGAGTTAAATAATTTCAAAGGTTTAAGACTTTTCGTATTCCACTCAATGATGTTCTCTCTCAAATAAAAAAATTCTGAGAGATTTCCGAGCATGTGGTTAGACAAGATTGGTTTCATATGCCAAATGCTAATTCAAACTTACTTCGATCATCTCTGTGCGATCCGTAGGGGCCGAGTTAAATAATTTCAAATGTTTAAGAATTTTCAAATTACACTCAATGATGTTCTCTCTCAAATAACAAAAATCTCAGAGATGTTCAAATATTATTATGAAAGCTCAATTTTTGAGTGTTTTTTCAATTCTAAGTACTTATAGGTCACAGTGTACTAATACTAATTCAGATCCACTTCGGACACCCCCGTGCGATCTACAGGGGCCGAGTAAAATAATTTCAAATGTTTAAGAATTTTCGAATTACACTCAATGATGTTCTCTCTCAAATAACAAAAATCTCAGAGATTTCCGAGCATGTGGTTAAATTAGGTTGGTTTCTTACGCAAAATACTAATTCAGATCCACTTTGATCATCTCTGTGCGACCCGTAGGAGTCGAGTTAAATAATTTCAAATGTTTAAGAATTTTCGAATTACACTCAATGATGTTCTCTCTTAAATAACAAAAATTTCAGAGATTTCCGAGCATGTGGTTAGGTTAGGTTGGTTTCTTACGCAAAATGCTAATTCAGTTCGACTTCGATCATGTCTGTGCGATCCGCACGGGTTGAGTTAAATAATTTCAAATGTTTAGGAATTTTCGAATTACACTCAATGATGTTCTATCTCAAATAACGAAAATCTCAGAGATGTTCAAATATTATTATGAAAGCTCAATGTTTGAGTGTTTTTTTAATTCTAAGTACTTATATGGCACAGTGTATGTTTTGTTATTTTGGCATAAACTTCACTCCGATATTCGTAATAATATTTTAAAAATAAAATCTGCTTACGCTCAATTTTAATTAATGACCAATGTAATTATAAATTTGAATTGTTGCAGAACTGATATTTACTCGTATTTTGTGTACATTGTACGTATTGCCAGAATGTGTGTGTGTGTGTATCATAAATAATGCTGGCATAAAATATAAATAATAAATTAATACGTGTTCAAATATGAGATAAATTTATTTTTGTATTTAATTAAAATAGAAACAACACAAAAAATGTGGCAGTATATAATCGAAATTTTAATAAATATTTGATTTAAATTTAATTTTTGTTATTAAAGCCCTATTTTACCAGTATATTCCAATTAGCATGTTTGGTTGATAATAATCATGTGGGCGACCTACTTAACCCAAGCGGTTCAATGACGCTTAAATACGACCGCCTAGTAAACTTTCGATTGGGGCCATACGAGCGTAAGACATAGAAAACATAGAAGAGATAACACACACAGATGACAAAGGCTATACCTGTGGAACTAAGAAGACAGCTAAAATGAGAAAACATAGAACACAAAAGACAGAAAACGTAGTAGATATAGATTTCGTAGAAGTCACAGGTTATTTAGCAGAGCTAAAACATAGAAGACACAAACATAGAAAACATAGAAAAAAAAATTATTTTAATTTTGATTAATGGTTGGATACTCAATCGCTCTTGCAAGTGCATACGATTAACAATTTCATCCGATAATGCTCAAAACAGTCATTGCAATAAAAAGAACGAAAAATCTGTCTATCCATCCCAACCCGTATCATAATGGCGGATTGTGTTGATGTTTTAAGAAGCGCCCTCTCTCGATGAGCGACACCATATTTTTATCTATGTGTGTGTGTGTGTGTGTGCGTACATGTTTCTTGTTTTAAAATAAACTTAAAAGCTTATTTAATTTTATTATGAACGAACGAAAAAATAAAATCGTAAACGACATTTTTCTACTTTGAAAACGTTGTTGTTGCTGCTGCTGCGTATATTTCGTCGTTGAAATATTATGTTAAAATTGAATAAGAAAATATTTTATGGTAAAAATGGCACTTTAGGAACAGTGTTCATCTATAAATACGCGAGTCTATATTTATATGATTATATTTTATCGTTGTTGTGAAAATATTTTTCGCTGGTAGCATTGAAGGGGGTGTGGTGGAATTTTGTTATAAATTTAAAAAAGCTTTGTTGTTTCACATTAAATCCAATTACGAGTAGGTGTCTGTATTATGCAAAATTCCTTTTTTTTGTGTATGGAGTGTGAATACATTGTGCCGTACCTCCATATGTCGATTGCGATACATACGGGCGATAAGATTTCAGAATATAAGCATTAAACTCAGATTACGATTTATTGTTTTAAATTGCGTGTAATCAGATTTAGACAGTGTGAGATTTTATGTGCTGGTGCGATAATTTGATTTTGCTTTTTGTTGAAAATGGTCTTGTGCGGAATTAGGATTTACTTATATTTATTAGGTGTGCAAGTAGAAACTCTGCTTTTTTTATTTACCGAAATATTCGCGATTACTATCTATGGTCTTTTGCCATTTATCAGGTAGATGATGAATGCCTTCGCGATAGAAATGTGGTGGTTTCGAAGGAAAATAGTCATCGAGCCATTTTTGCACTTTTTAAATTTCTGTGAACCGCTGGTCTTTCAAATATGATGACATCGATCTGAATAAGTGGTAATCAGGGGGAGCCAAATCTAGGGAATACACCGCATGCTGCAAAATTTCCCAGCCTATGGAGAAGATGAGTTCCTGGGTTGATTTGGAATGATGAATGATTTTTGGAAGAAGTTCTGGAATATGACCTGCTGTGGTGGAACTATACAATTATATATGCGTTAAATTGTACGTATTCACGTCATATGTCCGTACACACGGTTCAAACAGCCACTTGTTTACTTTTTAGGAGGTGAAAAATCCTAAAAAGCTACAGTATTAGACCCTTCAACAGTGTGAGACTTTCTGCGATTAGGTTAGGTTAGGTTAGGCTTCAGTGGTTGCTATCGCGCACTTAGGCCAGTTTTGGCCCATTGTAATATCACAGGATCCGACATGATTAAACTCCCTTTAAACCCATATAGTGCTATTCACAAGAGATCTCGCACATTACAGCTTTCGATGTCAAAGAGACTGACGATAGTGTATTTACCCAAGTGATCATGTCTTCTGTCAGCAAGCATAGGAAGTGAGCAGGACATGAGCATAGGAAGTGAACAAGAGCTCCCTCCTCCTCCTCGTCCTTACAGCTTCTGCAGAAGCCACTTGCATCCAATAACAGCGTTCTCTCATGATCTCCGAAAAGGCAGGGTCCGGTAAGTACCCTTACAATTTTACCGAAATCACGCTTCCTTAGTGTGATCAAGATCTTGGATCGCTTCAAGCTCAGCTCAGGCCATACTTGCTTTGCTACCCTACCAGTCGGACTTGCGAGTCACCTAGCATTTGTCAAGGCAATTGCAGTTGGAGAGTCGTACCATACCTTGCTAATTCGTCTGCCCTGCAATTTCCCTCAACGTCAGAGTGGTCCGCAACCCAGACTAACTGGATATTGAAGTGTTCACTCATCTTGTTAAGCGACATTTAACAATCCAACGCCACTTTAGACGCCAGGGAAACTGAATCCAGCGAAAGAATGGCTGCCCGACTGTCCACACATAATAGTGATATCGGTCAACGATATTACACTGTGCTTCGACCAGTCTTAAATCGCTATAACTTCAGCCTGGTACCCACTGCAGTAATCAGGTAGACGAAAAGATAAACTTACATTTAATTCCCCACAGAACATACCAGCTCCCACTCTACCATCGAGCTTGGAGCCGTCGGCGAAGAATTTACTTCTCCCGGTCTCCATAGAAACCATTCTTCCAATCCTCCCTAGAAGGGGAGAATCACCTTGAACGCTTGCAAAAGCACTAAAGGGATGTTATTTAATCCAAATTCACCAGGGCATCCCTCACAGAATTGGCTATAGTTGAGTGCCCTTTTGCAGGCACTTCCACTCCGAAAACGCTGATAGTCGTATTGACGACCATTTGCTTACCGATGAGGTAAAGGAAAAGGTACAGCATAACCTCCTAGGTACCAGTGGGGGTCGTTTTCAACGCTCCACTAATGAGCAAGCAGGCTGTCCTCTGCACCTTCGCCATCGTGTTCCCGTATGATAATTTCTCCAGAGCTGGCCACTATACACTCACACCATACAGTAGTACGGGCCTTCCTACTGCCGTGTAAGGCCAATGTACCAGCTCCGGTTTCAGACCCCATTTCCTTTCAATGACATTTTTGCAAGAATAGAGTGCCACAGTGGTCTTCTTCACTTTTTTCTCGTGTTTGGTTTCCAACTGAGCTTACTGTCGAGAAGGATCCCCGGGAATGTCGCCCTATCAGTAAGAGCCAGCATAGTACCATTTAAACTTGGTGGAATCATTACCATAATCATTGTGAAAATGACTAGCTCTGTTTTAGATGGGTTAATCCCCAATCCACATCTGCTGTCACCACCCGCAGTGATTGATAACGCATTCTGCATCACATCTCTGATTGTACACAGGTGCTTCCCCGAGACAGCTATCGCTACGTCATGGGCATAAGAAACCACGCCTATTCCTCCCCCTCCAGTCTCAATAGTAGTCCATTGACTACCACATTCCAAAGAAAGGGAGAGAGGGCACTTCTCTGGAGTGTTCCACGAACAACCCGCGTTCCAATGGAGACTTTCCTCATCTCTGCTGTAATCCTAATGCTACCTAGCAGGTGATTAATTAGCCTGGTTATAGGGTATTCAATCTCAAGTGGCAACAATCCTTCCCTAATTGCCTCCACCTTCACGTTGTTGAAAGCGCCCTCGTTATCGAGAAACGCCACCAATGAGTATTCTTGAAAATCTAATGATCTCTCAATTTCCCAAACCAAGGTATGTCTGACTTGCCTTTTTGGTACGCATGTTGAGACTGTGCCCAGCTTCTGGGTATAATTCTCGAACGAATATGGACATTCAGCAACCTTTCCATGGGTTTCAGCAGAAAATATGACAGAAATATTGGTCTTAAGTCCTTAGGGTTGCTGTGCGGGCTTCTACCCGCCTTCGGGATCAAGGTCACTCTAGCCTTCTTCCATTTCTTCGGGATGTACCCCAGCTTCAGACACCCGTTGAAGATAACCTCCAGCTAGGGAAGAAAGACCTCCGATTTTTTCTGAATGTCTGCTGGCACAATCCCATCTGGACCAGTTGATTTAAAGTGCTTAAAACTTTTTCATAGCCCATTTTATCTTCCGTGTACTCAGAATATCCTTTGTACACAACATTTGGATGGCACAGTCACCTCTAGACCCGCAGTCAACCGCAATCGACGCATCCTCACTACCCGGGAGGTGAGTTTCCATCAAAAGATCAAGAGTCTTTTCACTAGAAAGCATCCATTCGCCATCCGGTTTTTCAGATAGCCTCGAACAGCTGGACTAGTAGAGAGAATCTTTCTTAAGCGTGATGTATCCGAGACCCCTTCTATTCGATCACAGAAGAACCTCCACGAATTCCTTTGCGCCTTTCTTGTTTCCCTTTTGTATACTCTGAGGCATCCTTATAGAAGTCTCAGTCTTGACTTTCTATTGATCTTTTCGCTCTATTGAAAGCAGACCCACAGACTTTCTGGCACTCTGCAAGTGCCGAGATCCCCCAAACAGGTTTTCGCTTTCCGCTCAGCTTTGTTAATGGGCAAGCTTTCCTCATAGAGGTATTGCAAGCCCTTCAATACCTCCCTATGTACACGCCATACTGTCCTTCGGGGATTTCTGAACACGCACTGATTTGTAATTTGGAGATTGAGCTTAGACGGTATCCTCCGTATCACTCCCTTCGCAGTCCCTTAACTTAAGGAGGTTCACATCTCCCCCTTCAGAGTTCGATGTGTGCCTCCTCCCCATGCCTAGAGATAGTCGATCTATAAGGTCCCTAGTTAGCCCTCACTTGGATTCGCCACTAGCTGCGATGTGTCCTCTTGAGGGGTACCACTCATCAATCAGCTCTCAATCGGCTGAAGTTCTTGCTCCCCCTTCTCGGGCAGCGCAGTGTTCGGTTTTACCCCGACCTCGTCCTTTCTAAACACCTTAAGGATGACAGAGCCGAAACTAAAGTTTATAACCCTTTTGGTTTTTGACAGGAGAGCTATACAAGAAGGTCGATCTTTGATCTGCACACGCGGTCAGTTTCAGCCGTCCCTGATACCAACCCGCATCCCCACAAATTGGTGGGGGTCACGGATGTTGGACTTTCAGGAAGCCAAGGACTTTTAGGAAGCCTAGGTTCAGTGTGTTAAACGCCAACCTCCATTTTCCCCAATGACGCTCTCCTCCTCATGGCTCTTGTCTACGACGGCTAGCAGCACCTCCCCTTCCTTCACGATGTCGCTGAAGAGCTTATGCCCCTTCGGCGACTGTACCACATGGAGCTTGGCCCGTTTCCTCTCATCATCCAGTCCTCCAATGTTCCTTCTCACTAGACCTCTGTCTTCTAGACCGTAGGTCCTCCTTACGTGCATTGCTCCCCTCGGCTATGCAACTCTTTGCCCAGTTAACTAGATTTCCTCTGCTTTTTCGTCCATTGCTCCTCTGGGACGGTAGCCAATTTGTCCAAGACCCGGAAGGCCGAACGCCTCGCCCTGTCGCTCAGAACCAAAGGAGCAATGACTTTCTCATTTTTTTCCGCAACCGCTACTTCCTGGCTTGCAAACCTCGGCACCAGTCTTAGCTACCCTGACGGCTGGAGTCTCAGGCCCCTCCGTCTTCACCAGCATTTGAGAAGTGCTGGCCACTTTTTTAATTTTATTTGCTTTTTTATCCATACTATTCCCATGAGTGTCGGAAAAATGATGGTCCGCCCGTGCAGAGCTCCGTATACACGGGTAACGCTACATACAACTGGAGGTCGCCAGACCATAGATAGACGTAATTAGACGATGCTTCTATCAGAGTAACACCTCATTGATGTTTTTGCCGAGCCACCGTAATGTCAACATAGATTTGATCAAAACGATTTGCTGCCAGTTGGTAATTTCCTGTAGAAGAACTAATATGTCTCGTAATTTTTATTTCTAACAAGGTAGACAAGATTTTGCAAAAGTTCAACATCACTAGGTTGAGTTTCAGCAATTTTCTCAAATATTAACTTTGATGGTAAATGAATTTCCTCAACACGCATCAGCGTGTATAAGGCTTCAGCAACAATGTATTCCCGACCATAATATGACGGATTTCAGTGGTGAATTGTGAAATAAGATCTAAATGCCGTCTTTCTCGGGGCGATGCCTTGTTTAAATTGTACTGGAAGGCATAAGCGAGCTGTTTATGATCGGTGTAAATCACAAAAACACGACCCTCCAACAAATACTTAAAATGCTTCACAGCTGAGTAAGTGGCAAGAAGTTAACGGTCGTAGGCGCTGTACTTACGCTGTGCGTCATTTAATTTGCTCGAGAAAAACCCTAAATGTTGCCATACATTGTTAACAAAATGTTGTACAACAACACCAATTGTAGGCATCCACCATTAAGAATAGTTCGGCATTTTCTCGCGGATGACAAAGTTGAACAGCTTCGCTGATTGAAACCTTTTTGTTTTTTTGAAAGCTTGCGACGCTTCTTCTGACCAGGTAATCTTGGTTTTATCGTTTTTACATGAATCTTCGAAGATCTTTCACCGTGATAGGTTTTCGAAAATTGATGATGGCTTCGGCTTTCTCTTGGGAAGGTTTGATACCCTTATAGAGTCGATTGCATGACCGAGGAACACGATCTCGGTTGAAGCGAAAATACATTTACTGACATTAATAACAAAACCAGCGTCTTGAAGACGACTGAATAAAACTTCCAGAATCGTCCAGATAAGGAAACGCGAACGATGAACTACGCACGAACTCGAAAAGTCTGAATGGAGTACAGATTGCGGTCTTTGGAATATTGGTGAAAAGTCTTAATCAAATCAACCTTTGAAAAAATTGTGCATCCATCTAATTGTGAATCAAAATCTCGTAAATTACGTACAGGATAACGATCTGGCTTAGTTAATTTATTGAGTGCACGGTAATCGCCAGACGGACGATACTGATCGTCACCTTTCTTTACCGAGTGTAGTGGATTTGACCACGATGGTCTACATATGCCTTGACGAATCAGATTTTCGAATTCAGCTTTTGCAATACGAAGCCTGTCGGGTGCTAGTCCACGCGTTTTCGCTGCGCACGGAAGACCTACAGTGACAATAGCATGAGTAACATTGAGTTTGAATTCGTTCAGCTGAGGAGAATCTCTAGTAATCTCTTTAAATTTATGTAAAAGTTTGCACAAGTATTAATGTTGTCTTCAAAAACAGACAAAGCATTCACTCTCAACGATGTTCCGTGTCAATGAGTTTTCGATTTTTTAGGTTAACGAACAACCCATAATTAGACAAAAAATTAGCTCCAATAATTGGTTTACTAAAGTTAGCCAAGAAAAATTGCGTCGCAAGCCCAAGTTTGCTGCATAAAGTTTATATATCGTGGGGCGACATTTTGAACGACGAGAAGGTGGAATCACCGACACATCGGCGCTGGTGTCACCTAGAAATTGAACTTCTGTGACACGAGCTGTAATAATGAAACGACTATTGACTGAAGTAACAGTATCGCGATACTTTACTTAGTTTTTTGCATCGTTAGAGGCTTTGAACTTGTCGTAGAACTTGCAATACGGGTTGCAATTACGAGCCTTAAATTCCTGACGACTTGGATAACGGTTTTGGGATATACGACTGCGCGATTGTAAGAATCTATCCAACTTTTTTGTGAATGCGTCAACTTGAGCGGCTCATTCATTGTCACCCTGCGATGGCACGCTGCTTACACTTAAAGGCTTAGCCTTACACTTAGCTGGATTAATAATTTTATCGCGAACTTGCTTCAAGGTATCACCTGATCTCGCTCTCTTTAATCAAGAGTCGTTGAAAAGTATTTACAATATTTAACAACGCTTCCAAAACTTTACATTAATAAAACAATTTGGTTGATTTCCCTCGTGGTCCTTGGTAAATCGCTCTCCACGGCGTTGAATACCCCTTGATAATTGGATGATTGCACGACCGGACTGAACAATTGTATGCTAGTGAAGTTTATCCAAGCTAATCCAAAAATACAACAACAACACACTTATTGTAATAATATTGGTGAAAGTAAACATTCAGGCGAATTTATATTAAGTAATTTTAGGGAGATTTGATTTTTTAATTGACCTTAGGTACATTCCAAAGTCATTCTAAGTATTTTCTAAGCATTTAGCATTAACTGCAGTATTACTGGTGGACTACTGAAACAAGAAGGAGTGTCCCAAGCAAGTTATATGATTTTCTAATAGGTCTGACAGGGTGTCCCAAGAGTTTTAAAAATGTAATTATTTTAATGGGCCTTAGGTACATTCCAAAGTCAGTCTAAGATTTTCTATGCATTTAGCACGAACGTCAGTAATACTGGTGGACTACTGAAACAAAAAAAAGTGTCCCAAGCAAGTATTACGATTTTCTAATGGGTCTGACAGGGTGTTCCATGAGTTTTAAAAATGTAATTATTTTAATGGGCCTTAAGTACATTCCAAAGTCATTCTAAGTATTTTCTAAGCATTTAGCATGAACTGCAGTGATACTGGTGGACTACTGAAACGAGAAGAAGTGTCCCAAGCAAGTTATATGATTTTCTAATAGGTCTGACAGAGTGTCTCAAGAGTTTTAAAAATGTAATTATTTTAATGAGCCTAAGATTTTCTATGCATTTAGCACGAACGTCAGTAATACTGGTGGACTACTGAAACAAAAAAAAGTGTCCCAAGCAAGTATTACGATTTTCTAATGGGTCTGACAGGGTGTTCCATGAGTTTTAAAAATGTAATTATTTTAATGGGCCTTAAGTACATTCCAAAGTCATTCTAAGTATTTTCTAAGCATTTAGCATGAACTGCAGTGATACTGGTGGACTACTGAAACAAGAAGAAGTGTCCCATGCAAGTTATATGATTTTCTAATAGGTCTGACAGAGTGTCTCAAGAGTTTTAAAAATGTAATTATTTTAATGAGCCTTAGGTACATTCCAAAGTCAGTCTAAGATTTTCTATGCATTTAGCACGAACGTCAGTAATACTGGTGGACTACTGAAACAAAAAGAAGTGTCCCAAGCAAGTATTACGATTTTCTAATGGGTCTGACAGGGTGTTCCATGAGTTTTAAAAATGTAACTATTTTAATGGGCCTTAGGTACATTCCAAAGTCATTCTAAGTATTTTCTAAGCATTTAGCATGAACTTCAGTAATACTGGTGGACTACTGAAACAAAAAGGAGTGTACCAAGCAAGTATTATGATTTTATAATGTGTCTTACAGTGTGTCCCATGAGTTTTAAAAATGTAATTATTTTAATGAGCCTTAGGTACATTCCAAAGTCGTTCTAAGCATTTTAAAAGCATTTACCATTAACTTCAGTAATACTGCTGGACTACTGAAACAAGAAGGAGTGTCCCAATGCAAGTTATATGATTTTCTAATAGGTCTGACAGGGTGTCCCATGAGATTTAAAAATGTAATTAATACACCCTGTCAGACCCATTAGAAAATCATAATACTTACTTGGGGCACTCCTTTTTGTTTCAGTAGTCCACCAGTAGTACTAGAGTTCGTGCTAAATGCTTAGAAAATTCTTAGAAGGACTTTGGAATGTACTTAAGGCCCATTAAAATAATTACATTTTTAAAACATATGGGACACCCTGTCAGACCTGTTAGAAAATCATATAACTTGCATTGGGACACTCCCTCTTGTTTCAGTAGTCCAGCAGTATTACTGAATTTTGTGCTAAATGCTTAGAAAATACTTAGAATGACTTTGGAATGTACCTAAGGCTCATTAAAATAATTACATTTTTAAAACTCATGGGACACACTGTAAGACCCATTATAAAATCATAATACTTGCTTGGTACACTCCTTTTTGTTTCAGTAGTCCACCAGTAGTACTGAAATTCATGCTAAATGCTTAGAAAATACTTAGAATGACTTTGGAATGTACCTAAGACCCATTAAAATAATTACATTTTTAAAATTCATGGGGCACCTTGTCCGACCTATTAGAAAACCATAATACTTGCTTGGTACACTCTTTTTTGTTTCAGTAGTCCACCAGTAGTACTGAAGTTCGTGCTAAATGCTTAGAAAATTCTTAGAAGGACTTTGGAATGTACCTAAGGCCCTTTAAAATAATTACATTTTTAAAACACATGGGACACCCTGTCAGACCTGTTAGAAAATCATATAACTTGCTTGGGACACTCCTTCTTGTTTCAGTAGTCCACCAGTATTACTGAAGTTTGTGCTAAATGCTTAGAAAATACTTAGAATAACTTTGGAATGTACCTAAGGCTCATTAAAATAATTACATTTTTAAAACTCATGGAACACCCTGTCAGACCTATTAGTAAATCATAATACTTGCTTGGTACACCCTTTTTTGTTTCAGTAGTCCACCAGTAGTACGGAAGTTCGTGCTAAATGCTTAGAAAATTCTTAGAAGGACTTTGGAATGTACCTAAGGCTCATTAAAATAATTACATTTTTAAACCTCATGGAACACCCTGTCAGACCCATTAGAAAATCATATAACTTGCTTGGGACACTCCTTCTTGTTTCAATAGTCCACCAGTATTACTGAATTGTGTGCTAAATGTTTAGAAAATACTTAGAATAACTTTGGAATGTACCTAAGACCCATTAAAATAATTACATTTTTAAAATTCATGGGGCACCCTGTCAGACCTGTTAGAAAATCATATAACTTGCTTGGGACACTCCTTCTTGTTTCAGTAGTCCACCAGTATTACTGAAGTTTGTGCTAAATGCTTAGAAAATACTTAGAATAACTTTGGAATGTACCTAAGGCTCATTAAAATAATTACATTTTTAAAACTCATGGAACACCCTGTCAGACCTATTAGTAAATCATAATACTTGCTTGGTACACCCTTTTTTGTTTCAGTAGTCCACCAGTAGTACGGAAGTTCGTGCTAAATGCTTAGAAAATTCTTAGAAGGACTTTGGAATGTACCTAAGGCTCATTAAAATAATTACATTTTTAAACCTCATGGAACACCCTGTCAGACCCATTAGAAAATCATATAACTTGCTTGGGACACTCCTTCTTGTTTCAATAGTCCACCAGTATTACTGAATTGTGTGCTAAATGCTTAGAAAATACTTAGAATAACTTTGGAATGTACCTAAGACCCATTAAAATAATTACATTTTTAAAATTCATGGGGCACCTTGTCAGACCTATTAGAAAACCATGATACTTGCTTGGTACACTCTTTTTTGTTTCAGTAGTCCACCAGTAGTACTGAAGTTCGTGCTAAATGCTTAGAAAATTCTTAGAATAACTTTGGAATGTACCTAAGGCTCATTAAAATAATTACATTTTTAAACCTCATGGAACACCCTGTCAGACCCATTAGAAAATCGTAATACTTGCTCGGGATACTTTTTTTTTGTTTCAGTAGTCCACCAGTAGTACTGAAGTTCGTGCTAAATGCTTAGAAAATACTTAGAATGACTTTGGAATGTACCTAAGACCCATTAAAATAATTACATTTTTAAAATTCATGGGGCACCTTGTCAGACCTATTAGAAAACCATGATACTTGCTTGGTACACTCTTTTTTGTTTCAGTAGTCCACCAGTAGTACTGAAGTTCGTGCTAAATGCTTAGAAAATTCTTAGAATGACTTTGGAATGTACCTAAGGCTCATTAAAATAATTACATTTTTAAAACTCATGGGACACCCTGTCAGACCCATTAGAAAATCGTAATACTTGCTTGGGACACTCCTTCTTGTTTCAGTAGTCCATCAGTATCACTGAAGTTCATATTTAGCTTAGAAAATACTTAGAATGACTTTGGAATATACCTAAGGCCAATTAAAAAATCAAATCTCGTCTTCATTACTTAATATAAATTCGCCTGAATGTTTACTTTCACCAAATTATTGCAATAAGTGTGTTGTTGTTGTATTTTTTGGATTAGTTTGGATAAACTTTACTAGCATACAATTGTATCGGTTAAATTGTTGTTGCTTTCCAATACTCGGAGGTCACCGCTGTGGGGTATCTTTTCCCTTCACGTGGTAGTGTGGTAATGGCGTTTTCTATTTGAACGCATTAATCCGACTCCAATTTATAACGTACGTAATATTAATGCATCGACCCAATGTGGATGAGTTGCAAGCAGATCAGAAACCTTAATTTAACACGAATTAAGTTTTACATATATTTTGTTTTAATTACTATTTATTAATTTTAAGTACAAACAGAGTCATAAGTTTCAACCACATCGACGTGCTATAGAGGGCGTCGAGAAAACATAAGACGAATGAAAAAGCGCATTCGTTCTCTTTTCTACTAGTGAGTGTTTCATTTTAATGACGCGTGCACAATCTATAGCACAAAGGCCCAATTACTAATTTACAAACCATGGATACGAACCATCAAGGTACGTATGCGAACAATCAATACCGACAATGATAATTCTATGCCGCCACAAGGGTACTGTCCGCAATGCAGCGTGGACAAAACACTTAGCCTTCGTGGGCAAAAACATTATAGCCAACTTTGCCTTTTCAACATGGACTTAATACCAACATCTTTCTTATTGCACACCGCACATTTATCAGCCATATTAAAAGTGAGGTTATGTTATATTATTAGTATAATAAATTAATATAAGTTTTTTAGCCTTTAATTATAGATCAATTAGTCATATAAGCTTATTACACTCTTAAGCAGCCTTATACCAGTTTATAACAAAAAAGGATATACTAAAACATTAACTTAAAATGTCAAAAATTTCATTCCTTCGAAAGATGGCGCTTATTTCTTGAGTGATTTCCATGTTTTCTGTCTGACTCTGTAGCCTAGCCCACCATTTCTCAGATGTGCATACATAAGAAATATATTGAACAACCGGAAAGTGGTAGCCTCCGTAGCAGATATTTTAGTTACTTAGTAAATATTTGGAAATTTTTTCCGTTCGAATCCGGGCGAAAATCCTGATTATAATATTAAAGCTGTTTGAATTTGGGCACTTTAAAGTTGTTTGGTGGAAGCCCTGCAAATAAAGTGTTGATTTCTTTGAGTGATACTCGAGTTTACTAACTATGGCTTAATTGGTAACGATGTTTGCAAGAGGAATTTCTTGGCACTAAAATGACTCCAAGAAAGACAGTACACGACTGTTTTCATCTTAAATATTTTTATCTTTTTTTAAATTTTATACCCAACCAACACTGTAATTTAACGCTATCGCACATATGTTTTGGCAAATTTTCATAAATTCATAAACAAATTTTAATTCCATAAAGCTGGTAAATCGTCTCAAAAAATTATACTTTTAGATGAAAACAATTTCGGGGATTTTATTTTCCAATTTTCCTAATCGACTTTATGTCTATATAATATTCACGTTCCTCGCGATATTATCCGCCGATACCTGCGTATATACCTCCTCTCCACAACACAAAACGCGGAAAACATAAAAAGTTTTCGTAATTTTTTGTTGTTCCGTATATACGAGATGAGAATTTGTAAAGCTGCGAGTATTCAAAAACAAAAACAAAAATCGATTTGATTCCTTATACATATTTACGATTTTTTTTTACGGAAGACAACAACAACAACAACAACTACAACAACCACAGAAACTGTTGGTTGATGAGGTATACTAATCCATCTTTTCACTATTCCTTTTTATTTCAGAGCAGCACAGCAGCAATATGGATCACAGTATAGCGGTACCGGTTGTAATCCAAAACCGGCAAAAGGAAAACCAGCACCATTATTACGTTCACGCACCCTACCCGCAATTATAGTTCCAGGAATTTCAATACTCCAAACCCAAATTGATCCGAATCGTTTGAATACAGGTAAGAGAATCAATTAATTTATTTCTAACGACAGTTCAAGTAATGAGGTAGACGCTCGCTCATTATTATATAACGGTAAAATAATGTTGATGAGAAAAGACAATGATTAAGATTATTATCATTACTCTTGCAAAACTTTCTTGTCAAACTTTATTTTTTGTACATTTTTTTTTGCGGTTACCAGGAGTTACGTACTATGTACTCGTATATATAGTAATGGTGTGGGGACAGTATGATTCAAAAAAGGGATATTTTACCATCTTTCCATTCCTTGTTCCTTCTATATGAACTTAAACTTTAACATTTTCACTTAAATGTACAAAAATGTCCTTGGATTATATTCGTAGCAGTTTTTTTTTTGTAAAATATGTGGCCGATCCAAATCATCCGGCAATCTTACGTACTAAACGCTGGTACTGCACTGGGAATACACCGATTTCGATGTTGGTTTCTTATAATTCAGACGATAAGATTATTAAAGGAACAACGAAATTACAAAAAAAGAAAACTTTAAAGCTTTTGTTGGTAATTCATTTTCTTTTGTTTTTTGTTTTTGTTTTTTTGTATTCAGACAACAAAAGTTTTAAAAAAGTAGAAAAATTAAGTTCAGTTTACCGGTATGTTGGGTTTTTCTGGTGAACAGTTTTTTTTATTGTTGCTGTAACGTTTCAGTTTATGTTCATGACTTTCTCAGCACACATAAAGTGTATTTTTTGTTGTTGTTAGGTTTTAGGGTGAATAAAAAAAACTTTATTTTGATGTTGGTGGAATCTTTATTTATATAAGTTGGGTGAGAAATGGGATTTTATCTAGATTCGTGTGATAGTGTTAGTTGGGTATGTGCGCCCGTCATAATCTAAGAAATTTCAGAACTTTAAATTGTTTTGAAACTGAAGTGGATGCTGTAGTTAATTAAATTGTTTAATTGGTAGCTGCGGAGTTGATTGCCATTTAAGGACTGTCGCAAATGGCAAATTAATCTTTCAAGTGGTTTTGTTTAGTAATGAGGTATGTTTAGTTTATTGTGGTAATTAAAGTGCCAGAAATCATGATTGGTACTGTAACATGAATTTTCGATAAAATCCCAGAATATGTCTATGCCGAACGTAACAAGACGGTCGGCTTTAGCTAAAGTTCGAATGATAGATCTAGGCCAATTGTTGACCGAATTTGGTAAACTTTGAATAGTAGGATGTTGTTGTGATTTTTAGATAAATTTTAAATGAAATTTTGAAAGTTGTCGATCAAATATGTGTTGGGCCAGGATTAGCTATAACATGAATTTTAGATGAACTTATGGAGTACCCATGATGGAACTTTGTAATTTTTAGCCCACCTTGCATTGGTTTGGAAATGTTATTGCGGTTTTAACATGAGAACTTTGAACAAAGTTCTAACCAAACTAGGCATGTACAATTTTAATTTAAGGGTAAATTTAGGTGTTTGCAACCAATTATGTACGAAATTTTTAAACCACGATTATGGTCAAATGATGGATATTAAGAATTTAATATTGAATCTACCAAAATTCGGTAAGCGCTTCAAGCACACAATGCTTCAGTTTTTCCAAAGAATAATTTTAAAATTATTACTAGTTTCACTTGTTTCCTGTTCACTAATTTAATTTTACTGTTCACTACTTTTTCACACTGTTAACTTTTAACTTTTTACTTGCACTATACTGGTCGCTTATATACTTGTCTATCGCTGTTCGAATTAATTCTGGCGATGTACGATACTGTTAAAGTTAGCCGAACATTTCCAGCTGAGAGGTAATGCAGATAGTGTCTTTGATATTCCACCCGAAAGGTAATGTAGATAGTGCCTTCGCTATCTCAGCCGAAGTATGATAATGCAGATTTTGTTTTTGCTATGCAAGTAATGCATCTATTGCTATCCACTTTAGCATCCATTTTGTTGAGAAATTCTGAAGGGGATGCAGGTGTGTAATATAGCACAATTTCGCTAATTCGTTCAAGATTCTCGTGATTTGTCATTGATGGCACTATGGTTATTTGATATCCCATTACTCTTGAACGACAGGCCATTCAATGCATTTTCGATTTATTGAAATAGAGAATTTTTGCAAAATTACACCCCTGCATCCCCATCAGAATTTCTCCATAATTAGGCCGAAGTTGACCAACATTATGGCCAATCAAATAACCATAGTGGCATCAATGACAAAGCACGTTAATCTTGAGCGACAGGACATTCAATGCATTTTCGATATATTGAATCAGCGAATTTTTGCAAAAGTACACCCCTGAATTGGCATTGGATCTAAAATCCAATTCCCAATCAGTATATTGGAGAAATACTTGCTCCGACAACATCGTCGATGTGAAGAATAATAATCGCTTAGAATTGCAGTCTTCAACTGGGTTCCAACTCTCGAACTTTGGGTTGACAACATTGGTGGTGTATAACTTTCCCACTCCATCACCGAATGATATGCTTGTCTATCAATGGGGACCACTTTCATCTTAGTTCTGGGGCCTATGGTTATATCCGGTATACATTGTTAATCCCTTTGGTGACTTTATAAGGGCCTTCCCAGCTTGGTTGTAGTTCCGGTGATATCCGTTTTCATCTCTATATGATTGCAAAGCCAACCCAGATCTTTTCTGCTCTTAGGTCATGTCTCGTTTTCATTCTATCGCTGTCCTTTGTGATTTTACTTCTTACTTCATTACGAATCCAGTTCATTCTTTGTGTTAGATCGGCTTCGTACTTACTGCGCGGCTGGTTCGGTTTCTGGTAAGCCAAACATAATATCACATGGTAGATTGGGTCTCTGCCAAACAGCAGTTTGCACGTGAATTTCCTGTACTATGGGTATACATCGGTCCCGCAGTTGTCCTGATTGGCAGTGACCTCTTTCCGCAGATGTTCTTCCAATGTTCGGTTGAACGTCTCTACCATTCCATTCATTTATTTGAGAATTTTGCACAGTTCTTGAAACACTGATGACTCGAAATTTCTACCTTGATCCGAGTGTAGTTCTTGCGGTACTCCGAACCTGCAAATCCAATCGTTCACAAATGTGTCGGCTACTGTTCGAGCTTTTTTTCTGTTATTTTTGTATTATCCCTGCAATCTGTTCTGGGGCCAAGACTCTCCCAACTCTTTCGCGGTTTTACTTTTTCCGCCCCTACTTTTACGCCAGCGACAGCCAATTCGAGTACGTACGATTATAGGTCCTACTTTATTACCATCTGCACATTGCATAGCTCCATGCCAGCGTCTATACTGGCATGGAAGATGAGCCGGCCCATGAGTTTCGCACTCCGACAGGGGGTCATAGATGTGTTCCATTTCATCACAGATCGTAATCTCATGATGAAAATTCCCTTTGCATCCTGCCCCTATTGGGATTCGAACCCGGTACCTCCCGATCCAAACGCCAATTAAGCACTATGCCATTTGGTCGGTACTGTTCGGGCTTCCTGATTTACAATCGGATAGCCTTCCATCCACTTGCTGAAGTAGTCAATACACACTAGTATGTAGCGATTACCATCTTTTGTTTCTGGAAACGAGCCGGCGATATCCAATGGTAGTCGTTCGAATGGCACTCCAACGTTATATTGCTGTATTTTTCCTTTCACCCGAGTTTGCGGGCCCTTACTGGCAGCACACACTTGTGGCAATTGATCCAATATAACAGATGTCTTATCTTATCCAAGTTATTATTGATTCCTAAATCGGCTCCAGATGTGCTCCCGTATCCGATTAGCAGGTAGCACAATTTGATGTTTATTATTGTCACCGTTAATCGTGTTCCAGATTCCCACTAGCATTCTGTCATCTATTTTGAGCGAGTGCCACTGTGTCCAATAATTTTTAACAGTGGTGCTTTGAGATGCATTTTCGTGCCATCGCGGTCGTTAACCTTCTACCACGTTCCGATTCAAACTGGATTAGTGCAATAACTGTGGAACAGTTATTTTCTTCCGGACTTACATTTTTCTTACACTGAATCGGGCAGGGCATTCTTGATAATCCATCTGCATTGTTGTGCAACATACATCGTTGGTCTTGAAAGGGTAGACTTGCCCCTCAGGTTCCTTAAACTGCATCAACCATTTGAATGCCGCATGATTCGTTTGAACAACAAACTCTTGCCCATAGAACTCTTGCCCTGCTTTAGAGAGGGAGCTGCGAATTCCACCGGTCTGCCGATACGCTAAAATAGGAGCGCTGCATAATTTCATGATTAATTCTTCAAATGCTTTTTGGTGTTCTGTGTTCTACAGAAATTGTTGATTTTTGTTGGTGAGGGGCGGTGGAGACTCCCTGAAAAATCTGCAAAGTTGGCAGCAATTCGTCGGTAGTATGAGCATAATTCTAGATACTTAGTTGGCTAATATCCTTTAGTGCAGGCCAATTAATTACTGACACACAATTGCTCGAAACAATATGACCCAAATAGTTTACCTCTTCCCTAAACAGTCTACATTTCACTGCATTTAATTTCAATCCTGCCGGCTGGAACGCTTGTAGTATTCGTTTTAGATTGTTCACGTTCACCAAATGTGCGGCCTAGTACAATGATGTCACCCAAATAAACCAGTTATGTTTTCCAATTTAAGCCTCTTAGAACATGCTCCATTAATCTCTCAAATGTCGCAGGCGCATTACGTAATCCACCCTGCATTACCAAAAATTGATAAACACCGTTTCCTGCTGAAAACTCCGTTTTCTCAATATCCTCTTTTCAAATCCAATGTACTGAAAATCTTGGCCTCCGACAGTGTGTCCAATATGTCGTTTATGCGCGGTAACGGATAACTGCCTTTCTTCATAATTTGGTTTATTTTACAGTAATCAACACAAAATCGTGTTGTCCCATCCTTTTTCAGAACAAGAAGCTGCTATAGACTCTTATATTACTCAATCACGTTCTATTATTTTAGTTAACTCGGCAGTCTCCCGCTGCTTCGCGGGCGGTATACGGCTTGATGCTTGTCGGATTGGAGTAGCGTTTCTCGTGTGTACTCCGGTACTTTCTGTTGGAGTTGCACTAAGGTTCTCGCACACAACAACTCAATTTTCTCGTAGATGACTTTTTCGGAAATCGGTGGAATCTCGACCCTGTCTTGGACTGCAACTCGAATTTCATTTTCTTCGCTTGTGTTTATTTGAAGCGGTACCTCCACATTGCGCCATTTTACCACCTGGTTCTTCAAATCCACGACCTTCCGGTATTTCTTCATAACACCCAGTCCGATGATAAAGGGTTTTCCAATAAGAGGTTTCATTTTGAATAGCCTGCTATTTGAGCAGCTGTCAACTTTGAAGCTGACATCTTTTGACATTTGACAAGTAAAAACTACGTCATTACTAAAAATGGTACGATACACGCTTCAACAACGCACTGAAGTTGTTAAAATCCACTACAAAAATGGTGAACATTTTTCAGCCACAGTTCGCAAACCTAAAGCACTTTTGAGTCGTCGTGAAGCACCTTCTCGGCTGACAATAGTGAAACTGGTGGAAAAATTTGAGCTGTTGGGACAAGTTGGTGATGTGAAGAATCGAAACCGTGCGCGCCGCTCAAGAACAACTGAGAATATTGCTGCTGTAGCCTGTAGTGTTGACGAAAACTCAGGTTTGTCGATTCCTCGTCGATCTTTGGAATTAGACATTCCACAAACGACATTACACCGTATTTTGCATAAAGACTTAGGTCTTAAGGCTTTTAAAGATCAGTTAACACAAGATCTCAAGCCGGTCGGTCACCGTAAACATCGTATCTTCGCTGATTGGGTCCTTGAAATGCATCAAAATAATCCGAATTTTCACCGAAAAATCATCTTCAGTGATGAGGCTTATTTTCACTTCGGAGGCTTCGTTAATATAAGTAGAATTGTCGCATTTGGGGCTCAGAAAATCCAAGCATGATTGTTGAAAAACCTCTCCATCCCCAACGTGTCACTGTTTGGTGCGGTTTTTGGGCTGGTGGTGTGATTTGACCTTACTTATTCGAAAATGAGGCTGGTGCAACTGTTACGGTGAATGGATTGCGCTACCGAGCTATGATTAAAGATTTTTTATGGCCGGAATTGGAAGATATTGATGTGGACGACGTTAATTTTTAGCAAAACGGCGCTACGTGCCACACAAGCAACGAAACAATCGCAATTTTGCAAGAAAAGTTTCCTGGCCCTGTTATTTCTCGAAGAGGTGATCACAATTGGCCACCGAGATCTTGTGATTTAACACCTTTAGACTTTTTTCTTTGAGGCCTTGTGAAAAAGCCAATCCACAATCGATTCAAGACCTTAAAAATGAAATTCGTGAAGTTATCGAGGACATACAGCCGCAAATGTGCGAATTGCGGTCTTGAAAAATTTCATGAAAAGGATATGGCGCTGCAAGCGTAGCCGTGGCGGCCATTTGGCTAATATCGTTTTCAAATGCTAATGGCTTACCTTCCTCTTTACAATGAAATAAACATTCTCTCGTTTTTTTAAATATCAAAATGAAACCTCTTATTGGAAAACCCTTTACATTCATAAATTATTCCAGCTACGATAAACCTATGTTTGAACCGCATTGCGCGGTTCGTTACTGGAAGGATAAATTCTCCTTTGAATATCGCAGATTCACCTGTTACTGTTAGCGATTTTTAACGAACAGTAGCATCCAACTGTTCTGGATCTACCATAACAGGACGCACCATCAATTTCGAAGCTCCAGTATCCAGTGTAAAGGTGCATTCATTCTGTGCTAATAGGCTATAATAGCGACACTTTTGTAATCCGCCCCTAGTTGTGTAATTTTAATGGTGCTCTTGGGGCGCTTTCTCCCTTCCTCAGCTTACGCTCTTCAAAATTGGTGTAACTTAGTTTTCCGGTTCCAGGATCATTAAATTAGACAAGTTGTTTCTCTTCTCGTCAGATCCTCGCGTTTCTTGCCTCTTCAGTCAGCTTCCTTCGAGCGTTGTGTTAGTTCTTTAAAATTCCTTATGTCATGGCCGGGTTGTTGGTATCGGAAACATGAAAAAGGGGAATGCGATCGTTTTCCTCCGTTACCTTTATTTGTGTGATATTCTCTGCATCCTGTTTGCGCAATTTTACTGTGTCCGTGGCCAAACTTACTCTAGCTGCGTCATATTCTAAAGGCAACGCCAATACTTCATTCGTGGTTTGAAGTTTCAGATGGTCGTCCTTAACGGCGCTGATAAACGCGTCCACTGTTATTTCCGTTCAACACATCTGCAGGTGCATTGCCATAAGCTTGGCGTACTTGATGTCGTTACTTCTCTGTCCAGGTCTTGCAGGCTTCCCCACGTAGTTGCCGCTTGCTTTGGAGTTGAGTCTTACGACATCCTTTATCTTAGCTCCAACTCAGTCATGACCCAAGTTGCAAATACTACTTTACCACGAACAGCCAAAATGAGTGCATGCTTCCTTGCGCCCCAACAATTGTGCTGCACTGCCGTTTGAAACTGCACTTAAATTCTCAAATGGGATCTCGCCATCGAATGTTGGAGGTTCCAAAATTCTCCCAGCATTTGGTGGTATTGTGAATTAATTTATGAAATCGTAACAATAAAATTTGTCCTCAAATATATACGAAATTGTGGACTAGACCCGAGAAATGATCATCATGAATTATTTCATGATGTTCATCTCTAGAATTTATAGATTTTTACAAAGGCATATCGGAACGCTACATCTTCTTAGAAAATGATGAAAGTCTAATATCTGATCATTCTTCTGTTATTATGACGGAACAAATTCACCACAGCTCACAAACAACAAAATTAATTGGAAATTGTTTAAGCAGCTAGTAGAGGGAAAGATAGAACTTCATCCCCAAATCGAACACCCCAAAATCATCATTCAGGAAAGAAAACCCTGTTACTAACCCAATAGAAGTAAGAGAACTAGTGCGGAAAAACGCAAAGCCCGACAGAACTGGCAGATTTCGCTTGCGCCGCAAGATAAAACCACCAAGGCACTCATAAAAGCAGTCAAAATCGAAACAATTGGAAAATAGCATTGTTCTCTAGCTCCAACTAAAGATACCGACTATTCCCTCTGGAAAGCAACACAAGGGTTAAAACGACCAAAAACCGCAGATCCCCCAATCAAAACAAATGATGGAAAATGGGCTAGAAGTGCGAAAGATAAAGCTTACCTGTTTGGTGACATCTTGAAGAAACATTTCAACCTCTAGGTCGGCAGACCAGTTACGAAAACACTGCTGATATGCCCAGAACATCTGACTTCGAAAATATCAGGCCCGTAACACTGAAAGAACTAAAAGCCGAAATTAAGAACATAAAAGCAAAGAAAGGTCCTGGTTGCGATCTGATAACAGGGCAAATAATAAAGGAGCCGCCTGAAAAAGTCACCCGTAAATTATTGATCATAATCAATGCAGAAGTAATAATGATCCCGAAACCGGGCAAGCCACTGAATGATAGAAAATCTGACCGGTCAATTTCACTTCTACCAACACTAGCGAAATTGTTTGAGAGGCTGTTGCTTAAAAGATTGAAAAGAACCACAGAACAAAGAAACCATATACCAGAATATCAGTTAGGTTTCAGAGAGAAACGCTCAATTATTGAGCAGGTTAATAGGTTTACAGATGCCATTGAGAATAAATTAGAGAGGGAAAGGTTTGCTCCAGAATCTTCTTAGATGTGGCGCAGGCCTTCGATAAGGTGTGTCGCCATTTTCGGGTGAAATACGAAGAATAATACTCTGAGCTAAAACAGATTTCGGCAGGAGTCTCGCAAGGTAGTGTTTTGGGACCTATTCTTTACCTGCTCTACACCAAAGATTTACCTCAATTAACCGATGTTGCCGTTACAACATTTGCTGATGGTATTTGGCAGTTCTCTCATTAGAGGACACTATCGAGGAATCGACAACGAAACTTCAAGAATCATGTGACGTATCGGGCTCAATGAAACGAAATCCACGCATGTGAATTTTACTAATCTAAAAGTCAGCTACAAACCTGTAATCATTAACGGTCAGCGGAGTCCGTACGCAAATGAGGCTAAATATATAGGGATGACCGTAGATACCAGGCTCAGATGGAAAGAGCACCTTAAAAAGAAAAAAGATGAACTTAATATCAGATATCGAAAAATGTAGTGGCTGCTCGGGAAAAATTCGGAATTGTCAACCGAAAATAAATTGCTATTATATCAACAGGTGCTAAAGCCTGTACGGACTTACGGAATTCAGCTCTGGGGCTGTACAAAGAAAACCAAAACAAAGTACTACGTGGTATAGTTATCGCTCCGTGGTACATTAGGAATGATGACCTTCATAGGGACCTAAATATCCAGACGGTTCAAGAAGAAATAAAAAAAACTTGCAGTGAGGTGATTGCAGAGAACGAAACGAATTGATTTAATGGATTAAGGACACCAGTAAAACAAAACATATGAATTATTTTGTAATTTTGTTAGCCGGTTTAAGTTCGGTCTGTGGAAGTAGAACATGATTGGGATTCGAACCATAAACAAATGACGTTGTTTAAACAAACATAAACCTTTTATAGAGCGTAAATGGCTTGCACGAGATTTGCACCGACAAAATATCCACGCTAATCAGTTTATTGCATTTGTTCTAAACCTCTAATCAAGACTCTTCTAACCCAGTAAACAATAATGCGACAATAAAGAGTAAAAAGTTAAAAATAAACACAAATTTTATTTATACCGAAGTCAACCAAAAAGGACACCAAATATTTTGGTATTTTCCAATTTATTTTTAGACGAGAACGACGACAAGTGGAAAATATTTATTTTGACACACAAAATTTACGTGAAATGTGGAGTACAAGTATATGGATACACGATCTCATCTCTCGTCTTTGTTGCTGCTGCTGCTGCGTTTCGGATATAAAATCCTATAATTGTTTGATTAAGCGATAAAAACAATAAATAATGTTACATTTTTTAAAAAACATAAAAATTTTCGGATATTTAACCATATAAAGGATAATTTTTTACTTGCGTGATATGGTTTTAGAGTATCAGAAGCAGATATTTTTTTTATATCATGAACTGTGGAGGGAATTAATCTACTGTGTCGTGGTGAACGCAATCATCTGGATAATTTTGTGTGTGATACGAATCGTTATAACATACGAACACATATTGATTGGGTGCGATCAATCAATGTGTAAACATTTAGTTTACTTCCGTACAGTTGATAAAATAGAATCATGATAAAAAAACTAATCCAGTTTAGGATTTGTTTTTGATAATTGTACTGTTGGTAGGAGCTTTCAACAACATAACTTAGTAAATATTCGCTCCTCTTCATGCAGTCACCCATACTTGTACTAGCTTGAGGTTAATGGTGTGGTTGTTGTTGCAATATCTCTATGCCACGCACCCCCAGCTCAAGGCAACTAGCCCTTAAGATAATTATTACGGAACTTTAAAAGTTATTCGAATTTGATCCAACGGTTTATTGATTTCTATATGGTATTAACCGTTCTTCTTTCATTAAAATACGATACAATGCTCGTTTGTCCTTTTCACCGAGTAAACGTTTTATTTGTCTCTTCACAACTCTCTCACAATGTTGTGCCGCATTGTCTACACCGCGTAGATAATTAATATTCTACACGTGTAGACAATGTATGTAGAAAATTAAGAAACTTCTTTCTTAATTCTTTGTAATTCAAACCATTTCTCAAGATGGAATTCATTGTTTCTCCACATTGGAAAATTTGACCCAAAGCTTTTATATGGTAATGAAGCATATTCATGTTTATGTAACGAAATCGTTAAATGAGCAAAGAAGTGAAAGTTATGTTGGCCGATAACCTTCCATAACACCACTGAACAATTCACAACAGATTTGACAACATCTAACAACATGGCTGCTATAACCTAACAAATATCGAGCTCCCAATTGAAAGACCTTTCACAATGTTCAACATCATTATCACGCAATAAAATGATAAAGCATAACATATTTTGAGACAAATAATGACCATACGTGTACAAGTCCCTCGGGTTCGTAATCCTAACAAATGCCAAAATATGACCGAAGGCTCACTTGATATTTTATGCAATATTTTTCCCCTTTATCACCAATTTAGTAGCATAGGGCATCTACTGGGCTGTACCATCAAACTCTGTTGGACAACTTTACGAGTTGTTTCGCTTCTGCTAGCATCGTTTATTTCTATGTTAGAGCTCGACCTTCCTTCTCTCTTGTGGGTTCCAATTTCAGAGACCTGCTTGTAATTTGCGGGATACCCATAAGATGGTCCATAACGTCTAGCCATAAGATGGTTTATCTGGTCGGATTTATTTGTTCCAATTTTTGCATTGAAATCCCTCTTCCTTGTTGATGTTGTTTGATCATTTTCTTGTGTGTCGTTGCTACTGTGGCTTGTAGGTTCCTAGAACTCATCGTTGGTTGTTCCATCTACGTCTTTTGTTGTGTGTCCACGCCTTATTTATAGCGCCCAAAGAATATATTAAGTAACCGCTTTTCTTTATTTCACCACTGTTTTTGTTTCTTTTTTTTATAACGGACCTTTCGCGGTTTGCTTTTCCCGTCCTTACGCCCGCCATTGACAGCCAATTTGAGGGGGGACTACGGTATAGGTCCGATTTTCGTAGAGCCATTTGTACATTGCAAAGCTTGTGTTCCTATTTATCACAAATCGTAACCTGATGAATAAAATTCCCTTTTGCATTATGCCCCTATTGTGTTTCGCACCCGGTAGTAATTGTTGCTAAAGCTCACATTTCTGTTGGAGTGTTGATGTTTCAATTTCCGATTCGTGTCCAGGCACGGACACCCGAGTGTCGGATATTTGCCGAGTTGTATTATTTATTCTAGTATTGGTTTCTGTAATCATTTTAAATACGAATCAACGAATGATTGATCCATTGAATCCTAGCCAGCTTGCAGGCCTTCTGAGTAAAGTATACTGGCCAGAAGAAGGGGAGGTGGAGGTTTCATTCCATTTCAATATTAATTTTTTCTTATGATATTCCCACCGGACGGAAAGCTAAAAGATGACGACTTCTTACCGAAAAACAATGAAAAAACAACAAAAAAGTAATAATCTACATTGTCTACGAATTGTTTACATATTCTACTAATTCTCGACATTGTCTACTAAACAATTCGAAAATACGCGTAGACGCACAACACTGTTCTCTCATAGCGTATGTTTGATCAATTGTTTTTAATTTTTTTGCTGGCGCAATGGAAATACATTAAGGGATTTGGCGGTGATTATTGAGGCTACATAATATTTTTTTTTAAATTTTGGGTTAATGTATGATTGGTCCTTAGAATTCTAGCCAGGTCCCAGAGTGTTGCTGCTGGATGAGAAATACTGGCATGCCGGTGCGAGGGGTGGAGGGAGGGGTGGTTTCGTTTTCATTCCACTTGCAATCGATGATGCCATTAATCCATTCCATATGGATGAAGAATAATTAGAAAGAGAACCAAATTGGGTTTAAACCGGAATTAAAAACCAAGTAAGAAAATGAAAGCTCAGTACTCTCCAAAAATGGCAGAAATTTTACCTCCAACTTCAAAACAGGTTCCTAGAAGCGTGTTAATCACTGAGGACCTCAAGGTCCCCTCCAAAAGAAAAATTTGCGGACTACACTTTGCGTTCGAGTTGTCTCCAACATTGCCGGCTGCTCTAAAGAATCTAAATACTTTGGTGGCTGTTGCGGTTGTCTGGTCGTCAGATCCTGAATGCGTATTATTGATGATCCTGCCAAGTAACCATTTCGAAGGTGGTATGTTTTCTCTTTTGATGGGTACCAATTGACCGATGATGAGGTTGTAGTTGATTCTCAACCACTTTGGCCGTTGTTGTAGGCGGGAAAGGGATTCTGTCGACCAAATTCTCCGATTGACACGGTCCATTTTCACATCGAGTAATGGTTGTTCAGGTGTCGTGATTGGCACTTCTCCAATTTAAAAGTGCCCTGGAGATGCTTCGATCTGGCATAGCAGTTTCTACGTTAATAATATTTAACTGATTTTACCCCTGTTTCCTACCAGCCTCCGAAATACGACGAAGCAGGAGGAATGAAGTTCCAGGTGGTGCAGGAATATCACACCAGCTCCAAATGTAGTGCCTTCGTATATATACAGACGAAAATTCAGATGCAACGTTTTATCGATTCACCGCCACGGCTTTTGTGTAATTTGAAGAATATTGGGCCTGCATAATTTACGCCATTGTGCAGGAAAGGCCTCGAAAGAGTAACACGATGCGATGGAAAATGGATCATTAGTTGCCGGTGGCGAAAGCATACAATGTGGGCCACCGTTATGCTTGCGAAATAAGTAAATTGGTAGGCTGCTTGTCTTTGGTAAGGATAATCGAATGCTTTCTCGTGAATGGTAATTCGATTCGCTGAGCCGCAGATTCGATTCAGAGAACGAAGAGGGCTTAACTCGGAACTCGATTTGCCAATTGAGCTCAGGTAAGGTGATGAAGGCTTGCGAGCGCGTTGCTGTGCTGAGACGTCGATATTGGATGAAGCGTCTGCTGAAACCAGTTCTTTGGCGTTTTCATTGACTGCGGGATCTTGTTGATCACCACAACGGATGACTGTATAGTAATGAGGATTCAACACCACGAGACGCGCAATCATCGGGGTTGTGCTTAGTGTCGACTTAATTTCAATTGGTTGGTTGAAGATAATCTTGGATTTGCTAAACCCGATTGACCATACAAACGTCTTCCAGCGATTAGACGGTCTGCCTAGCGAGCCAAGTTATACTTGTGTGGCAGCCATTTGCACTTGTGGAACGTTGAGTGATTGAACTATGTTATTTATGAGTTCGGCACAAAGCTCTAGACATGCCAGTATTGTGATTTTGACAAATAGATCTGCTAATGTTGCACGAGTCTACCTCACCGCTGCGTAGGCTTTCTCAGATGTCGTGAATTTGAAGATTACTGAGAGCCTCCAAGAATCTCAAACTACCTCGATAATTGAGCCATGTTTGAGGTACTGATTTGGGGGCCACATTATCCCATGAAACGTCGGCTACAAACAATTCTTGATGTATCATTTTGTAATTGAAATTGAAATGAATTTTGAAATATTGGCATATTGAAATATTGAAATTGATTCATTGATTGAAATATGGAAATATTGAAATATTACATTATTGAAATATTAAAATATTGAAATATTGAAATTGAAATTGAAATTAAAATTAAAATTGACATTGAAATCGAAACCGAAATCGAAACCGAAATCGGAATCGACATTTAAATTGAAATTGAAATTAAATTGAAATTGAAATTGAAATTGAAATTGTAATTGTAATTGTAATTGAAATTGAAATTGAAATTGAAATGAAATATTGAAATACTGGCATATTGAAATATTGAAATCGAAATCGAAATCAAAATCGAAATTGAAAGTGAAATGGAAATTGAAATCGAAATCGAAATCGAAATTGAAATTGAAATTGAAATCAAAATTGAAATTGAAATTGAAATTGAAATTGAAACCGAAACCGAAATCGGAATCGAAATTTAAATTTAAATTAAATTGAAATTGAAATTGTAATTGAAATTGAAATTGAAATTGAATTTAAATCGAAATTGAAATGGAAATTGAAATTGAAATTGAAGTCGAAATTGAAATTGAAATTGAAATCGAAAACGAAATCGAAACCGAAACCGAAACCGAAATTAAATTAAAATTGAAATTGAAATCGAAATTGAAATTGAAATTGAAATTGAAATCGAAATTGAAATTGAAATTGAAATTGAAATTGAAATTGAAATCGAAATCGATATCGAAACCGAAACCGAAAACGGAATCGGAATTTAAATTGAAATTGAAATTGGAATCGAAATTAAATTAAAATTGAAATTGAAATTGAAATTGAAATCGAAATCGAAATCGAAATTGAAATGGAAATTAAAATTGAAATCGAAACCGAAATCGAAATCGAAATGGAAATGGAAATTGAAATTGTAATTGAAATTGAAATTGAAATTGAAATTAAAATTGATATTGAAATTGAAATTGAAATTGAAATTGAAATTGAAATTGAAATTGAAATTGAAATTGAAATTGAAATTGAAATTGAAATTGAAATTGAAATGGAAATTGAAATTGTAATTGAAATTGAAATTGAAATTGAAATGGAAATTGAAATTGTAATTGAAATTGAAATTGAAATTGAAATTGAAATTAAAATTGAAATTGAAATTGATATTGATATTGAAATTGAAATTGAAATTGAAATTGAAATTGAAATTGAAATTGAAATTGAAATGATGAATTGCCCATGTTAAAATTGGTTCCAGGAAGACCCAGTCCCTACAGAACCTATTTCAATGAGCCATAGTTTTACAATAGGCGTGATCGTAACAATATTTTTTGTCAATAATTTAGGGTTATTAAATTATTTCTCCTCTGGATAACTTAATACTAGAAGAGTACATTACTAGGATGGTGTCAATATTCTGTAAGAATCTTCAGTTGTTACAATATTTCGAGCAAAATATGGTTTTCTAAAATATATTTTACTGACACCAGATTCGTATTCACTTTTCACAACGTCTGGTCTCCTTAATGATTTGATAGGTATCTCCACTGCTGCTGAAAGCCGATGGCGGCTGGTAGCAACTTTTTTGTAATACTATAGGTTGAATCAAACATGTCCTTACATCCTCTTGTTTCTGGCTCAAAGATAAGTTATTTGGTGTTGAGTGCTTCATGCTTGATTGATGCTTCTTAGCCGGTCGACATCTGCTGGGAAAATCTTATATTCAGCATACATAGTTCTATCTTAATTTTATAAGAAATATTTTATGATCGTAATCATTACATTATTAACAACCTGTTTACACAACTAATAAACTCCATGTGTGGTCATAAATAAAAAATTACAATCATGTTTATGGAGTATATGAAGCCAATTGCATAAATTTAAATTGCAATTTACGTACCACACTTTATGACTATCAAATATATACATTTTCCAATCTACTATGTGTGCGTGTGTACATTTGCTTCTGTGCTATCTTGTTTTTTGTATGGGTTTAGGCGTTTACGAATATGAGATGAGATCATAAAAATAAAAACAAATTTTCTATTCGCCATTTAGAGTTTCCCAATTTTTTTATTACCGTTTTTTCTATGAATAACAAATCAGTGTACGTAATCTATTTTGTGATAATGAAATTTTTACCACTTTGTATCTGCGTACTGTACAAACTCGTATAAGAGTACTTTACATACATCGAATGATGGTTTGGGACCCGTATCCAAAAGCATAAAAATAAAAATTGTGCCAAATTGAAAAACGTAAGTTGAATCCTTAAAAATCACTTTGGTCGTGTTGTTCCTCTTCGACTAACATTCTTTGACATTTTATAAGTAAGAATCAGTCAGAAATGTAATACTCGTACGTGCTGTGAAATCTTTTGCCAACTAGAACACAGCTATAACAGTTTGAAATATGATGTAGCTTACAAGGTGGTTGACAGATTCGATTTTCCAGAAATATCGGATTTTGCTTATCGATTTGTACCCGTAGTGGCAGGTTTTTCCTAAAAATGGTTAAAAAAATTATTACAACGATTTGATTAGGGTGTAAAGTGTGTGTGATATGAACAAGAGATGATTTGTTTTTAGATTGGCAAATTTGTCAATTTTATCCAGATTTAAATTAAACTGTGATAAATTTAGTATTTATGTGTATTATACATAACCTCAATGTTCTTACTCAATTGGATTCTAGTTTAGATATCGTATCTACGGAACAGACCAGCCTAAACACATTTTTGGACAAAATTAATTTTAGTTCGATGTTCTTCCACGTGTTTTACATTTTTGACATTGAGATTCGGAATAATGAAATAATCGCAAGATTTTAAAAGCAAAACAAGAATGGCAATAACTCCCGACCTTGTAAAAATATACCGACAGGACATTGTTCTACATTGATTATATCTAAATCACTGCGTTCTTTGGCGAGAGTGCTCCAATCAGCAAATTCGGCACTACAAATTAACCAAGCTTCTGCTTGCACTTACCTGCTCTAAATATTTAGCTGTTCAAATACTACAACAATTGGCCCACGACATGATATTTAGGAAGTGCAAAGTGCAATCAAATTAAAACCGGACTTGATGAGCGTCTTATAAGGTTTTGGCTAGATAAAATTGGGATCAAACGACATACATGACGATCTCCGACCAGTAAACAGTGTTACTATGAATCCCTCCAAGATTTCTATAGCGAAATTTTAACTATTTCTGTGCGCAATACGAGTGCTGGTCTGCAGGATAAGTTAGTCGGTAAACACTTCCCAACTTTAGAACAGATAGTCCTGCAGCTTTGTATTATATATGAAGATACGTGGTAAAGGACTTGTTTTATTCCGGAACGGTTGTGCCAACGCCGCCAAATGGATGAGCAGGAAAGTCCCAACAATGAGAGTATCGATCCGTTTTCCTCAAATCTGTTTGATTACGATGAAGAAATTTTTGTATTTAATACCCAACAGAAAACTTATCGACCAATAACAAATCTATTTACAAATAGAAAACAGTCAGCTAAGGTGACTGACGGATGTTGGAATTGCCTCCAGTCAGGTCATATATTTAAAATTTGCAATGTCGCTTTAAAACACAAATTTTGTTTTGGTTGTCGTACTCCCGTAGTGCTTAAGGAAATGGCAACAAGGGGGCAAGGAACGGACGAAAATTTGAACAGAAAAATAAAAGCCACCCAAACCTGCAACAACAACTGTACACGATGAAATCTGCAGCACGGATATACGATGGATCGCAACGATTAATGCTAAACTCCAGTTTGTACTTCAAATCTGAGTAGGTGGATTTCGATCCCGTAAAAATCATTCCTAATAAAATTCACAGAATACGTAATTATTAGCATTCCTGCAAGAGGTTTAGAAAACCATTGGCTGATTCTCTAAAGAATGACTCATCTAACGGACGCCCTTATACCGAGGTCGAAATTTTGGATACAAAGTTTGTTAGTCTTTTAGAAAGTGGAGCTATCGTGTCAGTACTTGGTTGGAGAAGCGAAAGAATTATGAAAATGCCCAATTTGAAATTTCGTTCCGTTTCGTTTAAAATACAACCTGCTGGTGAATCATCGGAGGTTATATTGGTTCCGTGGGTCCCATTTGAAACGCGATATTTTAAAACGCAAATTATCAAAACGCGATATGGTACACGGAGCGGAAGTATAGGATCGGATTATATCAGGCGCTCCCGTCGCTTCGCAATGTACATTCTGGAAAAGGGGAAATTTAATTTCTGTTTATAGGAATTTAAAAATCGATAGGAGCGGGAGAATAGGTGTGGGTTATATCAGGAGGGTTGCTGCGCCTCCGTCGAATGCACATTCTGTACCATATCGCGTTTTGTACCATATCGCGGTTTGTCATATCTCGTTACGAAATATCGCGATTTGAAATATCGCGATTTGAAATATCGCGTTTCGAGCGCATCCCTGATAAAGTTTGTGAGTCAAACGGGTAACCAAACATTGCATATTGCTCCAAAACTACATAAATTAAATGTTGTACTGAGGAGTCGATTTCTGGGCAGCGTTCTGGTTAAAATTCAAATACTGCCGAATCTGTGGATCGAACGGTTCGAAATAAATGAACTAACTCTAATCTAATATACTACCATTTGACACCTGATCAAAAGTTCAAACTAGAACTGGTTATAAAACATTTCCCATCTTCCGCAATTCTCGGCTCCTCCGATTAAGCAACGTCATATCATTATATCCCCCACGGTACCTAAATAAACTGTATGAAGAGTTAGATCGCATGCTACCTGTAGGTGTGATTGAAAATAGCTTTTGGTCGTGGAGCTCGCTTACCACATTGGTAAGCAACGCGAATGGAAAACTCCGTTTCTGGCTTGACGTGAGGAAAGTAAATGCGATTACGGTGCAGGCAGCTTATCCTTTACCTCTTATCGACGGGCTGCTTGGTCAATTTATTAGTTTACCGTCATGCAATTCTTTGTAACGCCCCCCAAACAATGTGTAGGGTCATGGATAAGGTCCTACATACCCAATGAACTGAAACTTTTAAGGAACGCCTAGAGCTTTTGAGTAAAATTGCGCATTTACTCTCTAAATCAAACCTTGCGATAAATGTCGAAAAGAGCCATTTTGCTTTAAATAAGTTGAAATATTTAGTTAATAAAATTTTTGAGAATGACTGGCCGGTACAGACGATTCATTCGCGTGTATATTGATTTTCTTGGTCCACCCCTCCTTCAGAAATAGACGCCCCAGTAATGAAATGCAAAATATTATTCAAATTAGGCTTCTTGTCCTCTTCAATTAGATTACTAAAAATAAAGTTTCAAAAATTATTGGTTTTAAAAATTAGTTGGGACTATCAATTGCCTGCGTAATTTGAAGACGAATACAAGCGAATCAGAGATGATTCTATCCGAATATTAATTTTCATGATCTTGCAGATGCAAGCGAAGTGGCTTACAGTGTAGTGATTTACACTAGAGTAGTACCAAGATTGCCCCGGTAAAAAGTATCATTACCGAGGATAGAGTTATGTGCTGCACAATTACTGTTCAAGTTGATTTTCATGATTAAAGAACAGAAAAAGCCCGATATTGGAAAATTTTCCGAGGCAATGCTGGGGACATGACAAATCTGCTGACAATCCCGAAGATCACGGGTTGAAAGGGATATATCCAAAAGACTCAATCAATTTACATCAATAAACGGTCCCGAATGGCTCTAAGCAGCCCGAGGCTATTTGTTCCACAACACAATCACAACCCATTGGTGATCAGGATGCTGTTGATTCGGAAAGCAACAAGTGAAACACCGCTATATACACAGTTCTAATCAATAGCATAACATCCTGACTGAGCGAGATACTTCAGAAAAGATCGAAGAGGCAAACAATTTCTGTATTAAATGGGTGCAAAACAAATGAACGAAGACATAAAAAACTGCGACGGGATCAAACGGTAAAGACCCACTCTAAGCCGTCATGCTTAGCATTTTTCTTAGACAAAGTGGGGTTGTCGAAGTTGGCGGTCTATCATATTGCCACCAAATCAATCACATCGAAAGAAGAGAAAACTTGTTGCGGCTAGAAAAGGTACACCTAAGTAAAAATTCTATATAGATTGGCACTAACCCTCGCATCTCAACATTTTGGTGAAGCAGCATTTATGAAAATCAACTAATAACTTCAATCAGTTTGACTTTCGACTAGATGACTACCCTTCTATATCAGATTGACTGTCGCAGCATAATTTCCACTAACGGTGACTACTAAGTGATCACCTTAGCTCATTTTGTACTTGGAACTTGATCGGAATCCGTTCCTGAAAATAAGGCTAAACCAGATGGCGTTGCAAACGATGAGAAGTTTAAAATTTAAAATTATTAAATCTAAATTTTTAAAATCACTCTGATCTTAGCCACAGCGAAGATAAGAAAATAAAACCAAACAGTGCAGTGCGCATTTATTTGAACCTATACCGAGACTAATTGGCTTATGGGATACTCAGCATCGACTTATTGGACCAACGCATTCATTTTGGAAACGATACCGTTCTTTTTACCACGGGTTATACCACAGAGGATCAACGAGTGTGATAAACCTAATAAGTTCGTGGCCTTTTCCCCGGTAGATGAAAAGGTGACATTTTAACTTGTACTTTGACATACAACACATTAAAATCGGTGAAGTGCATAAAAAGTTACAACATTTTAAACATGGCGATACATAATGAAAATATTCGATATATTTACAATTTTATTACGAGAAAGGTAAAAACGCGGCTCAGGCTTGCGAAAAAATGTGTATTGTTGTATGCAGAAGGTGATTTATCAAAATCAGCAGCAATGAAATGGTTCAAGCGCTTTCGTTCTGGAAATATGGATGTCGAAGATGCACCTCGCTCTGGTCGACCGACCACTGGAAAAGTCAATGAAATCGTGCAGAAAATTTAAGAAGACCGGCATATAAGCAGCCATGCAATTTGTAAAGAATTAAATATTGATTACAAAACAGTTTTAAACCATTTGAAAATGGCTGGATACAAAAAAGTTTGACGTTTGGATACCACATGAATTAACAGTTAAAAATTTAATGGACCGGATTATTATCTGCGGTGATGAAAAGTGGATAGGATACGTCAACGTTGTGCGAAAAAGATCATGGACGAAACGAGGTGAAGCTTCCAAAACGGTATCAAAGCCAGGATTGAGGCTAAGAAAGGTAATGTTGTGTGTTTGGTGGGATTGAAAAGGAATCGTGCATTATGAGCACTAATCTTCACTGTCAGCAACTAACGCGTTTAAGGCAAGCAATTCAGTTAAAACATGCAGAATTTATCAGCAGAAAGGGTATTGTGTTCCATCATGATAACGCTAGACCACACACTTCATTGATGACGCGCAGAAACTGAGAGATCTTAGCTGGGAAGTTTGGATGCACCCACCATATAGTTCTGATCTTGCATCATCGGACTACCATTTGTTCCGGTTCATGCAGAACCATCTTAATGGTTTTACATTAAATTCAAAAGAGGCCTGCGAAAATGCGTTGTCTCGATGGCAGAAGGTCAGAAAGATGGCAAAAGGTCATCTTAAAGTCAAGACAAGAAAATTCTTTGTTTCAATGCCACCCAAAAAAGGCTACGAACTTTTTCCCTAACCCTTTATATGTTTTTCCCTTTCATCGGTTTTTTTTCTCTTTCTGTCATAGCGCCTTCGGTGGATGTTTTTGCGTATACAAACGTTTAATTTTGTAGCGTAAAATTTCAAATGTCAATTTAAATAAATTTGTAATTTTAAATTTGTCCTCCAGTGTGTGGACGAATAAGCCGGACAAGTGGTGCAGTGGTTAAAGCTTCGGCACTTGGACCGGGAGGTGCTGGGTTCGAATCCCATCAGAGGCTAGATGCAAATCGAATTTTCATCATCGATTACGATCGGTGATGCTAATAAATACAACTAAGACCCTCTGATGGAGTGCAGAATTCCGTGTCACGCGCCGACCCACCTTCCATGTCAATGTACAGGTTGACATGTAGCTTGCAATGTGCAGGTGGTACACTGTAGTTGTGTGAGTAGGTGAAGTAGGTGGGTTAATGATGTGGAGTGAATGAGTGGTATCACAATGGGCCTAAAAATTGGCCTAAGTGTGCAGTAAGCAACCACTGAAACCTGAAACCTTGTGGACGAATTTTGCCCACCAAATAACTAGTTTTGTCCACCCTCACAAAGCTACGTACGTTGAGCTAAATTATATGAATGTTCGAAAATTCGAAGTATGTTTACGAATTTTCGAATATTTTCGAAATTTTTCCCATCAAATAATTTGTTTTTCCCGTAACTAATATTTTTAATTTGGTAATTGGTAATGATTTGTCAACGCCAGAACGTCTGTAAGCAACATTTGGAATTCGGCGGTCGTAACTTTAAGAGCGCTTACTCCAATTTTCGGTCGTAATAACCGTCCCACCGGTTAGGCTGTGCGTGCTATAGCACTGACGAATCCAGGCCTGCATAAGTCCCGAATTCCTCAAAGAAAATTTTATTCTTTGCAACATATATGGTAGCACGACAATTCACCGTAAACGACAATTCACCGAAACAATAATTCACCGAAAAAGACAATTCACCGAACAAACAATTCACCGAAAAATGTTGTTCCTTTAAAAAGCGGAATTTAACTCATATGAAAAAATAAATTCAAACCAGGGATGGGCGAGATAGGTTATGTTATCTACGGGGTTGTCGACTTATAATATATTACATAACGATTTTTTACGTCACTGACGTCGACAATGTAGACAACGTCGACAACCTAGGAAATGATATTAAAAACTCAATTTTTTCTTAATTTTCGCTTTGTTTTACGTTCGCCGTCTGATAAAGTTGCTGTCTAGCTATTTGGTATCCTGTTTAGAGACCACATAAGTTTACATTTGCCACTAAATCATATAAATTATTCATTTGTGTGCGAACGTATAATGATAAAACCACGTTAGGAGTAAATAAGGATACGTAAAGATTCTGCTAGCTTTGAATTGATAAAGCCTAATGGTTTTTCTAGAAGGAGCAGAATAAAAAAATTTTGATCAGGGCCTTTATGATAATTAGCCTAGAATTAACCTTTAATTTTCTTAGCCTATAATCATCCATACTATCTTACAATGTTCTGCTGTATGGGTTCTGCTAGCTTCAAGGACATTGAAAATCAAAAGCTCAAATTGTAATATCGATAACAATATTTTTCAGTTTTTCGAATTTTTTAAAGATTTAAATTATCGGTAAATTATCGATTTCGATTAATTGTCGTTTTCGGTAAATTGTTTGTTCGAAAACGTCTTCGGTCGATTGCTTTTCCGTGAATTGTTTTTTTGGCGAATTGTCGTATATTCGGTGAATTGTTTTTCAGTAAACTATCGTGGAACCAACAGATATGTGAAAACTGTCGATTAGCACATTTCAAGACACAAACTTGACACAAGACACAATATTATATACATTTTTGTGATTGATCGCTAATAGTATAAAATTCTTACCATTTTCAACCACACTAGATTATTGTTTGCTAACAAAATTTTTTTTTTTTTGTGATGCAAAATTATGTAAATAATGTTGATAAGGATTAACATTAAGTGCCCTAAACATAATAATTAAATATTTACATCAAAATAAACTTAAAGCTTTCTATGTTACATATCACACGTTACCCATCCTTAGATCTACACAGCTTTTCAATTTTAATGAGTCCACCTCCCAGCCACTTATCTTCTCCCCACAATCATTTTGTTGCTGTTGCCTTGTGTATCGCATACACATTTTTAAGTGGTTTCAACAATTAACTAACAAACTACGATTACTGTCTGATTGAAAGATAAATCAGGAGGGCAACAATAAAAAAAAGATAACACAACGATTTTTTGCTTTTATTTTGCTGCTCATGAAAAATGTAAAAAGTTTCAGGCGGTTTATAGTGGATTTTGTTCTTGCCTTTGCTGCTTTTATATGCCGCCGGACGGCTACATACATATATTGTGAAAGACAAATGACACGGGTCATCTGAATAAATTCAAGTGAAATTGGTCCAATCCAATCCACTAATCAATTTTTTGATGTGAAATATTTATTTGCTTCAAGTTCAAAAAATCTTATACACGAACAAAATAACACATTACATATGTATGGGGTGGAATATATGGAGAGGTTCAGTATAATAAAAATAAAATTCACATAAAAAAATGTTTGTCCTTTTTTCCGAATATATTTTCTAAACACAAACACACACACACACACAGTTATCAAGGTACTACTACATACTTAGAATGTATGGCATTTCTATTATTCGCCGAGACTGATAATAAAACGTATAAAGAGACAACAAACGAAGCGAAAACTTTCCCATAAGAAAATTTCATTTTCCACTTTAAACACACAAAAACAGACGCACACACGAAACGAGACATGCTTTAGTATACGAGGACATAGAATAAAAATCCATACCAAATGAATATTGCAACATAACAAATAATAAAATGAATATGTGAAATCATGTACTAGGGCTGGAGGGGAGGGATGTGGCACTTTTTAAACGTTTTATAGTTTATAGCTGATTTTAGTATCAAAATGATGTGTAACTGAAACCAATAATCGTTTCTGACAATACCAAAATAATTTTAAATCTTATATTGGAAAATTAAATTTTTGATGGTTGGTGTCGGAAGCTAGATCATATATACTCGATCGTTATATTATTGTGATTGATAATGTTCATGTAAAATGAATCGAATCATTACGTCTACAAATAATTTAGTAGCCAACAGCTAGTTGAAAGCCTAGCCTGGGCATATTCATCGAACGATATTAACGTTCGATTCATGGATTTAGTAGTTGCCATCGCACGCTTAAAAATCTAAATATAGCTAAGAGTATGGGGAAACCAAGGACAAGGGTTTATATAAGCGGTGATCAATGTAAAAATTTCATGAAAGACAGTGACTGGCGAAATAGACTTAGAGACTAGAATGATAACTAAGAGAAACATAACAAAATATAGAAACAATTGTTTGGAGAAGATTGTAGAAAGCTCTGGCAGCCGATGGACTAGAACAAGAAACTGAAGTAGTGATGGGAAAACTCTCGCTTACCAAATAAGAATGCTAGAGTAAAATTAGTGGTATAACTGCCTCTGTTACAATTTAACCTAAATATAGATTATCAGACCCGAAAACTGCCAGATATTTGTTCTGAAAAAATATTTACTGTCATGACAGTTTTAACTGTCATGACACTGTCATATAAATATACATTTTTAGCATTTTAAATTTTTTTTTCTAACCCTGAATATTTTTATGTTGTGATTATTATCGTGAAAAGTTACAAGTCACACCCCAGGGAGATGCCCTTTCTCCCCTTCTTTGGAGTGTAGTAATCAATGGACTACTATTGGAACTGGAGGGGGAAGGAATAGGTTGCGGGTTGGGCCAGAAGATGTGGATTGGGGATTAACCCATCTAAAACAGAGCTGGTCCTTTTCACTAGGAGATATAAAATTATGGTAATGGTTCCACCAAGGTTAAATGGTACTATGCTGGCCCTTACTGATAGGGCGAGATTCCTGTGGATTATTCTCGACATTAAGCTCAGTTGGAAACTAAACACGATAGAAAGAGTGAAGAAGACCACTGTGGCACTCTACTCTTGTTAAAATGCCATCGGAAGGAAATGGGACTTGAAACCGGAGCTGATGCACTTGCTTTACACGGCAGTTTTAAGTTCCGTACTACTGTATGGTGTGAGTGTATGGTGGGCAGCTCTGGAGAAATTATCATACAGGAACATGATGGCGAAGGTACAGAGGACAGCCTGTTTGCTCATTAGTGGAGCGTTGAAAACAACCCCCTCTACCCTGCATTAAAGCACACCTTCTTCCATTGGATATTATCGACTATCAGCGATTCGGGGTGGAATTGGCTGCAAAAAGGGCACTCAACTATAGCCAATTCAGTGAGGGATGACCTGGTTAATTTGGATTATATAACACCTCTTTTGTGCTTTTGCAAGCGTTTTAAGGTAATTCTCCCCTCTAGGAGGATTGGAAGAATGGTCTCATTATGGAATCCGGGAGAGTTAAATTCTTCACCGAAGGCTCCAAGCTCGATGGTAGAGTGGGAGCTGGTGTGTTCTATGGGGAATTAAATGTAAGTTTATCTTTTCGTCTACCTGATTACTGCAGTATGTGCCAGGCTGAAGTTATAGCGATTGAAGAGGTCATGAACTGGTTGAATCACAGTGTAATATCGTTGACTGATATCGCTATCTGTGTGGACAGTCGGGCGGCAATTTTTATTTAGTTTCCCTCGCGTTGGATTTTCACACATCTCTTAACGAGATGAGTGAACACTTCTATATCCAGTTCGTTTAAGTTCCGGGCCACTCTGACGTTGAGGGAAATTGCAGGGCAGACGAATTAGCCAGGTACGATACGACTCTTCAACTGGAACTTGGGAGAGAATGTGTAGGAAGACTTATGTCTGTGCTGAACGTAGCGAGTCATAGGAAAGCAGTTGCCTTGGCAAATGCTAGGGGCAGTCCGACTGGCAGGATAGCGAAAAAAGTATGGACTGAGCTGAGCTTGAAGCGATCTAAGATCTTGATCACACTAAGGAAGCATGACTTAGGTAGAATTGTAAGGGTACTTACCGAACACTGCATTTTCGGAGACCATGCGAGAAGGCTGTTATTGGATGCAAATGACTTCTGTAGAAGCTGCAAAGACGAGGAGGAGGAGGAGACTCTTGTTCACTTCCTAAGCTCATGTTCAGCTAACGCAGAAGACATGATCACTTGAGCACATACACTATGGTCTCTCTGATATCGAAAGCTGCAATGTGCGAGATAGTTCTCATAATGACTTCTTCTTCTGATGTTTCAGATACTCCTTTCTAATCTTATGGTGTTGCTCTCAGTAGGTACCCCCTGGATCATCTGGCGATTCAAATTGTTTTGGCCGTGATTTCTTGGCATTTACGCCACGCTGTGTGCTATGAACGTCTCGAATCCATGTTCTTCTTCTTTGGTAGGTCCCCCTTCAGTTGATTACATTTCTTCACGAAATCTGCTTGGAGGTCATCCCAACTTAATTCTAACCTCCATAATGTTTGATACATTATTTTGCAATTGAACGGTGCAAAACCATTCTCATGGTTCGAATATTGATAACACTTCCGCCAAATACCGCATTTCAATGAGCTTGTTATTATTAGGTCGATGGTTGCTTGTTAGAGCTCGATGGTTTGTTGTTAGAGCTCGATGGTTGCTGGAACACCAACCTGATGACGTAAATAATAATGCCTTTATTTGATAAAAGGCGTCTTCCTTCAAGGGGATTCGACCTTCGACCAACAGCTGCTGATTTGAATCTTCTCACTTACAGAATAACTCCATAATATCCTCGAGTGTTTGCCAATATGTTGTCCATATGTAATTACTTCTTGTCTCCGTTCATTAGAATTTGGTTGAAAATTAGTCGGCCGATCAGATTGCTGGGACATTTGAATTTAGTAAACTTTACTACACAATAAAAAATTGTGGATGGCCATAACACCCCAAAATGTGAGTATCTTAAACATCAGAAAACCGTTAATGATTTGGAAGTGGCAAAATTTAGATAATTCATCTTCGGCCGGAAGTAGGAAATTTTTGAAATTCTCAAAGAAATCACAAAAATATCTTTGATCAAAAATTACTATTCTCAACTTTTTGAATTAACTTTCTGAACCCTCTGAAGTTCAAAATTAATATATCCATTAGTTCCTTCAAAACGTCCAGAAAAATGATTTTGAAGCTAATTTCTTTTTGGTCGTAGATTAAGCAGCATCGATCAAAAGGCCCTTTAAGAGACGCTTCCTTACTAAATTGCATGCAAATAATTCAATTGCAACATTGATGATGCGTTGATGATAAATTGAATTGTTAAAATTCAAAAGTAATGCGGCGTTTAAAAAATTTTCTGATAAGTTTGTCTTAAATCAGAAGATTCTGAAGCATCGCAATAGTTAAGCCCATCTACATATCATTACAAAAATTTAAACTAAAAATTGAATCGCTGGAATCCAGAATATATTTCCCTCGCGGCTATTTACTCAAAAGTTAGGCCCATCCAGTGCTGATCTAAAACAAAATCTCAGAATCGGTTTCATATCTAAATTCCGTTAAATTACCAATTTATTTCCGTAACTCCTAAGGATAACTGCATCCAGAATTTGGGCGTGAAAATTAGCATTCTTTGTGTTCTTAATAAACGGAATTCTCGAAAAAATCGGTTAAATAAAAAATTTAATTGCTGGAATCCAGTAGATGTCCCTGTCGAGATCAATTGCCCATCCATTACAGAAACAATGCCGATATAGTCACAAGTCTGAACTGTGAATGTAAAGTTCGGATCTACAGCAAAATCTCGTAATAGGTTTCATATCTAAAATGAGCTAAATTAACAATTTGCTTGCACAATTTCTAGGACAAACCAATCCGGAATTTGGGCCTAAAAGTTAGTGTCTGTCGTGTCCCAATTAAACGCAATTGTATCGGTTGGCAAATATGCTGGTCTGCCGCCAGAAACAAGATCTAGTTTTCCTTCCTGCATACATTCCCACAGCTGCTTGCCTTTTGGTGATGTTAGTCGAGTGCTCCATTAGATGTGTTTGGAGTTCAAATCTCCTCCTGCAAAGAATTTATTTTCAAAGGTTTGGAAATAATTTGCAAATTGTTGCTTGTTAATTGAAAATTTCGGTGGACAGTAACCTGCAGATATGGTGCATGTACCGGACCATTCTTCTAAGCAGATGCTAGTTGCCTGTATATGTTCCTCGCGATATTTTTTCAGTTCATGGTATCTTATTCTATCTCTAACAATGTATAAGTGTTGTTGTTATAACATTCTTCCTGGCCAAGATGTGAAGATTACCGTGCTTTATACCAGCGCCTCTAGAGGAGTGACTCTGGCTGGTTTATTTTTGTTTGCATCAATTCTCCTTTTGATTGCCACAAAGACTATGCCTATGAGTACGAGCGCAGGGAGCCCATACGTGAGTGCATAGTGGGCTTTCTCCTGTATTCATCGTTACTGCCTTTATTCTTTGCTGTAGTCCTTCGATTCCTTGTACCTTTGACAAGTCTTGAAAGTGATAGGAGTAACCTTGTGGTTGCTTGGTCATTTCTATTGAGAGATTAAATGTTGGTAATATTGAGGAGTATACTTTCTGATAGTACGATTGCTTCGCTGGTATGCTTATGGTTCTTCCCTTCAGTGTACAACCAGAGCCTAAGCTTATTATTCCGCTTCTTGATATCTTTGCAGAAAATGGCTCTAGTTGGCTAACAATACTGATCGTACGTTCAGCTGGTACTGAATAAAGCCATCTGTAATCTCTTAGTTGGATCCATGTATAGGACATGGTGTTTGTCTTCCTTTCGACCACCTCGCATTTGTTATTTACTTTTTCTTGTCCCAGCAGGAGCAGTTCATATAAAACATTATCTTCTTGATTCTGATGCACAGCCTAAGTTAACTAGCATAAGCTAGATAGATGGTCTGTTGGGGTAGGCAATGGTATTGGCTTATATATTTGGTATATTTCCTTATATTCTAATGGCAGCTTCACCTCAAATATCAAATATTTTCCTTGCAGCCTTGCCTTGGCTGTCATGAGCTGGTATAGTGCCAATATGTCATCAGTGTCATCGATATTGGGAAGCATAAGTTCAGGTGTTACATTTCTCGTCATGAAATCTATTTCCTTTTTAAGTAGTTGGGTCGTCAAAAACCTCGTGGTAATGACTCTAATGTGCGGATCCAATACTGCTTCTATCAGTGTATCTTGAATCTCCTTGAATCAGAAAGTTGCTTTTTTCATCGTTGCTCTCCTACGTTTCCTCTAACTGATTCTTGATTACCAGCCAATGCTTGTTGACATCTTCTTGTCTATTTTTGACGTCGTTTATAGTCGCGTCTATGGTTGACGTTTGAATTTTTAATAACGCCGTGAAATGGTTGTTGTTCATCTTGTGTTTTTCCATTTCTTCCTCGTAACGCACCGCGGCCCTGTCATCCAGCACCCCAAATAATTCGTTGGCTATATTTCCTCCTAAGTTAAAAAGTCCACGTTTGCCTCTTCCAAAGCTCACCTTATGTTGGTGAAGCGATTCATCTTTGTGCTCCATTTCTTGTAAAGATTGCTCGAACGATGGTTCTATTAGTCCACATGTATTTTCTCTTGATCTTTTAGCGATACTCGAGTTTGTGAAGTTGTCGTCACGATATGAAAAATATTTAGCAAGTCTGTCTATGGAGTGCTTATAGGCATCCAGTTCTGCATAATAGTTGGTTAGATTATAATTCACTATTATGTTGCAATCGTTGTTTGTAAGTTTGAGCTCTCCAATGGATTCAAGATAGATCCCTGGTTAATTTCCGAACATTGTAATATTCTGTGGTAGTGCGCTCGAATTGCATGAAATTGAACGTAATTAGTAATATAAGCAGTGGTGCATAGATCTTCTTGGTAAGCGTGGCAACTCGAGACTTGCCATCCTTGTGTTGTCCTTCCTTGTTGTCGTCTGTTGTTACATCTTCATCTGATTTGCTTGTTGGATCTTGATTATCCTCAGTTGGAAGGGGACTTATCTTTGTAATCGGTCTCTTGAAAATGGTATTTTTTGGACCTTTTATTGTTACCACTCTGGTTAGACTATCTGACCCTGGGTGAGTATCCGTTTTCCTTCCCAATGCTCATTTTGTAGGTGGAACTTGTTCATTCTTTATTAGAACTAGCTGACCAAAATCCTTGAGTCACCTTTGAAAGCAGACTCCACCTTTGTTTTGGACTTATGTTGGTTTTTTCTGACTGAGGGGGTGAAATCAGTGGTCTCCCGATTAAAAAATGTCCAGGTGTCAAAGCATCAAAATTATCTAAATCGCTTGACAGTGAAAGAGTTGGTCTGGAATTTAAACAAGGTTCAATTTGTAATAACATGGTGCTGAACTCCTCGTAGGTTAGTGTTGTTTCACCGATCACTTTCCTTAAGTGGCCTTTCGTTGATTTAACTCCAGATTTCCAACTGTCTCCAAAGTGAGGACGACCGGGCGGGATGAAATGCCAGTTTGTTCCATGGTTAGCTGCTTCCTGAGCTGCATTGGTGTTTGCTTGTTGTAAAGCCACCTGTAGCTCCTTACTTAGCGCGTTCCGAGCTTCAACGAAGTTGGTACCGTTGCCACTGTATATATTTAAAGGTGTTCCCCTTCAAATCTTCTAAATGCTGCCAGGAATGCTGCTGTTCTTAGCTCACTCACCAGTTAGGACTTGTATCCTCTTCCTTTGGATACACGGATTGCAATTGGACCTGCGTAATCAATCCCCATATCGGAGAATGGGGCAGATGGAGTGACTCTAGCTTCCGATAACATACCCATTAATTGTTCTGATGCTGCTCTACTGATTCGATTGTGAATAATAATTGAATTGAGTAATCGAATATTTGTGCTAGAGTTGCTTGTACGCCTCCGTGTAATACAAGATGGTGTGCTTCAATTGTGATGAGGTTTGAGTAAATATGAATTTTTGGTAGAATCAGTTGATGCTTTTAATTATACTTAAGTTGAGATTTTTGTAATCTACCGCCGACCGATGCATGGATTTAGTGATGTTTGTTTTTGTTTTATCTGGCGTTATTCGTTGTTTTGAGGTGTTTAATGTCTACGGCAAATTCCGGATCTTGTATTGTTTTTATGATTACATTGTGTGATCTGGTTAGTTCGTCTACTGTTAGAAAACTTGGTATCTCGATAGCAGTACGCTATAGTTCTTTTGATTTTAAGAGCTGATGAAAATCGTGAAAAGTCTATGAACTCTGGTTGTGGAGGTGCATCGGTAAATAAGCAATTTGTTTTTAGTTCTTCATTGGCTGCTTCTTCAGTTGGTGCGCTACTGGATAATTTGAGGTTTATAATTTCGCAAATATCGTGCGGTCATACCACGTGAAGCTACATTCGCATACACTCCTTCTCTGGCTTTGTGAGAATGCGTGGGGGATGCATTTCTTCAAACTCCCAAAATTTTTTTAGTTGTTCATCTATCTCAGTCGATGAGACGTGTGAGTTGTATTTTAATTCTGTTGTCTTGTTGGGTGTCGATATTCTTCCTAAAATTACCCACCCGAATTCCAAGACCTGTGCTGCTGGTTCGTTTTTATTTCCTTTGATGCACTGTGGCTTCATAATTTTTGTTGTTATAGCAATTGTAATGTTCCTATTGTAATTGAAAATCAATAAAGCAGAAAATAATGGATTTAATTTAGTATAAAACACTCGGTCTAAAGCAAATACAGTCTTCACTGGAAAAATTCTGGGACGTCAATATGACAGTTAAATCCAAAATATTTTATTATAAAACCACCGTATTTCAGTCACTTTATACCCCTAATAAATAAAATCATATATATTCAAAAATAATAATTCTATTTTCCAAATTTTCATTTTACAGTTTTCTGACGGTTAAATTTATTTATGTACATCTCAATTTAACAAATCTCTTGAAAATGTAAATTAAGATTTATCTCTTTCCAAAAAAAACAACAGACCACCACCACCAACAACAATTCTCCATGTATGATATATAGCTAAAAGTCCAAAATATGTTGAAAAACTGGAACACCATTAAATTATATGGGAAAGCGACGTTTTGCAAAAAAAAAAAAATTCTTAAAATTACGGATAAACAGAAAATATATTCTCCAGTACCCCCCAATTATTCATATTTTTTCCTGGCACTGTGCTATATAACATGACGTTCACCATCCATTTTTTGTTTTCTGTTTTATAAAACAAAAAACAAATGAAAACTTTCTACTTACTTTTCTTGTTATTTACGGTTGAATATTAATAGTATTCCTCATGTTGTTGTTTCTCGGAAAATCCCATATCCACCACATCCCCATATAAATTTCACAGATGATGTAGTCACGCAATTGTTGTGTAATCAAAAATAATACACAAAACATCACAAATTTATTTAAAAACAAATAACATAAACAGAAGCAAAAAAAAAAACAGAAGAATGTGTAACAACCGTTATATTATACGGCTGTAATAAAGTTACGGTTAAAAAATGAACAAAATGGTGGAAAGACGCTGCTGCGTACGTGGTTGATTTATTAAATTAAATATAACATTTTATTGGTTGATATACATACAAGACGTTGCTATGTATGCGGCAGCTATTTGTCGTTGAAATAAGATGAAAATATAATTCTGTGGTGGTGAAGGGGTACAAAACCCCCCTTCCATCCGGTTATATTGGGCATTACAATCTAATTATTAATTTGATTCAATACCCTTCGAACGTGCTTTGTAATTAAACCAGTTTGATTAAAATAAATTAATAGAAAATTGGATTCATCTTTCCTATTTCGGTTTATTGTTGGTTTTATTGTGCTGTGCGTCCTTGTATTTCGTTTTACCGGGTGATTTTTTTAAGCTGAAACTTTCAAATATCCCGGAAAATAGACACTCTACGGAAAAAATGTCCATTATCAAAATTTAATCATTCCGGGAGGGGAACATACATTAGTGCTAAAATTGGTACCGAAATCCCCCCTTCTTGTAGGTGGGGCGGGAGTAACTTTGAAATTAAATATAGATGGCGCTGTTAAATTGAATTTGTATTAATTTTTTTCGATTTCTCTTACTGAGAACCTACGCATACGGTTCTGCAATACGTTTACGCTTAGACAATTACAACAATTCCCCAGTTATTTAGATATTTTTAAAACAAAATACAAAAAATCATTTATTTGAAAGGAGATTTAATCTCATGTTCCTGGGTTATACTCGATAATAGTATTGGGTGTACAAATGTATTTCCGAACTTTTTTAGTGAAATAGCGTGTTCATGTTGCAAAATAATCTTATCGTGTCTTTCGTCCCATTCCGATCGTTTTACAGCTAGAGCTTGCTTTAAAGCCAGCAGTTGTCATCGATAAACTTGTCCCGTAATGGTTTCACGCTCGTACAGCAGCCCATAATAAACGACATTCTTCATATCCCACCAAATCCAAAGACAAAGCATTACCTTCGAGCCATGGATATTTGATTTTGGCGTTGACGGCCCTGGTTCATCTAGCTTGACCCACGCTGGTTTGCGCTTTGGACTGTCATAATGAATCCACTTTTCATCCTCAGTGTTGATCCGATGCAAAAACCCCTACCTTTGTTGCCGTTGAAGAAACAATTCGCACATGGTTTTCCAACGTTCCATGTCCCGTTCTTTCAATTTGTGAGTTCAATTTAAATTTCACCCAATTTCCGAGCCTCTGAACCAATCCCATTGCATGTATACATTGCGAAACACGTTGTTAGGTAATATTCAACTCTTCTGCCAATTGTTTTTCGTTTTATCTTCAAATTTTCTTGGTCCGCCCTCGCGTTCTCTCTCTTAAGGCGGATTCAGTGTTGCTTTCCTTCCTTCCTTCGTTCCTTCTTTCGTTCTGAATATTTGTGTTTGCGATATCATGGTTGATGAAAAAATGCAAAACGATTTTGCTGCCATCTATACGAAAATAATTTAAGTGATTGACATTATTCTTCATGGTTGAAATTTGTTCATGAATCGATTGTGTTTGATGATTATTGGTGATTATATTAAGTTTTGTGCGTGTGATTATTTGTGCTATCTGTGTTGAATATTTTGTGATATAAATTAGTTTTTAATAAATTTTCTAATATTTTTGGAAAATGGATGAACAAAATTTGACAAAAATCTCGCGCAAAACGAAGTTGTAATGTCCGAGAAATACTTAGAGAAAGAAGGAGAATTGGGCATTACACTAATTTAATATCTGAAATGAGATTACACGATGTCGAGGGGTTCAAACATTTTCACCGCATGACACCCCAATTGTTTGATGTTCTTTTGGATATAGTTGATGGCGTTTACTACTAGCCTTATTCCTCCAGGCGAAAGGCTGTCATTAACCTTACGGTAAGAAGCAAGACAAATTGACATCTTATTTGGTAAAAATTCATGAATTTTTTAAAATTTATATTCCACTTATTTGGTAAGCGAAGACAGCATGGTTTCTATCGGCCCATACGGTTATCGGATAGGCCAATCAACCATATCTGGCATAATCAGGGAAACGACAGCTGCTATTTGGGAAAAATTAAAAACGGATTTTTTTCCAAATTTGTGTTCTGCGACCTGGCAAAATATTGTAGCCGAATTTTATTCATCTTGGAATTTTCCGAACTGTTTAGGTGCAATTGACGGAAAGCATGTCGTTGTCCAAGTAAATTAAACTAGTTGACGGAGATGTTTTATACAGGGTGTCCCATAATGAATGGATAAGCCTGAAACACCTTATAGTAGAGCTATTGGGCGCTCAAAATAAAATACAAAAAAAAAATATATCCCAAGTAGTTAGTACCTAAGATATATCATTTTTTTTTAAAAAGTCCATTTTTTAACATTACTTTACGTTTCCGATCACCACGGCTACAAATAAATTAAATCCATCGGTTTTTTGGTGTTATAATATTCTTAATGGACCACAGTAATAGATATGCAGTAAATAGTATGAGTAGCTGTTGCACTTTATTTGAAAAAAAAATCTAAACTTTAATTTTCAGCAGGAAATGTGGTAAATATTTGTTTTTATAAAAGTTTGAGCGTCTTTGGTGGAAAAAAAATTTATGAGAACCTAAGTGGCCAACTATTTTAAAAACATGCATGTTTAATGCAGATTCTAAAATGGTATAATGCATCCGTTTATCTAATGTAGATACGAGGTTATTGCTATTAGTATGCAGAAGGAGTAAATTCGATTAAATAACAAAATTTTAAAAATTGGATTATTTGTTGTCTTAAACACTGTACCTGATGATAAGGACTTCATAAAAAGCAACGTTACACATTGATGCTTTATTTAACCAATGTACATTTACAGTAAATGCTCAAACTGTCTGCCACCGACTCTGATACACGACCGATATCTCCGAATTAAAGCTCTTTTGAGAAGTCGCTCATAATGCCGTTGAGTAATTTTGAAACGGCTTCCTGGAACTTCGTAACTCTTCTAAACACCTGATCAGTTTAGAGTAGACCTCTTCTTTTAGGCAGCCCCAGTAAAAAAAATCCAGCGGATTTAGGTCCGGGGAACGTGGAGGCCACAAAATGGGCCCCAGACGGCCAATCCATCTATCTGGATATGTGGAATTCAAATACGCCCGAACGTTAACTGCATAGTGCGCAGGACACCCATCATTTTGGAGGCAATGAGATTCTCTCACCTCCTCGGACACCTCTTCCGATAAATTTTGCAGATTATTTTGAAGAAAGTGCAAATGGCTTTGGCCAGATAAGTTCTCGGGCAGTTCAAATGGGCCAATTATCTTTCCGTTCAATATGCCGGTCCAATAATTTATTTTGAATTTGTATTGGGATCTGTTTTCTCGCATTAGATGAGGATTCGAAAGTTGCCAGCTGTGAAGGTTGTGCATGTTAAAGCATCCAGCTCTATTAACTCACACTATTTACTGCATATCTATTACTATGGTCCATTAAGAATATTATAACACCAATGGATTTAATTTATTTGTAGCTGTGGTGATCGAAAACGTAAAGTAATGTCAAAAATTGGACTTTTTAAATCAAAATTGGGATATATTTTTTTTGTATTTTATTTTGAGCGCCCAATAGCTCTACTATAAGGTGCTTCAGGCTTATCCATTCATTCTGGGACACTCTGTATATTATTCATGTCATTTTACTTTTTGTTTTCAGGCATTTGCTAATTCGAATAGTGCCTGCTACAATTACAAGCATTCGCACAGCATAGTGTTGATGGCAGTGTGTAATGCACAATACAAATTTATATTTGTGGATATTGGAGCATCTGTAAGAAATAATGATAGTGGGATATTTAGACGCAGTGAATTTGGGAAGCATATAATAAAAACAGGCGAGTCATTGCAAATTCCAAATGATGCGGTATCCGGCAATAGCAAGCACAATAATGGCACAATTGTGCTTTGTTGGTGGTGAAACATTCCCATTGCTAACAAATAGTATGCGCCCATATCCCAGAAAAAGAACAACTGTTTTATTACACGACAAAAACGTTTTTGTTCATCGACTATCCAGAGCCAGAAGGGTCGTCGTAAATGCTTTCGGCATTCTGAGCTCAAAGTGGCGAACTTTCCGGAAAACAATTATTGCACGCAGACCTACTGTGGCCAACATAATAAAATAAACAGTGTGCTTGCATAATTGGTTAAGAATGAAGATTAGTGATTCTTACCAGTATTTCGGTAATGATTTTGTGGATCATTACACCCAGAACGGCGATTTATTGGGGGAATGGAGAGGTGAAGTAAATATTGATGGGTTGCGGAATGTCGGACGTATGGGGTCTTATAAATCAGCTGGCTATGCAGTTCACTTTCTCACCATGTTCGTTCCGTCCAAAAGATACAGTTAATCCAATTTTTTTGAAAAAAATTCACAAGAAAAAAAACGCCATGTTCAACCAAAAAAAAAATTTTGGTCGGAAGGAACGCAACACTGAATCTGCCTTTATGTCAAAATCACCAACTTTGAATCGTTGAAACCATTTTTTGCATGTTGTATTCGATGGAGCATGTTCGCCGTAAGCTTCCACAAGCAAACGATTTGTTTCCGCTGCACTTTTCTTCAACAAAAAATAATGAAGTAAAACTTCCCGTAAATGCTGTTGTTTTGGCACAAAATTCGACATTTTCAATTACATGAAAATAATTGTTGTTTACGCTTTGAACAAATGTCACTAATAATTATTCAAGCGTGACATCAAACCTCCCACAAACATGTATTGCCCGATTGAATAATATGTAAACAGTGATACTAACTACATCTCTATAAAAAGGTCGGAAATACATTTGTGCACCCAATAGTTTAAAATTTTAAGAAATACAATTTGTTTAATACTAATTTCTAGTATTTACATTGAAAACGTGTTAATTTTAATTCAAACGTATTGCAGAATCGTATGCATAGGTTCTCAGTAGGAGAAATAGAAAAAAATTTAATATCGTTATTACAGCGCCATCTATCATGAATCGAAAAAAAATGTTTTAAAGAAACCCTACGTACTTAAGTCGTAGGTTCCGAATCTACAATAACAAATAAGGGTTCCTATTTTAATTTCAAAGTTAGCCTTCACCTCCATCCGAAGGGTAGGAGGAGTACTAGTTTTAGCACTAATGTATGTCCCCCCAGAGTGATTAAATTTTGATAATGGACATTTTTTTCGTAGAGCGCTTATTTTCCGGGATATTTGAAAGTTTCAGCTTAAAAAAATCACCCGGTATATCCGTGCACACACATACAATACTTGCATTGAAAAATTTGGGGTGTTTTCGTTAATTCATTCTTCAGAAAGAATAGAAGGAAAAGAATATGGGTCACGTGACCTAAGAACATTCCGAACGAAATGTAATAAAATCATTTTGTTATATTTGACCAAATTATCTTTTGTGTGTACATTTATTTATTTATTAAACTTTTTATACACAATTATTATTTCTTATGTTGTGTGACTTATATTGTCCTTGTTGAAAAAACTAAAACTAAAATTACTTTTTTGTAAAGCCTATTTAGTTAATTTTAATGAATGAATTTATGGTACAAGGTGTGAAGACGCCACAATACTCCCCTCCCAGAGAGATCGAAGATCTATAGAAAATGTAAGATTCTGGTAGGAGTCCTTGATACACGACCCGATTTTGTAATTATTTTAGGATTTGATCAAAACGAAATTTTTTGCGAATTTTCGGTTCCTCGATAGGTAATTTAGGTCCGTCAGCCGAAATAATGAGTTCTGGTTCGTGAGTTGGTAAAAGTAATTGGTGCGTCCGTACTTTGAGATTGATTATCAGAGTAACACGGTTTGAGTCGGTCGATGGACATTTTGGCGTGTCGTTCAGATCCAAAGTGAAAAATTTATCTGTACGATAAGTTTATCAGTACAGGTCAAATTTCATCAAAGTGTCGTGTTTAGTTTGAATTAAAGTCTGATTGTAAAATTTGATCGTTCGTAGTATCTAAAAATGTTCCAGGAACTCGAGTTGTACATCCGTAAACCAGTTCAGCTGGAGTAGCTTTTAGATCGTCACTGTAAGTCGTTCGTAGTCCAAGTATTTATACGTGGGTAGGTTTGAGGTAGGCAAATTTGACGACTCGATGCCATCTCTCGATCATGCCTGTACCGGACTAGGCACGGTTGAGGACTGGCTGGTTCATAACAACACGTCAACGGCTTATTATAAAAATTTTATAAATTTTATTTTCTATTAATTTGGGTTTTGCCACAGGTTAAAGACCACACAAATTCGCACTCTCAACTGGTTTGAATTTATATAAAAACAAAAGAGGATTGGTTTGACATTTTGTACTCGTATTGCCTAACCAAAGGTTTTATTTTCGAACGTGGGTGTGTACGGTTTCGCTCCAGACATACCGCCGACGTTAAACCGATAGTTCAATATACCTGTAACAGTACTAATTTGGTTATGGGCCGTTTGAATATTCCGATTTTCGTCCTAATTGATGCAACTCGTACGAGTCCGTCTTGGCCCGGATGAACTTCATTTACTTTGCATAATGGTCATTGTGTATCATTATCTCGAAGCAATATGATGTCATTTGGTTTAATATTGCGGTGCTTACGTTGCCATTTGGGACGATTGCTTCCAAAAATGTTGCATCATATATTGAATGTGATGCCAACGTGTTAGTGAGTTTTCCCTCATACTGGTGTAGTCTGGATCGAGTGGTAATGCCATAGACTGCCCACTGATAAAATGGGCCGGTGTTAGCATATCGATGTCTTCTGGGCCCGATGATAACGAACATAGCGGACGAGAATTCAATATCGCCCCGATTTGGTTCAATAATGTGGTGATATCTTCAAAGTTGAGTGTGATATTGCCCAAAACTTATTTTAAATGGTATTTCGTGGACTTCACAGCTGCTTCATATAAGCCGCCAACATTTGGTCCAGCCGGTGGTAAGAAATGCCACTTCGTCATCATAAACTTTAAATCATAAAATTTCTGTTCAAAAGAAAAAAAATTGGGATAAGTCAAATATTCTGATTATGCTTATCAATAGTTATTCGACAGCCGTAACACAGCAGCTTCTTTGGCACAACTGGCAAGGAGGACAAAGAAACTGAAAAAATCTGGATGTCGATCTGTAAGCTGATCTAATACTATACACGAATATCTTTCGCATGGGAAGTTCCAATAATTCTATTCGACTTTTCGAGCAATCACAACTTTAAGGAATTGCGGCGCAAATTTAGAACAAAATTTTCGATCTGCATTGCTCTGAGGATGCGTTCTTACAAAAACAGTCTGGGCGGGTTCCCAAATTGTATCGATTGGCACTCTTCTCGTATGCATTAGCAATATTCTCTTTCACCGATTCATGAATTAATGCTAATCTTACTCGCAATGGAAGAAGAACTTCACCCTCGGAAACCTTGCCTAATTGATCATGAACTTTATAGTCATTGCCATGATTTACTCGATGTAGCCGAAAAGCATGAAATAAGGAGAATATTTTACCGATTCATGGATACCATTTCGAAGGGCGACACTTATCTCACTGATGTGTTTGTCCCATGTGTTATGCTTCCCATTGAAGAATGCTCGTATTACCGATATGAACGATCGGTTTACCCTTTCTGAGGCATTGGACTGAGGTGAGTAAGTTGACCGCAGATATGGACCCAATAGATCGATATAGATCCTTTGCCACGGTCGTTCAATCGGATATGGTTTCCCCATAGGTGGCTTCTGTTGTCTATTCGGAGCTTTCGTTATTTTACAAATATCGCAATTAGCTATATAGTCCCGAACTTGTTTTATCATTCCGGGAAAATCATTGGGCTGCTCACTGATTTAACAATAAAGATTTCTATAGTCAGCATCCCCGAATTCTTTGGATTCAGTAATGTTCAATCCGTCAGTTTAGAACAATACCTTTGGTACGTTTTCAAGAAATTCTCGAACTTCATCGCAGTAAATTCGCGAACGCTTGTCTGGCACGATATTATCCTTACCACGTTGATGCATAATTGAAAAACGAAAGCCTTGAAGAATTAAGTCCGCTTAATTCACGCTGAGACATGGGCCACTTAAGGCTGGCACGGTCTGTGATCAGAATGAATTCATGCCCTTCATATGTATGGTCGACATTTGTTTACTGCCACTATAGCGGCCAAACATTGCAGCTCGGTTATGGAGTAGTTTCATTGGGATTGGTTAAGCTTCTGTGAAATGAAGGAAATTGGTTGCTCATTGCCCTCCATATGCATGTGGTACAGAACTGCTCCAACTCCCTCCGTGCAGGCATCACATGTTATATAGAATGGAGCACTATAATTAGGTGTAATGAGGACCGGAGCTGACGTGAACAGTTTTTTTAATTTATCAAAAGCTTCCTGTGCGGTAACAGTCCATCGAAATTTACCTTTTTAAGGCACTCTGTTATAGGGGCCGTCACACTGCAGAAGTTTTCAATAAGTCGTCGATACCACCCAGCCATCCCCATGAGTCTTCGTATATATTTAATCGACGTAGGAACTGCCAGGTTAACGATAGCTTCGATTTTTCCAGGATCTGGTCTTAACCCTTCCTCGCCAACCAGGTATCCCAATAATCTTATTTCTTTCAATACGAACTTACTTTTTTCGATGTTCGTTAACCCAGAAGCCCCCAGTAAAGTCGCAACCCGCTCTAACAGCTCAAGGTGCTCCTTCAATGTGCCGCTAATAATCAACAGATCGTCGAAATACACAAAAACGCGATCATGAAGATCATGAGGAATTGTTTTATGCATTAAACGACACATTGATTGAGCTGCAGTACACAGCCCAAACGGCATTACCTGAACTGATAGAGTGGCCGTCCCGGTACTGTATAATTTGTCTTGTCTTTGGCACGCGTCCTTCAAATGAAGTGCTGTAATGAAATTCGTCTCTAACAGTCGTCCTAAAAGTCCATCAATGATCGATAGCGGTTAAGAGTTAAGTTTACGTGCATCGAGACACATGCTTTTCCGTTCGCTTTCCGAACTATCGTGAATGGTGAACTCCACGAACTTTTGCTTATCTCGATGACACCCAAACTCAACATCCTACCAATTTCAGTATAAAGGTCTTTCTGTACGGTTGGGGAGACTGGATAGTATCGCTGCTTTACTGATTTGCAGTGCTTTAGCAGCCCTATTGCATGCTCGTGTAATGTTGTTTTACCCAAGCCTTCCTTGGCAGATGATGGAAACAGATTGATAACTCTTTGTATAGGTTTCTGTTATCGTGCTCAATAATACGATTTCGTTAATGGCTAGATTGGGTAGTAAGTCAAACTTCCCCCAAAAATCAATTCCCAAATACAATGAGGATTGCAAGGTGGGGATAACAAAAAATCTAATCACTTCGGTTTTAGTGCCAAAGGTAACCGGTAGCCATACGTACTCTTCTATCTTATTATATGAACCATCGGCTGCCTGTACGTGAGATGTAGAGAGTTTATGAAATGTTAGGTTTTCGCCACTCAGAAATTCAATAGAACCTTACCCGAGTACGCCAACTTACGCCCCACTATCGAGAAGACCGTTAAACAATTGGGACCGTAATTTTATATCGACATGCGGTCGAGGATCGGTCTTTGTACACTTTAATAGGGTTTTAATACATGTTCGATTAAGAGACCTTTTGGTACGAAAATATTGGATGGAACGCATCAATTTTTTGATGTCCGTTTGGGGTTCAATGAAGTCATGTTAAGGTTATTGTCATTTTCAGGTGCTAATTTAGGAATATTATGTATGATTACGTTGTCTTTAGCGCTCGGTGTCAAGTTTCCCTTTATGAATTGTAGACAGTTCTGACATGACATGATTTTAATGCGTTTTATTTAAAAAAAAAATTCCGGATGCTCTTATTGGATCACCCTTTATATAGATAATCCCACATAAAATGTTCCTAAATTGTTCAGTTTGCAGTCAAAACTCAACGAATTCGGTATATGGCAAGAGCTCCTAAATCGCCCGGCGGTAGATGTCAAATGTCCATGAATCGCCTGTGAGGCGAGATTCAAACGATTATATTCTGATAATTCCAAAGAGAGTTTTTCTGCACACCTCCCAGTTTGTAGTCAAAAACTTCAAACGACTCTATCCATAAACCACAAATTAATATTTCGTTCTTCAAGGTCATGCTAGTTTTATGGTGGTCAATCTCGTAGTGCTAATTAAGTTTCCGCATTGTCTTTTTCAGCTTAGGTTAGGTCGTGTAGTACTTAAGTATAACTTAAAAATACATTAAGTAATATTTAAAATCTCGGGCTGAACGTGATAAATGTCATGACTGTGTATCATGACACTATTGAATGTCGCGATAGTGACATTTTTCGGGCTGATTATCACGTTTGTGAAGTTGGCCCAAAATACTGGCCCAAAAAATTATAATTTTTATCGCTGGCAATACCGCCATCTTGTTTGAAAACTATCATGACAGAAAACTATAAAAACATTGAATTTCAAATAAATTCGAAGATTAAAAATAAATTTGAATAATAATATTTCTAATAATTTTTTAATTAACGATTTTTCATCTTTACTAAAAATATTTGTTCGTTAATACTTGATTATTAACGTTTAGTTTAACGATATGCTGCGACAAACTAACTAAAAATACTGAAGGTTAAATCTAGAAATTTTAAGATTTTGAAAATGATATTTAACATGATCAAATGATATCAGTGTTTCAAACATAATATTTAGTGGAAGTTGAGATTTTCGGTGTTGGTCATCGGTCTCACTATGATTTTTGGACAGATCTGGTTCTAGCCTTTACGAGTAAGAAATTTCAGGAGGTTGTGATGGGGCTCTCATACCGAGAATGGCCTATATTCAGCCGCTTTACGAACAACCATTATAGTTAATGGAAGTTGAGATTTTCGGTGTTGGTCATCGGTCTCACTATGATTTTTGGACAGATCTGGTTCTAGCCTTTACGAGTAAGAAATTTCAGGAGGTTGTGATGGGGCTCTCATACCGAGAATGGCCTATATTCAGCCGCTTTACGAACAACCATTATAGTTAATGGAAGTTGAGATTTTCGGTGTTGGTCATCGGTCTCACTATGATTTTTGGACATATCTGGTTCTAGCTTTTACGAGTAAGAAATTTCAGGAGGTTGAGGAGGTTGTGATGGGGCTCTCATACCGAGAATGGCCTATATTCAGCCGCTTTACGAACAACCATTATAGTTAATGGAAGTTGAGATTTTCGGTGTTGGTCATCGGTCTCACTATGATTTTTGGACATATCTGGTTCTAGCCTTTACGAGTAAGAAATTTCAGGAGGTTGTGATGGGGCTCTCATACCGAGAATGGCCTATATTCAGCCGCTTTACGAACAACCATTATAGTTAATGGAAGTTGAGATTTTCGGTGTTGGTCATCGATCTCACTATGATTTTTGGACAGATCTGGTTCTAGCCTTTACGAGTAAGAAATTTCAGGAGGTTGTGATGGGGCTCTCATACCGAGAATGGCCTATATTCAGCCGCTTTACGAACAACCATTATAGTTAATGGAAGTTGAGATTTTCGGTGTTGGTCATCGGTCTCACTATGATTTTTGGACATATCTGGTTCTAGCTTTTACGAGTAAGAAATTTCAGGAGGTTGTGATGGGGCTCTCATACCGAGAATGGCCTATATTCAGCCGCTTTACGAACAACCATTATAGTTAATGGAAGTTGAGATTTTCGGTGTTGGTCATCGGTCTCACTATGATTTTTGGACAGATCTGGTTCTAGCCTTTACGAGTAAGAAATTTCAGGAGGTTGTGATGGGGCTCTCATACCGAGAATGGCCTATATTCAGCCGCTTTACGAACAACCATTATAGTTAATGGAAGTTGAGATTTTCGGTGTTGGTCATCGGTCTCACTATGATTTTTGGACAGATCTGGTTCTAGCCTTTACGAGTAAGAAATTTCAGGAGGTTGTGATGGGGCTCTCATACCGAGAATGGCCTATATTCAGCCGCTTTACGAACAACCATTATAGTTAATGGAAGTTGAGATTTTCGGTGTTGGTCATCGGTCTCACTATGATTTTTGGACATATCTGGTTCTAGCTTTTACGAGTAAGAAATTTCAGGAGGTTGAGGAGGTTGTGATGGGGCTCTCATACCGAGAATGGCCTATATTCAGTCGCTTTACGAACAACCATTATAGTTAATGGAAGTTGAGATTTTCGGTGTTGGTCATCGGTCTCACTATGATTTTTGGACATATCTGGTTCTAGCCTTTACGAGTAAGAAATTTCAGGAGGTTGTGATGGGGCTCTCATACCGAGAATGGCCTATATTCAGCCGCTTTACGAACAACCATTATAGTTAATGGAAGTTGAGATTTTCGGTGTTGGTCATCGATCTCACTATGATTTTTGGACAGATCTGGTTCTAGCCTTTACGAGTAAGAAATTTCAGGAGGTTGTGATGGGGCTCTCATACCGAGAATGGCCTATATTCAGCCGCTTTACGAACAACCATTATAGTTAATGGAAGTTGAGATTTTCGGTGTTGGTCATCGGTCTCACTATGATTTTTGGACATATCTGGTTCTAGCTTTTACGAGTAAGAAATTTCAGGAGGTTGTGATGGGGCTCTCATACCGAGAATGGCCTATATTCAGCCGCTTTACGAACAACCATTATAGTTAATGGAAGTTGAGATTTTCGGTGTTGGTCATCGATCTCACTATGATTTTTGGACAGATCTGGTTCTAGCCTTTACGAGTAAGAAATTTCAGGAGATTGTGATGGGGCTCTCATACCGAGAATGGCCTATATTCAGCCGCTTTACGAACAACCATTATAGTTAATGGAAGTTGAGATTTTCGGTGTTGGTCATCGGTCTCACTATGATTTTTGGACAGATCTGGTTTTAGCCTTTACGAGTAAGAAATTTCAGGAGGTTGTGATGGGGCTCTCATACCGAGAATGGCCTATATTCAGCCGCTTTACGAACAACCATTATAGTTAATGGAAGTTGAGATTATCATTTCAGTGAGACCGATGACCAACACCGAAAATTTCAACTTCCACTAAATATTATGGTTGTTCGTAAAGCGGCGTAATATAGGCCATTCTCGGTATGAGAGCCCCATCACAACCTCCTGAAATTTCTTACTCATAAAGGCTAGAACCAGATCTGTGCAAAAATCATAGTGAGACCGATGACCAACACCGAAAATCTCAACTTCCACTATTAAAATAAAAACTCTTATTGAAATGATGAAATAATCGGATTTGTATATGTGTCGTTCTTAGTATTAGTTATGTAAATTTGCGAAAACATCGATTTTCTTAATAAAGTTTACATATTTCGAAAGATAGCAAACAAGAGTAGAATGCTCAGTTTTAATTCGAAAAATCGGTAATTATGATGTATGTCCGTCTTTGAAACTCAATATTATTGTTTTTAAAAATATTATTTTCATGGAGCCATTGAGAATAATAAGAATGGCTTCTTGGCTGTTTTACATTTATTATATACTTTTTAAATGGTTCCATTAACTATGAAAATTTGAATTTTGGGCTGAGTGTGTTCGACATAACTGTCAAGACAATTGTTGCTGTCAAGATAAAAAAAATTTGAGCTAACTTTAAAAATCTATAATGAAAAAAAATTTGGTTTTTGGGCTGACATCAATAAAATGTCGTGATATACGATTTTTTTGGGCTGACAGTTCATACGTGACAGAAATTATAGTTTTCGTGTTGCCAGCGCGTTTTTTTGGGCTGACATTTGGGCCAACTTCACATACATCTGATTATCTGATTGTTCCCTTCTTATATTAATAAGTCGAAATTAGGGGTTTGTTGAAATAGTTTACAATAACTAATTGGATTACTAATTTCTCGAACACCCTGTGCACACCCTAAATTAAAAGGATGTAATACATCAGTATGGTGTATGCCAAATTATACACATTGAATTTCCGACAATTTTTGTTTTGTGTAAATTTAAATTGTAAATTTAATTAATAATTTTGTTGTTGGTCTATGCGCTGTAGTCTACCAGCTCTATCATAATGTAGCACATACCGTGTGTCATATTTTGTCGTATTTCAATTATGTTTTCGAAAAATGATGCTGATGATGATGATCATGGGTTGGGAGTTGTGATTTTTTCATTTACATAGCTAGCTAGAGCTAATAATAATAATAACAACAACACAATACAAAAAGACTGATGAACATTTTCAATCTGTTTAGCATTTTCATTATGTAGATTTTCCATCCCCGTTTCTCTCTAATGGTTTGAAATTATGTTACAAAACTTTTTCGGCGGAAGCATTAAATTTAATTTGTGTTTTGATATTTGGAACTTTTATATAATTGTGTGGAGTAAATAATAATAATACATTGGATTGTATTTATTATGTTGCCCTTTGTTTTAATTTGGTGCCAGATTTTATGTTGGTTTCGTTTTTGGTGGAAGAGCAAAATAATGTTTCGTGGAATTCAACAGCATAATTTAGGCTGACCGAACGTGTCAAGTGATATATTACAGGATTTACAGAACAAATGGGAAGATGTTTACTTTCCTATAGATTTGGAGAGGTTTTTTAACCAATGATCTACTGTATCTAATTCCTGGATTGATAAATCCGAGTGCGTCGACAAATGGATGAAAGGCCGTCCGATACAAGCGCAAACCTAAACCTAAAGCAATTGTATTCCAGGTTGACCAGATGAGTCCTTTGAGATAAACTTTTGTAGGTTATTCACTTCTGTTAAAACAGATTTAATTGCACCACTGTAAATCAGGTTTCTTTGAAATAAGGAAGTTGCTTCCAGTATGCTTCCAAACAGATATTTGCCTGATTCAGGAACTATACTTTTTATGGTGTGGTTTTTGGATGTAATAATTTTAAATTCTCAGCTTACAAGAACAAAAATAACTTTTTGCAAGCAGCCAATTGCAGCTCTGCAATTGGAAAATAAATGTTGGGAACTCCCAGTTCTTTTTTGAGATACTTTCTAGTGACCGACATCGAGATAGAGATCTTTGATATGACTCGGGTTTTGTTTCTGGTCTTGATTGTGAGGTTCCAGAATCACACGGTGACCGCTACTCCAAACGAGTCTCTAGTAGGGTGAAATCAGGATTGAAACGTAACCGACAACGCTTTCTGCGGAATTTTTCGGGCTTTGATATTAGCTTAAGACGATTTTCTGTATTTCATGTTTCTCTAGCTTGCAATTTAATTAATTCCATGCTTGAACTGAAAAAACATCAACTTGCATGATAGCAAAGCAGCATCTCTAAACTTAAGTTGCTGTTTGCTGTATTTCAGACAAATATATATGTCTAATCATTTAGGAGTCATACCTTGTCGACAGTGTGGTTTCTGAATTAAATCCAATCGTTTGCAGAATTCTCTATAAAGGGTCCACCGTTAAGATTAGAGCTTGCATTTTCAATGAGCTTACTATTAGTGCAACTCTTACTCATGGATGCAGCTCAATAGATGCAGCTGTGGTCGTCGCTCTTGATTCGGTGAATTTTTGCAAATCACTGGTGGTGATTATGACCTTATGATTCGGTGTCAGTTGCACCTTCAGAGAAGTTTATTCACACGGTTTCGTGAAACAGATTACCTTTAGCGGTAGGAAAGCGATTGATATTTGTTTGGGCTTTCTAGCGATTTAATCATTTACCGGACAAGTAGTACAGTGGTTAAAGCTTCGGCACTTGGACCGGGAGATACTGGGTTTGAATTCCATAAGAGGCTGGATGCAAAACGAATTTTCGTCATCGATTACGATTGGTGATGTTAATAAACACAATTAAGATTCTCTGATGAAGTGCAGAATTCAGCGCTGACCCACCTTCCATGTCAGTGTACAGGTTGACATGGAGCTTGCAATGTGCAGGTGGTATACTGTGATTGTTTGAATGGGTGGTGTGTGCGTGAATGAAAAGAGGGGTATTAATTGACCTTCAAAGGACATTAAATCCACTGGACAATTAATACCGTCTTTTTAAAAAAAATCATCAATTGGAAGGTGATCAATGATATTCTCGCCCCTGGCCACAGATGCTATTAGAATTTAATTAGCTATTAGACGCACTATCGTAGCCTGAGTCAAAATCTCTCGTAAGGAGTGTTAATGGCCATTTTCAGTTCCAAGTCAAATTTGATTTTCTTACGGAAAATGGCCATTAACACTCCTTACCAGAGATGTTGACTCAGGTTCCGATAGTGTGTCTAATAGCTAATTAAATTCCTCATCTGCTGAGCCCATATATCATCCTCCAACTCGGGTCGCAAAGTGTTCACGAATTTTTTTTCGAGGAAAATCAAATTCGTCTTGGAACTGAAAATGGCCATTACCACTCCTTAACAGAGATCTTGACTCAGGTTCCGATAGTGATCCTAAAAGCTAATTAAATTTCTCACCTGATTAGCCCGTATATCATGCCACAATCTTGGTCCCAAAGTGTTCAGCAATTTTTTTTCGAAGAAAATCATATTCTAGTGCTTCTAAAACCTAATTAAATTCCTCATCTGCTGAGCTCATATATCATCCTCCAACTCAGGTCCCAAAGTGTACACGAATTAATTTTCGAGAAAAGTCAAATTCGTCTTGGAACTGAAAATGGCCATTACCACTCCTTACCAGAGATCTTGACTCAGGTTCCGATAGTACTTCTAAAAGACAATTAAATTACTCATCCGTTGAGGCCATATATCATGCCACAACCTTGGTCCCAAAGTGTTCACGAATTTTTTTTCGAAGAAAATCATGTTCGCCTTGGAACTGTAAATGGCCATTAACGCTCCTTACCAGAGATCTTGACTCAGGTTCCGATAATGCTTCTAAAAGCTAATTAAATTCCTCATCCGTTGAGTCCATATATGATGTCCCAACCTGGGTCCCAAAGTGTTCACTAATTTTAAATTTGTCTTGGAACGGAAAATGGCCATTACCACTCCTTACCAGAGATCTTGACTCAGGTTCCGATAGTGTGTCTAATAGCTAATTAAATTTCTCATCTGATCTGATGTCACCCCTCATCCTGGGTCTCAAAGTGTTCACGAATATTTTTTCGAAGAAAACCATATTCGCCTTGGAACTGAAAATGGCCATTAGCGCTCCTTACCAGAGATCTTGACTCAGGTTCCGATAGTGATTCTAAAAGCTAATTAAAATCCTCATCCGTTGAGCCCATATATCATGCCAGAAAATCAAATTTGTCTTGGAATTGAAAATGGCCATTAACTGACTCAGGTTCCAATAGTGTGTCTAATAGCTAATTAAATTTCTCATCTGATCAGCCCTTCAGCCTGGGTCCAAAGTGTTCACGAATTTTTTTCGAATAAAATCAAATTTGTCTTGGAACTGAAAATGGCCATTAACACTCCTTACTAGAGATCTTGAGTCAGGTTCCGAGAGTGCTTCAATAGATAATGAAGTTCCTCGTCCGTTGAGTCCATATATCATGCCCCAATAAATCAGGTGGTCCGGATGGAATCTTTCCTGCTGAATTACAGCATGGATTTTCTCTCATTCAGGATCACCTACTTCTACTCTTTCAAGCATGCATTACTGTTGGAACTATTCCACTATCTTGGAACAGAAATAGGGTTGTTTTGATTCCGAAAGCTGGTAAGTTTGATTATACTGGCCCAGGGAATTGCGTCTTATTAGTTGTTCTTCAACTTTCCTCCCACCGAGCAGCACACAATATGCTTACAGAGTTGAAAAATCTCGTAAAACTGCTCTGAATGAACTTGTTACAAGGGTTGGAAGTTTGCTTAGTATTAAGGAGTATTTTTTGTGAGCATTTTCGGAATATTACGGGTGCCTTTGACAGTTCATCTTTTTTTACCATCACTGTGGCGTGCACACTTGGATTGAATCCATGCTTAGGTCTCGCATTACTATGGCCAAGCTGGATTCTCTTTCTGCCTCTCGTGATGTTACCAGAGGCTGCTGCCAGGGAGGTGTCTTATCACCTATCTAGTGATTATTAATTATTCATTAATTACTTAGTCGTTTTGATTACGGATAAACACCTTAATATATTATCTGACGGAATGCAATGAGCTCTTCAAATTGTACAAATGGGGTGTTTTGATAATAGTAAGCTTTTCTGGACAATTCACTTTGAAAGCAAACTTGTGTAAATTTGTGTACAGATAGTAAATCTGTGCTTAATTCTTTATATAATCCTTTGACCACTTCCAAACTGATCAAGGACTGTAAATATTTTATTAGTCTTCTTTTCTGTAGCAATAGTGTCAGGGTACATAACCCTGGTTTTCGGTTCATTATGATATTGAGTGAAATGAGATAGAATGCTTTAGCTAAAGCCGGCTAACTTCTGGAATTCATTGGAGCTTTAATTACCAGACTAAGAGTAACTGTGCGTCCACTACCTGCCGAGTGACATAGTACTTAATCATAGGTTCACAAAATGCGCTTTATCATTAGAGAAGGACCAGTTAAGAGTTTTGGTCAATATTTTGACCGATCAGGGCCGTTTCAAAAGCCTTTTACAATGAATGAGACCTGTACAAGTAATTTCGGCGATATTCCTTTTCTTATCTAGAGATTGTATAGCTAAACCAAATCTTCCTCTGCAAACCCTTCGCTATCCGCTCTTAGGTGGTTTTGTGTTGTCATTCTATCGCAGGTCTTTGCGAGAGTGCTGCTTTTTATTTCATTATGTATACTGTTCATATTCGGTCCTAGTTCATCTTCCGAGGCTTTCTGCTGAATAACATCATGGTAGGTGAATTTTCTGTCGTACCATGTACTGCACTGCAATACCCCTACATGAACATGGGTATGTCGTGATGCGAAACTTCTTTATGTTAAGAATTTTGCACAGTTCTTGGAACGCTTATGATTTGAAATTTCTACCTTGATTCGAGTATAGTTCGTGCGGTACTTCGAATCTGCAATTCAATTGTTCACAAATGTGTCGGCTACTGTCCAGGCTTCTACCTACTTTCTGAAATTATGTATTGATTATCAACCTTTATTTCTGGAAATAGGCCGAACATGTCCATTTTTAATCATTCAAATTTCAATCCAAATCAATCAAAATCAATTTTGCACTAGTTTGCGGACCCTTACGTGCAGCAGAAACTTTTACATATTGGTCTTTTATCTTATCCAACGTTTTACTGATTCCCATATGTGCTCCGGATCTCGCAGCGTAAAACACACGCTGAAAGAGCCGGGTCACATTTTGAAATCATTCGTAGAACTTCTATAATATTAGATTGTATGCTAGCAAAATTTATTGTTGTCGCTGCTGATAGATTTCTAGATTCATACTGGCCATTCGTCATCTACCCTCAGCGACCGCCACGGCGCTTAATAACTATTAACAGTGGCGCTTTTTGTCCCAGCCATTCTCTGCCTCAAACTAGATTGGTGCAATAACTGTTTGACAGTTCTTTAGTTTCTGTCTTACGCATCACTTACACTGAAATTTACAGGGCCTTCTGGATAATTCATCTGTATTGTTGCACAACATATCTCGTCGGTGTTCAGCCTTGTAGTCGTTCGATCTATCTAATTACTTGACCCTCGGGTTCCTTCGAATACTTTTTGATGCTCCGTATTCCACTCAAATAGTTGAATTTTTTTCGGTGAGGCAAAGAAGACTTCGTGCAACATCTGCGAAGTTTGGTATTAATCGTTTTAAGTACAAGCATAATCCACTTCGATAAATTTCCCATAGTCAACACAATTGTTATGCCAGTTTTTGGATAAGAAAAACTGGCGAACTCCAAGGGCTGCTAGACTGCTTTATCACTTCGTCTTTTTCTATTTTTGGGCTAATTCGGCCGTCTCCAGTTGTTTTGCGAGCTGTAATCGTGTTGGTGCTGGCCTGCTTGGAGTAGCATTTCCTTTAGTACTAGATTTTCCTAATCCGTCATCATTGCACAGTGAGCGAATGATCTTCTTCTGTTTGAAATAAATGAATATTGCGCCATCTTAGAACCTGATTATCCAGATCCATCCCATCTGGTATCTCTTCTTCTTCATTCCTCCGAACGTTACTGGACGGGTACACTCTCCTTTGACTACCGCAGATTCACCAGTCGCTGTTAGCAGGTTATAACGAACAATATCATCAATATGTTCTGGATCCACCATACAAAGATGAACAATCGCTTTTGAAGCTCCGATAGCTGCTACACTTTTGTAATTTGGCCCAAATGTTGTGATTTTAACGGTGTTCTTGGCGCGTTTTCTTCCTTTCGCCAGCTTATGCTTCTCAAAACTGGTGGATCTTAGTTTTCCGGATCCATACGTACATTAAATGAGGATAACCCATCAAGTGTTTTCTCTCTTCGTCTCGTTCAACGTCTAATTGTCTCATTTTTTATCGTTTCTTGCCTCGTGTGTAAGCTTTTATCGGCCGGATTGTTTATATCGGAAAAATCGAGACGGGATCGTTTTCGTCTATTAGCTCGAAAAGCTTGCCATCCTTTCCTCATATCCTCTTTTATTTGTGTGATATCTTCCGAATCAAGTTTGGGCAACTGAATTGTATCAGTAGCTACACTTGCTCTAGTTGCCTCATATTCTCAAGCCTATGCCAATACTTCATTCGGATGGTCGTCTTTGGCAGCACTGTTAAACACATCCACTGCTACTCCGTTCAACACATTTGCAGATACATTACCGTAAGCTTGATGCGTCAATTTCGTAACCTCTCTTTTTAGCAAATTGGCAACTATCTTCGTCTAATTTGGTGCTGCTGATCTATTTTTGCACTTTGTTGGTCTAATTTGGCATCGAATTTACTGTTCATTCCCATCTGCTGAAGCAGGAGTGCCTTCATCATATCTCTCATGTCCAAGGGTGTTTTCTGTTGTTCAGGAGTAGGCGGCTTTACTGAAATGGTTGTTTCTATTTGATCCATCGCTTCGGTTCCCTCATTTTATACTTTTGTTTTGTAAGAAGAATATTGATTTATTCAATTGTTCCATGCCCTGCTAACACTTTATTGATAAGCCTTTCTATCCTTAAAATCATTATCACAAATATTAAGCCCGATTTGAAACCTTTGTGAAGATAACCCGAATTTTCATCCTCGAAAATAAAATAAGTTGATTTTGAAGTGGAGTTGAGATATAGTTTTTAGAACTTAAGAACTGTTCGTTGGCCGGACTATCGGCTTATAGTGGAAGTTGTAGTGTAGAGGAAGATTTAAATTAAATTAATCTCAACAATTAATTTAAATATTGCTCCATCACTAAACATAAGTCAAGAGTCCGGCGAAGGAATAGTTCCTGAGGTCGCAGAACTATATCTCAACTCCATCCGGAAGAAAAATTCCGGAAAAATCGCAAAATTACGACCGACCAACTACCAGTTTCTGAGTTCGAAAAACTATATTTGAACTCTACATTACACAAAAATTCTGTAAAAATAGAAATTACTTTTAATCTCTCTCCACCAACAGACATACGTCGATAGTCCGGCTAACAAATTGTTTCCGAGGTCGAGGAACTGGAAGAGTTAAGATATCTCTTGCTCATAGAGCAATTCTCAAAAAATCGCAAATCACTTTTAAACTTCTACCATACATAAGTTGATGGTCCGGCCATAGTTCCGGTGAACCTAATAACTCTCTACTCCACCTCTAGTCTCCTTTCTCTGCGTTTAGTTAATCGAACTCGAGATGCGGTTGTAGATTGACATAAGCCGATAGTCTGGCCAACGAATAGTTTTTGAGTTCAAGGAACTACTCGTATATCTCAAATCCACCACATAGTAAAGTTCTAAAAAAATCACAACATTAGTCGATAGTTAAAAATCACAGAAATTACTTTTATATTCCTCTATCACCAGAGGTAAAAAAAATTCTGTCGCGATAGTTCAAAGTATTTTGTGTCATGATAGTTTTAGCTGTCACGACAGTAAATATTTTCGGGGCTGACAGTAAAAATGTGGCGTTGTTCGCGGCTGATATTAAAAAATCTGGCGATATTAATAATTAGTGTTGCCATCGCACTTTTCGGGGATGAAATTTGGGGTATCTTCACATATGTGCTTATTATACAGATGGCGATGGAAATTCTTCTTTTAGCTGATGAAACCGTAGATCGATCCGATTGGCTTTTTAAGGTTCCGACTGGCATTGTATTGGTTCCGAGTTCCGCCAATAAATTTTAAACCGTTCATAATGAAGAACTTTCGTACTTCTCTTTATGGTTCGGTTGTGGCTCTTACGATTCTGGGCGAAAAAATATTTCCTAGCATTAAATTTTACAGCTGCCAAATTTACGTGAAATCAGTTGGTAAACTTACTTTTCATGATAATCTTGCTACACCAATCCAACTTCTCCATCAACCCAATTTCCACTGCAGTAACATACCTGTATAACCATAACACTAATTTAGCTTTTCCATTTCATTTTCATCATTTTAAATTATTACATTTTCCTTTTAGTCGTATGCTTATGTTTTGTAATCCACAAAATATAACAACAAATCAACAGATTTTTGCTGTTTCGTTTTAAACATTTTTGATGTGGCGTCTGCTGGCTTGAAAGCAAACATTTTTAATGAAAAAACGCGTTATAAATTTTCCAGAATGTGCTATAGTCGTTATGGTAATATGGAAAAGTAATTCCTCTGTTGGTTTGCACCCGTTTAGTAATTTGAGAAAACTAATTTATTTGATATCTTAACGTAAGACAATTTATCAAAGTGTTCGGGCGTACGTGTTAATAAATTGGAACAGTTGATCCCTTTATAATCACAAGTGATAAAATTAACCAATTTTCATCGCCTCGTTATCTCGCTTACCGCGCTTAGCATTTGATTAAACATTTTGCTCGCAGATATTTTATGTACGTCTTGAACAGATAGATTTGAAAACAAGATAATAAATTAAAATGCCTGTTGCTCCAGCACATATATACACGTATGTTGGCAGAAGCGGTTTCACCCATATCAATGCCAATCAAAAATTATTTTCCAAAAAGTTAAACATATTTTGTGAGACATGTCGTTATCCGTTCTAAAATATTAAGCGAACATTTTTATTTCGACGAATTTAATTTTGGTTAGCCGCAAAGTGATTTTCCATTTTCTAATTTTTATGTGTGTTGTATTTTCGTTACAGGGGACGTCTACACACCGAGTGGATTTTCATCGGCACGATTGTCACTTCAACCGCGACCTAGTCCACGTGTTTCGTTGACTTGCGATGACAGCCCATTGGATTACCGTCGCAAGTCATCCGACATACCATCACATAGTTGCTTATCGTCGGCACGTAATTCCACCTCGTCCGCCGATCCATACATTTACGCGTTCGACGATGTAGAACGGCATCCGGATGGCACGGTCGTATTAAGGTAAATATAAGTTTTTATTAACTGTAGCATGTTCCGTTTAACGGTCGCACACAATTTGTATTTCATTTTATTATCTCTCTCTTTCTCTCTTTTTCTCTCGTTCATCTACTCTCTCGTGGTTTATAATAAATTTTCAATAAACACTGTGTATATGAACTCGTACTGTGGAAAAGTTTTGTTCCAAACAATAATAAAAATTTTTATTAGTAAAATTTTTACGCGTTATAAAAACAAATGAGCTGGAAAATGCTTTTATTGGCTAATTATTCATGATAGCGCATGCAAATTTGTTTTCATTGGAGAATAATTGAATAAATTACAATCAGCGTTAATCTGCAATTAACAGCGCCTAAGCATCTTCAAATGTTTTAGAATCTGGAAATGTTGATGCTGTATAAGATAGCGGAAATTTCTCAGCGGAAAATAGGAGATTTCGCTACTCGCCGCAAGTGGCAGCACAATCACAAAAAAGGATTTATTTTGTTATATAATTAGCAGCGGAAATTTTTTATTCATTTTGTATCTCTTTTTCCACTAACTAAAACATCCCAGCGGAATAAAATATTAAAAGTGATCATTAAAATGACAAATTGATTGATCTCCGAAGTAAAGGAACTCGGTAAATTAAATCTTGAAATTTAACAATATTCCGTCTTTCCGCTATTCTAAAATAATGACGATGATATTTGGATAAAAGAATTGATCAGGGATCCAAAACTTAGTACAAAATTCTAGGATCTGTTCATGCTGGACTAAAATAGGCCATTTCATAACCAATACTGTTGAAAATTTAAATTTTTGTATTAGTTTATTTTCTGTCTTTGGCCAATATCTCAAAAACTTTCACTAGTAACCAATACTTTCGATTGTTTTTCTAATAGCTTAGGTCATACTGAGGCTACCAGGAAAATTTGGGGAAAATTGATGGATTAGAATTTTCACTATAATTTTTTGATTTTCTGCGGCCATATAACATATTTTCAGTTTTTGGCCAATATCTCAAAAACTTCCACTAGTAACCAATACTTTCGATTGTTTCTCTAATAGCTTAGGTCATACTGAGACTCCGACGAAAATTTGGGGAAAATTGATGGATTAGAATTTTCACTATAATTTTTTGATTTTCTGCGGCCATATAACATATTTTCAGTTTTTGGCCAATATCTCAAAAACTTCCACTAAAAACAATCGAAAGTATTGGTTACTAGTGGAAGTTTTTGAGATATCGGTCAAAAACTGAAAATAACTTATATGGCCGCAGAAAATCAAAAAATTATAGTGAAAATTCTAATCCATCAATTTTCCCCAAATTTTCCTGATGAGGGCATCAATACTTTTATCGAAATTTCATCGTCATTATTTTAGAATGGCGGAAAGACGTAATATTGTTAAATTTCAAGATTTCATTTACCGAGTTCCTTTACTTCGGAGATCAATCAATTTGTCATTTTAAGGATCACTTTTAATATTTTATTCCGCTGGGATATTTTATTTAGTGAAAAAAGAGATACAAAATGAATAAAAAATTTCCGCTGCTAATTATATAACAAAATAAATCCTCTTTTGTGATTGTGCCGCCACTTGCGGCGAGTAGCGAAATCTCTTATTTTCCGCTGAGAAATTTCCGCTATCTTATACAGCATGAAATGTTGTTGATCTGGCTTTTAAAATTTCACGTTAAATTTTACAAGATTTTTTAATCTCGTAAAGGTTTGCGTCTATTGATCATAAACTGCTAGTGATTAAATTATATAATCATGGATTTTGTGATTTACCATTAAGATCCGGAAGATTTCAGCTCTCCTTCGGTGATGAAACCATCACTATCACACCCATTATAGAGGCGGTCTTCAAAGAGGAATCCTCTCACCTGTTTATGGACAACTATTACTCTTCAGATTAAAAAATATCATCACCTTGAAGATTAGATATGCTGGTTTAGTTTTCTGATTCGGAGCAAATATGAGAATAAAAAAATGACTGTTAAATGACTAGTGCAGAGAACTTGATATCAGTGTTAACCCTGAGAAAATTGTATGCTCTTGTCAAAGAGCTGCTATTGATTTTTAAAAGAACTAGGCAAAATTACATTAATGTAGTCCCCTGGCCAATCTGGCATTCTAGGAAACGAGGCAGCCGATTTTTGTCCGACAGAGGATGCAGATAGAACACCTCTGGCTCCGATCTCAGCGTTGTCTATTCCAAAAGCCTAGACTTGATGAAAAAACACCATCGACGCTGAAACATCCCTTGGTAATGTAGCAACCATCTTAAAGTCCCATGGTCTGTTCGCAAATCAAAATTTTGAGCATAGAGGTATTTCGGAATAGGTTAGGTTTTTAGGTTTCAGTGGTTGCTTACTGCACACTTAGGCCAATTTTTAGGCCCATTGTGATACCACTCATTCACTCCACATCATTAACCCACCTACTCACCTACTCACACAACTACAGTATACCACCTGCACATTGCAAGCTCCATGTCAACCTGTACATTGACATGGAAGGTGGGTCGGCGCGTGACACAGAATTCTGCACTCCATCAGAGGGTCTTAGTTGTATTTATTAGCATCACCGATCGTAATCGATGATGAAAATTCGATTTGCATCTAGCCTCTGATGGGATTCGAACCCAGCACCTCCCGATCCAAGTGCCGAAGCTTTAACCACTGCACCGCTTGTCCGGTATTTCGGAATATGTTTGACGCATTCCACTACAGACAATAATTCTTTTCGCGTCTCTCAATAATTTGGCCACTCCTTTATCGTTGATAATTTTGTTTCTCTTGTATCGGATTCAAGACTCGTTTTTCAATGGAGTCCTTTTAATATTCGCACTGTTAATCGTTCAAAAGTCGAAGGTGAATTGAAAGTAACACATTAAGTTGTCTTAACCCGTTGAACTTCCTCTTGAATTTTTATTTGCAAATAGCGACTTAGTAGATCCAATGTGAACAACATACTAGCGCTCGATAATGTGACATCAATAAGTTTTCGATAATCTAAACAAAATCTCACGCTGCCATTCTTCTTTCCTCTCAACGTGAGCTGTACGGATTGCTCGATGAATCGATAACCTAACCTGCCGCTCGCAAGTCTTTAATTATTCTGTGCTTTACCATAGAGCTCCTTCCGCTATTTTTTGGTGTACCACAGCAAATGGACATGTACCGTTCTAATAATCGATGCGCTTCATTTTTCTTCGTAAGATCTTAAGTCTAGTTCTGCATAGGTTGCCGTATTATTTCCTTTTGCTTTGCTTTGTTGACTTCTGTCACCGGTTTTTTCTGTTCGCAATTCACTATGGCACTTACCTATTCGCATACCGATGATTGTCGCTTTCTTGGTTCTTTTCTACTTATGTAATCGAAGTCGCATCTCGGGATTACCGTAGCTCAGCACCTTCCATCCAACATCCGTGTTGACCATTCGTTCTTATAAAGTGCATGCCTAACTCATGAACAATATCGGCGACCAGTATTTTGTGTTGAAAACTGATATCCCGAATTTGTATTTTCACTACTTTTTTTCCTTTCGAACAATCGAGTAAAATCCTCTTGTGCCTAAACAAGCACACAGTTTATCCCATTATCATCACCTCTTATTGTTAAGCTGCCACTACTACGTTCTAATATGAAAATAGGGATAGGGAGTACGGGGCAATCAGTTTTGGGAGGCAGCTTCTGCCCGTTTAAACTGGATCTTTGAAGTTTAACGACCCTTTACTTGGATCTTCGTCTTTTTCTAATTCTTTGTCTTCCGGCGGAGATATTTGAATACGCTAAAAGCGCTAGTCGCTCCATCTCTGATACATACTCTCTCTTGTTCCCACTTCCGTATTTCCGATTCAGCGATTACTTTTCGGAGGTTGTTTACAAAGTCTCGACTCTTTTAAGAGCTACTATTAATTCTTCAAATCAATTTCTAATTTATAAATCCCAAAGGAAGTTGTTTTATGGAATGTCGGTGGCTTCAGTTTATTTGAGTGTAGCTGGGGAACTGTTTACACTATCGCTGATTTATCATATAACTTTTCATTTCTTACTTTTCGACCTTAGTTACCGGATCTAAACCTTGCTTCTCCATAGCATCACGTAATCGCAATATTAATTTATTTTTGGGACCACCCACCCGTTGGTAAATTGCGTTGCTTTAATCTGGTAACCGTCAAATCTTATCAACTCACTTTCTGATATTCACAATATTCACCGCTCTCACCAATTATTACGAATTTGTCCTATCAAAACCGGTTTGAATCTGTAGATTATGAATACAGCTATAAGTTCGACGGTTTAGAACACCAATTCCTGTAACTTACACTAATTCCGGAATATTCCCGAAAATATTTCCCGTTATTATCCACCAACACTAAACCATAACAATTAATCCACTTTATACCATTTACACTTATTTAAGCTCACATCACTATTTTCACTTTAAACATTACTAATAATTTCTCACACTGTTCACTTTCACTTTTTAACTATCGCGACCCAAACCTCCTGAATATCTTACTAATTGTGTTTATCGCACTTGTAGTTCAAACTTGTTACATGAACTGAAAATTCTAAAATCTACTCGAACCTTTCGGTTGTGGTCCAGACTAATCTGCTATACAGCTTAATTGTGATAAATCTACTTTTAATGTTTAAATCTAGATGTCACTTTTTCATAAATGTCATTAAGCATTTCATTCAGTGTGTCATTAAGTGACCAATCCGCACTGAATTGACGCCCAATAGGCAAAATCGTAATAGTGTAAATTATCAAATTGTCCTGAAAAAGAATACTGAAAAAGTGCAATACAGTAATCTGTAAATACCCCTCAAATTGTGCAGTTATTATCTGTTGTTGCAACACACTAAGAAACAAGGTTTGATTTTGGGTCAAAAATCAAATGAAAATATTTAATTTTTCCTATGCATAAATATTCAAATTGTTTGGGCATATTTAGGCGAGCCCTACAAAAACGCATAAAATTCCGATTCCACATTTAAATTACGATTTTTAACATTATAATTTTTACATCCGGGTCCATCGTTTAGTACGCTGTGATATCCTATTTTGAGACATCCTGTGTTAGCACATCCTTTGGTACATTTCTGGCTTTCTCTTGGAATTGGGAAATGGGAAAATATTTTTACAAGAGTTGATTGCGATAAAATTTTAATACAATTTTAACTATTCTAGATCGATCGGGTCACACTGAATCTGTTCTTAGCCGGATACTCAATGGTATTGATATTATCATTGATAAAATTTAGTTTGCATGTTGGAGCTTATATTCCTGATTTATTTGTTTTCTCTGTCAAAAATTTTGACGTATATTTGACGTGTATGCTGAAAAAATGCCTTTGCCAAATGTGATGATAACTTTTCTTGAGAACGGAAAACACACCATCGAGCCACGAACAGTTGCCTGCAAAATTTTCAGCTGGAACTACAGAACGTCGAATCCTTCCTCTAACCCTTTGCTGGCCTGTGCTGTTCACAGTATGCAGCGATGGACGGTCGAATGTCTTCACTCCAGGCCAGGCATAGGTCGCGTGGAGCCGCGGAAGAACGCTCGAGGGGATTCGACTCGAATTTCTTGGTTGCAAAAAAGTTACCCAAACAGGTATGGAACACAAAAGCGTTGGTAGAGGTTGGTTTGAAACAGAAAAATTATTCGAGAAAATTTTAATCTTATGGGTTGGTTTTTTAATTATGTTATTTACTTTTTCTCGGAGAAATTGCTAATTGTAGTTTCCAGTTGCAAAAGGCTCCCGATAAAACACGCTTTGTATGATAAAAATGGGTTTCCAAAATGAGTGCAGGTTGGGTTATTGGAAAATGGTTATTTTGAATAGAAATGAGCACTTTTTCATATCTGACTCAAATGTATCGTTCGGTTTGCTTTATCACGAGATCCAGGTGTAGCTCTAGAAATGGTCTATTTGTATGAAACTAAAGCACCATTTTTTACTTAATTCTGAAGGAATTCGGTTTGTAGGATGAAAAGGAAATTCCAATTTAAGTTATAAATGTGGCCCAGAAAAATTTCTAATGTGATCGGAGCTAAGTCATTACTGAATCGATTATAATGCTAAGTTAGTCAAAACACTCCAATTAAAAAGTGGATAATGCAGATTTGGACATAACATCTAATGTCGATAATGCAGTTTAAATATAATTAACAAGGAATGACAACCGTTTATTCTCGGTAAAGTAGATTCTCAAAAATCGCGAGTCGAATAAAGCAAACAATTGTGATGTTAAAATGTAAATAATCAATAATGTTATTTTGTTGAAAAGGCTTATTGATATAGTTATCTCATTTCTAAAAGTCTAAACGTTTAAAGTGTCACGGCTGAAAAATATTTCAAATGAAAGGTCTTAGTGATGGTTACCTCTGGAAAACAAATTAGGTCACTTTTCATGTAGAACTCAAACTCGTGTGAATATACTCGTATTATGGTTGGAGAATGATTCAACCGAAAGGATTTGGTAATGGCTGAACAAATTTCAAGCCACTTTTATGTGGAAAGTTTAGGAGAGCTCGTTTGAATATATTTACCATATATACAAAAATTAATTTTTGTTAAAAGTAAACGCCTAATTGTTATGGCTGGAGAATGATCCAAATCAAGGGTCTTGGTGATGGTTACATCTGGAAAAAAATTGGGACACCACCTATGTCCCAACATATCGCACAAACAAAATTTTAAATTTTTTAAAACTTAAATGTTTTAAGTGTTATGGCTGGAGAATTATCCAAAACCAAAGGAGTTGGTGATGGTGCGACATTTGGAAAAAGTTTCAGGTTACTTTTTTGGCGGGATTGATGATTTTTAAAACCCTAATTATAATATCACATAAACTATGGTCTGAAACTTTGCTTAGAAATTCCGTTGTTAGACCTGAGATTTAAATTACAGCCCCCTTCACGAAAAATAAATAACGTGAGCTACACGAATTATTGAAAATAAATCTTTTCACGAGGAAAGGAGATTTCTGATAGGTTTGAGGATTTTGGTAAATCTACCTATGATCCCACATAAACTTTGATCTGAAACAGATTTAAATACATTGGTCGATAATGCAGATTTCAACTGAATTTTATACTAACTTCAGTATGGTAAAGGGTTTAGTTGATTTTTAAGAAACCACAAAATAATAATTTATAATATCTGCATTATCGACATTTTTCGGCTGAACCTTTTCTTCATTATTTCCATTTTTAGGCGGTTTGTTGCTGTGGATTTTTGTTACCAATTTGCATGTTTTATGCAACCGAATTTTCTAGAGCTCCCGATATGCAAATTGATCTGAAATTTTCCCCCAGGGTAACCAACACTAAGACCTTTCATTTGAATTAATTTCAGTCATGACAGTATGACACTTTAAACAATAGTTAGAAATTTTCAAATTTTGTGTATGCGATATATTCAAACGAGTTTTCCCTGACTCCCCCGCAAGAAAATTGACTTGGCGTTTTTTTTTTAAATCATAATCATTAATAAGACACCCCACATCTTTTCAAATGTAAAATTCTTATTTGAACAACAAAATAAAAATTTCTAATATAAAAAACTAATTCCCCGCTATAAATTTTGTATCTGCATTATAAACATTTCTCAGCTGGGTTTGGTGCGTTTTTTATCGACAATTACCGGGGAACACACGGTTAGTTAGTTTGAACCTGCATTATCAACATTTTTCGGCTAGACATTTTCGGCTACCTTTAGAAGGGAGATGTTTGTATCAAATATGCCATTCCAACATAATCTTGAATTTAATTTTTAAGGTATTTCACAACCGATTGAGTTATATTGTTAAAGTTAGCCGAAAGTTTCCAGCCGACAAATTATAAGGCAGAGAGCCGAAAACATATTTTATAGCCGAAATATGTATTACTTGATATACCTAGTTCTACTATCACTTCCAAATAATCAAACTACGTACATCAAAAATCTGTCAGGAACTATATAATTCTACCAGATTGGTCCAAATCCTATGACAGGTAAATTACAATAAATTTAGAACTAGAAATTAAATTAACAAAATGTTTTGTAACTTTCGAGTTACCCACAGCAGTCGCTAGCTGCATTACAATTTTTCGTCTGGAAACTCTCGGCAAACTTTAATAGTGTGTGAAACGCTTTAGTCGAAAAAATCGATAATGCAGATTCGGATGTAATAAAATTTGGCAGCCGAAATATATCAACAAAGCAGATTCAAAGTGTCGTTTAGATAGATCCGCAGAAATAGTCAGTCGAATAATGTCGATAGAGCGTGATATTAAAGAGTAATTCTTTTAAAATCAAAAATGTTAAATTGTTTTTAACTTAATTCATCAAATGAAAGGTATAGTTACCTCTGGTAAAATTTAATTTCACTTTTCATGTGGAAAGCCTAGAAAACTCGGAAGAATTTGTCATACGCACAAATTTTGAAAATTGCTAAAAATTGAACGTTTAAGGTGGCATAGCTGGAAAGTAGTTCAAATGAAAGATCTTGGTGATGGTTACCTCTGGAAAATTTAGGTCACTTTTCATGTGGAAAAATCGGGTCGCTTGTCATGTACACTGAAGAATTGAATAAGTCTCATTCGGACTTCTTTACTGGTACGCGAGTTCATGTAGAAAGCTGACGCAAATTTGGAAAACTTGTCCAGTACCGTGAGAAATACGTGGTTTCCAAAGAAGCAGAAATCTATATGCAAGATCTCCATTGGCCTTTTGAGCGTTTCCGTAAACTCATATTCAATCTTCTGTGGATGTCTATCGTATTTTGTCTGCAAGCATATACCGTAGTTATTAATGTACGATATATGTGGAAAATAATGTGTCCTTTTGATAAACGTTATTCTCCAATATGCCCCTGTGATGGTTTTTTTCTCATGCCTTTTTTTGATCATGGTGTTTTGATCTTCGGGGTCCAACACATCTGTTAGGAGGACATGTGTTCTTACAAGGTATTTTTTGAAGAATTCCCGAATTTTTCCTGATAAGCTTCTTTAGCTATGTCAAAGACTATATCATCACACATAATACCTGTCACTCGATATTTTGTTACGAATGTTCTGATGTTGAGTCTAATGGTTAGCACGTGGTGGTTAGGCATATAAATTATGATTCTATGCTTTCCGAATGGATATTCATGAATGCTGTTTAATCAGATGATGTTGTCAGGATCGATTGTTATTATCAATTGTGATTTAAAATTGATTTATCGGGGAGTTTGTAGTTGGGACAAGGTCTTGAGAATCACTTCCAGCTTCTGTTTGTTAATGTTATTAACTGTAGGAGGTTCGGGTTATATACGATTTCGTTTTATATACGATTTCGTAAACGTACTCCTTTCCTAATTTCAATCTCCATCGAACCAACTTGAAATTTGGTTCTTTGAGGTTGAAAATCCATGTCAGTGGCTTGTGATCTGTCACAATTTTAAACTTTTGGCCAAATAAATAAGGTCGAAAACACTTAGTTGTCCAGACAATGGCTAGAAGCTCTTTCTCTATAGTAGAGTTGTTTTGCTCGGTGACCGTTAAGTTTCTAGATGCGTAGCATATAGGCTTATCTTTACCTATAGGTCCTTGTGAAAGGACGGCCCCAATGGCTACATTGCTCGCGTCCATTGTAAGGATCAATTTCTTAGAGGAATCTGGATATTGTAAGATAGGTTCATTACATAAGAATTCCTTATAATGTTCAAAACATTGGACATATCTAGTATCAGAGGTGGTCTTCTGATCTTTTCTCAAGCATTCCGTTAAGGGCTTGGTAATTTCCGAGATGTTCCTAATGAATTTGCGATAGTAAGTGTCGAGAAGACAATTATATCGTCCATATAGCACAAGCATGATTTGCCTTGTAGTTCATCAAGGACATTGTCCATGACTCGCTGGAAGGTCGATGGTGCGTTTTTAACCCCAAAAGGAATCCTTACGTATTCGTGCCCATGGTCTACAGAAAAAGCTATTTTCGGAATATCTTTCTTCCTAACTTCGATCTGGTGAAAGCCAGATGCTAGCTCCAACGCTACGTTCAAAAGTACATGCACTTGCCTAATTTGTCTTTTCATTTAATTTGCGATAGTCTATGACTAATCGCCACTTAACCTTTCCACTTGCATCGGCCTTTTTCGGCATGATCCATATGGGTGAGAATCAAGAAGAGGAGCTGGGTCGGATAATTCCATCCTCTATCATTTTGTCTATTTGCTTCTTTACTTCTTCCTTATGGACGAAAGGATAGCGGTAGCTTTTAGTGAAGACTGGTTTATCGTCTTTCAGGTTTATTTCATGCTTGACGTAGTTGGTAAATGACAAACGTTGTTCCGTTTTAAAGAATAGATCTTGGTATTAGTGATAGAGTTGAGTGATAGCCGATTTTTCCTCAAGATTGAGATGTTGGACTCTAAAAAGCTTCGAAATATCTTCATCGTGTGTTTCATCCAATTCTTGTAAATGCTAATGGTTAGATTCGACTCGATACGATTTTTTGAACAGGTCGACTTTGATCTGTTGTTCAATTACGAACGTGTGTTCCTTATTGCAACAGTTCACGATTTCTAGAGGAGCATACCAATTTTTACTGTCGGCTTAAACAATAAAGGGTTCACTACTTTATCCGTTTTCAGCATTGAATTGCCGAGATCTAATGTAATACCAGGCTGTTGCATTGTTTCAAGTCCCAATAGACCGTAAAAATGTTCGTGGAATTTGAACTAAAGTAATTCCATAGGGTCCTTCGTTTTGAACTCCTTAAGATCCTTAATTTACTTTTTGATCAATCGTATGGGTGTTGAACATAGTTTTTAGTTTAATAGAAGGTATGGTGCGTATCCATAAAGGATGTACGAACTCTGGGTTCAGAAAAGAATTATTGGAGCCGGTGTCAATTAGGATATTTATTGTTTTGTGCGCATTCAACTGTACGTGTATGTTCGGTAGTGCATGCGTTTTATGTCTGTTTACATCTACGTATCCAACTTCGTTTGGGAGGCGTCGGGATCAAAATTTTCATCGTCTACCTCACCTTCTTCCAGATCGGGGAAGTATAGTTGGGGCTATTCTTCGTATTCTTCTTGCGAACGGATCTTTGGTTGACCCATCGGTTGGAATTGATAATTTTGTCGTGGAAACTGGTTTCCGTTTGAATATTGTTTATATTGGTTGGACGCGGTATCCATTGGTTCTGATCTTCTTAAAGGAACCATTGGTGGCTTGAAACTAAACCTGTTGTTAGTTTGATCGTTTCTGCTTGCCATTGGATTTATTTTGGTGAATCGGTAGTGATTGTAGTACTGTGGTGTTTTTTTTTATCCATGCAATCTTTTTCTGGGGCCGAAGCACTCCCTGCTCTTTCGCGGTTTGTTTTCCCGTCTTACTTTACCCAATTCGTGCCAAATCGAAGACGTACGGCTATATATAGGACCGATTTAAGTTACCATCTGCGCATTGCATAGCTCCATGCCAGTCTATAGTACTGGACGTGGAAGATGGGTCGGCCCATGAGTTTTGCACGCCGATAGGGGGTCGTAGTTGTGTTCCTTTTAATCACAGATCATAATCTGTTGATGAAAATTTCCCGATCCAAACGCCAAAGCTTTAACCACTGTGCCATTTGGTCGGTACTGTGGTGTTGATTTATAATTATAGGTTGGCAAATATCGCATCTATTGAAAAATCGGTGGACCACTGGGATAAGAATTCCGAGTAGGATTTCCGTTCAGGAATTTCGGGGTTGTTCTCTGCGGAACAGGTACTACATGAACATTAGTCCCTTTTTTAATTTAGGCCATAGACCGCTCTGTTTATTATCACCACAACAAGAAGATGCGCTAACACCGGCACACTTCCTAATCGGGCAACCGCTGACGATGATTCCTGAACTGGACTACAAGCCTATACAACAAAATCGGCTATCACGATGGCAGCTCATTCAGAACCTGATGCAGCCTTTTTGGGCTCTTTGGCATAATGAGTACCTAACCACGCTACACAATCGATCGAAATGGCAGCACAAGCACAATAACTTGAAATTCGACGACGTCGTAGTAATTCGAGATGAAAATATGACTCCAGCAAATTGGCCACTCGGAAGAATCATTGAAACTCATCCAGGGAAAAATGAAGTTGTCCGTGTAGTCACTCTTCGTACTAAGGCGGGCATAATCAAACGACCGATCGTAAAGCTCGTGTTACTACCAGTAGTTTGAACTAAATAGTTCAAGGTCGGCGGAATGTTTGGTACCACCAAACAATTTACTCACCAACACCTGAATTTATGTAAATCAATTAATTATTTGTATGCTTGTATAACTTGTATAATTTTAAGTTACTTACCTAAACATTATTCACTAAATATTTGGTAATTTGACAGTAGTGAGCGAAGTAGGCTGCACAGCCCGAATCATAGAACCCGTTGTTTCTCTTAAACCCGCCAAGAATGTGTTGAGACACATTTTTTGATATAGATCTCGTTTGGCGCGAATTACTATAGCACTATTTTCGTTTAATTTGACGTGGTTTATTATGGTGCTCTGTATGTCTATGATTCTAGCAAAATATTTTTCTAGGATGTCACTGCCTTGTGAGGCAGTACTGTATAAATCCCTAACCAGGTTCGTTTCATTACGCTTGTCCGCATAATGAGTGATCAGATGATCAGTAGTTTGTGTTGCGCGTAGAGAAACGTAACTTAAGCAGTTACAAACATTTGGTTTTTTTTTTTAGTTTTAATTGATTCATTTTAGAAACAAAAAAATAAAATTTCTAATATAAAAAGTTACTTTCAGACATAATATGTGTATCTGCATTATCGACATTTTTCAGATTTCATTTTATCTTGATTATATTGAATCTGCATTATCGGTGTTTGCGGCTGGGTATTTTTATGGATTTTTTTACCACTTTTACCACACTCTCCACAACCAAATAGCCATGCCACGTTAAACGGTCAATTGTTAACAATTTTCAAATTTTGTGTGTGCGATATGTTCAAGCGAGTTTTCTCTGAGTCCTCGTAAGGAGCCCCCGTTTAATCAAGCACTTGTAAAAATTTGGTTTGAAAAATTCTTATTTAAATATTTTAATTTGAATTTTAGAAACAACAAAACAAAAATTTCTAATATAAAAAGATATCGGCTGTCATTGGCGGTTGATTAGTTTGAATCTGTGTTACCGACATTTTTCGAACAATTTCGAAATGTTCAGCTAAATTTAAAGCGGTGATTTTTGTATCATATTTGATCATTCCAACATAACCTTGGCATTTGATTTTGAGGGTATTTCACAACCGATTGAGTTCTAGAAATGGTATACGCTTTTAAATGAACGAAAACCATTTTTCAACTTGGTACCATTTGTGAACTCCACTATATTTCTGCAGTACTCGTATTTGTGATAATTATAAATAATAATATTAAAGGAATGAGAACGGTCAATTTAAATTTTATTTTACTGTTATAATTAGGTTTCGTAACAGAATAAAGGCTAATAAAGTTGCTCAAATCCCTTGATGAATAATTTCAAATCCCATTATCAAACCACTTTGCCCTACTTACTATTGTTTCTATTATTCGCATAACATCTTGAAATAATTACAGTGCTTAAAAAATCTTCAAAAATCTCATGATACCATCTGATCCAAACAAATAAAACATTTCCACCCACTCCCCACCCGGCCGCTAATATAACATACTAACGTTTCAATTCAAAATAAATTTCCGTTACCATTTTCTCACACACATACACTACCTATATATACATTCCTAAAGGATCTATTCTCAGTAATTGACTTTGTATTTTCGTTTCCCCCACTCCACTTATTCGGATAAATGGAAACATAAAAACTTTTCTTGTCAAAATAAGAGCAAAAGAAAATCAATCATATACCAATCGCACACAATAACAAGGAAGAAGAAAAATTGGAAAAAGTTTTCCCTGTCATTCTGCTTTTGTTCTCGAAAATTATTATTTTTCACGAAACAATCGAATTAATAATAGACAACGCAACCACTTTGTATATTTGTAAATGTTTTTCGAAAACTCTGTAGGCGAATTAGAAAAGTTTTGTGTTGTATGTTTTCTGTCATCTCACGATGAAATGATAACGAGAGATAAAAAAAAAACACAACAAGCACAACTTAAAAAAAATGTGTGCGTATTTACGTACGCCACCCGTATTATTGTTTCCAGAGGTGTATCACCCGCACCCAGTTACCTACTCGTATACTTATAATTTCTTTGTTTTATATTTTTTTTTTCTAGAATACCGGCGCCACATGTCGTAGCAGCACGTGCCTACCGCATGTCATCGGGAAATGTATCGATAAGCCCAACAACAAATCCGTGTGGTGGAAATTTTTTTTTAGGTTATCAAAGTAATAATTTAAGTAGTAATTCTAGTGGTAATAGTATCGCAAATCAATGTAGTGGGGGCGGCGGTGGTGGTAGCACTGGCAGCGGAAGTAGTAGCACGAGTAATAATAGTACGGGTGGTACAGCCTTATATCGGCTAGCGCGTCTTTTAAATCAATCAACAAAATTACAGACATCGAATACAAATAGTTTACCAAAGGATGATGCGCCACGTCGACTGTCATGGGAAAGGTAAGTGCGACCGTCATTTTTTGTTCTGTAGTGTACTCGTATAGCATTGCTCCGTATTATACATAATCCATGCAGCACTTACATAATTTTATGATTTATGAAATCGTAAAAAAACTGTAATCCATTTCAAATGCCTTCGAGACAGTAAAACATTTCTTTCCTATGTAAAGCAAACACGTATAAATAAGATGATGCGACGTTATGTATGTGGGGGGTGCACCCCATTGTACATAGGTACATAACGAGAAATGATCCGTTTTTATTACGCTAGCTATTAAAAATCCTTCTTTATGCAGTGTGACATTATAATTAGATTCTTCGGTGGATGCGGGTGTCTCGTTATATATGCCGATGTGCGACAAAGTTGAGTGTTTAAGACATAACTTTGCCATGCTGAATATAATTTTATTGAATTTTTATGAAAACTTTTTATGGGTTTGCTTCACTAAAAGTTTATTTGGTATTTATCGTCAAAGCTTTTTAAATCTTATGAACATTATTTTAATAAGAAAATTTTGTGCTGCGCTACATGTCTGTATGGTTGAATACAAGCGTTTCTTTCCATTTGACCTTGGCAAATTTATAGCGAGTATGATGAAATTGGCGATGTGTACGTAATAATATTGGTTAATTGTTTCCGGTTTTTGGTGCATCTTTTCAAATTGACAAAATTACGATGTTGCATAAGATGGCGGAAATCCCGATTTTATTGCAGTTGCCGTTTGCGAGGAACGAGTGGTCGGTTTAGCTTACAATTAAACCTGTACCGCTAAAATTTTAACTTTCGATGTAGCAATGATATCGGAATGGTTATTGGACCAGAATTGATTACAAATTAATTACATTGAAGAAGTTAGTTCGAGACCACCCCTATAACTTGTCTAAGGGTAAATTTCACCCCAAAACGATTATTTATTTCAAAAACGTCAACTTAACCAACTTTAATAATATTTTACACCAGACTGCCACCAGATTTTGAGGAAAATGTTGCAAGAAGTCTTGTCGAGAGGAGGTCAACCTTATCCAGGTGTGCAATAATTTATTTGTATGCCAGAATACGCGGAATTGACTCCAACCGGTAAAGGCTTCAAATAGGTCGATTTTGCACCTTTAATAATTTATTACACCAGACCGCCACCAGATATTGAATCAATATCAATCAATATGCACAATGTCCAACGAGTAACATTTGTGTTTGAACTATTGTGGTGATATTTAAACGAGTGGTGGTATCGGCGGATGTCTGCGTCGTGCGCGAATGTATTGTGTTATTGCCAAAATTCCAAGGGTTATGAGAGTCCAGAACATTAGGTGAGACATGACGTAATGATGGATATGATGCGAATCCAACGACTTTGATTCGTCCATTTTGTCCCGTATTTCTTGCCCCAACAGTCTCGTATCGGGAGTTGTAATGTTGAGGTTAAAATGGTGGTTTATTGATGGCCGTGTACTAGTTATGGAGGATGATTGCTGCTAGCATATATAGATGTAAATAATTACTCCTGAGTGTACATCCTGGCTGTAGTTCTAGGATGCCGTAGTGTTCCAGTACTATTTTTGATGTTGATGATCCGCATATTGAATCGATTACCATTGGTTGTTTGGTTCCGAAAATCCATTGATTTCCTGCATGAAGTTTTATGAAGAAGTTGTGAGGTGTGGACACTTCCAATGCCCAGGATTCTTGTTAAGTTGGTGCGTCCAAGAACATGGATATTTCGCATTGATTATACTCACTTTGGCGAGTGTATATTGTGGAAATGTCTCAAAGAAGAAGTCTAGGAATTACGCCGTGGCATTTTGTTTTACCTTCCGAGGAGATGGGTGCGAAGCGTTCGCGGTATTGGTCGACAAGTAGATATTTTGTTGATGACAATATTCGCAGCTGAGTGTTATTTATAATGACTGGGACTGGAGCAATTCTTGCTCCATCTGTACGGGAGATAAAATCGAGGGATGAATGATGTGATTTTTAGCCCCGAGTAGTACTTGTAGTAGACCTCGTTGGGTGTCTTCAACATGCTTCATGGCTTGTCCTAATTGCAATGAGAGTAATATTGTTGCTAACGCCTTATGTTGAAACGTCCGGTACTCGTTCAATGCTGCTAACTCGTGTTCCAGGTGTTGGTGTTCGTTCACGAGTTGTTTTAATTGTTGGGCGGTTATATCGCTGCTGTGTTTGAATAATTTCACCGTACTGTCGATGATAGATGTTTGATTTTTTAATTAATTTTAAATTTTAAGGTGTATTCTTCATTGCGTTGAATTCGTTCAAACTCTTCTTCATATTGCTCCACTTCCCTTTGAGATAGAATCCCGAACATGTCCCCAGCTATTTTGCCAATGGTATCGCCCAATCCTCGTTTTCTTCTGTGACAGTTTAAGTCGTTGCATGTTAGGAAGTCGTTGTCTTGTTTTATGTTATTGAATTGTCACTGTAATTGTTGTATTAAGAGGTCGCAGCTGATGGTGATTACATGGCTGAAGGCTGTTTCAAGTAGAGTAAGACCCTTTTCCAATAATCCTACTTCCGCGATGTTATCAAAGTATATTCCTGAGTTGGCCCATTCCTTGATAATCACCGATGATTGAGGTTGTGTGGCATACGATTCCCTTCCGAATGGATGAGTATGTACCGAACTGATGACACAAATCACTGCGCAGCTCAGTAGTAAAAGTCTACTAGTATGATTGGCAGGACTTCGGTTTTGGTTTGCGTGACGACTTGGTTGTTGTCGGCGAGCGGGAGCGGCTCTCTCCCTCACTTATTGGTTGTTGGATAGGCAATGGTGACACCTTTGTTATTGGTCTCTTGATGTTGGAATGATCAGTGGTTTTCACAGTTACGATCCGGCTTAGTCCATCCCTGCCAGGATGTAACTCTACAATTCGGCCTAGCTTCCATCTGGTTGGGGGGAACAGTTCATCTCGTAATAGGACAATGTCACCTTTGACGATGGTTTTTGATTCCTTTCGCCATTTGGGCCGCTGCTGTTGACGATGTAAGTAATCCCTTGTCCACTTTTCCCAAAACTGCGACCGCATGTTCTGCACCACCCTCCATCGAGATGAAAAGTTTTTTGGGGCGTCTGGACGTTCTTTTTCTGGAGGAGCGGTAAGTGAATTTCCAATTAAGAAACGAGGGATTCTGGATCCTCAGTTAATGAGCAGAGTGGCCTGGAATTTAGGCACGCTTCTATCTGGTTTAGTAAAGTTGTCAATTCCTCAAATATTAACCTCGTATCGCCTATACATTTTTTAAGATGAGTTTTGATGGAATTTATTCCTGCTTCCCACAGTCCCCCGAAGTGTGGTGCTGAAGGAGGAATAAAATACCAATTGATGGGCTGCATTAGTTTGCTAGCTCCTACAAAGTTGGTTCCATTGTCGATGTATATATGGGCGACGTTGCCTCGGCGTACAGTGAATCGCCTAAAGGCGCTTATGAATCCTTCCATGGTTAAATCCGATGTGACCTCGATGTGAATTGCTTTGGTACTGAGGCAGATGAAGCTGCAGATATACCCCTTGTAGGACTTATTTCCACGGCCTTTGCTCGGTCGTATATTAATGGGTCCTGCATAATCCACTGCCGTATATGTGAATGGTCGAGTTACAGTCCCATGAGCTGTTCCGAGGTTTTAACCTTGAATCGATGGCATCGTATGCAATGGTGCGTGTGTTGTTTAACTGATTGAACCCCTCTGATGATCCAGAACCGTTTTCGAGTATATGCCAAAGTTAGAGAATTACTCCCATATAATGTTTGGCGATGGCCCCAATCCAGGACCAAGTCGGTATAGTGTCCCTTGTATGGGATTAAACCCGGATGTCGTTCTTCATATACGGGAGCTTAGAATTTTCTAGTCTACCTCTTACCCGAATTACGTCGTTTTTGTCCAGGAAGGGGTATAGTGAACGAAGCTTGCTATGCTTATTAAGAGACTTGTTTCTGCTTAGCGATGAATTTTCTTCTGCGAATGCCACTTGCTGGACTGCTTGGACTAAACGTATCAATGCGTGATCCCACTCTTTTTGCCGTATTAGTCCTCGATATTTGGTCCGCCATCTAAATATGTAGACTGTTACTCGGATGAGCTTGGTAAGAGATGAATATTTATTGATTAACCAATCAACTGCTACTTGACTAGTTAGTATTTGGAGATGTGAACCGAATATGATCTCTTCTGTTTTTGCCGTCATCCCTCTTGATGCGAAGTCTGCGGGATTATCTTCCGACCGAATATGTTTCCATGATTGTGTGTCGCTGATGGTTTGAATCTCTGCGACCCGGTTTGCGACAAACATTTTCCCCGTGGATGGCGGCTTTTGAATCCCCGCCAGCGTGATCATGCAATCGGTCCATAAGGTTATGTTGTTGATGTTCACGTCTAGGGCTTTGGTTACTTGTTGTATTAGTCGGCTTAACAACAATGCTCCACTTAGCTCTAGGCGAGGGATAGTTAGTTTGGACTTTATTGGGGCCACTTTAGTTTTTGCCGTTAGTAGTCGACTGGTAATTTGGCCGTTTACGGTAATTTTACTGTATATTACGGCAGCGTAGGCGGACTCGGACGCATCACAAAATCCGTGTAGCACAACACTGCAGTTGTTTGTGGCATAATTAAGGTATCTCGGTATCTGGATGGTTTGACTTTCATTTAAGTGCCGCTTAAGGTGATCCCATTTCCTAGAGAGTTCGGGTGACAATGGGCCATCCCAATCCAAGTCCACATTGTCTGATACATTAGTTTGCAGTTTATGGTTAGTGGTGCCAGCCATCCCAGGGGGTCGAACATTTTTGACATTTCCGACAAATATTACCGCTTAGTGAGTTTGCTGTTATTAGGTGGTAACTGAATGTGGAAGATGAAGTGATCTCCCTTTGGATTACAGCGAATTCCTAATGTTTTAATCGCCTGTTTGTCGGTGAAGGTAAGATCCCCGATCATGATTTTATCTTCCGGAATCTCGGCCAAGAGGATCTGATGGTTACTAGACCATTTACTTAATTCCATTTTCCCCTTGTTAAGTAGTTTCACTAGTTGGGATTGTAGTTGTTGAGCTTTTTCAAAGGTGTCAGCGCCGGTTACGACATCATCTACATAGAAATCCCGTTTGAGAATGCAACTCGCCTCTGGATATTCAGCGGATTCATCTTCAGCCAGTTGATGTAGTGTAACGGTAGTGAGTTGGTATTCTTGCAAAGGTTGATGTTTATTTTCTCTCCAAATGATGGTTTGATAACTCTGATGTTCTCTTTGCATTCGTATTTGGTGATACATCTTTTCGATATCTCCGGTGAACACTATCCGGTGTAGTCTCCATTTCAGTAGAATGGACCACAAATCATTTTGTAGTGGAGGCCCAATATGCATCACGTCATTTAAACTTAGGCCTGTAGATGTCCGCATTGAAGCATCTAATACTTTATTGGGTCTAACCGGCTTCATGTGATGCAATCTGATGTACGTGGTCATGAAATTCACGTATAGCTCCCTCAGGTTAGGGTCCCGGTCCAATTTTTTCTCCAATTGTAAGAAACATTGTAGTGCTCGATGCCTCGAGTGTTCGGGTCTCGGCTGGTTGTTTGTGAGAAAATCTGTTCACATTCATGTTCGATCTCCGGCTTGCCGGTGATGGTCGGAATTTCCTCTGTTTCCCAGAATCTCTCCATATCTCTCTCGTTTCTGTTACCGATATGGACTGCAGTGTTTTGTGGAGCTCCGCTGATTGGAGTTGGATCGGAGATTAGCCAACCTAAGCTAGTTTTTATTGCGCTAGGCTTACCCTTTATGATTCAAGTGCCAATAAAATCGCTGTACACGTCTGCTCCTAGCAGCAGATCGATTGGGGCTGGAAGATGATATTCCGGATCCAAAACCAATTTATTCCATTTATCGTTCTGGCTTCGTTGTATTTGTTGTTCGGGTACATCCATTGTAATTTTTGGCAACACATATGCCTTTACCTTTAATTTGTATGTTGATGGGAAATGCGGCTTAAGGCACATTGTTACGATGGAATTTACCGTGTTTGTATTATTAGCCCCAATTCCTGATATATTCACGGTGGTTTGTTGCAGTGGTATACCAAGACGTTGAATCGCGGCTTTCGTGATCAAAGAGACTTGCGATCCTGGATCTATTAAAGCTCGTACATTGGTTGGAACGCCACAGATGGAATTGATCGTTACAACGGCTGTTGCCAATCATGTTGTTTGAGTACGGTGCAACGTGCCGATTGATACTCTTTTTCAGGTCGTTGATCTGGTTCGTGTAACAGCTGATGGTGTCTGTTGTTGCAAGTGACACATGTGGGTTTTTCGTCACTGAGTCCGTCTTATGCAATAAGCAATTGGTGCAGATTCTAGCTCTGTTGATGAAATAAATTCGTCTTTTTATGGTAATATTTCGGAAGTGGTGACAACGCGTGATAAAATACCCGTATTCTTGGCAATAAGAACATGTGACAAATGTATCATATACACTGTATTATATCGTTGTTGTATTATGTGTATAAGGCCATAAGGATTTACTGCAACATTTAGATGTGACCCCTATTTTTCGGCGTCGAATTTGTCATCAGGGACAAGGATGGAATAATTTATTTGTAGATATATTTGTTACTGTTGTATGTGATGCGGCGGTTGGCCTTGGATGCATTTTACTCGCTGATGGCACTTAGATGCAAATTATCATTCTTCCATTGTATGTATAGTTATCCACTTCCACTTAGAAGTTCGCTAATTTCGTCTTGCTGATCAAAGTTAGTGTAGTTACACGTAACGATTGTTTATTGCAATAGTATTCGTTTTCGACCTCGTTGCATGGGGTAATCATTAGGAAGGAATAGGTTTAGGCAGCGCGGGTCAGTACCAACACTTTGAAGGTAAAGAGAAAATTTTGACGAATGTTTATTGATCTAGGATTGGGTCATATATGGCCACGAGAGCCTTGTTAGAATCCCTGTCTCAGAACTAGTCGAAAAACGTAATGACCTCGCTGGTCAATACCGAAATTTAGAAGTTATAAAGTAAAAATTGACGAGTATTTATTTACCTATAATTGGGCCTGAGTTCTTTAGTTTTTTAATTGAAATAAATTTTTTTTATTTGGTTTATTATTTAACAATTTATAATGAATTGTTTGTTGGGATTATTAGATATAACTGGCGGGACAGTTTGAACTTTTTAAAATTTGGGCTGAATGCGAAACTATCACGACAGTAATAATTTTATGGGGCTGAGTTCACATATACATTTAATGACCCTAGTCCATCTGATCCGTGTAGATTTCAAAAGGTTGATGTTTTCATCTAACTCTCTGGTTTCGTATTCGAGGATTTTCATTTTATTCTTGAAAGCGTAAGAATATTCTTTGTTAGTATTTATAGATTTCTCTACTACATAGACGTTGTCCTGAATGGTGCGGAGATTTTCTTGGTATTGTTGGATGTCGGTTCAGTGGATGATTGTTGGGTAGCTATAGATTACCCGGGCTTGGCCTAGCCTGATCGGTATTAATCCTTTACTCTAGGTTGGTCTCTTTGAGTATTTCACTCATGGTTAATGGACACTTGAAAATGTTGTTTTAACAATTTTTTATAGTATTTGCCATCTTTTGTTACTACAGTAACTTTGTTAGTTTTCATTTTGATTTTAGACCGTCTTTCGTTGCGAACATGGATTGTTTGGGTCACATTTAAATAAGAAGCATTTTGATCCTCAGGGTCTAACACGTCTGTTAGAAGGATATGCGTTCGTACGAAATAATTTTTTGAAGAGATCGTACTCATTTTACATTTTTACACATAAGGAGACAGATATATCGGAAGTGTTAATATTATTAACTGAAAGAGATTCGGGGTGAATCCTTGATAATGCGTCGGCATTAGTATTTTTACACCATTCTTATATACGATTTCATAGTCGTATTCCTCTAATTGTAATCTCCATCGGACCCATTTGGAGCTTGGTTCTTTGAGATTGATACGCCATGTCAATGGCTTGTGATCCGTTACAATTTTGAATTGCTGAGCGAATATAATGGCTAAAAACACCTTTTCTATAGTGAAGTAATTTTGCTCCGTTACTGCTAAGGTTTTGTATCCATAACAAATAGGTTTATTCTTTCCTAAATTCTTTGGAAAATTCGTGGTATTGTAAGATTAGTTCGATACACAACAACTCCTTGCAAATATTCAAAACATTTAGATACCTTGTATCAAGGATAATTTGCTTGCCTTCTCTCGAACATTCCGTTAAGGGTTTAGTGACGTCGGAAGTTCTTTATAAACTTTCGTTAATATCCTAAAAGACACAAAAAGCTTTAAATTTGTTTCTTCGTTTTAGGAACGGGGAATTTCTTAATAGCTTTGATTTTCTCAGGGTTGGGTTTAACTCTGTCGAAGGTAACAATATGGCCCAAAAAAAATTTCTCGGTGTAGAAATTCCGATTTGACCATTTGAACTTTTAAATTAGCCTTTCTTAATTTGTTAAAAACTTATTTTAAGTTTTCATTGTGATCTTGGAGTGACATCGAAAATACTACTTCCAACACAATCAAAATTTACCTTGAAGGTCGCCTAACACATTCTTTAAACCTAAAGGCATTCTACGGAAAATGCGATTTTAGGGATGTCTCTTTTCTCACCTCTATCTGGTAGAATCTAGATGCCAGATCCAGGATTCAGAAATGTATACATTTCACGGGTGTGAAGTATGCCAGACTTTCCATAGATGTTATCACACTGTTACTTCAAATTTAAACAGGAAAAAAATGAATCGTATTGGAAATTTTAGTACAATCATATAAGAATGAGTATTTTTATAAAATGACTCAAACCTCAATTTAAATAAAAATATATAAACAAACTCAACCACGAATGGGGTAGAAATTACCGAGATTTTTATACACATTGTTTAGAATTTTAAAACGAATTGAATAAATATTTTAATAAAACATGGAAAAGTTTTAAATTCAAACTTGAGTTAAAATGACACAAGAACACCGAGAATATAAAACTTTGTATCAAAAAACCCGAACTCAAGCATTGTAAGCACGAAATGGTTTATTTAAGTGGCTCAATGACCAACTTCATACACTATCGGCCGGATTGACCGATAATGGCCATCCAAATTTGAGTAAAAATGACAACAGTACACCGAGAATATAAAAATTCGTACCAATAAACCCGAAGTCGATGGTGGTCGGTCTAGGTGGTTTTGGATTAGCGACTCAATGATCAACCTCGTGTACTAGCCATACCTGAATCACGATCCCTGAGAATGGCCGATAATGGCCAGCCAAATTTGAGTAAAAATTCCTAGTGCTAATAGTGCACGACTTCGGATATATTGCACCGAATTTTGATATTCTAGGTGTACTGATTTCATTTTTTACTCAAACTTCAGATCAGTGTCACTTATCAGTAGTCAGGATAATTTTTGGTTTTTTATACTAACTTTTGATGACCATTGACGACCATATCTAAATCCATCTAGTTTTAATAATGCACTGCTTCAGGTTTATGGTTTCGAATTTTTATCGTCAAGTTTTACTGCTGTAAAAGGGCATTCATACTTGCTTCCAAAAGTAGAAAATTCTTAAGTTGATTCGGTATATTTTTTTAATCTCTTGAAAAATCTCTGGAATTTTTGTTAATTCATGTGACTCAAACAATTATGACCCTAATGCTGCACCAGCACTTGTAGCACAATCCAATGAAAATGGTACTGGAATTTTTTACAAATTAATTACAAATTTGTTACCCAGTTAGAAAATTTTTTACAAGTCCCGTTATTCTGCAATTCGTGTGAGGGCTGACATTAGACAAAGCTACACCACACTTTTCGTATTTTTGTTAATATTTATTGTATCGTACTGGGGGTGGTACTGTAATTTTTTACAAATTAACTACAACATATTGGAATAGCTCAACCAACAAAAACTACCCCCAAGCGGTGTAATTTGTACACCCTTAATTTATAACAACAGCCCACACCCACAAAAATCGATGATAATGTATCGAACTTCCTTCCAATGCAATAATTAGGTATCCCTGAATTTTTTACAACAGCCCACATCCCCAAAAATGAATCAAAATGTCATTGGAAGGAAGTTCGATACATGTTGATCGATTTTTATGGGTGTGGGCTGTTGTAATAAATTCAGGGATACCTAATTATTGCATTGGAAGGATGTTCAATATAAATTTATCGACTTCTATGGGTGTGGGCTGTTGTAATAAATTCAGGGGTGCCTATCTCTTGCATAGGAAGGAAGTTCGATGCATTACGATTGATTTTTGTGGGTGTGGGCTGTTGTAATAAATTCAGGGATACCTAATTCTTGCACTGGAAGGAAGTTCGATACATTTTGATCGATTTTTGTGGGTGTGGGCTGTTGTAATAAATTCAGGGATACCTAATTTTTGCATAGGAAGGAAGTTCGATGCATTACGATTGATTTTTGTGGGTGTGGGCTGTTGTAATAAATTCAGGGATACCTAATTATTGCATTGGAAGAAAGTTCGATGCATATTTATTGACTTTTATGGGTGTGTGCTGTTGTAATAAATTCAGGGGTGCCTATTTCTTGCATTGGAAGGAACTTCGATACATTTTGGTCGATTTTTGTGGGTGTGGGCTGTTGTAATAAATTCAGGGATACCTAATTCTTGCATTGGAAGGAAGTTCGATACATGTTGATCGATTTTTATGGGTGTGGGCTGTTGTAATAAATTCAGGGATACCTATTTTTTGCATAGGAAGGAAGTTTGGTGCATTACGATTGATTTTTGTGGGTGTGGGCTGTTGTAATAAATTCAGGGATACCTAATTATTGCATTGGAAGAATGTTCAATATAAATTTATCGACTTCTATGGGTGTGGGCTGTTGTAATAAATTCAGGGGTGCCTATCTCTTGCATAGGAAGGAAGTTCGATGCATTACGATTGATTTTTGTGGGTGTGGGCTGTTGTAATAAATTCAGGGGTGCCTATTTCTTGCATTGGAAGGAACTTCGATACATTTTGGTCGATTTTTGTGGGTGTGGGCTGTTGTAATAAATTCAGGGATACCTAATACTTGCATTGGAAGGAAGTTCGATACATTTTGATCGATTTTTGTGGGTGTGGGCTGTTGTAATAAATTCAGGGATACCTAATTCTTGCATTGGAAGGAAGTTCGATGCATTACGTTTTATTTTTGTGGGTGTGGGCTGTTGTAATAAATTCAGGGATACCTAATTATTGCATTGGAAGAAAGTTCGATGCACATTTATCGACTTTTATGGGTGTGGGCTGTTGTAATAAATTCAGGGGTGCCTATTTCTTGCATTGGAAGGAATTACGATACATTTTGGTCGATTTTTGTGGGTGTGGGCTATTGTAATAAATTCAGGGATACCTAATACTTGCATTGGAAGGAAGTTCGATACATTTTGATCGATTTTTGTGGGTGTGGGCTGTTGTAATAAATTCAGGGATACCTAATTCTTGCATTGGAAGGAAGTTCGATACATTAAGATCGACTTTTGTGGGTGTGGGCTGTTGTTATAAATTAAGGGTGTACAAATTACACCGCTTGGGGGTAGTTTTTGTTGGTTGAGCTATTCCAATATTTTGTAGTTAATTTGTAAAAAATTACAGTACCACCCCAGTACGATACAACAACAACAAATATTTACAGAAAATTAACAGAAATGCGATAAGCATGTTGTAACGAAAAATATGGTTTTTGAAGAATTGCACCCCTTAGGGGTAGTTTTTTGGGGGTTGAACTATGCCGATATGTTGTAATTAATTTGTAAAAATTTCCAGTACTACCCCCAGCCCGATACAATAAATATTAACAAAAATACGAAAAGTGTGGTGTAGCTTTGTCTAATGCCAGCCCACACACGAATTGCAGAATAACGGGACTCGTAAAAAATTTTCTAACTGTGTAACAAATTTGTAATTAATTTGTAAAAAATTCCAGTACCATTTTCATTGGATTGTGCTACAAGTGCTGGTGCAGCATTAGGGTCATCAAACAATTCTTATTAGAAATTAGTGAGAAATTCATAAATGGTTTGAGTTCAGTATATTTGGTTTGCATCCCGACTATTTTAGTACAAAATTGTCGGTTGAAAATTTATGGTTATGTTACTATAATATTTTTTCCTTCGTGATTTATCAATTAAAATTTTAATTTTTTCATTAATTATAAGTTGTTCGATTTCGTTAAGCTTATCTTGATATGCTTTTTTTAAATATCGTCAATTCAATGAATATATATTTGTCTCTTGTTTCTCATTTTTTTTTATTTCAATGTTTTAAACTAAAATTATGTACAAATTTTGTAAATTATATAAAAATGTGTTCTATTTCTTTCTAAATTAATTAAAATAATGTAAAATCAAACATAATATTTTACTTTTCATTGACAATTTCGCAAATTAAAAATCATAACAGTGTACTCAACTACGTAAAGGCTTTAAAATTTCAATTGGAATTAGCACAAGTCCAATTGGATTTGTTTATATGTATGATTTTAATCTATGGAGTACTTCACGAGCCCTTGACTTTTCGCTAGCATCGACCTTTTTGGGTACTATCCAAGTAGGAGACGACCAGGTGTATGATTCCATTTTGGAACATCTTATCGATTTTTCTATTGACCTCCTCTTTATGGAGCCCTCATATCGATAAATTTTGGTAAAGCCGGGTTTCTCATTTTTCAAATTTATTTCATGGTTTACAGTATTTCTAAACGACAGACGTTGTTCTTCTGATAAAAAATTCTTCAAATTGATGACATAACTTTTAGAGTGCCGGATGATGGCATAACTTTAACTTTTCCTCTGCGTTAAGGTGTTCTGTTCCAATTAAATTGGATACGATTTCACCTTAAATCAGTGTATCGCAGTTTTGAATTGTACAGTGATTGGATTGTGCTCGATTTGTTTTCTTGAATAGTTCGGCTTTGATCGTTTGTTCTATCACAAAAGTATGCGATTTGTTACCGTAATTTACACCTTTCAAAACTGTAAACCAGTCTTTGCAGTGATAGATTCCGTCCGGAGTGATTAAGTTGTTGTTAATGATTGTTGGAGTTATGTACAGGGTGGGTCATCGTCATTTTTTTATTTGCAAATTAAACGCACATTTTCGGCATCAAAATTTTCGATAAGTTTTTTCAAGAAAAGCGGATCAATGACCTCAATTTCACCTCGAATGTTGTTTTTAAGTTCTTGAATTGTTTGTGGATGATTACCTTCACTTTACCTTTCATATAATCCCACAACAAATAATCAAGTGGTGTTAATCCAGGCTCCTTGGTGGTCAAGGAACTTGACAATTTGTTGAAATTATGTGATCAGTAAATTTTGTTGATAGAAAAATTGCCCAGTGATGCCACCAGCCCATAAACCACGCCAAAGAGTAACTCTTGGAGGATGAACATCTGCTTATCATACAATATGCAAGCAATTTTAACAACAGCAACTGTGGTAGTGTGGAATAATAATGGCAAATTAAAAGTAAGTCGAGCGTTTTTAGCCACAAAAGTTGCAGCTTAAGAATGCAAGAGATCGTTTATTGATTAACGGGTTAGGGCAGTCTAATCTATTACGAACAAAGGGGAGGTTGTTCAATTACAAGCCATGCCAAGATCTGAAGCAGAACCAAAATTGCTTGTTCAAGCATATATTGTATCAAAGTAATGACTTTGCAACCAGAATAGGAGAGTTGGAGCTATACTCAAGTTGAAAGTTATACATTTTGCTGATTCAAAACTCAACGAAAATGGTCACATAAACTGTTATTGTCAATGAGATATTTTCATATCACCTGCAATGAAGCAATTATCCCGAAGCCATGTTAGCAATTCAGAGCTACATGTGTAAGAGGATCTGATGACCGGCACACTTAATCAAAACAAATTAAACCAAGTTAGATCAGATATCACCCGTAACATGAGACATCTGGATTCAAGTTGCGAAAATGGACATCCAATAGTTCATGGTAGTCACTATTAACTTGGTTAAATTCATAACCCTGCACGAGACGATCCCATTACTTCGCTTAAAATGGTATTTTGTTTTGCAGTAAGTCTGATAAATCGCAAGAATTGCGGTTCAAGCGAACATTGCTCTCGGAAGTAAGCACCTCATTTAACACTTTCTTAGATTAATTGCAGGTAAACCCAGAGGATCGCGCATTCAGCAGATACCCCTTCCGAGGTTAGGACTGTTGCTTGCAATATTGTTGACGGAGCTGGTCCACTATTACAAGCGCATAAGGACAAAATAAACATTAAGCAAACCGTTTCGTGGTGTAACAGCAAAATAGTACTAGATTAGCTATCATCACATCCAAGGAAATGGAATGCATTTGTGGTGTGAGTTTCAATGAACATCGAACGACATTGGTGGCATGTTCCGTCAAAGCAGAATGTAGCTGATTGTGCTTCAAGGGGATTGTCATAACTGAATTCTTGAATTGATTATGTGTGTGATAAAATGAACCAGACTGGTTTTGTTTAGAACGCGAGGGGTGACCAGAAAATATATCTACAAAACCGAAGTAGACCGAAAGCCCAAGAGTCTAGACGTATTAATGCCAACGATTTTCTGGATTACAAATAATACTAATAATACTAAAGCGATACTTATAGAGAATCGCACAGCAGCTTCGTGAACTCATCGAACGTAAGCAAGGTGTCGCCCATGATACTGGACCAATAATGCAGCGATTTCTGGTGATATTTCTCATGCTCTACTCATGTAGGAATGCTAGTTGACGACTAGCTCCGACGAAGCTGGTTGCGGAATCACTGTAAGGCTGAACAGAATTGATACCGAACTTTTTAAACGACGCGATGAATGAATTTATACTGAGTTCGGACACCAGCTGCAATTGTAATGGCTTCGTAGAAAGGCACACGAAAATACAAATATAGCTCTCTGTTGATGTACTACCACGACCTTTGCGTTGTTTGATGAGTATTGGGCCTGCGTAGTCCACGTCATTGTGCAGAAGCAGTCTCGAAAGAGTAGCACGATACGATGGAAGATTGGCCGTCAGTTGCTCATTTGTCGTTGCACAATGGCGAAAGCTTACAACACATTTATGTACGTGTGAGCGCACCAAATTGTTGATGCCTAAAATTCAATAGTGTTTCCTTAAGCGTGCCAATATCAGCTGAAGATCACTGTTTAGCGTTATGCGATTTGCGTGTGATATTAGTAGGTTGGTAAAGCTGACTGTCCTTGAGAAAGATGATCGAATTCTTCCGTGTGTATGGTAAATTCGATTCGTTCAGCCCCCTCCGGCCCGTAGTATACCGTCGCTGCCGATGAAAGGGTTCTGAGTTGGAAATGGGTTCTTATCCAATAAATGTCCTCCGGAATGGCATCTTGATATCTTCTTCGCCAAATGTAATTCTTGAACCAGCATGACCCAAATCTGGAATGCCCATTAGAGCTCACGCTCGGTGATGAAGCCTCTCGTGGCACGAAATTATTTTCTGCACGATAAGTATCGAGAGTGAGTAGATAGGATATAGGTCCTTGTGAGAGATCACGGTTTCTACATGCGTTGCGATCATTGATTTAATTTTTCGTTCGTCGATGTTAGTGTAAGCATCGCTCGTCCTTTGACGTGGTCTTTGACCTGGATTTTCTCGTAACCAAGCCGGACCTGCCAACCCGCAAAGTTGAAGACGATTGTGAGTTGTCGAATTATGTATCCAGTGATCAATTCTGAGAACCTCCAATGATAAGTGAGCCGTCTTTGGGCAATTAATTTTGGGACCGCTTCGCGCCATATACCGAGTACCCACAATGTTTGGATTATAATTTTTGCGATGATTGTGGTAGGAGATACCAAGCCGAACAGATCGAATATTTTCGTTGCCTGCGACAGTATTGTTCGTTTGGTTGGTGGACGAACAATCGGACCCTGATATTCGCGGAATTCGCTTGGTACCTCATAGAGAAGCAAGGCTGCTGACTGTTCGAGGACCACTTCCGCAGTTCGAAGTCGCCTCATTTGAGTATCTCAACTATTTGCCTCTGGACGATTAAATCCGTGATGTTGTCTGCCCTGGTCATCAGGTCGTCGACGTAGAAGTCCTTGGATGTGACTTTAACTATACAATTGGGAATTTTTCCTGTTCATTGCGTGCTAGCTGAATGATGGTGCGAATTTTGAAATATGGAGCGGTGTCAGTATCTGTGATTTAATTTTTAGCTCGATAATTTCTGTGTTCGGGCGCTATCAGGTTCTGCCGATACATCTGCTTGATGGCTGAAACGAAAACAAACGGGTTGCGAAAATGGGTTAATATTACAAAGACGTTCTGCTGAACCTTTGGATCAATGCGAAGCTTTCGAATACCACGCGCAGTTTGCGTTGTATGACACCGTGATGAGGAAAATAGCACGTCTCAATCGGCGGGTTGTTGTTGATTCCAGATGATCCTGCACGAACCTGTTGTACTAAGAACATATCTTGTAGTCGCAGAACTGCATCCTCTTGTGATCTTCCAAGACGTTGCCGTTAAACTAGACAGCTGATTGGTTGTCCTGCGCTCCACCTAGCCGAAGAGGATGCCACCAAGTGTCGTATTTTGTGCGACTGGTGAACCGTTAATGCTACTGATGAACCATTTTTGGAATGCATCGCGGATACGTTGGCTCCGAGTAAAATATCTATCTAGTGGGGTCGAGACTAATAAGGAGCAGCAAGTTACAATTGCTTCAAGTGTGGCCATTGATGCGTGTCAATTGGTTGGGATGGTGGCGTGCCTATGTACTTCTCGACGACGCGGACTGTGATCGAGATGGGAAATATCGAATCGATTCGGGAGTGTAATGTATATGTGGGCGCCTCATTAGTACAGATTCCACTAATCGTGGCTGCGGCTGGTTTTCTCGCTAATCCGATGAGATTTGCTGTACTCTCCGATATGAAGCTGACCTGGGTCCCCGAATTTGCCAGAGCTCGAATGACGAATTTTTGATTGCGATACCAGTGCTGTACTCTCCGATATGAAGCTGACCTGGGTCCCCGAATTTGCCAGAGCTCGAATGACGAATTTTTGATTGCGATACGATAGCGATTGCTGTTGCGAGCAGAATATCCGTGAATGGCGATGCAACGTGGTTCATAGTGACCGAAGTTTGTAATGATTTGATGGATGATGATTTGGTATTCGGATTCGAGTTGTGTAGTAGCGTGTGATGTCTTTTGCTGCAAACCGGACACAAACTGGTTTTGTAATTTTAACCGGTGTGGCATTTGCGCAGGCATTGCTCGGACGAGATTTGACCGTTATTCGAATGTAAGAGGTTTGAATTGATCGCACTGGAACATGCAGTGATTTCCAGCACAAAATTGACACGTGATATGAGAGTCTGAAGTGACGTCTGATATCACTATTTGTGCACTATAATTTACTATTCACGCGCACTGCGCAGAAATGATAAATTTTCTTATTTACGGAAAATGTCGCGGTACGGCACGAAATATCCGGTAATCCGGTTCGAAGGACCAAAATATTGACAGTTGCGAAAAAGTGTGGTCCGATGTTGTTCTTCGAAAAGCTGTTGTCCGACGTTTGATTTGGTGCTTACCGATAGATGTCACCTTCGACTGCCCTGGAGACTTTTACTGTCATCTCGAACAATCGGCTTTTAGTGAATTTTTTTGAATTTTATGTCTTGAATTAAGGATTGATAAGAAGTCATATCTCCATAATAGACAACACAACTAAGCTAGTAAAGCATAATTTAATCATGAAATCATTAAAAAAACTAATAAAAGGCCAAGGACCACTAATATCGGGAAAAACTAATTCGGCCAATATTAACTTTAACGATTGAGCCGATTAATCCTGAATCTGAAAAATGGTAACTATTATAAACTGGAATCAATACCTTAGAACTTTTTATATCAGGCCATCGTCTTCCCGCTCATCAATCATCACCTTCGTAAAATCCCCAATTGGCCCAATTTTGATTCGTGTTTTCAAAACCAAGACAAAAATAGCAAAGAATTTCTGCTTAAATAAAATTTATGAACCTAACTTTAAGACACTTGTAAATAATTTACAAGTCCATTACATCCATTGCAAATTTTCATAAATTTTTCAATTTCCCGGAACAACAACAATGCGGTACATATACAATTCTCCAATAAGACGAGGAAAAATATTGTGGAAGGAAAACATTTTTATGTTTCTGTTTGTTATTTTATGTCACTCGAAAGACAAATTAACGTCGTTATTAAAATGTTATGATAACAAGGCAACAAACTTGATTACGATTAATGATGATGTGAATATTTTAGATTGGAAAATTAATAATAAAAAAAAAATTACGTATGTGTTACATACATGCAGCAGTGGAAGCAATCAAAGACACAAATCGGAGTGATAATGGAAAATGGCAATTTTTCCTTATTTACTCGCGCCTTGTGGGTAATGTAATCATGTTTGTTTTACATGGTACAGTGAGTGACTAAATAAACTCATATAAGTATTTTTATGTCGCGCGATATATGAAAATAAACGGCTTGTAGGTCTAGGTATGTGTTACACGCTTAAAACACAAACCAGTATTTATGGACCAAGAAAATAAATTTTTAATGGAAAATTTTTATGAGAGTGTGGGTGATTTCTGTGGTGTAAGAGTAATGTATTATATGGGTATTTTGTGTTAGCGTCTTAAAGCCAATTCTAACTCTGATTTAGTATGATTAGGATTTTGTTAGTCGATGCAAAATATCGTTAAGTTTGGAATATTAAATCCTCAAGGCCGGCGTGGCTTTTAATAAAATTGTTGTCGCTACCGATAGACGGTTCCTGTTTGTGGCAATGCAGATACAATATCCTTAGGGATGTAATGCTACCAAATTTATTTGGAATATGATAGGTAGGAAGCTATATTGTCGTTTGTATTTCAAGTGTTATTGACAAGATTTTCTTATTTCGGGTTTTTACTTTTGGGAACATAAAAATGAAATCGGAATTTGATTGATTTTCCGAGAAAACAGAATTTTTATTTCTTGAAATTTGTGAAAGGTCAAGTATATAATAAAATGTTTTGAATAAAAATTATTTTATGTGTGAATATTGATTGCAATATAAAACTTTTTTTATGTTATACTTAATTCCGAAAAGTTGTACTAGGCAAGCTTTATGATTTTGGGACCGATAAATAGGTGGCTCGAAAAATAGACCGAAAAAAAAATTGTTTCTCAGAAATTTACTTCTGTGGTGGTTATCACAGGAATTGGTTGAGGCTTCGGCCACGGCCGCAAAGTAGCGTAAGCAATCTAGAATCCAAAAAATGTAGCCTCATTTATATACGAGCTGAATTTCAACAAAAAATTTACTAAGAAATCTTCTTCAGTTTTTGGTTTTCATAAGGACTTCCTTCTCCTATGTTTTCCTGCTAAAGCTGTACGAAATAGAAAATATAATACTGTGGGCAAAAAATAGTAAGACCTTGTTTATAATTTTAAAATTCTTTTTTTATTTCTGCAAGTCTATTTTGTCCCCCTCAAAGTAATCCCCCCTCCTCTCCCCCGGCCTCAATACACTTGTGCCAACGTTTTTTCCAATCCTCGAAACAGTTGTTAAAGTCAATTACCGGAATAGCCTCCAATGCGCGTAGCGTTTATTGTCTTCAGTTGACTCAAAACGGTTTCCCCGGAGAGTCGTTTGAGTTTGTTGAACAGCCAGAAATCACACGGAGCTAAATCAGGCGAATACGGTGGTGGCGGAACGATATGGGTGCAATTTTTGGCGAAAAAATCACGTAAAACCAATGCAGTATGAGAAGGTGCATTATCGTGGTGCAAAAACCTAGTATTCCTTGTTGACAGTTTGGCCGGTCTGAAGGCGGTCGGAGTGCACCACACCTCGATAATCGAAGAAAACTGTCAAGATCACCTTGATTTTTGACTTGCTTTGACGCGGTTTTTCGGCTTCGACTCACCTTTGGCACGATATTCGGCCGATTTATCGTCTGTTTCCGGGTCATAAGCATAGATTCAAGACTCATCGCCCGTTATAATAGGTTTCATGACATCCTGGTAGTCGGAAAGCATTGTTTCACAGACGTCAACGCGACGCTGTTTTTCCAACAAATTGAGTGATTTTGGAACCAATCGTGCTTTCACTTTTCTTAGGCCCAAATGATCTTTCAAAATGGTTTTCACTGATCCTTCCGATATTTCAACGATGCCAGTAAGGTCTCTGATTGTTAATCGTCGATTCTCTTGCACCAATTCCTTGATTTTATTAACGTGTTGATCATCAGTTGATGTTGATGGCCGTCCTAGACGTGGTTCATCGTCAACACGTTCTCGACCCTCTTTGAACAATTTGTACCAATCAAAAACACTTGCTCGCGACATACAATTATCATCGAAGGCCTTTTGCAACATTCTGAATGTTTCGGGACCAGAAAATTGATTCCGCACACAAAATTTAATGGAGCTTCTTTGTTGAATAATTTCACTCATTGTAAAAATCGCCGAATGCACTTTTTGTACTTTAGAAAGACAAGCGTACACTAAACACTAATGATTACCAACATAAAAAAAAAATATTTCGACGAATGGTTTTCGGCGCGAAATTTAAATTAAAAAGTCTTACTAATTTTTACCCACAGTAGTATAAAAATCCATTTTTGGCGCGGGAGTATTGGCCAAGAAAGTTCATATAGATTCGCTGTCAAGGTCTGGTTACTATAACTGCTCTTCCCATTTCTGGTCTAGTCACATAAATCACCTCTCTTGTACATTGACCAATATTACAGGCGTTTATAAATCTTCTAACATCCGAAATCATTGTTGGCCAGTAATAGTACCGTTGCAAAATCTCAAGTGTACTAGATATACCCTGATGAGCAGCCGTTGGGAGTTAATAGCAACCTCTAATAGTTTTGTAGTTAACCCCTCAGGAATGCTAATTTCCAGTCTGGTGTATTCGTTTCTGATCCTTTTCCGGACTTAAAATATATTTGCCGATCAATATCTCGGAAATTAGCTGCACTAGTACCATTTTCTTCGAACAATCTTATTCTTGAGACATATTCCGGTGCGGTGAATGCTTTTAAGTTTTTAACTCATCCAACTCGTACTACAGTTAGTGAGCCTTTTTTATATTCGATTTCGAAATAAAAGGCTTGTAACTGGATGGACCACCGATCCACCATTGCGGTTGTTCATCTCCGTTCACTCCACTCTGAAACAAAACATCTCCAATCCCCAAGGTTGAAGGCATTCACCAAAACAGGTGCTGTAACTAAGGCTTTTTTTAATTTTTCAAAAGATATTTGAGCTGTGGAATCAATACCACTTCTCCTTTGATCCTTTCTTAAGAAGATTTGTTAGAGGCGCTGTCACGTATCAGCCGGCCATTCCCTTGATGTTTCTTGGAACGGCATATTCGACTATGGCTCGTACTTTTCCGGGTTCCACAGTCCACTCTAAGTCATCCCTCACCAATCACATATCCCAAGTATCTTGTTTGCTTAAGAACGAACTTACTTTTCTCCACCTTTAAAGTTAGATTGGCTGATTTCAGTAATCTAGTTACTTCAGACAAAAGTGTTACATGTTCCTCGAACATCTCAGACATCACAACTAAGTTCTCCAAGTACACAAATACCCGATTATGTAACTGATGAGGGATCACCTTATGTATTTCTTCATTTATTTCCGGGGCGGTGAATGCTTCTAGGAAGTCTAAGTTTACATGCAGCGGCTGAACCGAGTAGTTTGTTAACTGCTCTATAAGCGAAAGGGATAGACTATCTGCTACTACATTTAGTGAACCTTTTCTATATTTGACCCAAACCTCCCAGATAAATCCCTTTGTTCCATTAACGAACGTAAGCTTGAGTGGGCTGTTATTATAGTAAATGAATAGCCCTCTATGTAGAGTCGGAATCTTTTAATGCTTAAGACGACGACTAAACACTCAAGCTCGGGTATACTGTAATTTCTTTGTGCTTTGTTAAACTTGTGGCATATAAGCGCCATAAGGTGCTCGTCTTTGTTCTTTCCGCGCTGAAACAAGATACCTCCAATTCCCATGGCTGAAGCGTCACATTGTATAAAAAAACGCTTGTTAAAGTCGGGATTCACCTAACTAGGTGCTGTAACCAAGGCTTGGCTACCAGCCAGCCATCCCAGGAATCTACGGATTCCCTTGATGTGTCTTGGAATGGCATATTCGTCTGTGGCTCGTACTTTACCGGGGTCCACTCTAAGGCATCCCTCACCAATCACACATCCCAGGTGTCTTGTTTACTAAAGAACTACTTACTTTTCTCCACCTTTACATTAGATTGGCTGCTTCAGATAAAATTGTTCCATCTTCCTCGAACATCTCAGACACTACAAGTAAGTCCAAGTACTCAAATACCCAATTAGGTAACTGATGAGGGATCACCTTATGCATTAACCGACACATGACGGCATGGCGGTAAACTGGTATAATTTACGTCCCGACACCGTGAGGACTGTGTTACCTTTTGACTCTGGCTCCAGAGGTATTTGCCGATACGCATCGTAAAGATCGATGGCACTAATAAATCTTCTATTGTCCAAATGGCCAAGTAAACCGTCGATCATTTACATGGCACAAGCATCCTTCACGGTGATTGAATTAAGTTTTCTTGCCTCGAGACATAGACGAATCCTCCCGTTATAGCTTTTAGGACTCGTGTCACTGGAGAAGACCACGTACTAGTACTTTCCTCAATTACTCCCAATTCCAACATACGATCCAATTCCTTATAAATATCTTCCTGAACTTTAGGGGATACTGAAAAACATTGCTGTTTTACTGGAACGGCGGCTCCAACGTCAATCTTGTGTGAGAGTACATGCGTTTTTCCTAGACCATTATTTTCGAAAGATGAAAATTCCTGAAAATATGTCGATCCATCTGCTCGGTAGCTAGTTTGGGATACTTGCTGTCTAATTCATCTATCATTAGGGCATTAAGGGTATAAGTCCAAGCATCTCCCAAAAATCTATCCCAAGATAAAGCGGTTGGGTTATATTCGGCACTCTATGTAACCGCATCGTTCGAACTTTTCCTGCGTAAGAGATTTTAACTATGACGTGACCTATAATTCGTTGGTGTTCGCCACTTACCGTAGATATTAAAGAAGTCAAATATTTAACCTTAACATTATTAGGTTCAAGTAACTCCTACGCTCCCGAACCTAACACTGAAATTCTGGCCTCACTACCCAGCAACCCACGATATGGAATTCCATTTAAAAGCACCTTAGCCTAGGGTCTATAATCATAATTATAGTGAGAACTGATTCGGCGCTAATATTTTTAATTTCACGAGCACTTTTGACTTCTGACATTTCACAAATGAGTTCATTATTCTGGTCTCCTGCGAAAGATGCTGTACAATTCGGGGTCGGCGTTGGTTGCTGTCTCCGCTACACGTAGTTTCGGAGAATGAACTGTTTGGTTCTGGGATCCCAGAACTCCGAAATTCCTGATACTCCGTTGAAAGTTTCCCGCTGATCGGCGATTACGACGCTTTTACCAATTAACTTTGATAATATTTGGCCCCACAAACAAATACGTCAGACTTCCACAGTTCCAACAAATATTTGTATTTTGTTCATTCGCTTGATTGTTATTTGTTAACGTTTGGCCCCTCCAGTTCACGCACATACTGTTTGGCTATTACTCGATGAAGGGTTGGAATATCTTGACAATTTTAACCAGCAAATGTTGATTATATTCCGGGTCGCATGTTTCTCACAAGTAAACTTGTGAGTCTCACTTTTCATTATTGGTTGCTGTAAAGGAAGTAACAATGCCAAAATATCGGTTTAGAACTCAATAAAAGTTTCCTTAAATCTTTGCTTCCACCTTTCAAGTACTTGCTTAATATCAGCATCCGCACGCCCATCTTGGAAATGATGAATCATAGCTGCTCGTAATTGTTCGCACCTTACTGATCTATTCCGTTCAAGAAACATCCAATACCACTCTAAACCCTTGTCTTTTAAGAGAACACGAAGGTTACTAATTAGAAAAGTTGTACTTGTTTGACTGGCTTCCGCTACTCGTTCTACCCTGTAAATTAAACTCACCACTGAAGGAGATCAATTTACAATCGATGTTTCTTTTCAACCTTATTCTTGTTTAAAGGTGTCTGTCTCGCGTTCTAAAGTTTTGCGATCTGGATCAAAAACGAGATTGCCGCTTACTACTGGAACTTCATACAAATTTGCTGCAATAAATTCAGGTGGTATAATTCCGTGTACCGGTGCTGACATTGATGGATTGATTCTTTAGGGTTTGACTTTTTCATAGTTGAAGAATGCAGCTTCACTTCTGATTTTTAGTGATAGCTGATTTCTCCTTTTTACCATGTTTAGTTGGCTGAATATTAAGCTTTGCTGAATATTACTCGGTAAATTACGTCCTGTATCTGCATCCTCCATCTCATCTTCGAGAATGATTAGCTCCTTAATTGATTTTTTGATCTCGCGTACAGATATACGTTTCCTTGAAAGACTCTAGGAACTTTCCCGCTGATATTTCTGGTTGACCTGTTTTATAAGTTTGAATTCTACGTAGCCTTCCTTTGATGTGAATTTAATTTATTAGCATTTATTGCATAGCCGTTCATTAATGTTTCGACTTGATCTTGTATGCTGCGTACTTTTATTCCAATCGAACCGCGAATATTTCGAATTTAACATTCAATGTCCAACTCATCGCAATCTAGATGCAAAATGTTCACCACAATTCATTAGATTCAAAAAAGTGGGCGCATTTCTATACGAGGTAGAAAAAATCTCAGTATATGTATCGATTTTCAACAAAAAATTTACTAAGAAATTTTCTTTTGTGGCGGTTTTCACGAGGATTACGAGAAACTTTGGCCACTGTTTTAGAGTAATGTATATTGAATCCAGAAACTGTAGTTTAATTTCAAATCGAGCTGGAAAGAAAGTTCGTGCCGGAAGCTTGTTACCAGCTCGTATAGAAAAGAAGTTTAGTTTTTTATATTCCAGGACACTACTTCATGGCAGTGGCCGAAATTCCAGGTAATCCTGAAACGTCAAAAAAGTTTAATCATATTGCAAATTTCGAATAACGGGGAAATCGTTAACTACAGTAGTGAATCCTTCGACTTCAATCCACTTATTAACTCGCATTTCAAATGTCTGTAATTATTTGTAAACTTTGTCTTTGAAAAAACCCTAAAGAAATCTGGCGAAGAAAGAGCGGGTGATCTGGCAGGTCAATTTACTGGACCAGTTCTACCTATCCAGCGATCGTTGAAATCGGAACAAGTACTTTGCGTGGTACTACCAAGAAGAGAGCTGAACAACCATCATGTTCTAACCACTTGTTCTGTCGCACTTTTCAACTCAAAACTTCAAATAATGCTCGTAAATGTGCCTGTTCAATTTTATTGTGTTTGTTCCCGTTCCCACTGATAAAACATTTATCCAATTTTTGCAATGAACGCCAAAAAGGAGGGTTAGGCCAATAGGGTTAGTGGTGCCAATATAGCAATTTTATTTTCTTACATGAACATGTATTATTTTTATTGCAAACGTATTGCAGCATCGTATGCATAGGATCTAGGAGGAAAAAACCGAAAAAATTTGATTTTCCTGGTTACAGCGCCATCTATCATGTAGTGGTTAAATTAAAATTTTATTAAAACAGTTTTTCAGTTTATTTTATTAAACACAAAAAGAAAACCCACTATACGTCTTTTTGTGTTCGGCGGTTTACATTAATTTATTTTTTCGGGTTGAACAGCTAAAATAATATATAAATATCCATAGTATGACTTCAGTGCCATCTATGATTCAACTAATAAACAAAATTCAAAATTTAGGTACAACAATCAGAAATTGAAAAAGTGTTTTAGAAAAGCCTACTTTTAGCCGTAGAATTCGAATTTGAAATAAAATATAAGGACTCCTTTCTCAAATTGTAAAATCACCCCTGCCCTTCCTATAAGGATGGGGGGAGGGGCTTATTTTAACACAAATGTATTTCCCTGCGGAATGATTAAATTTAGATTGTGGTCATTTTTTTTAAGAGTGCTTATTTTTCGAGATATTTGATAGTTTCAGGTTTTAAAATCACACGATTTTCGTTGCACTAAATGCTGCTATCAAAAACTTCGTGTTGATGTGTTGCTGATTTGTTAAAGTATGTAGCAATCGTATAAAGCGCATTTCTCACACTACACTTTGAAATACTCGTTCGTTTGGAAAACTTTAATTTAACCTCTATATCTTCTTTCGGACAAGCGCTTCATTTGTTCAGTGAATATATCAACTTTGAAAGCTGTACCAATGCTCGTCCACTCAGTCGCATATTCATTAACTTGCCAAAACGTAAATTTCTAAATCAATTATCAAAAACAATATGGGTAGAAGTATGATACAAAGAAATTTAATCTATTTTTCCATTTAAATGAAAATTGAATTTTCCCAAAAATATTTTTTTATATATCCGCTTCTCCCCAAAAATGTAAATTAATAAATAAAACAAATTTGATGGTTTCAACAAATATTCAGAAGAAAATTGTCCATGTCGATTAATATTTAATTATTGACATCCCATCCTCCGGATCATTCCGTTTCCATGGTACATGAATATTATATTATGTACTTACGAGTATATACGGGGGGGATTTCATCATCTCGAAACTGATGGTGTACATTTTCTTGTCAGAATTATTTGCTGATACATACGACTGTATATAGGGCAATCGAAACTTTTTCAAGATTTATTTTCAACATTTCCTCGGTAATTAAAAAAAGGCAAAAAAGAAAATCGATTGGAAAAGGTAGAGCACGTTGACAGCCCCGACTAACGGAAAAACACGTATACTTTACCATTCCTTACTACATTTTACTTTTCTGGCCATTTAGATTTCATTAAGAATTATTACCGTAAAACAAACAGCGAACCGACTCACAAAAGGTAAATAAAAATACCAAACGCGTTCATCGGAAGAGAAAATTTTATATTTGTTGCCGTGAACAGTTAGGGAAAATTAATTATAAATGAAAATTTCCTAGAAATTTTTTGAAAAAGTTTCAATTGATCGCAAACAATGAGTACACTGAGTGTGTAAAGTGTATTTTTTCATCTTGTTCTGTTGTTCATGAAATTCAATGGCCTTGGCGTTTTAAGTCAATATAAGTCTCCACCGTTCGACAAAAGATGGTGCCATCGGTAAGTTACGATTTAAATTGCCCGATATAAAACACCATATCCTAGGGTTGGACATCTGTCAACAACATAACCTTACAAATATTAGCGGTTTGAGAGAACTCTTGATTTACTAAATTAATTTGAAAAAATCTGCAGCTGGGGCGCATCGATTGCTTATAGAAACATATATTGAGGCTACCTTAGAAAGTGTACGAAGACACGGAATTGGAAGCATTATTGGATTAAGATTCCTGCCAAACGGAAGAAGAACTTTCACTTACATTAGGAGTGGCTCAACAAGTAGTTTCACATCGTTTAAAATCATTGAGAAAGAAATTGGGTTCCATATGAACTGGAGCCGAGAGATGTTGAACGCCGATTTTTTTCATGTGAAATGCTACTTGCCATCCATAAACGAAAGAATTTTTTTTGCATCACATAGACACTGGTGGTGAAAAATGGATCCACTACGATAACCCAAAAAAGAAGAAATCATGGGGGCTACTTGGCCATGCTTCAACACCGACAACCAAGCCGATAGGCTACGTTCATTTTAAATTCAAATATAATCCTTTCTATCTTCACTTTTGATTTATGCTGCCACCACTTTGTCGGTGGTGCGTATTGTAAGCGAAGCTGAAAGGAACGTAAACTATGATGGAAAAGGTGATCAGGAAAGTGAGGATGAAACTTCTGTTCATTCTGAGCAAATACCTGTCGCAGTTGATGAGGGCGCTGAACTGGATAAAGAGTTAGCGCGAGTGGAGAAGCGGCATAAAATAATGATGCTAAATACAACGTGAGTTGTGTTTGAGGTTAGAAATTCAATCAAAACGGTATGAATTTTCAGATATTGAGCATGCCATCGCTAAGTTTACAGGTGATGATACTTATTGTATTAACAAGTGGCACCATTGAATTGCTTAGTGCACGCCGGCTATTGGATGGGGCTGCAAAAATGTTTTTACAAACTGTGAAAGTTAAATCTTGGATGGATTTGAAAGAGAAGTTGCTGAAAGAATTCGATCGTGTTCAGACTCGACAAAAAATTTATCAGTTGCTAGGCGCCCGTAAATTGGAAACAGGTGAATCATTGCGGCGATATCATTGCCATGCAGGAGACTCCTGGACCAGCGCAAGTGGATGACACTGACTTGATCGATTTTGTTATCAGGGGACTTCGGGATAATAGTGTTGCTGTTTCTGTGTTGTATACCGCTACTATAATAGGACAGTTAAAAGCTTTTTTTCCACGATATGGAAGCTTTAAAGCACGAACGCTAACCAAATTGGTAACAACATCATCGTACAATACTATCGCATCATCTACTTCATTAAAGATTGCACAACCAAAACAAATAAAGTTGCTGCTATTGCTGAATTTGATGCTGACAAAAGTGATCCAGAACAACAAGAGATGAATTCTGCTTTAGCTGATGTACAATTGGTAAATGTCGCTTTCCCTCACAGTGGCGGAGGAAGTACAGATTTGAATACGTCTTATTCATTACTTGATACGGGTAGTCCGGTTAGCTTTATCCATCGCTCTATTGTTCCGGATGATTTGTGTAGATCAAAGCAAATTTACTCAAACTATCGTGGATTAGGTAACATCAAATTGTTTATTCACGGGAACGTCCCGATTATTATCAAATTCTATCGAATCGTGAAAATTATGTCTGTTTTGATTATTTCAGATGATGTATTGGCTGTGCCTATATTACTTGGTCGGGATTTTATGGATGCATTTGGCATTTTTTTGTCATTAAAACCGAGCAAGGTACTTGGCTGAAGTTCTGATCGTTTCCGCTAGTTTGACGGAGTTGACAGTTGAGCTTGAGGTAGATGCATTGCCGTATATTTTTAATATTAGTGTTAAATCGGATGTTTCTGGATTGACTCCTTTCATCCGGACCTCCCTGTCCTCCAACCAGGACAGTTTACTTAGGATAATTGATGGAAATTATATGAAAAATGAACATATACCGTCTATCTGTCACGACTAAAAAATGAAAATTAGATTGACCTCTGATGTGCCAATTCATTGCTCACCAAGACGAATGTCATTTCGCGAGAAAAATGAAGTTAACCAAATCATTAATGATCTATTGAAAAGAAACACTATACGTTCAAGTGACTCGCCATACGCATCACCGTAAAAAAAGGTGATCGTAAAAAAGTGGTGAGACACAGATATGTGTCGACTATCGGGCATTACATAAATTAACTATTCGCGAGTACTTGGAAGAAAAAAAATAATTCACAGTATTTGTGTGTGTGTGTGTTATTTGTGCAGTGGTTTTCACCATGTCAAAATGGCAGAAGATTCAATTTATTATACATCGTTCGTAACACCTTAGGGTCAGTTCGAATATCTTGACATGCCGTTTGGAATTAAAAATGGTCCAAGTAGCTTTCAACGGTTTATTTCCGGTGTTTTAAGAGAGTTTATTGAATCCGGACTCGTCATTGTTTATAAGGATGATAGGTTAGGTTAGGATAGGTTTCAGTGGCTGCCATCGCACACTTAGGCCAGTTATGGCCCATTGTGATACCACAGGATCCGACATCATCAAACTCCTTAAACCCATTTAGGGTGTCCGTGGTGTATTTGCCCAAGTGATCATGTCTTCTGCCAGCTAGCGCAGGGCATGAGCATAGAAAGTGAACAAGAGTCTCCTCCTCCTCCTCGTCCCTGCAGCTTCTGCAGAAATCATTTGAATCTAGACCCAGCCTTCTCGCATGATCTCCGAAAAGGCAGTGTCCGGTAAGTACCTTTACAATTCTACCTAAATCACGCTTCCCTAGTGTGATTAAGATCTTAGAGCGCTTCAAGTTCAGCACAGGCCATACTTGCTTCGCTATCCTACCGGTTGGACTCTCAAGCCACCTATCATTCGCCAAGGCAACTGCTTTCCTATGGCTTGCCGTTTTCAGCATAGACATTGGTCTCCCTAAACATTCTCTCCCTGATTCCAGTTGGAGAGTTGTACCGTACCTTGCTAACTCGTCTGCCCTGCAATTTCCCTCAACGTCAGAGTGACCCGGAACCCAGACCAACTGGATATTGAAATGCTCACTCATCTCGTTAAGAGATGTGTGACAATTCAATGCCACCCGTGACGCCAGGGAAACTGAATCCAGCAAAAAAATGGCCGCCCGGCTGTCCACATAAATAGTGATATCAATACACACATTGTGCTTCAACCAGTTCATGACCTCTTCGATCGCTATAACTTCAGCCTGGTACACGCTGCAGTAATCAGGTAGACGAAAAGATAAATTGACATTTAATTCCCCACAGAACACACCCGCTCCCACTCTACCATCGAGCTTGAAGCCGTCGGTGAAGAAATTAACTGTCCCGGTCTCGATAAGGAGACCTCTATTCCAATCGTCCCGAGAGCGGGGAATCACCTTAAAACGCTTGTCGAAGCACAAAATGGGTATTTTATAATCTAAATTCTCCAAGTCATGCCTCACCGAATTGACTATAGTTGAGTGCCCCTTTTGCAGGCACTTCCAACTAGAGGTCGCTGATAACCGGGCGGCCGTATTAACCGCCATTTGCTTACCGATAATACCCAACGGGAGAAGATGCAGTATGACCTCTAAGGCACTAGTGGGGGTGGTTTTCAGAGCCCCACTAATGAGCAAACAGGCTGCCCTCTGCACCTTCGCCATCATGTTAGTATATGATGATTTCTCCAGAGCTGGCCACCACACACTCACACCATACAGCAGTATGGGCCTTACAATTGCCGTGTAAAGCCAGCTCCGGTTTCAGGCCCCATTTCCTTCCAATGGCGTTTTTACAAGAGTAGAGTGCCACAGTGGCCTTCTTTACTCTTTCCATCGTGTTTGGCTTCCAACTGAGCTTACTGTCCAGGAGAATCCCTAGGAATCTCGCCTTATCAGTAAGGACCAACGTAGTACCATTCAGACTCGGTGGAACCATTGCCGGAATTTTGTATCTCCTAGTGTAAAGGACCAGCTCTGTTTTTGATGGGTTAATCCCCAATCCACATCTTCTGGCCCAACCCGCAGTGATTGACAACGCATTTTGCATCATATCCCTGATTGTTCCCAGGTGCTTTCCCGAGACAGCTATCGCCACATCATCGGCATAAGCAACCACACCTATCCCTTCTCTCTCCAGTACCAATCGTAGTCCATTGATTACTAAGTTCCAGAGAAGGGGGAGGGGACCCTCCCTGAGGAGTTCCCCGAACGACCCGTCTTCTGACGGAAACTTCCCCCATCCCTGCTATGACTCTTCTGCTACCCAGCAGATGAGTAATTAGCCTGGTTACAGGGTCTACAAGTGGCAGCAATCCTTCCAAAATTGCTTACATCTTTACGTTATTGAAGGCGCCCTCGATATCGAGAAACGTAACCAGCGAGAATTCCTGAAAATCCAGTGACTTCTCAATTCCCCCAACCAGGGTATGTAATGCCGTATCGACGGACTTACCCTTATGATATGCATGTTGCGACTGAGCCCAGTTACTGGGTCCAATTTTCGAACGAATATATACATCCAGCATCCTTTCCATGATTTTCAGCAGAAAAGATGACAAAGATATAGGTCTAAGGTCCTTAGGGTTGCTGTGCGAGCTTCTTCCCGCCTTCGGGATGAAGATCACCCTAGCCTCCCTCCATTTCTTGGGAGTGTACCCCAGCTTCAGACACCCTTTGAAGATAACTTCCAGCCAGGGAAGCAAGATCTCCGAGTTCTTCTGAATTTCTGCTATAAGGATCTATAACGATGATAGTCAGATAGCAACTAGGACGATTCCGGAACTGTGAATTAGTGAATATCGTATGGAATTGAAATTATCAAAATGCAAATTCTGTTTTACTGCGATTGAGTACTTGGGATATCTAGTAGATCGTGATGGCATACGACCAAGCAGCATTATTGAAGCAATCCGTCATTATCAGTGCCTACAAACGCCAAACAGGTTCAATCTTGTTTAGGGCTTTTCTCATTCTTCCGATGCTTCATTCCATTTTTTTCCAAAACTGCTAAACCACTTTTTGATTTGGTTAAACAAAATAACATCTTCCGATTCACCGATGTACGCGAGACTGAGTTGCACTGCGATGCTAGGGCTTTGGTATACGGTAGTGTGTTGTTGCAAAACCAGGAAGACGGGAAATTGCATCCAGTGCCATATTTTTCAAAGCGTACGACAGTCCCTGATTCCATACCGCAGTTTCGAACTAGAAACCTTGGCTATCATTAATTCGTTGCGTTGTTTCCGGGTGTATGTAGAAGGAATGCCATTTCGAATTGTTACTGATTGCAACTCGCTTACAATGACGTTAAGTAAGAGGAATGTTAATGCTCGTATTGCTCGTTGGGCCCTCGAGCTTGAGAATTATACGCCGATGCGCTTACTCGTTGTTATTTATTTGCTGCCATTGGTGCTGATGATATCGACATGCAATTGCAAGCAACGCATTGCAGCATTGCATCCGTGACCGCCTGGAACATAAATCATCCAAATTGTTTGAATTGAGTGACGGATTGGTTTATCGACGAGGTGTTTCCGGTAGATTATTGCTATACGCGCCCAAGGAGGACAACGTCATTCGTCTGATTCGTGAAAAAATTGGTCATTTGGGAGTGTCAAAGTGCGTTGATCAGCTTAAAATGCATTATTGGCTTCTCGAAATTAAGGAAAAATTCGAAAAGTACATTCGTAATCGTATACGGTGTATTATGTGTTCTACTCCTACTCGTATTAATGAGCGAAATTTGCACAATATTCCTAAAAAACCTATACCGTTCGATGCTATTCATATTGACCATTTTGGTCCTCTTCCGCCATTAATATCGAAGCGAAAGCATATTTTGGTTGTGGTGGATGCATTCACTAAATTTGAAAAATTGTATCCAGTAAATTCTACTAGTACAAAAGAAGTATGTGCTGCTTTATGTAGACATTTTGAATATTATAGTCGTCCTAGACGCATCGTAAGCGATCGGGGTACTTGTTTCACATCTTTAGACTTCAATACCTTTTTATTAGACCGAAATATTGATCATGTGAAAGTTGATGTTGCATCACCGCAAGCAAATGGTCAAGTTGAACGTGTTAATCGTGCTTTGAAATTAATGTTAAACAAATTAAGCGAACCGGTAGTACATTCGAACTGGTCTAAAATATTGACTCGTGTTGAATTTAGTATGAATAACTCAATTCATCAAACAACTAACCAGACCCCGAAAAACGATAGTCACCTGGATCGCGATTTAGAATTATCACGCAATAAGGCATCAATTTCTACTGAGGTTTCCCAGCAAGCAAACAGAGGAAAACGAGCTCCCTACTACTCCAGATCAAAAGCATTATCCTGCATCTTAAATGATTTTTGGTAGAAGTTCTTGGATATGGTCACCTGGAGCGGAACTCGGTAATTTCTTAATCGATTATGATGGAATGGAGTATATTGGATGAAAATGAAATTCTTAAATGATTTTTGGAAGAAGTTCTGGAATATGGCTACTTGGCCACTGATCCCCGGCGAAATCAAGAAATGACTAAATTAGTATTATCGAAACATTCGGAGTTAACATGGTTATGAAGTGCTTCAATAATCGTTCAACGGGCGGTTTGAACGCACATGATGATGAGAGGGTTATTGCACGTTGTATATAGATGATAGAAGTTTTCCGCAACTACTTGGCACCACGTTTCTTACTGACATATACGTATGCGTTTATATAGAAAATACGTACCTGCAACCAAAGGATAGTGGAAAATTACTAGTAGAATGGTTCATTTCCCTTTGTTGTTTAAAACCAGAACGTACGGAGTTCGCACTGATGATGCCGCGATGTACCTCGTGAGCTCCTCTGATACGAAAATACGATGACTAAAAGGTATGAAGTTAATTACGAATTGATGATGTTAGTGATGAGTAACCCAACTCCAAATTCGGGCTTGTTCATTATTGCTTCCACAAAGTGCGTTCCGTGTGTTTCCAGTTATAATCGACGATGCTATTTCCAATTTTTACTGTAGTGGTAAAATATCAAGGTTTTATTGAAATAATTGTTCAAAATGAAAGCTTCCGTTTGGATTGTTTTATTTTAGATTATTCAAAGAACAACAACACTTTTTATTTGTTACGAAGTTTTCGTCCTTTATTAAAAATGAGGATGTTTGATAGCAATCGCATTGCATTCTGCAAATTCTTTATTTTTGTAAAATTATAAGATTTTCAGTTCAATATCGTCAATCTATTTCAATTATATTTGAAGGTAATATGAGAGGGAATTCCTTGATTAACGATTTAGGAGAAATTCTGCTTCTAGTTATTGCCGCAAAGCCATTACCTTTTCAGCTTCTGCTCTCCAGTTTATGGGCGATGCAAGTAGGCGTCTATCTAGTGACTCCTAGTGTAAACAATTTTCTGGTTTGACTGGAAGCCTTAACATCTATCACCACTCAAACGCCCCAGGTGACCATATTCCAGAACTTCATATGATCACCTGGGACGTTTAAGTGGCAACTCCAAAAATCATTTAAGAATCCCGTTTCCATCGAACATACCCAATCTCATCATAACCGGTTAAGAAATGGCCGAGTTCCTTCCCAGGTGGCCATATTCCAGAACTCCTTTCAAAAATCATTTTAGATTTCCATTTTTATCCAACATACCCAATCTCATCACAACAGTTAAGAAATGACCGAATTCTTATACGAAATACATTATGGAAAAAATTTTTAAGATACGTCAAATCCAAGACATTAATTGTGATTTACAATAAACTGTCCTCATGAGAAACTGTTCTACGATAAACTGTTCACGATAAACTGTTCACGATAAACTGACTGTAAATCATTTGCGCCACCCTATCACGTATGTGAAGCTGACCCGAAAACCATCCCGAAAAGTGCTTTTAAAATTTAGGTGTGTTTCTCCGCTAAATTCAATAAAAGGCCTTTCAGCCTGAACAATTAAAAAAATGGAGAAATCAAATTCCATCCCAAGAAAATAAAAACAATTCCACATACACAAAGCCAATTTTAAGTTAAAAACCTATAACAAGAAGAGATTTGTGTATGTGAAGTTGGCACGAAAAACCAGCCCGAAAACACCTTTTCATTTTTGGTGTGTTTCTTTGCTAATTTCAATACCATCCCAAAAAATATCATAATATCATGCCGAAATTTTTTCATCTATGCATCTACAAAATTTGTATTAATTAATATGAGAAAGCTAAAATTGTCCCGAAGGGTTAAATTTACAATTTGAAAAATCGGTTAAATTAAAAATTTAATTGCTGGCTTTCCGTTAATTTTGGACACAAAGTATACTAACTTTTTGGCCCAAACTCCCGATGGATGCTTTTATGGTTTTTGTAAACGTGCTGATATGTAATCGCTATATGCAACGTTAACAGAGAAATTTATGGTGACGTATGAGCATAGTTCTGATACGTATTCTAACAGAAGCGAATATTAAACCTGTTTGGGAAGCCCCTTATCCCGACTGAAAGGTAATGAGCATTAGTGTACTTAATGCTGATGGTCAGTGCATTAATTAGGCATATACCGTTATATTTGCCTACCTCTGTCGAAGCGAAATATTAAGGTCGTTCGAAAATGTTCAATCAAATTTATTTGAGACTATTGTTTTTTATATTCCTTAATTTAAAATATGGTAAATCTCTTCATGTAACAGGTTTTAAACTTAAAACTTGCTTTATGTACGTGAGATTGCTTTTATTTTCTTGGGATGGAATTTGATTTTCTCCATATTTTTTTAATTTTTCGGACTTGAATGAACTTCCTAAAATGACAGGTGAAATGTCCTTCATGTGGAAGGTGAGGTGATATTAACCAGAGATTTTGACCATATTCAAATTATCTAGCAAAAATGCATGAATGAATTTTACCTACATTTTTTGCAGTTTATATTTATTAGTCCTTAGTCCAAATATCCGGTCACCACTGACTCAGATTTCTTGGACTAGGACAATGTCTATCTCCTCTGCTTTTAGCTTGAGCATGAGTGAAACCGAAGCTGCCTTGGAGTGATGAAGGTTAATCTGCATGAACTTCTACAATAGGTTTGCTCCTTTACTTCAACCTCCACTACAATTGCATCAGAGTCCTTCACTAACTGTGATTCCGCCAAGGAACCACACAGTAATCCCATCGAAGTGGACATCTCGGTGTGTGAGCCGGGGGTCCTACCGGTATCAGCACCCTCAGCCTCATCAGCCTTCTAACTTGGCCACTTGTTGTACAGGATCCTTCTTCACCTTCCTCTAATTGCTAGACGATATATATCGGTCCACGTGAGCTCTGTTATGACAGCCGCCACTAAGCGCTCTTTCAACACCTCATTGAAAGACATATTTACTGTTTTCTGCATTATAGTGCGCTTTGCATTTTTCTGTGATTCATCCTCTGATTTCTGCCTTTTTGAAAGAGAACCGTCCCACGAACCCTTCTGTTTCATTTCAATACTCTTTTTAGCCTATGATAACGTTTTCATATCTTATTGGGCTTTGCTAGACCTTTCCAGGGTCTTTTCCTGAATTTTTTTTTTTTTTTTTTTTTTTTTTTTATTTATTTATTTATTATTGCCTAAATAGTCTAAGAGACTGTGGCAGGCAATCCATAGCAATTTAAAACATACACACAATTTACAATATCATATTAACATAGAAAAAAAAAAGAAAGAAAAACAAAACATTATTATATTTAGAATTAAATAAGATTTAACATTAACATACTGAAAACTCATTATGAGATCTTGTCACTTCAAATCTGATCCTTTGATTCATCCGATAGTTTTTTTTTATAATACATATATGTATATTTAAATATTCTTCACGTAGCCAAGTTAGTGGTTGCTGCTGATTGGAATTTAAATTTGATTTTAACTTGTCTACTAGATCTCTCTATAATACATTCAACCATTTACTGATTAAGTGATCCTTCAACAGCCGTTTGTATTTCATAATATTGGACTCTATTCTAATAGCCTGGGGAAGCTCATTAAATAGAGCAGGGTTCATTTAGGGTCAGGGGTCAGGGTTCTTTTTAAGTTCATACGAGGGCACCATCTTTGCTAGTGATAGTGGGCCAGGTATAATGAACAAAGTTCTGGTTCTCGTTTTCTTCGTACTTCGCTATACGTTAGTTACCTATCTATGCCTAGAGACCGCATCAATCCCACCAGCATTAGTTTCCGGGTTCGTAAAAGCGTCGGGCTCCTCTTTTTTATTTTTCGTTGCATCAATGTTTTGTTCTGTACAGAGATCCGCAGTACACAGATCAGGCAGTTTTATTAGGAGGATTCGGATGCACTTGGTTTTTTAAATGTGAAGTAACTAAATTCGTCTTTCTTATTTTATAGGAAAAAAATATGAATAAAGAAAAAAATCGTTTAAATATCTTCACATATTTCTCTAATGCTGCAAGATCTTCGAGAAGGAGTATTTCACTATAAATCGTAAATTGCAAAGAAGAATAGACAAATAACTTATTTTGCACACAAAAAGAAACTTTTGATGTAGTTTTGTGGTATTCAGACAGCAGCAATCGATCCAAAACTAAAACTTTAATGAATTCTCTCGCACTCCTCTGTCCTCAGATACTCGTATTGTTAATGAAAAGCAACAAAAACAAAAATTATTCCAACTTTTGAACTTAAAGCTTTCGAGGCAAAATTCTCTTTATAACGTTGTTCATAGTTGTTAATACGAACGAATATAAATTTTTATTACCGAATAATCCCCTTTGGAGCTATAATATGTACTTCGACTATTCTATATACGTATATCTATGCACACACACATATGCATGCACATAATACAAATATATTAATCCTTGGTAAGATAATAAATATTGCCATTAGCGATTTAACGAAGCGTAAGAATACATATTAGGTGTGCAAATAGAAACTCGGCTCGGAAGTTGGTTGCATTAAAATATACTTGGCCGCATCCAAATCGCCCGCCGTTTTTGGATATATGTAGCTTAGTCATTGCTGTTTTTATGGCCTAAGTTTCAGCCAGTTACAAGCTGCCGTTCCGTGTGCATCAATTTGTCGGTATATGGAATTGATTAATTCGATTTTCAGCGAATAGTCTGTGAGTCATTCAACAGTAAAAAAATGGTTTGCAAGGTTTAGTGATGGCAATTGTAGTCTTGAGAACGATCCACGCCCGTGGATAGAAAGTTTTAGTGGATGAAAACCCGTGTCAAACTCAAAACGGGCTTGCAGAACAGTTATCGATTCCATGCAATGGGAAAAATACAGAGGGAAGGAAAATGTGTCCCTCATAAACTGACCGAAAAAAACAAAGACCGAAGAGTTGACATCTGCATGAATTTGATTTCTCGGCACAAAAGAAAGAATTTGTTGCACAAAATCATTACGGGTGTTGGAAAGTGGATTTTGTACGATAATGCTAAACGCAGAAAACCATGGGTTGATCCAGGCCAGCCTTCAACATCAGTTGCAAAAATGAATATTCACTATTACTATACCGAAATCGGGTTTTATTTATTCCGTCTTTCAGGCGAAATTTGAAATTTTCTTTTCCCGTTTTTTCGGCTCCTGGACTAGCACTTTTTGTTCCCCGTGAGCACTAATTAGCTCAAATTGGGCTTAATCGGCATGCGAAGTTTCATTTTGAAATTCGGAAGGTTCCCTGATGCAGTTACCCACACGAATGTGCACCATAATTAATCTGGATATCAAAAAAGAAAATGAAATCTGTTATTCTAAGCGTTTTTCAGTTAACCGCGGTGATATAAAAAAATGGATTTTAGTGAACGAAATCTTAACACGTAAACCTAAAACGCCACTAGTTAAATCGATTTTAGCACAGAACGGAGAGCTTCTTGCGAGTCATTTAGCAGTGCTAAATTTGACTCTAGAAACACGTCAACCCCATCAGGCTTACCCCTATCCTATTATCAAAATCTACCTATGGTTATGGGCTATCGAATCGTCATAGTCATACTGGTGTCCATGGCCCAAAATCTGGAACGATGAACGATTTTATCGTCGGAATAAGGGAAAAATAAAAATTTCACCCTTATAACCCCATCAGACTTATCCTAATCTATAATCAAAATCTACCTATGATCATGGGCTATCGAATCAGCATAGTCAGATTGGTGTCCATGTGCCAAAATCTGGAATGATGAACGATTTTATCGTCGGAATAAAGGAAAAATAAAAATTTCACCCCTATAACCCCATCAGACTTACCCCTAACCTATAATCAAAATCTACCTATGGTCATGGGCTATCGAATCAACATAGTCAGATTGGTGTCCATGTGCCAAAATCTGGAACGATGAACGATTTTATCATCATAATAAAGGAAAAATAAAAATTTCACCCCTATAACCCCATCAGACTTACCCTAACCTATAATCAAAATCTACCTATGGTCATGGGCTATCGAATCGGCATAGTCATATTGGTGTCTATCTGGTTAAATCTAATCGTTCACTTAAATGAGACTTTTCCAAATTTTCGGCTGAAGTAGTCAAGATACTCTTTGTATTATCGATTTTTTCATTTTCGGCTGGCAACTTTCGACTTTTTTCTATATAGGTCTGTTATTGAGATTTTTCTTTTAAAAAATTGATGTATTATTTGTTACTTTAAAATCTGTATTGTCGGGATTTTTTGGTTGAATATTGAAGTTAAACACAATCTGCATTATCGACATATTACGACATTTCAAATTGGGGGTGGAAATATCATAACTGCATTACCACCTTTCGGCTGGGTTATCAAAGACACTAACTGCATTACCATCTTTCGGCTGGAAACTTTCGGCTAACTTTAACAGTATCTTGCAGCCAGTAATCCTAAAAGTTCTTGAAAAGACAATTAAAAATAGGGGTTCTAGTTTTTTAGATCAAACGGGTGTACTGAGTATTCATCAACATGGCTTTCGCCGAGGTATGAGTACCGAATCGGCCTTGTTGGAATTCTTAAATACAATCAATATTGGTGAAAGCCTTCGATATCGTTGATCACAAGCTTCTGCTCTCGATTTGGTATAATATAGGGTTTAGGGGAGTTTCAAATATGTGGTTAGCATCATATTTAGATGGTAGATCGATGAGAGTTAAGATAAATGACAAGTTAAACGATCCGAAAATGATTGGGGTTGGGGTGGTCCAGGGTTCAGTATTAGACCCATTGCTGCTTTTATTTACACTAACTCGGTGTTTAAACTGAATCTTCATGGTACCGCGTTTGCCGATCATAGCCTTGGCTTATTGTGGGAGTTCTCCCAGTAACGTTATTTCGATGATCAATACTGATCTAAAAATTTTACTCTCACGGTTCGACAAGCATCGTCTGATCCTAAGCCGGAAAACTAAATTCATGTTGTTTAAATTATCTAGTAACGTTAGTTTGGCCTTTTTGCTTCGAGTGACTAACCACAGTAGGCTTGAATGTGCATCGATTGGTTGCCACTCTTGTGTGTTTTGACATCGAACCTGTTGACTCGTTTAAATATCTTGGTGTTCACTTGGACACTTGTCTAAATTGGAAAACGCATGTTAATTCAGTCAATCGGTATCTGTCATCAACACCTAGTATTTTTTACCACCTTCATGACTATTGTCCTACTCCGGTGACAAAAATTGCGTACCATGCACTAGTTATGGCTAAATTAGAATATTGATTGTCGTGAGTGATTGTTATCCAGCTACCCTGAACCCCTTATATGTCCAACCCAAAATGATTTTGAGAATATTTCTAAAGAAACCACGAACTAAACCATCTTGGAATTTATTCACTACAACCAACTTCTTGCCGTTAAAACACTTGTCTGCCTATAAGGTATTGAGAGTTTTTTTAATCGAAGTGGTCAACATACTCGTATAATGAGAAGCGATTTTCGATACAATTTTCGCGGCAACCGTCAATTTCTCCGCAACATTCCAAGATTTTACAACGACCACTTCCATCGCTCTAATCTTGTCGGTGAACCAACCTTTTTTAATGCGCTACCATTTTACATTAGGCTGAGAGTTATTGCATAAAAAATGTTGAACTGAGACGGATGTGAAGTATTCCAGACTTTCCATAGATGTTATGTATGTATGAGTATCACACTGTTACTTCAAATTCAAATAGGAAAAAAATGAATCGTATTGGAAATGTTAGTACAATCATATAAGAATGAGTTTTTTTATAAAATGACTCAAACCTTAATTTAAATACAAATATATAAACCAACTTAACCACGTATTGGGTAGAAATTACCGAGATTTTTATTTAAACAGATTCGAATTTTAAAACGAATAGAATAAATATTTTAATAAAACATGAAAAGGTTTAAATTCAAACTTGAGTTAAAATGACATAAGAACACCTAGAATATAAAACTTTGTATCAAAAAACAAGCATTGTAAGCACTAAACGGTTGATTTAGGTGACTCAATGACCAACTTCATACACTATCGGCCGGATTGACCGATAATGGCCATCCAAATTTGAGTAAAAATGACATCGGTTCACCGAGAATATGAAAATGTGTAGCAATAAACCCGAAGTCGGCATTATTAGCACTAGGTGGTTTTGTTAAGGTGATCCAACGACCAACTTCATACACTAGCCAGACCTAAATCACGATTTCTGGGAATGGCCGATAATGGCCATCCAAATTTGAGTAAAAATGAGACCAGTACACTAAGAATATGAAAGTTCGTAGCAATAAACCCGAAGTCGTGCATTATTAGCACTAGGTAATTTTATTTAGGTACTGTTGATGAGTGTGAAGTTTTTAATAAAAAAATAACAACAATATGTATACGAATCCAATAAGAATATACTAGAACATTACATGCTTTAGTTTCTACACTGTTAAACACATTGTTGAAAAAGGCAGCTCTACGATATTACAAAGAGATGAAACACTCGCCATGTTTTTCCAATAAGAACTAAATTAAAAATTAATTTCGTCTCTTTCTAATGATATTCAGCTCACTCACTCTTTATTATTGTATAACTCATATTGGATTCCTATTTATATGATGAGTGTTTGAAAGTAAAGTTGGTAAAGTCTATACCAACCGATTTGGTGCCGAAATTTTTGAGTAGACTTTATTCAGTGCACTCATGGAGCCTGAGTGGAATAGGTTTAATGTCCAATAACAAGACATCGCAGAGTTTATACTATTGGTTGCGATAGATTTTTTTCAGTAAAACTCGTTCATTGAATTCGTCGAGTGGCACACGTTGAATGACCAATAACAGGACATCGTTGAGTTTGTACCAAAATTCCATTATATACTGATGACACCTATGGACTTAACCTTTCAAATGATATCAGTAACATTCCAAAACGGATTGACGTCGGAAGATTTTTGAGTAGAATTTATTCAGTACACTCATGGAATCGGGGTGGAATAGGTTTAACGTCCAATAACAAGACATCGCAGAGTTTGCACCATAATGCCATTATCATCGGATGATTTCTATAGGCTCAACCTTGCAAAATAAAATAGGTTTGAATTCCAAACGGATTGGTCACGATAGATTTTTCTGAGTAAAACTCGCTCAAGTAGTTATTTTTTTTTTATTTTCTAGTTTCTTTTAAACGGATTAATTTAATCTTATTTTAGATAGATGTTGGAAACGTAAATAGTAAGAAATGGACGGTGTTCTTCATTTAATTATCATAAGGAAATCAATTTTTTGTTCCAATGAGTTTTATTTTTATTTCACTCAAAATTCTTATAAGAAATACTTTAACAGTGTACTAACTAATACATATTTATTTTTGTTAATTGTTAGAAACGGCACTACTATTACTGTTGTCATTTTTACACACTTTTGGATGGCTATTATCGACCATTCCTAGAGATCGTGATTCAGGCCTGGCTAGTACATGGAGCTGGTCATTGAGTCACCTAGTCAAAACCACCTAGTGCTAGTAATGCACGACTTCGGGTTTATTGCTACGAATTTTGATATTCTCGGTGTACTGGTGATTCAGGTCTGGCTGGTATACGAACTTGGTCATTGAGTCACCTAACTTGAACCACCTAGTGTTAATAGTGCACCATTTCGGATATATTCCTATGTATTTTTATATTGTAGGATTTCATGTTTACTCAAATTTAGATGGCGAATATTAGCCATTTCCGAAGTTTGTTATTTAGGTCAGTACCACCTATCAGTAATCAGGAGAATTTTTGGTTTTTTAAACTAAATTTTGATGGCCATTGGCGACCATATCTAATGCACTGCTTAAGGTTTATTGCTACGAATTTTTATCGTCAAGTTTTACTGCTGTAAAAGGACGTTCTTATTAGGACGTTTCCAAAAGTAGAAAATTCCAAATTTAAGTTGACTCGGTATATTTTTTAATCTCTGGAAATTTTGTTAATTCACATGACACTCAAAAAATTCTTATTGGAAATTTAGTGAGAAATTCAAAAATGGTTTGAGTTTAGTATATTTGGTTTGTATCTCGACTATTTTAGTACAAATTTTTTGGTTGAAAGTTTATGGTTATTTTCTTCGTGATTTATCAATTAAAATTTTAATTTTTAATTTAGTTATAAGTTACAATATTGTTTTGCCATTTTAATTAACCCAATTTGATATACGTCTAATAAATATACTGATAAAATTTGTTCGATGTCGTTAAACTTATCTTGATGTGCTTGTTTTTTAAATATCGTCAATTCAATGAATATATATCTGTCTCTTGTTTCTATCTCACTTTTATTTTATTTTAATGTTTTGAATTAAAATTATGTACAAATTTTGTAAATTATTCTAAAATGTGTTCTATGCTTTCTAAACTAATTAAAATAATGTAAATCAAACATAATATTTTACTTTTCATTGACAATTTCGCAAATTAAAAAACATAACAGTGTACTCAACTACGTAGAACGGCTTTAAAATTTCAATTGGAATTAGGACAAGTCCAATTGGGTTTGTATACGTATATGATTTTAATCTATGGAAAAATCTATGGAACACTTCACGGACCCGAACTGAGTTAAATATTTTGAAGTTGAAATTTCAATTTTTGGCGCAAAACTCGCTTTATTTTTAGTAATAAATAATAATCTACCTGAGTTTCTACTTGCACACCTGATACATACATTGTTATACCTGATAGGATAAATGTTTCCTACATAGTTTTCCTTGCAAAAATCATCTTTCGTGTGCAGCATCATAACGAAAGTAAAAAGTTCATTTGCAAATCTGTTTGGAATTAATTTTATAAAACCATAAAATCGATATCTGATTTTAATGTATTTGAAATCTTCCTTAAAGGGATTTTGTATCGTTGCAATAACATGCGATATCAATTAATTCCGGAAATTGATTTTGACATTTCCGGTTCAATCGCTTAATAGTATTTGTCAATAAATTGAACGTTAAACGTGGTCTCATATTCGTGTCTATTGGGAGTACGGGGCTGATATTTTCTCAGTATGGTAAATCTACTTTCAAAATTGGCTAAATCGGAATGACGAAGTGTCCGGAGTGTCGGATATCCCACAGTAGAAACAGTAGACGCAGGTATTAGTAGATAGAAAAATGGAAAGGCACCCAGTCTTGATGGAATCCCCGCAGAATTGATTAATTGATTAATCTCGGAGGCGCACTGTTGCATTCAATCTATGCGATCTCATCGTCCCTATTTGGCACCAAGACGAGCTGGTGGAGAATTGGAATACCTCGCTCATATTTCCGTTGCACAAAAAAGGCGATCGTCCTAAATGTGGAAACTATCGTGGTATAGCTCTATTGAACACTGCTTACAAAGTGCTAGCTAATGTTGTTCTTGCCAGACTCATCCCTTTCGCCTAACACATCATTGGCGACTATCAGTGTGCTTTTCGTCCTAACCGATCAACCACTGACTAGTGTTTTACCATGAGGATGATTTTACAGCAGGCATATGACAGTTTCAAAAGCAACATTGAAACTTCACGCTGTATATTTAATAAATCAGGTCAAATTCTTGATATGCAGATGATATTGTGCTTCTTAGCCGAAGACCTAGTGATATCAAGGACAGTTTCATACCATTCGATCGCTGCGCAAGAAAACTTGATTTGGAAGTCTCCATGGCTTTGAAAACTTTAAATACCTCGAGTCAGTAATAACATCATTGAACGATATGCAAGCATCTATCGCAGTCGTGCAAACTCGCACGTTATAAAGCACTCATAAAGCCTGTGCTGGCTTCCGGAAGCGAGAACTGGATACCTCTATCGATTGTAGATTGTTATCTTTGGTCCAATTAAAGTTACGAATAACGAATATTGGATTCAAGCACGAGATAAAGCGGCCTGCTGACTTTTCGGAGGTAGTGATATCATCGGATTCATTAAATCCAACCGAGTTGGTTCGGACACGTTGCAAGGACAACAACGGATTATTAATAAAGTATTCCATCAATAAACAGCCGGTAGAGCCGGTCACCCGACTGCGCCGGTGTGACGATGTTGAATAAGACCTACGAGTGCGATGGATCGAGATGAATGGATGACGTAGTGCAGGCGGGAATATTCCTTCATGGGATGTGAAAGGTTGAAAAAAGAGAGAGAGGGAGTTGCCAATGTTTAGCACAGTTGCCAATTATTTTAATCACGTGATGCTCTAACTAAATTATTTAATTCACAAGAATATGGAAACTGACTGACGGAAATATTAAGACGTGTGAAGTTATCACTCTCAAATATGAATATGTTAGTTATATCACATTTGCCATCTTTAGTCTTGTTTACCTATTATAAAATTGTTCCCTATCCCTAAGGCTATCGGGTGGATCATTTGGAGGCGTCTTGTTAAAAATGTAATGAATTAAATACAAATCAATATTTTTCCCAATGTTATTGCTTTATTGGCAAGAGTAAACCTTTATTGATGGAATACAGCTTGTGCACCCAATTTTTCAGTACATAAGGGCCTGAATAGTTTGCTGATTGTCTGCATAATACCGATCTTTCACGGCACTCCATGTATTATCCTGATGAAACCAAAGGTTGTGCAAGTCCATATTGTAAATTTTACTGATGGCAATACCATCTACCGTTTGGCATTAACACTAAAGTTTTATTTTATTGTGAATTAGTCTTAATCTTTTGTATCCATCTACATTGTATCCCGTAAAGTTCGAATAATTATGCGAGCAAGACCAATGTGTACACCTTGTGCATGTGTGCGACCGGTGGAGCTATAGAGAAATATTTTTGTTGTGTTTTTCTCGTTTTGTTGTGTGCAATTGATGCGTAGTAAGAGTATGTCGCGCCCGAAAAAACAATTCCAAAAAAGCATGAACGGAAAATATTCTTCTAGAGTTTTTAGTTTAGTTTCGAATTTTGAGATAACAGTTAGTCTAGTTTGTGATTATCTTGTTGTTTTTTTTGATAATGAACAAAGTTTTGTAAATCATAAAAATCAAAATTGTTTTATATACGAGATCAAATAGCTACTTTAATAAAAATCATGTGTTGTGTGAAGAGTTAGTGTAAAATAGTTTTTCTAATATATGGAGATTTGGTAAATTTGGATTGAAGAACGTTATCAAAATTCGTTCATGAATAAAAATCTGCAAGTATTGAACGAGTGTCGCCAAATTTATGAACGGGGGGGGGGGTCGTAAAGTTGAACGGAAGTCACGAACATTCTACGGGCGCCGCAAGTACTCAATGGGTGTCGCTGCATTCGTACTGGTACCGTATTTTACCGGGTGCCGCGAATATTCCACGGATACCGCGGCTAATCAACGGGTATCGCTAAATTTGTGAACGGGGGGCCGTAGAGTTAAACGGATGCCGTCACATTTTTGCGGATATCATATGTCCACTGGTATCACATTATTTTACGGGTACCCCATTATTTTCGGGTGCTACATTTTTAACGGGTACCACGTTATTTTCCAGTGCTGCCCGACTATCACGACGGCTTATCGAGGCAACGCGTGGCCATTTGTATTTTTTTATTAACGGTGAAGAGACACCGCGAAAGGTACTGATTTTTTTTTTTAATCAAAACTTTACATTCTCCAATTTAAATTTTAAATTCGCCTATAGTTCGCCTATAGTCCTGGACATGCTAGATAGGTTGGCCCATGAGTTTTGTACGTCGATAGGGAGTCGTAGTTGTGTTCCTTTTTATCACAGATCGTAATTTGTTGAAGAAAAGTTTCTTTTGCATCCTGCCTCTATCGGGATTCGAACGCGGCACCTCCCGATCCGACTGCCAAAGCTTTAACCACTGTGCCATTTGGTCGGTATTTATTTAATATATTTTGTGTAATCGAGTGCCTTAACGGTTGCTTGACACGCGCGAGAGGGTGCACATTGGTTTCGCTACATAATTATTCAAGTCAGCGACCATTTTGTTTGATTTTTTTTCCACTTCGGAATTTTCTCGTTCGACCCTTTTAGTTTGATTTTTTTGTTTTTTATCCCCTTTTCGCCTTTGATTTTATTTTTTTTCTTCATAAATTTATTTAAATAAAAACCAGCACGACGATGGATTCCGGGCATTCGGCTTTATTTTCTTTTCGCATTCATCGGCCTCGAGTTATTCTGTGCAGTAATAATTCTTCGTTCATTCGGAGACGACTGTAAAATCATCTCAAGCTGTCGGAATGTATAATGTTGGAGATTACCTGGACGTCTCTCCAGGTTAAGAGAGGCTTTGTCTGTTGGGGAGACGTGCCTACCCTCTAATGCTGCTTCGTTGTGGCTGGGCATCTGCCTCTAGGGGTCGATGGGTTATTCGGGAAGTCTCTTCAGCAGATATTTTACTTGTCATTCGGGGAGATCCGGTTGTTCTTTGGCCGATTTAATTCTGGTGTAAATTCAATTTAGTTTCAGTATTTATTTTTGTTGTTCCGTTCCACGGTGTAGGCCAGGAATATGCAAGCTTCCCCATGACACAAATCCCTAAGATCTAGATGGTAAAATCACGGTGAAAGACGCCTCTGCATATTTAGATGAATCTGCGGGTTGGCTTCGTGCCATCCCATAACACCGTCTCACGAACTTTCTACATAAACTTGCGTACGTAAGGTGTGGTTGGCTGAAATTTATTTCAAAATTTGCACTGTTTCGGCAACACAGATATGATACTGTGTTCTTGGCAATATTTCTAGCGGGAACAGCTGTTAGTAACAAAATAACATATGATTTAAAAAGAAGCAGCTAAATTGTTCACCCTGCATGTAATAACAATAATAATAAAACCCACGAAAACTATTTACTATTCCCTGACTGCACGAATGAAGTCACCATTCGGTATTATTATTATTTTTTTAAACAAGGTCGACATTGAACGTGGTTTGACGGCGCCTATTCAGTGAATGCATTTGCAAAAAATTAAGTCGACATTCGTAACTGGGAGGCTTGAGCGTGTTATACTCACGTGTGAGAATAACATAAGTAGTTTATAGCATTTTTGAAAGATGAGGGTCACGCAACTCCTTCGACCAGCGCTTAATATAACCTAAAGTTGAACTTGCCTTATTGATCATATTACTTTAAAATTCTAGCTTCTCGTCTGGAGTAATACCCAGCAGCTCGAGGCCGTTGTTATTGTATCACAAAGTAAATCAATCTAGGTCGTCCTGAATCAATGTGTAGTCTAACGTGGATCTGCAAAGCAGTCTGTATAGGAATTACTGATAACTGGTACATCAATAGTAGAAACCGTTGCAACTAAAGGGATCCAAATGAGACCTGTGCCACTCCGGATGTTGCTATACAACTTATGAAAAGGTGATTGATATTTCCGGGAGGAATCTTTTCAAATGCCTTGCTTATATCAGTAAAATTAGCATTAACCCGATAGCCATTCTCATAGAGACAAAACAAACTGAATTGGTAACTGGTCTTCTACGTCTTTGGAAGCAATGTAGTATCTCTCATATATCTGGCCTACAAAACTTATAAAGCCGATTGTAAATGACACGTTCGAATCGTAGACAAAATATTTTTACGATGAGACTTTAATGTGAAAACACTCAGACCTTAGAACAGGCCTGTATTAATATCGGAAACGTCAGTAATAAATGAAAAGTCTATTTCGAGTAAGAGCTGGTTTGGAACAATGGTGGACGATAATCGTCTACCACACGTTCAACAAATGAGTTGCTAGCATCCGACATGAAAATGAGATCCAATTGCTTAACATCTTTATTGAACCCCGAACTAATCTGTTGCAAATCACATGGAATAATACTATCAATGAGAAGGTTTCATAGGCATCTGAAACTTTAGTTGCTATTGTGCAACAATCGTCTTCAGCCATGGCCTAATTAATATTGCAAATGTTAAAGCCTCCTAGAAGAATTATGTCATCGTAAGCATCAACGAAATGAAACACAAATTAAATTGTCACACTAAGTTTGGGCTCGCTCTGTCTAGCTGTGAAATGCTCCAAGACACATAATAGTTCAGAATATAAACTCTCTTAAAGCCCATTATAATTTGAACACACATAATCACAAGTTCGTTGGTGGTATTAAGAATTAAAAACTCACGACTTGGAAGACATGGACGGATAGTGGTAAGAACTCGACTTCCATAACTATTCCAACAAGTGTTATAACGATCCCTCCGATATAGTTCAAAGTCCACCGGAAAAAGCCTTGGTTAGAAAAACTATCGTTCAACCGGGTTTAGTTAGAAGATCTCTTACGTTTTGGTAGAAGACAGGAAGCGCTTTTGTTTTTTGACGAAGAGCCAGGCCAATTCAGTGCATTCGGCCTAGGTACAAGAAAGATGTCTTGTGAAACCAATAATTTGAAAGACCATAAACAGTACTAAGATGCACGTTTATGGTATTTTATCCCACATGATATAATGTTGACTTTAAGAGTGATCTGTATATGAGTTAGAACATCATCCAAACTGGTTTCGGGAAGATGTCTTTAGGCTTAAGGCTAAGGCGATACAGGTTTAGAGGATCGAATTAAGGTCTGGTTGCTGGTTGAGAATTGGTAATCGGTATGGTGGCGGTAGGCGTGGTGCTGTGGATGGATTTAATAGATTTGAATTTGGGGTTTCAGAAGACGACAAGGAAGCAGTAGGAATCGATCTAGTATTATTTGAGGTATAGAATTTCTTCTTAATGATTTTATTGCTCGGTATATTGCCCAAAGGTTTTTCGGATAATAAGGTAGCGTGAGGAGGGTCGAAAATAATAGCAAAGCTTCCGTTATTGATAGAGAAATAACCTCATCTTCGATATACGACGGTCGATCAATAAGTACCCGTGTTTGTAAATAGGTGGCGTTGCTGATTGAAGTTGACGTTACCATTGTGTACAGCCAAACGACACCATACTAAATTTCAGTCTAGTTCACAGGTTAGTTTTTATTTGGCAGCTAGTTGTGTCACTCGTGTTTCGTGTTTCTTAATAAAATGGAAACAGAGAAATATTGATCCGTAATTCGCCATCTATGACAACCGTGATATATTGGTTCAACGAATTTCAACGAGGTCGTTCTTCTGTTTTTGGTGATGCCCGGTAGACGTCGGACGACATGATCCTCATTGATCGCCGAACTAAAGTGCACGAAGTAGCTGAGGTCGTAAGCGTGAAGCGGCCGTGGAACGGGAATTACTATTTTAAATGATAAGATAAGTGTGAGAAAGTTGTCGGCCCGATGAGTACTGTAATTGTCAAAATTGCGATCCGGAATTGTCGCGGCCAAATTGCATGAACTGCGCACCCACTGTACTCGCCCGATCTGCGTCCCTGCGATTTCCATCTGTTTCCTAACATGAAAACATGGCTTGGAGGAAAAAAATTCAGCTCAAACGAGGAGGTTATCGCCGAGGCAGAAGCCTATTTTGAAGAGTTTGAGAAATCGTATTTTTTGGAGGCGTTAAATAAATGGCAGAAACGTTTAGAAAAACGTGTCGATCGAAAAGGGGATTATTGCGTCCTCATGCCTAACACGGGTAATTATTGATATTTATCTTGTATGGTGTGGCCTTAAATTTTGGAAAAATGGTCTGGATCGGTTGAGCGATCCAGCCAAAAATTATTGGGATCTCCTCCGTATGATAAACCCTTAAGTATGAAGTTTCACCCTGATCAGTTAATCCATCTGAGCTGCAGATAACCAACAGGCATTTAGTGGGCTCACAGAGGTTTTTTGAAAAGATTTCATATTTACCATACTTTATTTCACTACGTAAAGAGGACAAAATACTTTACGTCGTGCGGCGTAAAAAACTTTTAATATTTTTTGTGTGTATTGTTTCGTGGAAACAAAAAAAGTGTAAAGGCAGGCGTGGGTAAATAGAGGGCTTCAGGCCAAAAAGATTTTCTTTTTTGAGCATGTTGGTAAATAATACCCAGTCCTCGAAACGGAAGAAAATAGAATATATTCGGATTCAAAGGATGGAATTATGAGCTGATCTAACACAATCACTCTGTATAGGAATAAATTAGTAATATTTGATTATCAGGCATGAAGAAGACGATTGCAGTTTAGCTAATATTTTTCCGTTTGGGATTCAAAAAGCACTTGGTATGATAACCACGGTATCATCAACACGCAACGATCGAGGGCAGACAAAGTAGTGCTTCTAATGAAAAATCGAGCCGCAGCAGAACTGCGTGAGAGGAAATCTGGCGGCAGACTGCATTCATGATTCCAAATTGGTAATCTTGAATGAAGGTAGGTCAACCAGATTAACTGAAGGATTCAGCAGCAGGTATTCTCACTTTCAACTGCTCAATAAAAAGTCTTTCAATACGATCAAAATTTGTTAGGTTATAGCAGCCGTGTTGTTAAAGCAACTGTATGGCAAATCACCATGAAAGGTTATAGTTTCAAAATCAGTCCTCCGTTCGAGGAACGTCATTACGTGATTTTTATTCCTCCACCAGCACCAAATGTATCCCTAGACAGTCACTGTTTGATGTGGATTTTGGTCTGGCGGAATCGCTGGTCACTTACATAACCATCAACAACCCGCGCTACAAATCCAACAGGACGGCTCTATGTGCCACACAGCGAGGCTTAGGCTTCTTAACGAACGCCATCAAGCAAATTCAGCCAGATTTATGCGACAAAATCGCATTAATTGACGGTGTCGCCTTTGTCTTTGGCAGTAGAGTTTCCAACCGAACTAGTGAAATTGGTAGTAGGTCACTGGAGAGAACATCATTTGCTAGGTTTTCAGTGTTTGGTTATCTCGCCGTTTCTCGGTCGCCAGAGTATCGTTGGTTTATTAGCAAGCAGTTATAGACCGCCACCTCTTACTCCTTCCCTTTGAGACCCCCTCTTCTCCCCTGGAAAGTGAATAATAATTCAGAATTAAAATTGTAATTTTGTTTGAACACAGACCATTTTTCAAAGTTATCAATTCAGTTAAAAATGTGACAAACAAAATTTCATCACGATCCCAAAGCTTATCAAATCTAACTTCATTTGTGGTAAAAGAGAAATCATAAAATTAACTTCAAATCAACTTTTACAAAGTTTTATCTCGCTAAATCAAATCTCATTATCAAAACAGTAAATTTAAAAATATACAAAATCGCAATCTTTCTGTACGTGTAATCATCTTAAACATCTCGTGTAAAATTGCGGAAAATTGGGAAAATAAGTAACAAAAAGAAACAAAGAGTCTGAATCCAACTAATGAATACAAAAATATCTTTGTAGAATCAAACATCTAAATGTTAAAATTCAAAAGAAAATTGGAAAACCAAAAAAGCGTATACGCATCGAAAATGTGTTGAAGAACGATACGGCCGCCCACATAAAAGCGGTATACAGAAAGTTAACGAGTTATTTAACACATTGACTTACTTCAATAATTTATCAACCATCCTAATTAAAATGGAAAAAGCATTAACATTTAATTTTCCAAATGATTTTCAATTTTTTTTTTTGTTACTTTAATTTTCTTGTAGGCATCCAAACAGTCTGGATATAATACATTATGTATAAGATTGTAATCTAGATGTATTACGGAGGCGGGGAGCGAGGAACACGAAGTCTTGAAATGAAAAGCAAATAAAACACATACAGTTACACAGTAAAATCTATATACAACGGAAAATTCAATCAATCATATGTCATATTAAATTGAAAATTAACTTGGAAAATGGAGAGAAAATACAATTTCTGTACTGATTATTATTAGTACGACAAAACGCGTTTGCGATACAATAATAATTCGAATGGAAATTTGGGAGGGAAAAGCGTAACCAGGTTTCACCTGAATTATTCATTTTTGTTAGCTATACATACTCGTAGATGTGAACGGCAAAATATTATTATTTTTCGGCTAAACAAGAGAAACAAAATACTCATTACTAGATTAAAGTGAGTGAATTACCTGTTACGTTGGTTTTATGTGCGAGATAATCAACTGCTTGTGGTTGCGAATCAATCATTTCGTTTGTATTGATGTGTACGGGTTTTTTGATTAATATTTCCCGTATAACTTGAGATAATCGAATATACTCGAATCGAATCGAATATAATCTACTTGCAGGATCCGTATAAAATTTTTATTCTTAAAGGTATAAACAGAACCCGAGATACAGCGACAAAATACATCGACAAAGTACATTTGTCTGCTGGCGATGTCGCTAAAATAGTTCATTTATATTTTTATCGACTCTATTTAAATTTTTGTAATTAAAACATTGTGTACAACATTCGGGTTTACTTGAAATTCATTTAAAACCAGTTCTAAAAAATGTTTACCAACATAATAATCTGAAAGTTATATTGGTAGTACTGCAGCGCCAACGACAAAATTAGAATAGATTCTAAAACCAATTCAGCGACAATTGCCCTGTTTTTTTATTACATGAAAGAGATCAGAGAGATAAAAAGAAGTGAAAGAAATGAACATTCTGTTCAAATTTCATGATTGTGCCTACTCCCCATCAGCCAGAATCGCACATAGGAAACCCCCATTTCAACCCTAATTTCAAAAGATCAATTTCGAAAAATTTTATATGGGCGACTTCTGGAAATCACACCTTTTATTAACGAAATCACTTACACTAGTTGAAATGAAAATTCTGATCAAATTTCATGGTTGTGCCTACTCCCCATTAGCCAGAATCACCCATAGGAAACCCCCATTTCAACCCTAATTTCAAAAGATAAATTTTGAAAAATTGTGTATGGGTGATTTCTGGAAATCCCACCTTTTATTAACGAAATCTCTTACACTAGTTGAAATGAAAATTCTGATCAAATTTCATGATTGTGCCTACTCCCCATCAGCCAGAATCGCACGTAGAAAACCCCTCATTTCAACCCTAATTTCAAAAGATCAATTTCGAAAAATTTTATACGGGCGGCTTCTGGAAATCTCGCCTTTTATTAACGAAATCACTTACACTAGTTGAAATGAACATGCCGATCAAATTTCATAATTGTGTCTACTCCCCATCAGCCAGAATCTCCCGTAGGAGACCCCCATTTCAACCCTAATTTCAAAAGATGAATTTCGAAAAATTTTATATGGACGACTTCTGGAAATCCCACCTTTTAATAACGAAATCACGTACACTAGTTGAAATGAAAATTCTGATAAAATTTCATGATTGTTCCCCATCAGTCAGAATCGCACATAGCAAACCCCCATTTCAACCCTAATTTCAAAAGATGAATTTAGAAAAATTTTATTTGGGCGACTTCTGGAAATTCCACCTTTTATTAACGAAATCACTTACACTAGTTGAAATGAACATGCCGATCAAATTTCATGATTGTACCTACTCCCATCAGCCAGAATCACCCATAGGAAACCCCATTTCAACCCTAATTTCAAAAGATCAATTTCGAAAAATTGTGTATGCGGGATTTCTGGAAATCTCGCCTTTTATTAACGAAATCACTCGTACTAGTTGAAATTAACATTTTGTTCAAATTTCATGATTGTGCCTTCTGCCCATCAGCCAAAATCATCCCTAGGAATCCCTCACTTCAACCTTAGTTTCAAAAGATTATTTCAGGGAAATTTTGTTCGGGTGACTTCTGGAAATCCCGCCTTTTGATAAAGAAATCATTTACACTAGTTGAAATGAACATTCTGATCAAATTTCATGATTGTTCCCCATCAGCCAGAGTCGCACATAGGAAACCCCCATTTCAACCCTATTTTCAAAAGATCAATTTCGAAAAATTTTATATGGGTGATTTCTGGAAATCCCACCTTTTATTAACGAAATCACTTACACTAGTTGAAATGAACATTCTGATCAAATTTCATGATTGTGCGTACTCCCCATCAGCCAGATTCACCCATAGGAAACCCTCATTTCAACCCAAATTTCAAAAGATCAATTTCGAAAAATTTTATATGGGTGACTTCTGGAAATCCCACTTTTTACTAATGAAATCCCTTAAACTAGTTGAAATCCGTGCCGTATGAATGTCGATCAATTATATTAGGGTTGGCAGCAGTTGTTGGTTAACAATCGTTTGAGTGGGTCGATTTGAGTGTTTTTACGAAAATGGTAAAAATCGAGTATCGAGTTGTGGCCGTGCCAGCGTCGGTAACGACAAATTTTCGGGACGTCCAAAAACTGCAACCACTGCACAGGCTATGAATATGTTTAGAGAACGTGTTTCTCACACATTGAGTCAAGATTTAGGCATGGGTAAGCTGTTCGCGCTTTGGCTCCCGCGTTTGCTCACTTTGGGCCAAAAACGTTTTCGAATGAGCATTTCCAACTCTCTGTTGGCGTAGTTTCGGCGCAATAAAATACAAGTTTTGGCGCCGACTAATTACTGTTAAAGAAACTTGGATACACCATTACACTACAGAATCAAAATTACAGTTAAAACGCATAGTACGCATCATTACATGACAAGCTGAAGGCAGAAATTGCAGAACAATGGTCACATTTGCAGTACAACAAATCTGCTCCACCAAGACAAGGCGGTGTCTCATACTTCAACATTTGTCTTGGCACAAATCCTCGAATTTCGGTTTGAATTACTTGACCACCCTCCTTACTCACTAGAGAGCCCGAAGCGACTTTTTCTGTTTCCTAAACTAAAAGTTGCGCTCGGAGGATAGAGATTGTCATTGAATGAGGCCATTTGGATGTTTTGGAGACATGGGAGCATCGCTGGAAAAAGTGTATAGACTTACAAGGAGACTATCTAGAGAAATAAAAATAAATTAACTCAGAAACTCGGTCGGAATTTATTAATTGATTTTGTTAAACTCTCACGAGGTTAATAGTTAATAAAGCAAATTCAATTGAAAATTTAAATAGTTGTTAGTTTTATCCACCTTTCTAGGAGCTATGCATTGTAAAGAGCTTTTTGTTCTTTACTCGTTAAAATTCGCAGTTTGGTTGATTACGTTCACACACCTCTCCCTTCTATTTTAAAATTCTGCAGTTGGGGGCGGGATGTTGTATACCATCTCAATTTTCGACTTATTTTATGTCTCACGTTTTTAGAGTTAAACGATAAACTGAAAAATTAATAAAATAAAGATTAGACATAAACTAGGTCGAAAAATGTGATGGTACAACATACCGCCCCTTAAAAAACAAATTATTCAAAATATTTAAGATTAGTTTACGCCTTCGCTGTATTTTCATGTTAGTTACGTTCTATAAAACTATAAGTTCTTTGTGTTTATTTATTTATTCAAATTCAAAAGCTCTCAACTATTTGCTTTAATGTTAAATCAGTTATAGACTAAGTTTTTCAAAATCGTATAAACACGAAAAGTGTTTTGTAAGACGAAAAGAAAAGCTTTCATGATTTCAATTTGCTTATAGAGCTTTTACAGTACAAAAAATGTTGCACAAATAAATAAATTTAATGAACTAAAAGCTGTGGTATAAATCATGTTCAAAAGCATTCTAAATTTTTATTAAATCAAAAACTAAAATATCGTTTGTATTGTGTGCAACTTTAAAACTTGTGTTATGAAGTTCTACTGCCCATTCAAACCAAACAAAATAGAAATGGGAACTGCAACCACTCGAGAGTAAACGTCGACTTTATATAACTTTGTGCGTCTTACCTTGCAGCATTTTAGTTTGATAATAGGAATTGTATTATCGAAATGGGTTTTCAGAGAGTCAGGTTTTGTTCAAAACTTTTGTAGTTTAGTTAAAATATAACTTTGTTTACAGTATGAAAATATATGGTATATAGTTGTCGTATAAAAAGCTTTCGACTACCTTACAAAGTATTGATGGCTTTCCATATATGTATAATGAAAGTTTCGTTCGAACGTTATTTTCAAATAGTTCGAACTTTTTCAATTTAAAATTTGGGTTGATATTTTCGTATAGCAAAAATAATATTTTTCCATTTTGTGTTTGATTTTAGGCGAGACCCAGCGAATTCCCGTCTACCACGTTCATCCAGTATTGATTCAATGGTCGAGGCGGTTTGGAGTGATGCCACATCGAACACGGGTAGTTTATCAACAACAAGTACACCTCGGCCATCACTCACCGTGACCGATGACTCATCCATATCAATTTATGACACAGCCTCATCGAATTTCCTCGCCTGTCAGCAACAATTACACGCGAACTATGGTAATTTATTGGGACCAAATATAAGGCGTGAAAGTTTACTGAGTCCATCGGCTGGACGACGTACAAAACAACATCGTGGCTTAAACGGTAAGTCATTTGGAATAATTTAATTATCAGGTTTTTGGCATAAACCGGGGGAAAAAAAAAAGTTGAAGGAAATTTTTATAAATTTTTATACAAAAATTGAAAAAACCATAAATATGCGGGAGGGGTGGGTGAAAACCATAACAAATTTAGTTTGAAACATATAATTGTATATGCATACAGGTTTTCCTATATAACAACAACAAAAAATATAATACACAGTGTTTGTGGTTTATATATGTATATATACACCACCACAATTACAAGGTGAGTAAAATATATTTATTTATCCAATTATTTAAATATATACGATGCCGCACCGTTTCGGATATTAGATCATATTTTACATAGACACACAGTTACACATACACCGGAAAACTGAATACACCTTCAGACAATTCTATTTTCATACGCGAGATTATTTTCCGCAACTTTAAACGTTTTAAGCACACGCGTATATTTTTTATTCTTGGAGGAAAATTTTGATATCTTACGAGTATTTGTACTCAATGTAAATTTGCGTGAGTGATAATAATCCACCGCATCCAAATCAACGAGATGAAAACGTGTGTGCGTAGGGTACTTAATAAGAAATTCTTCGTACTGTGCGGTTTCGGTACGTGAGATATAAACATGTGAATATTTTGGGGATGAAAATAGATTTAGGGTATAGAAACATTTCGGAAACCTGTACTTGCTAACCTGTATATAATACGGACAAAGACGGTAGGTAGTGCATCAACCTTTGCTTTGTCTACCTCGCTATTTAAATTTATTTGTTTCTCAGAAGATTAAATTGAATCAATGTCACCTTTCGATTTTTGTTTTCTTAAATTTGACATGACAATCAAAATTAATTCGTAAAGGTTCACTAGTTACATTTGAATGTGTTGGATGATGTTTAAAATATCCAAATTTGTTTTCCAATTGCATTAACATCATCCATAAACAATTCTATGGAATATGGCAGATGATGCTGTCGCTTATACCAATTAAGAACCAACTTAGTGAAAGTCAGAAAATTATTATTGTTATATATATATATATATATATATATATATATATATATATATATATATATATATATATATATATATATATATATATATATATATATATATATATATATATATATATATATATATACATATATATAAATATATATATATATATATATATATATATATATATATATATATATATATATATATATACATAAATATATATATATATATATATATATATATATATATATATATATATATATATATATGTATATATATATATATATAATATATATATATATATATATATATATATATAAAATATATATAAGTTAAGGAATAATTATATAAGTTTATATAAGTTAAGGAAATCCTTTCTTTTTAATTATAAAAAAATCAAATTCTGATTCTTTATTATTATTATCTTTTTATTTATTATTTATAACTTTATTAAATTTTTTTTTTTTTTTTTTTTTTAAATTTTATTTACGATAGCAATAAAATATTTTACAAAGTAACTAGTCATTTTTGACTAACAGCGTTTGACTCTGATAATATAATATAATAAAGTACTTCTATGTACGAGTATTCATTCCATGAAGTGTTGTTTTTGTTGTTTCTGCATTATGCGGTCTATTCGGGTAACTCAAAAGGTTTTAGTCGCTTGAGTCTTCTTATGATACCCTCTTGATGAAGTAGTCTAGCCGCTTCGTCGTTAGGGTGTAGATGGAGCCTCTCCTGATGTTTTTGAGCACACTTCTTTATTTCGGTTGCGACTGTGTCCATTCCGAGGTCTCTATGAAGATCACTATTACGAGTGTACCACGGGGCGTTTACGATCCCTCTGAGAACTTTATTTTGAAATCGTTGGACTATCTGTTGATTGCTGGTTTTGGTACATCCCCATAGTTGAATGCCATATGTCCAGACCGGCTTCAGAACTTGTTTATAAAGCATAAGTTTATTATGAATGGATAACTGAGAGTTTCTTCCAATTAACCAGTACATTTTTCTATATTTTAATTGAAGTTCATCTGCTTTCTTTTCACGTGAACTTTCCACTTCAACTTTGCATCAAGATTCATTCCAAGGTATTTTGCTTGATTTGCATGTGGTACAGGAATATTATTGAGAGTCACCGGCAGTGGTTCTATTGATCTGTTAGTGAAGTTAATGTGAGTAGACTTTGATTCATTCACTTTAATTCTCCACTTAGTTAGCCAGTCTTGTATATTATTTATGGCTATTTGTAATTTGAATGTGACTTCACCGATTGTGTCACCAACAGCTAGAATTGCAGTGTCATCTGCAAACGTGGCGGTAGTTGTATTGTTAGTTTGCGGTAAGTCGCTTGTAAAAAGTAGGAAAAGGAATGGCCCTAGGACACTGCCCTGCGGCACTCCCGCTTTAGCTTCTATAATGCTGGAATAAGCTCCTTCCTGTTTAACTCTAAAGTATCTTCTTTGCAAGTACGACTTTAGTAGTTCGCAATATTCAAATGGCAGAGTTTTTTCTAATTTAAATATTAAACCATCTAGCCAGACTTTGTCAAATGCCTGCGCTATGTCCAAAAATATGGCTGAGCAAATCTTATTTTCCTCTAAAGACTTTTCTATTAAATCTGTTATTCTATGGACTTGATCAATTGTGGAATGTTTCTCTCTAAAACCAAACTGATGGGAAGGAATAGTTCCTGATTTAACAATTTCAGGTTTAATTCGTTTTAATAATAGTCTCTCAAACAGTTTTGACATAATTGGAAGAAGTGATATTGGCCTGTACGATGTTAATTCACTTAGTGGCTTGCCTGGTTTAGGTATCATTATTACCTCCGCAAATTTCCAAGATAGAGGGACATAACAGAGTCTGAAGGAAGCATTAATTATGTCAGATATTTTCTTAATAGCTTTATTTGGTAGTTGTTTAAGAATCTCAGCAGTTATTAAGTCATACCCTGGTGATTTTCTAAGTACCATATGATTCTTTATTTCGTGTTTAACTTCTTTAGCATTGGTTAATGGAATTTCCTGTCTCAAGATGGTTGTAAGATTTACATTTAGTATATCGTGTTGATTCAGTGTCGTTAAATTGGGCTGAAAAGTACGCTCGAGATGATCTGCGAAATTTTCTGCCTTTTCTTCTTTGGTTTTAGCCAGGCGACCATTATTGGTTTTTATTGGTGGTATGTGGGTAGCTGGTCTTTTTAAATATTTGGTTGCTTTCCACAATGAGTAATCAGTATCTTTATCGTAGCTGAGAGATTCTAGGTATGAATTTATTGATTTGTTTTTGAATTCGCGTATTTCTCTGCGTATTCGTTGTGTTAGATTATTCAATCTATTTTTGACGACTGGGTCTCGCGTGCGTTGCCATTCCCTTCGGATAGTTCTTTTCTCTATGACTAGTGATTTAATTTCCATTGGATAGCATTTGCCAGTTATTTTTTTGTTTGTTGGATTAGTGCTTTTCCACGCTGCCTCCTGTATATATTTAACTAGTTTTTCCACCTCTTGTTCTAATGTCTCTTCTGACGAAAATTGCGTGTTTAAAATGATACTAGTGTTAAGTTCATTCCTAAATGTTTCCCAATCAGTGTATTTATTTGTTAGCATTGGCTGTTTATCATTTGTAATTATTGTTTCACTTATTGTCATTAAAATAGAGGAGTGGTCAGATGTGGAGTCAAATCCTTCCTGCACTTGTATATAATCAATCGGGACTTTTCTTGTTATAAAGAAGTCAATCAGGTCTGGTGTTTTATTTGGATCGCTGGGCCAATAAGTTGGTTTTCCTGTAGAGTGCCAGTTGCAGTTGTATTTTATTATTGCTTGATGGAGCTCTTTCCCTTTCGTTGTTGTTAGTTTTGATCCCCAGTCTGTATGCTTAGCGTTAAAGTCACCGCCGATTATGAATTTTTCACCTAGCTGCTTGAAGAGGTGAGTATAAGAATTCTCTTTGATGTTATATCTAGGTGGGCAATATATTGCGGCCACCACTAGTTTATGGTTTCGTGTATTAATGCTAACGCTAATTGCTTGTATTTCATCACTTTCAAATTTTTGTTGCAGATCGTATTTAATACATTTTTTAATAATCACAGCGCTGCCCCCTCGCGCATTATTATTAGGATGTACTGCAGAGTGAACTTCGTAGCCACGTATTTTTATATGACTTTGAGTAGTAAGGTGTGTTTCAGATAATAAGCATATGTCAATTTTTTCTAAATCAAGAAATAGTTGTATTTCATGTTGTCGTTGCAATATACCATTGCAGTTCCATGCAAGAATTTTTAGATTATTTGCCATCTTAAACTAACAAAGGGCGGCTAAATCCGAAGTTGTTCGACTTTTTTCGAGTAGGGTGAGCCTTTGCAAGATTGATATGAGGGCTCTTTCTTGCTTTTCTTCTTGTGAACTAAGTCTATTAAGAATATCTTGCAGTATTTTGTTGGTTTGGTTATTATTTGAATCATTGATTGAAGCAGAACAATTTTGTCTTCTCGAACTTCCAATAGTGGTTGCATCAGCATATGTTACATTTGGATTAGTTCTTGATGGCGTGTTTAATGTTTGGTGTGGCCTCAACTTTGTGGATATTCTTGTTGAAGCTGAGTTAATTTCTTGTCTGGGACTTTTTAAAGGTTCCCCTGTTTTGTTGCGAATTTTTTGCAACTCTTTTATAACAATGCAACCTCTGTAGTTGGCTGGATGTGCCTCACCACAGTTGACACATTTTGGTGGAGTGTCTTTTTGTTTCGTACATTCAGCCGTACAGTGTTTTCCAACACATTTCACGCATCTGTACTCCTTATTACAAAAGTTTTGCGTGTGTCCGTAGACTTGGCACCGTTTGCACTGGGGAATCAGTTTAGATTTTTTCACTGCTTCTATTTGCACTTTCATGTGTAGTATTTCACGGATTGCATAAATCTTTTTAATGTCTTCTGTTCTTTCGAAAGATAACATATATAATGGAAGTGGTGTTTTGTCACCTCTTTTTAGCAGTTGTGTAACTTCGTTTATTTTGTATCCTTTCTCCAAAAGACACTCTTTTATTTCATCTGGTTTGCATGATGCGTGTAGTTTCTTCACAATTCTTCACTATCACTGTCTGGGACATTTAGTTTGATGTCACCACTATTTAACGCTACAGCTTGAAATTTTATCCGGTTGATCTCCAAAATGTTTCTAATGCTCTGATAATTATTGCAGTTTGTTATTATAACTGGAGGTGGCCGTAGCACTTTTATATTCTTACCTCCGGATGGGGGTTCTTTATTTGATCGTTCCTGATCTGATAAAACCTGAGATTTTTCTACTTTTTGTACATGCTTACTTCCGGTTGGAAGCTGCTCAACTGATTGGTGCTGTTCGGGTGAAACCAGTGGTGATTTACTCATTTTTCGTTTCTTATTTTTTTTGCTACGGTTTAAAATCCATCCCGTTTCTTTGTTGAGTTCTTCCTCATCCGTTTCATATGTCACTTGAGCAGCCGGACTAGCTGTAGTTGGTTTTGACTGAGAGTTTTCTAGGACCTTTATTCTTGTTTGAAGGTCATTAATACTCTTCATTAATTCTATTTTTTCAAAACGTTCCTTACAAAGTAAGGTATATAGATTACGCTCCTTGTCAGTAGTTAGGTCGTATTGTTCTTGTTCGTTTTGATTCAGATTTTCTTGTATTTTTTGTTCAGTGCATCTAGTTGTTACGTTAGGAAAAACGTCAGCTTGGTCAGCTACCGAGTTGCCTTTATTTTCTTTTATCGGTGACCTTTGTAAATTGGATCTTATCTGGAACGGATTTGATGTTCCCTGGTAATGCAATAGCTGGCCCTCCCCAGAATCCATAGGGCCAGTCTCCATAGAGAGTGGATTTGCCAATGTTAACATTGGTGTACCACCTGGGGTATATTTTCCTTTAGGTTGTACCATTGCATAGTTGAGATTGACCTAATTAGCTATACTGTTTCACTACTACGAAGGGATTGGGTACCACAACCGTTCGATCTACAGTACATTGCCCAGAGTACGCCCGTATCCATTTATGAATACTTCGTGGAGGCTGTCAATCACGTACTCCAACTTTATTTAATAAAAACTTTATTTTATTTATACAATTCAAGATACAATTTATTACACTTTATTAAAATACAGTATTATAACTAACGGGGTTTTCAGCTCTTAACAATTATAAATTCGGATTACAACTAACTCTACTAATCGCAAAATAATCTTAAACTAGTTTGTTGCAATGTGCGCAATCAGCATTGTCGCGGAAATGGTGTTAACACGCGCTTATGGAAATATTGCAACTCGAGCAACATGATATTCACTTAACTGTGTGAACCTAGTATGTCACGTGTTAACTCTTCCCCTCTTAAAGCCAAATGTCCCATTTGGCTTCTTAAAAAAATGGTGTTTCGTAGAATTTTTTCCTCGGTTGAATTGGTTGTCTGGGTAGTTCGAACATCTGTGATACATTTGTTTGAATATCGTTGCTGATTTTGTTCTGTTCTATATCTTGAGATTCCAATTTATCGGGAAGTTCGTTTTTTGTTGTAACGGGTGATTTTTTAAGAGCTTGAGAACTTTTTTTAAAAAAAAAACGCATAAAATTTGCAAAATCTCATCGGTTCTTTATTTGAAACGTTAGATTGGTCCATGACATTTACTTTTTGAAGATAATTTCATTTAAATGTTGACCGCGGCTGCGTCTTAGGTGGTCCATTCGGAAAGTCCAATTTTGGGCAACTTTTTCGAGCATTTCGGCCGGAATAGCCCGAATTTCTTCGGAAATGTTGTCGTCCAAAACTGGAATAGTTGCTGGCTTATTTCTGTAGACTTTAGACTTGACGTAGCCCCACAAAAAATAGTCTAAAGGCGTCAAATCGCATGATCTTGGTGCCCAACTTACCGGGCCATTTCTTGAGATGAATTGTTCTCCGAAGTTTTCCCTCAAAATGGCCATAGAATCGCGAGCTGTGTGGCATGTAGCGCCATCTTGTTGAAACCACATGTCAACTAAGTTCAGTTCTTCCATTTTTGGCAACAAAAAGTTTGTTAGCATCGAACGATAGCGATCGCCATTCACCGTAACGTTGCGTCCAACAGCATCTTTGAAAAAATACGGTCCAATGATTCCACCAGCGTACAAACCACACCAAACAGTGCATTTTTCGGGATGCATGGGCAGTTCTTGAACGGCTTCTGGTTGCTCTTCACTCCAAATGCGGCAATTTTGCTTATTTACGTAGCCATTCAACCAGAAATGAGCCTCATCGCTGAACAAAATTTGTCGATAAAAAAGCGGATTTTCTGCCAACTTTTCTAGGGCCCATTCACTGAAAATTCGACGTTGTGGCAGATCGTTCGGCTTCAGTTCTTGCAGGAGCTGTATTTTATACGGTTTTACACCAAGATCTTTGCGTAAAATCTTCCATGTCGTCGAATAACACAAACCCAATTGCTGCGAACGGCGACGAATCGACATTTCACGGTCTTCAGCAACACTCTCAGAAACAGACGCAATATTCTCTTCTGTACGCACTGTACGCATTCGTGTGGTTGGTTTAATGTCCAATAAAGTAAACTGAGTGCGAAACTTGGTCACAATCGCATTAATTGTTTGCTCACTTGGTCGATTATGTAGACCATAAATCGGACGTAAATCGCGAAACACTTTTCGAACCGAACACTGATTTTTGTAATATAATTCAATTATTTGCAAGCGTTGCTCGTTAGTAAGTCTATTCATTATGAAATGTCAAAGCATACTGAGCATCTTTCTCTTTGACACCTTGTCTGAAATCCCGCGTGATCTGTCAAATACTAATGCATGAAAATCCTAACCACAAAAAAATCACCCTTTATTAATGATCTTTAATGTTGTCCCCTTTCTATAGTTTATTCCGATGGTGAATATAACTATGAAGATGCACACCGTTCCAAATCCTATGCCTGTGTACTTTTGGATATCGGATTCGAATTTCAGTAGTTTTATTGTTTTGGTATTATTTATAGTGATATCTTTCATCATTTGTATTGACAGGATCTCTTTGTATTCATTCTCTCTTTTGCGACGAATTCCTTGTCCCCAATAGACAAGCTCACGTTGGTAAATTTCAGCATGTAGGTACCGTTTAGTCTTTGTGTTTCGTTATTAACACCTATATCGCCGACATACTGATTAAGAAGTACGATGCCCTCTGCTATCTCGTTGACTACATGTATGTGTTGACTGTTGGTTTGGCGACATTTTGATGGACGGCTATTGAGCAAGTTTGGGAGGCACTCCGAGCTACTTATATCTACTACATTATTTTGGTTACATATTGATAGTGAATTAATTGTTCTACAATCTTTACTAATGCCAAATATTTTATTATGATTTTTCAAAATTTGTTCATAGTCAATTTCAATGATCTTGTTATTTATTTTAACTGCTTTTAACAATAATTTATCATAAATTTCAACTGTTGTGAGTGGTGGAATGTAAATGATATAAAGTAGGGATAGGTTGTTACTAATGATTTTAATGTTTGCAAAGTTCAAGGCTTCTTCTTGAGTTGCATAAGGAAGGTTCTCGTTTTGAATTGTCCTTATAGCTAGTTTGATCTCTGAGTCAGATAGGATTACTCCTACTTTAGCCCAATGTATAGCATACTTGATGTTAATTATCTCCTCCTTCATTAGTCTCAATTTATACTGTATATTTAGGGCTAGTTGGTCAGTTAATTTATTCTCCTTGTGGATTGCGTTAGTGATTTCGTTGGCCATTCTAGTAATGTTGATAATCCTCTCATTATAAAGTTGATTAATAATGACTTGTCTGTTATTGTTTTCAAGTACGTTATTCATCTTATTCTTTATAATCTCGAAGTCTTCATGGCCAGGGGTCCCAGCGATTCATTTCCATGAAGTGCCAATGAAATCAAGAGAACGTTTGTTTTTATGGATTTTTCGTCCGTCCAGAAGAGTATGTAGTAGAGTAAGTTCGTGGTGTAGGTAAGGGTACAGGGGATGTACCGTCGTAATCTCGTCCTTCAGTATGGTGTGCATTCTAGTCATGAAATTTTGGTGATTCTCTAATTCTATGACGTGAATTAGTGTAAAACTCCCTTCCTGCAATTTGGCTCTACCCGTGTTAATGGAAATGATTTGAGAGTTCGAGTAGTGCAGTATTTGAAATTCACCAACTGCAATATGTAATGTCAATCTGAAATTTGTTGGAAATTAGGATTTGATGTTACTTTTGTGAACAACTTTCCCGGACTCGGTCAACACAGTCGTATTTCTATATTCTTTTACAATTTCTTATCTAAACCTAACTGTTAGTTTAGAACCTAACCTAACCACAACTCGCGTTGTGTCGTACATAGATAGTCTGTCCCGCTTGATACGATTTAATGGCCTTACGTTTTTTATTATGATAGTTTATATCTTGTGCCGGCTTTTGGTTTATTCTTTCTATATTTGACAGCCTGGCCTGTTCCAGATCTATGGGTTTTTTCTTGGTGCTAGAATGTATCGAATGGTTATATTCGTGTACAGATCTCTCGAGCAGTTCCGTGAAGGATCGTTCCACCCTATCTGCTTTTAGGCACCTCATGATCTCTGATAAGGTAAAATGGAATCTTTCTATCTGACCGTTCACTTCACTCTTGTACGGGGGTACTTGAGCTCAGCAATGGCTCATTATCTATTACCACGATTTCTGGGACACCATAGGAAAATAGAATGTCTCTAAGAGGCTGTTTGTTATCCTCTATAGCCCTAGACTTGATTATCCTGCATGTAGCATATTTTGTCAGCTTTTCTATGGCTATGAGGGCTAATTGACCTTCTGTGGAATAGATGTCCATATGCACAGTATGCCCCGGGTAATTAGGTATGGGAGTGGGATTAATTATTTGTTTATTAGGGTGTCGGTATATTTGTTTTCACGGCATGTGCTACATCTTTTAACAAGGATCTGATTTTCTTGCTCATCCCTGTAAAATAGCAGTCTTGGATAATTTGTGCTCTATTCTCCTCAGCGTTACCATGAGCTCGTTTGTGTGTCAGCAATATTCTTTCGTATTGCCCGTCCTGGTTTGTGATGTCTGTTACCATTTTACGAGCATAACGTAACTTATAATTCCTAAAGTGTTCTGGGTATATTTCTTGAATGATACCCATCACTTCTTCCGTGGTGTTCAAACCGTTTGCCGTACTGAGATTTAAATATCTTTTAAATATATTGATGACATAGGTGTTGTTGAAATGTGGTTTTGTTATGATATGACGTACATAATTAGGGAAGGGGTTTTGTACTTGGTATGAGCTTTCATCACTATGTTGCGTGGCGGTCATGGCATTTGTTTCCGTCGGAATTGATACTCGCGAGAGAGCATCTGCTACAACATTAGTTTTTCAAGTATGGCTTTCCATCGCTTCATCTTTGCGTTATTATTTTTGTTCGAGAGGGTAAATGTCAACCTTTGATGGTCGGCGAATATTTGAACTTTTCTACTTCCGTATAGGAAATTTCTTAGGGATGTCAGAGCCCAAATTATTGCTTACATTTCTTTTTCATTAGCGGTGTAATTTTCCTCTGTTTTGTCTAGTGTTCTGGATAAGAATGTGATTGGTCTTCCATTCTGTGAAAGGACGGCACCTATTGCAAAATTAGACGCGTCTGTGGTAACTTGAAACTCTTTACCAAAATCGGGGAATGATAATAATACTTCGTTGAAAGTTAGGGAAGTTTTTATCTTGTTGAAGGCGGCTACTTCATTTTCAGTGAAGTATACCTGTTTTGTCTTCAAGGGGGTTTTGGACACGTGTCCATCTTCCCCTATTAAAAGTGAGGTTAAGGGTTTCGCGAGTTTCGCGTAGTCCTTGACGAAGCGGCGGTAGAATCCCGCCATGCCTAGAAAGGATCTGAGTACCTTTATCGTTCTTGGTATGGGAAAATTCGAAATAGCCTTAACTTTTTCTTTATGTATCTTTAATTCCGTTTCTTGTTATTACAAAACCGAGAAATTCCACTTCGTCTCGTAGAAATTCACACTTATCAAGTTGAATTTTTAAATTTGCATTTTCCAGGATTTCGAATATGGTCTTAATATTCTCGAAGTGTTCCTTTTCGCTTTTTCCAAATATTACTATATCATCGATGTAAACGTAGCACCGTTTACCGATGTGTTCTCGGAGTATGTCATCGAGAGCACGTTGGAAAATCGAAGGGGCATTTTTCAATCCAAATGGGAGACGAGTAAACTCGAACTTCCCATGATTTACGGAGAAGTGGGATTTGGTGGAACCCGCTTTTTAGGTCTATGATAGTGAAGAATTTATTTTCCCCTAGGTTGGCCAAGATGTCGTTTATCTCTGGTATGGGGTATCTGTCCGAGATTGTTATCGAATTTAATTAGCGGTAATCTATGACCATTCTATATTTTTTTTCTTTAGAAGCGTCCTCCTTTTTTGGAACGATCCATACTGGTGAAATGTATGGGGATTTAGATGGTCTAATTATTCCATCTCGCAACAATTAGTTGATCTGTTTTTCTACCTCTTCCTTTAGACATATAGGGTATTGGTATGGTCTCGAGTATACGGGGTCCGAGCTGGAGGTTCGGATTTCTCCCTTTATGGATGTTACGAAAGTTAACTTCTCATCCGGATCCAAAAACAAATTTGGATAATTGCTGACAATTTTATCCAGCTTCTGTTTTTGCTCAGGATCTAAGTGCGTTACTCGTAGACATATGGTATTTACATGATCGGAGATGTGCTGTTTGAGAGGAATTTTCCAATCTGGGGTGATGGTCATAAATCCATCATTTGTGTGAATCGTGGCACCGAGATCTGTTAAACTATCGTTCCCAATTATTCCGTCAAAGGATCTCAAACTGGGAAGTATAAAGAATTTTAATTTTCTTTGGAGGCCAAACAGGTCTACCATGGCATGGTGTGTAATCTTGACACTGCCTGCCACAGAGTTGGCGATGAATGGTTTCTGGTTGGGAATAGGATTTCTTATGTACTTGGGTTGGACGTAGTTCTTATTCGAACCGGTATCTATTAAAAATTTAAATTTTATCCCGCCCTTCACCACATGCTCTAAGTATGGGAGTGAAGAGCACCTAAATCTAAAAAATTAATATCATCTAATTCTACGGTTTCTGAGGCCTGTTCGTCGAGTTGTTCGAGCAAGTCTTCTTCGCTGGTCAGTTCTGGGAAGTTTTGGGGATTTGTATATTCGAGTAAAGTTTGTCCGTAATTTTCGTCATATTCTGTAATCTGTTCTTGGTATTGTTCGAAATCTGGTGTCCCGTACGTTTGTTCGTTATAGAATACCCTTTGGTACTTATTTGGTCTAGGATACTCATGACTTTGATTGGGTGAATAGAAAAAAGGTCTTTTTTTCCTGAACTGGGAATTTTGAGGTCGGTTCATATAATTAGCGTGCTTTGAATGGATGCTTCCATCTACTGATATAGGGGTTGGTTTAGGGAGCGGTTTCGGTGGAAGGAAAGGGTGCTCTTGCGGATTTTGGTGTGGACGTGGTGTCATTGGGTATTGCCAAGTTGGCAAACCAAATTGGGGTCGATTAGGTTGGTGGGTTGGAAACTCGAATGGAGATCGATTGAATGATTGCACTGGTTTGTGATTAGCATAGCTCTGGGAATTATGTAATAACTGTGGGTAAAAAGGTAAGGAATTGGTGGTACCCGCCTTGCCAATTATATCGAATCAAGCGGCAAACATCTAACATATGACGATTTACGAACACATTGTGACAACGTGCATAAGTTGTACACAGAATTCGTTGCGACTGAAGACGTCATATTTGGTCTAGATGCAAATGCCGTATCCGAAATGGACATCATCGACGATCAGTATTATACGATTATACCAAAGCTACAATCATTAATGCGGGTAAAATCTGGAATTCACCAAACAGCTATTCTTGATTTACCAATCCAATGTCGGACTTTAAGTTGCTGTCCTTAACAATGCCTACATTCGACAGAGATGTGAATGATTGGCAGTCGTTTTACGATATATTTTCGCCGACTGTGCAAGAAAATGTGTCCCTATCGCCTGCACAAAAATTTAAATATTTAATAGGCTTATTGAAAGGAAACGCATACAAGCTGGTTAGCCATCTTCGAGTGGACAATGCTAACTACATGCAGTCCAACGGCTTACCAAAAGATACGATAAGAAAAAACCTATCGTTGAAGCTCACATTAAGTCATTTATTGACCAACCAAAGATCACTAAATCAGCTGCTTCGCAACTTGTTGCATCCCACGACAATATAGACGAGGTAGTGCGAGGCCTAAAATCCTTAGGAGGAAGGAAGCTGAAGCTCGCGATCCGTGGATCATTTATATGGCAGTGGATCGTTTTGATGATGAGACAAGGAAAGCATGGAGATATCATTCCGCTGATGTTGACTTTCCGACATTGCAAGGATTTTAGATTTCTTACTAAATCGCGTTGACACTCTAACCGAAATCAAGTCAACAAGCCGCGAACCAGACAACAAACCGCTCCAGTCGTCAAAGGTCTTACATGTTGTGACCACACCAAGGCAATGGCATTTTATGTAACGTGGATCGTCATCGCATATTTGAATGCGGTCGTTTTAAATCAATCTGATCGAATAAACTTCCTCACCGAAAAATAACAATGTTTTAACTGTTTGGGAGGAAATCATTCCGTGTATCAATGCCGATCCAGGAGAACATGTCATCGTTGTAAACGTAGGCATCACACTCTTGTTCATCTCCATCATGATGAAACGAAAATCGACCATCAACCAGCTACAAACATTAAGGTATCCTCACATGATGCTGAACCGTCGACTAGCAAGTGCAATAATGCCTCTACCGGGGAAATCTACACATCAGCTGCGGTCAGCCATATCGGTAATGCAAACGCCATTTTACCTACCGTGTTGGTCGGATTGCAAAATAATCACAATAATTGGCATGTCATTCGAGGTTTATTGGATTCAGGCTCCACCAGATCGTTCATAAAGGAATCAGTTGTAAACAAGCTTAATTTGACCAACACAAATGCCAGAGTCCTTATTACGGTCCTTGGCGGAGCAAATGCAGGCACTTCTAAGGGCAGCACAACCCTCACAATCAGAGCAAGAGTAAATCATCAATTCACCTCTTATATCGACGCTTTAATTGTGACTAAACTCACATCAAATTTACCCACAAATGCTGTGAATGTTGCCGTACCAATCAACGGTGACATTAGGTTGGCCGATCCTACATTCAACAAACCGGGACCAATTGATCTGTTGATCGGCAGTAATCATTTTTCGAAATAATGGAGGATGGCAAATTTCTAATAGACCAGCAGAAAAATCTGGTAGCACAGAACACTAGTTTAGGATGGATAATTGCTGGGGGAAACTTATCTCAATGTAATGAATCCAATTCCGCTCAATAGGTGTACCTCACTGAGCAGCAACAGGTAGATATTGATAAGACGCTTAGGCAATTTTGGGAGACGGAAAGCATACCATCAGCCAACAAATACACACCAGAAGAAGCTGAATGCATTCAACGTTATGAAGCCACAGTCAAGCTGAATAAAAAGGGGAGAATAACAATTGCTCTATACCACTCAAAAGAACTCCTTCGGTGCTAAGACAATCGGTGAACGTAGCTTTACGTCAATTTTTACGCATTAGAGAAAAGACTGCTGTCATATAAAAAACTGCAGTCGCAATACATCCACTTTATGAGGGAATTCCAACAATTGGGCCACATGGCTCCTATACCACACAACGAAGTCGATAAATCTGCTGGTCAGACGTGTTATTTGCCTCACCATGAGAACAACATGACGAACTACTATTTATTGGTCCAAAAGTTCAACAAGGCCTGTTCGAAATTTTATTGAGATACGGAAGGCATCATTTTGTATCGCCATGCAATGGTTCGTAAGGAACACACCGACTATCAGCGGATACTTTGGAGGGAATCTCCAGATTATCAATTAAAACACTACCGATTGTTCGCCGTAACATACGGAACTTTGTCCGCACCTTTAGTTCCAACACAAATATCCAACCACTGCGGTAGTTCTAAAATCAGATGTTTTTGTGGACGATGTAATTACGGGTGCAAACACACTCAACGAAGCATTAACATTGCGAGATGATTTGATCGAGGTATTGAGCACTGCGGGATTTAAACTCAAAAAATAGTCAGCCAATCATCCCCACCCATTGGATGAGATCGACGACATAGATCTACAACAAACGTATAGAGAGTTCAGAACCAGTGGATCGGTAATATCGTTATTAGGGCTGTACTACCAACCATCCCGAGACGTCTTTAAATTTAAAGTGTCAATCCCAAAAGGCACGGCATCAACTAAACGCAGTTTACTCTCCGAGTCATCTAGGATTTTTGATCCGCTGGGATGGTTGTCTCCTATCATGATACTTATTAAGATCATGTTCCAGCAATTATGGCATGAGTGTCTTGGTTTAGATGATGAACTGCGAATTCATGCAGAATGAACTGGATGAAGATGAGAAATGACTTAGGGAGTTGGAGTTGGAAATCAGTTGGAGTTGGAAGACAGTGTCCATCCTGAAATTATAGTTGTGCGCTGCTCCCTGACTGAGTTGATGGAAACGGTTACAACAGACCACACCGAAACAATTCTATTATACCGACGCATCAATAGTGTTACATTGGTTTTCGAAACCACCCAAGTTATGACCAACGTATATTGCGAATCGAACCGGATTGATTCTCTCCTATTCCAACCGTAACCAATGGCACTATGTTCAATCGAGAGAGAACCCCGCTGATTGAGTCACCCGTGGTATAGCCCCAAGTGACTTCAAAAATGATGTTTTGTGGTGGACGGGCCCGTCATGGCGTCATCCATTGAACCGTTACATAAATTCACTAGCAGAATAAATTTATTGGTTGAACCGCCACACAACCAACTTCAGAGCCGAGTTTCTACTTGCACACCTAATAGATTAAAAATAATCTAAAACTTTACTTGGATAAATTATTATTACGCCATTGGTAAGTCGCTGGAAAACTTGGAAAAATATAATCGCGTGTGCCTGCAACTCAATGATTCTGTGTGTTGTCACGGCCATATATATAGCGCCAATGGTCGTAAGTACCCCGTTAGGACGGACTTGTGTTCTAATTCGGTTATGGAGAAGATAAGAAATAGAGTCAGTCAAATATAATGATATTTGTGCTGCAGTCGTGGTCTGTCAGAAGCCACGGTAAAACTAAACCATAAGCGTGTTTTTAAAAAACCGATATCATCTTTTAAGTTATTAGTATACACCCTGTTCTATAAATATTTAAACGTAAAAAACAATCAACAAGATAATACATTTATCTCAAGTTTTGCTTTGTTCTGAGTACATTGGTATTCAAGGTATATCCGTAAATTGTCAGCGGGATTATTTTGTATAACCAGAAGATAATCATCTCGGAAATCATATCAAGAATATAACGTATATCATAAAACCCAAACGAGAGATTTTAAGAATTCGTATATTTACTTTTGAAACCATAATTGAACGAAATCCAACAACAAAGCTGAGCATAGAAAATCTATTTAAAAGTTTCCCATCTTCCTCTATGTTTTATGATAAGAATTATGGAAATTGTTTTCCAAACTATACATAAACATTATACAGAGGAAATATTACAGATTAATCTGGACAAACCGCAATACCTCCTCGTCATCATCATTCTGAAAACACTCCCACCATGTATACGAATAAAATTCGTCTAGCAAATTATACGAGGAGGATTTTATTATTCTTGGGGTGCGTTCAAAAGTGTTGTGGTTCAGTAAATCTTTTGCTAAATCTACACAACTGCTAATGTCGATTGTTATCGAGTTGCTGCCGTTCGTAGTTTTTTGTGTTTATGTTGCGCAAAATTGAAAATCATGTGTACGTATTTTAGGCTGATTAAATTTCGAAACGAGAGATGAAAACGAAATCGAATTGTTCCGCACGAATGTGCAACCGGTACCGTCGTCGTAAAGGTATATACAATTTATCTAATCAATTAGGATGTGTAACAACGTGTGGTATATTGTATGTTAACATTTCAACATTGTTTAACAGAAATGGTATGGTTCAAATCGTCACTGAATACGTAATTTAATTGAAAACGGCCTAGTCCATAAATGGTGTGACCATTACCTATATCTGACGTTTATGCTTATTAGGCAATCTTGATATACTCGATGCAGGTGTGCTTTTACATCATACCACGCGGTATGAAACGCGCAGAAAAACCAAACAAAGACACGTGTTGTTGTTATTTAATGTTACATACATGTTGGTTAATGTACGCGATTTCAGTACGCGATTCCATATACGCTTTAATAGCAAAATAGAAAATAATTAAAACTATAAATTAGATATAGGCAAATATAGTTTTTTGTATAGAAGCTAGCAAAACTATTTATTTACATGAACAAATTATAACTTTCACATAATAATTTGCTATTTGTACATATGTACATTGCCGCGGTTCTATGTTCATAACATATAGGCATTACGCGAAATCATGGACAATAATTACCATTTAACGCTGTGGTGCATACAAACAATAAAAAACGAATTTCATTCAATTTGAAATCGAAAGCAATCAATTTGATTAAGGTTAGTGTATTTTTAGCTCATTAATTGTGAGCACACAGGAATAGGAAAACAGGTTGCTTTTAGTGTATTGTACCTTGAGCTAATGGGGCTTGTAATTGTGCTGGTATAAAGCCAACCACGGGTAAGAATTATTAAGCGCCCCCAAGAAGCGGCCCTGTTCTGTCTGGGTGTTCTGTCCATTCTGGATCACATTTCTGGATCTTCACATTTTCGTAACCATTGATGATGAAATTTGGATTGTAGAATTTTAAATTTGGATTTAAACAAAAATTTTAGGGGAAGTGTAGTATCTTTCCACATACTGCAAGAATAAAGTGGATTCTAAATTGAAATTTGAAGGGGTTTATAAAATTGGCTATGCTGGATAGAACTCTGCTATTTCGCAACAAATTTCGTAACAAATTGCTTCCATAATTTTGTCGGACCAGAAAATGATGCCACATTCGCAAAGAAAAAATTCTTTTGGACTTAGAAAAGTTTTGCTCTGTAATTTTCCTTAAGAATTAAATTTTTTTAAATTGCATACAAGTGTTATGTCTTTTTGGGGGCAGCTATGGTGTTCGAACGATGTTACAGAATCAAGTGCATACTATACATGATGCTGTATAAGATTGTCAATTTGTCAGCGGAAAAAAAAAGATTAAGCTACTCGCCGCAAGTGACAGCACTATCACAAAAGAGAATTTATTTTGTTATTTAATTATCCCAAAGGTGATCCTTAAAATGACAAATTGATTGATCTCCGAAGTAAAGGAACGCAGTAAATGAAATCTTGAAATTTAACTATATTCCGTCTTTCCACCATTTCGTAACAAATTACGAATAAGTATTGATCAGGGATTTTCAAGTAAGTTTTCGACAAAATTCTAAGATCTGTTCATGCTGGACTAACCTTGGCCATTTCATAACCAATCCTTTTGAAAATTTAAAATATTTTATTTGTTTATTTTTAGTCATTGGCCAATTTCCATTAGTAACCAATACTTTCAGTTGTTTTTTTAATAACGTAGGTCATACTGAGACTACAAGGAAGTATTGGTTACTAGTGTATGTTTTTGAGATATTGGCCAAAAACTGAAAACAACTTCTATGAACGCAGAAAATCAAACAAATTACAGTTTTTTTTCCAATGCAATCGTGTTTTTAGAAAGAGAATGGAAAGAGACCCATATTGTGATTATAAACCATGACATAATACAACAACATCAAATATAAAAGCTCATGATTTATTCTTTTTCTTTCTTTTCCATTATTTTGGAATAATTAAAGTTTGAACTTTTCTTTATTTTTCTGTATAAAAACATTAAAAAAGCTCATAGTTCAAATAGACACAAACTAACAAATACAATTGGTCGTTTTTCATTCTTTTAAATTTATTTACCCAATATTTTAAGTTCATTGGAAAAAATCTCGAACAGGGAGGCTCTATTTATCTAGATGGCTCTGCTAAAAGTTATGAAATTTAGTTTGTATGGGTTTTACTTGGATTTTGGATTAACAACTTGCGAATCTGCATGGATAATTTGGGCAGTTAAATCCTACTCTGGACTAATTAAAATTTGAACTTTTCTTTATTTTTCTGTATAAAAACATTAAAAAATCTCCTGGTTCAAATATACATAAACTTATAAATAAAATTGGTCATTTGTCATTCTTTTAAATGGGAAATATAAATTTATTTGCCCAATATTTTAAGTTTAGTGGAAAAAATCTGAAACAGGGAGGCTCTATTAATCTATATGGCTCTGCTAATAGTTATGAAATTTGGTTTGTATGGGTTTTACTTGGATTTTGGGCAGTTTAATCCTATTTTAGACTAATTAAAGTTTGAATTTTTCTTTATTTTTCTGTACAAAAATATTAAAAAAGCTCATGGTTCAAATAGACATCAACTAATAAATAAAATTGGTCGTTTTCCATTATATTAAATGGGAAATATAAATTTATTTGCCAAATGTTTTAAGTTTAGTGGAAAAATTTCGAACAGGGAGGCTCTATTAATCTAGATGGCTCTGCTAATAGTAATAAAATTTTGTTTGTATGGGTTTTACTTGGATTTTGGATTAGCAACTTGCAAATCGGTATGGAAAATTTGGGCAGTTAAATCCTATTTTGGACCAATTCAAATTTGAACTTATTTTTCTGTACAAAAACATTAAAAAAGCTCATGGTTCAAATAGACATAAACTTATAAGTAAAATTGGTCGTTTTTCATTATTTTCAATGGGAAATATAAATTTATTTGCCCAATATTTTAAGTTTAGTGGAACAATTTCGAACAGGGAGGCTCTATTAATCTAGGTGGCTCTGCTAAAAGTTATGAAATGTAGTTTGTATGGGTTTTACTTGGATTTTGGATTAACAACTTGCGAATCTGCATGGATAATTTGGGCAGTTAAATCCTATTTTGACCAATTAAAATTTGAACTTATTTTTCTGTACAAAAGCATTAAAAAGCTCATGGTTCAAATAGACATAAACTTATAAGTAAAATTGGTCATTTTTCATTATTTTCAATGGGAAATATAAATTTATTTGCCAAATATTTTAAGTTTAGTGGAAAAATTTCGAACAGGGAGGCTCTATTAATCTAGGTGGCTCTGCTAAAAGTTATGAAATGTAGTTTGTATGGGTTTTACTTGGATTTTGGATTAACAACTTGCGAATCTGCATGGATAATTTGGGCAGTTAAATCCTATTTTGGACCAATTAAAATTTGAACTTATTTTTCTGTACAAAAACATTAAAAAAGCTCTTGGTTCAAATAGACATAAACTTATAAGTAAAATTGGTCATTTTTCATTATTTTCAATGGGAAATATAAATTTATTTGCCAAATATTTTAAGTTTAGTGGAAAAATTTCGAACAGGGAGGCTCTATTAATCTAGGTGGCTCTGCTAAAAGTTATGAAATGTAGTTTGTATGGGTTTTACTTGGATTTTGGATTAACAACTTGCGAATCTGCATGGATAATTTGGGCAGTTAAATCCTATTTTGGACCAATTAAAATTTGAACTTATTTTTCTGTACAAAAACATTAAAAAAGCTCATGGTTCAAATAGACATAAACTTATAAGTAAAATTGCTCGTTTTTCATTATTTTCAATGGGAAATATAAATTTTTTGCCAAATATTTTAAGTTTAGTGCAAAAAATTTCGAACAGGGAGGCTCTATTAATCTAGATGGCTCTGCTAATAGTTATGAAGTTTAGTTTGTATGGGTTGTACTTGGATTTTGGATTAACAACTTGCGAATCTGCATGAAAAATTTGGGAAGTTGTATCATTTAGCATTCTCTCTATATTTTTTTTTAGTTTTTGCGTGCATTTATGATCTTTTAAATGCTGACCATATCTCAAAAACTCCCACAATAAACAATACGTACGGTTGCTTTTGTTCTGCCCAAGGTCATACTGAATCTACATATTAAATTTGAAACATTAGACTTTTTGAGATATTAAATTTTAAATTCCGATTAGGCACATGTATACCAGATTGAAATAATTCTTTTAAAAATTCTAAGTAAAAGTTTGAAGTAACCTCCACTAAATCTCGACTTGGATTCCTTGGAAATCCGAAAAAATAATTAAGCCGTTATGATAAACATCTGGGCCATGTTTCGCAATTCCAGAACTACGACAAAATTCTGAAAATCACTATGGACATAGGCATTGATAGATCTAACATAAAAACATGATGAGATCGTTGACCACCCACCAACCCACCAACTACACGGGCAGGTACTAGAACTTTTCCTAAAATTTATGTTTCAACTCAAATTCAATCTTAGAACTTCACCTAAAATACTTATAAGAAACCAATTAAAACGTTACAAATTTGTTAAGAATATGCGGAATTCAGTGCAGCATAGACAGGTTTCGGAATATTGTCCAAAACTCATTAATCCCTACCCCCACCTACAAACCAAATTTTATCATTCTTTCGCGTAAAATTTTAAAATTTGTATTTGTTCCATGAGCATGGCTTTTTGAACTAAATGGCGAACCCTTAAAGTAAGTAAGTGCTTGATAGTCCCTCATCATGAAGATTTGAATACTCTGATCTGAAGGAAATTAAATTTCATATGATGCATTAGGCAGGCCGCTCGTATAACACTATCGCACGAATTCGCTGAAGGCATCCATATAATAGACAAATTTAGAAAAATTATTGAAATTACACCTATTGTGCATGAGGGTGAAAGGTGGCTCTAAGTGGGTCTAGAAGGTCAATATATCAATACAGATGTCAACCTAATCTGCAAGAGGTGCTGCTTGCAAATCAACTCGTTGGTTGGCTGTGATATCATTTCCACTGACCCACTACCAATTTCATAGGTTAAGCTAGTATCTACTTCTTTAACAGTCCTTAAAGCAATGATTTCACACCAAAAAATAATTTGTTCCCCTAGTGGTACCCCAATTGCTTAGTTGGCTAACCCACCCACTAATGAGCCAATTACACTTATAATTATTATTTGGGGTGAGCGAACCATTGCGATGCCCATATATATGAAGTTTAGAAATTTCTCGATCACCACATAGCAAACACGCAAGACTTAATGTAATAGCAAAAATGACATCACAACTTAGCAATGAAATCGTTGAAAATGAGGAGCTGAAGAAGAAGAGATGATTGATGTTTTGGAATCTCCTCTTATCCTCTGAAAAAAAAAACTGGAAAAGAAAGCAGAATTCTTGGCAGAAGTTGGATAGCAAATGAAACTACCAAACGTGTGCCCATACCTCAATAACATCAGCAATAAGAACAGCCCATGTCGCACTGAAGCCAAAAGCACCACCGCCAAATAATGGGAGAGAGAGTGAAAGATAGAGAAAGAGAGTGATAGAGAGAGCGAAGGAGAGAGAGAGAGAGAGAGGATTCCGACTACAACTTGAAGAGCTATTACTAGAAAAACTAGATGATAAACGTGAGATGGTGAATGCAGTTTACGGGCTACTTGAAATCGATATGGTGCAAATAATGACCGCTATACGTCATTTGGCGCAACAAATGGATCAAAGTAAAGAAACGCATCAAACAATATAAGATTTGGTGTGAGAAGTGAAACATTAAATTAAAGAAATGAAAAGAAGTCAACGAAGACATCCAGAAGAAACTGGATCAAATGGTAGACATAATATTAGCAAACAAAATGATAGGCAATACGTAGCAGAAAGTCGAGCATTTACCCACCGTTTACACCACCGGTATAGGGAGCAGATGTTGAAAATGATTATCGGTAATAAGGTGGAACCTGATGATGAAGATCAAGGGCCCACCCAATTTCGCAAAGTTGCCATACAGAACGACTTCTTTCAAAAAGATTTCTTTCTTTTCTAAAACTACATATTAATTCGACTAGTTTATAGATACCTTTACCGTGTCAAGTACCTTTGTCGTGCCTAATGTAATTTTAGTTCGTTCAAATACATGTTCTTTAGATATAACGGTTGCATGGCTAAAATTCGCAAAAGCAACGAATTTAACAAGATTTTTAATCAATTCCGGGCTGTCTAACTTGAGTTGCAAAGAATTGGAAGGAACTTAATCAGCATGACAAGCACTCATTTCTCTGATTAATAGAAATGCAGGTATTCCTTTTGGGGACGCGGAGGTGACAAATGTAAAAATTGAATAGATATCGAACAATTTGATATCGACTCATTTTTTGGAGATATCTTTGAACTGTTTTAAGGTAAAAACTTATACGTATGTGAAGCTGGCCCGAAACCCATCCCGAAAAACGCCTTTAAAATTTAGGTGTGTTTCTTCGCTAATTTCACTAAAAGGCCCTTCAGTCCGAAAAATTAAAAAAAAACCTATTAGAAGAAGAGATTTACCATCTGTCAAGGCACCTCTCCAATTGATTTAATATTCGCTTCTATTAGATTACGTATCGGACTTATGCTCATATGTCATCATAAATTTCTCCCTTCACGGAGTTTGGCAGATGTAACGGTATATGCCTAATTAATGCACTGGCCATCAGCATTAGGCACACAAATGCTCATCACCTTACAGTGGGGATAAGGGCCCCAGTTGATTTAATAATCGCTTCAGTTACATTCAGTCGAGATGATGAGTTCAATCTGTTGAAATTTGCAAAATATAGGGTGGGCCAAATATTTTTTTTTAACGCAATAAAACAAAAAGTTCTCAATATTTTTTGAAATTTATTTTTTCATTGTAAAGAACAATCCTTCCGATTAAATATGGAATACTATTTCCTTCGTATGACTGCCCTGGCTGGCCTTGACGTACCCCATACGGTCGGTCCAATTTTTGAGCACATTTTCGATGGTATGCGCCATTATGTCTTCAATGGCAATGCGGATATTGTTCTTGAGAGCGTCAATCGTTGCTCGTTTATCGGCGTAACACTTATCTTTGACGGCACCCCACAGATAATAGTCCAATGGCGCCAAATCACAGCTCCGAGGCGGCCAGATCACATCAGCATTTCGGCTGATAATTCAATCTTCGAAGACAGTGTGCAAAATATCAATTGAAACGTGTGCTGTGTGGCACGGAGCGCCGCATTTTCATCGGACCAAAATCCACACCAAACAGTCACTCGTTGAGGATGCATTGGCTTCTCTATGATCACGTGCGATTCAAGTCGTTCGCAAACCCACTCAGCGAACCGAAAACGCAATGGGTGGTCTCTTTGCTTCAATTCCTGAACCAATTGAACTTTATACGGTGTCATACCAAGGTCTTTATGCAGAATTCGTCGCAATGTTGTGCGTGAAATGTTCAGTTTCTGAGCACGATGACGAGTTGACGTTCCCGGCGACTCACGCACTTTCTCGGCTATAGCATCAACATTTTCGGGTGTACGCTTGGTTGGCTGCTTGGTTCGTGTTGGTTTATTAATAAGCAAGCCGGTTTTTTAACTTTATTCACAAAATAACGCACATATGGAGCTCCCGGCGCCTCGTTTCTTCCGAAAACCGCACGCAATTTTCGCACACATTCTGCAACATTACCATGATTTTCGAAGTAGTGTTTCAGCATTTCCCTGCGTTGTTCAAGCGAATACACAACCATTTTCGTTCAGTGGAAGGATAAGACTAACTATCTGTCAAATCAGAAGTGACATAACCCTTACCATACTCAAAATAACCGCTAGTTCAAAAAAAAAGTTAGATGGCCCACCCTGTATATTTATTTTATAACCCCAACATTAAAATTCATAAGAATATTCGTTATTAAAATTTGGGTAGCAGCATTTTAGATCTGTTTGCTTAAACTTTTATTCGTAAGGCGATAACCTTTCCGGGAAAAATGTATTTAATCCAGTTCTTGTTAGCAACACTTTGTTTTCAATTTTTGGTACCATCTGGTAAGAACTCAATTATGTAAACGAACTGCTCACTCAAAAATGAGCCGCCTCAGATATTTTCGTGTTCGCTAACTATATGTAGCAACTTCACAAATTAATTTTACTTACGTCAATCATAAAATCCATAGACATACGAGTACGTTAATTTGGTATCGTGTGTTCAAACATATTATTATGTGACTATGTTTATATGTGAGGTTATGTAATGACAAAATTATATCAAAAACCCAAATGTGTTTTTAATTTTGTGCCTGTACCTATGGCAATTCATTTAATTTTTTTTACAGAGAGACAGACAGACAAAACACAAAATGGGTATCGTGCTATTCCAATAACATTAACAACCAGATTTTAGTTACTCATAATGAAATTACATGGAATTTTATATTCAATTACAGGTGATTAAAAATTTAAAACACAGAATTATATTTTATGTGAAAATCATGTTCTGACGCATTTTTATGTAATGTCATGTCGAACGAAATGTTTTGGGTTTTACGGGTGATACGGAACATTGTTTTCGAAATGGAAGTGTAATGATTTTTGTAAACATGCTAAAAGGGTTGGAGTCACAAATATTACATAAAACAATAACATGCCATTTTAATGCCATAAGGCTGTTAATCGTTTGATTTGTTTGTATTTGTATAGTGCCCTTTTATGTCTCGGGCATGCATGTGAAGTTTATCCTAATTTTCTACTAGATTTAAAAAAATGGCGTTTAGTACTATTTTAGGAAAAATTTCACACGCTTATATAGGGTGGGTGGGCTAAATAATTTTTTTCATATGAGTGCCTCGGTTGGCTTTGACGTACTCCATACCGTCGGTCCAATTTTTGAGCACATTTTCGATGGTATGCGGCATTATGTCTTCAATGGCAATGCGAATCTTGTTCTTGAGAGCGTCAATCGTTGCTGGTTTATCGGCGTAACACTTATCTTTGATGGCACCCCAAAGATAATAGTCCAACGGCGTCAAATCACAGCTCCGAGGCGGCCATTTCAAAGAAAAATGGCCCAATGATGCCACCAGACCAAAATCCGCACCAAACAGTCACTCGTTGAGGATGCATCGGCTTCTCTACGATCACGTGCAGGTTCTCCGTGCCCCAAATGCGACAATTCTGCTTGTTTACATAGTCGCCAAGATGGAAATGCTCCTTATCCGAAAAGATGATTTTTTTGCCAAAATCGGCATCTTTTTCAAGTCGATCGCAAACCCACTCAACGAACCGAATACACAACCATTTTCGTTCAGCGGAAGGATAAAACTAACTTTGTGTCAAATCAGAAGTGACATAACCCTTACCATACTCAAAAAAACGCTAGTTGAAAAAAAAAAAATTATTTGGCCCACCCTGTATAGAGGTGTGAATTTTATACTAAATAAAAAAAATACCAAAAAAAGTGAGAAAGTATTAGTGAATTGCAAACATTTAGCCGATTCTAAAAAATAGAAACTATCTAATATTTGCGAACAACTGAGTATTTGTATGGCATGCTTGAATAGCCAGTTTCATTAGTTCTAATAAACTGGAAAAATACTCCTTCAAATTTAGATTAGAATAAAAATGCCTCAAAAAATTGAAAAATGCTACAAAAGTAACTTCTGTTCACCCACGCCAAATCATGAAGTTCTAATAAAATCTACACCCTCAAATTTGGCCTGGATCGCATCTACCCCCTAATTTTGTTTCGATCACTCACATTTAGCGTAATACTAAACACATTTCCAGGTTTTTATCATCGGTTTTCATGATAGCACAATTAGATAATGGCAATACCTGTTTACTCAAGCCGAATCATGAAGTTCTAATAAAATTTACACCCTCAAATTTGGCCTGGTCAGTAAAACCGCCACACAAAGTTCAAGCCTTGGGAGCGTAATCTGATTTAACGGTGCTACTTTAGTTTTCGCAGCTACGATGTTAGTATGTACTTGCCCATTTTCGTCAGTTGACCTAAGGTAGACTACCGCTGCATATGCTCTCTCACTCTCTCACTCGCTCTACTTTGGTATCATATTTAACTCGTCTTGGTATTTTGATCTCGTCTAGCTCGTTCAACTCACTTCTCACTTCAGCCCATTGTTTCGCCGTTTCATCTGGTAAAAGATCATCCCAATCAAGCTTTTCCAAACAAAATCGTTGAAATATTATTTTTAATGTAATCGTGACTGGCGATAAAAATCGTGTATGAATCACCCATGGATATCGTATTATCAGCGGCAGATTCTGATAATTTTGGTAGATGGAAAATGGAAGTCAACATTTTCGGAGATGAAATCCTTCCTCTTTCATTGCTTTAATCATTTCTAATTTAAAATTTTGTATTTCGTCAACATGATCCGCGCCAGAGAGAAAATCATCCACACAGAACTCTGTTTTTATAGCGGATGAAGCTAGGGGATGTATGTGTTGGATATCGCTCGCCAACTGATGGAGTGTTCTAGTAGCCAAGAATGGTGCTGACGCTGTACCGTAGGTAACCGTACTCAGTTTGTATATCACCACTTCTTGATTGCCATAAAATTCGCTGGTAGTTCTGGTAGCTTTCTGCCATATTGACCTCCCGAAACATCTTCTCGATGTCTGCAATCAACACAATTTTGTAAGTTCGGAATCTCGTTAATATATCCCACAATGTCGCTTGTATGGTTGGCCCCACTCGCATTTTTTCATTTAGTAAACCCCATTCGAGGATTTGGCAGTGACCATCAAAAACCACTCATATTTTTGTAGTTTCTTTATCTTCCCTTATCACAGCTGATGTAGCAAGTAGTAACACTTCTCTTCACGTAAATAAACTTCATTTGCATCAATTATTTTCATATGACCCTGTTGCACGTATTCCATCAAGAACCGTTTGTATTCCGCCTTCAGTTTTGGATTTAAATTCAGCCTTTTCTCCAACGTATAAAACCTCCGTAGAGTAGCATTGTAAGAGTTGCCCAATTTTGGGGTACTTTCCTTAATCGGTAATTGTACCGTGTGTGTTCCGGAATCGTCTCGTAAAACCACTGCAGCAAAGTGTCTCTCGCATGCTGCTTCATCAGGAGTGTAATGTTGCTCCTTCCTTGGTTCGTCGAATTCCCATAATCGTCGAAGAGTTTCATCAATATTTGTCTCTAAATCGACTCTCAATGTCGTTGCCATAGATATTTTCGGCATTCGTTGAAGAACCTCCTGAAATGACCCAGCCGAGCATAGTGTTCTGTGCCAATAGATTACCGATTCTGGCAATATTTTGCATTTGTCCTTCTCTTAAAATTAGGCAGAATGCATCGACTCCAATGAGAATATCTATATCACTTGTTTGGTTGTATCCCGGATCAGCAAGTTGGAATGTAGATGTAACTTCTTCATCAACAAAAGAATCGGCACTGGGTAACTTTGGCAGTTTGTTTAATACGAAGGCTTCTTTTTTTAAAGCTTCTTGAGGGTAAACTCGCGATTGAAGCTTCACTTACATTGTGCCTCTTGTTTGGAGTCCAGAATTGGAAATTCCCCTAACCAAAATGTTCGCGTTTCTTCTTCTGAGTTGTAGTCGCTGGGCACATGACTCGGTGATGAACGACGCCTGCGAACTCGATTCTAACAATATACGGCATTCAATCGATTTCCCAAAGTGGTCGCAAATTGTGACTACGGCAGTCGGTAACAGCGCACTGAAAGTAGACCGCTCACTTACACTCATACTAGTCCTAATGTCACGGGGATCTGAAGTATTACCACCACTGCTCACAATCCGTTGGTATCGAAGTCGCTTCCAGTCCTTCTTGCCTGTTCGGTTTTGCCTGGTGTAATAATGTGTGGTGTCGCATCTTACATAAACTACATCTCAACTTAGATCGACAAACAGTTGAAAAGTGTGTTTTGTTGATGTAGTTGAAGCAACATCGCTTTTCGGCAATAAATCCTCGTCTTTGGTCGACAGTTAGTTCCTTAAACTCTGGGCATTCGTGAATGCTATGATCTTTGTCGCATTTAAGAGATACCTTGGTATTCGCCACTGTTGAATGCATGGCCTTCACTTGAAGCCTTCCTTTATTGTTAGTGCATAATCCTTTATTACTGGCTGTCGTACAAGTTTCCCAAGCCTGGCCACGCTTCTCTAGAAACGTCATTAGTGCATCGGATTTCGGAAAGTCGCTTTTATTAAAAGTTTTGTTTCTTCATCCAGTTTCTCTCGGCATTCTGACCAAAGACCTTTAATCCTCGGATCACATCATCGCAGGTATCACATAATTGACTTAATTCCTTAGATGATCCCTCTTTAACCCGTGGCTGGTGAATGAATTGATCAAGTAGCTGCTTCACGACTTGGTTTTTTCTCTCTTTCCCGCGTTTTAATTTTTCCCCAGCTTCAGCATCGGTTTCGGTTATCTCAAAATGTTTCACTAATTGAGCTTCATCATGTTTAAGAAGACGCTTCAAATATTGCAGTTTATTCGAACAAATCTTTGGGAGTTTCTAAATGTAGCAGGTCTGTTAGAGTGCCGTAAACGCCGCATAGCAAAAAATTAAATGCTGCGGTACAACCCCGGTTTGAGGAGTTAGCAATTACAAGATCGAAGTACTTTGTTTACTTTACAGGACGAACTGGCTTTTTTCTACGTTAATCGTTTTATTCCAGGTCAGCAGAAATAACGAGCAAGTCGTCTAGGTAAACAACGATCGGTCATGCAACTGGTACGGAATCACCTTATGTGCATTAGTGTGTACAATGACTGAGGGGCGTGGCATAACCCAAAAGGTATGACTGTGAAGTGATAGAGAGGCGGCCCTAAACGGTGAAAGCAGTCTTATCCTTTAAGTCGATCGTTGTTGTTTAGTTTGTTTGATCGAGTTGACTTAGAATCCCTCTATCAGCGGCAGCGGATATGCATCTTTGATTGCTAATTCATTCACCTTCCGGGCATCAAGTCATAGACTCACCCTACCGCTGGCCTTGTCAACAATGGTGATAGGTGAGAACCATGCACTATGACTTTTCTTTGACAGGGGAGGCGGGGTAGTACAGCTGTTTGATATGTTTTGCAAATCCAACGTCTATGACATGATAGTGGCACCGCTATCTAGCAAGCCAGTATACGGGTCTTAAATCCAATATTTTACGGTTCTGGGCGGCGGCCTTAAGGAGAGCACTGATGAATTAGTTTTGATAACGCAAACTGAGCGGGAGGTCGTATTTGCCTTTGAAAAAAGGAAATTTGGGTTTAAAGTAGTTAGTGGGTTGTGACCCATAGAATTAATAAACGGATTAGAATTGTTTTGGTTAGGAGGATTAGATCTTGAAACAGTCGGCGACAAATACAGGTTGGTTTCCTGGTTAGATTTCAATTCGAAGCAGATTGAGTACCGGAGGTTCTCACCCAGAACGTACTTGGGTCGAATTACCTCTCATCGGGTAAGATCAAATAGCGATGACTGATGAATTATTAATACTTCTCTTAGTTGTAAGAAGATTGCTGGAAATTTACTGACCGCATGTGACGAAGTGTTGGAAATAATCCAGTCACTGCTTGACGAGTCGGTTTCCTGCCACAAAATTGTCTACTGAACATGCGATTTTCGTAGAATTTGCACCGAATTATTCTGATTCATTCGACGCCGAGCAACCTTTAGTCCAGCTGCGCAAAATATTAACTCGGTTAGGTGTTCTACTTCATTGAATCAAAAACTAGAACCATTTGTCAATACTAAACAGACTGAGAATTCTGTAACATGCGACGAGTATGAAAAATTAGTACACTTGCAGCAAAATCAAGCTTTTCTTCGGTTCACAAGACCATCTCCCAGCCATTGACTACTAGCCGGCTGAAAAAGCTGCGTGGATGCCATTTTAATGGCTCAAACAACTTTCGAGGCGAGACGGATAAGGCGCCCACAGGAAGGCTTCCACATGGATTGAAATTTGGCGATCCTCCATTGAAGCCTCGTGTTGATACAGCTGACTCACAATAACCTGCCTTGTGACCGACCTACTTGCAATCAAAATATTATTTTTCCTAAATCAGCAATCACTGAGAAACTTCGTTTTCGGTGCCTCTTTTTTTCTCCATAAAGTCTGAGAGTCTTGTGGCTCGTTGAGTCCTTGCACAAACTTAAATACTTTCTAATCGTCAGACGTGAAATTTGCAATGTCGAACTTTTCGCTTTTTAGATTTGGTTGCTGCACATTTGGAAAAATCTTCAACAGTTTATTATAGCTTTTCACCTGAAAATGCACTTAACCACATCTTTCACTTCGCATTGAAGGAAATGGTGTCTTTCCTGAATGTCAAAATCGTATTGGCAAACTTTTGATATTTTGTTGTAAAGAGTTTCTCGGCGAGCAAATTAACTTTCTGTGGTGCTTTCTTTGCAGCTGCCTCGGCTATAAAAATAGTTTCGCATGGCCGGTATCACAATTCTAACGTCAAATTGTTTTCATCTCAATTCAATTGTCAAATTTGTCCATGACGACTGATATATTTTTATGCAGCGATATACGTTGTTGCTGTTCTTGCTGCAGCGCCATTCATGTCATCAACATTGCGATCGCCTAGTCGGGTTTAGCCTATATTTCATCGGCTTCCACTTGTCCTCATCTTCCGGCTGTCTTTCAATCATCATCTCGTCGGTTTTTACTTGTTTTTCGTCGGTCTTTGCCTGTCTTTCAATCATCATCTTATTGAGTTCCTTAATGTCGGCATCCTTTTTAAATTTTCATAATTTCGTATCTTGCTGCATCCAATTTTGTTTTCATCGGTCGTCCCATCATCACTTAAATGAGTGATTTGACCTTCTCCTTTTAGCTTCTTTAATTCGGTTTTTAACGACTCGACGATTTTTTCAGCCTGATCATTTTACTGTGGTCTGATGTGCTCGACGCCGTTTCCACTGCAAAACGACTCAAATCCTTCTTCCTCAAATTGGAGACTCCCAAAACTTGTGATCGTTTGCTAAATGTGTCAATGATCACCAGGCAGCAAAAAGTATTTCCGAACCTCTTGGCATTGGCCATGACTGCAACGTGAACTTGGTTCTGGTTTTCGTGTTTTTAGTGCAATTTTCACTTACCATTACTAATTTTTCGACGTCTTCGGCGACCGATGGCCAATACACTTAGCTTCATTCCAACAGTTTCATGCGGGTGACTCCTGGGTGGCCTTGGTGCAGCTCGAAAAGACTTGAAACCATCGCCAAACCATGATCGTGGTCAACCGTTCTTGATGAGAGGGAATCCTCAACCATAATGTTTTGATATACTGATTTCGTACTGCAAGACCTTAAATGTTACTGGCAGCGTTTCCCAAACTCACACTGACAATTTTTTCATATGGTTTCTCGTGAGGCAATCAATCGCTGATTGAAACCTGTATGCACAAAGCTCTCCGTGTCTACGTTTTTGATGGTGAAATCGTAAGTGAGCAAAATGAGTGCGTTTCGTTGCAAATCGCTACGCTATTGAGCGAACATCAATGGCAAAGCCTCTCGGTTATGCAGATAGTTTTTTCGGTTTTCGTAAATAACGATGCGGCATGCATGATAGGCAGCTTGGTTCTATTTAGTAGTTCGTACATCAATACTGCTCCAATGCCATAGCTCGGGTCTAAGCAGGTTAACACAAATTCTTTCTTCTAGAAAGCTTGTTGGTGCGTAGGTTGTCACTCAAATTTTACGTTGTTGCGCAACGGTTCGTCCAATGACCCACGACGGTTTTTCAGGTGGTTTACAAATTTGCCGTACCATGTAACTGTTCCTAGGAATGCTTGTAATTGTTAGACGTCTCTCGGTACTAGAATTAGCCTTAGCATCTTGGTTTTCTGAGGATTTGGTCGTAGGACATTTGCGACCCAGAAACTCTAACTCTTACCGACTAAATCAACACTTTTCGAATTTAAGCCAAAAACCGTACTCTTGGATGCGGTTTAATGCCTCAAAAAGATGCTCATGATGCTCCTTTCACTTCATCCAACAATAAAATCGTCAATGAAAGGAAAAGTTCCTTTAGCTACGCTCATCATTGTGTCGATTTATTGTTGAAAAATGCCAGGTGTTGACTTCACATCCGGTTGCAAGCGATTTACTCGAAATAGGCCAATTGGAGCTGATCAGCGTAAGTTTTTTTGATTCGTCAACCATCTTCACAACCAAGAAGGCGCCGGACAGGTTGATCTTGCTGAAAACTGGGTATTGAATCAGCGGTGAATACTTGTTCGGTTCCAGTGCTTTCGCTCGTCCTCTCTTTTGACGGCTACCAGCGGTGCAACGAAGTCCCAGTCAAACGGCGCCGGGCGTCTATAGCGAACGATTGGCTTTGTTTCCGCCCTCAGTGTTAAACATGTTTTAATTGTGTTGCACCAACCCAGTGAATCAGTGAACAGCTACACAAATGTTTGCTTATTTTTCTCATCCATTTTGGTGATAACTTTTTGCTCGTCGAAATTTTAATTTGTTACGTAGCACGTATCAATGTCTTTTTGGTCGTACAATTTGAACAACGCCGTAAATATTCCAAGCATATTAATTGGAACTACCAGCTTTCAGTTGCTGTTGGAGATAATAGTCCAGTCAGATCCGGAATCAAGTGGTAACTTCAATTTCGTAATGTCGATTATTCAACAAACTGGGGCGTCGATACAGATAAAGCGCCTACAGCAAGTTTTTGACGTGGATTGAAGTTTCCTCGTCCTTCACGGAATCAGCTGACTCACAATAATCTGCCTTGTGAACGACGCAAACATTCTTTTTCAACAATCACTTTGAAAATAAATTGCCCCAAACTATCGACACGGAAGCTCCGCTTTCGGTGTGTCTTCTTTTGGTGTCTTAGCGTTTTACTGTGGTTTGCGATGCATTACGAACACTTCATTGGTCGAGACTTTAAGGCTGCTTAATCGTATCGCAATGTTGACGAAGTCTCGGAAAATCTTCAGCACATTCTGTTTTCATATTCAAACAAAATCGTTTCTTTCTTGAGTGGCAAAATAGTATTGGCAAACTTTTGATAGTCGGCTTTAGAGAGTTTCTCGCTCATAAAATCCACTTTCTGTGGTGCTATCGTCGCAGCAGCCTCGTCAATAAAGATATTTTCGTATCACTGGCACCACAATTTGAACGTCAAATTGTCTTCAGCGCAGTGTACAAATTTTTCCATTCGGTTGATAGATTTTTATACATCGATTTTCTTTACACATTTGACACTTTTACTGGTTGTTGCTGCTCTCCTTGCTTTACTTAGACGCATAAAATCTATTAACAACGTGACATCTACGACCGTCGCATTCTGTGGTGTATTACAACTACTCGTGTTGCCACACTTAAAAACTTTGAAACAATGGTCATGCACTCGAGACTATCTCTACAGATGTTTTTTGTCATTGTCTTCTGGAACTTTCAAATTTATCACTTCCCTACGTCACTTATACAATGACAGTTGTTACAAAATCGTAACAATATGGAGCTTGCGACCAATGTGGCACTCCTACAAGTGTACAGAATTCACTAAATCGTCTACCATTACACTGTCACCGTTTAAGAGAATTTATTGTTGACCTTAGGAGTTAATTTAAATTGAACACAATCTAAAACAAGACCGAACATGTATTTACCCGTCATTGCATTGAAATAGGTTAATAGGTTCTATTGTTTTTAAATTACGAGAAAATCATTAGACTCGAGCGTCGCTCAACTTACTAAAATACGAGTATTACCGCCAAAACTGCACCTGTGCCATCTGCATAATACGTAACATCCCGCTGTTAAATTTGTCAAAATCTACCATCTAACTAAATGTTTCAAAACAATCAAATATCATTTGTACAACATCTTGAACCACCTGAATATATTACTTCGTTCATAAATTTACAATTCTTGCAATGTCTTAAAAGCCGTCTATTGTTATTCCAATTGTCTTTCTCGATCGTTTCTTAATTCTTACGTTATATCTCGTTTTCTTTTATTTTTTTCGCTTTTCTCGCCCATAAATACGATCATTATGTACGTACGAGTATTTGTGTATTCTTAAGTTGCGCGAGAATAGGATCAATACAGGGTGTCCCAGAATTGGACGATCGAACGCAGCAGGGTGTTAGGGGAGCTCATTTCCAACAAAAACAGTCAAGTAAAGTTTTTTCGAATTGGTGATGGTGCAAAAATTATTCCACTTTTAGTGTTTTATGCGTGTACGTCAGCAGACCTTCACTGATGAAAATGTTGCCCGTAGTATGTGTCGAGAAGCCGGTACAGGTCGAATTTTATCAAAATGTCGTCGTAAGTTCGTAATAAAGTCTGATTGTAAAATTTGAGCATTCGTAGTATCTAAAAATGTTCCAGGAATCCGAGTTGTACATCCGTAAACCAGTTCAGCTGGAGTAGCTTTTACTTCGTCACTGTAAGTCGTTCGTATTCCAAGTAAGATTGCAGGAAGAACACTAGCCCAATCAGATCGGTCGTAGCACATAGTGACAGATTTGACGACTCGATGCCATCTCTAGATCATGCCATTTCATTTTGGATTTGGCGTTATTCTCCTGCGTTCAAAACCAAGGAAATTAGTCAGTTCGTGAAAAAGTTATGATGCAAATTCCATGCCTTGGTCCATGACAATGGACTCTGCGACTGTTGCAGCAATTATACCCGGAACTGGAACCGCCTCGGGCCAGCAAGTGTATCTATCAATCAATGGAACGCAATACCGCTGATTATGAGAAACTGGTAAAAGACCAATGATATCGAATGAATAATCGAAAAGCGTTGACAAATTAATTTATAGTTACCAAGCGGAGATTTTGTATGTCGAGAGATTTTAGCCTTTTGACAAGCTACATAACTTTGAACCATCTTCTGAACGTCTTTTTTAATCGATGGCCAGATGACATTCTGAGTCAAAAGTTTGATGGAAGCTTTGACGCCAGGATGAAAATTAAGGTGAATGACTGGCCTAGGTGTAGTGATAAAAATATCGCATTAAATTAATTTTTTTGACTTGAAAGAAACGGAAAATTTCTCAAATTTGAGAACAGAGTTACTTCTTAAAATTGTTTGAAGTTCTTCGTCATTGGTCTGAGCATCTGCGATGATAGCATAATCAATACTTTCCAGTCCAGAGATGTGCTGAATATCGGTCGTGAAATGACCAATGAAATCTACATGTCGAAATTGACGAGGAGATGCTGTTTCCAGTTTCTGATTAAAAACGTAGATAAGTGGCTTATGTTCAAAATCACAAGTGGCTTATGATCATCAAGCGTGAATAAACGACCTTCGAGAAGATGTCGAAAATGTTCACGTTCTGAACGCACTAAAAAGAAACCGAGTGGTTGCCAAGTGTCTGATACTAACTGCTGAACCACCGCTCCGATCGCCGTATCGGAAGCGTCAACCATGATGGCCAGAGATGCTGATGATGGTGGATGAATAAGTAAAGTAGCGTCCGTAAGTTTATTTTTACAGTTATCGAACGCTTCAAAAGCCACCGTTGACCATTGTATCGATAACAGTTTATCATGCCTAAAAAGCGTTTCAGTTCTTTAACAGTCTGTGGCCGTTCGAAATTTTTGATGTCTTGATCCCGTTCATGCGACGATAGTATACCTTATCCAGTTACCAAATGGCCTAAAATGATAATTTCGGTTTCGCCTCTCGAAACTATGATGAACATCTTGAACAATTTTAATATGTTCAAGATGTTCATCATAGTTTCGAGAGGCAATGAGCACGTCGTCCAAATATACAAAGGAGAAATCAAGTCCACGTAATGCTGTGTCGAAATTGCTGTTTCTGGAATGTCAGTCGGTTCAATAGGAATAGTCTTAAATATATGGAATCGGATACCTGTTTGGAATTGTGACTTTATTTAGTGCACGAAAGTCTCCACATGGTCTCCAAGTTCCATTATTTTTGGATACTAAGTGTAGTGGGCTGGACCAAGAACTGCTACTAAGTCGGCAAATCCCGAGTTTCACCATGTTTTCGAATTCTGTCTAATGAATTTGTCCGATGCTAGCCGTCGTGGTGTGCATGCAACCGGTGGTCCGTTCGTTTCAATTTTGTGAGTCACGTTGTGCTTTGTTTTTATTGTCAACGTTAATGTTGGATCCAGTGTTGACTTATCGATCCTAGATACAGTAGCATCATCGTAGGAGGAATGAGTACCATTTGAATATAGAGAGGTTAACGGATCTATGAGCTTCTGTCTTTGTATATCCACTAACAATCCAGTTTTGCTCAAAAAATCAGCGCCGATGATAGACATCGACACGTCAGCAACTATAAGAATCCCCAGGAGAATTCACGGCGCAGTCGGGTGCCAAGTCTTAAAAATTTAGTCCCGTACGCATTTACCGAAAAACCGTTCGCTGCGAACAACCTGAATGATGGGTCGACTCTTGAATTCCGAACAAAACGGGCTCGCAAGACTGAGACATCTGCACCTGTATATATTAAAAAATTGGTCTGAAGAAAGTTTTAGATACGTCATTGCACACCGCCAATTGTAACTGACTATTTATTTTTTTGGAACATTGTTATCGGAGTTATTTGATACGAATTTACAATTTGGTTTGAATTTTACCGCCTTTGTGCCGAAATGATGAAAATAAAAGCAAATAAAAATTTTCTCAGCCGAAAGTTCACCATTAAATGGATTGAAGGAATTTCGAGAAATTGGCGAGTTTTTCCGAGAATAGTTAATTTTAGAACTTGATCGAGAATTGCTACGACTTTGAAAATTTGAATTAGATCGTGATCTAATCTTTCCGAAATCTCCGATAGCAATGTTTTGTTGAATTCCGAACGTTTATTATCTAGTGAAACAATTGAATTTGGATTAGACGAGCATGATGCAGAGGTCTCGCTAAAATTTATTTGTGCATGAGTCTCATGCACGTTGTCAGCCCGTTCTGCAAGGACTGACAGGGAGACCTCGTTTTCGAATGGTGTGAGCACTGACCCCCAACTGACTGGTGCAACCTCTTCATCCTCTTCGACTTTTCTGGTTCACCAAGTACCCGGATCACACAGCCTTGAATGTAGACTAAAGTATATTACCCTTCGGACTAGTGATTATAAATGCAAATGTGTCGTGGAGTCGTGCGTCCAGTGCTCCCACCGCATGAGCATATTTAGTTGTCTCTATGGTAATTTCTGCCAATGTAAACTGCTGCTCGAGTATCTCAAACCTTACATTTGGATTTTGAGAGTGAAGTGGCTTTGGAGGTTTGAAAGCCACTCGAGCGACAACCCCAGCATCGGCAGACAAATTAATATTTGCTCGCGATGTCTCTGGTATTTCAGTTGAATTTATATTTAATTGTGAAACAGCCTTGGCAACAGCATCATTGATAAGTTCAGCTAGCTGAGTGTGCGTTAACGTAATATTGGACTTCATTGTTGAACCGCTGCTCGATGCCGCTGACAAGTCTGTTTCATTTGTCGATGATAGGTAAACATCTTGCACAACACGCCGAATCAAGAAAGAAAGAATAAGGAAAACTACCGAAAATACAAATACCGAAAAAGCGAAACACATTTTAATTAAAATTAAATTTAATTAAATATAATTTAAAATTCTTATTTTTGGAAAGAACATTTTTTATTAGCACTAGCACCGTAAACAGTTAATTGAGTGCTTACAATTTAGTTATATTTTTTTCCGATGATCAGCCGGTGCAGAGACACGTTAATTAAGGTGTCATCTCGGTCTCTGATGATGTGTTCAAAATAGCCGGTTTAATAATATATGGCCGCCGATGTTGATCACGGCCGGTTTAATAAATGTGGTCGACGATGTTGGAAGCGTTCGGTTTAATAAATGTGGCCGACGATGCCGGAAGCGGCTGGTTTAATTAATGAGACCGACGATGTTGAAAACGTTATATGCTCCAATTCGTTCTTTCTCGGGGTCACCAATTTTGGTAGGTAGGTTTTCATTATGGTCACCAACTTCTTTAATTTTATCCTCTATATTCTCCATAAATAAGGAGTTATTTCTGGAATAAAATTTTCAGATTCAATGATGGGCGTAAGGTCAGCGGCCACATCTTCTAATACTCGAAGTTCCCGTCCGAAAGTCACAAATCTGTGTATGATCATTTTTAGTTTAATGGCTAGTTGCACTTTCAAATCACGATTTTTTCGTTCGACTGGGTTCGAATTCAGCCACTATATTTTTCGGATGGCAATGAACATATCTGATCGGAATATGTAATCAAAAGTGCCAACTTCATTGGTTTCTAGAACACTTTTTGTCTGAAAATTGTTCATTCAACGGTCGTTGTTGTTCAATGGAATTGGGCCAACTCTGGATTAGCACAAATTCAGCCAAAATATTTTTCTGATGGCAATCAACATATCTAGTCGGTATATGCAATCAGAATTGCCAACTTCATTGGGTTCAAGAACACCTTTTGTCTGAAAATTGTTCATTCAACGGTCGTTGTTGTTCAATGGAATTGGGCCAATTCTGGATTAGCACAAATTCAGCCACAATATTTTTCGGATGGCAATGAACACATCTGATCGGAATATGTAATCAGAATTGCCAACTTCATTGGTTTCTAGAACACTTTTTGTCTGAAAATTGTTCAGTCAACGGTCGTTGTTGTTCAATGGAATTGGGCCAATTCTGGATTAGCACAAATTCAGCCAAAATATTTTTCGGATGGCAATGAACATATCTGATCGGAATATGTAATCAGAAGTGCCAACTTCATTGGTTTCTAGAACGCTTTTTGTCTGAAAATTGTTCATTCAACGGTCGTTGTTGTTCAATGGAATTGGGCCAACTCTGGATTAGCACAAATTCAGCCACAATATTTTTCTGATGGCAATCAACATATCTAGTCGGTATATGCAATCAGAATTGCCAACTTCATTGGTTTCAAGAACACTTTTTGTCTGAAAATTGTTCATTCAACGGTCGTTGTTGTTCAATGGAATTGGGCCAATTCTGGATTAGCACAAATTCAGCCAAAATATTTTTCGGATGGCAATGAACATATCTGATCGGAATATGTAATCAGAAGTGCCAACTTCATTGGTTTCTAGAACACTTTTTGTCTAAAAATTGTTCATTCAACGGTCGTTGTTGTTCAATGGAATTGGGCCAACTCTGGATTAGCACAAATTCAGCCACAATATTTTTCGGATAGCAATGAACATATCTGATCGGAATATGTAATCAGAAGTGCCAACTTCATTGGTTTCTAGAACACTTTTTGTCTGAAAATCTCAGTTCTTTCACATTTCTAGGTACAGGAAAGTTAGCTATCGCTTTTGTTTTCTTCGGGTTTGTCTTTATCCCATCTTTCGAGATGATGAAGCCTAAAAATTCTACCTCGTCCTTTAAAAACTCGCACTTATCGAGTTGTATCTTCATATTGGCGTCTTCAAGAACTTTGAATATTAATTCCATATTCCTGAAGTACTCGTCTTCCAATATGATCACGGAGTATGTCATCGAGAGTGCGTTGAAAGATGGAAGGGGCGTTTTTGAGGCCAAATGGGAGGCGCGTAAATTCATATTTTCCATGATTTACAGAAAACGCGGTCTTCTCGATATCGGAACATTTTAGTGGGATTTGGTGAAATCCGCTTTTTAGGTCTACTATTGTGAAGTAGGTGTTTTCCCCCACATTGTTGACCGAATTGGATAAGTGTTGTTTTAATGGAATTTTAATGTCCGGATATATCGTCATGAATCCTTCGTCGGTGTGGATTGTCGCTCGCAGTTGTTTTAGGCTGTCGTTGCCTATAATACCGTCGCACGATTTTAGATTTGGCAGAATGAAGAATTTTAATTTTGCATCTGGCCCAAATAGATCTATCCATGCATGATGGGTAATCTTGATGCCGCCAGCTACAGAATTTGCAATGAACGGTTTTTCATTATTTAGAGGATTTCGTACATATTGTGATTTAATATAGTTTTTATTCGATCCAGTATCGATGAAACACTTAAATATCCTTCGCCCTATGTTCTAGATAAGGAAGCGAAGTGCTCCTTAATCTAAAAAATTAACGTCATCTATGAGTCCGTCTTGCTCCTGTCGTTCCCCGTAATTGTCGTCTTCGGTCGCTTCGTTCGTAGTCGGGTTTTCTTGAATACCAGTATATTCCAGGAATGACTGGTCGTATTGTGAGTCATACGTATTCATTTGGTCCTGGTAATAAGTTAGATCGGATTCCTCATCCTGAGGTTCACAGTGGTGAATTCTTTGGAATTTGGCAGGTTGGTGAATTTGTCCAGATTGGATAGGTCTTTTATTCGGGATTGGAAAGTTTCGAGGTCCATTTTGTAATCCTTGGGGTCTATTTTGATAGTTGACTTTGAAGTTCCTATTTGTATGCGGTAATGGATATGATGTTGGGTACTTTAGCTAAGGAAGGTTACGCTGTTGCGCTGGATACCTTCTAGGTGGAATTTGTGGTGGTAAAGGGGATTGTGGATTTCTCGTATTAAAGTTACCGTGACTGTGTTGTACCCGGTATTGCATGTTCTCTAATTTGAGACATAGATGTAATGCCTCGGGTAGATCTGTGGGACCTCTCTTGCTCATCAGTCGAGGTAGATCACCTCTGAGCCCTCTGACAAATGTATCGAGTGCTTTATCTCGATATGAGTCCGTCATAACATTCATGGATTCTTGACTCATCTCCATGGAAGACAGCTTATTTAGAATTAGTGACAGGTGTTGGTATACCTGTTGGTAATATTCCGGGACTGATTGATGCCGTTGCACCAGCGTTGTCATTTGGTACTCGAGTGTACCCAAATCACGTTTGTCTGCATAGTGTAATGTCAGACATCTCGCTATTTTTAGTGCGTCCGCTTGAACCGTAACCTTGTTCTTTATAACACTCAGCATTCCGTAATATTTTGGAGTGCATTTTAGGTGATCGTAAACTTTTAGTATGCGATCGACGCTTTTTTTCCAGGAGCCGAACTCACCCGGTTGTCCAGAAAAATCTCTTAAGCTTTTTACCACGTCAGGTATTTTGTCTAAGTCATTCAGGTTCGCTAGATACCTAGGGTCGATACCTTGATCTATGTCATTTCTGGTGTTTGTGCTATTCGTCTGATTTAGGTTCTGACATTGTTCTCTAACTATGTCACATATGACTTCTTTGAGTGGTGTAAGGTCAATGGTATTGTTTGTGTTGGATGCACCAGCTGAATTTACGCTGGCTGCAAGAATTGATGGTTTAATGACGTTGTCGTTACCCATTTCTCTTTATTCAGTAGCGATGTGATAAGTGGAAATTTGAAGCAGATGGTTCAATATAAATTGAAGGTAAATTGAATATGAATTGGCAATAGTTTGAGTAAGAATCGGTAATAAATGGAAATTGAAAGCAGATTGTTCAATATAAGTTGAATATTACAGGTTTTTCGACAAAATAATATAATGAATGGTGGTAGAGCAACAATTTAACACTAACACGTTTTGTATTTTAATATTTTTTGAGTATAATTTGATCTTACTTAGAATATTTATTTATATTTACTATCTTATATATTTTTTTATAATTCTCAAATTGATTATTTTCTTTATGTTTATGTTATTTTAATTTTCTTATCAATGATTTGTTTCTTTTTTTTTAAATTTTCTTTAGAATTCTTTTATTTAATTTTTAAATTATATTTATTGCTTATTTTTGTTATTTATATTTTTTTCATATAATTTATAATTTAATTTTTAATTCTTCGCTTAATATGAATTTAAATTGACTTACATTAAAATTAACAGATGTGGGTACATCTGGAGTCGCAATTCGTAGTTTTTTTTTCAACCCAAGTACTCTTGCCGTCCTTCTAACCTCGATTGGGCCGCAGTTGATCAACTAGTCGGGTTTTCAAGACCTTTTTGTCGTGTGGTAACGTCTACTAAGGAGGTTCTTTTCCCAATTCACAATTTTTTGACACTTTTCAAATTATGGTTAATTTGAAGTTTTTAGTGAAACACTTTTAGCTAATTTAAATTGTGGTTAATTTAAATTATAGTAGTTAAACACTTTTTTTTAAATTTTGGTTAATTTAAATTTTGATCTTTTTACAAGGAAGGGTCCCTGTTTCGGCGCCAGTTAACAAAATTCTTGTTTAAGTAACATCTTGTTGTTCATATCGCATATGTGCAATATGAAACCCCTGTTCAACTGTGGGAATCGGCTCGTTGCCGCATGTTAACTTACATATAAAATGAATAATAAAGAATTCTTAAACGTACAAAGGAAAGAGACAACACGATTATAAAAGTTGCAGTGTCATAATAGAAATGCAGCGCCGCCTTGATAAATACTAATTCCGAATTTCGGTATTGCCACAACAAAAGGACTCTTCGTCTTGTTTAAATTAATATTTTGGTGGGTGCGCATGCGATTTCACTAAAAAAACACTACAAGTGGAATAACTTTAGAACGTCCAAATCTGGGACACCCTGTATATACGTAAATGTATGTACGTATGTAGCATGCATATAAGCACAACATCTTATATTATTCTTGTGTCTACTATGCCTTGTTGAGTTTCATAAGAAATATTTCAACTGGTTTTATTAGTGCATTGTTGTTGTATTTGTGTTATGTGTGTATCGTGTACATTGTGTCATTACGCTACAGTTGAGCAACCCCCACTATACACATATAAACGTTCGGTGTAAAAGTGAAATATTTATGTGTGCTTTGGTACAATTCATAAAATTAGTTCGTGATTTACGAATCGGTACTGTATAAAATCGTGATACGATCGAATGTACTAAAATTGTACTTTCGAGTGGTTTTTGTTTTATTTTGTTTGATTATTTATTATTTTTGTTGTTATTTTGGTTGGGTTAATTTTGTGTCAGTTTTTGTTTGACCATTTTAACGAAACGATCGTGTTTTGTTTTTTCGTTGTGTATTTTGCGGTGCCTTTTATACAAAAAATATTTTTATGATCGAGTCGAGTAAATTGCGCGAGTAAAGTTTGTTTATTTTTTTTTTTATGTTGATAAGGAATTGTTTTACCATTGAGGTGATCGTGTACTTTGTAAACGATTGCGCTTTTTGCAGTGGCAAAAGCTAGTTTTTGTAGTTTAATATAAAATCGTGGACTAGTGTAACATATATAAATAAGGTATTGAGGTCGATCGAGTGTCTTATTTTGGATTTGTTGTTTAAATTTAATATTACTATTCAAGAAACTTGATCGTGTTATTATTTTATTTTTTTTTATGTAAGAAAATAGTAGAGAATTTGTGTATATATTTAAGAGATCAACTTATTAGTAGTAATAAATACAGTTTCTTCACCTGTGCACAAGTGGTAATCCCGTAAACCTATAATCTCCCACCTGTTTGAATTTGTGTATGGTGTTTCAAGTGTCATAAGTGGTTTTTAATAATAGTCTGTATATAGCGATCAATATACGTGAATGATCTTCTGTGTGTGTGATAACAAAGTGCGATAAGAAAAACGTAAAATTTTCTTAAGAATTTGTGAATTGTGTGGTTTTGTGATATCGCCGTGATACGATCGCATGGAATGTTGGATTATTAGTTCGAGTACATACAGCAATGGACAGGTAATGTAAATTTATTATATTAATTTTAATCAATCAGAACTTGATAAGAAAGGTATTTTATATAACTTCTTTCTCAAAAAAAAAAAAAAAAAAACGTAAACTGTAAATTCGTATTTAAGAAGAAATTAAAACTTGTTTGGCATTTTATTTTTTGTATTTTGTGTTCTTTACGAACGAAATTTATTTCTATATAATTTATTATTTCTTTGTATATAGTAAGTCGCCTTTTGTACGTCTTAATGCGATCTTGCAAATGCTTTAAAACGTGTACCTTTAAATAAAAAAAAAATTGATCAACTCGCACCACCGCTGAACAAAAATTAAAAAAATTAAAAAATACTAATAACGCAATCAACCGAAATGAATCAATTAGCACCGATTTATTGGCATCATCAACCATTTACGAGACAGTTGATTGAATTTCTTTGAACCGCAGATTTAAAATGCTTGTCCGCGCAGCCTGTATAGAATGCAACATACAAAAAAACCTGTTGCAGTTAAATGACCACAAACAATAAATATTTGGTTGAGTTGCACATTTACTCACAGCACCTTAATGGTTTGTGTGCAAGATAGAATATTTTCTTAAAATTACGCTCAAGTAAAATTTCACCTTGGGACATTTTTCTTATACCACCTTGAACATTATTTGTGGTTTTGTTGTCTATACTACATAAAGCATAATTATTGGAATGTAATTTATTATGATGCGGGGAAAGTTTTATTTTATTTTATTTTTGCAATTAATTTTTTCTAAAGGTTGTTGGCCACAGTCTATAAATTACTATAGAAGTGAAACTTAAGTTATATAGTGTTTCGCTAATTATGTAATTAAGTCGTTGTACTGTGCACTGTCAATTTCCAATCGATTTTGTTGTGCATAAAGAAAACTTAGATTTATTGTTCCGTTTAGTTCGTTTCGTTACGTTTGTGGCAGGGGCACTTTCAAATAATTACCAAAGGCTGTTTGAAATTGTATAATTGGCTTTGATTGCACGATGACCCAATTTTTAAATAATCTGCAAAGGAGCTGACGGCCAAATAAACTGTTACTCTCCGGTAAAATTCTAAGTCTATAAATCAAGACTCCACCATAAAAACTAATTGGCCTTCAACCAACAGATTTTCAAGAGTTTTTAGTGATGGATCTGCATATTACTAGAGGGTGATTTTCTCAGCGTAATTTATTTTTTCAGCAAATTGGAATAAAAAAAATCGTATTCCTCAGAATTCCCGACCTTTTTATAGGCCGATAAATTGCGATGACGTTTGGCCACGCAAGTTTATCAAACGCTCGGGCGATAATATACCGTAAACATATTCTAGAACTTAGGGTTTTGACAGTACTATTTTGGTGGACTATCGCATCTGCCATGTAATGCGAATGGCTAGTAACCTTTCTCGAAGTTTGTCCATAACAGGTAGCATCTGGTCTCTATCGCCAGGTTTCCTAATTACTATCATTTCACCTGATTTCCGCACCTTAAGAAAGTAGCCGAATAGTAGCTGGTCAATAATTTTATTATGCTGGGTCCTACGATTGGTTGATATGGCGCGTTCAAATACAATTGGTAGCGATCCATGTGACTTTGTTCCATCTAATGTTTCATCCGGTAGAAGTAAGTTAAGTAACTCCAAACGTGTGTCTTACCACGTATCTGTAACGCCTGCATATGACTATGACTGTGTCTTGCCACGTATCTGTAATGACTGCATATGACTTCTCGATATATCTGAAATTTGTCCTGGATCCCATGGGCCTTTATTGCCATGTTCCGAGACATACCGCTGGAAACGGCTGTTCTGCCTCGCTTTAAATACTTCGTTGAATTATTTATTCTTTGTCCCTCTAAGTGTGACAATTTTAATTATTTTGCTTCTTGGTTTCTGGTATACCGATCTTATCTTATGCATAGAATATCTAAGTTTCCTCTGACTATTGTTCCACCAACTATTTCGTTTCTTAGTTCCTCTCTTCCTTGGAATTGAGTTATTGGAGACACTGGTTAAATAAGGTCCAAACAGGCTTCATTGACTATTGTTAGATCAATATTGAAGTTACCATTATACGAGAAATTCGTTTAGTTCCCCCTGCATGTTCAATATGAAAAAATCACTCCTAGGCAAGAAGTCCTCTACTTGTTTTATTCCGTTTTCATCACTTAGATACGCAAGCCACATGTTACTTCTAGCGCTGAAGTCTCTAGTGAACACTACCTTTTGGTGTTGACTCGATAAAGAGCCTAGGATCGTTTCGATTTTACACAGAAGGTACTCGATCGGTTCACTGTATTGGACGTATATTGAAAATAGGTAAGAGGAACCAACTTCCAATTGAATTTCAACATATGTGCAGTGGCTAACACGAAATGGGCTAAGATTAACCTTGTTCATGCCAACATTATGAATACTAGTTGCAGTTTTGGGATTCTCAGTGCAGCCTGTGGTTACTCTGGCTGTAGCAGGGATGCCGCTGATTTGACCATTGACCGAGCGTAGTTGGAGATGAGCTCACTTATTTCTGACCCGACTATTTTAGCGCCTTGAGTGTTGAGGTGGGAAATACGTAGCTTGCTAATCATCACATTTTGTATGCGTTTTTTCATTTCCTTGCAGCTTTCGCAACTGACTGGTTTGTCTTTATTTGGGTAATCCTGATAACCATCACCATAGTGAGAACAGGTCTATGTGCACGCCCTACCATTCTTTTCAAAATGACCGTTTTACTGTCGCCTAAAGCACCCAGTTCAACGTCCACCACCTAGTGAGCGGCCTCTTTATTCTTCGCACTAGTTCTATATGGAACCTAAAAATCTTTTCGTTCCAGGCGATTTTGATTTTTTAAGGAGGTTGCAGCCCTACCGCCATTAAGCTTCGGGAAACATCAAAGATAATTAGTTTAAGTCCTGTGCAGCCATCTTTGGTGTCTTTTCCACAGTAACCAAATTTATTGGTTTCTGGCTGCAAGTGTACCAACGGTTGCTTGCCTCCTCATTTTACCAGTATAACTAGATTAGCTTTCGCAACCACCTTCTGATTTGATCTTTATATTTTTAATATGTGCCTTTCACACATATGCGCTACTTGGCACCACTTGAATCGTGTCGTCATCATAACCGACAAGCTTAGTATCGTAGTTCGAATCGTTTAGATTTTTTTTGATATTTCACGCGTCTTCCGAAGACTGAACTGGATCGCTTTGTGCACTATGTTTAGCCGTACAGTGTATTTTTATTGCACAGATGTACACAGTTGAGAATACAGGAAATCATGTTCTTGACAAAATGGCATCTCTCGGTCTAAACCAAATCAATAAAGTGTTTAATTCCCATGGTCGGTTGTTAGATTTAATTTTTGACCAGGTAATTTATGTTAATCTCATTTTAATTTTAACGAAAGCTATGAGTCTGTAGTGAAGAACGATGAACGTCATAAATCGCTTCTCCTGAATATAGAATTAGATAAAAATCGACTTGCTAACGATATTAAAGCCACATTTATGGCCTTCAATAAGGCTGATCTTCGAGATTTTTTTTTTATTATCCCTGCAATCTGTTCTGGGGCCAAGGCTCTCCCAACTCTTTCGCGGTTTGCTTTTTCCGTCCTTACTTTTACGCCAGTGTCAGCCAATTCGAGAACGTGCGGTAATAGGTCCGATATGCACATTGCATAGCTCCATGCCAGCCTATACTGGCATGGAAGATGGGTCGGCCCATAAGGTTTGCACTTCGACAGGGGGTCTTAAATCTTCGAGGTTTAAACTCATTTTTTTAAATATTGATTGGACGGTATATTTTGATTACTGTAATTTGAACGATGCAGTAAATTTTACGAAAATGTCTTTAGTTGGAACGAAAAATTCGTCCCGGTTTGAGATTACCCTAAGCGATCTAAAATTCGTTGGTTCGATTGTAAATTTTTCGGTGTATGTGCATTGTTTAATCAAGCCGGTCACAATTTCAAAAAAACTTCTTCTTCTTTGAGTTTGAAGGTCTTGTTTCCGAATAGGGCGTCTCCAATGAGGTCCTTCTTTATTGGTGACGAACGTGGCATGTGTCCGAGCCAGCTCAGCCTTCATGATTTAATTGTTCCAATTATATCAGAGTTGTTCAGATTATTTCCGTTCTCTTCAGATGAATCTTGTACATTTCCCCATCCTTAATAGCATCAGACGCACTAATTTGAGCGAAAAAAACGGCAAGCTTTTGGCTAATCCGTGTTGTTAGTGTCTAGGACTCGCAACCAACACTGACTATACTGATATTATCAGCACGTGCTGTAGCTTGTGCGTGCTGGAATAATTGTTGGAATTGTGAAGGTAAAACACACTTCTTTAAAGATTGTGCAATACCGATTTCCCTTAAGTTTTGCTTTGGTTGTGGGGAAAAAATGTTTATTGCCAAACATGCCGAAATGTGAGAGCCTCGGGAAACTTACAGCGAGGTGTCAAAAACGTTGGGGTTCTGAGATCCCAAATTCCAACATCGAATATTCGCAATCCAGATATAATGGGCTCAGTGACGAACACAGATCCCGAATTTTACATGGTTCTACAGAGAAAATCGGAGTAACGAAGATGCCAGTTGCAACAACGTCTACCCAAACCGTTTCGAACTATGAACGAAGAAATCATTTACAACGTAGTCTGAGGTATTTCAAAACCCACAGGGAAACAAAAAGGATGAATCCACGATAGCGTGTAACACTAATAACAGACCATACGCCGAAGTTGTTATTAATGGGGTACCATATCGAGGGCTTTTGGACAGTGGGCAGACATTTCAGATCTTAGTCTAGGCTCGGAACAATTTATCGAAGAGGATAATATGAAATTGCACAACTTGAATTCACTGCTAGTGCTAGAACACCAAAGAATACTAGGGCATGTAATAGCAAAGGTAGCATATACCGGAAAAACAGAAACAATGAGACTTCATGTTGCACCAAATCTCACCCAGCCATTATACCTTGGCATTGACTTTTGGCAGCTATTTGGACTGGTACAGACGTTTTGTGTCTAATTACTCGAGTTTAGCTGCACCGATTACAGAATTTCTCAAGAAGAATAAAAGCAAATCATGGAATGTCGAAGTCACGGCCCCAAATTTTTCGAAACACTTTTACATCCAATATGATGCTTCTACTACGGAAGTAGTGAGTGTATTATTTCAAAAATTCGACAATGGCGAAGAACATCCAATTGCGTTCATGTCGCTCGAGTTAATTAAAGCACAGAAAAATTACAGCATCACAGAACTAGAGTGTTTGGCAGCGGTGATGAGTGTTAAGAAGTTTGGGTACGTACCTTAATGTACCTTCACAATAATCATAGACCATTCAAGTTTACGTTGGTTGATGGAGCAACGTGACTTGACTGGAATGTTTGCACAAGAAGTACAGGAAGGGGTCGTTGAATGTCGTCCCAGATGGTCTATCTAGAGTGTATGTCGAAGCTTTAAATGGAAATAATACTTTTCAAGATAACGAATATGTTTCCCCGATAAAAGCAGTGGAGAATTATTCACGCGCTACTGATAATTACAAAGTTCAGGATGGCGAGATCTATATTAATACAGATACTGACATAGTTACCAAAATTTACCTTATTTAGATTTACCAAAATGGAAACTCGTCGTTCCTGACTCTCTAATTAACTCTCATATCGAAAAGGCCCACAATCCTCCATATGGTGCGCATCAGGGAATCGAGCGAACAATTCACATGTTGAAACGAAACTTCGTTTGGCCGGTGCTTGTTGGAAATCTTTAAACATAAAAGGCGCACAGGGACCTTTTTTCGTAACACTATTCTAACACAATCCACAGAGATAAAGTTTGACCGGTAGTTGATCTGCCTGGACGAGAACCGCAATGGTAACAGTCGCCCAAAACGAGTTTGCTTTAAATTTATATAACTTGTTTGGAATTACAGTGGTCAAAACCTGCAAGCCGCTGTTGAGCAAAGGTATTCCGCGATAGTTGTTACAATTCAGCCGTTCCCCATTTTTTATGTTTTGGGCTATTTTCCTCTCTTCCCGGGTTCTCTCTGCGAACTAAACCGATGAAGCTAACTCAAAAATGCGATGGAAGAGATAATCACCCTCGTTCTTGAGCATTTCTTGTTGATGTTAGCTGATCGCTAGAGGATAACGTCTGTCTATTTAAGAGTGCCGAAAAATAATTTCGCCACATTATCCGAATGGTGTTAGCGTCCATTTGTAACTTTCCGCGAATAGCGCTACTACGTGGATGGAAGCCGGTATTGATTTTTTTGAGTAATATCTTTCTACACAGTCGGTTGGTTTGTATTCTCGCGACCATAAAGTTGTTGTGTAATTGCTTTGTTTGAGAGAGGTTCTGTTTCTAAAGCTAGACAATTCTTATTCATCCAAGTGTTTCTATGTTTTGATGTTTTTTTTACCTAGATTCGTAATGGTTATGACTATCCAGGGTTTCTCATATATTAGCTTCGACGTTTGCCCGTGTAGCTTGATTTTTTATTGCGTCGGTAATCCTACGTAGGATTCGATGGAATCGGTTATGTACGTGGTGGATAAACGGATGGCGTCGCAACCATTGAAAGTAATCAGAATCGATGTTGGCGCCCTGTTTGGTCTTAATATTCTTGATGCTAGGAAAATGCCTTTTGAACTCGATTTGATTCACCGGAACTCCGACGTCTGATTTCCGTGGATTCCCTTACGTGGGAAGTATGTGCGCATCCCTTTGTTGTTTAATGCAAGATGTAGGAAATCTGGGTCGATGGAACCACGATGAATGCTGTCTGCATTACCGATTCAGTAATCGAATCTTTACATCGTGTTGGGGAATTTTATTTCAAACACTTTCGAGTTGGTCTTAGAAAGTGCCCTTCTCATGATCTGATTTTACCTCCGTTGGGGCATGTATGTTTCAATTCAGATGTTAAAGCGACAATCAGAGTACGCGCAGATCCAGTTGTTAGTGGAGCTAAAATCTGTTACTAATTGGCGTAAACGATTGCTGATCAGTAAACCAACTCCGAACTCGTGTCTATCGAAGTTGTTGCAACATCGAAGACATTTCGAGCCCTAGGTCGTTGTTTTAAATCCGAGTTAATTATCCGAGGATTTTGTTGAAGTTTCGTAACAATTGTGTTTTCCAGATTGAGTTGTTAGTCAGTAATTCACTGTAAAAGGACCCCAGTGTGAGCAAGGAAGCAGAGTGAGCTCTTGTTGAAGTGGCATCCAGAGATGGCACAGGATGTGACTTTTACGGTAATCCCTCTGCGTGCATTCCTACTTGACCACCAATTTCAAAATGTTGCTTAGAACAAAATACCGTGCTAGATCAACGATATTGCAATTGGACCAAAAGATCTGGACCCGACATACTTACCGTTATTATTTAACACGTATTTGAATTTGCAAAGGTGGTAACAGATCTGTAGTTGATAAGTACAGATCAATATCAATTTTGTCAGCTAGCCCGAAAGTGTTCGAATGCATGGTGCCTAATGGCATGGTTCATGAATTTGGTAAGATAATCCACAACAGCATGGATTTATTTCAGGTCGTTCAGCTGCGACTAATCTCATTGAATTTGTTCATTTCGCGATAAATTCGATTGAAGATGCGGTTCACAAGTTTATGTGGTGTTCACTGATTTCAAAAAGGCATTGGACAAATGGTAACTTAACAAATGGTTAAGTTAGGTGAATCTATTTCTTGCGCTTATCAGGCCATTTCTCGAGTTCCTCGAGGCAGTCACTTACGGCTTTTTTCATTGTTATTGTTTATTTACCATTAGTCTGCTTTGAGGTTATATTTTCCTATGTCAATGCAACTTAACCAGCAGTTTTGGTATTAAGGCAATAGAGGTAGATAGGATCATGCGCATCTTGCCATGTAATGCTGACGTCACCACAATGAAACAATTTTATATTCTTTGGGAATTTGCTTGGCCATTTTGGCGCGCCATAATAAAATTCGGTTTGTATAATGAAATTGCAATGCAGAATTGTTCTTTGTATTATGAGTTTGTGGCCAATATTAGCCATGTTTAATGAAACAGGGAAGGCGGTTTATATTTTAAAATTCGGATTTTAATTTGATTTTATGAAGTTCTGAAATAACTTCACAAATTCTGTTCGTCATGAAGTCATAAATTGTTTTCAAATATTTCAGTGAAATCCTATTCCAGCACGCAATCCTACATTTTGCCCTTGTTCCCACTTTTTAACTACCAGTTCCCACTTTTTAACTACCTTTACTAACCAGGAAAGTTCAATTTATGGACCTTAAAATATTTGAAAATGCAGGAATATCCCTTTTTAATATTCCTTTTTAAGATGTTGCGGACATTTTTGTTGTTTGAAACTCTGGTTCAACAGTTTCAAAAACGAAACTGCACCAAAAACCAAAATACCTCCATCTCGGCTATATGCTGTCGAGCTAAATGACGCGCGTAAAATTTTTTTTATCCAAAATACGACCTTCCGCCTCGCTTATCGCAAATTCTACCCGCTTAGCCTTTAAACGCTTGGCGCTATTGATGATCCTGCTGACTGTTGAGGCAATAGTTGATTTTACACCTGATTTTTGTTTGATTTTTGCCACGCTGAGCTAGATGAATTGGAAACAAATCGCACTATTGCTACTTTATCAGTCACTGTTGCGGCAGTTTTCTGATCTTCTTTTATGGCGAAAGGGATAAGTTAGTCTATGCGCACCCAAATTGAATAAAATCTAACCACTTTGATAACTTCAGACTTAGAGGGCAAAGAGAATTAAAACCCTGCATTAATTTGGCGTGTTTACGTTTTTATTTTTAATAAGGAGAGCTTTGGCTAAACAGTTTACCACAAATTTGATCCTTTGATTCCAGTCTCAGAAACATGATATTACTTATTGTACCAGAACTAAACACAGATTTTATGAAATTAATTTCTAGCGCAGTAATATAATTTCCGCCTGCGATCTAGCTAAGGGTAGTCAGGTTTGTTACACCCATGAAATTGAAAACAAAGTACTAAGTTTTCCTAAGTAAGCGCTAGAATTGAAAAATTCGTATCAGTTTCCTGCTAGGTTGCTCAGTAAGTTTTGTCGTTCGATCAGGAAAACACGATTACGAATCTCCCTGAACTTCAATACACTTGTTCCACTGATCTACTAATTTATGGATTTCATCCCTGATGTGAGAATCCGGAAGACTGTGGAAATGTGCTTCCACGGCTGCTATTACCTCTTCATTCGATGCAAATCGTTTCCCACGCATGTATTTTTTTAGATGTCAGACTAGCGAGAAGTCACAGGGAGCTAAATCTGGCGAATAGGGTGGATGTTGCAACAATTCGTACTTTTGTTCACTGATTTTCGCGATGATTTTTGAGCTGTGTGAGAGGGAGCGTGTTCTTGATGAAAAATTATTTTTTCCTCTGTAAAAATCTTTTCTTATGAATTTGTACATCCACCTGGTCCAAACGGTTACAATAATAATCTGAGTTTATTGTTTTACCAGTTTAGAGGTAATCCATAAACAAAATTCTCTGCCGATTTCTGGACTCTAACTCGCTTCGGAGCCGAAGTACTCCCACCACTCCTTAGCCTCTTGTTTTGATTCAGGATCATGGTGGTAGACCCAAGTCTCATCCATAGTGATGAAACGACGCACAAAATCGTTTTTATCCTTTTACGCTCCAAATCTTGCTGAGGAAGTCGCATTCGAATGAGTTTTTGTTCCATTGTAGCAATTGCGACCGATTGTTCAAACATCTTTCTGAAACCCAAAACTTCAGTCAAAATATTGCTCACACTGCCCAATGAGATCCCTAGGTCTTCTACGAAATCTCTCTCGGTTAATCGAGGATCTTCCAAAACCATATGCTGTATTTTCGTTCGCGTGGAACATCTTCAAGACTAGTACAACCACGTTTAAATTCAGCAACCCATCTTTCTATTGGTCTAATTGAAGATGGGGAGTCCTTATACACTTTTAACAATCGTCCCTGAATTTATTTTGGTGCTACACCTTCCAAAAATAAGAATCTTATCACTGCACGATATTCAATTTTTTCCATTGTAAAAAAATACTGTGCTACGTCAACTTTGAACAGCTGTTAATACACGTGTTCCTAAAAAAGCAGTGCCATTTTTAGAAAAATAAAACGACGAACCTAATAGCGCTATTCCTTATCGAACGACAAAATTTACTGAGCAAATTGCTGTAACACACTACTTACGTATCATAACAGTTGCAAGACAGCAACAGAGAAGTGGAAATCAGGCTACCTGGATGAGCAATTTAGCAACTTATTAGAAGTGCTCACCGAACCTGAGTCCAAATCTCATGGTAGGCGTGTTAATGGCCGTTTACCATTTTCGTTCATACACGAAATATAATTTCAAAAATTCGTCGCAAATTTGCCAACCTGGTTGGGAAGTGGCAATCAGGCTGGTTGGATTTATCACACTATTCCAGGTGATCATGGAATTTGAGTCCAAATTTCTGGGAAGTCGTGTTAATGGCTGTTTACCTGTTTCGATCAAACTCTAAATCGAAATTCAAAAATTCGTTGCAAATTTGCTGACCTGTGGCCATATTCTGGATTTCCCGGGGAATTGCCAAATATTTATTTTCCGTTCCTTAATGTGAAAAAGGCAGACAGGGAATAATTTTTTGAGGAACAGTTTATTATTAGAAGAAATAATGTTTAAAAATTCAAAAATGTACGAATCACAATTCCCCCAAAAAATAATGGAATTATTTTTTCCCAATATAAAAATCTCTCAAACGTCAGAATACACTTTAGGGAATAAAAAATTCCCAACTGCTAAAAAAACATCACTAGTTCTGAATTCCCTATTCCCGGGGAAAACCAGAATAGGGCCACTGGCTAGGAAATGACAATCATGCTGATTGGATGGACAATCTAGCAAACTATCTCAGGTGCTCATGGAATCTGAGTTCAAATCTCTGGGAATGAGTTTTAATGGTCGTTTACAATTTTCACGGAAACTCTAAATAGAAATTCAAAAACTCGTTGCAAATTTGCTGACCTGGGGTATCAGGCTGTTTGGATGGGCAATTTAGCAAAATACTTCAGATGCTCAGGTTCCATCTGAGCTCAAATTTGTGGGAAGGCGGGTGGGTCATTGGCCGTTTAAGCATTTACCATTTTCGTTAAAATTTAAAATCAAGATTAAATTTTTTTTTACATATATGCTAACCTGGTTAAGAGGTTCCAGTCATGCTGGTTGGATGAGAAATTCAGCAAGCTTTTAGAAGTGCTCACGGAACCTGATTTATCATTTTCACTCAAACTCTAAATGGAATTCCAAAATTTGTTGCGAATTTACTGATCTGGTACGGAAGTGGAAATCAGGTTACCTCGATAGACAATTTAGCAACCTATTAGAAGTGCTAACGGAACCTGAGTCCAAAACTCTGAGATGGCGTGTTAATGGCCGTTTACCATGTTCACTCAAACTCTCAATTGAAATTCGAAAATTCCCGACCTTGTTGGGAAGTGGCAACCAAGCTACCTGGATGAGTATTTCATTAACCGATTAGAAGTGCTTAGGAAACCTGAGTCCAAATCTCTGGAAAGGCGTGTTATTGGCCGTTTACCATTTTCGTTCAAACTCTAAATAGGAATTCAAAAATCCGTTGTAAATTTGCTGACCTGGTTTGGAAGTGGTTATCAGGCTGTTTGAATTGGCAATTTAGCAAAATACTTCAGGTGCTCATGGAACTTGAGTCCAAATCTCTGGGAATGAGTGTTAATGGCCGTTTACCATTTTCACTCAAACTCTAAATATAATTCCAAAATTTGTTGTAAATTTGCTGATCTGGTTGGGAAGTTTTTATCATGCTGATTGCATGGATGTGCAATTTAGCAAAATACTTCAGGTGCTCATGGAACCTGAGTTCAAATCTGTGGGAAGGCGTGCTATTTTCTGTTTACCATTTTCACTCAAACTCTCAATTGAAATTCAAAAATTCCCGACCTGGTTGGGAAGTGACAACCAAGTTACCTGGATGAGCAATTCATTAATCGATTAGAAGTGCTAAGGAAACCTGAGTCCAAATCTCTGGAAAGGCGTGTTAATGGCCGTTTACCATTTTCGTTCAAACTTAAAATTAAAATTCAAAAATATTTTACATATTTGCTAACCTGGTTAAGAGGTTCCAGTTATGCTGGTTGGATGAGGAATTTAGCAACCTATTAGAAGTGCTCACGGACCCTGATTACCATTTTCACTCAAACTCTAAATAGAATTCCAAAATTGGTTGCAAATTTGCTGACCTGGTTGTGAAGTGGCAATCAGCTTACCTCGGTGGACCATTTATAGCAACCTATTAGAGTGCTCACGGAACCTGAGTCCAAAACTCTAGGAAGGCGTGATAATAGCCGTTTACCATTTTCGCTCGATCTCTAAATAGGAATTCCGAAATTCGTTGCAAATTTGCTGATCTGGTTTGGAAGTGGTTATCAGGCTGATTGGATGGACAATTTAGCAAAATACTTTAGGTGCTCATGGAACTTGAATTCAAATCTGTAGGAAGGCGTGTTATTTGGCCGTTTACCATTTTCGCTCAGACTCTCAATTGAAATTCAAAAATTCCCAACCTTGTTGGGAAATGTCAACCAAGCTACCTGGATGAGCAATTCATTAATCGATTAGAAGTGCTAAGGAAACCTGAGTCCAAATCTCTGGAAAGGCGTGTTAATGGCCGTTTACCATTTTCGTTCAAACTTAAAATCCAACCTGCTGGTTGGATGAGAAATTTAGCAACATATTAGAAGTGCTCACGGAACCTGAGTCCAAATCTCTGGGAAGGCGTGTTAATGGCATTTTGCCATTTTCACTCAAACTCTCAATTGAAATTCAAAAATTCCCGACCTCGTTGGGAAGTGGCAATCAGCTTACCTCGATGGACAATTTAGCAGCCTATTTGAGATGCTTACGGAACCGGAGTCCAAACCTCTGGAAAGGCGGTGTGAATGGTCGTTCACCATTTTCACTCAAATTTTCACTCAAAAAAAGCTAATTAGTGTGGAACTAACACATACGAAATTAAGTGAGGATTTGTGTGTAAACGGCATACGCATTTTTCTGGTATAACTTAAGGCACAAGTGAGCGAAGCGCAGTGATCTCCCCATATCGATTTTTTCTAAACATGATTTAACTATCAACCTCCAACTGTATCGCTATTTTGTAACTTTGTACATACAAACATCATGCGGCTATACAATTTGTAATTCATGAGACATGATTATGATGAATCTCGATACACAAAAAAAATTTAGTCATGCTTTAATGTATTTATGCATATCATATACATTATGAATTCAAAGGGGTTTGACATTTAATTGTCGTTATTGGAATGCCAGTTTTATATTACATATTCGTGATTAGAAAAATTAACAAAAACATTAAATCGCGCATGCATCGGAAATTACGCCATGCTTGATGTATCTGTAGAATGTGGTGTTGTTGCGAGGCTTGGTGGTCTTGAATCCGCGCGCGCACTAAACATTTCTTCACAAAGCATGTTATTATTCGTTCGACTTGTTCTAAAAATATAAATTCGTTTCAATTAGTATTAATTGACGGTCTCTGCTAGAACATAAAAACTTGTAATAAAAAGCAATATAATTGCTATTGATTTATTTCGTGCTGACCCCCGCGCACACCACCAATCACAGATGGTTTATATAGATAGTGTTATGTGTATTCAGTGTATAATTTATGTTTTATGAACTTTGGATAGTGTACGCGGACATAACAAAACACATATCGATCGATTCATTATGATTATGATTGTGTGACCTTATATACGCACTATATCTACAAATATTTTTAATGGTCGCACTATAAAAATGTTTAGAATAAAATTTTGTTATTTATTTGCAACTGTGTACGGGGCTCCACCATTTATGGGGCATTTCATTAATGCTAATTATTTGACATATATTTACTGCTTTTCCGAGGATTTGGATAATTAGTGTGGCTATAAACGTGTTATATTTGTGTATGCAATTTCATATTTGGTACCTCGCGTACATAACGATGAATTATTTTTATGTTATCGCAGATAAGTGCGCGCGTGATTGGACGTGGAAATGATTTATATGACAAATTGGGAACAATGTTGTTTTCTAAGTCAAAGAGTTAGCCGAATTTTAATTGTAAATTACTCAGTTTCCTCTATATAATACACTTGAGTGCGATTTAATAACCCTCGATTTATTTCAAGGCCATATGTGTTGTTGTTCAATTAACGTGTTTAATAAATTATACAAATACGAGTTAATATTTTTAAACCAAAATCCCCAATCAATCATTGTACTAAATTATGTGCGGATTACGACCTAGCCTTGGAAATTAACTTAATGGTAGAAGTGCTTGCTCTATACTTTTGACAAGGATAAGGCTTTTTAGTCAAGTAACTAATTTTTGAAATTGTCTGTTTCCAGCTTCAAAATTTTTTTTGGATTCGTGGTCTGTCTCATTAACACCGATCATTTTAATGTATATGGTGGGCCAAATAAATATTTTTTTTTAAAAATGCAATAAAACAAAAAGTTCTCGATTAATTATTGAATACTATTTCATTCATATGACTGCCTCGGCTGGCCTTGACGTACCCCATACGGTCGGTCCAATTTTTGAGCACATTTTCGATGGTATGCGGCATTATGTCTTCAATGGTAATGCGAATATTGTCCTTGAGAGCGTTAATCGTTGCTGGTTTATCGGCGTAACACTTATCTTTGATGGCACCCCAAATATAATAGTCCAACGGCGTCAAATCACAGCTCCGAGGCGGCCAAATCACATCAGCATTTCGTTTGATAATTCGATCTTTGAGGACAGTGCGCAAAAGATCAATTGAAACGTGTGCTGTGTGGCACGGTGCCTATGTCCTCCTCTTCAAGTGCCGGGAACAAAAAATCGTTTATCATGGCGCGGTAACGCTCACCATTAACAGCAACGGCGGCTCCTTGCTCATTTTCAAAGACTCGTTGAGGATGCATCGGCTCCTCTACGATCACATGCGGGATCTCCGTGCCCCAAAGTCGATCGCAAACCCACTCAGAGAACCGAAAACGCAATGGGTGGTCTCTTTGCTTCAATTCCTGAACCAATTGAACTTTATACGGTGTCGTACCAAGGTCTTTATGCAGAATTCGTCGCAATGTTGTGCGTGAAATGTTCAATTCTTGAGCACGATGACCAGTTGACGTTCCCGGCGACTCACGCACATTCTCGACTACAGCATCAACATTTTCGGGTGTACGGTTGGTTGGCTGCTTGGATTATGTTGGTTTATTAATTAGCAAGCCTGTTTCTTTAACTTTATTCACAAAGTAACGCACATTTGGACCTCCCGGCGCTTCCATTCTTCCGAAAACCGCACGCAATTTTCGCACACATTCTGCAACATTACCATGATTTTCGAAGTAATGTTTCAATATTTCCCAGCGTTGTTGGTGCGTGAACACTTCTAATAGGTTGCTAAATTGCTCATTCGGCCAGCCTGATTGCCACTTCACAACCAGATCAGATTTTTGAATTTACAATTATAGTTTGGACGAAAATGGTAAACGTCCGTCAACACGCCATCCCAGAGATTTGAACTCCGTGAACACTTCTAATAGGTTGCTGAATTGCTCATCCATCCAACATAATTGCAACTTCGCAACCAGATCAGTAAATTTGCAATGAATTTTTGAATTAATATTTAGAGTGGGCGAAAATGGAAAACGGCCAATAACAGGCCTTTCCAGAGATTAGTGACAGAGGTTTAGTGACCACTTATAACAGGATGCTAAGTAGTTCATCCGGCCAGCCTGATTGCCACTTCCCAACCAGGTCAGCAAATTTGGACTGAATTTTTGAATTTACAATTAGTGTTTGGATGAAAATGGTAAACGACCATCAACACGCCATCCCAGAGATTTGGACTCAGGTTCCGTGAACACTTCTAATAGGTTGCTGAATTGCTCATCCACCCAATCTCATTGCAACTTCCCAACCAGATTAGCAAATTTGCAACGAATTTTTGAATTTCCATTTAGAGTTTGAACGAAAATGGTAAACGGCCGTTAACACGCCTCGCCAGAGATTTGAACTCACGATTGTGAACACTTCTAATAGGTTGCTAAATTTCTCTTTAGCGGAGAGTATAAACATTGGTTGTATTATGGACGTTTAAGCATATTCCAAGTTTCCGTGTACATTTTCAGAGGTCGCTGTTGTTGTGAATATGCGTATGCCGATTTTGTATTTTTTCCACACGTGTACATATACAAATCCTATTGGAATATTTATTTTCTTATGAGATTCTGATTGAATTTGCTTGTGTTAGGGAATGAAGTACACTGTTATGAATCTACAAATAAGATAAGAGTACTAAATCAAACCATTTCATCATTTTTACATTTAATTTTAACGAACTAAATATTTAAAAAAGGGACATAAATTAATAAAACTTGTATGAATTATTTTACACAAATAAGTTTTCATAGTTGCAAACCTTTTAATAGATAGTCAAAACTACAACCACTTAGCACAATAATTAACTAATATTCTCATGCAAATTCTGATTAGATTTATTATTTCTTTTCTAGTTTAACATTTGCGTTCAAAATCATAATAGAAACATAAAAATTCGCAACAAATTTGCTATTCTGGTTAGGAAATGTCAGTTCGACTGGCTGGACGAGCAATTTAACAACCTATTAGAAGTGCTCACGACTAAATCAAAATCTCTGAAATGGCGTGTTAATGACCGTTTCCCATTTTCGTCCAAACACTAATTATAAATTCAAAATTCGTTGCAAATGTGCTGACCTGTTCAGGACGCTGCAATCCCTGGCTGGATGAGCAATTTAGCAGCCAATTAGAAGTTTTGACGGAACCTGAATCTACATCTCTAAAAAGGCGTGTTAGTGGCCGTTTACCATTTTCGTTCAAAACTCTACATGGAAATTCAAAAATTCGTTGCAAATATACTGATCTGGTTGGGTGCAACTTCCCCAGACGAGGTTGGATGGCAGCAACCATTAGAAGTGTTCACGGAACCTGAGGCCAAATCTCTAGGATGGCGTGTTGACGGTCGTTTACCATTTTCATCCAAACTATTATTGTAAATTCAAAAATTCGTTTTGCTTTAAATTTTTGACGCATAAATGGAAAATTTGTAAGAATCCCAACAATCAGTTTCGAACGGATGAGATTATTGATTTGAAAAATCAGTCTTCTCATCAGGTGGCGACGACTGACGTTGTATTACTTACATTGGAATATTGTCTATATATATATATATATAGGACAATACCATGTATTTGTAGTACTAGCGAATTACTGCTAGCCTAACGAAATCGATCCTTTCATATTTTTCATCTATGAAATTCACAAATACATGGTATCGATTATCATAATCGTTTGTCCTTATCGATTATCATAATCGTTTGGTCGTGTATTTATCGAGAGTACTGAAGATAGACCAATCTACCGCGGAACAATCACAATAAAACCCATTACAATAGAAAAACAAACGCAAATTTGCTGACCTGGTTGGGAAGTGGCAATCAGGCTGGCCGAATGGAAGGCGAGTGTATGGCCGTTTACCATTCGTCCGAACTCTAAATATAAATTCCAAAATTCGTTGCAAATTCGCTGATCTGGTTGGGAAGTGGCAATCAGGCTGGCCGGATGAGCAATTTAGCTACCTATTAGAAGTGTTCACGGAACCTGAGTCCAAATCTCTGGGATGGCGTGTTAATGGCCGTTTACCATTTTCGTCAGAACTTTAAATATAAATTCAAAAATTCGGTGCAAATTTGCTGAGCTGGTTGAGAAGTACTAATTAGGCTGAGTGAATCAGCAATTTAGCAACCTATTAGAAGTGTTCACGGACCCTTACTAGGAAGGTGTGTTAATGTCCGTTTATCCTTTTCGTCCAAACTCTAATCATTAATTCATAAAAGAGTTCCAAATTTACTGATCCGGTTAGAAGGTGGCAATCATGCCGGCTGGATGAGCAATTTAGCAAGCTACTAGAAATGCACACAAAGCGTGAGTCCAGATCTCTGGGAAGGCGTGTTAATTGCCGTTGTTTACCATTTTCGTTCAAACTATAATATGAATTCAAAAATTATTTGCTAACCTGGTTGGGAAGTGGCAATCAGGTTGGTTGGATGATCAATTTAGCAGCCTATTAGAAGTGCCCACGGAACCTAAGTCCAAATCTCTGGGCAGGCGTGTTAATGGCCGTTGATCCTTTCATCCAAACTCTAATTATAAATTCAAAAATTCGTTGCAAATTTCCTGATCTGGTTGGGAAGTGGCAATCAGGCTGGCCGGATGGTTATCGGAAAAGAGAAAAATTTCGGTTCGGCTTTCTCATCCACCGGCGAGTACAGCAGTTTATCATCGACTTCTGTCCAACCAACATGTGGTTAAGAAATGGCCGAGTTCCATTCCATGTGGTCTTATTATAGAACTTCTTCCAAAAATAATTTTAAAATCCCATATCCATTTAACATACCAAAACAGATTAAAAAAATGTCCGAGTTCCGTTCCAGGATTCTTCCAAAAATCATTTAATAATCCCATTTCCATCAAATATACGCAATTCCATCAAAATCGGTTAAGAAATGATTGAGTTCCGTCCCAGGTGGCCATAAACCAAAACGTCTTCTAAGGATCATTTTAGGTTCCCATTTTCATCCAACATACACAATCTCATTATAATCGGTTAAGAAATCGCCAAGTTCCGTCATAAGCCTTATTCTAGAACTTCCTCCAAAAACCATTTTAGAATCCTATTTCCATCCAACTACCTATTCGCTGTAACGCCGTAGTCCGAAAAAATGTTTTTCAAAAATTTCTGGGTCTGTGTTTCTATATGTTCCTATGAAGCCCACACAGAGCTTAAGCTTAAATTGAGAGATCCCAGTGAAATTTGGCGGAAATCAGCAAACTAGAAGTGATCGAAACATATATGCATTTTTCTTTGTATACCTTTAAGTACTACCTCTGCGCCCAGACACAGATGAACCATATTAAATCACTTTATACCGATCGGGCTGCTATGTGCAAGACCAATACACAGCCGTGTACTTTGCTGATGAAATATAAGGCGGATCAAGCGAATGCACAACCGTTTTCGTTCAGCGGAAGGTTAAAACTAACTTTCTGTGAACTCAGAAGTGACATAACCCTTACCATACTCAAAATAACCGCTAGTTCGAAAAAAAGTTAGATGGCCCACTTTGTAGTGTTATACATTTTCACCTTTGTATATTGTTGTTTCTTGAGTCAATTACAAAAAATTGCAAGTAGAAGTTGACTCGCTGTCTCGTGCTATAAGAATGAATATCACACGCATGAAGCAGAGGTCGGTGAAATTTAATTAAACCTCTTCGCATTTTAAATATTGTCATTATGAGCTCAAAATCAATTATATTATGGAAACTGAGTTGAGATATATTTTTAAAAAGTTCGGTTGTTGAAAATCTTAGTGGCACAACGGAAACCAGCGCATCCACTCCACACTGGGTTTAAATATATTAATTGTGGTAAGATAAAGGAATTGTAGATTAGTAACAGAGAACTTTGCGGCAAAATATGCTTCAGTTTTTTGATCGAGAATACAAAAGGTCGTATTTTAGCCAATAAGGTCGCTGAATAAGGTCGCTCCATTTCCATTTTTCTTCTATTAGTAAACCCAGGTACTTAAATTGATCCGTACGTTCTATCTGAATTGCCGCATAACTAATCATGTACTCTCTTATAACATCCTCTGATAATTTTTCATTCAGCCACAGGTATAGCAATGTCAAATCCACCTGCATATTTACAACCTGAGGACGAGCTTTATGATATGATCGGAACCACGACAAATGTATCGGCCCAAACTTTGGTCCCTGAAGTTTGGCGAGCAATATATCATTTTCTACCGAATCAAACGCTTTCCGTAAATCCAAAAATAAGCACGCTACAATCTGTTCCTTGTCAACATTTTCCGCAATGAAACTTGGTTAACTCAAGGCATGCTGCTTGTGTACTAGAACCTTCCGTAAACCCATACTGCTCTCTTGCTAAAATATTATTCGCCCTCAAAAGTTGCATTAACCGGTTATTCACTATTCTTTCGAATACTTTTGAGACTGAGCCTAATATACATATTGGTCTATAGTTGGTTGGCTCTAGTGCATCCCCACCCTTCTTGACAAAATTGAAGGAACTTGCCTGATATGCCGTCCCGCCCCGTGGCTGCAGCTGTTTTCAAACATTGAATGACTCGACTAACTTCCTCTTCGCATAATTACGACTACATTTGGCCACGGAAAATTGCATGCAGGTATGAAACAAGCATTGAATGCACATGGCAACTTCCCTTGGGTTCTCGCTAACTGAGCGATTTAACTTTACCGAAATATTTTTTGGCTGTTTCATGTTTCTTATTATAAATGTCCAACTTTAATAGATCCCAAAATTGTTTGGAACTTCCCTTACAATTTTCTAATCTAGCTACGTAAAAATCTCTTTTGGCTTTCCGTACTCTGGTTCACACTCAGGGTATTTTACAGTTAGTTTAAATAATTTTTCCCTAGTTTTGATATCGCGGTATAAATCTAAGGTCATCCACGGTTGTTTCAGAGCCACACGTTGAGTGTTACGCTTATATTGCATGCAATCCTTTACGACATTCTCGAGCCCACTTACCAGATCGTCCAGAGTTTCGACGGTCTCTATTTTTTGTCAAAAACGACTTTTCGTAGCCGAATCATAATTTAATATTTTAAATACTTGTGCCTGTTTAGATTCTCGAGCTTGTACATCTAAGACTAATTGAATAGCTCTGTGGTCAGAGAATGATACATCCTCCAATGTAAAACTGTGTACTGACCCGAATTGATCAGTCAATGCATGATCTATAATAGTGGAAGTACTGTTGCATATTCTTGTGGCAAATTTTGATGCTAATTTATTAATGAGCATGAAGCCATTTACAGATAGTATCTGTGTGCAAAAAATAGTAAGACTTTGTTCATAATTTTAAAATTCTTTATTTATTTCTCCAAATCTATTTTGTCCCCCTCAAAGTAATCCCCCCCGGCCACAATACACTTGTGCCAACGTTTTTTCCAATCCTCGAAACAGTTGTTAGAGTCATTTTCCGGAATAGCCTCCAATGCGCGTAGCGATTCACGTTTAATGTCTTCAATTGACTCAAAACGGTTTCGCCGGAGCGGTCGTTTGAGTTTGCTGAACAGCCAGAAGTCACACGGAGCTAAATCAGGCGAATACGGTGGTTGCGGAACGATATGGGTGGAATTTTTGGCGAATAAATCAGGAACCAATCGTGCTTTCACTTTTCTTAGGCCCAAATGATCTTTCAAAATGGTTTTCACTGATCCTTTCGATTTCAACGATGCCAGTAAGGTCTCTGACAGGTCAGAGACAGGTCAGTTAATGTTAATGGCTGTCCTAGACGTGGTTCGTCGTCAACACGTTCTTAACCCTCTTTGAACAATTTGTACTAATCCAAAACACTTGCTCGCGACATACAATTAACACCGAAGACCTTTTGCAACATTCGGAACGTTTCGGCACCACAAAATTGATTCCGCACACAAAATTTAATGGAACTTCTTTGTTGAAAAGTTTCACTCATTGTATCTAAAAATCGCCGAATACACTTTTTGTACTTCAGAAAGACAAGCGTACACTAAACACTAATGATTATTTTGATGTGATATTTGGCACAGATGTCACTGACAGTCATATCAACATATTTAGAAAAAAAATATTTCGACGCGAAATTTAAATTCTAAAGTCTTACTACTTTTTGCCTACATTATCTTGCACTCTCACGGTCGCGGTTGGTTGTATAGCTGAATTTATCGAATTACAGGAATGAAGACATCATGATGATGTTTGCGGTTGAAGATCGGCTACCGAAGATGGCTTATTTGGCTTTATTGGCTTCATTTAAGCTGCTGGATGGTAGAGGTTGTTTACCGGATAGGTGTAACAACGAATTATGCCTTCTTCGGCAATAATGACATCTTGCCTTTGATTTTCTCTGATATATGGTATTAGGTTCGCCAAAACCATTAAAGCAACGACTTTCAGTTCTGAATAATTCTCTATACGCTTCTCAACGGTCCACTCTAATTTCGGGCACGTGAATAAAGGATGACCATCTTTCTTGCACACGGAACACAACAACAACGCCGTGGTAACCGTATTGATAAGTATATTCCTTTATCAGGATGGGAGCAATTATTACCAACTACCACGGGTTCCGCCATTCCTCTAATAACTGAAAAGGACCATTGGCCATTACGATTGCCTCCAACCGGAGGCAGAATCTAAATTCTAATTTCAAAACTGAAAAACATCTATGACTGCCCCACCGCATAAATATGTTGGCTTCTATAAAACATTAAGAACTGCCTAATTAACATAATCCTTAATACCGTTAAGCGTAGACATCTCTGCGATGCCTTGTCATTGACCTTTGAACCGCCACTACACTTTTTACTATAGCAAAATTTTAAAAATGAAAAAAATCTTGGACTGCCCCATCGCATAGATATGTTGGCTTCTAGAAAATATTATGAACTGTCTAATTAACAAACCCTATATACCGTTAAGCGCAGACATCTCTATGATGCCTTGTCATTTACCTTTGAACCGCCACTACACTTTTTACTATAGCAAAATTTTAAAAATGAAAAAAATCTATCACTGCCCCATCGCATAAATATGTTGGCTTCTAGAAAACATTAACAACTGTATAATTAACATGATCCTATATACTGTTGAGCGTAGACATCTCTGCGATGCCTTGTCATTGACCTTTGAACCGCCACTACACTTTTTACTATAGTAAAGTTTTAAAACTGAAAAAAATCTATCACTGCCCCATCACATAAATATGTTGGCTTCTAGAAAACATTAAGAACTGCCTAATTAACAAACCCTATATACCGTTAAGCGTAGACATCTCTACGATGCCTTGTCATTGACCTTTGAACCGCCACTACACTTTTTACTATAGTAAAGTTTTAAAAATGAAAAAAATCTATCACTGCCCCATCACATAAATATGTTGGCTTCTAGAAAACATTAAGAACTGTCTAATTAACAAACCCTATATACCGTTAAGCGTAGACATCTCTACGATGCCTTGTCATTGACCTTTGAACCGCCACTACACTTTTTACTATAGCAAAATTTTAAAAATGAAACAAATCTTGGAGTGCCCCATCGCATAGATATGTTGGCTTCTAGAAAATATTATGAACTGTCTAATTAACAAACCCTATATACCATTAAGCGCAGACATCTCTACGATGCCTTGTCATTTACCTTTGAACCGCCACTACACTTTTTACTATAGCAAAATTTTAAAAATGAAAAACTCTATCACTGCCCCATCGCATAAATATGTTGGCTTCTAGAAAACATTAAGAACTGCCTAATTAACAAACCCTATATACCGTTAAGCGTAGACATCTCTATGATGCTTTGTCATTGACCTTTGAACCGCCACTACACTTTTTACTATAGTAAAGTTTTAAAAATGAAAAAAATCTATCACCGCCCCATCACATAAATATGTTGGCTTCTAGAAAACATTGAGAACTGCCTAATTAACAAACCCTATATACCGTTAAGCGTAGACATCTCTATGATGCCTTGTCATTGACCTTTGAACCGCCACTACACTTTTACTAAAGTAAAGTTTTAAAAATGAAAAAATCTATCACTGCCCCATCGCATAAATATGTTGGCTTCTAGAAAACATTAAGAACTGCCTAATTAACAAACCCTATATACCGTTAAGCGTAGACATCTCTATGATGCCTTGTCATTGACCTTTGAACCGCCACTACACTTTTTACTATAGCAAAATTTTAAAAATGAAAAAAATCTTGGACTGCCCCATCGCATAGATATGTTGGCTTCTAGAAAACATTAAGAATTGCCTAATTAAGATGATTCTATATACCGTTAAGCCTAGACATCTCTACGATGCCTTGTCATTGACCTTTGAACCGCCACTACACTTTTTACTATAGCAAAATTTTAAAAATGAAAAAAATCTTGGACTGCCCCATTGCATAGATATGTTGGCTTCTAGAAAACATTAAGAACTGCCTAATTAACAAACCCTATATACCGTTAAGCGTAGACATCTCTATGATGCCTTGTCATTGACCTTTGAACCGCCACTACACTTTTTACTATAGCAAAATTTTAAAAATGAAAAAAATCTTGGACTGCCCCATCGCATAGATATGTTGGCTTCTAGAAAACATTAGGAACTGTCTAATTAACAAACCCTATATACCGTTAAGCGTAGACATCTCTACGATGCCTTGTCATTGACCTTCGAACCTCCACTACACTTTTTACTATAGCAAAATTTTAAAAATGAAAAAAATCTATCACTGCCCCATCGCATAAATATGTTGGCTTCTAGAAAACATTAAGAACTGTCTAATTAACAAACCCTATATACCGTTAAGCGTAGACATCTCTACGATGCCTTGTCATTGACCTTCGAACCTCCACTACACTTTTTACTATAGCAAAATTTTAAAAATGAAAAAAATCTTGGACTGCCCCATCGCATAGATATGTTGGCTTCTAGAAAACATTAAGAACTGTCTAATTAACAAACCCTATATACCGTTAAGCGTAGACATCTCTACGATGCCTTGTCATTGACCTTCGAACCTCCACTACACTTTTTACTATAGCAAAATTTTAAAAATGAAAAAAATCTATCACTGCCCCATCGCATAAATATGTTGGCTTCTAGAAAACATTTAAAACTGCCTAATTAACAAACCCAATATACCGTTAAGCGTAGACATCTCTACGATGCCTTGTCATTGACCTTCGAACCTCCACTACACTTTTTACTATAGCAAAATTTTAAAAATGAAAAAAATCTTGGACTGCCCCATCGCATAGATATGTTGGCTTCTAGAAAACATTAAGAACTGTCTAATTAACAAACCCTATATACCGTTAAGCGTAGACATCTCTACGATGCCTTGTCATTTACTATTGCTCCTTACTAGACATGAATAGTGTACGTAAAATTTAATCAGAATATTTGTGTATATATACACTTTTAAGCTTTTGTAAGGTTTTTTGTCAATTTGTCGGAAACTTCACGCTACCCGTGTTAGGTCTACTTAGCGATATTTAGGCACTTATATAACTGCCGGACTAAGCCGTCCAGAGACAATCCGAAAACGATGCCGGCAAGCTCATGGTGTTGTGGTTTCCTATTGTAATACAGATGTATAAACAACTAGTAACTCCTAAAAGCAGCTTTTTAATACAATTATTGCAGTATTGTACTAATCACCCTCTAAGAATTTGTGTTAGAAGGGTTTTGAAGGGAAAGACAATCAATCGGAAAGTTACTGCATATCGAATATCTTATTGGGGCCACATTCTTAGAAGAACAAGAGGTCATTTGTTATTTGCAGCAAGGGGATTTACAAGAAAAACCATTCTTTTCAAAATGTGACGTAGAAATAAATCTCCATCGAAGCGAAATGGATCCAGCCGCAAAGAAATCATAGCATTTTGTTGATTTCAAACAGAAACAATAATTTTTGACATTGTCTACACTCTCTACACAGGTAGAATATTAATAAGCTACGCGATGTAGGCAATACGGCGCAACGTTGCACACGATACGATGAGATATCATCGTTTAGTGTCGTATGTAACGCCAAATGAAGGTGGTTTAGTTTTCGAATAGTAAATTTTTTATGGTCGATTTAAAAGTCTTGCTCGTTTATTCTGCTAAATTACTTTACCCTTGACGTATCGCTTCATTCTCTTTCCAGTTCAAATTCTTACTACTTTAACAATTTGGAAAGTGTGAAAAATCTCAGATAAATGTCTTATTGTCGAGATCATGGCTGTGCACAACAAAGGGGACAGCCCTTCTATACAATCTCATACACAAAATAATTTGTATAATTATTTTCTAAGATCATCATCTTTGTAATTTATAACATATTCACAAATACATGCGACTGACTATCTCATCTCTCCCATGCACTTTGTATTGTACATTACGAGTATGCCTGCCTGCGCGTATAGCAAGCCGCCGTACATTTTTTTTAAAGCCGGAAATCATTCATTTCTTTTGAGTTCATAAATTGTTGGCGTTGTTGTTATTGTATTGGACGTATTCAAATTAAAATTGATAAAATTTATTGTTTATTGCAGCTAGAATATGAGAATCTTTAGTTAACTTTAAGTAGCGACCTAAGAAAGTCTTATCTTTTAATAATTTATGTATAGTGTGTGTGCGATACGGTGCTGTTCGATATAATATTTTTTTGATAAGCAAAATGTCAAATGTTGTCAAATCGTTTCTGACGTTTAGAAAAAAAGGTAAACATTTATTTTTATTTTTTGTTTGGTTATTTTGCATATCCATCAATTCTAACCTGCGTATCGATGATGCTACACACAACCCTTATATTGGGATTCGGGTACGACGGATCTCTATTAAACCGTTTTTTAGGGGTTTTCGAAATATTTTTTTTGAAAAGATTTGTTGCCGCTGCCGATACGACGACGAGTACATCATAAACGAAATTTGTTGGTATTTTGTGTTGTGTTCTTGTGCCACTGTGAAAAATTTAAATATTTTGATGAGAAAAACTTCAGTTTTCATGATGATTTTTTGGGAGGATCCTTTATAGCAGACGAGCTTTTTGATGTCATCTCATATATTAGTTTTGGTTGGGATAATAAGGGCGAACGTAATATAAATATGTCAACTGTTTTAGAGTTTTTAAGATTGTTTGTTGTTCATTTTAGTCCACATAATGGAAAAAAAATTCAATCATAAAGTAAAAATAAAAGGGATAATACGTTACAAGTTATTCCTTTTATTTATTAAAAATTTTCCAATGTTTTTTTTGTTCGAAGAATGCCTTAGTTGAAAAATGATAAATTTGTTGGACATGAACCGAATCGCTTTATTGAGAATTGAGATTATGTTGTAGATGTATTATGATATGTCTTTGAACATATGCTTACGTACTTATAGAGGATGTTGAATGAATGACTTACAAATAAAATGGTTGTGAGGGGGTACGTCGAAATGTGTTCTTTCTAAGGATTTTCCTTAATAAATAATATTGAAATGTTTTAATTCCATCATTCGTTGCAAGGAGGTTGAGTTTCCTTCAATTTCCCAAAAATGCTTTTATTTCTATAAATACATTAAAGTTTTAAGGAGGTAACGTTCAATTTCCTTCCAAGAATTTTTACCAAAATTAAAGTATTAGTAAAATTTCTGAAAATTCTAACCATCATTCTTCCGTTAAGGTCTGGAAAAAATTGCCGGGAAACTATATTTTAACTACATCGGGATGGAATAATGTATCTTAGAATATTTTTTTCCTTTATTAATTACAGCTGAGACTGTGCTCATCTAGCAATTTATCTTTCCAAATTTTAAAAATTTCAAATTTCTTAAACAATTTCTTAAACAATGGTTAGTCCCAAAATTAATTAAACCTGGCCTCGGTCTTTGAAGTCTTCTGTCAACGACAGAAGTTATCTATCATATGGCAAATATTGGGGTTTCCATGTTCCTGGAGCCTTATTTCGTGTTTGGCGGCATGCTTTTTTATTTCATCTTTGATGTATTCCATCTGTAAGTCCCTGTGAAGGTCTTCATTTCTTGTGCACCACTGAGCATTTACGATGCTACGGAGAACCTTGTTTTGAAACGTCTGTATCATTTTGGCATTAGTTTGCTTAGCACATCCCCAGAGTTGAATACTGTATGTCCATATCGACTTCAGTATTTGCCGATATAACAGAAGCTTGTTGTGTATTGTAAGCTTAGAGCCTCTATAAGCCAATACATTTTTCTGAACCTAATATTAAGTTCTTAATTTGTCTTTTTGACATGCTCTCTTTACTTGAGCTTGGCATCAAGTGTCATGCCCAGATATTTAGCTTTGTTTGCATATGACACCGGTCTCCAGGAATTTCGTCTCATTAAGCTTGATTCTCCAGCGATTAGTCCAGTTACAAACCACATTGATAATCTTCTGGAGTTTGCTCGTTGCATCAGCGACATTACTTTCAATCGTCATGATTGCTGTGTTATCGGCAAAGATGGCTATGGTTACTTCATCAGTTGTTGGAAATTTCGTGTATACAATAAATGCAGGATTGGTCTTAAGACACTCCCCTGCGGGACACCGGCATAGATTTTGGTTAGTTCGGAGTATTTTAGTTTTGTCCTCGACAATTGCCTCGGCAGATCTCTATGCAGCTTAAATTCTAGTCCACTGGAATTCCATCCCCCAACCCGGGTCCCAAAGTGTTCACGAATTTTTTTCCGAAGAAAATCAAATTTGTTTTGGAACTGAAAATGGCCGTTAACACTCCTTACCAAAGATCTTGACTTAGATTCTAATAGTGCTTCTAATAGCTAATTAAATTCCTCATCTGATTAGCCCATATATCCTCCCCAACCCGGGTCCCAAAGTGTTCACGAATTTTTTTCGAAGAAAATAAAATTTGTCTTGGAACTGAGAATGGCCGTTAACACTCCTTACCAGAGATGTTAACTCAGGTTCCGATATTGTCTAGTAGCTAATAAATTCCTCATCCGTTGAGCTCACATACCATTCCCAGACCCGGGTCCCAAAGTGTCTTCCACTCAACAGTCGGTAAATATTATTTTTTCAATCAGAATATTATTTTAAATTGTTGAACAACGGGATGAAACCGTAGACTAAAATTTAGCTTAGTCTATTTTTGCTAAATTTCACTGAATCGCTATACTGAATTTATAATTTTCTTCTTTCTTTATTTTATTACATTACATTAAATTGGATAAAATTTTAATTTTAGTACACACGGATGTGTTGGTTTTAGTACTAATTTTCAGATAGGAACACTCAAGTTTCCTAATTAGATTTTAATTTAACAGTGTTAAACTAATACATAAATGAAATTGTGAATTTGTAAAGAAGTCCACACGCATTCCAACCAACGTAACATTTCGCCCGTCACACCATATTTGTTTATTTTTCCTAGCAACCTTGCCTTATCTACTGTTTCAAATGCGCTTTTAAAATCAAGGAAAACTGCTACTGTCGATTATCCAGCTTCCCTCTCTTTTTTCCGATCCTCTACCACCATCTGAACCGCTGTCTCTGTAGAGTACCGCTCTCTGAAACCAGATTGGTGCCTCGATAACATATTATTCTCAGCTATGTGCCCTAGCAACTTATCCAAAATTATTGACTCCAATATTTTGTCCAAGATTAGACAGGAACTACACATGATACTTTCAAACTTGTAGGAACTACTGCAGATTACAAAGACAAATTCACTATGCGGCTCACATGTCCTCTTAAAACCACCCTCTCACATCCTGCCAATTTTAACGTTTTAGCTCAATTACTCCTCCTTGTTCCCCCGGTATCTCCCCGTTTAATCCGTTCGCAATGTCTATCTTTTCATACACCATCACTCCATCAAAATCCACCCCATTTATATCATTCCTTCCCGTAGATCTAATTACCCTTTTTAATGTTTTTCACATCTTTCCCGGGTCACCTTTGCACTTGTCTATGTGTCTCTCATAATACAATCTCCTCCACTTTTGCCTCATCTCTTGCCTTCCTAACCTCCTTCACTCTGTTGGTCTCTCTGTTGGTGGATCATGGACAACTTCTAGCTATGTCCACTATCCTTAACTCGCCTGTTCACCTTTTCACTGCTTCTTCCACCCATAAATTTAATTCCCCACACTCCTCCTCAATGTCCCCAGTGATTTCTCGTATACCATCCTCTGTTCTTCTAAGTTCCTCTTCCACAACATTTAGATCTATCTTTCCTTCGATCACCTTTTTCCCATTTACTTCCTCTCCCTTGATCATTATAAGCGCATGGTCTGTAATTTTTGGGGTGTCCACTTCAATGCAAGTAACTTCCTTATTTCAAAATTCTAAATCAATTGTCGTTTGATGCATCCGTTACTCTGGTATTTCCCTGCATGAACTGTTTAAGCTCAAAAGATTCTCTAATTTCCTTAAGCCACTTCTGTTAAAACATGGGTTTCCGTTGCCCACAACACAGATATTTTAAAATCTGTCACAACCTCACAATCTCATCCAATCTTAATATGCCTGCCCTATTTACAAGCATTAGATGCCCACTTGCCCCCATACTCCCACGTCAATTTGCTTTCACCGTCCGCTTCACTACTCTCCTTATTCTCTCTACATAAGCTGAACACTTATCATTCCATCCTGAGTGCTTGTAGTCTACATTTAACTTCATTTTCTCCGCCGCCTCTGCGTAGTTTACGCATTTTGGCTCCCTGTTATAATTACTAGCCAAATGATCCTCTTCTCCACACTTCCAACACAAACCCTTTCCTTTACTGGGGCATTCTTTGGCTATATGCTTTAGACTCGAACAATTATAGCACCTGCTCACAAACACATAGTCCTTTACCTTGGCACAGCTCCACTTTCATTATATCCTTACTCAACATCCATTTATCCCCATTTATCTCCATCTCAATACCAAATAGAAAACTCAAAGGAAACTAGATTTGCTTGGTAAATCGAATTAGTGTCTGAAGCCTCCATTTTTGATGTATTCGTCGTTGGAAGCACAAAAATGTCTCGGGATGAAAAAACATCTCATTCCGAAACTATGTATCGGCGATTTTCACCGAATGTAGATAGCGTTGGTTTGTACGTCTACAAGGGGGACGAGAACTGTAAAATCGACTGTTATGACAGTTTCCATCCCCCTTGCTTCATAGCAAACTGCGATTCACGCTTTGTTCACCAGATGTCAGCTTCTTTGTTGGAAATGGCGAATAAAGCTAGTTGTACATCATGGTTAGGTATGAGTTCTGTAAAGTCAGCCTTATTTGATACGTTTTTCCGATGTAACCTTAAAACTTTAGGTAGTTTAGCTGAATATTCTCATGGTTAATTAGCTCACCATATCTAAAGAAAAAAATCATCAACGGCAGAGAACTGAATTGGTCACTGTCACCGACATTATTTGTCTTAAAATTTTTCTGATCGTTCCGTTCATCGATTGCATTTTTTCTACTTATCCTTGGGATGCTAATTATTCTCGAATGGTCATGGGCAACGAGATAATGTCTGTCCGATGTTATAGCGGAGACATTGACACACACACGCTGCACACATTATCGTAATCGGATAAAAATTGACGCGCCTCAATTGCCATGATTTAGTTTATCCAGTAATAATTCGTTCGGTATGCTGGTTGTGACGAAATTTATTCCTCCTCATTGCTATTACTGAGCTGCCAATCAGGACTGACAAACGTACGCACGTTCCTATAACCAAACTAGCATACATCAACCACTTCAACGACGGCTAAGCAATTTTGTAAAAAATTATATATTTCTAAGTCCACATTTCGAAAGGAAAAAAACAGAATAGTTTGGGTAACTAGTGGGCATAACGACATTAAAATATTACCTACAGTTCGTCTATATTGTATCGCTATAAAATGAAAAAAATTTCGGTTTGGTCTTGAAGAGGTGGATAGTAAGGATAAGGAAGGATAACGAACATCCGCTAAAGCGGCGGTAATTACTTGTTCCGGGCTCCAAATTATATTTTCTTTAGGTATAAACGTTAAAATGAGTACAAGTTCACCAGGATAACATCGTCATCATGCCTTCAACCTATAAGTTTAATTTAATCTCGCATCTATTTCAATCATCAAAGTCTCGTTCCTCATGACACTGTGAATATTCCTAATTATGATTTTGAAACAAACATTAATTTTTTATGTTACGCGACTATGCACAAAAAAATTTGTATTTAGTCTGAAATTTGCGTTTAAAAACTCTAATAATGTGTGCCTAATACTATTTCTTCGAAAAAGTTACTTACTAAACTAATTTTATGTTAGTTCATTCCAGTTGTTAATAGATGGCACAGTACACAAATTACTGACTAAACTAATTTTTTGTTAGTTCATTCCAGTTATTGATAGATGGCACGCAACACAATACACTAAAATTGTATTCTAATTAACAATTTAGTACGCAATTTGAGAATAAATATTAGGCACAGTACGTTTTATGCAACTGTCAAAACTAGTACAAACTAACAGTAATTTAGTTTAGTCAATATTTTAGTAGAAAAAAACGTGTGAGGCACACATTATCAGTTACCTGGAGAAATATGTTCTAGGAAAAATTACCGGAAACAGAAATTCAAAATATATTCGATCACTACTGGCTTGAATTACAACGAGTATATGAGTTTGAGACGAGTTTCGATCTCTGCTCTTTAGGAGTAATTTCTCGATTAGTTTTGAAATGATTGGAAGTAAGGGAATCGGCCAAATAAATTTTTCTCATTTAGTGGTGTATGGGGTTTAAGTATCATGATTACTTCTGCGATTTTCCATTGATTTGGAACGTGTTTAAGTCTGAACACTGCATTAATTATTTGGAGGAGCGTACCTAGTCCTTTTTCAAGAAGAGCTTTTACTATTTGTACTGTAATTAAGTTATATCCTGAAGATTTCGTTGCACTTAGGTTAAGATTGATTTCCTCTTTTAATTCCTGTAATGTGACAGGAGATAAAGGGTTTTTCAATTTGAGCGGGTCGATGTTGAAATGGAATAAAATAAGTTGTAAGGGGATCCGAGTGGTCCAATTTTCAATGACTCTGCCGCATAGATCCGGTTGAATTTGAGCGATCGTATTGGTTATGTTGGCTTTAACAGTATCCCCACAAGAAAAACTCTGACGGAGTCAAATCGCACGATCTCAAAATGTTCATACAGAATGTCCATCGTTGCGTCCGCTGTGTGAAACACATGTCGTCTACCACCATATCGTTCAATTTGGGCCAAAAGAAATCGTTAGCATCGTTCGTTCTGTAGCGCTCGCCGTTGATGGTGATGGCCTCAGCAACGTCATTTTCAGAAAAGTAAGGACCAATGACGCCGCCGGTCCAAAATCATCACCAAAAAGTTACATTTTGTGGATCCATTGTCACATGGTGAACCTCGTGGGGTCTGGCGTCGTCCCGTATAGGCAATTTTGTTTGTTAACATTGCCATTCATGCAAAAATGGGAGTCCTCTTCCAAACGCTCCGAAGCCCAGTCAATGAACAAACGGCGTTGTCCATGGCCATTAACTTTGAGCTCCTGGATCAGTTAGATTTTCTTCGGGTCTAGTCCCAAGTCCCTACGCAAAATTCGTTAAGTTGAAATCTGTAAAAAGCCGAGTTCTTATGCACGGCGAGGAATTGACTGTCTCGGGTTCTCCTGTACACTTTCACGGACCGCGGCAATGTTCTCGACCGATCTGGCGTTCCTTTGACGTACGAGTGTTGGCTGATTGTTTACCAAGCCGGTTGCCTCGAATATGGCCACCAAACGTTAGAGAGTCGACTTTGAAGGACCATCGCGTCTTTCGTAAAATGGGCACAACGCGCGCAGCGTTTGTACTAAGGAACACTCCTTTTGATAATAAATTTTTATCATTTGGTCGTGCTGCTTAATCGTGTAACTTGTCATGGTGATTTGGCATCGCAGTGAGTGCAAAAACACCTGATTAGACAGACGCCGCCAAAACAACACGGCCATCACAGGCTGCCAACATCGACGCGCCCATATTGAAAAACCCTTTATATTGCCTAGTTTATACTTGCACAACTAATAAAATTTGCCATTATAGCAGCGATTTATTATGTAAAGTTATTTCAGATTTTTTTTTTTTCAAAGCCAATCCATCTTTCTGTATTTAATGTTTAGCTCTTCTTTTTCACATGCTATTTCCATTTTAGTTTCGCGTCTAGAGTCGTGCCTAGACATCCTGTTTTGAAAGATCATGTTCAACTTAGTCGCGCCAGCGTAGTCTAGGTATTCTCGTGCCACGTACGCCGACTGGTTGTTGATATGCTAATTTTCTTATCATACGTTTGGTTCAGGACCTTTCAATGTGGCCCAGCCGCCTTACTCGGTTAGATTTAATGAATCTTATAATGTTACAGTCTCCAAGAATAGGTCAAGATTCAATACATCTTTATCCTACTACGTGCGCGAGCGCCAGATTAAATAGAACAGGCGAGAGCATATTTCCACTATAATCGGCCACTATAATTCTACATAGCGAGCTTGTCTGCAAATTCGAGATATATGAGCGCGGTTCAGAGGTTTTCGTAGTGGATGGGGTCATATACCTGTTGAAAGTCTATATAGAATTTCTGAACGGTTATGTTGTACTCCTTACATTTTTCCAAGAACATTCTCGAAGTGAAACACTGAGCAGTGGTCGCCGATGATATTTTCGGCAAGCCCGTTGAAGGCGGAGTTTAACTGTGCTGTGTTACGTAATTTTCACATTTGAAACAAGCGCATTTTTATACTTTTCTGTCCCAAGTGGTTATATTCCATGACTTTTCCAAGAATCATTTTACAATGAAATTTTCAAGCAAAATTCCCGTTATCATCCTAATCGTAGCAACAAACCAAATCACATCGTAATCGGTTTACAATTGGCAAGTTCTGTTCCACCTGGCCGAATTCCAGAACTTCTTCAAAAATCATTTTATAATCCCATTTCAATCCAACATACCCAATCCCATCAAAATCGGTTAAGAAATGACCGAGTTCCATCTTATGTAGCCGTATTTCAGAACTTTTTTAGATTCCCATTTCCATCCAAATTACCAAATCCCATCACAATCTCTTAAAAAATGGCCGAGTTTCATCCGGGGTGGCCATATTCGAAAACTTCTTCCAAAAATCATTTTAATATTACATTTTCATCCAACATACCCAATCCCAACATAAACGTTTTAGATATGGCCAAATGTTGACCTAGCAGACCATATTCGAGATCTACTTTCAAAAATCACTTTAGAATCACATTTCCATCCAACGTACGAAACCCCATCATGATCGGTTAAGAATTGCCCGAGTTATGTTCCAAGTGACCAGAACTTCTCCTAAAAATGATTTTCTTACCCAATCCCATAATAAACGGAATTCCGTCCTTAATAGCCACATTCCAGTACTTCTGCCAAAACCCGTTTTTGAATATCATTTCCACCCAACATATCCAATCCCAACTTAATCGGTTAATCATTTCTGAATTCTGCTATGCAAAGGCCAATTTCATCATGACTGGTTAAGAAATTGACTAGTTATGTCCCAGTTGGCAATATTCCACTCTCTTAAAAATCATTTAACAATCCCATTTCCAATCACCATGAAATGACTAAGTTCCGTATAAAGTGGCCATATTCGAGAACTTCCTCTAAAAACATTTGAGAATCCTATTTCCAACCAACCTATTCCGTCCCATCAAGGCCGATTAAGAAATCGATAAAGTTTCACCCAAGGAGGCCTTATGCAAGAACTTCTTCCAAAATTCATTTTAGATTCCAATTTCCATACGACATGTCTATTTTTAGTTTGATCTCTGGAATTTTGACTTACGGGTATTTGATTTCCCGGATTTCGAGGGTTACCCGTTTTATCATCTGAAATTGGGAGTCGGTCGATATAGATGATCGATTATGGGTATAAACGTCAATATTTAACAGGGGAACCGGTTTTTCTGGACACAATTTATCGTGAACGCCATTTATCGCGTGGACAATTTTTCGTATGCCAGTGTATCGTAGTTTGCAAAATTGACTGTATGACATATTTAAGTGTAAATAAACATTTAAAGTGACTTGCGTTTATGAAATGTTATGAAACTAGCCACGAAATGACTAGGCACGACAAGGTTAGATGCAAAAGGGATTCTAAACTGATTTTTTGAAGAAGTTTTGGAAAATGGCCACTGAGACGGAACTTGGACATTTCTTTGCTTCTAAATCAAATACTTCCCTCTCGAATGTTACTTAGCCCAACCACATAGATATTACCTGTCTTATTAGTTGGGTTTCCGGAAAGATTCTGCTTGCAAAAAAACTCGAAATTTTCATGGCATAAACTTGTCGGAAGTTCAAACCTGGTCTTACTGAGAAGAAACAAAATCATTTCAGGTGGGAAATTTTTAATATCATTTCCGGCCATCACAATGACCTAATTAACCTATTTGACCTATTTGAGAAGAAGTTCTCGTACATTCATTTTTCACAAAAAATGCTTAGGTTTTAAGATACTGCAAATCCAAGAAACTAAAAGTGGAGTAAGTTAACTAACTAAATTGAAATTGTCCACACGATAATCGGTTATAGGATAAATTGTTCTACGGTATATTGTTGACCGATGTTGACCAGTGCTGACTATTATGTGTTTGGAGACTGATTTTGTTGCTCACCCATATCGCACCATCCAATACCCTACCTGTCTAATATTAGATTCAGTATTAACACAAACAAGGTTGCAAAAAATCCGAAGACCAAACAACACAATTTCATTATCTTTACAATTCACACCAACAAGACTAAGTTCGAAAAATGTCACCTTTTCTATATACTTGAGCTTTTTGTTATATTTTTTCTGTGTTCGTTTCAAGAGGTATCTACGAGGACATATAGAAAACTCTAAGCTACTAAAGCATAATAAATTATTTCAATAATAACTCAAAGTTTTAATTGACTTGCATAACTTTTAGTTACGTATAGTAACTTGATTTCAATATTACGAGAATAAATATTCTGCTCTATAGTTCTTCTAGTTTTCCAACCACCCGTATGCCCCCTCATCTTATCTTACATCATCTCGAAATAGTTGGTTTTCGTTATGCTTGTGCGCTGACTGGCTGTTCATTCATTAAATGTCACGTTCTTATCGTTCTCCATTTTCCAGTTTAATTTTGTGATGTTGAAAACGTATACAGAAACACTGTTGTTGTAACAAATGAAAATCACTTCATTAGAGATTTTTTTTTTCTCATTTGGTATCGTTGTTGTAGTTTCCATAGGATGAAAAATTTAATTATTTTTTATACATGCGATTCGAGTCAATCACGTTCTTAAAATCGAGATACAACACAATAGCAACAACGTACTAAACGATAATTCACTATGGGAGAGACTCCTGAATTTTGTGTGGACGTTTTTTTGTTGGGGGGATGTATTGTGCCGGTCACCTATCAAGAAAGTACTGTGCGCTGTATACGTTGTTGACAAATGGAAAACTATTAAGATTAAGCGTGTGATACGCCGAAAAAGGATATCAATCTAATTCGCTTTTGGGACATTTATTTTTTATTTATTTTGATATCGTTTACGGCAATCTAAATAACGTTCGTGCGATCAATTTAAGGAAGGAGCTCCGTACATATACCGAAATGAAGCAAATCCTCTGATAAGATGCGAGCGTAAGAAAAATATAAAAGTTTGATTGTCATTTTCGTGATTTAAGCGAAAAAATTTGATTAGCCAAATTTACATTTTTTGTCAAAATACATTTTCATATTTCCGTTCATTTGTTTCGTGTCACTTGTCAATTTCGTATACCTCATTCCAATTATTTTGTTCGCTTTTCACGGTTGCCTTTTTCTCATGTTCTGAATCAAAATTATCGATTGCGGGAAAACTTCAGATTATTTATTTTGGTGGAAATAAATATTTCACACCCGATAAATTAGCAATTATACGTACACACATACGCGCACCTATATGTTATCTGTCAAGACTACAGTGGATTAGTACTACGCCACCATAATGTAAAATATATGTACGTAAAGGGTGTTTTTTATAGAGGTTCACATTTTTAAGTTGGCAACACTGTTTTTTTTTACAAACGATTTGACATCGTGCATTACATCCATTTTACGGTCGTCATAATCGTCCGTCAGAGCGAGTAATTCCGTTAACTATGGATCGTTTTCGCGCCAAAACGTCAAACAGTGCGTACCGAACAAGCGATAGACGCTGTACGGCGTAACATTGAGGAAGACCCAAATCAATCAATTCGAGGTCGTCGAATCGGACATTTCTCAAACAATTTTGATATATTTACTAGGTCAAGTGACTTTGTTCTTTGAAGTCTTCTTTTAACGACAGGGTTATCTATCATATGGCGAATAAAGAGGTTTCCATTTTCCTGGACCCTTATTTCGTGTTTGGCGGCATGCTTTTTTATTTCATCTTTGATGTATTCCATCTGTAAGTCCTTGTGAAGGTCTTCATTTCTTGTGCACCACGGAGCATTTACGATGTTACGGAGAAACTTGTTTTGAAACGTCTTTATCATGTTGACGTTTGTTTGCTTAGTACATCCCCAGAGTTGAATACCGTAGGTCCATATCGGCTTCAGTATTTCGGCTTTCAGCAGCAGCTTGTTGTGTATTGTAAGCTCAGAGTCCCATCGAGTGTCATGCTGAAATATTTAGCTTTGTTTGCATATGGCACCGGTCGTGAGTTAATTTCTATCGGTAGATGGGAAGCCTTTTGATATGTAAATTCAATATGCGTGGATTTCGTCTCATTAAGCTTGATTCTCCAGTGGTTAGTCCAGTTACAAACCGCATTGGTAATCTTCTGAAGTTTGCTCGTTGCATCAGCGACATTACTTCCAATCGCCATGATTGCTGTGTCATCTGCAAAGGTGGCTATGGTCCTTTTATCTGTTGTTGGAATATCCCTTGTATATAATAAATACAGGACTGGTCCTAAGACACTTCCCTGCGGAACAACGGCAGAGATTTTGGTTAGTTCGGAGTATTCATCTTCATATTTCACACGAAAATGTCTATTGGATGAATAAGATCTTAGTATGGCATAGGATTGCCTCGGCAGATCTCTATGCAGCTTGAATTCCAGTCCACTGTGCCAGACTATATCGAATGCTTGGGTGACGTCTAGAAATATGCTGGAGCATATTTTTTTACATTCTAACGTTCTTTCACTAATGTCGGTCCTCAATTATTGGTTTAAGTCTTTTAGTAATCATTTTTCAAAGAGTTTTGACATAATTGGCAGCAATGAAATTGGCCTGTATGACTTTTATCGTTAGGTGGTTTATCAGGTTTTGCTATAATGATTACTTCTGCTACTTTCCATTGCCACGAAACATATTTTAACCGAAAGCTTGCATTGATTATGTGTAATAGCTTACGAAATCATAATCCGAAATTGATTATTTGTCAAGTAATCAAGTCATACCCTGGGGCTTTTCACATTCATGTTGCTTTTTACTTCTTCTTTTAATTCTTTGAGAGTTACCGGGCGTATATCAAAATCATCTATCGTTTGTCTTGGTAGTTGTTGGAAGGTATCTTCGAAATACTCCACAAACAGATCAGCCTTCTCTTTAGGACTTCTTGCCCAGGTTCCATCCTCCTTTTTAAGTGGAGACACTTGCATGTTGGGTCTTTTGAGTCTCTTCGTCGCCTTGCATAGTGAATAATCAGAATTTTTTCATCGATTAGACTAACTAGATATCTGTTGATTGATGCATTTTTAACTTCTTTAAGAATAGATTTGAGACTGTTACCCAAATTATTTTGTTCTCCGATGTTCTAGTTATTTGCCAGGTTTTACGTGCCCGTCGTTTTTCTCGTACCAACTCTCTAACTTCCATTGGGTAGGATATGTTGAGCTTCTTCTTATTTTGTATAATGGGGGCACTTGCCAAAGCAGCATAGTGAATTGCTTCATTGAGTTGTTCTAATCCATCTTCCAACTGGTGGGGATTTCTTATCGGCGCCTGATGATTGAAGTTTTTCCTCCATTACTTCACGAAAGAGATCCCAGTTTGCTTTTGAATTTGTTAATCTGGTTGCACTCTCCCTTTGAATTACATTTCACTGACTGTCATGATAACCGGGGAATGATCCGATACTAGAGAATTACTGTCTTCAATGTGGATGTAGTTCTGGGATATACCTCTTGCTACATAAAAGTCTATTAGGTCCAGTATCTTCGTTCCGTCACTGGGGCAGTATGTTGGGGAATCACCAGAGTAAAATTCACATTTTGATGTCTGCCCTGCTTGAAGCAATTCTTTACTTTTTGACGTCGTAAATCCAGACTTACCCCAATAGATGTTTTACGCATTAAAGTCACCTCCAATAGTAAAATCACGTCCAAGCGATTTAAATAGTTTAAGGTAGTCCTCCCTTTTCAAGGCCCGTTGGCGTTGTATGATACAACGGGCTCACATGCAACTAAATCAGGGCGATTCTCAACAGATTGTCCATTCACGTTCATAGTTTTGCATCATATTACGTAGACTCCCTTGGAAAGTGGAACGTAAAATTAAAGCCTTTCCAGGAATTGAATTAGTACCTTCATTGTTGGCTGCTTGTTGATTTTGGCCCATGAGACCGTCATATTGTTCTACTCTAAGTTGATTTTGATTCTGACGAATATAGTTTAGCCTATTTGATTCTGTTTTAACGTAGGCATTAACTATATATTGTTGCGTCAATTTTCCAGCACATAAAAATTGATTAAATTTCTGTGTTCTAGGATTTGTGGATTCATTGTGCACATTGAGAATAGATCTAGGCCTTTGTTGCAGTGGTATGTGAATTCCCCATCTTCGAACTAAAGGTTCCAAATTTGGATCAAGAATGTTGATTCTTTCTGTTTGCCTGTTGGTGTTTGATGCAGAAGGTCGACAATGTATCAATAAACCCCGGTGAAGAGGTGGTTCACTATCTGCATTTTCAAAAATGAATGCGACCTCATTAGATCTTCGGACGTTATATCTCCTTTGGTCATTAATGCGGTCTTGAAATATCACCATTGATACATTAGAAGGTGCAGAGTCATTGTTGTTGGCTTCTTCAATACTTTCTTGCTCAACCTCATATAAATTTCCGCTGGTAATTATTTAAGAAAATAAATTATCTTTTGTGATTGTGCTGCCACTTGCGGCGAGTAGCGAAACCTCTAATTTTCCACTGAGAAATTTCAGCTACCATAAAAACATGTACCTGACGTAGTTACAGGGGGTTTTTTTTAACACTTTTGGTAAAAAACTGAAAACATTTCACATTAGAATGACTTTAAAAATTTATGGAATGTTACTGTCGCCAGTTGTAATTCTTATGTTGCTCATGTATGTAGAATATGATTTCAGCTACCATAAAAACATATACCCAGAGTGCTACCAACTTGTATTTGCATTATAATTGGTATGATAATTTTAGTATATTTTGAGAGCCTTTCTTTTTTTAAAGAAAACTTCACTTCGGTTTCATAAATGCTTTGATTTTTACTAAACACTTTCTGCTGAGAATTATTGATTTGCTTAAAAATTTCAAAAAATATCAGCAGAAAAAAATTCCTTTTTGTGATAGTGATGCCTCTAGCGGTGAATAGCAAAAACGCATTTTTATGCTAGAAATTTTCTGCTATCTTATACAGCATATATTGCAGCCTATTATCTTGCTGATCGTCTGTCTCATTATTCCTAGACCTAGCAGCTCCTGATCGCATATCCTGCAATCGAATAGTTCTTTCTTCATTTGTCTCAGAATCTCTAGAATTAGCTGATCTTAACCTTTTATCCTGCAATCGTTCATTTCTATCTTCATTTGTCTCAGAAGCTCTTGAAGTAGTTGCTCTTTACCTCATATCGTATAATCGAATAGTTCGCTGTTCCTTCGTCTCAGAAGCTCTGGACTGAATAGCTTTCGATTAATTTCAAGACGTAAATCTCACTTTTCAATGTTTTTATTTGTCCTGCTGATTTTAGACTTTTTTGAAGAAGTACTTACACGTCCAATTGATGTTCGTTTTTTCGGAGGCCTAATCAAATTTTACAGGATACCAAATCAATTTAGGATTTTTCTTTTTAGACAGATTTACCTGAAAAATAAATACTGAGAAAGTAATTCAAACTAATGTGTGAAAATTAATAATGAGGCATGTGTTTAATTGAAAAATAATTGAAACGCAAAGCCTACGACCTTCTCCAGTTTAAATAAAAACAATCTCGATAAGCATACATGGATAATCTTTGGGATCATGTATCTCAGCTCCAGGATAAAATTGGAAGAGCAGACAAAGTCCACGACCTTTTCCATGAAGCGAAGAAATGTGGATTTGTATAAGGTTCATATATATAGGGTTATCCAATTCAAGCTTGATAAAGTAAACTTTAAAAAAACACACAAAATATTCGGAATGTATTGTAATTTTTATTTCATTTTACAGATTGATCCTTGCCATTTTTAGTTAAACAAGATATCATTCAAATGTCCTCCACGGGACTTCTTACAGGCCTTGATTCTTTTGCGGTAATTTTCAATGACTTTTCGGCACATTACCTTACGAATATTAGTTTTCAATTCGTCAAGAGTTTGAGGATTGTTTGCGTAAACACGATCTTTCGCAAAGCCCCACAAAAAGAAATCCAAAGGCGTTAAATCACAGGATCTTGGAGGCCAATTGACATCAGCCAAGCGAAAAATGAGCTTCATCACTGAAGAAAATTTTGTTCGAAAAATCAGCATCGACGGCCTGTTTTTCCAACACCCAATTTGCATATGTTAAATGCTCCATATTCTTAAATGGCAGAATGTCAACTAAATAAATGACAGCATACTTGACGTTTATCTTTGACAGATGTCGGTATACAGATTTCTACTTTATCAACCTCGAATTGGATTATACATACACACACACATACATTTTCTTGAACTATTAAATGCCGAGGATTCCGAACCACCTCTTGCTCTTTCTGCTAACTGGAGTTAAAAATCTTGTGCTCCACCACTTCCAACTAAACGATGGGTTCTGCTAGCTTTAGAAGAAGTTAGCCGGTCCCAAAACAAAAAATGATTTAAAAACAATTGGAAAATTAAAGGTTAATTTTAGACTAATTAAATGCCCTATTTAATTTTTTTTATTCTGCTCATTCCAGAAAAAGCATAAGGCTTTATCACTTCAAAGCTATCAGAACCCAAATCGAAAATCGGAGCAAAATCGAAATTAGAACCCAAAACAAGATCAATTGACAAACAAATAATTTTAGGCTCTTTATGGTCTAATCAAATGTCCCATTAAAAAATTTTGGGCTTCACTCCTTTTTGACCAAACTTCAGGTCATTTAATCTAAAGCTAGCAGAACCCAAATCGAAAATCGGCCCAAAACCGAAATTAGAACCCAAAACAAGATCAATTAACAAACGAATAATTTTAGGCTCATTATGGTCTATGTAAATGACCCATTAAAAAATGTTGGGCTCTACTTCTTTTTGATCAAATTTCAGGTCATTTAATCTAAAGCTAGCAGAACCCAAAACGAAAATCGGACCAAAACCGAAATTAGAATGTCCCATTAAAAATGTTTGGGCTCTACTCCTTTCTGACCAAACTTCAGGTCATTTAATCTAAAGCTAGCAGAACCCAAATCGAAAATCGGACCAAAACCGAAATTAGAACCCAAAACAAAATCAATTAACATACGAATAATCTTAGGCTGATTATGGTCTATGTAAATGTCCCATTAAAAAATGTTGGGCTCCACTCCTTTTTGACCAAACTTCAGGTCATTTAATCTAAAGCTAGCAGAACCCAAATCGAAAATCGGACCAAAACCGAAATTAGAACCCAAAACAAAATCAATTAACATACAAATAATTTTAGGCTCATTATGGTCTAATCAAATGTCCCATTAAAAAATTTTGGACTCCACTCCTTTTTGACCAAACTTCAGGTCATTTAATCTAAAGCTAGTAGAGTCCAAATCGAAAATCGGACCAAAACCGAAATTAGAACCCAAAACAAGATCAATTCACATACAAATAATTTTAGGCTCATTATGGTCTAATCAAATGGCCCATTAGACAATTTTGGGCTCTACTCGTTTTTGACCAAACTTCAGGTCATTTAATCTAAAGCTAGCAGAACCCATATCGAAAATCCGACCAAAACCGAAATTAGAACCCAAAACAAAATCAATTAACAAACGAATAATTTTAGGGTAATTATGGTCTATGTAAATTTCCCATTAAAAAATTTTGGGCTCTACTCTTTTTTGGCCAAACCTCAGGTCATTTAATCTAAAGCTGGCAGAACCGAAATCGAAAATCGGACCAAAACGGACATTAGAACCCAAAACAAGATCAACTAACAAACAAATAATTTTAGGCTCATTATGGCCTAATCAAATGTCCCATTAAAAAATTCTGGGCTCTACTCCTTTTTGACCAAACTTCAGGCCATTTAATCTAAAGCTAGCAGAACTATGCTAAGCAGCTTTAGATGAAGTTTGGTCAAAAAGGAGTAGAGCCCAAAATATATTAATGGGACATTTGATTAGGCCATAATGAGCCTAAAATTATTTGTATGTCAGTAGATCAAGTGTGTCGTGCTAATTTCGTTTCTTGTTCGATCATCGATTTGGGTTCTGCTAGCTTTAGATTAAATGACCTGAAGTTTAGTCAAGAACGAGTGGACCCCAAAATTGTTTAATGGGATTTTTAATTAAACCATAATGAGCCTAAAATTATTCGTTTGTTAATTGATCTTGTTTTGGGTTCTAATTTCGGTCTTGCTTCGATTTTCGATTTGGGTTCTGCTAGCTGTAGATTAAATGCCCTGAATTTGGTCAAAAAGGAGTAGAGCCCAAAATATTTTAATCTGACATTTGAATAGACCATAATGAGCCTAAAATTATTCGTTTGTTAATTGATTTTGTTTTGGGTTCTAATTTCGGTTTTGGTTCGATTTTCGAATTGAATTCTGCTAGCTTTGAAGTGATAAAGCCTTATGCTTTTTCTAGAATGAGCAGAATAAAAAAAATTAAATAGGGCATTAATTAGTCTAAAATTAACCTTTAATTTTCCAATTGATTTTAAATCATTTTTTATTTTTGGTTCTGAACCCATTCGCATTCCAGAATGCTATTTTGAAAGTTGTTATCTTACGTAACATTTTTTGTTGGATTGCGTTGAGGGCATTTTCTTCAGTTGATCAAGTATCATGTTGTTCAGATTATTTTGGTCATCTAGCCGCTTTGTAATAGATGCAATGCTGTTCATAATGTTTTTCCATTATTTGGTTATTTTCAGAGCCCATATGTTTGGTTGAACCCAAGCCTTTCACTACCAGGGCAAGTGAACTTCTTTGCCCTGTGTTGCTTGGTTGTGGGTTTTGATTCGCGATTTTGCGGTTGATAATATATCTTTGGGTGTGATTAAATGCCTGACATTTTCACCTTCATGTGACGGATTTCTTTTATTCCATAAATCTTTTGAACATTCTCTTTGTTGTCAAATACCAGCATAAAAGAGAGAGTCTCTTTTTACTGATAATTTGGTGTCCTTCCTGGATTTCTGTTCTCTCTTTTGTAACAATATTCACAGCATCTAATATTTTAAGACCTTTATTTTGTAAGTCTTCCATAATTTCTTTGCTTGAGCAAGTGTGATGCACTCCTCTTGCCATGAATTTTTTAGCTAGTTTCACTGATATTCAAAACGTTTTTTGTTGTTCTATTTTAATTTAAAATTGTGAATCTTTAAAAAAAACACCCTTTACATGTACGTTTTATGTGCTTTTCGTATTAATCATAATAAGTCTGTTTTACATATACAAACCTAAGTCTGGGTGTGTAATGCAAACATATAAATAGAAAATTAAATTTCGAATGAATGGCGGAATTTTCAACCTTTACGACGAGTACCGATTTTTCCTAGACTTTTACAATTTTGTTATTGTATAACTGGAGAAGTGTGTTTATAGTGTCGTTGAACTCGTTGTGCGCTCTTCCTGAGGATTGCTGTGTTTACTTCTGTGTGTATTAATTAAAATGCATCGCAAAAATACTAGAAAATCTGCAGATGCGGTAAATAGAAAAACAGGGAAAATTCTATGTAAAGTTTTTTTTTTATATTTTAAGAGGATTTTAATGATCTCTTCAAATCAACTAACTGTGCATGTTTAAAATTGTAATGGTACTCTTTCTATATATACAATGGAGGGCACATAAAATAATTTCTGACCTAATTTTGGATATTTAAAAGGGTTGTTGGTAATCATTTGAGTATTATTTTATGGAGGCGGGGTGATTTTTTGTATTGAGCAGTTTAAATTTGGGACTTAAATCCTTTTATTTATTTTTTTAAACATTCTAAACATGTTTTACTAAGTGGTATACGATGTGTAGGGGTGAGGGGGGGGGGGCGGGGCGTCATAATGTATAATTTGACGGCATAAAAAATATTTACGACCTTTTTTATCTAAATTTGTTGACAAGTTTAAAAGAAAATGTTTATGCTGGAAAGCCTACAACTACGGCTTGAGATACCAGAGTATAGATTTAGTTTCAAAACTGATGCACAAAACTGTGTGCATAGTGTTGTATTGTTGTGTTCAATATGTCGAAATTTATACCGAACAAAGAGCATTCGCGGACAGCAATATATTTTTTTTCATTTGAAGAAAACTGCTGCAGAATCATACCGATTACTTCGAGAAGCTTATGGTGGACATGCTCCATCGCAAGATACGCGTGAACGATTGTTTCGGCGTTTGAAAAGTGGTGACTTCGATGTGGCAAACAAAGAACGTGGAAAACCTCAAAAAAAATACGAAGATGTAGAATTTCAAGCAATGTTGGACCGATTGTTGTCAATCGGCTACGAGAGACGGGAAAGATTCAGAACACCGGTAAACGGGTACCACATGAGTTGAACGACAGGCAAATGGAAAAGCGCCAAAACACGCTCGGTCGCTCGGTACAAATATTCGTAGAAGTCGTTTGCATCGTATAGTTACAGGGGATGAAAATTAGATTTATTTTGAAAATCCTAAGCGCAAAAAATCATGAGTAGACCGAGGCGCACCATCCACATCGATCGCAAGACCGAATTGCTTTGGTAGAAAGACGATGCTCTGTGTTTGGTGAGACAAAAGGGGCGTGGTCTATTATGCTCTGTTAAAACCTGAGGAAACTGTTAATGCTACACGTTACGAACAACAATAATGATAGTGAATTACATACCAAACATAATACCAAAAGTGTACACTGTTAAATTTAAAAGTATTCCAACGGGATCTAATTATGATGATTTTTAACTTGTCCAGATACATTTTTACATTTACGGGTATATCGCCCATCCCAGAAATTCTCACGGGATCCCTTTCATATATTCGAATAGGTCAGAAAATGTTCTATCAATATTGTGAAAATGGAACACGAATGATGATTTTCATCATGTTTTCCAAAATTTGCAACTTCTTCGTTTACAATTTACAGGCTACTTACAGGGATTCAGGGACTTCTCTAGTATAAATGTAAAATATTATCTAAAAATGTTTCAATTTCACTACAAAACAAATCCAATTGGAATATTTTTAAATTTAACAGTGTGAATTTTTGGTATGTATTTCACAATCATCAACAATAGGCCGATTTGAACCGTTCGCTGCTTGAAAAAATGGCAGAATACGGAAAGAAGCAACACAAAGTCATTTTTCTTCATGAACATGCTCCATCACATACGGCAAAACCAATTCGCAATGCGTTGGAATCACTCAGCTGGGAAATTCTACCCTATGCGGCTTACTCACCAGGATTGGCTTCTTCCGATGACCACTGCTGAGCAGCGCTTTGGTTCATAGGAAGATGTAAAAAAAGGGAAAGTGTTTTACTGGCGTGGTAGTCACAAATTACCCGAATAATGCTCTTCCTAATTTAAGACGTTTTTTTAGTAAACAAAATCCGCACATCATATTTGTACACCTGGCACCACCGGGAATCGCACCCGAAACCCTCGAATAACAGAATGAGCGCTCTACTTACCCTACTATCAAGGGCGTTTGGATCTTAGCGAACCACTATCAGAAAAACTCATAGCATCATACGCGTTTATTTGCGCTCAAAAACGGCAAAATCTTGGCTATCCATTGTTGTTACCCTCCATGATTCGCTACCAAAAGTGGCTACTGTTCTTATCAGCGCTTTGTAAATATTTAATACTGTTTAGCGTAGAATGCTCCACGTGCCCAGCCTTTCCACAATACCATGTGTTTGGTTTTCGCTTCGTTGATATGGAAATGGTGGTCTGTTCTTTCCAACGGGAGCAGAACTTCTTTAAGTGATGCAATATTACGACCCAGGATGTATGTCATAGACCTAGGCTATTGGGTCCCCTTGCCATACTTCTGATGTGTTTTGAGGCCTCCGAGAGTTTGCCTGCGACTATCACCTTGCTTTTAGTGCGATTATCGATATCCTTTGCGTAGCACTTTTCCAACACAATCCTCAGAGAAAAAGTATTCCGCGATAGTTGTTACAATTCAGCTGGTTTCATTTTTTATGTACTAGACAAGTTCTATTTCGTTACAGATGCCTTCCTCACCAAGTGCTTTATTATTTTTCATTTTTGATATGACTCGTCGCACTTCATCGTAAGAAGGGACGAGTTGTCATTTCATTGCTAGATTTATTTCAGATTGATGCAATGATGTTGGCAGTTCGCTGGAGGATAAATCTTAAATATTAACTAGAAATATTTCATCACACTGTCAAGACGATGTTTTTGTCCATTTAGCACTTTCCAGATTGTTTATAGGAGTTGATGTTTTTTTGCCTAAATTCGCCGGTGAAGCAAACGTTATCGCCAATTTTTTTATGTTCCACTATTTTTCCAAATAAGTGATTGGCTGTCCAAGGTAACATGATTGTTTAATGTTTCGGAGTTCGTTGAAAACGATGTCAGAAACGATGTTAGCTCGGTAGCACACACACTCTTTTTATTTGATAGAAGGTGTAGAAAATCGGGCCGATGGCACTTAAGTGTTAATTAGGGGGATTTAGTTTAAATCACTTTCGAGATGGTCGTTGAAAGTGTCTTTATCATTCTGATTTTACCTCCGGCGCGACATGTACGTTCACAAATGCGGTGTTAAAGTGACACGTATGGAACCTGAGTACGCAGATCCGGTTGTTTCTAAATTCGGTTATGACTTGTCGTAAACAATTTCTGATCAGTGCAATTAGATCGAAATTGTACTGAGATGCCTGACCAAAGAGTTATTGCAGTTTCTCCGGGCGGTTTAAGCTGAATACATTCCATGTTCCAATCTCCATGTTTTATCCGAGTAATTATCCGAGGCTCTTTTTGAGATCTCTGTTAACAGACACGGCATCAGAGGTTTACGCGGTTATATGTAGTCGGCTAAAGCTGCCAACGAAATGGTACATCGACACAAATAAAAATTCAACTCCCACTTTCGAAATCGTGTACTCTCGGATCACGCAACACTATAGAAAGAACATAATACGCTTACGATACTACACTAAAATGATATCTCGATAAATGTCAAAATAACCTTCTGCGTCGCACAATATAAAACCACAATGCCTAATGAACAAAAGGGACGTGACAATAATATTAGATGGGTCACGTGTTGGCCGCCTGTATGAGTTGCGGCGTCTTCCCGCCTATGCAATTACACTACCGCTGTGCCTGTCCGGCACAAGTACTGCTCGGCTTACTTTTAGGCTAGCACCTTTTTAAAAAAACACATCACCCAGCCCTAATTTAGATGAGATGCGGTAATCTCACCGTTAGTACACACACACTTTATTTTTATAAATTACCACAAAATTTTTATTTACTTTATTAAAACTTTATTAATTTGAGCCAAGCATAAAAAATCGACTACCCAAAACTTAAATATCAAATGTAAATCGTAGACAAATATTCATTCGAAAGACGCGTCATATCGCTCGTTTTATGTGAAATAGTGCAACATTTTGACGCCAGTTGCTAGTGACAACAACATCAAGAATGTGACTCTCCTTACAATAGATGGCAGTACCAATCGACAGATTTTGAAACGATAAAATACCTCAACAATGAAAATTATCAACACAACTGCTTTATTATTATTAGAGACATCTCGCGTCAACTAGCGATAATCTTGAATATTCCCCTTCCCTCTTCCCCGAAAAATGGCGTTCTGTCGATTTATGTCTAATTTTAACAGTGTGTCATAATGTATTTTTCAACCCGCGCGTCTTTTTCTTTCTTTTTCTTTCTTCATAAAAATATAAAGGAAAAAGCAAAACGAGGGGAAAAAATTCATCATACGCTTCGCCTGGTCTTGCATGCACGTAATTATATACTTGTCATTTTTTGTTATCGATTTATTGCTTTATCTCTAATGCCGTAAGAGGCGTCGTCGTAAACAAAAGAAATTGCATATGGCATCATTGGATGTGCGTCCTGTGGTAATCCTTCTGCCTGCACTCCAACCTGAAATTTCAAGTCTGTAAATCAAAATTTTGAAAATTTAAACTTGGTTTGTAGAATTAATCTGAATTTTGGATAAAGTTTTGGAATACCACCTAGCTAAATTTAACTTATCAGTTGCTAAACCGATTTTGGTCGAATTTACGAAGCTTGGGAATTTGATCGTCCTGAAAGGAATCCGACCATTTTGTAACCAATTAAGTTACAAAAACTATAGTGCGAGTTTGTTTTAGGCGCCGAAAGCTCTTCTTGAAATATGATGTCAGTGAAATTAGAGTTGGTTCCACCAGCGCTTGTAGAGTCTATAACTACAAGTAATAATACTAACTTCCGAAGAGAAAACAATAGAAAGGTACATAATTGGGAACATTGAGAAATAAGTAGTAAAATTTTAGGACATAACCCCGCCATGTAGTTATTAATGAGACTACACTTGCTCCTTACCAATATACCATCTCCGGTTTAAACCCCATCTTTTTCAAATGGCGTTTTAGCATGAGTAAAAGACTGAATTAGCTTTGTTTGCTCTTTCTAAAACGTTCGGTTTTCATGAAATTTTTGGTTATTCTGGGCGACAGCCAGACAACAGTTTCACATCAAGGTGAGATTACCAAGACGTTGGCAGTTTGGTTTTGACCTAATGAAAAATTCTTTAAATCAAAACATTCGGTCGTCTCTCATCAGACTACCTGCAGTGACCAAACTTCGATATGCGAGGTTGCGACCTAATGAAACATTGAATCCTTTAAGGCAACTTTATGTTAACCTGCATCAAATTTTTGTGTTGTGTGTGTATGAGCGTGAGTTAACCCATGCAGACTAAATGTCTGTGTCCTCTCTATAGCTCAGATGGTTTGTCCGATCGGGCTGAAACTGTTTACTATAACTTAAGAGATCTCACAAATTTTTGACCGAAACCAGTATACCGGAAGTGGCAGCTTCGATAGAATCTTTATAAATTTTTACAATAATTTTCAACCAAATGATCAACTAAAAAGATTCGAAATTAATTTTGCAACAATACCGGTTCAGATCAGCTTTACAAAATTTAAGCGAACATTTTTTACAAAAAAACTGTCTCAACAAAATTCGGCCTTCCTAGAAGGATTGATTGATCGGGATAACTCTTCATAGTTACGATTTTTTCCAAAAATTGGGAGATCGCAATGATTTTTAACCTAAATTGGTCCACCGGTAGTGGCAGCTTTCATAGGAGCATTTTCATTTTTTTAAATCGGGGTGTTGGCCAAAACAAATTGACCCCCCCAAAATTTATTTTTATCTGTGTTTGAGTTAGTTGATGGTTTGTCTGAGTTAATTTTCCGGTACCATATTATGCTTTATTGCAAACCCAATTTCATCTTACCAATTGACCTGAATCACAAAATTTTAAAAAATTTATAAGTTTCAAGGAATTTGGTAGTTTTTGGTAGAACCACATCCGAAAATTTATTCAATTATATTGAACTATTTTTTATTGGTAGAGCGATTAATCCAATCTGATTGAGAAATGCCTTAGTTACATGGTAATTCATGCGTCTATACACCTATACCATATAATTCCGCTGAACTTCCTCGGTCGAACGACTTGTAGCACTTATGGCCTGGAGTCTGAATAAGTAAACTCCCGTCAAAATTTGCGGCAGTTCAAATATAAATAGTAGGCTAGTGTCTCTCCTTAAAGTGATTGACAATAGTTTGTGTTCCATGTCCATCATCATCCATTTAATACTAAATTGGAGAGTAACAAACGAAATTCTAACTTTTTAGCACAGATTTATCTCTTCTAATCTTAATTTTATGAGACCATCGTTAAAACCTTATCACAGTAAAAAAATAACAAACTGGGAACTTTTTATTCCAGAAACCGTTTATGTTTGCTTCACTCGTCTAGTGTAACTCGATCGGTAGAGAATATTGATTCCCTTGTAAACTCACTGTCGAATGTGACTTCAACTGCTTTTGAAAATGCTTGTCCGCTAATTAGCAACCAAAAAAGCTCAGAACAAACCTTCCTGGTGCTTTAAGCTTAAGAAAAGCGTTTTCATGTACCTAATGGAAAGTTAACTTCTTTAAAAAAGCGGGTTGGTGAACTGCATCTTAATGCTCATTTTTCTGGTTACAACATGTTTGACTCCGATACTGTTGCTACTGAACAAGGTAGTACTTCTGCTCCTATTGTGGATTGGTTTTTTTTACGAAGGCTAATAACGCATGTTCTGCGTTAGAGTTTGGTCTCCTTGAGACTGTTTAAGGCATGTGGTTCTAATGAGAATTTTCCCGCTGAATTACAGCATAGATTTCCCATAATTAAAAACCATGTGTTACTTCTCGTCGAAGCTTGCGAGGCCTTTGGTTTCATCGCTAACTTGTGGAAAAGAAGTCGAATAATTTTGATACCTAGCACTGGTAAGTCTGATTATATTGACCCTTAGAGGGGCCCTATAAGTCGATTCTCGAGTTAGGGACCACTTCTTGCCTATTCCTCCCGTCAGTAACATTATCACCAACTGGATTAATTGGTTGCTCAAATCTCGCAATGCTGACGTTGTATTGGATGAGTTCTCAGTTCCTGTAAAAGTTTCCAAAATTGATATGGTGATGTTCACCAAACACAGAAATCAAGATGGCCTTAGGTTAAGTTAGGTTTCAGTGGTTGCTATTGCACACTTAAGCCAGTTTTGGCCCATTGTGATACCACAGGATCCGACATCATTATACTCCCTCTGAACCCATTTAGTGTTATTCACATAACGTAAGAGATCTCGCACATTACAGCTTTCGATATCAGAGAGGCTGTCCATAGTGTACTTGCCCAAGTGATCATGTCTTAGCTAGCGCAGGACATGAGCATAGGAAGTGAACAAGAGTCTCCTCCTCGTCCTTGCAACTTCTGCAGAAGTCATTTACGTCCAGACCCAGCTTTCTCGCATGATCTCCGAAAAGGCAGTTTCCGGTAAGTACTCTTACAGTTCTACCTAAATCACGCTTCCTTAGTGTGATTAAGATGTTAGATCGCTTCAAGTTCAGCGCAGGCCTTACTTTCGTTGCTACCCTGCCAGTCGGACTGACGAGCCACCTAGCATTTGCCAAAGCAACTGCTTTCCTATGACTTGCTGCTTTCAGTCCAGACATAGGCCTTCCTACACATTCTCTCCCTGGTTTCAGTTGGAGAGTCGTACCGTACCTTGCTAATTCGTCTCCTCTGCAATTTCCCTCAACGTCAGAGTGGCCCGGAAACCAGACCAACTGGAAATTGAAGTGTTCACTCATCTCGTTAAGAGATGTGTGACAATCCAACGCCACTCTTGACACCAGGGAGACTGAACCGAGCGAAAGAACAGCTGCCCGACTGTCCACACAGATATTGATATCAGTCAACGATATTGCACCGTGCTTCAACCAGTTTTGAGCTCTTCAATCGCTATAACTTCAGTCTGGTACACGCTGCAGGGAGACGAAAGGATAGGCTTACATTTAATTCCCCATAGAACACGCCAGCTTCTACTCTACCACCGAGCTTGGAGCCGCCGCTGAAAAATTTAACATTCCCGGTCTCCATAATGAGACCATTCTTCTAATCCTCCCTAGTGGGGAGAATCACATTAAAACGCTTGCCAACGCACAAAAAAGGTTTTATATAATCCAAGTTCACCAGGTCATCCCTCACAGAATTGACTATAGTTCATTGCCTTTTTGTAGGCACTTCCACCCCGAGGTCGCTGATAGCTGTGCAGCCGTATTGACCACCATTTGCTTACCGATAATATCCAACGGAGGAAGGTACAGCATAACCTCTAAGATACTAGTGGGTGTCGTTTTCAACGCCTCACTAATGAGCAAGCAGGCTGCCTTCTGCCCCTCCTGGGCCTTCTTACTCCAGACCCAATTTCCTTCCGATGGCATTTTAAAATAATAGAATGCCACAGTGGCCTTCTTCACTCTTTCTATCGTGTTTGGTTTCCAACTGAGCTTACTGTCGAGAAGGATCGCCGGGAATCTCGCCTTACCAGTAAAGGCCAGCATAGTACCATTTAGACTTGGTGGAGCCATTACCGGAATTTTATATTTTCTAGTGAAAACGACCAGCTCTGTTTTAGATGGGTTAATCCCAATCTCGCAGTAATTGATAACGCATTCTACATCACATTTCTGATTGTACATAAGTGCTTCCCCGAGACAGCTATCGCTCTACGACATCGACATAAGCAACCACATCTATTCCTTCCCCCTCCAGTTCCAATAGTAGTCCATTGATTACTACATTTCACAGAAGGGGAGAGAGAACACCTCCCTGTGATTAATTAGCCTGGTTACAGGGTATTCAATCTCAAGTGGCAATAATCCTTCCCCTAATAGTCTCCATCTTCGCGTTGTTGAAAGCGCCCTCGATATCGAGAAACGCCACCAACGAGTATTCTTGAAAATCCAGTGACTTCTCAATTTCCCGAGCCAAGGTATGTAATGCCTTGTCCACGGACTTACCTTTATGGTACGCATCTTGAGACTGTGCCCAGTTTCTGGGTATAATTCTCGAACGAATATGAACATCCAGCAACCGTTCGATGTTTTTCAGCCGAAAATATGACAGAGATTTTGGTCTTTAGTCCTTGGGTGGCTGTGCGACCTTCCACCCGCTTTCGGGATGAAGATCACCCTAGCCTCCCTCCATTTCTTTGGGCTGTATCCCAGCTTCAGACACCATTTGAGATAACCTCCAGCCAGGGAAGTAAAACCTCCGAGTTCTTCTGAATTTCTGCTGGCACAATCCCATCCGGACCAGCTGACTTAAAGGGCTTACAACTTTTAATAGCCCATTTTATCTTCCGTATATTCAGAATACCCTCTGTACATAACAATTGGACACCGCAGTCGTTCAAGATGGCCGGCCTTACATTGCACACATTTTATTTCTGGGTGTCATTTTGGATTCGAAATTATCTTGGATTGAACATAAACTACAAAAAACGACTGATATATATTGGTAATGTCACAGACATTGTGGCACTTCCTGAGGATTGTCCCCAAAAAGGTTTTGGTTCATAGACAAGTACCTAGTTCTACCCATGCTAACTTACGCATCTAATGTGTGGTAGTCAACTTAAAAGGCCGATTGTGCAACTTAATGGACTACAAAATTTTGCGTATAGGGCTATTCCTGGTGTTTCGTCTAATCCACTCAATGCCAAGAAAACCATTATTTTCCTCCCTCAACCGCAGATCTTTATTTTGGTCACATCTTGAAATGTAACGGGGCATGGAATGCATTAGGAATGACAGAATATTGCCTGAGTCAAATTTCTGTAATTCATTCTCGGTGATTTATTCTTCGAGAGAGTTATGGATATCTCAAACGGTTCGCGAGCTAGCCTTAGTGCAGGCTTCAGTTCCTACTGTCCAAAGCGTGCCTTTAGGGCGTCTTGGCGTCTAGGTACCCCTTGTTCGCCTTTTTTATCACAACCCTGATTCGTTGTGCTTACGAATCGCTAAGTTGTGATGTTGGAAACCTCAATATCGTCTTATGGTCGGACTGCAATGCTGTTTTTAACACAAAGAGTATCTCATAAATGTTCTTTGTTGTTGTAATAAAGTTACAGTCATGTGAGTGCCAACCCACTCAGACATTGAGGCCGACGAGATTCAATATTCTCTGGCAAAATCGAGGTCACGCTGTTTTTTAGGGCCAGAACTTGTCATTCCTTTATGGTTTAATAGTTGTAAGGCCGCAATGAAAAATGTATTCCTGTATGTTAAGGCAGGTTGTCGCAGAGCGAAACTATTTATTGCTGAGCCAAATTTTCTCTTAGCCAAATACGCGTATACCCTGAACAAGGATAAACTGCGAGTTTTCGGTGCGATTCCGACTGGGCATGGTGGTTTTAAAGAAGTTCTGAATCTCATGCGGCTGGCTTTAACTTTCGTGAGCGATGACTGCTTAGAGACAAACGATGATAGCATTCAGTATTTTATAGCTGTCCTGCTCAAATCCGTGGTTTTAAATCCTTCTCAGGAAATCTCTTGGTTTAAACTGGTTTAATTTGCCAAGGACGCAGTGCGCAGGTACGAACTCTGATGGATTCCTTACGGCTTGCCCCATGGGCTCCTTGTGTCATTGACTGGCGGAACCTAGATGGGTTTGGCTTTTAAAAAAATCGTTTTCCAATGTCCAAAAAAACTACTGTAATACTGGAGAATAAAATCAATATCGCACTTAGCTCAGATGATGGTAAATCACCGGTTGATTTAGTACCAATGTTTGCTTTACGTACTAAATTACTATTATTTATTCACCTTTGGGGTGAGCCTAACAATATTGGATGTTCGAGTTATTAAAAATAAATATTTTTATTTAGTTACATTACGGTGATATCATATGTGGAGCACGAAAGTTCAATAAAGTAAAATTACTTAGATAAAAGCAAAATGATAAAAATTCAATTTCATTTAGTTCTCAAAGCTATAATACACTATATGTATAGTATGTATATAACCATATGTTTCCATATAGCGGATTAGTATGTACGATGTTTAATAACGCTCACCAGCAGCACAGATCCCCATATTAAGTAACCTTTTGACATTTTCCAGTCTCATAACGAGAAAAATTACAACAAACATTTTTAAATTATACACATTCCATCGCCATCCATTGAAAATCTCAAATTCATTTTTTTCACAGCAACTTTCTTCTAAAGCCCTCTCGCACTCATGCTCCCGCACCGTCGCATATAATGATAATACAGTAATTTTTTGCTAGGCATCAGCGCGATGAACATCGACTAAAAAGGATACATACAAAAAGACAAAAACAAAAATTTGATAAGGGAGTAACACACCATAAGAATCTAATCACATAAAAATAAATGAGAAGCAGCAGCATCAGCATCAAAAAAATAAAACCTTTTCCCCCTTCCAAAAGTAAAAAAATTATGACGAACTGAACGATCTTCAGTTTTGTGAAAAGAAAATTTATGATGGTTTTGGTTTAATATTTATTATGTATATTTGATTCGTTATTTACGAGGGAATCCTCCGCACACACACACACACGCAACACACACACACAACCAAAACAATAACAAAAATTATACGACCTCATCCTCTCCGTACCGCAATCTTATATCGCAATCCAGCAATTTATCGTCTTGTACGTATATGTACACCATCTCCAATGTACATGAAATATAATTCATAAAAATTTAAAATAAAAAGGTTAAATGTCAAATATAATTTTTATGATTTAATTTATTATCATCGTCAAGGAAACGCCATCTTAATTTTTGTCTTAAATTAATTTTTTGTATATCCATATTATGTTTCAGTTGAGTTGATTTGACCCTTATACAACACACACACACACCACATAGATAAATGCATTGCTCACCATGTGATCGTCCCGCACGCTAAATGCATTTAGTATTGCCATAATAGTACAAAAAAACACCGCCGCCTACTCCTATCGTCAATTAAATGTAACTATTTTGACATATTGTATAATTTATTGAAGGAATTATTATTAATTGCTTTATATGGCTTTCATGTACTTACATACTTACACAGTGTGTCTCGTAAAGCAAAATCATCATAAAGTTTTTATTGATTTTACACACAAATGCAATTAAATTTTATGTCATTCATTTGTTCAAATCAATCGATTTTATTTTTCAATTTCCTGTTGAGTGCTCTATCTTCCGATTTTCTTTTTTTCTGCAACGTTACAATAATAATAATAAATAAACATTTTCCCGTTTCGAAATGACAAAATAACAAAAAAAAAATATAAAAATTAATTTCTAGCGCAGTTTTTTTAAGTAAATTTTATCAATTGACATTTTTTTCGATACAGCGTCCGACAGTTACGAGAAAAGTCGGAACTGAAAAATGAAGGTTATGATTTTTTACATTTCCGGGTGTACCTGTGTGGACACACAATGTGTACGTACGCAACCCAAATAACATTAATGAATATTTCAGATCTGTGAAGAATTTTTTATTTATTTATTTTGTTTTCGCGCTGATCTCATGCGGTTTCTTGATTTTGTTGAATGCAAATAAAATTTTATATTGTAGGTATTCTTGGAAATGTGGTACACTCTGATGTGGTTGGTTGGGTAATCGATCTGCAAAACTGCAGAGAACCGAAATAATATTTACCACCAGAGGCAGCACAATCCCAAAAGAAGATTTTTTATCTGTAATCGATTTTTGGACGAAATTTTTTTCACTTTTTGTTGAAATTTCCATTAAGCCAAAAAATTAATTTTCAAAAACGCCGAAAAAAAATTTTTTATCGACAAATGTTAAGCGGATGTGGATTTCCTTTTTTTGTATGAATTAAAACAAAATCTTAAGATTTTCGGTCATCCTTGCTCAAAATAATCCAATTCTAATCGTGGCTTTGTGAAATTCGGTAGTTTAATATGAAAATTAGAAATGAAGGTATTATCCTGAAAAAGTTTGCGGAAGTCATTTTTTGCCATTTTATCTTTTAATATTTTTGTGTTTGGACGTTTTCGGAATAGGCCATTTAAATCCGGTTCGTAGCACTGGCGGTTTACATCAACAATTATTTCACTTTACACAACTACCGGATATTCCAGAAATACCAGAAATATTCTCACAATAATTTTTCAAATATCCACTAACACTCCCAAGACACCAGTGATGGCTGCACAGGATTCAGTTCCAAGTGTTCCAAGTTCCAAGTTTCCCAGAAAACACAAGAAAAGTAGTAAGAAACCAAAAAGAAAATGAATGGCAAGCGGTCGGTAAGAAACGCAAGAAACGGAGAAACAGAAAGCGTTGGCAGAATAAGACGAAAACAAAACGGATAATTATCTCAGCTAGAGATAATGATTCCAGCCTTTCGACTACCGAGATTACCAATCTAACATAAAGATTCACTATGTAACTAACGCTGGACCTAATGGTGTTGCAGTTACTTTTGATTCTTGCTCGGATTTGAAGGTTTTCACGGAAAACACCACGTTGGAAGGCGTGGGTCTAAAAGCCACCGAACCAGAACCTGTTAAGATATTACCTAAAGTGATTATCTTTGATGTAAGTTCTGAGCTTGATGGCGACAGGGTTAAAAACTGCCTAATAAACCAAAACTGCCTAGATCAAAAAAATTTTAAAGTTCTATATAGAACCGGTGCGAGAAATAATGAGACCGCTCACTGGGTGGTAGAAGTCGAACCAGCAACCAAAAACATGTTGCTAAAGTTTGGAAGACTGCAGGTGGACTGGGTACGATGCCGTGTGAGAGAGTTTGTGACTCCAACTAGGTGCTTTAGGTGCCAGCGATATGGTCATATTGCAAAGAATTGTATGGCGCGCGCAGAGACCTGCTTTCACTGTGCACATCATGGTCATGTGTACAAGGTCTGTCCCAACAAAGACAAACCAGCCAGTTGCGCAAGCTGCAAGGAAAACCTCATGACCACCTAGTAGGTCGCGTTTCGTGTAACGCATACAAAAGTGCTGTGCAACGTTTGAAATTAAGAACTAAACATGATGATTAGTCATAATCAAAGACATTGTAACAGCAACCTACGCATCGCCCACCTCACATGCAGGGCGCTAAAATAGTCGGGTCAGAGATATGTGAACGCATCTTCACTCACGACATAGATATACTATGTATGGAAGAACCACACTCGGTCAATGGTCAAATCAGTGGCATGCCTTCTACAGCCACAGTAGTTACAGGCTGCTCTATGAATACCAAAACTGCAATTAGTATTCACAATGCTGGCATGAGCATGATGAAACTAAGTCAGTTCTGCGATAGCCACTGCACATGTGTTGAAATATCATTGGAAGCTGGTTCACTCTACCTATTTTCAATATATGCCCAATACAGTGAACCGCTCGAGTACCATCTGTGCAAAATTGAAACGATCTTAGGCTCTCTATCGGGTCAACAGAAAATGGTAATGATCCTCGGCGACTTCAATGCAAGAAGTAAAATGTGGCGTGATCGTCTAACCGATGAAAACGGAACTCCAATATCGACTTAACCATAGTCAATGGAGCCTTGCTGGGCTCGATAGTTGGGTGGTGTGTCAGAGAAAGTTGGACATCTAGTGACCATAGAGTCATTACGTTTAACTTATTAAACTCGCCTCAGAGTAGTCCGCTTGCAAGTAGCAAAACTCCGAGATTCGCCATTAAGATAGCCGACTGGGGTCTATTTGCTAGACACTTGGTTAGCTCTTGGGGCAGTGTAGAAGCACTTCCAGAAATAGATTCGATAGATGAAATTGATGCTCGTGTGGAGCTGATCTCAGCACAGTTAGCCAGTGTCTGCAACAACTCAATTCCTAAGAAGAGAGTTGCGAAGAAACAGAACAGTTGGTGGAACTCTAATCTAAGGAAACTTAGATGTTCTATGTACAAGCTTAGAAGAGCCTACCAGGCGGAAAAGAACCAAATAGCAAAAGAGTTAAAATTGTTTCGCTTTAGAGTAGCAAGAAATAAATACTTCCATGAAGTATTTATTGCAAAACAAAATAGTTTCCAACGGTACGTCACGGAACATGGTAATAAAGACCCATGGGGACTTGTATATAAATTTGCCGCTGGCAAAGCAAGATCCCCAGAAGTCTTTAACACCATCAGGAAGGCAAATGGAGTCGTCACTGATACGTGGCATGACACACGCTTGGAGTTACTCAACTTTCTTCTTCCGGACGAAACGCCAGACGAAACTGGGCCTCAAGCAGAAATGCGCGAGATCGCTACCGACAATAGTTGGAACGATGCGGAAGACCCCCATTTACATGGGAGGAGGTCACCAATGCCTTAACTTGCTTCATGCGTAACAAGTCCCTTGGACTGGACATCATAGGGTCTAGCATAGTAAAATTATTAAACAGCTGCTTAAAATTTTGTTACTTCCCCAAGGTGTGGAAAAAGGGTGAAATGATCATAATCAGGAAACCTGGTGATAGAGATCCACTATGTTCGAAATCTTATAGACCCATAATGTTACTACCAGTTATGGGGAAGCTCTTAGAAAGGTTGCTTGCCACTCCCACTATACCGCGAGTTGAACAAAGCGGGTTGTTCTCGGACAAGCAATTCGGATTTCGACGTAGCATGTCTACTGCGGATGCGATAGTCCGCCTAAGCAACACTGTCAAAACCCTAAGTTCTAAATATGTTATGGGGATATTCTTGGGCATTGCCGGAGCATTTGATAATTTTACGTGGTCTAGTGTCATTGCAAGTTTATCGGTCTACAATCTCCCTAGGAACACGATGAATGTTTTAGGAGCTACTTCAGTAATCGATACGCAATAATTACAAAAGGATGTCCTCAGGGCTCTATTTTGGGTCCTTTAGTCTGGAATATCGTGTTTAACACAAGCATGATCGACGACTTTGAGGAAATTGCTTTCGCGGAGGACAAAGTCATTCTGATACATGGCAACTCGAGACTCGAACTTCAGCGCCGAGGTCAAATCGCAATAAATAAAATGATCCAATAGTGTGAAGTAAATAAGATGTCACTATCAGCAGAAAAAACAGCGATGCTGCAACTAAAGGGCAAATTTGACTCTAGTCGACCACCAACGATATCACTAAACGGTAAAAACATGAAAACGGTCAAGTGCGTTAGATATCTAGGTGTTGACCTTGATGAACGAATGGGCGTAGCATCCCACGTTCTTAGAGTCTGTGAAAACGCTAAGCAGCTATTCCACCCGTTGGCGAGAGTGTCAAAAGAGGGATGGGGACTAAATCACAAAACACTTATGTTTATATACAAAGGTGTGACGGAGGCGCTTTTCAGGTATGCGGTGGCTGGTTGGTATGATAGGTTAAACTGCCACCATATCAGGTCACTAGGAAGTGCTCAGAGGAATATCCTGCTAGGAGTAACAAAATCTTACCGAACGGTATCTAAATATGCTGTAGTTGTTCTGGCTGGCGTACTCCCGGTTGATATTCTAATCAAAAAACGAGCGAACTTGTACCACCTAAGAAGGCGTGGCCAAAATAATGTAGGTGAATATGTACATGCTGCTGATAGTAGGCAGGATCGATATAATAGTAAAAATGATATAGAAGCGATGGTGATTGACCTCTGGCAACGAATGTGGAATGAATCAGCCAATGGAAGGCATACCTTTGGCTTCATTCCTGATATTAAAGAAAGACTAAAAATGAAATTACCACTGACGAGCTCGATGTGCCAAGTTATCTCTGGACATGGTAAGTTTAAAGCATACCTGCAGATATTTAAGATAACAAACCAGTGTCAATGTCTTTGCGGATCGGAAGTAGAAGACGTTAAGCACCTACTTTTCGAATGTAACAAGGTGACGCTTATGTCACTAAAACATAAGTGGCTTGGTAATATGAACATACAAGAATTACCAATGCCTAAATTTCTAAGTAACGATTTACTCCCGAAGTTGCAGCCTATTATGCTGAACTGATCAACGTCTTAAAGGAACGGAACAGTGTACAATAGTAGATCGGTAAAACGGAATGTACATGTCTCCCCGTGACTAGGGACGGTAACGTTATAATTTTTGAATTATAACGGCTGGAATGTACAAGCACTGGTATCGGTTAACAATGCTATCTGATTAACATGAAAATTTTTCCGGAAATGTTGACTACGATGAATGAATGAATCCACTAACACTAAATCTCAGTAACAATAAATTCCACAATTTCTTTTCTCATTCACTTTATACCATTTACCATTATTTTAAATATTTTCAATTGCGTTTCTTCGCTAAGACTCTTCTTTGCGTTCACCACGCCTGTATTTATATACTGCGGTGAATATTCCAGATAAAACTGTTAGAAAACTACTTTTAATGCTTATATCTAGATGTCACTAATTTCGTAAATGTGACCAATTTTCTAACCCTCAACTGAACAATTTACGCCGATTAACGAGTTAAATCGAATTTACCCCAATAGGTGGAATCGTAACATTATCCCCAACTAGACCTGTTTGTCCAATCCACCCTTATAATTCTCTCTGTCCCCTAATGCTTTATCGATGACAATTAATTTTGTCACTGCTTGCATTCCTTTCATATTTTTCTTCGATGCATGACCCCCTCAAATTTTAACGATATTAAAAAATTCCTGGCCTTTTATGCATCCTAATGCCTGGACGTTTGTGCATCTTTTCTAAATGCCGTCCTTCATGCCGGTCAGGCTTCATACGGCTCGTGCTCATCACTGCTCTACCAGTTAATTCAACAACTTGGGAGATATGATCTATGTTTTTTCTCCAGGCGGTATTCTTCTATACCCAAAAACTATGGTGATCCTCCGTGATGATGATTGTATAGGATTATTTTCTCATGAACTACTGGTGAGTTGCGAATCGCGAATCACCACTTTCGAATATTCATGCTGAATTAGAAGTCATAAGTGATGGCCATCAGCAATGTCAACATGCAATCTCGCATTGGCCGGGATTACCTCCAGATACATCTCAATTTTCGTCCAATTGATCCTGGTTAGCTTTCCCTCTTGTTAATCTTCGGGTGCAGCCGAAACCACCGCCATTTTTCCTTAGACCATACATCGACATCATCCATGCTTCGCAATCCGTATTTGATTTTGCCGTCACCTTACCACCACCGGCATCCGCATTATCACCTTTCATATTCGATTTGTTGTCATCCTCATTCACCATAAACTCCATCTTTCCTGGTTCTTGCTGATTAGTAAATCGCTCATAATATTATAAAGATTCCGCATACGGTGGCATGAACAATTTTGAATAGTCCGTTTTCTTCTTCTTGTACTGAAGCAATATCATAATTGCGGTTTCCTCGCATCACACGACCCCACAGAGCCCAATTCCTGACCAATGGCCGCCACGAATGCTCGACCTTCTCCTCCTTAACGCCTACATCATTAGTTCGTGAGCCAGATATTGATCCTCATTTTGCTTTAACTTTTGATGCATTTTATCTAGCCAAGCAAACATTAATAGCGCAATGTCGATACTTTCATATTTGAAAGAAACAGTTCCCTCCCTCTTGTGTTTATTTTCTCCTTTTACTATTATTTTCAACCTTTGGGTTCTAATCATAGCCTCAAGTAATCGCAAAATCATGTTATTTTTGTAACCAAAAGTTGAAAAATTACCGTCAAATCTTCTAAACCCATTTTCTGATATTCACAGCTGTCAACGATTATTACGAATTTGCCCTGTCATTTTCGGTTCGTATCACTAAATTGACGGTTTGCAATAACGATTATTTTACTTTACACAACTACCGTAATATTCCTGAAAGTTCTGGAAACAATCTCTCAACCATTTTGTAATATTTACTAAACACTTACTCCGGAATATACCTGAAAATACCCGAAACATTCTTACAATAATTTTCCAAATATCCACTTACACAAAAACACGACAATAAATTTCAGAATTTATTTCTTAATTCTCAAACATCATTTGCAATTATTTTAAACTTTATTCATCCCTAATAAACATTTGCTGTAGATCCATTGAGTACTGCGTCTACACTACGACTCCTCATTGCGTTCACCGCGTCAGTATTTATATACCGCGGTGAACATTCTAAATGTCACACCAGTGTTGGGCGTGTAAATTACACGATGTAGTTTACACGGTTATTTACATGTAAATTACTTAGCTTATTTTTACATTATGTAAAGTAAATAACTACTTTTTCACGACAAGCGCGCCATCTGTTATATAATTTTATAATTATTAATAAAAATTGACTGTGTAGCGTTGAATGCCACAGAATTTGATGATCGTCTTTAATTTGATGATCGTCGTCAAAATATATAGAGCACAGTTTGTGTGTATGCATAATTTGGATCTACATCGACTGATTCGTCTTGTGGATTATAGAATGCAAGTGCGGTCGCTTGCTGGCTATCATCATCGCCGTGCATAATGGTAACTAAAAATAATGTTGGTTAGCACGTTAGATAAGAAAATCGGCCTAAAAACATTTGCTAATAGAAGTAGTCGAAGTAGATTGTTGTTGTTGAACGACCAGTGGTTTATTTATTAATCTTTCACCTTGATCAAGGACAACTGTAATTTTTTCCTGTAAAACTTACAAAAAAACTCGAACAAAAATTAATGGCTTGTTTTTAATGTGGTCCTGGAACTCCTTATAGAGGGTATTCTTCTTGCCCATCAATCTCCCGAACATAGTAGTCCCTCCTTGTACGAATAAGTAGAAAATCTGACTGTGATGTGGATAAATAGGTGCTCGATATACGAGTACATGTTATTTTCAACAGCCCGTATATTGTCCAGGATGAAGTATTCCCAAAATAGAGCTTGTGTGAACATACGCAACTTCACCATATTTAAACTCTGGTGGACCCAATTCTTCTCCCGGTTTTCGTTAAAATTTTTAAGTTTCTCCACCAATAGACTCAATTCTTTCCCACTTTCGAACTTTTTTCTTCTGTAGAATGTGTTTTAACAGCGATACTACAGGATGAGGTTAAATTGAGTGAATATCAATAGTCCATGGGAATATTTTTTTATTGGTGGACGACGGAATGTTTTCAATTTGAATTCAATTTCCTCCTTCGACTTTGAATGTCATGGTTGTTTCTGATGATTTCGGCATGTAATAAAGATCATTCGATATATTAAACGAATCACTGTATATGTTTTGTTGGTGGAAATAAATTACCTTACTGATATGTTGGTTAATGGCATTTACGAATAAACCGTGTGAAATGCTACAATTTGATAATAGATGGGCACGTATTACACTATAAAATTATTATCTTTCTCATATCTAGCAAAATAAACCTAAAGATGTCACTAATCGTGTTTAGAGCTTGTTTAAGAAAAACACAGATGGCAGTGTAGATACATACATATATGAATTTTTTCTTGTGATTGTAGATAACTAAAAGTTTAAAAAATTATGATTGGCTGTCTAAATGAACTGTTTGATTGGTATTTATGATGCGTATAACCCTGATAAACAAACATTCGTTACATTTACACAATATTTTCAGTTATTTTTCAGAGCTTTCACGTTTTTACATATTTTACGTAAATTACTCAAACTTTTATGTAATTTACGTTATTTACATGTAAAATGCCCAACACTATGTCACACGAACATTCGCAAATATTCAGTTCTATGTACAAACTATTAGAAAACAAAACTGTTACAAGATCAAACTGTTATAAAACTACTTTTAATTCGTAAACCTAGATGTCACTAATTTCATAACTCACAACTGACCAATTTACGCTTATCGGAATGGAGTTTTGTTTAGTCCAAGTGACCAGTTAACGTTTATTAGCTGAATAAGCGAAATCGTAACAATACGAAATTTGGTTTGTAGGGTTGGATTGGGGTTTAATAAAGAAAAAGTTTTGAGATGTAGCCATGCCGAAATAACATGCTCCTTGATAAAATTTAATTACACGTGGTTTGGGCAAGTCCTTGAGTCTAACTATTTTGAAAGGAACTCGGTTATTTCATAACCAAGTTTGTTGCCAATTTGAGCAAGATCTGTGTGTAATACGGGAACGTCCTGTTAAAATTACATGTTATATAGCTCAATTTGGTCCAATTCAAGCAGAAGAAAGTTTCCCAATATGTCATGATAGTGATCATCAATAACTGTTACATGATTTCAGCATTCTATAATAAAAGTGGCCTGTTGATACGTCCCGACCACTCGGAGTCGTCATTCTACGTACAGATGCTTTAAACCGCGTTTTCATTTGTTCATATTTCATAATTAAATTATCAATTTATCAACTTTAATGAACAAGGCCAAGTTTATAAAGTTGCAAAAACGCCATTTTCAACAATTGAGAAATCCAAGCGTTATCCGAAAAGTTATTGAACGTTTTTGTATTTCGGCATTTCCTTTTTCGGTATTTCGTGTTTCAAGATTTTGTTTTTCGGGTTTTATTTTTCGAGATATCATTTTTCGACGGATAAGCAGCACCACCCTTTTCAACAATTTATAACGAATTTTAGCTGGTATAGACGATTTTTGGACTAAGTTCGGGTAGGTTGCCATGACTATCAAATCTCTGCCATTTTGTTATTAAGAATTATGAATTTTGAATTGTCGGATTGGATTGGGTTTTTAATGAAATTTTGGATTATTCTACGAGTGGTGTAACACCCACAGTAGCTAGCAACTTTACATGTGATATATAGATAAAAAATTTCGTTTTTAAGTCACTTTATTTGTAGATATTGGTTACTTGTGGAGATTTTTAAATTATTGACCAGATACTAGAATTTGCAAACTGTTTTAGAAGCGGAGCAGCTTCAACTCTCTTGCGGTGCGGTTTTAATGACTTGACACTGTTGTAAGTCAAATCGAGAATATAAGGTTCGTTTTCTATAGACACAATACTGACCAACAGCTTATAGTACTGACATGGAAGATGAGTCGGTCCATTAGCTCTGCACTTGAATGGTGTGCCATAGTTACATCACCAATCGAAATCAGATAATGGAAACTCATTTTGTGCCCTGCTTTCGAGGCCGTTTTTCTTTTGATCAAAACGCTAAAGCTTTAACCACTGGGCCATTTGGTCAATGGAACCAGAAATAATTAATGTGGCTACAAATATGCCAAAACCTATTTGGAAAATTTCAATGGAGCTTGGCCGCCGTATTTTTAAAGTGGTTAAATCCGGCTTTGTGCCGCAAAATCTGATTGCAGTGATGGTTAATGATGAGAGATTTACGTAGATGCTTGCAGAGTGTATTAATTAACAGTCAGCGAACATCCAAACTTTTTTTGATACGGTTTTTGAGTATGATTAACTTTTATAGGTGCTTCATCCCAAACGCAGTATCAGACCAACGATGTTTGGGCTACAAAAAACAGTGACCACAATCACTTGGTCAGTGGAATCTTTTGAGTATTCAACAATTGCAAAGAAATGTTATATGAAGTAACTCTTTTCGTCCTGCAAGATTAGCAACAGTTTATAGACGGTGCATGAAAGCCCAGGCACTTAATATTTTCTCGGTTCGCCTTAATGATATGCAGCAAGGATTTAGCGCATATGACAAAGGTTTGCTTGCAGCTTATTCTTGTATCAAGCACTTTAAATATCCCTTCACAAGCACCAGTACGCCATTTTCTTCATTTGGATTTTATAGCCATCTATCTCTAAAGACTCAAATACTATGGCTCAATGTTGGTTAGCATGTCAAAAGTCAAAAATTTCAAGGCATGCCATTTCTCCGCTGCTTATTTCAGATAATCTGCAATACAGCGTAACATAAATCGATCGCAGTACGAGGTGGCTGATGCGGTTCCTGTATCATACGTCACAGTTACAAATACCTCCCTAATGATATTAAAAAAATGTGATACTAAATTCCTCTTATTCAGGAAAATAAAAGTGTTAAGGAAGTGTGTGTTACATGATTCTTTGTCAGTTACCTCGTTTTCAACTTCGCGACTAGCCCGCTAAGAGCGGTTATTCCGATGTTATAGTTACTCTGATGATGTGGATTGCTAAAGTCTGAATATCATAAAAGTTGCATAGAAGGTTTGTATAGAACGAAATGTTCGTATGGACTAAAAGAAGAGTACAAGAGGCGAGCGGTTTTCGCTTGCTAGATTATACCTTACAACCTGTAGAGATTATCGCTAAACATTTATAATCTTTCAATAAGCTAAATGGTGAACTAACTACTTTAACGAATGATGTTTGAAGGCTTTAAGATGCGTTATGATTTTATTCAAACTGAAGTTTCAACAAATGTTATGTCCTCAAAGGTAATCGATTGTGCTGTAAACTTGTTCGCTCCTTACGAATCTCAGCATAGAGATGAAGTCTACTTCATACTTCTGCAGTAATGTATATAGTTTTAACCGCTACTTTGTAGCTGTACAGGCAAGATATAGTTTGGAACTCGTGCCAAGGGTTTAAAGGTCATCAGGACACATTAGCATTCTGTCATTTATGCCTCATCCCATGGATTTAAACACTGAATCACTATTACAAATTCAAAACATATCTCTTAAAATTCAGCACTAGCACAAGTCGAATACATATTTAGAAATAAGGAAATGATGTTGTGCGGCTTTATCTACAGAAACAATTACAGAATAAAAACCTACATCACGAACATTAACTATGCAAATTTGAGAGAAAAATAGTGGCTGCTTTAATTCAATCTCAATACCTCAGAAAATATCGTCTGCACCTTGCTCATTAACCGAATGAAAATTTAACTTCCCGCGCTAGTATTTCAGATGTTGTTTTGTCCTCAAATGGTGCCGGAAACAAAATATTTAGGAATTATTTATAAAGTGGAACAGTCACTGTATTGGAATGAGATTAGTGCGCCTACCGTGGGTCGGAGTTTGTCCTAAAAAAATATAATTTTTTTTTCAGTTTATATAGTAAAATTACTTGATTCAAGTAAATGCTGCATTTCAGCATTTACCAGTTGGATTGGTAACATATTCCCGGGCCTAGTTGTTGATTGGCTTGAACTTGAGTTGTTTTTCTGTGCTTCACATATACGATGGCTGCTGCGATCACTAACATTGCTATAATGACGTAAGTAGTTGTGAAGTGATGAACGTCATGCATGCTTACTTCGGTAGCTGATGCCCTAGATTTCTTTGTGGATTTTGAATTAACACTTTAACTGCTTCGATATCTGAGTTAAATTGTGAATGTTGATTTGTTCCGAAGGTGGGATCTAACATCATATGATCATTTAAATTAAATCGTGGCATGAATGACCTCAGTGAAGCTAGCCCGAATTGTCAGGCCGAAATTTTAATTTTTTAAAATGCGATTCACGAGCACATGACATGTACCGTCGAAATCGTTAATCTTATGACTGCAAACTGAGAGATAAATGTAGAAAAATTATATCTGGAATTATCTGGATATAGTCGTTTGAATCTCGTCTTACAGGCAATCGCCAGAATCGCCTGTAAGACGAGATTCAAACGACTATATCCATAAAGATCAATTGTAAATTTCGGGCTGAAAGTTATTGCTAGACTCATAGTGGTCAATCACTTAATGCTGAAGAATATTATAAATGTCATGACATTCTATCATGATACTTTTTACTGTCACGATAGTGACATTTTTTCGGGCTGGGATAGTAAACTCTCACGATAGTGATAGTTTAGTGTTCCCATCGCGTTTTTTCGGGCTGAGTATCGGGCTAGCTAGCTTCATATACATGCATGAATGAGAGTTTCAATCTCAACAACGTGAATGTTTCTCCTTTTAGCACACAGCTAGGATCTAGTGCTAGGAATCTCTCTCCTTGGATGAGAGTAGATGTTGTTTCGATCATTCCGCTGCTACTTTCGCAAATCACGTTATAAATAACCTCGGATTTTATTATAGAGATTCATGCGTTGTGTCGGCAGAACGGAATCCTAGGCACGGTCTTAGTTTGCTGGAAAAATTGCGTCTTACAGCTGCTTGTATCTGACTGATACGCATTCAGTGGTTGATGTCTATCACAAAGATATTCCTCATTGAGGGTGATACAAGCATTCAGTTCTTTGGAAGAGAGACGTATATATTGATTCTCCTGTATCGCCCTCATTAAATAACTCGAGGATGGCTGATGTATATGTAGTCTTGCTGATGAATCGTTGGGACTGCCAGTTGTATCGAGTCCTCTGTACTAGTGGAATTTTGATCTCGAATATAATTGTTACCTCAATTGTTATAGTTTTGACGGTGGCTAATTTATAGATGCGGCTATATTTTCACTTTGGTATGGCATAGCCTGACTTGGTTTTAAGTTAGGAATGATTTGTTTGACTTGCTCCTCAAATTGATGTGGAGTTAGGATCAAGGGATCGAGGGTGCCTTGATGAACTGCCGTGATAGTACTGATTATTTCGGTTTGAAAGTTTCGTAGTTTCTTCATTGTTTCTTCATGAGTGTGTTTCATGACGTTGATAGTCGACTCTAATTTTATCTGGGAAACAATGGACAATACTTAAACGTATCAGGGTGTGCTGGTTGTATAAGCGTTTTATATGAACAAAAGTTGTCTAGTTGCCAAGCAGCGTTCCCAAAGTCACTTAGTTCCGTCCAATAGGAAGTGAGGTTATAATAGGTTATAATCATCCATTCTCCGTTGATTAGCCTTGCTTGACCAATTTTATCAAAGTAGATCCCGCGCTGAGAGGAGAATCTCGCTATATTAGATCTTGTTGGTGTTTCTGCTCCTACTAGTCCTAATGCACATATTAGTGGGATAGTGTAAAGTAGCAGCTTGCGTGATCGTTGGCTTCAACTGCGTCTAATTTCGTTTCCTATGACGATGGTACCTTGTTGCATCGTCCATCGTCCTCAATCGGCAAACGACTGATCTTTGTGATTGACCATTTTAGTAAACCTTGGTTAGTGTTCTTTACTGTTACGGTTCTAACAAAACCATCGTTCCCACTATGTATCTCATGGATCCTTCCTAGAGGCCACTTTATTGTAGGCAGATCATCATCCTTAATGAGCACTAGCTCTCCTTTTGTTATATTTCGTTCTGGTTTGTTCCATTTGCCTCGCTTCTGTAACGATAATATGTCATATCATGTCATATAATATGTCAGCTCTTTTTGCAGCTTGTACGTGCTCGTTTGTCGTTTCTCCATAGTACCAACTAATAGCTTTGATCTGGAGGGCTGATTTTTGTTTGGTGGTTATTTAACGTTATTCCATTTGACGTTTTAGCTGAAGCGTCAAAGACTACACTGAGCTTGGTTGTTGAGCTATCATTTTTGAGTACTGCATGGTGTGGTAGAAAATATTTTCTACTTGCATCATCACGTTGGTTTATTTCTTCCATATGATCTACCATATGATTCTGTATTCATTCCTCATCTGTGGGTTTTTATTTAGTTTTTTTCCACTTGAAAAAGGCTTGCTGTAGCTTTTTTCCTGGATTCGCCTAGTAAAAAATCGCAGCTCTTTTGAAAGTGCTCTTCACATCTCTGTTCATCATTCGTAAGTTCCCGCTCTACGTGGAGTTCTTTAGTTCCTCAAAACTTCTTGAGTGTTCATGTAGTGATGTTGGATACTTGAGCTTTCGAATTTCTCAAACGGAATGTGTTTGCCATCCAAATTCAGTTTTTTGTGCATATTGTTGTTCCGGATTTCCTTTTATAATGTCACTCAATACGATCTTTGGATAATAATCTGCTCCAAGCAACATGTCTATGGGACCCGGTGTGTTATAGTTAGGATCTGCATGCTCTAAGTTGTTTAGAAGTTCCTAGCCTTCGATTTGTATCCGTTGTTCTGGAAGCAGTGTCGTGAGTTTTTGAAATACTAAAGCATCTAAGTGTAATTGAAATTCGGATGATCTGACAGGTTGGATTTTGAGGCTCACTATTTTCTTCCCTCCCCAATATTGCGACAAACGACTCCAGCTATTTTGGCACATACTTTCTGCCCCTTCAGTTTCAATTTTTGAACCGCCTCCTCGGTAATAAAAGTTGCTTGAGGTACTGGGTCAACCAGGACTCTTAAAGTTGCGTGGCTTCCATTATTATTAGCGGATTTAACCATTGCTGTTGCTAACAATACGTGTTCTTTATCGTGATCTACCTTGGTTATTAGTTTAAAATTTTTTAATTCACCCTGCTAGTGGTTTGTACTTTGGACTGTATCCCCTTACAAATAGGCATCTTCTGCATTGCTTGTGTAGTAGCACTATTTGGCTTTTATCTGTTGATGACAGCTGCTTGAACCGTGGACAATGGTCTAATGTATGGTTCCTCTGGCAATATATGCAAATCTCGTGTAGGGTCGTTGTGGCAAACGTTTGTCTTACCACTTGATGGAGCGTTGTTCATGAAATTATTCTTCGGTTTTCTGAAATTCAGTTGGGTCTTGGAGCGAACTTTCATATAATCGTCGTGTTTCACTGTCCAATTTTTTGGATAATGTGAAAATGGATAATCAGGATTCGACGTTTACTCCTTGGCTTCTGATTGCGTGTATGCACTCATTAGTTGTGTCGTGCAAATTCCTAATTGCAGCTGCTGATTCTGTATTAATTGATGGTTGTATCTATAATTATCAGCGGTTGATTCTAAATGGCCTATTAGTTTAGCTGATGCTTCACTAAGATGGTTTTTCAGATATTTTATTCTATTCGTGTCTGAGAGCGTGAGGTTTTGGTCTATCAGACGCTTGAATTTTTCAGAAAAACTACGGGGGTATTTCAATCAGTTTCACCTTTATTCCTGATGTTGTGCGTGACTAGTAGCTGATGTTTCTTCCATCGCAGTGCGGTGATTTCGATTGTAATCTTTGTGTAACTTTCTTGTGAAGTAACCTAGTCTCTCATAGTCATCGTCTGAGGCCTCGAAAAGCCTCGAAATTTTCAACGTCTGCTGATCTCAAAGGCGTTTAGCGCTCATATGTGTGCCATTGCATTGACATAAATATAACGAATTACATCGCTTATGGTATATTTACGGATCAAAATCATTCGAATAGTCAAGCAGTATTTAACGCCTAACAGACCCTGTTTTTTACTCTAAGATAACAAGGCGCTGCTACTGTCTTTGTGCAATAAAATTGGTTACAAACAAAATTATATAGACTAGAGAGGGGCCACATTCACTGGAAATTATTGTACGAGAAAAGACAAGCTAAACGCAGATGACCTCCATGTCACATATCATAAAAAGGGCTCAGTTAAACATATTAAATTGCCTTCAGATTTACATCGCTAATAAAATATTTCGATCATTAATCTTTTCCAAAGGCTAATCAGCTTCCGCATGTTAATTTTGTTTTCAAGAATCACATAAAATAAATCTCATTAAAATAATAAAAATATTATTTCATTCCTTCGTCAGCCATAAACCATTCGAGAAACATGACTCGATTCGATTCTCGTTTTGTAATCCATTTTCCCATCGTATGCGAGTGCAAACAAAGAAAAATCTTTTTTTTTTTTTGTTATTTTTCTTGTCTCACCTTGCACTGTTAGGTGAGTAAAACGTAAAAAAAACGTTACACTCTATTATCCCAAGATGTTGCATGTTCGTGTACCATTTAACATATAAAAGAAAGCAGTACAGAGAAAATAAAAAAAAAATCCCTTAAGGGTGTTTTCCACGGTATTGGATAGAACGTGCCACTTTATTTTTATTTCTTGTTATGTATACGTAATCAGGCGAAAGATTGCGCGAATATTTAAGCAAATTTATAATTATTACACGAAGCAATATTGTACCTGAGGCGAGGCGAGTTGAGGAAAGTTCAATATCACCATACTCACCAACTTGTATTCGTATGTTTATCCTGGAACGATTTATACATGCGCTTTAAGGATGCAGCTCACCGCACCACAAACAAGCTGAATGAATTATAAAATTTTGGTGGCATTAAATAACAATTTTTCCAGCGAATTTTGTTTAAAGTTCGCGCGGGCGGTACGCAGAAAATCAAATTCCTAATCCAAAATATAATCAAATCGTATAAATCTTGAGCTTTTCGAATAATCAATTTAATGTTTGTGCTTGTTTGTGAATTCGCGAATTTCAAAGAGAAATGCCAAAAAAAATTTATATAAATTGGTTGTGACAACAAATGTCTGCTGTCATCTTTTTGAACAGCAACGTGTACGTAGGTATATGTGTGTGTAGCTACATGGAAAATTCGGTTTTCGGTATATGGAAATTTGTAATGAGGTTTTTGATTTTGATGTGACGTACATATTCATGTACGAGAGCAAATACAAATTGCAGACAAAATTTTATTTTTATTTTTGTTGGTTTGATAATAGTGACTGATTATCTGCGGGAGAAATCAAAATGATGTGCCGTCTCTATTGATTGAAGGTTAATTGAAAATGGCGGTTTGTCCTCAGCGTATAACTCCTATAATAAACAGAGATGGACATTTACGCGTCATTTACTAATGTTTACGTAATCGCGTCAAAAACTTGTAAACAACGTCGATAACGTCGACTACTCGTAGAAAATGTCCACTAACCGTGGACAAGTATTAATATTTTGAACTTGTGTCGCCGGAAATTTTAGTTAACTGCTGGCTAATCTGATCACTTCTTCTCTGTAAATTTCCGCATGATAACTCGGTGACATTAATGGTGCGAGATCTCAACACTTTAGTGTCGAAACAATGCCCTATTCTTATTTGTAGTGTAATCGTATTATTTTTGGGAAAGGAAAACGTTGCATTAGATAAAGGATATTTTGAGGAAGCAGCAATCAAACTGTTAGTGATTTGAAATATGTCAAAATTGGTCGGCATGATGTGATGTTGAAATTGTACTCAGCACGAATAAATTCATTCACTTTATAATTTATAATTCCACTTTGCACATTTTAACACGATATTCCGGATATATAAACTTCCATTGGCAAGATTATTTAAACATTTAAACATTAAACAAAAATAAAAAGAAAAAAGAAATAAAAAGATCCAGCCTGAAAATATTTTCTGCCCCTCTATCTACTTCACAAATACTTCAGCAACTTTACAATCGAACTGATATAAGTATATAAAGTTGGCCCAGCTTTCATCCCAGAAAAATAAAAAATGGCAGCACTAAACTATCACGACAGTTGTTCCATCCCACGATATTAGATTTCTGCCATATCATCATTTATCATCCCAGGAAAAACTATAACGACACTAATCATCCCGTAAAATAGTATTAACCCAACTATCGCTATAGTGATAGTTAACTATCCGAATGTCAGCCCCAAATTATTTAAAAAAATCTATAGCGACCACATATTAGAGAAGTTGTTTTTTAGTTTAAGTCCACCCATATGACCATTAAGAGTTGTTTCCAAGTGACTTCTATGCATACGAGCGGCGCAATAGATTTTTGAATTCCAAAATTCGAATATTTTGTGAAAAACCACGATTCACTATACGAGCTCGGTGTTGTTCCCAAGTAACTTCTATGCGTACGAGCGGCACAATAGATTTTTGAATTCCAAAATCTGAATATTTTGTGAAAAACCACGATTCGCTATACGAGCTCGGTGTTGTTCCCAAGTAACTTCTATGCGTACGAGCGGCACAATAGATTTTTGAATTCCAAAATCCGAATATTTTATGATAAACCTCGATTCACTATCCGAGCTCGGTGTGCCAGTTATTTTAAAACGGCAAGTTAGAAAGGGTGTGCTTTAGATGAAGTACACCAATATTATCATTAAGGGTTGTTAATCGCCATATGGGTGTTCTTCAGCTTCCACTTCATGGTGGACAGTGTTATCCTCGGAAACATATTTTTACATTTTGTGGTCGCTATAAATTTTTTTAAAATAATTTGGGGCTGACATTGATTGGATAGTTAACTTTCGCTATAGCTATAGTTGGGTTAATATTATTTTATGGGATGATGTTTTAGTGTCGTTATAGTTTTTTTTGAGGGGCATGGGGGATAATAACTATGGGGATGATAAATGTTGATATGGCAGAAATCCGGGGCTGACAGTAATATCTTGGGATGAAACAAAAGAACCGTTTTTGTAAATCTATTGTAATTTTGGGTTATTTGAATTTTTTTTTGAATCCGCAAATTTCCGATTATAACGCTGCTCTGTATCTGATAATTATTACTCTACTATCGCAACTATGGATTGGGATTGAAAAATCTCGCGTCTCGTAAAATTTTTCGTTGCTTTGAATTTTCCGAGAAATTTTAATTTGACGTTAAATCTAAGAAAAGCTTTTAAAATAATGCAAACACATTAAAAATTTCTGTTTGATGTGGAAAAAAGGAGACATTTTGTGATTTTTCTATGTAATCCTACTGTGAAGGTTCCTCCTACTGTCTAGGAGCCAAAATAATTAACCTCTTAAATTTAAAACTTTAGCTATAGCAGATACTTTTAGAATGCCTCCGATTCCGACAACAACATTTTTAATGGAAAGGTCTAAATTTAATGATTGTTTAGACCAAATTACTAGTTTAATACATTGTGCGACAATTTTTGCATGATTAAGACAGGTAATCTTTGTATACCATAGAGGATGAGCCCAACACTTAAAGACATCAATCACCTGCTGTGAATTTCCAAAATTTACAAAATGTCAAATATTTTTCGGAATATTACAGTAAATAATTTTTCCTTGCAAACGTAACATTTTAGGCGTTTGCACAAATAAATTTTCAATGCAAACATTGGATGCTTTGTTCAGCGTAATTAGCTCAAAAATATTGATTTCGTAAGAAAAACGTCTCAAATTGGTTTGACAAATCTTTAGAGCCCATTAGCGGTATTACAAAAATGCAATAACGCCATGAGTAATTAGCACTCGAATTTGGTGAGCAAGAACGGATTCAGAAAATTTTGTAAGAGGCGATTTAAAATTAGGTAAATGATATTTCTTCAAAATAATTTTTCAATATTTAACGTTATAGTTTTTAAACTTCCACATCGAGATTTTAAAATGGATTTTGAACCCAATCTTAATTGAAAATTTTAACCCGAAAAATGGCTGAGTTTAAATTAACATGGTTAACATGGATCATGGAATTGAAATCCAAATCTAATCCAAATTTTGTCAGAAATCGTTGTCCATCTGTTCGTCAAAGTTAATTCATCTTGCAACAAAATATTACTTCGGAAATACTAATTCAACGTTCAAACCGAATTTGATCGAAATCGTTAAGAAATTACTAATTGTTATTTTGCAATTAGCACTCTGCATAGTTACGCTTTAAACTTTCAGCAAAAATAAATTTAATCCCAAGCTTATCCATTTTGTTCCACAATTGGTAACTAAAATAAAGAAACTGCACAGTCGCTTGCAACGATAATTTTAGGAATTAAATTACATGGCCAATTTGGCTGAAATCAAATAAGAAATGAGGCGAGTTTTATCCACACGGAAGGAGGTGGTCATACTTGCGTTTTTATTAGCAAATTTTGACGTTTTCCTACTTTAATAAGTTGTTGCGTTTTGAAGAAATTGGTAAATTATTTTAAGCAAAAGTTGAAGCAGCCGCGCAATTCTATTCTTTAATGTTAATGTTAAGTACGCTTAATAGTAAGCTGTCAAGGTAAAGTTCAATTTACTATTTTGTTTGGTCTCGATTAGTGCTAAATAAAATCAATCAATCCACTATTCTTAGGATGCTTTGTTGCAAATCAAACGTGACTAACTTTATTCACAAAAATGAAAGGTGACGGGAAGTTATATTTTCAAATCTGGTAGCAACGACCAATACGTCAAGAAATTTTTTTTTCTTAGAAATTGCGTTTTGTTTTTTGTTATTACGTCACAAATAAGTCGGTACAATGAATTGACTTCACTGACTTATTCAAGATGGCCTCAAATAAGCCAATAAGTCTGTAATAAGTCGGTGTTTGGAAAACACTCTTAGTCCTCATATTATTGTTTTACAATATTCCTTTTCAAATGAGCGTCCTTTCCTGTTCAAAAACGTCTTTAAACGTTTTTTTTTTTTTATTCTTTGCAATCTTTTCTGGGGCCGAAGCACTCCTAACTCTTTCGCAGTTCGCTTATTTACGTCCTTACCTTACGCAGTTCTGCCAAATCGAAGACGTACGGATATAGGTCCGGTTTGTTACCATCTGCACATTGCATAGCTCCATGCCAGCCTATACTGGCATGGAAGATGGGTCGGCCCATGACTTCTGCACTCCGACAGGGGAGTCATAGATGTGTTCCTTCTCATCACAAATCGTAATTTGATGATGAAAATTCCCTTTGCATCCTGCCCCTATCGGGATTCGAACCGGGTACCTCCCCGATCCAAACGCCAAAGCTTTAACCACTATGCCATTTGGTTGGTCTTTAAACGTTTTAAATATGCGATTTTCTGTACAATATTTTTCCAATAGTAAATCGTGGCCTACTTGGATGCGTTAGATATGCAAAAATACTTTGCACGTAGATTAAATATTAAAAATAATTTTCAGAAATCCACGAGTCCAAGTAGGTTAAGTTTTCCCATCGGAAAACAAACTTGTCGGGGTTAAGTTGCGCTTTCTGAAATAATGAAAATGAAAAGCTGACGCTGTTTATGTTGCACTATTTCCACAGTTAAACATTACATTCTTAATGTAAGAGGCCCTTTAAGATGGATTTACATATCCAACGATTTTTATGCGCCGAACATCACGTGACACATTGAACCAATCAGAAAGGACTTCTTCGCCGAATTTTCGACGAAGATGCGATTTTTCGCATAATTTTTTAATTTTTAAATCATGTGTCAAAATATTGATTAGGCATGTATGTGTGAAAAACTGCGCCGAAAAATCGCCGGATATGTAATCCACCTTAATTATGCTATTTTGGCTAATTTTGCTAGGACAAAATTTTGTTTTATTCGTTTTTTTTTCAATATTACAACTGATTCAGAGATCGCCTATATTTATCTAGCTTAAATTATTTTCTTGGCTTATAGGATGAATAACCTTTTGGTTACTCATTTTACAATAATTTCTTATTCTAATTGAAGCTGCCCAGCTCCAGCGGTTTTTGCCTTTGGAGTCTCATCGCTCTATTGGTGGTGTCCAACATACGACGGATATCTGCATTTCATGTCGATATAATCGCTGTACGTGTTTCCTTGCTTGTTTTTTTATTTCATCAGTGACGTATTCTATCTTCAAGTCCCTATGAAGGTTGTCGTTCCTAATGTGCCATGGGCATTCACAATCTCTCGCAGCACTTTATTTTGAAAGCATTGTATCATTTGTACGTTGGTTTTCTTGGCACAACCCTAAACCGCTACCTTTTGGTATTCTTTTTAGTTCAGAGTACTCAATTTCAAATTTGACCCTAAAGAGTCGAGCTACTATGTAGGATTTAAGAGTTTGATAAAATTGCTTAGGCAGGTCTCGATGGGGTTTAAATTCAAGCCCTTGGTGCCAAAGTTTGTCGAAAACTTGAGCTATATCCAAGAAAATACTGGAGCATATCTTCTTGTTCTCAAGTACATCCTCAATGACACCCAAATTAGTGTATTTTGAGTCTCTTCAGCAACAGTTTTTTGATATGACCGGTAGTAGTGATATCGGTCTAAATGATTTTTATTGTTTCCTGGTTTACCTTGGTTAGGAATCATAATTACTTTAGCCATCTTCTATTGACGTGAAGCATATTTCAATCTGAAGGCTGCATTAACTATCTGAACTAATTTACGCAAACTTTTCTCGGAAATGGCTTTCACAATCTGTCCAGCAATTAAGTCATATCCTGGAGCTTTTCTGATACTTAAGTTATTATTGATTTCAGTTTTAAGTTCCAATTAGATCACATGTCTTTTGTTAAGATCATCTACTTTGTTTACGACCGTTGTATTTTCATTTGCTGTTTGTCTCGGCAACGGTTGAAAAATCTCTTCCAAATAAGCAGCAAATAGAGGAGCCGTCATCCTTTTTGATAGGGGGCACATGCATTTTGGTTCTTTTTAGCTACATCGTTGCTTTCCAAAGCGAGTAGTCGTCACCCTTCAGATCAGAGACACCTCGAAGACGTTATGCCCGATTATTACTTACCCAGCTATACGACTTTCTCCCCTTTAATGATCTACTGCAGTTTATTTCAGAAACCAACACCTTTTAAAATCAGTTGTAAAGAAATGCATTGGCTTCCAAAACATGTAATTACCAACCTCAAATTTGTTACATCAGCTCACTCTCTTACCAATTTCGTCCCTGTCATTATTAGAGAACTTATCAAATGATAAAATACAAATTGTACTCAAAATTAACCTTACATCGGTTCGGTTGTAACTAGTTGCGGACCCTGGTTCCGCGAAAGAAAACTAATGGTTCAAGCTTGGAATTGGTTAGGCAAATCCTACTCTAGAAAAGTTGTCAGTGTACGTGGATTGTTTTACAAATTAAGTAAATTGTTTGATTTCTTCGCAACCCTGAAACAACCACGTGTATTTTCAAAAAATTCTGTCAAAACAATTAATTTTAAAATGCCAATCTCACTCCCATGATATTTTCTCTAGTCGCTGAGACAATTTCTCCCTCCTGTAGTCTTGCTATTTGCATTCCCATTTCAGAATCTAAGTTTTCGAACCTGGACTGGGGATTTGCCACTTGCTTGTTTGATTTTGGAACTCTATGGCTTTTTGTATTTAAGATTTCTATCTTGGTCGCCCCGCTCCAGTGCTATCGAATGTACTGAGTATTTTACTACTTTCGTTTTTTCCTTTCGTTTTTCCAGCCAGCGGCAAGTACATGACTACTTTGGTTAATAATTGCGACCAATTGGTTTTGCAGGTGAGATGAATGTTGCCCGAATGGTTATAATTAAAAAACAAGGCTCTCGTGAAGCTGATAGTTCTCCCCTCAAAATATAAAATTGACTCTCCTCAATACCAAAGCAACAATTCTGCCCTGCTGTCCACCTGTTGTCACGAATACGGTTTTAAATCAATTTACGACATCTGCAGGGATATTACTGTAAGGTGCGCTGGTGTTGTTACATTTCGTCCAAAACTCGATTTTAACTCGTTTTAGTGGCGGATGCAATTTGTAATAAGTCTACTTCCTTACTTTCTTATAATTTCTTCTGAATAATTGAATAAAAATTAAAATTAACGGAAGTCAAAATAAAATGTTGAAGTGACAGGTTACGTACGGAAGTTGGAGGTCTATATACTGTACTCTATATCTACGATTCTTAATATAAGAGCACTGAGAAAGTTATAATGGTGGGAGGCCTGTCGAATGATTTTCTGGTGTCTGCCATTACAACATAATGATATCGCTCTGGTTAACAGAGTAAGCAGAGTGTTTACTTTATTTGAATTTGTAATAGTTACTAGAACTTCTTCGCGAGCCCCTCGCTCTTCAGATTAAGAAATACAGCGCTCGTTTTTTGCGCGATATCCAACCTTCTACTGAATAAACCTCGGTGATCAACCAAAAAGGCTATACAATTCAAAGATATAAAATATTTCCCAAAAAAGGGGAAGGCCGGGATTTTTTTTGGAAATAAATGTAATATTTGAATGTTAAACATGTCGGATCGATGCTCTGGTTTGGGACCATCACTCCCCGCACCATTATATTAAGGTAAGAGTCCAATTTCACCACATAAACCAAAATAGATCGTTAGCACAATTAGTCATTAATCAAAACTCTCACCAAACCTCAAAATCCATATCTGATCTTAAACGGTTAAGAAGTGACAGAATCCAATACACCAATCAGGTTTCCTGGGCGTCATTTTAACATTTCGTTCGTAAACGTCTCTCACTGAGAATTCTCCCGAACACACAAAAGATGCTTTCTACGACCATCTTAAAAAATATTCTGAGCACTATAACGATTTTGGGTGACTTTAATGTTCAAATTGACAGTGTATCGTCATATTTCAAACAACAACAGAACACGCATCACCGAATTGGACCAATGATGCTTTTAGCGGGTTACCGGAACCACTTAAGAAAATACTATATCGGGAATTATTGAAAACTAGCCACTACCCAAATTTGCGGGGGATCAGTGGAATATAAAAGGGCATCATCATCAATAATTGGTCAAACTTTACGGTGGACTAAAACTGGTTGGTTGAGCAAGCACTGCTTCAAATCAATTCATGAAAAAAACGCGTGCGCCAGAGATATCTATGCCAATATACAAAACAATCGCATAACGACTAGAAGGCCACAAGCAAATTCTCCACTCTGCTCTGAGACGGGACAATCGAGAATCAACGTGTGCTTAACGTTGTTCATTCGATAGATATAGATATCGCACCATAAAAGAGACAGCTCCAGATTTCCAATGAATCTGGCGAGATTGTCATGGACACCAACAACTTCATTCATGTGTGGCGGATTATTTTGTCTCTCTTTTAAATCGACCAGTAGGACCACCTGCTATTAAAAGCATATCTCCCTTGCACGATTCTGAAATGAACATAGAAATTACTCCACCAGCTCCACCATCGTACGCTGACGTAAGTAACGTGATGTCAAAAATTAAAAGCAACAAGGCTCCTGGTGAAGATGGAGTTTCATGTGAAATGTTAAAAAAAACCGCCACTCTCAATTCCAGACAAGTGAAGAGTGAAGACGACCCTAATTTACCTTTTTAAAAATGGAGATTGATTAAATTGCGATAACCCTCGGACCTTCTCTCCGACGATTATATTAGATAAATGTTATGAAAAGGGCCTGCACATTTACAGTCGCTTTTCTACAGGTTTGTGACAGCATACCGGAGGAAGACGTTATGATAGAACTTCCCACCTATCTAGGTATCTCGACAAAGCTGATACGTCTATATGCAATGATGAGCGGTTCAAATTGCAAGGTAAAAATTGAAAGCAAACTCTCGGGATCCTTTGAAATACCATGTACGGGGAGTACGACAAGGTGATCCATAAGGTAATGACATATGCATTTTAGGCCAAAATAACGTTTCCCTAAAAATAATCCTTATGAGAAAGTGAAAGAGTTCAAATATTTGTCATAGGATGTGATGAATCAAAATGCAGTTTCTGTACATGAACTTCAAGAATAAATCAAGTCTCGCGACATCTCCTAGGCGCTGATTAGACTAAGTGGTTACTTTTGGACTCTACAAGTAGTACAACAGTAAAACACTCTACAACAGTAAAAGATATACAGAAATTTGCTATATTCGACAGTAAAATAATTCTTATGGTGCTCGGACCAACAATAAAAGTCAGCGGTGACTACAGACTGGGAATGAATGATGAGATACGAAATTATGTTGAAAAAAAAAATATAATAGGATCCATAAAAACATCTAAAGTGAGGTAGCTAGGACATGTTCTACGAGCACTAAACCGGACCACTAGAGTGTGCTCTGGAGCCGGCACCAACAAAAGACAGTTCTCGTGAAAGACCATCTGCTCGATGAATGGACGACGTTTAAAGAAGAAGGAAAAATATCATCGAGGCGGCCAAATCCCTGCATTAAACGTAGGACCAGCAATAAGTAAATAAGAAGGATTTTCCGGAAATGTTCACATTTCGACTATACTCAAGCTCCGCTTTAACACACAATAAAGTTGTTAGGAGTTTTGAATTGCAATGGGATTATTACATCGAGCTGTTAATGTGGCTTGTTGTTGTCTATGTTAGACCAGACCATTCGCTTTCGGGTTGTAAGTAGTTGTCCGAATACGATGGGAATATAGGAGCTTCATCGGCTTAGTGAACAACGTTGACTCGAACTGTATTTCTTGATCTGTTGTGTTGAAGAGTGGAACACCTAAAAATCTTACTTAAGTTTTTTGCCTTTAGTTATCCGACCGACGGCACAAGTGCTTATCGTCAGTCACTTTTGTCAGACTACTCACATTAAATTTGCTGCATTCCAGGTTAACGTTTGATCTCGCATTCCAAATTTCTGTAATTCGTGTCGTGTTGTTTCTGTTCAAATAATTCCTTCGTGTTAGAAGATAAGACACTGAGTTCTGTGGGAAGTGCATCATCAGAACGAGCAAATAATGGCCCATAATTAATAATCGAACGGGAACTAAATTCTGGCTTTGCGCAATTACTGTTTTCAGAAGTTTATGGTTAGTGCTTATAGAGAAATTTCGCTGCTGTGTTTGGCCGATTGATGTTGTTTCAGGAAAGTTTGAAATTATATCAACTTGACTTCCTTCTAAGCCTTAATGTTATTTCCAAATGCAGAGCGAGACGTTTAAATACTGGGTCGGGATGTTTATTGTTTTCCAGCGTAGAGCAACTCGCATCGAGGATATTGTTGATATAAGAGCAGATAGGGTTGGTCTCCTTTTAAACACTTCGTTAAGGAATCGCTGGTATCCACTTGTTTTGGGTAAACACAAAACCCCAAAACCGAATTTTTAAAAATAGCCTTTCAATGTGAAGTAACAGTGTTTAATTGTCGGTAGTGTCCACAAGGGCGCAGTGTTATAAATTACGTTATGCTTGATCTGCGAGAAAATATTTTGTTATAAATTAGGAGACAGCAGGACATTTAGTGTGTTCCGATGCACAAACACAACACTCCTCCCTTCTTATTTTGATGAAGTCCTCAATCATGACGAAGGGTGAAATTTTACCACAGGTAGTCGAATTCTTGCTGAACAACGTGGTAACTCTTCACCAGCTTCAGCGTCCGTAAGTCTCTTTCGAAAAATTGATCGTGGATCGTGGACTGGCTGTAGTACCTTCGCTCTGTAATTGATGTTGATTTTAAATATTGAAAATTCCAGCGTCAACAAACGGATAATTATCGATTATTCGAGCATCACTCCCTACGCTTCCAATACGCTTCCGAGCTTCAGTCCCGATGAGAAATTTAGCACGAAAGCAGGGTGACCCACAATGAACTTGGACCATATATTTTTCGTTGAAGTTGAGTACGAATTCATGAGAGGTAACAGAGTCTTGGTTGGCGACCATGAAATGAACAGTTCTCGCTCGGAGATTTGCCATCAAAACTGTTCGAAAATTGGATACTGCTGAGGAACATCAGTTTTGCATGATCAGTACTATCTCATCTTTCAATTGTTTCTTCATGGCGGTTTTGAAAGCTATCACAAACCTTTCTGCCCTCCCGCCTCCCCTCAGTGGTTACCATTTACTAATGATAGCTTGAATTTCTTTCAAGTTTGTTGGTCATCTCTTCAATTGCTCGAACTCTTTCGGATGATGGTAGGATTCGAGATTCATCCAAAGCATGCCTTAAATAATCGACAACACTTTATTAGAATTTGCGCTTATTCATATTACATTTCCAGTTTGTAGCAGCAAGTCGTTTAAAAATCTCGTTTGAGACGTTCTTCTTTGATTCGATCTGTTACAATTATGTCGCCCAAGTTACTTATAAGAAACTCCGCATTCTCTGTCATCTGCTCAATGAATTGCTGAAATATTGCTGGAATAGTCCTAATGATTCAAAACTAGGGGGTTTTCCTCCTTGCAGGCGCTGAAATAATTTCTCAAATCTCGAAATTTTATACTGGTTGACCCAGAGTTGAATTTACCATGACCTTAAAATATCCGTAGATTCTCAGTGACTTTTTAGTTTTACACAAAACAACGATAGGTGGCCGCACCTATCGCCTGATTTGGATTAGTTTGAAGAACGCCAAGTGACACAATCTATCAATTTTTTTCTTAACTTCGCATCAGGTTTCAAGATTAAGTTTGCTTTGAATTGAGTACAGTGACCCAAACCAGGCTCGAAAATGCTCTAGTAGTTTTTACACAGATCATCGACTTTGGTTTCCCAATTGCACGAAATAGAAAACAAATAATTTTACTTCGCCTCAGTATGCTGGATTTGAAGTCGGACTTCATCGAAGCAGTTCACTCCCATTTGCTCCGTCGGCTGGAGTTTAGTAGTGTCATTTCGTCCAAGCTTGTTGTGTTCACTATTGTGACTTTCGGCTGGTTTAATTCACGAAAACTATAATTACCAATCATCAAGCGTCATGAAAAATTTCCGTCATGAAAAATTTCTTACCACGCCAACGAATTCCCTCAAATGAAGACGGTTGGTTCGAAGGTTCACCTACGATTGGTTTGTTGAACAAGTTTTCGAAATTTTGGACTATTTGTAACGGAAATTTTCAAAACTTGCTATGACATCCATCGAATCCGCATTCTTGTTGGATTGACTTTGATCAACCGGTGCGATGTGACCAACTTTAAAACATTTCCGACATTCGGTTATCAAATGATTTTAAAGCATTTTTATTTGTCGCACTCCGATTATGCTTACTCGGCACACCAATTCATTTGAATGAATTTCGATATCGCCCTTCAAAATATTCATCGCAAGTTGGGTGTTTTAAGTGAGTTTGGGAAATTGATTATTGTAAGATCGCTGTTCGTATTGGCTCGTCAAGGATATGAAGAAGAATAGAGACAAGAATATGATTCCATCATTGAATTCCATCCAATTGGGATGACCACAAATGAACAGATTTGGTGAACTATTCTGTCAATATTTTCTCGATTTCATTTAACGGTTTATTGGCGAAACTTTCCTCACCATACATTTTCATGATTGTATGATGCGTATCGATTCCAAACCAGGCTAAAATGGCTTTTTCTTTTCATCCCAATACGGGTTTAACTGAGCTATGTACTCAGCAAAATTTTGTTTGTAGGGCTTGTTCGCACGAAACGGCACATAAGCGCTAGAAAATTCTGTGTTTTTTAATTGATCAACAAATTTTTCATCTAGTCCATCAAACCTACTTAATTGTCAACCAGCTGTGCAAACAACTCGTTTTTTCCTCAAATCGATCACTAGACCATATTCAGACATAACGTCAGCACCTATAATAGGCCTGTCTAAAAGTAATGTGGATGAACACCTGAGGTCAAAAGTTTTGTATCGTAAGTGTAAATGTAGGAACCATTTGCTACAGTGGTATCGTTCAGTTGACGGGTTTCATCGACACTTTAGCCCCAGACATGATTTATTTGGAAGTCGCACGGATCCTGATTAAAACAGAACCCCGTCGTTTGATCTGGAAGATGCCGAACCATTTAGTTACTAGTCTTTACTGGCGATTTGACGATGGTTATTGTGTCTTGTCAAGTTGATCGGTTTACTGCAGAAATTGGTTTGGGTTGAACGATAATTCCGATCTGGTTAGCGACCGTTAAGATTTCCTCGATGTCGATAGAATGGATCTCCATTTACCAATTTGGAATTGCCTAGAAGGTTAGAGGGGGCGAGTAGGACGATCTAAGGTCTCCATTTGTTGGAAACCTTGACAGCAACTCGTTTAAAAAATGCCCTTTATAAATTGTATCGTCGCTTGTGATATTGCGCCTAGGGTATATGGAAACCGTTTTTCGTCGTATAGGGATGGATAACCGGCAAAGAAAAACCATGCCGCAGGTTGTGTTGTTTCCGTCTTCGAAATTTTTATTTCGATCCTACCATTTTATTCACCTTTTTATTGTGTAAATTTTATTAAAGCACCATCTGCGTACTCTTACCTACGAACTCAAACTGTAATCAACAAAGTGCCCTAATGATGATGCTAGTTTAACCTTATAAGTATGAGATCAAATAATCTCTAAACAAGGTTCATAATCCTAGGCATTTTATAGTGTCCGTCACGCCAGCCGGAACCATATCAGCCGGAACCAAACAAATATGACGTAAGTAGCACGATGCATTGAGTATCATTGTGCAATATAAGTTTTTTCAGCTGGAACCTTATAATTCAAGCCAGCACCTGATAAAGCCACCTAGAACTATATAACAGCCACATTAACTATGTAACAAGTAGCCCAGCCGGAACCTTATAAGCCCAGAAACACGGGTTTTCCGAAAAACCTTACAAATTCAGCTGGAACCATAACCTCTACAGCCAAATTAACTAAGGCAGAAGTAGCACGATACATTGTGCATCATTGCACACTATATAATTTTTCAGCCGGAACCTTATAAATCCAGAAACATACGCTTTTCGGGAAAAAACCTTACAAATTCAGCCGGAACCATGCCCTCTGCTACAAAACTAACTAGTTAAGCTAATCAAGAAAGTGCCTCAATGTCTTAACCTTATAAGTATGAGATCAACTATTCTCAAAACGAGGTTCATAATCCTAGTCATTTTATACTCTCCAAAATTATAAAAGGTTGCACCTGCAACCACAATTTCTTAAATTCCAACTAGCATCACCATAAGACATTGAATAAATAACGTATAACTGTTGCAAAACTCATATAACCGTAAAACGAAAATCCTTGTAAACAATAAATTCATTCGGTTGCCCCTTAAACCAACCTGTTTATATATGACGTAATCGTTACTTGCGGAATACCTTTTCCTTGCGTCCTTGAACCTTTATGTGAACATCACAAACCGATCATCAAATTTTCACACCGTTAAAACTAAAAATCGATCGATCCCAAAACAGCGTTGCCGATTTTCTGAGAAATCCTTTTTTATGTAGTTTGTGATATCCAGGTCAACAATTAAATACAACACAATAAAAGGAACCCGTACATTATTTTGTAATTTAAAGTAGTATTGGTACATAATTCTTGTTTTAGGGTCTCGTTTTATATTATAGACGAGGGTAAAATAATTTTATATAAACAGGGTTTGCGACTTACACAACTTAGGGATGTGTACAGATCATAAGTTAATCACAATAATAATTAAGAAATTGTTTAGGTTTTATATCCCTGCACGAGGGAATTTTGATGTATTTGAATTTCGATGTACCTACATACATTGAAGATTTGTTTTATTTTTGGTTTGACTCATCGTCGTCATCGTACTAATTTTTGTCTTTGGTTTAGTTAGTTTACTTTTCACCGTTTTTGTAGCATCGTGTGTACTGTGTACTGTGTGCGTGCCTGATATTTCCGTAATTAATTATTGTGTGTGATAAAATATTTTAATTTATAAGTGAATTTTGTAATGTTTTGAAAAAATGTTTTACTATATAAAGTGATTTTGTCTATCATTAAAATATCAAATTAATGTGTTTAAATATAGTGGCTTTGATTATAGTGTGTGACGTGAAATTACCGTTTTTAATCATTATTTTGTGCTGTGGGTTGGTGTACGTGTACTCAAAATATCTCTATATAAAAATGAAAAAAAAAAAATGTTTTATTTGTTTTTGTTTGTGGTGTGTTTGACAGAATTTGTTTGTGGTATAAAACACAGCTTGTGTTTACATAATTTGATTATTGTGAATCATGGTTTCATCAATATCATGTGCAACAGTTTGTCGCTCGGTTTATATATTTGACACTTTGACGGAAATTGAAATTATTTATGATGACAGATTTAGATAATTAGGTGACAGCTGCAATGTATATTTTGATTCATATTATTATTACAAAATCAGATATTTTGGGTTTTGTTAGACCAAGTTTGTGAATTTGATTAACACCAAAGATTTACAAAATTAATTAGGAGAATAAAATATTAGAGGCCAGTTTTGAAATTAGCAGTTTTGATTTCTGAAGAAAATTTTTCATCGAAGTTGGCTTTTTTATCAATATTTCTTCAATTGTTTTTATTTATATAAAGCAAACTCGAATTCGACTACTAATGATAAATATGCCAACTAAGATCAATAATTTTCTGTCGTACCAACTATAATACTTTCAAATGATGTTGATATCGCAATTATCGCAAATTTATGGGCGTCCACGTCCTTTATTTTTATACAAGCTTTCGTCAACAACTCCGAATATGATGTGGTTTGAGATGCTAGATTTCTTTATTTTTATTGCAGAAGTTCGCCTATTGATGACAATATAACCGATTAACATGAGCAATCCGACTGATGAGAAAGACACACCTCCAGACAGTGTCTAGATCCAACTCTGGTGATCCACCTGTTTCAGATGTACATTTTTCATGTAATTCTTATTCTGGATGTTTTCGTTGTTAATTACCTCGATAACCAGTGTTTTTATTAAGTTACGATTTGCATGGATATTATGCAGTGCTTCCTGTATTTCCTGCATTTCACCTCTAATCTCATATGGTTGAAGCTTCCTGTTATTGAAGTTTATGGTACAGTTCCAAAATGTTATCAGGAAGTTTCCTGACAATATTCGATCGTTGATGGATTGTATCGTTGTTTTTTTTTCCGAAGTCACATGACAGTAGCTTTCGGTCCCCATAACTAGTGGTTTAATACAACCATCCTTGAATTCTTGGATATCCAAATGTCTTTGCACCAATTTATTGTGGTTCGAACTTGTGTTGGACAAGTTTTGGTTGCATTGGGTTTTAGTGTGATTTTTTATGATGGTGTCGCTTATGATTAATGGTAATAATAGACTTCGTCTAATTTTCGTCTATTTTTGGGATTCCAAAGCTTCCAAAGCTTCGTCCGGCAACGTGATATTGACACGGTCATTGACATTGGTCTGGCTTTCCACTTATTTTGTCCCTCTATGGGCTCTGTCGTGTTCTTTGATGACACTCATATCTTGACGCCCTTCATTGGTTACGTCTTCGACCATTTTCGTAGCGAAAACGAAATGGCCGTTTTGAGAGAAGTTCTCCCGAAATGCTTCCTGAATTGTTTGAAACAAACTTTCTGGTGCCAAAATTGCAGTTTGCTTACCGTTCTGGATTTTTTTTTATGAGATTTGTGATTTCATCTTTGCTGAATGTGTTCTTCGAAACTATAATTCTTTTAAAGTTTGGAAATATATCTTCCAAAAATATCATATCCAGATCATGATCATCATCATTCGATGATATCTGATATTTCTCCAGATACACGTGAAGTGTCTGCTAAGTTCATCGGCCAGTGCGTTTGTTCTACCCTATTTGTAGACTTCGTCATAATAGTAGTTATCTATTTCGAGTCTCCAGCGTAGGATTTTGGAGTTTTTCTCTGATGATTTAATGAAGGTTAGAGGCGTATGGTCGGTTACCAACGTCAATTCGTTACCGTATAGGTACGGTTGGTACTTGTTTAAAGCCCATATTATGACCAACGCCTCTTTTTCATTTGTCGCGTACTTTACCTCCGTAGAATTAAGTATTTGTGATGCGAACACAATTGGTCTTTCTTTATTCTGAATTTGAGAGAGTACCGCACCCAGCGCGAAATCTGATGCATCCGTTGTCAGAATAAATTGTTTGCGAAGTCAGGGTATGCTAGGATTTAGTCCGTAGCCAATCGCCTTTTAAGAGTCTCGAATGCTCTTATATAGTCAGTATCTTTGATATTGCGATCTCTATCCTGTTTTAGATATTTTGACATGGGTTTCGTAATCTTGGAGTAATATTTTATAAACCGTCTATAATTACCCGAAAGTCCCAGGAATTGATAAGTTTAGTGGCCAGGCCAGTATTTTCTGGAATTTTTCTGTGTTAGTTTTAACGCCATCTTGCGTAATTATATGGCCAAGGAATTCAGTTTCTTTTTTCAGAAACTCGCATTTGTATTTTGAGTACCATACTTAGATTTTAAATATGGTTTTCCAAATTGTGTCCGACAACAACGATGTCGTCCAAATAGACATGACAAATACTTCCGACAAATTCTTGTAATACGTTGTTCATTGCGCGCTGGAACGTGGCGGACCATTTTTTAAGCCAAAAGACAAACCGGACTTTAAATCGTTGAAAAATATACTGACATTCCTAAACTATCCAACATTTTTTCGATCTGAGGAATTGGAAAGTTATCGTCTACCGTTTTCCCGAGGCATCCGCTTTCTTTGGGACAACCCATATTTACAGAAGAGTAGGGGCTTTTTGAATAATGGATTATTCCGCTATCCAACATTTTCTGTATCTATTCCTCAACATCTTTCTTAAAATGATGTGGGTGTCTGTTCGTTTTAGTAAATAATTTTGGTTGATGACAGTTTCTCATCCTGTCTCAATAATACGGTTTGATTAAAATGTTTTTCTCTTTATCGTTTAGGTGTGTCAATCGGACTAGAATTTCCTATCGATTATTTTGTTTTCACAAGTTGGGATTGGCTTAAATATTTCAAAATTGTTTACTTCCAATTTCAGTTTTGGAAGTTTTTTCGGTGGATTGGAGCTATCTGTCAACACTCTCATTGTTGTCTTGAAATTGCCCGATTTGTTCAAACCGGGTTGAATGATTATATCTCTGTTCAATTTTGTGAATCCTGAGACTAATCAGTCGCCGTTTTGTGAGGTATCTCTGGTGACAATGTGATTATAAAACTAATCTTCCTGATATCTTTCGAACTTATAAATGTGATTATTTAACAAAATTGAATTCAATTTTAGCGTTCATTTATGCCATTGATTCCGAGCCCAGTATTCCATCAAAAAATTTGTTGAAATTTAATTCAAAATAAATTTGATTTGGTAGATTGTTACCTTACAAATTGATCTTGAAATTTTTAACGATTTTGTGAGTGCGCCAGTGTCGATTAAAAGTGTTATTGTGCGCTTTAATTGTTCGCTATAACACTTTAAATAGGGGAGGAAATTTAATCGTCTGTGTCGAAGTTCAGGTTTGTCTGAAAATTTTCGTCCTGCTCCTCCTGTGAGTACTCGTTATCTACGGGTGATGGCGGAGGTTCCTCAGCCTCCATAAGAATGGGGGTGTCCTTCACTGAGTACGTTCTTCTTAACGTTTGTCGGGTTGAATTGAATGTTTCTCGATTGGTTTATGTTTCCACTTATTTGTTTTTGTGGTCCCAATTGGAAAGTAATTTGATTGCATTGTTTGTCAGAAATAAAGCAAAATGAATAAAATAAATTTTTTTGTTAATTTTAAATAATCTAATACTCGTAAGTGTTCGAAGTGTCTACCATCGGCCAAAATATATAATCGGCATCGCCGTATAAAATTTTGCTTAATCCGTCGAAAACTCGAAACGCGCGTTCGTTACTTTTAATAATATTCGACGCTTAGATTATACGTTGCCGCATTTACTCTTTCATAAACCAGCTCTTTATAATGACCCCACAGAAAAAAGTCTAAAGGATTTAGATAAGGAGACCACAGTGGCCATGCAATGGACCCTCTCTTACCAATCCAGCGGCTTGGATAATTTACGTTCAGGTGTTGTCTCACTACTTGTGCATGGTGAGGGGGAGCTCCCTCATGCTACAGCTACATATTTTCACGTGTTTGTAGAGAAACGTCATCAAGTAATTCATCCAAGTCATTTTGTAGAACATTTAGATAGACTTCCCCATTGAACCGACGTGGCAGTTCAAATAGGCTATTAAACTTTCCGCCCAAATGTTCACTTCAAATTGGTGTTGAAAGACTACGACGCACTTTTTGTGGGTTTACGCGGGCCCAAATTGGTGCAAATGATCCATCATCATTGAATCCCTTCCCTTTTAAAACATGTTTCGTCACTCCATAAAATGTTGTTAAAAAATTGCAAATTTTCTTGACAGCGACGCAGCATTTCTTGACATAATTGCACCTTTTTTCATGGTCAGCAGGTAAAAGGTCTTGTACACGTTTCACAAGATAAGCAACGAACACTTATAGATGGGTCGTCTGTCACCATTCCAATTACTTTATTTACGTCTATATTAAGTTAAGCGGTTATTTCATATTTTCTCGGACGACCAGGGACTTCGCCTTCACTGTACATTTGATGTATGTTTTGAAATACTCTGTAATCGGGAAAGCGTTCCCCGTTTGGATATCGTCTTTGGTATTCTCTTGCTGTTGCTGCGGCGTTGCCACTACATAAGCCATAAATGAAATGCCTTTTTGCATATTTGCGGTGGGAATAACTCACGCAGCTTATCGACGTTTTATTTATAAACGTTCGAGTATGTAAAGTGTGGCCCAATAAGAAGTTCAGATTTAAAATATTTAATAAACCAAAAACGGCTTAATATATTTCCAAATTTATTTTTTGTTTGAAAGTACAATCCTCTTGGTTATTTATGGAAAATGATTTCATTCAAATGGGAGCCGCGGCTAGCCTTGGCATACTCCATTCGGTCGGTCCAATTTCTGAGCACATTTTGGATTGTGTGCGGATCTATTTCGGCAATGGTTGCTTCAATATTGGCTTTCAAGTGCTCAATTGTTTGTGGATTGTCCCTATAGCCTTTGTCCTTCACGACACCCCACAAATAAAAATCGAAAGGTGTCACCATTTCGACTGACAATGCGGCCATCGAATTTTTGACGTAGTTTTGTTATTGTAACGCCCGACGTGTGGTATGGTGCACCATCTTGCTGGAACCAAATGTCGCCCAAACCAATATCTTCAAGTTTTGGCCACAAAAAAGATGTTACCATGTAGCTGTTGTTGATGTAGTTGATTCCGTTGACCGTAACGGTCGCGCCGGCCTCATCTTCGAAGAAATACGGCCCAATAATGACGCCACGCCACAAGCCGCACCAAACGTAACATGCAATGGATGTATTGGCTTCTCCACATATCCTTGTGGATTTTCCAATCCCCAAATGCAACAATTTTGCTTGTTTACGAACCCTCCGAGAAGGAAAATGCGCCTCGTCCGAAAATATGATTTGTTGAGCAAAATCCGAATGGAGTACGCCAAGGCCAGCCGCGGTTCCCATTTGAATGAAATCATTTTCCATAAACAACTAGGAGGATTGTACTTTCAAACAAAAAAATTAATTTGGAAATATATTAAGCCGTTTTTGTTTTATTAAATTTTTAAATCTGAACTTCTTATTGGGATACCCTTTATGTATGGAACTACTAACATGAATTACGAAATGTTTTTCTTTTTATACCACAAATTTTGTTATACTTTAGTTTACCATTGTGTTCATGATTTTGTTTTATTTCTGACAAAGCATCGAAAATGTAATTAATTAGCGACATCTGCATGGAAATATTTAAATTAGTAAAATAATTTAAAATAATTTATTTTCTAGTCGCTAATACAATTATTACATGCAACTACATCTAAAAGAACTGAAAAACTGTAAACACTTAGCCGCTGAAATTGTAATTGGGTGATTCCTATTTTTTTTAAAATTCAACAGCAACCATATCTACCAGATAAATTCATCCAAATCGATACGTGAAAGTATTAGTATTTTGATGCAGATGTCGCTAACTAATTACATTTTCATAATTTGTACCGTAATTATCCATTATTTACATTATTTACGTAAAAAATGTAAACAATTATTTTTACGCGTAATTCCACAACCCTGACTGTTGCATATTTTTCTGATAATGGGTCAACTTTGTATAGTACATTGTTTTCCCGCTGACGTCACTTAAACATTAACAAAACGACTTTACCTAATCATTGTTTTTTTTGACAGAAGATAGTACGCTTTTTTTTAAATTAATTTTTTGACCAACAATTCGGAAAAACTTTACTTTGCTGTTTTTGTTGAAAATGAGCTCCTCTACCTCCCTGCTTCGTTTGATCGTCCAATTCTGGGGCACCCTGTATATACCAACAACGCGTAAGATGGATGAACGGATTAAATCAAACAAGAAAGCATAAAAATTGTCAACTTTTATCATAAAAATTCAGTTCGTATACAACAGTTACATCATTGTCAGCAACATACGAGTCTCACACCATAAAACATTTAAAAGTTGTCACGATTAATTTTTAATCCAAAAAATTTGGTTGTCTGTTCTTCAAATGAACATGTTAAACATATAATTTTATGTTGACAAAGACGACAACAACAAATTGTAAAGAAGTTAATTCAATTCAATATAACGATTAAATTCTCCAACTCTCTGTAGACGCACGTAACACATATCGCACACGGTTTTAATTTAAAAAATTTAATTACTTTTTAAAAAAGCACAAAACGTTTTCTAATCCTTTAATCTATATAAATAGACGAACAAATATGTGCACACATAAGTAATACAAATAAATAGTATATGTTTCTGACAGTAGTTTTATGCTGAAAACTGTACACATTTTAACATATGTTGACAGTTATTTATACCTCAGCACACTGTTTGCAATCAATTTTCATTTCTATTTTGTTTTACATTGCACACTAAAACGTGTGAGTCGAAACAAATGAAAAATAAGCGAAAGCTTTACATTATGCGAGTAAATTTTGGTGGGAAATTTAAGATAATTCGTGAAATTATTTTATGTATTGTGTGAAATTCACCGCATCTTGATACTGTCCGTCCATTGTACTCGTGTATTTGATTGAAAACAATAATTTACACCGTTCGGAAATACAAATATGGAGAAAGTATTAAATGGCGCCCAACATGGGGTTATTTATAATTTCCTGCATTTTATTTACTTCCTGACCTATATACATATATAATTATTACTGGCGGTGTTACGAACCGTTAAATATCGATTACCACGCACACACTTTGTAGTGTTACACGATAAAACTTAATAATTATGTATTGTGTGTAGTAAATTTATAACACGATGCCGGCCATATTTAATCGGAGCACGTGCTTTTTTCTTTTATTATACATCTTTAATTAACTGAATGCAACCAAAGATATAAAATAAAAGACAAACGTACAAAACAAAAAATATTTTTTTTTAATGTCAAATAATCCGTAGCGATAAAATTTATAATTCGTTTGATTTTTAGTTATTTTCGATATTTTATTGACACTTACGTCATTTTGTTTGTGTTTATATATAAATTACCGTTATCTCGTCTCATTGTTTACGCATAATTAACAAGCGAATTAATTTTAATCTTGTATAATTTATTTATTTTGTTGTGTCGTTATGTTGTGTTCGGTGGTGAGTGAGTACACACAAATAGTCAATTAACAGTCGAGTAGAATTTTTCGTTTTTGATAAGGCGAGCGCCCTGTTATCATTAAAAGTGGATTAATAATTTTTGTATTTTTTTGTTTTTTTTTTGCTTAGTATTTATGAGATAATATGGTTTTGATTTGTTTGCAACCAAAACTAAACAAAAAAAACGCAATTTGTTATAATGAGTATATAATGTTAATGACATCCTTCCGTTAATTTTAACGTGTTTTGTTTGAGTGTTTTTGGACGCATAAAAAACAAAAAACGATTTTTTATTTGTGTTTTGTTATTTTGGGTTGGGAGGTTTGTCTTAGGTGCGGTTTTTCAATAACAAAAGCCGTCGACCAAAAATTTTTCGTTGTGAAGGTATAAAGTACTTAATAAACGTAATTCTAAATAATTTATTCATGTGAATTGAGCACTTAATTTTAGCCTTTTTTTTTAATATAAGGTACCATTTCATAAAAGGATTAGAAAAAAATATTTCTGCACGGTGTATACCTTTTAATTGAATTTGACTGGGAAGTATCCAAATTTTGTATACCTAAATCTTGAGGGAAAACACGCTTTTCATTTTATTTTTGAAATTGTTATATAAAGTTAGATGGTTCTTAGAATGTGGGTATATAAAATTCGTATTTCAAAATATAACAAATCTCGCAACATTGAAGGTGTAATGTCAATATCTATGAAACTTTTGACTTACCGGAATTACTTGAGTTTTTGATACCAAAAATACCTCAAGGTGTACCAAATTGATATTAAATTGCGAGAGAATTTTGTGTTAATTTTGTTATTCCTTGATAATCTTGATGTTCGTTTGGTTACTCAATTTGTTGATACATGGTGATTTTGTAGGCTCCAAACATTATTTTATGTTTTCTCCATCGCAGTATTAGTGTCGATAAGTTATTTTCAAGGGTAGTTTCAACCTTCCTCTATACGTCAAACTGCCTTGATAGGTCAAATCCGACCCGAAATTCTGGTGAATTTGAGTGATGGCTTCATATGCTTTATTTGGAAACATTCACTCATAAAGCTTACGCAGTTTATTTTTTTTTAAAAACCGCGTACGGTCCACTTGAATAGAAAAAATGGTAGCAATTGATTTGAAAACTCCCCTTCTTAGGTCGTGCCCGATTCCTGTACGAAATATTTTTTCTGTTATAAATTAACTTTGAACTGTATGCAACCAAATTATCGCATACCAATTTATCGTTCGTAAATAAAATATTGATTATTTTTCGATAAGTTTATGGTCAAACTTCAACTAAGAAGTGATATTTTAAAATTGGGTACCCGGATCTGGGTTAGTTGACCATTTTCAATAAGATCGAGACGAAAATATCGAAAAAATAATAATCGTTTTAATCGAATCAATATAAAGTTATTAGCTGTTTTGATTCGTTGTCTACTTTAGAGGGATCTGGCGTCCCTTAACATAAATGAAATTGTTAAAAAATTTGAAAAATATTGATTGATGATATTCTTTATAAATATCTGTTTACGATCAAAAAATTTTCGAATTTTTAATTTTTCCGTAAATCGAAATAATTTTTGTTTGCGAATTGGACCGATCCTTAATTATTACTAAACCTAGATGGGTTCAGCAGCGACAAAACAACTTCCAAATGGAATAGCAGAATAAGACTCTTCATCGCATAGCATTAACCGCTTTTCACCAAACTCAGTAGTTCACCTCTTCTGTTCATTGCGATCATTTGCCGATTTGGACCTTGTGATCTTTTACAATTCGGCTTATAACCCTGTCGGCCATTTCTCTGTAAATGATTTTTGTTCATACCTGCCTTATTAAGCAAAGAAGGCATAATGCAGTTTAGGAGTAGAATAAAAAGCTTTGGTTTTACCACTTTCCTGGTTCTGCCACCATTCTGGATTAGATCAAAACGCTTTAAATTTATCTTAGTTACTCTAAAAAAAATTTAATCGCGCTAAAACACTTTAAATTGCTCTGGTGTAGTGGATCGCTCTGAATTGCTTTGATTGTCCCGAGTCGCGCTATAAATCATCAATCGACCCTATTTTAACGGATCTGATTTGCTCTGAGTTACTTTAAATCGTTCTGAATCGCTTTTGTTTGCTTTCAAACGGTCTGCTTGCTTTGAATTACGCTATATCGCAGAAAATCGTTCTACATTGCTATGGTTCGCTCTAAATCTTCTAAACAATCTGTATTGCCTTAAATTTCGCTAAATCGATCTGGTCGCTAGGGATCTGAATCGCCCTGAATCACTAATCGTCTCCATCTAAACCCCGATCTGGTTTAGTATGGTTTGCTTTGAGACATCTTTATTCGTTCTGAATTGTGTCGGTTTGCTTTAAACGGTCTTGGGTTTCGAACCGCGTTAATTCGCAGCAGATAATTTTAAATCTCTCTTAATCGTTTGAATCGCCTTTGATCAAGCTTATTGCTGTGAACCACCTGGTTTGGAACCATATTTGCTATTTCTGATCACTATCTAGTCATCTCAGTTAATGGTGAAACACACTGATCGCATGACCTTGCCATTTTAAGGGCTCTCGCCTAGATCACCGTTGCCAGCAACTTTTTTTTTACTCGAACTTGGTTCACTCGTGTTCGAGATCAGCCTGCATAGAGGCGTTACATCTTTCTGACCTGTTTGGAAGATAGACCGCGAGTCCAACCAAGTTCCATGATATTCGATCTGATCCACGGGTTTCGCCCTTTCTTCTTCAACGAAGAATTCTAGACTCGCGAGACTCGACTTCCCATCATCAGTCTTCTCCAGGGCCAGGCCCAGTCTATTGCGAAGACATACAGTGACACTTTTCACATCTGCTTTCTCCTTCAAGCATTGCGCATTTGGGCAGGATGAGCCGGAACACTCCATCATACAGAACGTTCCATAATATTGGTCTTAAGGTATGGACTTATTTGCAGTTTTTTCAGCCTTCGTTGAATTAGATCCTACGCTGCATTGTTGAAGGCATTTCGCACGTCTAATGTGAGCACACTGGAAATCTGTCGACTCTTAGCTTCCGTTATGACATCGGAATCCAACTGGTTTTCTTCAAACCCTCCTGTCCTGTTAATGTCGTCCAGCTGTCTATGCATCAACAGGTGCTCACGTAGTTTCATAAAAGGGTCTACGAAACATGGGTGTCTATACAATGCCGGTATGCTAGCTGGCTTACTCGCCTTTTTAATAAGACTAACAGGGTTTTCTTCCAGATGGGGAGAAACTCTTCTCTTCTTAAAACTCTGATAAAGACTTCCTGAATCATTTATGGAGATACCTCTGCTGCAATCTTGACGGCCACGAGAGGAATACCATCGGGGCCTCTACTTTTCTACAAATTTATCTTTTTCCACGCCATTTTCAGATCTGCATCAGTAAAAACAGGGATATCTTGAACGTTCTTCTTGGGCGCAACCATCCTTTCAATTTTGTAGGCATCCCCCAAGAAATTTCGTCAATTCTGGAATAGAGACCCGCCGAGCTGGCGACTTTAGAAGTTACAATCGCTTTTCTTAGGGTTATCTTAGAGAGTGCTAAGTGTTGAGCGAAAGAGTGAACTGTTTGGACATGGAGTGCAAGCCCTATGGAGTTCTGCGATTTCTGTGTTCCTCAGATGGATTCCTCCGTGCTTTCGAAAGTGGGAGCATCTCCACTATATATGGCAGAAATATTACATGAAGCGTTCCATTCACAGCTGCTCGCTATGGCCTAATATCGCCCCACTCCATTCAGGTGATTTAGAGTTAAAATCACGAACACATTTTCATTTTGGTCCCAAATGATTGAAGCCGGAGCATCTACTCTTTTAGGTAATTCTCCCAAAGGTCTGTCGGATGACTATCCACCTCTATCCAGATGACACCTTTTCCATACTTGGATTCTAAGTCTTCTTTCCAATTATTTAGTTTCAACCTCCGTTGGTCCCCTTACGATCATTGCCAGCAATGATTTTCATTTTGGTCCCAAATGATTGAAGCCGGAGCATCTACTCTTTTAGGTAATTCTCCCAAAGGTCTGTCGGATGACTATCCACCTCTATCCAGATGACACCTTTTCCATACTTGGATTCTAAGTCTTCTTTCCAATTATTTAGTTTCAAACTCCGTTGGTCCCCTTACGATCATTGCCAGCAAAATTCCTTGACGGAACACGCCTGATTGTGTTTAACTGGATCACTCTTAGTTACTTACATGAGGCGTTCAGTCCGTTGATTGCTTACTGAAGAGTCCATCTTATCGGCTCACCGATTGCAGGCGTTATTATTCCAGGCTCGGTCCACCATTATTCGAATCCCACATTAATTGTTCATATGATCATTATCCAACATAGAATTGAAAGTGTTTTGAACTGTGATCTTACGTCTTGCAACTTCGGTTAATTTGCGGTAACTTCGATAGAAACTATGTTGGTTCATTTAATTTCTGTTGTCCACTCTGTTGGGAAACAACCAACTAATTGAATCATCGACCAAAGAATATAGTGAATTATTAAAGCTTTATCGATTAGATCGAGAGGTACCGGGTTCGAATCCCGATCAGGGACACGGACTGGTTATTTAATATTTTATTTTCGGATCTTAATTTTTCGGCAACTGCAATACTAACGTTTTCGTGGCGATCTTCAATTATTACTAAACCTGAATCAGTTGAGTAACGGCATTTTAATATTTATAAAGGGGAAGGCTGTCTAGTAGAAACTCTACATATTGCTGTCAAATTCGATATGTATAAGGACACAAACAAACGCCATAAAAGCAGAATAAGATAGACCCTTCCTCGCACTTTATTAACCATTTTTACCAAACTCAGTAGTTCACCTCTTTTTGTTATCGGATTTTTATTCATATGAACCGTCGGTCCAATTGAACTTTATTATCATTTTTCATTCCGGAATCTTGCTCATAACGGCATTTTATCTCCATTGGCCAGTTTTTTAGAAATACGATTTTTCATATCCCAGTTCGTTAACAGTTCTTCTTCCTGCGGTTTAGGAGTACAACAAAAATTCTTTTTAGCACTTTCCTAAATTGCTTTAAAAAACTAAATTGCTAACTAAATTGCTTTAGCATTTTCAATCGCTCTAAATGACTTGTATCTCTTACACATGTCTCAGTTTATGCCAATTATTGATGACTGAACATTGATCTGAACGCCTTTAGGTCATTCTGAATCAGTTTGGATTAGAACGAATCGCTTTAAATTAGTTTCTCTAAAATACTGTTAATCGCTCCAGCACACTTTTAATCGGTCGGAATTGTACTATATTACTCTGAATTGCATTTAATCGCTCTGAATCTCTTTAAACCGGTCTGAATCGCAATAAATTGCTCTAATTCGCTTCCAATTGGTTCCATCCAGTTACTCTTAATCGTTCTCAATCGCTCCGATTCACTTTAAAACGGTCAGTTGCACTGTAAATTTCCCTATAAATTGCTCTGCATCGCTTATGATCACTCTAATTCTCTTGAATTAAATCGCTTCGGTTCACTCTGTTTTATTTTCGCTCTGAAGTGCTCTAAATCACTCTATTTGATCGCAATCGCCTTATAAATGGACAACCGATCCGGTTTGTTTTAAAACGATCTGACTACTCCAAATCCCACTGACTTACGCTAAATCAATCTGGTTTGCTTTAAATCGCTCTGTATCGCTAAACGGAGCAATGTAATAAAAAAAATGATTGCATTATATCGCTCCGTTTGGCTCTTGGTCACTATTGATTGGTCTAAATCATTCTAACTCATTCTGGAACGCTTTGAGTCGTTCTAAATTCCTCTGAATCAATCCGGATCGATTTGATCCTTTCTAGATTGCTCTAAATCGATCTAAATAATTATGCATCGCTATAAACAGCTCTGGATCGTTTTGGATCACTTTGAATCCGCGCTTTTTTCCTCGAAGCTTTTCTGACCAGCCTAAGGATTGCATCTATCTTTTATAATCCGAAAACAAAGAAACAACGTATGATCCATTTTACCATTCTTATTGTTCTGAATTGATAATATCTGTGCGTAGTTTGGGTTGCGTTAGCTTGTCGTACGTCAGTACTTCCGAGCGAGGAGTGATTTTGATCTTCTTCCAAAAGCTTACCCGAAGATAAGAAAATGGATGGAGTTTTTCGACACATCATATACTAAAATTCATTCCGCTCCCCAGAAGCTCCCGAATATAATGTCCTTGAATCATTATTTATTGCGAACAGAAAATATTTGAAACTGATTGTCGAGAAATTTTTCGGAATCTGGTTCGGATATCCTGACGTTAATAAAACTCAGCCACAAGTTTAGCGAAACCTGTGGGCTTCTGTCTGGAGCATATTTTAAAAATCGATGCCCAAATTATTTACAGTTTCCGCACACGATGAATATCTCGGCTTGTATGGCATTCACTTCCTGTGCAAAATTTTCAATTTTTCCATTCCAAGAACACTTGTTATATTATCTCTGACATAATTAGGCCATAAAAATACAAATTATTGTCTTTGTATCTGGCCATGTTTTGGCATATACTTCTACCCTCATCAGAAAGCACGTTTAGTTGTTCACCAGTTGATTGACTGCACTTGTTACGAAATAAGATACGTGTTACGAAATGCAACTATTTAGGAAATCCCATTTCAATATCTGTTTCGTTATATGTAGACACCTGTGGTGGCACACTCTGAGGACATTTGTGGTGGACCAATTTTTTCATTGGTCAATCCTAGCCAAGCGTCAAGGTCGATGGTTGCTGGAGTTTGGAGTTTTTCTTTGTACAGATTTTTCTATCAATATTTTTTGCGACTTGGTTTAATGCGCAAGAGGACATTACCCTCCATAAAATATCTCCTTGCCATTAGTCCGTAATTATCTCCCCCCGTCTCTATGAATAATTTCGATGAATTGTATCTTACTTACCACAATTCGATTTTGCATCTTTTTAGGTCTCAAAGGGATTTCGATATCGATATTAAGTAGATTTTGAAACGGATTATTGACATTTGTTGCATAATTTAATTGAACCAATTTCAATTGCTATAATAATTCGAACACTCCAGGAACTTAGGCATTACGTGAGTTTTGATGTAAAATCCCACTAGAAACATGATGATTGACAAACAAATCGAAGACGATTCCACGATTCGAAAGTTGGCGCGAAATCTCATTCTTCTCAATAAATTATGGTGTCTATTTTAAATTTAGTTAGTATTAGCAATGGATCTCACCTTTCTTTCTGTGTCGACCATACAAAGTAAAGATATGACCAGATTCTGGTTAATCGCTCACGATCCCACGATTCGAAAGCAGGCGTGAAATCTCATTCTTCTCAATAAATTATGGTGACTATTTTAAATTTAGTTAGTATTAGCAATGGATCTGTTCTTCCTTTCTGTGTCGCATCTAGAAAGTAAAGATATGACCAGATTCCGGTTAATCGTTCGCGATCCCACGATTCGACAGTTGGCGCGAAATCTCATTCTTCTCAATAAATTATGGTGTGTATTTTAAATTTAGTTAGTAATAGCAATGGATCGCATGTAGAAAGTAAAGATATGACCAGATTCCGGCTAATCGTTCACGATCCGACTATTCGAAAGTTGGCGCGAGATCTCATTCTTCTCAATCAATTATGGTGTCTATTTTAAATTTAGTTACTATTAGCAATGGAGCTTTGCTTTATTTCTGTGTCGTATCTAGAAAGTAAAGGTATGCCCAGATTCCGGTTAGTCTTTCACGATCCCACGATTCGAAAGTTGGCGCGAGATCTCGTTCTTCTCAATAAATTATGGTGTCTATTTTAAATTTAGTTAGTATTAGCAATTCTGTGTCGCATCTAGAAAGTAAAGATATGACCAGATTCCGGTTAGTCGTTTACGATCCCACGATTCGAAAGTTGGCGCGAAATCTCATTCTTCTCAATAAATTATGGTATCTATTTTAAATTTAGTTAGTATTAGCAATGGTTCGTTGCTTTTTTTCTGTGTCGCATCTAGAAAGTAAAGATATGACCAGATTCTGGTTAATCGTTCACGATCCCACGATTCGAAAGTTGGCGCGAAATCTCATTCTTCTCAATAAATTATGGTGTGTATTTTAAATTAAGTCAGTACTAGCAATGGATCTTTGCTTTCTTTCTGTGTCGCATCTAGAAAGTAAAAATTTGACCAGATTCCGGTTAATCGTTCACGATCCAACTATTCGAAAGTTGGTGCGAGATCTCATTCTTCTCAATCAATTATGGTGTCTATTTTAAATTTAGTTACTATTAGCAATGGATCTTTGCTTTATTTCTGTGTCGCATCTAGAAAGTAAAGGTATGACCAGATTCCGGTTAGTCTTTCACGATCCCTACTATTAGCAATGGATCTTTGCTTTATTTCTGTGTCGCATCTAGAAAGTAAAGGTATGACCAGATTCCGGTTAGTCTTTCACGATCCCACGATTCGAAAGTTGGCACGAGATCTCATTCTTCTCAATAAATTATGATGTCTATTTTAAATTTAGTTAGTATTAGCAGTGGATCTTTGCTTTCTTTCTATGTCGCATCTAGAAAGGAAATAAATGACCAGATTCCGGTTAATCGTTCACGATCCTACGATTCGACAGTTGGCGCGAAATCTCATTCTTCTCAATAAATTATGGTGCGTCTTTTAGTAGATAATACGGATTCAAATACCACCAATCTAAAACCAGCCAAGCATTATGTTATATGCTTAGAACACCTTAACCAATCCCAACATTTTGACAAACGAAACATCTGTTTAAACATAAAAAGTCTAAATTAAACATAAATTCTTACTTCTTAATCTCGCCATGTTCTTATTCTCTTGTAAAAAATTGTCGCTCCCCTTTATGTTGTATGTGATATGAGCACTCCGCTTACAATCTCAAGTTTTATTTTTACTTTGCACGTTTCTCGTTCGTTTACAAGAAAACAGACAACAATAAAATTGGTATGTTTCTTTCAAGATCGATACGATTACACCACTTCCCACCACCACCGCCGCTCATAAAATGTAAACTTTTTGTTTTGTTATTTTTGTAATCATAAACTGCTAAAATTATCGCGGAAATAAGATTTGCATTATCATTGTACGTTTTGTTTTCTTCTAATATTCTCGCGTTTCCATCTGTACAAAGCGCGTACGTCGTCGACTCGTCGCTTATACCACAGTCCACACTCCAATTCTCTCTTTCGCTGTTGGTAAAAAAATCAAACAAAACAAAAAAAAACTTTTTTACTTTCAGTCTAAGCGCGACATTAACGTGATTAACAATCGTAAATTGTGCAGTTCGGTACGGTCGTAACGTAAAAAAAAGTGTTAACGAAACTCTAATCGTGGAATTTGATCGTAATTTAAATAATTTACGAGTTTAGTGAGACGAGTGTCAATTGTTATACAAGCGCACGGTTATGAGGGTTCATTCGGATTGTCGCGCGCCCAGTGTTTTTGTTTAATTTTACGCGCGACGCGCCGCGATTGACAGTGACATTGAACATTCTTATATGATTTTAACGGTGGTGTTATTTAGTATGTGTTGTACTTCGATATAGTGATGATCTCCATAGTTTTATATCATTTGTGGTTTTAAAATGTGATCGGTGTGGTGCGGTGACTGAACGCAACCAGAACTATGTTTTGTTTTGTTTTGATCTTAAAGTTATTTATGGGGTGAATGTAAATATAAATTTATGAAGTGTATTATACTGAGATTGAAAACGATAATCTGTGATTTTATAGATTGGCGGAGTTCAAGGTTAATTATCACTGTTTGGAATGAATCGGCAAGTGGAATTTAGAGTTGATTCTGTAAAGCAGGTTTAAATATATTTCAAACTGCGTTAATCATTCACGTACAATTTTGTATGTAGGGCCGCTCAATATTTTTAAATGTTCCATTCATCAGGGCTAGCTGCACAAGTACTGCCGTAATTTTGCTTTTAACTGTCTTAAACAATGAAATAATTGTGATAATTGTGATAAACTGCAGTTTAAATCTGATGATTTCGATCCTATGATTTATAATCAAATTTGTATGCAATTCGTAATCCATGTTGTTCCGAATAAAATTGAATTGGCTTTTGGTTGCAGAAAGTCATTGAAGATATAAATTTTGGTTCTGCACTTTTAATTAATTTTAAATAAAATTAAACCTGCAATCACATTTCTTCTATAATGATTGATTAAATTGAAAGGCAAAGGACTGATTAAAGTTATAGTGTTTCAGACACCTAACGATCTTAGATCACCTAACAAGACAGCTTAAGAATAATTTTTCTTAAATCGCTGTGACACCTTTAACCGCAAAGGAATTGGAGAGTTCATTTAAATTCTCGATATTCAAAGAAAATAATGCCACCGCTGTTAACACTGTGCAACCCGCGCTAATGTTTCAGCTGATTATGTTTGTATCACGCTTATTTTGGAAAATCTTGGTCGATGTTTGTGACGAATCTCTAGATCGTAAGTAGTCTATAATGCTCTATCGTAATATTACCTTCCTGTGGTATTTATGAAATTTTCAAGCTCTATTAAGCTTTCATTATATAGTTGAGATAGTGATAGAAAAACGAAAGTAGTATAGTTGAGATAGAAAAACGAAAAACTCTTGGTTTCATTAATATCTAGGCTCCCCAAAAGTAATGCACAGACTGTTGAAGAAGAAAAGCTTTAATTTATGGGGACTTTTATGTAAATTCGACTGCTCTGTAAACTGTAAAGAAGTCGATAAAAGCGTAGTCTTTCTTATATTTTCACACGATTAACAATAATATCGGGATTGAAAAGTATTCTTTGACCGTTTTTCAGATGCATACACCGAGATTAATAATCGCAGGATTCTGGCTCTCTACACAGCTTCTGAGCAATCGACCAATTTAGTAAATCTAAAATTTTATATTTTTCATTCTGTAGCCCAACCTGATCGCTTTCTTTATTTGCTATTCAATTTTGATATAAAACTGAAATGTCCTAAATAGTACAGGACAGCATGGCACAATTCAATATAGTGACCTACTTAAATGATCTCAGCAGAAACAAAATCTTCTCGCACCCGTCTGAGTGGCGGTGAACTATGAACCACGTTTTCTTAACTACTTCAATAAGCTTCGGATCAATTGCGGGGTTAAGAAGTTGCCACTGAATACGTAAACCCCCGTTTGGTTCGAAAAATTTTTCCTTTGTTTATCATCCACATTCGTAGCTTCAGCTTTTTATTTATGCGTAAATATGAACCAAAAATTAATTTAATAATTCTCAGAATAAGTGTAAGACACTATATTCTTTCTTTTTCATGATGGGCTAGGTTAGGCGAGAGTGGTTGTCATAATGAGTGGCATAGACTACTGGCATAGCTACCCATCATGAGCTCTCAACGATCGTAGACTATTCATCTTCGCAACTACTACAGTAATCGTCGAGGAGACTCCCATTTTGCCCACATGTCCGCATATTGGCCCATATGTCGTTCGTTGTTCTTGTAGCTTCCTCTTGAAGTATTAATTTGCACGTAGCGAGCATATATCAACATCTGCTCTGTATGGTGAAATGATGCAGAGTATGCCTTGTCGAGCAAATTCATCCGCCTTTTCATTCTCCATAATATTGAAGTGCCCCGCCATCTCGTTAAGAGATGAGAGACAATTCAAGGCTACTTTCGACGTAAGAAACTGATTTGTCCATCTATAATTGAAGCCTGACTGTCCGTAAATATGCGAATATTCCTTGTAGATATTAGATTATACCTCAACCAGGCAACAACTTCCCTTATAGCGATTGGTTCAGCAAAAACGTTCCAGTAATCCGGGGGATGAAAATAGAGGTTTCCATTTAATTCTTCACAAAAAAACCACCCCAATCTTCCCATCCATATTTGAGCTACCAGTGAAGAAATTGACGCTGTCATTCTTCAGAAATGCTTCTCTCAACCAGTCCTGTCATATCAGTCCTAAACTGGAATATGGAATGCCCCTGTTTCTTAGAATAGCTGAGCCGCTGCCATTTGTTTATCTAGGATATCTAGGGGTGTGAAAGAGAATCTTCAGTGCTTGTGTGGATGTGCTCCTGAGCTCTACTAATACACAAGGCAGCTGTTTGTTGTACTTTCATCAAGGATTTTAAGTTCGTCAGAATGTTTAAAGCTGGCCACCAAACTAGTAGAAGAAATATAGAGCCAATGTTCATTGTGGGGCGCAAACTCCAACTTTTTCCAATCCGATCAATCCAATACCATCTAAGCCCGGGGTCAATCTGAGAAAGTTTGTATTTCCTGGGAAAAGGACCGACCCATTTTTGTATGGATTCACATATAAACCGCAACTGTTAGCCCGATTGAAGAGAATGCCAAGCGCAATTTGCATGTGTTCTCTTAAGGTGCAAGGATATTTATCGAAGACACCAATCGCAACTTAGAGCTGCATCTTTCCAGGTGGGGTTTTACCAAGAAGAGGTGATAATACCCCATTGTGCGAGGCACTCCTCTACTCATAAATCTGCTTTTGGAGGACCCATCCATGCTGGCTATCAGACCATGCTTTTAAAAATTTGAGCTACCCAGCACCTGAGTGACTCGTCCACACATATAGTAAGAGTGTCTGTGTGATCATCTTTAATCCGAAAATTTTAAAAGTCCCCTTTACTCGTATCCAGAATAGTTATCATGGATTATTCCTTTTGTTCAAGAGATATCTCGATCGGAACAATAAGGCAGTTTAGAACAATTTCCACGATTACGCGTTGTAGTATGCCTATTTGGATTTCGATAGCTTCTTTGGCTCAATCAAACTCCTAATGTGGACTTCTATCCGTATTTCCAAAAATTTTAGTATTGAAGAAGCTAAACTTCTAGGTCTAAGGTCTTTGGGGCTCCAATGTGAGTTTTTTCCCATTTACTTGTCGATTTACTGGGAATGTGATAGAGTTCTAGGCTGTCCTTGAAGATCCAGCCAGAATAAGGTGACATCATTTGTTTGTTGGACATCCCCCAGAATAATGGCATTAGGTCCTGCCATTTATTCGGAGCTACCTGAAAAATGAGTTTCTAGTAGTAACTCCAAGGATTTTGCACTAGTTTCGGTGCAAAAACCATCATGTCGTTGGAGAAAACCTGGAGTGGTAGGACTTAGAAATAGTACTTCACGCAGTTTAGATGTCTCAGAGGATTCCTGTATTTTACTATGTTTTGAGGACTTCAATGTAGCAGTCCCAGTCCTTACCAGCTTTAGTTTCCTTGGCTCTGCAAAAGAGCATCCTGCATTTTTTACGAATGTTTTGAAGTCCTTTCGACTACCATGGTATTATGAGGACATGCAGTCCGTCATCAAGCTCTTGTGTAGAACCATGGGAGTTTGAAACAGGTACTGGTAGTGAGTTACATAATAGTTCTAAAAATATCCCAGTCGGGTTTCTCCTTTTTCTAAGGTAGGTTTTTTGATGGGGACACCTTCCAATTCACTAAACTATCCATAATAGTATCTGAGACATGTGTAATGTTGTCTATTTCTAGTTATAAACCTTGCTTCCTGAAATAACAGGTTTGATATCTTCCCCAGCATGTGGAAGGTAAGCTGATATTAGTTAGTGATTTTGTGCATCCATCCCAATGCTTGTTGTGACCACATCTGAATTTCTGTAATTTGATGACAAAAAGATATTCAGATAATTTTTTAGGAAGAAAGCAGGAACGAATTTTACCTACCTTCTTCGCGTATAGCAATTTATATTTAAGAGTTCTAAGTCCAATTACTCGGCCACCATTGCCCAGGGTTCTTGGACTCTAGGACTACGTCTATCTCGAAGCTGCCGTGAAATGATGGAGGTTAATCTGTAAGAATCTCAACATTAGGTTTCCTCCTTTACTTTAACCTCCACCACAGTTGTGCCAGGATCCTCCTTTGACTGTGATTCCTCCAGCGACCCACAAAGTAATCTCATCGGAGAGGACATCTCCATGTCTGTAGAAATCGGTTGTACCTTCTCATCCATTTCCATGATGTTCAGGTTCTTAGACATTATAAATCTTGAGTGTGACTGCATTGAAACCATAGCTAATTTAACCATCAGTTCTAGCCAGCGAAACTAGCTACTATTTATTTATTATGATAATATAGTACGGCATCCGGCAGTACTGAATTGCTAATTGGTAGCATTTCCAGCATGTCGAGTCGTTTGGTTCCGCTGGGACCAAGCTTTTGCTCTAGGTCTGCATGGGATATCCTCTCTAGCGACTACTTCTAGTCTAGCACCGCACCAGACTTTACTAGGCTCTCTACAACATTTTCGTACAGAGTCAGTTTTGTGGCGGCCACCACTCAATGGATTCTCATTTGAAACCACTTGATACCACTGGCTAGAAAAAGTGTTGGATTGCGTCTCTGTTATTCTGTTTTTCGGGAAGGCATTTTGATGTGGATTTCCTTTTATCCAATCTAGAACTGCTGTGGAATCACTCCAAAAGTTGGTAAGTTGTTGTTGATATCCAAAACCTGTTTGACTTTTTGGACTAGTTTTGAAACGAGCAAAGCATTATTCAGTTTTAATCTTGCTAGTGATATAGTTTGGTTTAATGGTCCAACCTTTATTTTGGCTGAAACTATTGATATTTTATTGTTTATATTGCTGTGTACTATTGTGCAGCATATGCTTGACTAGAGGCGTCGCAGAAACCATGTAGTTCACTCTAACACCGCTGGTCGCTGATGTACTTTATTCAACAATGAATTCTAATCTTCTCTAACTGTGGCAGTTTTAGTTTGAAGCTTAGCCATCAGTTTTCAAACCCTCTGTGGAGTTTGTTATCCTATCCTAGGCCTAGCCATCCTAGCGGATCGAAAAGTTTAGATTGCCTCTGATAAAATTGTTCTTTTTGGATATTGTTGTGTTTGTATCTGGCAAAGAAACTTCTTCTAATGTGGCCGTTGCAAAGTTCCAGAGGAGTTCAAGTGTTTTGACTGTGTCCTTCAGGTCTGAGATTAAATCCTTCACTGAAGAAGAGATTCCCCTCGCTAGAAGATTCGTTGAAAATCTTGATCTTCCCAAGCTACATTGATTGGCCTGGACATTTTCTTAATGTTCGATGCAAATACATAATGATGCTTCTTCCATTTGATCAGTACTCAGCTAGATTGTCTTGGAAGGCTGGACCGACGATTTCTGTAATGGAATCATTTTTGATCAGTTCCATGTGGTTAAATGGGATATATTCGTTCATGAATTTGTGATACTGATCCTTAAATTGTCCTCCTACTTGAATTGTTTTTCTACTTGATGCAATCTAGCTGCTGCTTTGGCTTTTGAGTTTCATCTAGACATTTCCACTTCTTTCAGTTTGCTGAAACCTCATATCGTCCATTATTTAACCTCTTAGGGGTTTGCTCATGGTACCTTTCAATTTATTCTCTTCACCAGTTAGGTTTCTGGCGGGTAATTCTTCCGCTTCCCAAAAGCGTTTTGGGAATTGCTTATCTAAATCGAATAATGTAACGTGGCTATGTAATAGACCCAATAATACATCACAGGTCCGGGAGTGTTGAAGATAGTATCGGCTAGGATTACTTCCTTTTGTAGTTCACGGTCTAAACCCTCCCCCCCTTCCAAAAAAAATTAGAGCATTCGCTTGTATCTTAAAGGCTAACGAAAATCTGGAGTGGTGTTTATCATTATCTGTTGGTGCGATGGTATCTTTGTTGTTAAAATTCCGAAAACTTCGGCTAGAAGACTTGTTCTTGGCAAGCCGAGTTGTTGTGCTGCTTCTTCTGTGACAAATGTTGCCTGTGATTCTGTTTCTTTTAAAAATGCTCATCCTTTTAGAACGTTGGTATGCTTCGGTTCTATGGTTTTGCTGACAGCATACGCAAATGTAAATTGGTTGTATTGCAGCTACAAAAGCATGTTTAGTGGTTTTGCTTGTTACCTGAGTTAGTTGTGTATTGATATTGATGTGTTGCTATCAATTTATTCTAAGTATTGAAAACACCTTTCTAGGAATTTAAAAAGTTGGCTTGGGCGCTGCCCAATTTTTTTTTTAATATTGTGAAGATAATGAATGACTGCGAAGTATTTTAAATTCACTTTCTGTTCTTCATGTTTTTTAATTTGAAACGTTTGGTCTGGATCTGTTGGTGCTTGCCAGTATGCCATCAGCAACGGGGATTTCTCGATGTAAACCTCGCATTCGGATGTCTTGTGGTTTTAACTGTTGGCTGAATTTTGGCAGTTGATTTTGCTGAAATTTAGTTTAATTCGGCTCTTGATGTCTCGGATGATTGGCTATGAGCGGGTTTGCTGAATATTGTTTGACTGGCTGAAGTTAAATTTTGAAATGGTATTTGATTATCTCTTTATCCCATACCTTTTGCAATCTTCTTTTTTATAATTTGGGATGATCTGCTCTATCTCTCCTGCCTTATCTTTTTGCGGCTGTAACAACTGCTACATGTCTCTGTTTTTGAATGGCTGGGTTTGACGGTTGTTGTTGGATGGAGTTGTTGTTTGGCTGTTTTTGGTATTCGTATATGCCGATTTTTTATTGGCGGATGGAAAACTGGTACCGGTTGGTGCCACATGACCTTCTCTGCTTTGCCTCAATGTTGCAATGGATTCTTTCGATTTTTGTCTCTCTCATTCTGCTATAGATCCAATTCAGTGATGCACTGTTGCAGTTTTCAAATTACTATCAAGCCACCTCCAATACCCTTTATTAGTTTATGCTACAATGTTATTTCTCCAAACATTTTCAACTAAATAAATAAATTAAATCAACTATAAATTAAAGAACCCGAATAGCGCTTCTATCACCAATTAAATATAAAGTGATAAACTATTCTTTCAATTCTCATAAATTACAAAACTTCTACGCTATTTTAACATTTAAAACATCGTCTGCAAGTAGCAATAAATATTCATACGTATTTTTCTCTTATCTGCTGTTAAACACTACTGTCTGTAGAATTGTAAAGAGTGTTTTTTTAGAGGTTTACAATTTTTAATTAAAATAGAACAAAGAAAAACATTTTGGTTATTGAATATGATTTCAACCATGTGACCGCCGTGGCTTGCGCGTACATGGTATAATGTGGAGGTCTTTACGGCAATTGCGGCCATATCTAGCTAATAACTCGACGAATGTTGCGTTCCATTTGTTCAATCGTCTCTGGTTTATAGGCGAAGACAAGTCAGACAAATAACAGGCCAGACAAGTGACTTATATTATTATAGCCAATCCTGTGGGTCACTTGCTTTTGATTAATTGCTAAATATTCTAAATGGTCATCTTAGTAGCTGCACAAAAACTACCGGGAAAAATCCTACTGACAAAAGGCTTGCTAACTATAGTCACAAACTATGTGACAACGTTAATGCCAAAATACGTCAGAGTAAAAAGCAGTACTACGCTGAACAGTTTAATTCCAGTGGCACAAATGCCCGCAAAAACTGGCAGTCAGTAAAAATGAATTGATACATGGGCACCCCGAGTCTGCGGAAATCACAGAATTAAATTGTAAGTCGGGTGGGGTGGTGGTGTGATTTATGATTCAAGTGCCATTGCTAATGAGTTTAACAATTTTTGTGTACGAGTCGGTAAAACATAGATTGGTAACAGAAAATTACGATACGACGAGAAGCTTTTACTTTTCCCCGATCTTCTCGGGTGAATTATACGCAATTATCAATTCGCTTAAAAATAATTCATCGCCCGAACTAGATGCCCAAAGTGAGCTGTAGTTATCCCAATTATCAAAAAAATGATAAATCGAGTTTAGAAAACTTCCGACCAATTTCGCGTCTTTCCATTTTATCCAAAATCTTTAAAAAGGCCAAGAAAAGTAGGAGGGTACATTTTCTGACTAAAAATAATGCTCTCTCTTTGCTGCAATTCGGGGTTTGGAAAAATAAGAACTCGGAACAAACTATTTTAACAGTTGTGGAACAAATAAGTGGGATCATCGATTTAGGGCTGAAGTCGTTTGGTCTGTTTGTCGGTATGACTAAAGCTATTGATAGAGTAGACCATCCGATTCTCTTAAAGAAATTTTATTGTTGTGGCTTATTGTTGTGGAGCGGAGAGCTGCCTATTAAGGCAGGAGCTCCTCTTGGATCGGTGTTGGGACCACTCCCTCACCGCTTTTACTGACGACTTTTCGTTTGTGTACTTTGGTTCAAGCAAGAAGGTCAATATCATCCCAACAACAGCAGGTAGAACTACCTGATGCTCTTTCTTTCCATGGTTTTGGCTGTAACAAAGCTCAGACTTGTACTTCGACTGGCTGTTTTAATATTAGTGTATAGTAAATGAAATTAGATATTTAGGTATTTTGATTGATGCAAATCTAAATTGGAAGGCCCACATTAAAGGTTTGAAACATAAACTACTATTAAACGGGCTGGCGTGTTGGAGAATGCCTGTAAACACTAATGCGTTCGCTTTTGGTTCGACAGAAACATATTATCCGCTTAACGTCTTTTCATGATGGGCTACCTCCTTCTTGGCCCATCTTTCCAGCTCTAGCCATCACCCATCATCTTCATCAATTGACCAAATTGATGGATTAGAATTTTCCCCAAATTTTCCTGGTAGTCTCAGTATGACCTAAGCTATTAGAAAAACAATCGAAAGTATTGGTTACTAGTGCAAGTTTTTGAGATATCGGCCAAAAACTGAAAATATCTTATATGGCCGCAGAAAATCAAAAAACTATAGTGAATATTTTAATCCTTCAATTTTCCCCAAATTTTCCTGGTAGTCTCAGTATGACCTAAGCTATTAGAAAAACAGTCGAAAGTATTAATTACTAGTGGAAGTTTTTGAGATATCGGCCAAAAACTGAAAATATCTTATAGGGCCGCAGAAAATCAAAAAACTATAGTGAAAATTCTAATCCATCAATTTTCCTCAAATTTTCCAGGTAGTCTCAGTATGACCTAAGCTATTAGAAAAACAATCGAAAGTATTGGTTACTAGTGGAAGTTTTTGAGATATCGACCAAAAACTGAAAATATCTTATATGGTCGCAGAAAATCAAAAAACTATAGTGAAAATTCTAATCCATCAATTTTCCCCAAATTTTCCTGGTAGTCTCAGTATGATCTAAGCTATTAGAAAAACAATCGAAAGTTTTGGTTACTAGTGCAAGTTTTCAAGATATCGGCAAAAAACTGAAAATAACTTATTTTGCCGCAGAAAATCAAAAAATTATAGTGAAAATTCTAATCCATCAATTTTCCCCAAATTTTCCTGGTAGTCTCAGTATGACCTAAGCTATTAGAAAAACATTCGAAAGTATTGGTTACTAGTGGAAGTTTTTGAGATATCGGCCAAAAACTGAAAATATCTTATATGGCCGCAGAAAATCAAAAAATTATAGTGAAAATTCTAATCCATCAATTTTCCTGGTAGTCTCAGTATGACCTAAGTTATTAGAAAAACAATCGAAAGTTTTGGTTACTAGTGCAAGTTTTTGAGATATTAGCCAAAAACTGAAAATAACTTATATGGCAGCAGAAAATCAAAAAATTATAGTGAAAATTCTAATCCATCAATTTTCCTCAAATTTTCCTGGTAGTTTTAGTATGACCTAAGTTATTAGAAAAACAATCGAAAGTTTTGGTTACTAGTGCAAGTTTTTGAGATATTAGCCAAAAACTGAAAATAACTTATATGGCAGCAGAAAATCAAAAAATTATAGTGAAAATTCTAATCCATCAATTTTCCTCAAATTTTCCTGGTAGTCTCAGTATGACCTAAGTTATTAGAAAAACAATCGAAAGTTTTGGTTACTAGTGCAAGTTTTTGAGATATTAGCCAAAAACTGAAAATAACTTATATGGCAGCAGAAAATCAAAAAATTATAGTGAAAATTCTAATCCATCAATTTTCCTCAAATTTTCCTGGTAGTCTCAGTATGACCTAAGTTATTAGAAAAACAATCGAAAGTTTTGGTTACTAGTGCAAGTTTTTAAGATATCAGCAAAAAACTGAAAATAACTTATTTCTCCGCAGAAAATCAAAAAATTATAGTGAAAATTCTAATCCATTAATTTTCCCCAAATTTTCCTGGTAGTCTCAGTATGACCTAAGTTATTAGAAAAACAATTGAATATATTGGTTACTAGTGGTTGTTTTTGAGATATCGGCCAAAAACTGAAAATATCTTATATGGCCGCAGAAAATCAAAAAATTATAGTGAAAATTCTAATCCATCAATTTTCCCCAAATTTTCCTGGTAGTCTCAGTATGACCTAAGCTATTAGAAAAACAATTGAATATATTGGTTACTAGTGGTTGTTTTTGAGATATCGGCCAAAAACTGAAAATATCTTATATGGCCGCAGAAAATCAAAAAATTATAGTGAAAATTCTAATCCATCAATTTTCCCCAAATTTTCCTGGTAGTCTCAGTATGACCTAAGCTATTAGAAAAACAACCGAAAGTATTGGTTACTAGTGGAAGATTTTGAGATAATGGCCAAAACCAGAAAATGAACTAATAAAAAATTTTAAATTTTCAAAAGTACGAGTATTTGTAATGCCTAGTTTAGTCCAGCATGGAGAGATCCTAGAATTTTGTCCTAAGTTTTCGACCACCTGATCAATACTTTTATCCAAATATTATCGTCATTCTTTTAGAATGGCGGAAAGACGGAATATTGTTAAATTTCAAGATTTCATTTACCGAGTTCCTTTACTTCGGAGATCAATCAATTTGTCATTTTAAGGATCACTTTAAATAATTTATTCCGCTGGGATGTTTGATTTAGTGAAAAAAGAGATACAAAATGAATAAAAAACTTCCGCTGGTAATTATATAACAAAAAGTTATCTTTCGTGATTGTGCTGCCACTTGCGGCGAGTAGCGAAATTTCTTATTTTCCGCTGAGAAATTTCCGTTATCTTATACAGCATTGTTATTATCACGTTTTGTTGAAACTTATTAATTGTATTCACGTCACATAAAATTTCTATTAAAACCTGATGGAATAAGTTCGTAAGAACTTAAAACACTTATTAAATGAATAAAATAAATAAATAAATATTCGTTGCTTAATGATCTCGTGCCAGTCAAACAACGGGTTGGTCGAAGTGCCAAGAATATTGCTGCCGTTCAAGCGTCCGTCGCAAATAAACCAAAACAGTCGATTCCACGGCGTTCTCAAGAATTGGGCATTGCTCACACTTTTGCGAAAGGATCTTGGCTTGCACCTTTATAAGATCAAGTTAACACAAGAACTAAAGCCACTCGATTATGTGAAGCGTCAACAAACAGAAAACCCTCATGAGCTTCAAGAAAAACCACTTCATCCACAAAAAATATCTGTATGGTGTGGTTTTCATGCTGGACCGTTTTTTTCGTTGATGAAAATGACCGTTACGTTACAGTCAATGGAGATTAATGATATGTGGTTTCAACAAGACGATGCGACATGCCACACAGCGGGTCTAACAATCGACTCATTGAAATCTAAATTCGATGAACGTGTTATATCTAAAATAGCTGCCTAGATCGTATGATTTAACACCTCTAGACTTTTTTATTTAAAAAAAAAAGTTGTTAAATCCTTATTGGAAAACCCTTTAGTATAAAATTGTATATCTCCCAATGTTTTGAATTCAATACAAGAATTGAAGATTGCGGTTTTCCTATTTTTGATTAAACAATTTTAAGGATGAGACTCTACACTACTTTCATTCGGACCACATTTCTTTTGGTATACAGACAATTACATCGAATTATCATTCCAAAACCATTTTGTAAACTAAACACACACAAAATAATTAAAACGAAACAGAATCTTCCAGCAGTGCAATTTAATCATTCTAAGACTATTTTCCACTTTTTCTTCTTCGCCATTATTCTCACATTCAATAAAAATAAAATGTCTTAATTACTTACGGTTGTGTATGAAAGGTATACACCAATGGTAAGATAACGAAAGTCTTAAGTTGATTATACTGGTATGAAACAAAAAGTTTTCTGTTCACATCTCTTAATTCAATTCTCGAACATAGAAACATCCAAGTTGCATATTACGCTATTTGAAATAATTGTAATTGTGATAGTAATGATGCTTGTTACTAACTATTATAGTACGTCGTTTTCACTTTTCAACAATAACAATTATTGCGTGTTCGCCATAAAGTGTTTTGAACTTCGTGAGCACATTACAATGTTTAGGTATAATTTGAACGTGGTTGGCCACTTATCGTACAACTTTATCTAATCTTGTAATTAACTAATTCGATTAAATTATTCCATATGTGTTTTCTCTAGTCCCCATTAAGTATTTTCTGTACGTGTAGTGTGACGTCAATCTCTCAGATACTATAATTAAATTGTGCTAGTCATTTTTAATCACCAGCATATAGTTGCTTAGAATTATTTGAATTCTTGAGAATTACGGAAGGTGTTTTTGTTACACTTTAATGATTTCATATGAAATATTTTTGAGTCATCGTCTGCTTAACGTGCTACCATTTATAAAATTATTTATAAATTAGAATATTGTCACGGTTCGAAATTTTACAAAGATTTTTCTATTGGTAACTCCATATACCGGTATAAAGAGGTTTACTTGATTGGACAGTTTCAAATTAATTATCTCAAGTTTTGTGCTCTTAATTAACTAACCCAATTTCCAATGTAAATGCGAATTTGAATCGAATGAGTCATTTAGGTTGACTCAACTGAATTCAATCGTAATACAATCTAAATGTAAAATTGGGTTAAACAGTTTGACCGAATTTGACTCAATTTTTTAACAATAGTTCAAAAATATCAAAATATCTAAATTTTGTTTAATTTTCGTGAATGCAGATTCAAAGTCTGTTGCACCATCTATCCAGTCGTATTTTTTGTACTTATACTGTGCCAACGAAGTGATTTTTGGGGTTAACATCTGAAGTACACAAAATTAGTGGTTAAAAGTATTTTCTCTCCTAGCCCGAATGACAGCTTCCTCTCGATGTTACATTGATTTCACCAAAATGTTCACCAAATCTTGAGGTATCGGCTCCCATTCCTCTGCGATCAACTGTTGGAGCTCCAGGAGACTCGTTAGAGCAATGTATCTTTCTCGAACTGCTTTTTCAATTCCGGACTACCAGATGGCACTTTATAACAGGTACATCCACCTCTTAAAGGTACTTGTACACTATTTACCAATCACACTATATCAATTTCGGCTCGTTTGTTGGTCTGTGTGCATTTAGATCACCTTCTAGAAATTGTCTTCTAACTATCCACCAACTGACTTCGACTTCACGAACTTCTTGCAGCCGCTGTCCCAGTTGAACCGCATTCAAAGGACGATTTCAATTAGTGCACCCACTTTAGCGGCTATCTCTGGTGAGGTACTAATTTTCTTGTTTCGGATGGAGCCGTAATCGTTAGAAGACCGTTCAGGCTATGCGTTGAATATGGGAATGATGACAATTCCCTTAAAACATATTATTTTATACCTGCTACAAGTTCCACAACCAGTGCTACCTGGAACAAGCGTTTTCGGGTTGTTGTGTTCTATTGTTATTATTGTCCTAGTTTTGAACAGGGAATACACACAAGTGATATCATTGGATAGGTGATGAAATGATTGTTAACTTGACACACTTTGATTCAAAAAAACATTTCGATTCGCGAGAAAATTAAGTTTCGTTTTCTAACAAATAATTGTTAATTTAAAATTTACGCAAAAAGTGTATTTTGATGTTCCTAAAGATAGCAGAACCCATCCAGGCTAATTTAGATGCTCTAATAAAAATGTTGGTCTCCATCTCTTCCAACTAAAACGACGGATTGTGCTAGCTTTAGAAAAAGTTAGTGGAACCCATATAAAAAATGATTAAAAAATAATTGGAAAGTTAAAGGCTAATCAAATGCCCTATTAAAACATTTTAGGTTCCTGTTGTTTTTAACCAAGCTTTAGGTCCTTTTTTAAAGCGAGCAGTACCCAAATCATAAATCGGACCAAAACCAGATTAACTTACTTAACTTACTTATTTTGGAATAATTTTTTTCTATGGGTTCTGCCATTTTTTTCGAAAGCTAACAGCAGAACCCATCGCTTTAGTTTGAAAGGATTGCCCTCAACATTTTGTGGACGATCTAGTTCTTTAAATTCGGAAAATAATTTTTATACATGGTGGGCCATCTATTGGTTTGATTTTAAATCATAGGTTAAGGCAACACTTTTTTGAAGGATTTCCGGACAGTACGCACGCGCCGATTGTAGTAACTGGCCATTAGTCGCATCAGCCCGAGAGAGAATACTGCACAAAAAAGATAACTCAGCAGTTAAAAGCAAATGACTATCCGTTTCGATATAAGTTCTTTGCGTGGGTCATAGACCAGGTTCATAATGACGTCGATTTTGTTCGAAAAACCATTTTTCAAACGTAGCGCATTTCCATTTCGGAGGCTATGTAAATAAGCGGAACTGCCAGATTTGGGGTTCGGAACAGAACATACACAATCGTAGAGAAGCGATAATGCATCCACCAAGAGTGGGTGTTTGGTATGAATTTTGGAGTGGTGGCATAATTGGCCCATTTTTCTTCGAAAACGCTGTTACTGTCAAAGGCGACCGTTACAGAGCCATGCCGACAAATTTTTTGTTCGATATTTGTATTCATTATAAAAATCGGGAAACACACTTGAGATGAGATGACGAAATAGTGCACTGTAAACAAACAGATAGGGGACAGTTGTGCCCACTTAGCGACAACAAAAACGTACAATCCCTTTAAGCGGGTTTTTTAAATGACCAATTTTCGTACTCATTTAATTAGGATTCGGGGCTAAAAAATCGCCTGAGTTTTCCCCACAGCTGGGTCATCAGCCATTGTAAACTGGCGTGGTCGGTAATGATTGTGAACTTAAATCCTCCATAGTATCTAAACTTCCTTTGTACGCGGAGCGTAGCGGCTAATCACTACAACTCAGTTTTACTGTAGTTTTTTTAGGGGAGGGGGAGGGGAAATTGTAAGCTTTTTTGAACAATACGCGATTGGGTGAACTTTGGTCTTCAATTTTTGAAAAAGAACGCTCCCTACGCCACTTGAGCAAGTATTGCACTGTATGAAAAACGGGTTTTGAAGTCAGAATTAGATAGCATTAACTTGGTTTCCTTCCTCAATACGTCAGTCAACGGCACGGTCTGTAAAGTATAATACTGTGGTATGAATAGGGTACGGTTGGATTGCCTTAGTTATTTTCGGATTCTCTTTTAAACAGCCATTTTCAATTACAAAGCCAAGGAAGTTCATTTATTTTAAATACATTTTTGATTTCTCAACACTAATTATGATACACGCAGTGGTGTGTAACCATAAAGGGAGTTACATAGACCAAAAGGCATTGCTGTAAATTCTCTAGAATCAGGGTCAAAGGGCGCTTGCCAAATCCAAACAGGCATCTTTGAGATCCAAACTCGAAATAAAATACGTTTCAACATGTTGTCGACTCAATAGATCATCTAATAGAGGAAAGACATGTGCGTGACAATTCATTTAACTTTTTGGCATGCAAGCCTTAACGTATTTTGCCGTTAGATTTTACAATTCGGGCCACAGATGAACACCAAGATCTTGAAATTTCCTCGATGACCTCCTAATGTCAGCATGCGATCTACTTCCTCATAAACCTCTTTTAGAATGGCTGGAGAAATTGCTAGTGACGCTGTTTAACAGAGGCAGCATTGTCCACGTTTATTTTATTCGTTATTAGGCTGGTGCGTCCAACGCCTAGTTTATTAAAACTATTCTGATTTAGTTCATTAATCATCATTCTCAAACGTCTTCCTTTTATCTATACCTAGGGATAGTTTTTAAGAAAGACGGGGAACAACAAATATATTACGAGTTTTCTTTATTCCGATATTTATCAGGTACGTTTACATAGCCGAGCACTCGCTGTAATTGACCACTAGCAGTAGAGATAACACAAGACAAACTAGTAATGAATTTTGCAAAGTCCACCCAGTACACTGATGTCAGGACCGCTATGTTGAAGACCCCTCATTGTAGTACCCTCAATTTCGACTTCGGCATACGGCCTTGTATCATCACTTTCATAAATTACCATTTCAGAAATTAATTTCTTGAGACCACGAATATTATTTTAAAAAAAAATATTTGCAAGTACGATCAAATCTGGATGGGGAAGAGTCTGTTCTGGAATATTCAACGTTTTCAATAACTAACGTCGTATTTGAGTCGTAAAAAGCCTGCAAAATCGTTGGTACCGTTAACAAAATTTGGTGTACTAAATTCACGACGTCTGTTTGAGCAGCTGGAGATCGCCCTTGCAAGCAGTTGCTGATGATTGTTTGCTGAGACTGACAATTTTGCGGGGATGATTTTCAGAATATTTGACCTGCGGCTAGAAGTAATCTACATGTAATTTAGTTTGACAACGCCTTCAAATCGACATCCAAAACAAAATACGGATCTGATAGGTAATTCTCAATTTCTAAAATAACGGTCGGGACTTTGAGAATTAAATTTACGATTATCTTGGTGAGGTGACATATTTAAATTTCTTGGAAGATAGTGTGCACACACCGGCGTAATTTATATTTGAATCGAGCCTGGTTCCAATGGTTCTCTGAGTCTTCTATGGAAACAGATTTGTTTATCAGTTGTTCTAGTGTATCGAAAATATGACCTGCCAAGAACGTTTATGACCCACTCGCATACGAATCATCATCAAGTCTTAGATTTGTAATGGAGACTTCAATGGAGTGGCTAAGATAAATGACTGGCGGAGATTTTGCTTCTGTGACTCTAATTCACATATTCCGAAATCATTCCTACGGTCCTGAAACCTGTGGATCATGGCATACTTCAATTGTTTCCAAGTTATTCTTCCGACATGCTCCAGAGACCAGTACCACTCTAAACGGATAAATCATCTTTCTTGATTTCGCAAAATGGTCCGGGCACACATTTGCCACTTCGATATAAACATACCAAATGGCTTTAAATTTGGTGTTTTTGTTCCACTTTGATAAATTTTACTTTAATTAGATTATTTTAAATAATTTAATACTTGTACCTTAATTTTCACTAAAGTTTTTGATTGCACATCAATTTCTGGAGGAATTTTAGTCAATAATTCTAACAGAACACGTACAAATATTTTTGAAAATGTTTTTCCACCTAAAGTGAAATAATTTACGTCCTTTTATTGATCCCGCATTTGAAATTTGTAAAATATTGATTACAAAAGTTCCGTTTAATAGAGGTTTATGTAGGAGAGTTTATTCAAATGTTAAATCATGTTACGGTTACATAAATTGCGTTATGTTTGGGTAATTTTTATAGTATTCACTGGACCTGGGTTTTTCCCATATAATCCATCGAAGTTCGTTCAAATTCGAAAACCGAATTTTATAATTTTAAATTTATAACGACAAAAGGATAATTTTGAAGAAATTGCTTATTTAAAATTCCACATTGAATTCCAAAGAATTGCATAATACTAAGATTAATTTTCATCGCTCGATCTTTCAAATTTTGCTCTCTTCATAACTTGTGAAATGTTCTTCATAATGTTTGTAACTTGCTTCACTTGGAAGTAAAAACGAGACTGCTGTAAGTGTGCTCCTTTTGAAATTTATGATACCTCTGGCGACTAAGTGATCTTCATGACATTTATGGAAGCCCCTTAAAGTTTGTATCGGTCGAAGATTTGGTTTTGGTTTAAGCCTCCCATCTTTGAAATTTCCTACTATTCGAATTCCCCAGCAAATTATAATAACACACAACATTTGCACATTTGATTTAGACTAAAATCATAAACATTTTTTTTCAATATTTTGGATCTTTCCGCTTCATTTTTCTTTGAATTTCACAATAAATGTTTTTAACGTAATCTGAACCTTTTTCCTGAATTTTCAATGTAGTTCTTTGATTGACTCTCAATTTCTAACATAATATAAATTAAAAAGTATTAGACAGGCGTTCCTGGATCCTTATTGAATTCACGAAAAATATTCAAATTTATGTAATATTTGACAAAATTTCCGTTTAAAGATGGTTTTTGGTTGAAAGTACTTACTTTACTTTAATATTTTGTACCTTTCCGCTCCATTTTTCGTTGAATTTCACAGTACATATATTTAACGTAATCTGGACCCCTTTCATGAATTTCCAATGTAGTTCTTTGATTGGCTATCAATTTCTAGCATACTATTAGTTAAAAAGTATTTGACAGACGTTACTGGAGCCTTTTTGAATTCACAAAAAATATTCAAATTTTTGTAATATTTCACCAAATTTCCGTTTAAAAGAGGTTTTTAGTTGAACTTACTTACTTTACTTCAACATTTTGTACCTTTCCGCTCCATTTTTCATTGAATTTCACAGTACATATTTTTAACGTAATCTGGACCTTTTTCTGAATTTCCAATGTAGTTCTTTAATGACTCTCAATTTCCAACATAATATTAGTTAAAAAGTATTTGACAGGCGTTCCTGGATCCTTTTTGAATTCACGAAAAATATTGAAATTTATGTAATATTTGACAAAATTTCCGTTTAAAAGAGGTTTCTGGTTGAAAGTACTTACTTTAATTCAATATTTTGTACCTTTCCGCTCCATTTTTCGTTGAATTACACAGTACATATTTTTAACGTATTCTGAACTTTTTTCCTGAATTCCAATGAAGTTCTTTGATTGACTCTCAATTTCTAACATAATATTAGTTAAAAAGTATTTGACAGGCGTTCCTGGATCCTTTTTGAATTCACGAAAAATATTCAAGTTTATGTAATATTTGACAAAATTTCCGTTTAAAAGAGGTTTTTGGTTGAAAGTACTTACTTTACTTCAATATTTTGGACCTTTCCGCTCCATTTTTCGTTGAATTTCACAATACATATTTTTAACGTAATCTGGACCATTTTTCTGAATTTCCAATGCAGTTCTTTGATTGACTCTCAATTTCTAACATAATATTAATTAAAAAGTATTTGACAGGCGTTCCTGGATCCTTTTTGAATTCACGAAAAATATTGAAATTTATGTAATATTTGACAAAATTTCCGTTTAAAAGAGGTTTTTGGTTGAAAGTACTTACTTTACTTCAATATTTTGGACCTTTTTCCTGAATTTCCAATGTAGTTCTTTGATTGACTCTCAATTTCTAACATATAATTAATTAAAAAGTATTTGACAGGCGTTCCTGGATCCTTTTTGTATTCACGAAAAATATTGAAATTTATATAATATTTGACCAAATTTCCGTTTAAAAGAGGTTTTTGGTTGAAAGTACTTTAAAATTCCGTCACTATCAGTTAATCTTTGATAAGTTATTCTTACAAAATTGGTTAACCTAAATTTTTTTCCGCTTATAACTCGAAATCAAAACATCTTCAGATCACATCAAAACAAAACAAATTCCACACCAAAATATTTTGGTTGCGTACACCACGACACCATTACAAACACGATTTTTTTTTAATCCAATCTAGAAATTTTGTTTTTGGTTACGCACATAAACTAAATGCAACCGCACAATAATGAGAATGGATCGTGAAATAAATAAATTTCAAACTCGTCGCTCATCATTGACGGAACGACATGTGCTGCATCGTTCAAAATCGGTACGGTCATCGTTTCGCTTGTTGGGCACAAAATGGAAGCCACCCACCAAACCGAGTCCTGGCGAGAATCAAATTAACGTAATGAAACGGGAATATTTATACGAAAGTCTTAAAAATGAGTTGAAGTACGATCAAAAAATGAATACCGTGATCGATAAACCACCCAAAATAGTCGCATCGAAAGCCGCTCAAATTTTAAACATACCGGAAATAAATGATTCTCCGCCGGTACCGCCACCGCGTCGCACCACAAAATTAAATTTATTTAGTGATGATCATTCGATCGATACGAATCGCATTGGTAAAATATTGCAACGATCGATTTCACTTAAAACGTCGGCGGCACTCGAGAGCGATCTCAACAGTATAAAGTCGGCGACGATACGACGTGGCTCGGTATGGGCAAATTCAATAACGTCAAGTAAGTACATATAGACTTAATCATTATTACGCACAAACATTTTTTACAGATATACAGACAGTTTTTCTATGGAAAATTTATTTATTTTCATTTCAAATATATTTAATTTACATAATTTTTTATTTATGTTAACAATTTAAATAAAATTGAAGATGCGGAAACGAAGACAAAATTTTAGATTTTTTTCTTCTTTCCTGTAATTGAATTAAAAGGAAATGAAAAGTTCTAAATTTATTCATTTCGTGTATATAAAATAATCCAACAACAACAAATAATTTAAAAGTGAATTGAGGAAATTTTTTTTTCTATTCTGTTACCGAGATAGCGTTTTGTTTTGATTCCGCAATTTTGTTCAGCGCTACGTACATATATGATGCGAGTTGATCAATTGTTTTTCTTAATATACAAAAAACGTAATTTATTTTCCGTTTTGATTTTCATTTATTTTTCCAATTATTATTATTTTATAGGAGCTGTAGTAAAAATGGTTTAAATCTATCGCCCGGTGTATGCCCAAAAACAAGCCTGCTTGTTAATTATTCGAGGCGATCGCTAATCGGTTTTGTTGGTATTTCGTGTAGTGATCTTCGTATTACGAAAGATGATTTACATTTGAATTCGAAAAAATGTCCAAATATTGGTAAGCACGTCATATTATATTTTTTGGGAATCCCCGGCGCCCCCTCCTCAATACATACAAAAAAAATTAAATATTTTTAACTTTAAAACGTTGGTGACGGAAAATAATAAAAAATACTTTAAGATATTAGGTGCGCTTTCCACATTCAAAATTTTTTTTTTCGTATACGTTTAATTTAAAACTTTGGAGTAGTCCATGAACAATAAAAGTTAAATCAAATCAAATTGATGGAATGAAAATGAAACCAAATAATAAATAAATAATTTTTATTTTTTATTTTCTACGAATGAAAAGTTTTTGACTATGTGAAACTTTTTTTTGTGTTAGGTTAGAACCCACTCCGCCCATGGAATATTTTATTAGGTTCGGTTTTTTGGTAGCAAGGCAAACCAGCAGCGGTGTATAAGAAAAAAAGTTGATGAAAGAGGAAAATATTTTTTTCTCGAATGGAATTTTTTGTTGTTGTGGTGTTTCGCATTTTTTCGCTTTTTTTAATTAGTGAGGTAATTAAGGTATGTCCTAAAATGCGTATACAACAAACGAGAGGCTTTTAATTATATTTAACTTTAGAATTTTATATGACATCATTTGTCGAGATTTAAATCTAATATGTCGAGTCGAAGTTAAAGGTCATACAAATATAATGTAGATAGGGTCGTTGAGGATGGTGGTAGTAAACAGCTGTATAGAAACTCTAAACTGCTTCTTAAATTCGTCCTGTAATTAAACTCCTTATAAAGTTATACCAGCCTCCGAGCTTCAGTTGAATCTAGTCGTAGCACTCCATCTAAAGATTTTTGACAAAAATGATGATTGAGTTCATTTGGTCACTAGTTTTTATCGTTTGATAACTTACGGTAAATAAACAATGAAACATTTAAAAAAAAATGTCTCGGGTAGCACCTCATTTAAAGAAATTCATACCGTTTTTGCCAAATCTCGTTAGGTACTCGTTAGGTCAGGATTGGTTAACACCTTTTGGCGTTTGGTCAGCAATGGGTCATTTTTTATTTGCGAAAAAACAAAATCAAAATCGTATTACTTCAATAAAATCAGGTTCGTCGCTTATTTGGGAATTTCATTTTACAAAATTAATAACATATCCAATTGGAATAATCCATTAAGCTAAAAATATATCTTTTTTCAAAGAATTGTATGTAAAGTAAAATAAAATCAATTCAATTTTAGGTTCTTCATAACTCGTTGAGGATTGGCCACCAGTTCTTTTCGTTTGGTCACCCCTACATAATGATTTATTGCGAAAATTCGTTAAAAACTCACCGTTTCCATTCGAGGCTGAAAACTCGACCAATACTAATAATTGTATAAACCCAACGATTAGGATTGTTTGGACGACTGTCATTGAGGATTGGTCACTAGTTATCGATCGATTTCGATCGTTGGATTTATAAAACTATTAGTATTGGTCATGTTTGAAAAATCCTCAACGTGTTATGAAGAACCAGAAAATTGATTTGATTTTATCTTATGTCTTCCACTTTAATGGTTTATTATAATTGGATTTGTTATTAATTTTGTAAAATGGAATTCCCAAATAAGCGACGAACCGGATTTTAGTGAAGTAATACGATTTTCATTTTGTTTTTTCGCAATAAAAAATGACCCATTGGTGGCCAAACGCCAAAATGTGTTGACCAGTCCTGACCTAACGAGTATCTAACGAAATTTGATAAAAACGGTATTATTTTCTGTCAATGAGGTGCTACCCGGGAAGTGACCAAACGATAAAAACTAGTAACCAATCCTGACCAAACGAATTCAATCATCATGTTTGTCAAAACTTTTCGATGGTTATTGTCACCGTTAGGGCTGTGCTTGTTATCCTCAAATCTTCGATTACATGCGAAACACTGTTAGCAGCATCAGTTTATCTTCCTTATGACGCTGTTCCACCTCAAACCTTCGGAAGAGATCGCTAATCTTGTTGCGTGGAGTAGAGATAAGCAGGTACCACTAGATAGGCTGCGATTGTAATGCTCGGCGCAATGCTGCTAAATATGGATGATAATTTGAACTTATATTTGAACAGAACAAGTTTATGATCACTGTCCATCGCCTCTATAAGGTTTAACGTCATTTATGCTGGTGGAATGACTTTTCGAGATCATGACATGATCTATTTGGTTTTCCGTTCTTCCATCATTCGATCACCACGTCACTTTGTGACGACTAGGTTCTACATTATAGCCAGTTTGACGCGTTGGCCGTTTTTGTTACTCAACTGATGTCATCTGGACGGACCAATTTGTGATGCTGTATTCGCGTGTGCGGGATATTACTTATGATGTGTTCAAGCCCAACAAAGAATATATCTTTGATATCAGAGATCATCAACTTCCGTCCGATTTTGATCGATGAAGTTGATGTTGATATACTGCTGTATTAGTCGGTGGCTGAGAGAGCCGACTCCAAATTCTCCTCCATTCTGATAGCCGCTCTAATGGAGAGTGTAACCATTGGTGGTATTATGGATCTCACCCCAATATCACCTAAGCTCTTGTAGTGCAAGTACGTCCAAGGTGTAAATTTCCGCCTCGTTCGAAAAATTCTGGAGATCTTTAAAGGCTTATTACGTTCCCTGCTCTATTTTTATAGTGTTTTCCGTGTACATTTTGAAAGGGTTCATAACTATATTTTTGTTGTCAGAATATACAAGACAGACGCTCGCTTCAGCTACCCCTAGCCTGGAGAACAGATGCTGATGTTGTATTGGTTTTGCGGTACCAACAGCTCGCCGTGACATGTTGTGTCCATATCTATGATGATGAGTAACAAAATGTATCAGGGATTACTCCATGGAATTTTCGACAAGTCAAGCAAATAATGACGCCTGTTTGAAAATAAATAAAACTTAAACAAAAAATACATTTTATAATTCTAATGTGAACTCCAGTAAAGCTCCCGCACCTTTTTCGAAACTCTCCGCATTTAAAGTCTGCACCTTAAGTCATTTTTGGGACGACATCCACACATTCTACCTTTTTTCGAATATTGTTATTTTCATAAACGTTCATCGCCTTACACGAATAGTGTATCGTAGCCAAGTCTGGTCAAAACAGCACTGGTCCTTCGTACTTTCGTATGAAAGGAAAAATTCTTGGTTTTAGGCAATTTTCAGTGCAGGAATCCCCATTCATTGTACCCTGTGTGAAGTATGGCCGGGTCCTTTTTCCACAAGTACAAAATCGAATTTTTCGATGCCCATTGTAAATTTTTTTTCATCGATGCTCCACCCTTTCATTCACAGTATTATACTATACTGTGGGCTAGAAATTTGTTTTGTATCAAGCTTCATATAGCTTTCGTCATCCATTAATATGCATCCTTGAAAGTTTGTTAGATACTCATTATATAACTTTCTGGCCCTTAGTTTTGCATTTTTTGTTGCTTCTCATCACGAACAGGTGACTTTTTTCTTTCTGGTTTCTAAATTTAGATTTTTTTTGATTTTTTTTTAATTATTCGTATAAAGACGAACAACTTTATTGGCAGCCATTTTGTTCATAACACCACTCGGACGAGCAGATCTCGGTTTTTGATTAACGGTGCCTTCCTCACGAAATATTTTTAAGCTTCTTTGGACTATTCTTATACTTGTATTACGGATGACAAATATAAAAAACAAAACACGGAAGGAAAAGGACAGCTATATCAAAAGTTACAGCAATACGAAGAGGCGATATTATTTTCGCAACCATGTGATAGCCTAAAAGTTCTCCACTGAAATTCGGTCCGCGAAATGACTGCAGTGCGAAGCGAGGAAACATTGTATTGCACAAAAGGCTCTCTTGCTTGGTTAGTAAGGTGGCAGTAGTATTAAATAATTGAGAATGCTGATAGTGGGTGGGTCTATTAATATTGTTGGGGATGAAATTTTAATTTTACAATCAAAATTTCACCCTTATCCGAAATATTATTTTGACTTCAGCCCAAGATCATAGCCTCAAGGAACATGGTAATATTTTCCCAAAAAACGCTATTTTCAAAATTTCGAATTTCGGAGTTAAATATTTCCCAAGGTCATGAGCTATCAAATAAGCCCATTAGCCGATGGTCTACAATCGTAATCCCTTAAATTCCTTCTATCTCACTCTACATTAAATTTAAGTATTGCATATGATGCCTCTTCAAAGATTGAAGACCAACCTAGAATAATCTTGAAAGTTAGGCGGTATCTTGGTTTTTGATCTATTTTATCGACATGGTTATTGTATTGTTGGTTGTTGTTTTTTAAAATATACGTGACCGACATTTTTCGGTTTTTGTTGTAATAATTCCGTCATTAAATTTATATTTATAAATAAAATTGGGATTGTCGTAATTTATGAGTTGCATTATCAAACCTTTGTTACCGACATCTTTCGGATATTTATCGCAGTTGATATTATTTATCGTCATTTTTGGCTATTATCTACATTATCGACATTTTTTGCATTCGGCTCACTATAAGGGGTCACTTACTGTGATATTTTGAATATTTGTTTTCGATATTTTCCGATTTATTACTTTCGGTTGTTAAAGCCGAATCTTCATTACCGACATTTTTCAGTTCCAAAGGTATTTGGTTAATGCTAATGGAATATATCAATGTTTAACCTACTATAAGCCGGTTGCATGATCTAAGCCATACTGATACTGAATTATGAATTTTTATGTTTTATAAAAGTTGACTCAACTGTTTTATAAAAGTTGACTCAAAATCTTCGGTTGGCTGTTATTTGACCAATTGGTCCCACGATTGGTTTCCGATTTCGGCTCTTTATTAATAAAAGCCAACTGAAGAATTGCCATAAATTTTGAGTTGTAGGTATGGATTGCAGTTAAGATTGTGTATTTTCGTCTTAGCAGGCCAAGACCCGAAATGTTGGTTGATTTTCAATTTAGTTGGAATTTATTTTGGTAAAAATGAGAAACCTACTTGGCCATTTCTTAACTGATTTTGGTTAAATTGAGATCCTAGGGTGCGTTTAAGATTTTAAGATTTTTCTAAGAAGGCCATTGAAAGGGACACTACCATTAATTTTGGAGTTTAAGGGTTAAGAAATACTACTATTCCACAGACTAATATAGTCAAATTCGGGAGGAGACTTTAAGATAGGCTGGAGTTCTGGAATTGCGTCTTACTGAGTGAGACTCGGATATTTTTTAACTCATATCAAAAAATTTGGATTGTAGCATTTGTTTGAGATTTTTTAACAAGAATTTTAGATTTGTCAAAATGATTTGCAGTTTTCTTAGCCGATTATGTTCAAGGTTCGGGATTCTTTGAAGAGAAAATTTGAATGTGAATTCGGACAGTTTGGCCTAATTCAACGAATTTAAATATGAATTTTTATATGTTTGGCAATTTTCAAAACTACTGTAAACAGATTTGGTTTTTCGGGATGGATTAAAACGAATTAATTAACAAACGAATTTATCAATTTTCACTTAAGCTTCATTCAGTGAGACTTTGTCGTAACACAAGATTTTTCTATGTTAGATGGACTTTAGAATAACCACAGCCCTCACACGTTTAATGTACCTTATTAATAAATTAGTTACCGATGACTACTACGCGGAGGCAATGCGGTATGTGCTCTGTTTTAATCCTTCTGGTCATATTTCAACGTGAGCGTCAAACGAAATTCATTGTATTTTACGAAAAGCAAATCTAAACTTGTTTAAATTTAAATTAAAATTTTTCAGAACCCATTGCCCTGAGTTTTGTTCAATGGGATAAGAAAAGCCAGGTTCATTTCAAATGAACCATGAAAATTTTCCTCTAATTCCATAGAAAATAAGTTTATTATAATCTGTTGAGAAATGGTTTATAGTTTCACTAAATTTGGCCAATTACAATCATTACATCCGGAACTTATATTAGAATTCATTTAAATTTGACATATTTGTCAAATTGACTATTTTCATCACATAATTCCAATAACATCCAAATCGTTGTAAAAATAATAGCACGAAACAAGAAATGGTAAAGGTAGTAGGACTCAAAAAATACTAGAAATTATTTTTAAATTAACAAGGTTGCCGAAGAATCCTTAAATGATGTCCGTGTCGATAATGCAGACCTTTTGGTTACTTGCCATGTCGGTTATGCAAACTTTTCTGTCCACTTAACTAACATGTTCTAGCAAGTAAAATTATACAGTTGTGGACTCAGTCTAGTTGCACATTTCTTTGATTTGTTATTGGTGCAATAGCTGAATTTAAAAATAATGCCGGAGCTGTGTGCTGCAACATCTCATTCATTTTCATTCAAATAATTTTCAACCTGTTTCCTTACTTCTCCTATAAGAGCTTCGTATAATAAATGTATCCGTAAGTTTAGATATTATGTCCGGCAGAAATTGGTCTACAAATATTCCATCGGCTAAGTATTTGGAACTAATAATTCAAAACAGTGTTGCCAAGCCCACGGATGTTTAGCTTAAAACTTAGCCTTAAATTTGCAGGGGTTTGAAAATTGTTAACTTAAAGGAATTAACGAAATTATTATAATTCGCTAATTCATTGTGTTTATACAGTTTGATCAGAGGACCGATTCTGTTATTTAAAGAATTATAAATGTTCTAAATATTTTTGAATCGAAACCAAACTAGTTTTTAAATTTAATGAATAGTAATTATTTCTATAAAGTGCTTTTGAAAAAAACTTTCCTTGGCTATAATAAACTGTTAGTAAAAGACAATTATGTATCTGACTCAGTTACAACTTCTTGTAGTGTACGACATACTTTCCATTTGATATAAAATAATATTGTAGTATAAGCACACCTTAAATTATGTAAGTTGGGTTAGATGGGACAGAACAAGATGGTTGGCTCTGATTACAAGAAAGATTTTTCTAACGTGGGTAATCGCTGGAAAAAATGGTTACAACACTTCAAACTACATTTAGGATCAGAACGAATTACGGATCCGGGACAAAAATTTTGCAAACTACTATTCTATGCTGGGATAGGTATTTTGGATATTTATAAGAATTTACCTGAGTTGAGTGTTGAGGATACAACAAAAACAATAATCGATGAAAAAGGTGAAGCGAAAACAATTAAACTCGATAACTACGAAATGGCGGAAAAGCAATTGGAATTGCAAGTTCGAAATTTTCAATTTTAGAAATGCAGAACAAAACAAGGGAGAAACAATCAACGCGTTTTATTCGAGATTACTAAAATTAAGTGAAACATGTGATTTTAGTGATTGAGAAAATGAAATAAAATATCAGATAATAGCAACAACAACATCTAGTAGGGTACCTGACTTTGCATTCCAAAAAAGCCAAATTTACCACAACTTTTTGAAGTAGCAAGAATTTTCGAAGTTGCTGAACGACAATGATCAACAATGCAACATCAGATAAAAGAGGCGAGTGGTGATTACGAAATGCTTTAATTACACTAAAACGAGCAAGAACAACAACTGTCACAATTAAAACAAGGATCATCAGCAGCACAAACAACAGTATAGACAACAGCGACAACTTTAATTGAAAACAGACTGTGCAATTTTTGTGCTTTTGAATGGCATAAAACCGGGTTGAAATATTGTCCGGCGCGAAACAAAAAGTGCTACAAGTGTAATCGGCTAAATCATTTTGGGAAAATGTGTATGGGCTCAAAACAAAATAGCCAACAACAAGCAAACCATATTGAGGATAAACAAATGGAATCACAAGGCAACGAATCAGGCTCAACATTTCATTTTTGATGACATTTTTGTTGTCAAAGGCGATAAAAGGCCATTGTTGAGTTTCCAAGCATCAATGGAACTGAAAGTGTTGCAAATAACATGTGCGATTACAACATTTGATGAAACTATGGAACGGATTAAAGTTCAATATCCTTAAATTTTTGGTAAAATAGAAAAACTAAAGAATCGAGAAGGGCATCTACACATTGGCGAGAACGTACCGCCAGTAGCACAAACACTCAGAAGAATTCCATTTCAATTGCGAGCAAAACTAGAAGATGAGCTCAGGCGAACTAATACAGTCTGTTATAATTGAAAAAGTTGATGAACCTGCACCATGGACCTCATCAGTGGTAATAGTACTGAAAGCAAATAATCCTGATGCAATTAGAATATGTGGTGACATGCGAGCAGCAAACAAAGCAATAAAACGAGTCCGTCATGTCACACCAACATTACGTGACATTTTGATAATGTAAATGGAGCAACGATATTCAGGAAAATTGATTTAAACGATGGATATCATCAGCTGGTTTTGGATAAGTCATCAAGAATTATAACAACATTCTCTACGTGATGACATTTTGTTATTTGGAAGAACCCAGGAACAGCATGAAATAACATTGCATAAGGTATTGCAGCGATTAAGAGAAAACAATATAACAGTCAACGATAAGAAAAGTCTCTTTAATCAAACGGAAATAAAAATTTTCGGATTTATTTTTACGGAAACAAACGCATCGGAGCAAAGTGAAATTTCATCAACAGATTTCGATCTGTGGTGAAATGTAACACATCTATGACCCCCTGTCGGTGTGCAAAACTCATGGGCCGACCCATCTTCCATGCTGGTATAGGCTGGCATGGAGCTTGCAATGTGCAGATGGTCTTAAAATCGGTCCTATAGCCGTACGTCCTCGAGTTGGCCGCAAGGCGTAAAGTAAGGACGTTAAAGGCATAACCGCGGAAGAGCAGGGTGAGCCTTGAGCCCCAAAACAGATCGCATAGTTACCAATAAAAAAAAAAAAAAAAAAAAAAAAAAAAAAAAAAAAAAACGCATCGGAGGTAAGAAGTATTCTATGAATGGTTAATTTCGTTTTACTTTTCTTACCAAACTTAGCAAAACATACCGAGAATTAAAGACAACTCATTCATAAAAATGTAGAATTTGTATGGACCGTAACATAACAAGGAATTTGATAATCTGAAGTCACTAATGAGCAACGCTTATCATATTACAATTTGAACAATGAAACACATGTGCATACTGATGCTGGTCCAAAAGGAATATCGGCTATTCTTTCACAAATTGAGGATAACGATCGGAAAATAATTGCGTATTCGAGCATAACGTTAACATCAACAGAACAACGATATAGCCAAATAGAAAAGGAAATGTTAGCTGCAACATTGGCTGTTGAATATTTTCATGTATATTTGTTTGGTTCCAATTTTCGGTTATACACAGACCACAAGAACAACAGCGCGAATCGAAAGATTTGTACTTCGCATACAACAGTACAATTTTGAAATGTTTCACCAAAATGGTTCAACAAATCCTGCAGATTATTTCTCAAGACATCCAGTAGAGGAACCAATTGATGAATTGCAATACATGGATGAATATGTAAATTTTGTGGTAAATAATGCGATTCCAAGTGCAATATCAATAGAAATAATTAAACAAATTAAAACAAAGGGCAGTCGGCTCTCAATAGGTCAGAATTGTGTTTTAAAATAAATTGCATTGTGATACCTCAAAAGTTAATTAACAGAACAATTGAACTGGCACATCAAGGACATTTGGGTATGGTAAAAACAAAACAGTTATTGCGTACTAAAGTATGGTTTCCTAACATGGATAAAATTGTCGATCACTATATAAAGCAGTGTCACATGTGTCAAGTGACCACTGATCAGCATACTCGAGCTCCGATTCAAATTACTAGAAAATATTTACTGATCATAGTAGATGATTATTCACGTTATCCATTTGTAGAAATGATTAGTTCAACAAGCATGGCAAATGTAAAACCGATTTTGTTAAATTTATTTTCAATGTTTGATATTCCAAATATCATACAAACAGAAAATGGCCCTCCTTTTAACGGGCATGAGTTTGGAAAATTTGCAGAACAATTTAATTTTATGTATAGAAAAACAACACCGTATTGGCCGGAAGTTAATGGACAAGCTGAACGTTGTGTGAAAACTATAAAAAAGTCGTTTTGTTTGGTCGTAGGAGGAACAATTTTTTACCATCACTTGAAACCAAGAAAGAGAGTAATGATGGGTTAACATCGTGAGTGGTGATAAACGTATTGTTCAAAACTCGTCATTTTTTAAAAGATATTATCGAGGAGAAAAAAGACAGAGCCAGCAAACTGATATGAATGTGTGAAGCTCTACAAATATTACAGGAATTTAGATGCAATACAACACAAGGTTTCGGGACAACAATCAATCAACCAGAAATGCAACTGAAGCTGAAGCATCGAACATTTTATTTGATGGGCAGGCAAGATACATCACAAATTTTTATTCCAGACAGACTGTAACATATGAATGTAAGAATGTAATCATATGAGCATTACCTACCATTGTTGATAGGGTTACCATGTCATGTGTTTATATTTACATACTAATAAAAATAATCAGTTCTAACTTCACTCTCAACAAGTGTGTTCAACTAACATCACATGGTGTCAGAAGTGGGATAATTTTTTATAAAAATAAAAAAAAAAGAATCTTTGATCATCGGTTAAAATAAAGAATATTTTGGAATAAAAAATAATAAATATAAAGTGAATAGTGATATTCAAGGCTTATTTCAGTAAAATGTTGAAAGTTTCGATAAGTGAAAAAGATGGCGCACGAGGGATCAACTGAAAAATTGGATCCAACAATATAAATGGTTCGAGGTGGCAACACAAACGGAAAAAAAATCCGAACAAATCCAAATAGCGACATTTATGGCGTCGTTAGGAGCGGATGCACTGGACGTGTATAATTCATTCAACTTGAAGACCGAGGATCTGGAAAAGTTGGAGATAATCAAATCGAAATTTGAGAAACATTTTGCACCGAAAACATCAACAACACTAGAAAGGTACGTGTTTAATAGAATGTATCAAAGTGAAACGTTTCAATATTATACAAAGTTAAAAAATCAGTGCAAGAAATGTGAGTTCGGAGCCTTGTCCGATAGCTTGTTGCGAGGCAAAATTATAATAGGAATACGTAGCGAAGCAGTACGTGAAAAGTTATTGTCGGAAACAGAGCCGACCGTGGAGAATGCAATTAAAATATGCAAGTCAAGTGAAATGACAGTAATACAGCTAACAGAGTTACAACGCAAACAATCTTAAAGTGTAGATGCAGTTTCGCTGAGGCAGACAGTAAAAAATAAAAAACCAGAAGGTCCAGTGAAAAGTGATGAAACATTTGATTGTAAAAGGTGCGGAACCAGGCATAGCAAACGTAATTGTCCGGCATATGGACGCAAATGCAACAAGTGTAAAAATAGGGGCCACTTTGCAAAAATGTGTACTGTAAATAGAGTAGATGAAATAGAAACGGAAATGGATAATAATAAAACAATCGAAGGTCAAAGCAAAGTTGGATACAGGTGCACAGTGCAATGTATTACCGAAACATATAGTCGACAAGTTAAGAATCAAAATTGTCAAATCGAACACCCGACGAATAATAGGGTTTGGAAACAATAACATAGAGAAACAGAATAACAAGACTAATATTCAAAGTAGTCAATGCGGATGTCACACCAATATTAGGGAAAGAGGCATGTGAACGGGTAAAGCTAATCGTACGAGTAGAGGAACTGAGAATAAATAATAATATATTCGACGGGTTAGGTTGCGTGAAGAATTATGAATATGGCATAGATTTAGTGGAAAATCCGAAGTTCGAAATCGAACCAGTTCGGAAAGTCCCGTTAGCGATTAAGGACCAAGCCCAGGCCGAAATTGAAAATATGGTGAAAATGGGAGTTTTAGCCAAAGTTCATGAAGTAACACCAGTCGTATCACCCATGGTAGTGGTGAAGAAAGAAGGTAGACTGCGGGTATGTCTGGACCATACTGATGTGAATAACAATATCGTGAGAAGATATCATCCGTTAAAGACAATCGAGGAAATAGTAACCAGAATGAGAACAGCGAAGTTGTTTACAAAACTAGACTGTAAAAAAGGGTTCTGGCAGATAAAGGTATCAAGTCGTACGGAGAAATACTTGACAATGGGAACACCATGTGGCAGGTATTCATATAAGAGATTACCATTTGGATTGTCATCGGCTCCAGAGGTATTTCAAGATCTGATGAGTCAGATTTTATGCGATTTAGTGGCGAATGTAGAATGCTACATGGACGATATTCTGATTCATGCTGAGAACAGAGACCAACTGGAAATAATCACAAATAAAGTACTGGCAAAAGTAGAAGAAGCTGGATTAAAATTGAACAAAGGCAAATGCACATTCGGAGCAACGGAAGTCAAATTCTTGGGACATGTATTAAGTGCGAGTGGACTATCAGCAGATCCTGATAAAATAACAGCGATTAAAAATCTAAAGAGACCACAAAACGTCAAAGAATTACAAAGACTATTAGGAATGACAACATATTTAGCGAAATTTTTTACCGAATTTGTCAGTGCTAACAGAACCACTAAAAAGTCTTATTATAAAAGATTTGGAATGGAATTGGACAAAGGTGCAGGAAAAAGCATTTGTTGAGCTAAAGGCAGCGTTTTCATTACTCCTATATTAAAATTATATAATACGAATGAAAGGGTTTGGAGCAGCATTACTACAAAATGATCAGACTATAGCATACGCATCTAAAGCGTTAAGCCGAGCCCAATGGAACTATCCACCAATAGAGTTGGAGGCGGCGGCAATAAGATAGGCCTGTGGGAAGTTTCATGAATATGTCTATGGAAAGAAGTTAAGAATCGAAAGTGATCACAAGCCACTTGAGATTGTATATGAAAATCGAATACAGTCAGCACCATTTAGACTACAACGTATAATGTTTGATATAAAACAATATTCGCCAACGATAGTGTATTTAAAAGGGACGAGTCAACACATAGCAGATGTCCTAAGTAGAGACTGTATGAATGACGAGTCGGAAGTAGAAGAAGAGCTGCAAGTATATGTTGCGATTGATTTTACAAAGGATGCGAAACGTGAAATGGTAGAAGCCACAAAGCACGATAAGGAAATCCAAGAGCTGATTAAAATAACAATGTCAGGTTGGCCGAATAATGAATTTGAGATCAATGAATGGATGGATGAAACTGGTGGTACCTAAGGCACAAATACCGAAAATGTTGTATAACATACATCGAGGGCATTTTGGAATACAAAAATGCGTAAGCCGTGCAAGGGAAATTCCGTATTGGAAAGGGATGGCAACAGATATAACCTCATATGTTGATCAAAGGTGAAGGAGCCAGTTATTAACTAGGAAATCCCAAGTCTTCCATTCGAAGTAGTGGGGGCCGATTTATTTCATTGCATCGATAAAAATTATTTACTCGTAGTGGTACCACTCAGGTTATTTCGAGTTTAAGGAATTAAAAATGAGTATGGCAAAGGAAGTTATCGAAATTTTGAAAGTCTGTTTCTCTACGCATTGAATACCAGCAAAGCTAGAGACAGATAATGGTCCACAATTTTCAGCGGCAGGAACCATACGACGAGCAGTCCAAATCATCCACAAGGCAACGGCCTAGTAGAACGCTATGTGCAAACAGCGAAAGGAATGATCAAAAAAATGCAAGAAAGACAATTCTTGTATATGTCTAGCATTATTAAATTATCGAAAAATACCGACGTCATCAAGCTTAGCATCGCCAAATCAGAGGTTAATGAGCAGAGCTACAAGAACGACAACAGTGGGGTCGCCGGAATTGTTAAAACCAAAGGTTGTTCCGGAGTCGCGGAACCGTTGAATGTAGGTGACAAGGTTAGAATTAAACGAAGCGATCGTGATTGGGTTCCAGGAGTCATTGTGGAAGAAACAATTAATCCGAGATCGTTAATAGTGCAAACGGAGAACGGAAATACATATAGGCGCAACTCAGATCACATTACTAAAATAAGAGAACAAATGACATCAAACAAGAGGTTGAACAATTTTAATCGTACTACAGAGGCTGAACGTATTCCAGAAGTGATTAACGCTACTAACCATACTAAGGTGGAAAAAGAAATTAGCGAGTCAACGCCAAGGAGTCACGTGAGTCATGAAAATGGGGAAGTACCAACTGTTACAGTTCATAAGAACACAAAAGAAGCACCGTCGATGGAATCGATGGATGCGACGGGAAAGCCGGTCATGATTACCAGATCGGGCAGGCTAATCAAACCAGTTAACAATCAGCAAACAACAATGTAATCATATGAGCATTACCTACCATTGTTGATTGGATTACCATGTCATGTGTTTACACATACTAATAAAAATAATCAGTTCTAACTTCACTCTCAACAAGTGTGTTCAACTAACATTACAAAGGCCTATTAGAGCAACAAAAGGAGAACTTCCTACTAAATTTAAAAATTTTAAAATGATGTAAATAATATTATTTTATTTGAAGTAAGGGGAGAATGTAGTGTACGACATACTTTATCTTAAAAATAATATTGTAGTATAGGCACACCTTAAATTATGGAAGTTTGGTTAGAAGGGACAGAACAAGATTTTTGGTTCTGTGTATGAATTATGAATTATGAATAAGCATTAAACATAGTGAACATAACAACATTACACTTCTGTATACCTGATCATGTTTGGTGTAGTGTAACTCGCTTCATTTTTGTCAATAATTTCGGCGTTAGACAATTGATACTTCTCGCTCCATCTATCCGATTAATAGTACCTCCTATATACGTCACTCCATAACTTCGAAAAACAAAACATTTGAATTTAATGTTTTCTAGAACAATGACTCATAATTACAGCTTAATACAAAAATAGTTAGAATTTCATAATAGTTCGTTTGATTGAATTCTGTCCTGGGAAATTTTATAATACAAATTGTCTCTTCAAACGGTTTGTCCACGGTGACATTAAAAATCAATTAATCATTTATTAATCTACATTTAATATATTTTTTGGTTTATATACTGTTAATTATAATTTAATTAATTTTCGATAAATTTATTATTTTAAAAGTTGATGCTTTGAGTTCAATGTTGCGTTATTAAGACAAACAAAACAAGTTAATTTTGTATATTTTTTTACAGTGGTGATGATAAATATTGAACCGACATGCTTACTAAACACTATTTATGTTGCGCTTTAAGTAAATTAATCTAGTATAATCTATCGCTTTTCTAAATACTTAATCTAGTCCTGCCTTCGTCTTAATCCCGAATTTTTCGCAATTTTTTGTATTTTATTTTTTCATTTTATTTATAGAAATATCATTACCTGACCTAGTCACAAAGACAAATCACCACCGTCCACCATGTAACAATGAAAATGGGGAAACGCAACCCAATGATTTGGAGCGGAAACACATAAAATCGCCCACATCACCGAATCGGATCGATAAACTAAGCCCACTATTTCGTAAAACATTTTTCTCGTCATCGCAGCGAAGTTACAGTACGAACGGTGAAAATAGTGTCGGGGCAACCTATAACATGGATTTTCTATTACCACATCCGCCAACAACAATGGTCACGGCATCAAGTCATCATCGTACTAGCAAGGGCAACACCACTAATAATAACAATAACAACAGTAATAATAATAACAATAATAATAATAATGGGTACCATCACAAAAATAGTCACAACCATAATCACAATCTAAATCCAATAAACATAATAAATCACAAACAAAATGGTGGGTTTAAAAGTAGTAATAGTAATAGTAATCTAAATAGTGATAGTAATAATAGAAATTCTTCCATAATTACGATACAAATGGCACATGTAAAAAATTTAAATTATCATCAAACGTCTGTTAATAAAAATTATAATAATAATTACAATAATAATAATAATAGTGATAATATTTTAAGTATTGATAATAATAATTTTAATTTAAATAGTAAAATGTCAAAAAAACAGTTGAAAATGGCACAAGCACAATTAAATAAATTGACACAAATCAATATACATTTGCATGGTAGGTATATGATTTCTGGCACACCACATTTTATAAATTTGTTGTAACCGTTGTAGTCCGCCATATTGTTCAGTAAAATTTCCTTCAACTTTTTTTTTTTGTAAAACGTAATTTTAACGGAATTTTATAAAACATTTTACATTGTTGTTCTAATAGTGTTTTTATTTTTATTTTCGATTCCGTTTTAGCATTATTTTCGGCTGTTGAACATGGACATTTGGAAAAAGCACGAACGATATTGGAATCAACCGATGTTGATGTGAATAGGTAAAATGAATTGAACTGATAACGTTAAATTAGATCTCTGATCTTTTTATTTTGCAGCTCAAACACCGATGGCCTTGCGCCGTTGGACGTGGCAGTTCTAAGCAATAATAGATCAATGACAAAAATGTTGCTGCAGCATGGAGCCATTCAAGGAAATCAATGTAAGTCTATTTATAGATTTTTTTTTTTGACATGCAAAATATAGTTCGTAGCAAGAAGGCGTTTTTTACCAGTGTGAAGTTTCTAACGTTAAAAAAATGTAGGTACAAGGTGTTACGCCGAAATGATTTTGTTTCTTAGATTACCTGTAAAAGTTTTGCTAAATCGATTTTAATAATCTCCGTTCTGGGGGGCTATTACTTAAGTACGACTATGACGTTTCCGACAAAATTAAAAAACAACAAAACATGGCGGAACCACATGTATTTGTAAAACAGTTGGCAAAAGCAATGGTATTTTCACTCTTTTCTTTTCAAATTAATTTTAATTTTTAATCTTATTATTATTGCAATTTTGTTACATTATAAGAAAAGTTCTAAGTGTTCACTAAGGACAAGAACAAAAACCTAAAAGAACATGACGCCGATTTCAGTTCAAGTTCAAATTAATATTTTTTTTTAATTGTCATTCAACTGAAATTGAGCCACTTCGCTGAACTCAAATTTAAATTAAGCCAATGTTTGAACATTCCGGCCACCTTGAAATATGTTAATTTCAAAATAATTCTTCAAACTTTTTTAGTCGGAAAATCGTTGGTTGTTTCCGTCAAAATTTAAACGCAAACTAACTCGCGCGCAGAACCGAAATACACGCAACTACAATTCATTTGTGGTTAAGCGTTATAAAACACAAATCAATTAGCTTCATCATGTGTTTGGCTACATATAATAAAAAATAAACTTATGTTGTTCCGTCAAAACCCCTAAAACCATTAGTCTCATCTTCATTCTTGTCCAGGTTGGTTAAGTTGGTCTCAATTGGTAATATGCAGACTCTGGACATGGCTCGCTTAAACTCGCCTGCTGCAGTCTTAACTGTATTCACACGAATAAATCCGTCGGAACCGGAGTGACTCTTCACAATGCGTCCCATTATCCACTTCATGGGTGAGAGAAGATCGTCCTTCAACAGGACTAAGTAACCAATGTCAACATTAGAACTGGGATTTACCCATCTGTGCCGTTGTTGCAATTCGGACAAATATTCCAAGGACCACCGTCTCCAAAACAGTGGAAACAATACTGTTGGAAACAGTTGGAAACAATACTGAAGTTGTTGATAATTTGACAATCGGTTAAATTTTAAATGACATACCGAAGGTTCAGGTATTGCATTTATTGGCCCTCCTGACCTCCTGACATAGGTCTTGAATTAAGACACGTTTCAATTGGCGTTTTTAACGTGATCAAATCTTCAAAGGTGCATCGCGTATTATTCAACAATCGTTTTAATTGATATTTAGCACTTTTCACTGCCGCTTCTTCTGTGCAGTATTTTAAAAATGCATGCCTATGCAATTCATACTCAAACAGACGCCTGAATTCTTTCAACTCAGCTCGCGCACCTATAAAATTGGTAGCATTGTCGCTATACAAGTTTGTGTACCGCTCTCTTCGGGAGACTAAACGTCTGAACGCTGCCAGAAATCCTTGAGTTGATAAGTCATGACCGACTTCCAGATGAATGACTTTTGTGGTAAATCAAATAAACACCGCAATAATAATTGGACCGTAAAAATCAATACCTATATGTTCGAATGCACGAGATGGTCTGACTCGATCACTAGGTAATTGACCCATAATCTGATTTATTGATGTCGGTTTGGTTCTAAAGCATAATATACATTTGGATGATGCTTCTGCACAACCTCCTGCCGCCGATGACCCAAAATCGTTGTCTTACAAAACAAAGCAAAGATTGTGGTCCTGCCTGTAAATTTCTAAAGTGTTCCCTACGAACCAACAGGCTGGTGAACACATGATTTGATGGCAGAAGCATTTGTTGTTTTTGATCGTATGGGAGTAGAGAATTCTACAACCGGCCACCAACGCTTTGTCTGTTGACTAACTGATTCTTCTTAAGTTGACTGATTTCAACACTGAAGAATCTTGATTGGAAGACTATAATTAATCCCTTGAGTGCGTTATCTATCTTTACTGATGATAATTGACCGAATCTTCGATTGTCTACACTGGATCGAGCGTTATGACAATATCGAAGACAAAGAGCGGAAATTCGATGAAGTTTGTTAATTTCTGAGTACCGCTCAAATAGATAGTCCATATCCTTAGTTACTAATAACAAAACTTTAGGTCCTATTGACTCTGGTCTATCACATACACGTGATAGACAATCTGCCGGATTTAATTCAGAGGGAATATACGACCAGAGAGTAGCAGGAGCAATGTCCTGTATTTGCGAAACTCTATTTGCAATAAACGTTGCATACTTTAACGGGGAAGAATTGATTCGGAAAAGTTATCTCTGAGTCAGACCACAGTTCCACCTTATCAAATTCAATTTGAATTGATTGACGAACTATGTCAACAAGCTGTGCCAATAATAACGAAGCACATAGCTCAAGACGTGGTATGGTTTGTGTTTTGGAGCCACTCTTGATTTAGCACAGAGTAACTGGCACTTGGCCATTTAGATACAACGTTCGAATATATAAACACCATCCATATCCAACTTGAGATGCGTCTCCGAAACCATGGACCTCTATTCGGTCATATTTCCTTGATTTTATGATACATCTAGATATCTTAATAGTTGAGAGTATATTAAATTGATTGGCATAATGAATCCACTCAGATCGATAAGGTTCAGGGAATTCTGAGTCCCATGTTAAATTCGAAACTGGTCACAATTTTTGTAAACACAATTTGGCAATGAAAATTGAGGGAGCGCATATACCCAGAGGATCGAGAATTGTGATATTTGTGGCAATACCATTCTCGATACTATTTGAATCACACCTGGAATGGGAATTGTCTCCCACTAAAATTTGACGAATATTCCAAATGATACCCAAAGTGCTAATTACCTCGTCAACTGAATGGCTCTGATCAGGGCCAACATTCCTAATGTAAGAATACCATTTTGTGAGATCAATCCCACCTTTGGCAAGCAATGCCGTTAGTTTGGTCTTGAGAATCTGCGCTTCCTCGACAGTACTTGCTCCACCCAAATAGTCGTCAACATAGAAATTCTCCCACAAATGCTGAGAAACACTCATGTGGTTTTGATGCTCATCACTGGCCAATTGTTTTGAAGTTCTGACGGCCAAGAATGGTGCACTCGTGGTGCCGTAGGTGACGGTATTCAATTGGTAAATATTCAGAGACTCTAAGAATCGAAAATAATTCTGGTTTAATTGTAGGTCCGTCATTAGGGTGTCATTCAATGACAGACCAGACGATAACTTGGAAGGCCCATTGAACACAACCCGTAATTTTGTTGTGGTTGAGTTTTCTTTGTACACTGCGTGGTGTGGGACAAAATATGACGAGCCAGCATCGGGATCGTTTTCTAGTTGTATGTGATTCAGTGAAATATACTCTTCCATGAATTGAGAATATAACCGTCTCAATTCAGGATTTGCGATCAACTTTTTCTCATTATTGTAAAACTGTGTCAATGCATAAATTTTGTTACTAGACAAATTCGAAATATTTGTTTTAATTGGAAGAGCAACACTATATCTTCCATTGGAACCACGTTTAACTCTGTTAGTATAACTGGCTTCACACGCGTTCTCCTCCAATGAGAAATTGTTTTTAGTCTTTACGTCTTCGATTTCATAAAATTTCTGGACTTGTTTGCGCAACATATCGACGTCACAACAAAATAAGGACACTGATACTGATGGCATTGAACCAGTTACCTTCCCACAATGTGCATACCCAAAAACCGATTGTTGGAATGGTGGAAGCTCTTGACATACGTAAACCCTTTCTCCACTAAAAATATCACTGAGGATTACACATAAAAAGTTGGATCAGCCAATTCTAAATTATTTGCTAACATGTGCAAATCAAAATGAACTGGGTGTACTGGCAATTACCCGGTTATCTTTGGGAGAACTAAAAATTCCAAAGTTTGTTTAAAGTTTTGAATACGAGACTCAACCGACAAATTAACCTTATACTTAATTTGCGATATATTTGAATTGATTCCCTTGACTGGACTATGAACTGATTGTTTTTGAGTACCCAATATTTGACAATTCCTTTCTGTTATGTAATTGGATTGGGGCCCGGAATCCAACAATGCACGACATAAAACACGCGTACCCTTTGAACCTTGTACCCAAAGTAAAACAGTGGATAATAATATTTAAGATTCGGTTGAGTGAAGACAAACTTCACGCTCGACATCTGTGTTAGTCACGATATTTGACTGTACAGCATTAACCTCGCGTTGAGTATTACATGGAACTGTTGGAATTAAATTAGGAACTTCGGAAGCATTACTTTTATTAGTATCTGGAGTTTGTTTCGAACCACTCGAAGTAACATTTACAATGGAATGCAATGATACGCTTTGAGTAGACTTCGAAACCTGAGTCATATCAAGATTATCCTGATTAAAAGTTGAAATGTGTAAGGGCGTATGATGCTTCTTCTTACACGTATAACATGAAAGTTTGGACTTACACTGGGATATATGACGAGCACCAAGGCAATTGTGACACAATTTTTTATCTTTTAGCCATTGAATTTTGTCGTTCCATGGCATTGACTTAAAGCGTTCACATTTGTAGATCAAATGTTCAGACTTACAATAACGACAAGCGATTCTGTTTCTTGGTTCGGTAACCACCATTGAATACCTTGATTTTGGAGAATTTTTACAATGGATTCTATATTTGATACCTTACAATCAGTAGAAGATATTGCTTCTAGTACACGTGTTCGTTGTGCTAGAACCTCCAGGACTTCTTGTATGGAGAGATCTCTGTCGATCGGTTTCTTTATTTCAATTTGATAACGTGATAATTGGTCGACAATTGAGACCATTGCTTCCAGAATGAATCTATAAGCATCTGAAAATCCTTTGCACTGTTTTCTTTTCGAACTGGTTTTAAATTGTACAATGATTGCATATGCAATGTTTTTATTCTTGAATGGTTTCATAGTGTTTGAAGAGGGAATTCCAGACGTGTTCATAGTTCGCGTCGGAATTTGGGATTGATTCAATAAAATGTTAAGCTGAACCTCCACTAAGGCAACTCTCAAAGTAAGAAAACTTGAGATTTAGATCAACTCTGGTTTCGTTATGTACCCGTTGTACATAACCCGTTGTAGAAATATGTGAATAGTTGGCTTAACCCTAATCAGTATAGGTTGAGTCTCGGAGACTCAGTTTAAGTTTCATCTGTAAAAAGCTATCTTAAAAACTATTCTGATACATTTTGGCCCAAATGTATTTTAATATGCGTTATACGTGATCTAAAAATTGTAATGCCACCATTTTCAAAATAGAAACAAATTCGTACACGATGAGTCTGATAGACTCATTCCTAGTTCTATTTAACACAAATGATTTAAAAGCAGGATTATTTTTTGTTATATTAACGCTCAACTCTCGCTGACTGTGACGACGAACAAGAAGCATCTGAGTCCAGAGATGCTCAGAATGTATGGGACCCAATGGGATAGCAGCCCATTTCCGCAAAGAAGACCAACCGCTTGTAACCTTATTATAGAGATAGTATCAACAAGGTAAAACTTGTACCAGGAAAACACGTGGATTCACCAGTGGCCCTGTTCTGATTCCCTGGGAATAGAGAATTGGGGAAAGAATTTACATAGCTTTTATGTATAAATCTGTTTTTTCTGGCCTACTGAGGAAAAAAGTTAGATGTAAATTTTTATAAATTGGGAATAATATTTCCATAGCGAAACTGGCAGGGAAAATTATTCCCAATTTTATTTTGTTTTCAAAAAAATTACTATTAACTTTTACCATAGTAGGCCGGAAAAAATAATCTAAACATAAATTATATGTTAACTTTCCCCAGTTCCCTATTCCCGGGGAATTGCCACAATAAGCCAACAGGGGATGGTTTTTCGCTATTTATATGCGATCAAGTTATTCAACTTATCGTAAGCTCTACCAACTTGTACGGTTACGAGAAATGTGCAGAAATGTGGAAGCCAACAGGTGAAGTGAACTTCGCTGGTTCACCGGATTTACGATCAACACCGGTGTAAACATCAGATTTGCAGGAATTTTGGCGTCCTCTGTTTGGCAACATTCTACTCAACGCAAGCATGTCTTGCCAAAGAATTAAGTTATTTTCTAAAATTTTCTAGTATCCTTTCTTCAATATATACCCTCAAAGTCGGACAAATAAGGGATGACGATTTAGTGGATCTCCGACAGCGCCTCATAAGCTATCCTCTGAAGGGGCTTCCATATTTGGGGAAAGAAGGACCACAAATTGCAATCAACATAGCATCCACTGTGGTTCAACAACTGTGTACTCCATTTTATAATTCAAACAGGAATATAACATTTGATAATTTTTTTTACCAGCATGGAGGAGCATGCTAAGTGTGGGGCTGACATGTATTGGGACTCTGCGTAAAAATAAAAGATGCATACCTAATAAATGTTTTCCACACTCTCGGCGTAGCGTAGAATCGAACTTTGGTGAACAAATGTTAACCAATTATAATTCGATTGAAAATATTGAAAAAAAAACATAGGTGCTACATGTTTCTTCCTGAACTTGGCTGAATGAATAAACAACTGTGTGGGAGCAGTACTAAAAATGTATGTTCCGAACGCTCGTAGAAAGTACAGTATGTTCCACAAGAAAGTTTCTTAAAGAAAACAATAAATAAACATTGAAACTAATTTCGCAATTATCTTAGTATGTAGTCCAGTCGCCATTGTTGTCTATTATAGACTGACATCTCCTAGTGCAACTTTTACTTAATTTGGCCGCATATTCTGGAGTAGAGTCTTCCAAATGTTTTTGAGAACGCGGACAATCTGATGTGTGGTTTTTATTCTTTTTCCTCTAAGCTTTGTTTTCATAAGACCCCAGACGTATCTGAACTCTGTGACGGCCAATCCAAAGTTTGAATACCATTTTCCTCTTTCCACTGGGTGTAAAGGCGACTACGATGTTTAGGGTCATTATCCTCTTGTTCCAATCTTTATTTCCACATCCAAATAGTTTCTCAGCGGACTTTAGCAAACCATTTTGGTATAATTTCACCATAAATTGAGCTTCCAGGTGTCTTGTGAAGATGACTAGTGTTCCAAATCCTTTGGAGGAGAAGCAACCGTAAACATGGATTTTTGTGGGTCCAAGTTCGTTGGACAAATCTGTGACTTTTAGTTGTCTAGGCTTTCTGCCAATAATTCTATACCACAAAAGATGGTTCGCTTGTAAACATCACATTGCTCCAATTACGGTCCAAATTTTCGTTTGCCGAAGTCAGGTCTTTTTCGATGTGCTTCTCTGTCAATAAATACTGTGTACTGTGGTTTAAACGACACCACCCATCAACATGTCAATACAATGACCAGGATCCATTTGACGTTGACGATGAATGTGACTGTCTAAGTAACCAAGGGGATGACCACTGTATAAAAAAATACCCAAATCTCACAGATTCTTTTATACAGTGATCATCCCCTTGGTTGTTTAGACAGTCACATTCATCGCCAACGACAAATAGGTTCTGGTCATTGTATTGATGTATGGTTGGTGTCATATGATAGATCTTATCTTAAGCCAACTATCCACATATGCTGTTTCCCTTAGACATCTCGTATGATAACGTGTGGCTGAGTAGGTATACGACCCATTAAAAGCTCAAAAGGTATACATTTTGTTGCCGAATGTATTGTGTTATTATAAGAGAGGATACACTTATGCATTCGATTTATAATGTACTCTTGAGGCGTTTCACTGTAAGCTATTCTCATTAGTTCCTGCAAGGGTGAATGCAGTTGCTCCACAGGGGAGTTTCTTGTTGAAGAATAAGACGAGGTGTGCTGTAATTGTACGTCGTATCCTTGAACGAAGACTCTAAAATATGGGGTGCGCGACTTTATGTAGAAGGCTGCAGCAAATTTGGAAAATTTATTCAGTATTGTGAGAAAGACGTGGTTTGGGCGTTTCCGTAATTTCGTATTCAATTTTCAAGATCTTTTGATAAACTGATAATTTTCCAATATTCCTCGGTGGTGGTTTTCCTCATGCCTTTTCTTGAGCATTGCGTTTTAAACTGCAGGTTCTAACACGTATGTAAGGGGGACATATGTTTTTACCAGATGATTTGTTGAAGTGGTTTAAAATTTTTCTTGATAAGCTTCCTCGGCTATTTCGAAGACTATGTCGTCGCACAGGAGGATATTTGATCCTTTCATTTCGACATCGAATGTTATTATCAGATGTGAGCTGAAATGGTTTATCGGGGAATTGGTTGTCGGTACAATTTTTCTAGAGTCACTTTCAATTTATGTTTCCGTAGAAAAGTCAGATATGTCTGAAGTGTTAATATGATTAACTGCAAGAGGTTCGGGTTGTAGACGTGATAATGCGTCTGCATTCGTATTTTTTACACCCTTCTTATATACGATTTCGTAATCAAACGCTTCCAGTTTCAATCTATTTGGAATCAATCAATTTGGAATCTTTGAGATTGAAAAGCCATGTCAATGGCTTATCATTTGTCAGACAATGACTATATAGAAGCTTTTTCTCTATAGTAGAGTAATTTTGCTCCACGGCCGGCTTATCTTTATACCTAAAGGTCCTTGTGAAAGGACGGCCTTAATGGCTACGTAGCTTGCATCCGTGGTAAGGATAAATTCTTTAGAAAAATCTGGATACTGTAAGATAGGTTCCTTGCATAACAACTCTTTACAGTATTCGAAACATTGGATATATCTAGATGATCTTTTGATCGTTTTTCAAAGGGCTTGGTAATTTCCGAGAAGTTCTTGAAGAACCTCCGATAGTATCCCAACAACTCTAAAAAGCTTTTAATTTATTTCTCCGGTTTAGGATTTGGAAAATCTTTAGTTGCTTTTACTTTATCAGGATTTGATTTGACCCCAGTGCTTGTAACAATATGGCCTAGAAAGGCAATTCCTCTGTGGAGAAATTCCGCCTTGTCCAATTATACTTTTTAGTTGGCTTTTCTGAGTTTGTTGAATACACGTTTAAGGCTTTCTATGTGCTGCTGGAGCGATGGCGAGAAGATAATTATGTCGTCCATGATTTGCCGTGCAGTTCACCAAATGCGTTTTTAAGCCCGTGAAAGTCAGATGCTAGATCCAACGTTGAAAAATTATCAAGGATATCTGTAATGTTCGGTAGCGGATACTTGCTTGCGTCTGCCTTTTTCGGCACGATCCACATGAGTGACGACGAGGGAGAGAAGCTGGGACGGATAATTCCATCTTGTAACATTTTGTCTATTTGCTTCTTTACCTCCTGTTTATGGACGAAAGGATAGCGGTAACTTTTAGTGAAGATTGGTTTATCGTCTTTCAAATTTATTTCGTGCTAGATGTCGTTGGTAAATTACAAACGTTGTTCTGTTTGAAAGAATAGATCTTGGTATTGGTGACAAAGTTTAGTGATAACCGATTTTTCCTCAAGATTGAGATGTTGAACTCTAATAAGCTTCGAGGTATCTTCGTCTTGCGCTTCATCCAATTCTTGTATATGGCAATGGTTAGATTCGATTCGATACGATTTTTGGAATAGGTCCTTTGACCATCATTTTGATAGCGTCGGAAACTTTCAGTTATAACATCATTGAATGCTATGCAGGCAGAAATAAAAGCCCGAATCGCTGTCGGACAACGAGTTTCATCTATTACAATCGTGCAACCCCACACTTTAAAAAGCACTCATAATACCTGTTGGACCATGATCACTAACGATTGTAGATTGTTATCTCTCTTTATCCTCATCTTTGGTCCAATTAAAGTTGCGAACAATGAATATCGGATTCGTATGAACCACCAAATAATGCAATTTCTCGGAGGTAGTGATATCATCGGATTCAGCAAATCCAATCGAGTTAGGTAGATGAATAATAACGTGTTCCATCAACAACCAGCCAGTATGCGTCGTAAGGTAAGACCCCATCTGCGCCGAGGACGTCGAACAAGAACTACGCATATTAGGATGTCGAAATTGGAGGACTAGAGCAATGGATCGAGACGGATGGAGGACCATAGCGCAGGCGGCAAAGTCGCCGTAGTGTAAAGGAATATTAGGTGGCTGTTACTAGCCAATCGCAGATATATAAAGATATATATATATATATATATATATATATATATATATATATATATATATATATATATATATATATATATATATATATATATATATATATATATATATATATATATGGTTGCGAAAACATGTCGCTGGTCATAAGTAATCCTTAATGGTTAATAAAATATGTTGGTATATCCAGATATTCTAAGCCATATATACCTTTGCCAGTTAATGGCAATCGAATACTGGTGCAGGTTTGATCTGCTATTACGTCAGAAATGGCAAAAAGTTTTAGTGTTTTTGACAAACAGTTAGGTAAAATATTGACTATTCGAGGTAATGAGGTTATACTGATTAAAGGCATCTTCAATGTTTGTCTATTGGCTGCCGGCGATCGTCCTAAACCTTTGCTGTTACGTACCCTAGGTTCCTTGATCTCCGATAAAACCAAATTTACGAATAAAAGATTTTTTTACTGGTTGGCTAGAAAACAATTTGACTATTTTTCCTTTTTGTTCCAGACTCTCGCTACCTTTTGTCTTTCGGAGAGGATTTTTTAACGATTATCTCTGGTCCATAGGTATACATTTGATAGTTTTCATTGTTAACCGCTTATACCTAATATGATGGACATGCTTAACATGATACGGTTTAACCTGTCATACACTAATACTATTTAACTCTGCCAAACAAGTTGCTTACTGTATCGCAAACAGATTTAAGTAGGATTCATTAAGTTGGGTTCAATAAGTTGTCCTCATCTTAAACATGACACCAAACCAGTAAATTATTGGGCTCATTTCGAAAACTTTGCTATTAGTTTATAAATCACTTGGACTTCTCGTACTAATCTACTCTTACTTCCGGCCATCTAATGGTCATCTAAGTTGATAAACTTCAGTACGTTATTATGATCAGTTTACAAATTACAGTTAGGATCACGGAATGCTTATCGTACACTGATGTTGCACCGATAAATATTTGGAATCATTGATACCAGTAATCAGTAACGTTAATGACACACAGTTAACTGCATTTACATTTTTTCAATTATTTTCGGTCGTTTAATCTTCGAGAGATTTGTAAGTTACTCGAATTTTCCTGAATGCGTTCTACATATTGGTGGAACATACTATTTATTGCTTAATCATAAATCATCAGATAGTTTTTGTATGCTTTATACTGGTTCCCAATCTAAAATAAAGAATTGAATTTCTACTTTATCGACGCTTCTGGACACGAAGTGAATGCTCTCTGGTACTTTCCGAACGAATAACATAATAAATTATCTTTGTTTTAATGATTGATTGCTCCGTTAAATCTCAGCCGAGGCAAACTGGCATGCCGGGAGGGGAATGATCTTGCGAGACGTGGTTATTCTGAATTAATACCAATCTTCGAGTAATATGCGCTATAGCAGGCCAATATTCTAGTACGCGTCGGTCTTAGAGGCCAGCATTATATACGCTTTACTCTTTGTAGTTCGCTTTACCGTTACATTGATAGCGAACTATTCGCGTAAATCCGATACGTATTGCTTGTCAGGCTTGCATGAAAGAAAGCTGCCCACCTACTTCTTCTGATGTTCTGATTATGATTCGTTCGCCAAATACCTTCATCCCATGTTGCTTTTGAATTGTTCCGGTTTGTGTAGGTTCTTTTCTCTTCTGGATTTTCTCCCAATACCTAATAAAAAAGAGTTTTGTGGATTATCCACCAGTTTCTATTTTTCATTTACGACACTTTCGTTTTCTTGCCTCCACTCCCCCATTCTAGAATAAGTGTTTTCAACGAGTGATCCCTGTTCGGGTTATTCCCGTTTTCAACAGTTTTTCTGCCGCATGTCGCACTATGTTCTTTTTTGGCTGTCCTTAAGTTGCAGTAATAGCCAGCCTGTTGAGGATCCTTTCCAAACTTTCACTGCATCATGAATGCCTGAAACGAGAGTACGGGGAAAGGGAGTTTGTCTTTGCAGGGCTATTCCAACTAGTCGTTACCTGATATCCAGAAAATATTGTGTTGTCTATAAACTGATACGAAAATGATACAAGTATCAAAATCTTAACACCTAGTAAAACCTAGCAACTATTTAAGAAACTTCTTAAATCGGTCAAGGAGTCTTACGTTATACATCCGAAACAATCCTTATATACTATCGTAAAATTGTATTTATATCTTTTTATTGTTCGTGCAAAATCAGTATACAGTCCGTTCTACCTATTTAAATCCAGAGAAATGTTTTTCAAGATTCCTTTACTTCAAATTGTCTCAAAGTTGCATTTGGTTTTTGAACTGGAAAAATAGTTAGCGGGCCAAAAATATAACGAAACCGCACAAATTCGTTTATTGTACTTAATCAACTGTACCGGACTGTGTATTGAAATAATAAGACGGGATTAAGACATTCTATTATTATTTAATTAAATTTAGTTTTTTGATACACAAATTTATATTTTTAGACACCTTGTTGTTACACAATAGCAGACATGAATTTAATCCTTTTGTTATGTTATGTAATGGAAGTGTGAAAGAAGTCGCAACCATATTATTATTGGGTAGACGAGTATAAACAAAAAATTAAGACACACAAAAAAGACCGAATGGATTAGTTGTTTATTTATCTTCTGACAGGATTAACGTAAATTAAATAAGAAGGATTTTGTTTGGGGGGCTGGGTGTAGGAAATTTAAAAAGGATTTTTTTTCCAAAGCTATTTGGTGTAATAAGACTTGTTAATATTTTTTGTTGTAGTATTATTGTTTGTGGCTGTATATACGAAGGGATTAATAAATTAATTGCGAAATGGCGAGATATGGTAATTAGGACATTAAAGGACACGAAAAGCAATATAGCTTATGGTTGACTAATATGCTAATGAAGTAATTTGCAGATTGCCGGATTGTTTTTCGTTGGTAATATTAAATTTTATACAAATTTTTTGTGCTTTAAACTGGTAAAATGCTAAAAAGTTTAGAGTTGTTACTCGTATACGGTAAAGAATAAATTAAACAATTTAACTAATTAACATATACCATCTAAACAATTCCGGACTAAATTAGCAATGTTTAACATTGTTGTGTTGTTTTTAATTAACACTTTAACGAGATTAGAATAAATTCAGGTAGGCTTGTTGGTAGCGTTAACGTTATTCTAACATTTAGGGATTCACACTAAATTGAATGGTAATGAGATCGCACTGAGATGATTTTATGCAACTTTAAAGAAATTTAGGTATTTTTTAGATCCAGCAAGTGCTGCTGGAGATTATGGAATCTGGCTTTCAGTATTCATTGCTTTACTTGGTATAGTGTTCGGAATTTGTGGCAACTGGCATTGCACATTTGGTACGCGTGGTTATTATAAATTAAAATAAAAAAGAAAAAGGGCGAGAATGATAAGAATGGTGAGAATGATGAGAGTGTTTAATGATATACCTGGTGATTTTATCAGCTGAAACTTTCGAATATCTCGAAAAATAAGCAGTCTACGGAGAAAAAGTCCATAATTAGTGCTAAAATTAGTACCCCTCCTCCCCTTCTTGTAAGTGGGACGGGGGGTAACTTTGAAATTAAAATAGAAACCGCAATTCTGTATTGCAGATTCGGATTCTACGGTTTAAAGTACGTAGGTTTTCTTTGAAACATTTGTTTCGATTCATGATAGATGGCACTGTAATAACGATATTAAAATTTTCATCTGATGTTTTTTGTTTTAAAAATATCTGAATAACTGGGAAATTGTTTCCTGTAGAAATGTAATTGGCTGGTGAATAAACTACGTTCAGCGTAACCCAGGATCAACGACGTGGACGTAGTAGTTTTCTGTTCCCTTCGGGGTGCTTGATTATCGTGAATGCCCTCGCCTCTCATGTACCATGGCGCTTGATTTACATGGGTCCCCTCGCCTCATCATCTTTTAATTAAATTAAGTGCTCAAAATGATGGGCTTCGACTTCAATGCACTTATTAATCCGTATTTCAAATAAATGTACACAACTGAGAAGCGTGTTAATTTAATTTAACAGCGCCATCTATCTTGAATCATAAGAATCATAAAAATCATAAGAATCATCAGAATCATAAGAACCATAAGAATCATAAGAATCATAAGAATCATAAGAATCATAAGAATCATAAGAATCATAAGAATCATAAGAATCATAAGAATCATAAGAATCATAAGAATCATAAGAATCATAAGAATCATAGAATCATAAGAATCATAAGAATCATAATAATCATAAGAATCATAGAATCATAAGAATCATAAGAATCATAAGAATCATAAGAATCATAAGAATCATAAGAATCATAAGAATCATAAGAATCATAAGAATCTTGAGAATCTTGAGAATCTTGAGAATCTTGAGAATCTTGAGAACCTTGAGAAGCTTGAGAATCTTGAGAATCTTGAGAATCTAGAGAATCTTGAGAATCTTGAGAATCTTGAGAATCTTGAGAATCTTGAGAATCTTGAGAATCTTGAGAATCTTGAGAATCTTGAGAATCTTGAGAATCTTGAGAACCTTGAGAACCTTGAGAACCTTGAGAACCTTGAGAACCTTGAGAATCTTGAGAATCTTGAGAATCTTGAGAATCTTGAGAAGCTTGAGAAGCTTGAGAATCTTGAGAATCTTGAGAATCTTCAGAATCTTGAGAGTCTTGAGAATCTTGAGAAGCTTGAGAAGCTTGAGAAGCTTGAGAAGCATGAGTAGCTTGAGAAGTTTGAGAAGCTTGAGAAGCTTGAGAATCTTGAGAATCTTGAGAAGCTTGAGAATCTTGAGAAGCTTGAGAAGCTTGAGAAGCTTGAGAAGCTTGAAAAGCTTGAGAATCTTGAGAATCTTGAGAATCTTGAGAATCTTGAGAATCTTGAGAATCTTGAGAATCTTGAGAATCTTGAGAATCTTGAGAACCTTGAGAACCTTGAGAATCTTGAGAATCTTGAGAAGCTTGAGAAGCTTGAGAATCTTGAGAATCTTGAGAATCTTGAGAAACTTCAGAATCTTCAGAATCTTCAGAATCTTCAGAATCTTCAGAATCTTGAGAATCTTGAGAATCTTGAGAAGCTTGAGAAGCTTGAGAAGCTTGAGAAGCTTAAGAAGCTTGAGAAGCTTGAGAAGCTTGAGAAGCTTAAGAAGCTTGAGAAGCTTCAGAAGCTTGAGAAGCTTGAGAAGCTTGAGAAGCTTGAGAAGCTTGAGAATCTTGAGAATCTTGAGAATCTTGAGAATCTTGAGAATCTTGAGAATCTTGAGAATCTTGAGAATCTTGAGAACCTTGAGAACCTTGAGAACCTTGAGAATCTTGAGAATCTTGAGAAGCTTGAGAAGCTTGAGAATCTTTAGAATCTTGAGAATCTTGAGAAACTTCAGAATCTTGAGAATCTTCAGAATCTTCAGAATCTTCAGAATCTTCAGAATCTTGAGAATCTTGAGAATCTTGAGAAGCTTGAGAAGCTTGAGAAGCTTGAGAAGCTTGAGAAGCTTAAGAAGCTTGAGAAGCTTGAGAAGCTTGAGAAGCTTGAGAAGCTTGAGAATCTTGAGAATCTTGAGAATCTTGAGAATCTTGAGAATCTTGAGAATCTTGAGAACCTTGAGAACCTTGAGAACCTTGAGAATCTTGAGAATCTTGAGAATCTTGAGAATCTTGAGAATCTTGAGAAGCTTGAGAAGCTTGAGAAGCTTGAGAAGCTTGAGAAGCTTGAGAAGCTTGAGAAGCTTGAGAAGCTTGAGAAGCTTGAGAATCTTGAGAATCTTGAGAAGCTTGAGAATCTTGAGAATCTTGAGAATCTTGAGAATCTTTAGAATCTTGAGAATCTTGAGAACCTTGAGAACCTTGAGAAGCTTGAGAAGCTTGAGAAGCTTGAGAAGCGTGAGAAGCTTGAGAAGCTTGAGAAGCATGAGAAGCTTGAGAAGCTTGAGAATCTTGAGAAGCTTGAGAAGCTTGAGAAGCTTGAGAATCCTGAGAAGCTTCAGAAGGTTGAGAAGCTTCAGAAGCTTTAGAAGCTTGAGAAGCTTGAGAAGCTTGAGAAACATGAGAAGCTTGAGATGCTTGAGAATCTTGAGAAGCTTGAGAAGCTTGAGAATCCTGAGAAGCTTCAGAAGCTTTAGAAGCTTGAGAAGCTTGAGAAGCCTCAGAAGCTTCAGAAGCTTGAGAAGCTTGAGAAGCCTGAGAAGCTTGAGAAGCTTGAGAAGCTTGAGAAGCTTGTGAAGCTTGAGAAGCTTGAGAAGCTTGAGAAGCTTGAGAAGCTTGAGAAACTTGAGAAGCTTGAGAAGCTTGAGAAGCTTGAGAAGCTTGAGAATCTTGAGAATCTTGAGAATCTTGAGAATCTTGAGAATCTTGAGAATCTTGAGAATCTTAAGAATCTTGAGAATCTTGAGAATCTTAAGAATCTTGAGAATCTTGAGAATCTTGAGAATCATAAGAATATTACAAATCTTACAAATCTTACAAATCTTACAAATCATAAGAATCATAATAATCATAATAATCATATAAGAGTAATATACGAGTAATATTAGAGTCATATAAGAGTTGTATAAGAGTCATATAAGAGTCATAAGAGTCATATAAGAATATAAGTATCATATATGAATCATGTAAGGATAATAAGAATAATGTAAAAATCATGATAAGAAATATGAAAATAATTATGATAAGAATCCAATAAGAGGCTTTCAAAATAATATGGAAATTTATACAAATCATATAAGAATTTTAAGAATCATATAAGAATTATGTCGTCATATAAGCATCAATCTGAATCAAATTAGAGACAGAATCGTAAGAATCTTAAGAATTATTTAATCAATATAAGAATCATAAGTATCATAATGAAATCATATAAGAACCTTATTGGAATCATGTAAGAATTATATAAGAATTATATATGAGTTATATAAGAATCATATAAGAATCAAATTAAATTCCTAAAAGAATTATATAAGAATCATAGAAGAACCATTGTAATTGAATAATCATAAAGACTCATGATAAGAATTATGAATAGAATCATTCAAGAATCATAGAAGTATCAAGAAGAATCTTACAAGAATCCAAAAAGATTTACAGAAAAATCATAGAAGAATCAAAGAGAATCATCGAAGAATTATAAAATAATCATAGAAGAATCATTATCTTAGAAGAATCATTGAAGTATTTTATAAGAATCATATACGAATCATGTAAGAATCATATAAGAAAGTCATAAGTATCGAAAGAGTCGAATAATCGAAAGAGTTGAAATATTTGAGTTAAAAGACTAATAAGAATCGTAAGAAAGCTCGATATCTTAAAATTGTTCGAGAGTTAAATTTTTTTGAAAATACTAATTTTTAGAATTTCTACTTTATTTTTTGTGTTGTTTAAGAGATTCTCAATTGAGGCCGAGGTTCTCTTATTTCCTGGCTGTAAATATTCAAATTGGATTTCAATATTCTAATTCCCTGAAAATTGTTTCAAGTGTTGTACGATGGGGCTTAAATGTTTAATGTTGTTGTTGTTGTGTTTTTTCGGGTTTTATTTTTTATGCCTCTTGTTATTTTTAAGAAATTCCAAACTTCAGGACGAATTAAGTTTGTGTCCCAGGATTTGTGCCCCCCTACAACCAGCCAATTTGATAGATGTCGGCCCCATTTAGTGATAAAGAAAGTTCTGTTTCAACAAGATAATCTCGCGGATTATTTTTACTTTCCAAGCTTGAACAAATGGCTTGGTAGTAAATGAATTACCAACAATAAAATGGTTGACGGCTATTTCCATAAGCTCGAAAGTTCTCACTATAAACAGGGTATCGAAGCTGTTTAACACAAATTTATTATGTTTGCTTTGACAGGTCTGGGACTACTCTCGCAACTAGTGAAATTCGGTTTGTTTGATGAACATAGTGAGCAAAGAAAGTAATCGATCGATGTTGGTCTAGTAAGCATAAAAGCACTGTTGATGAACCGGAATGTTGCAATTAAAGTTTATAACGTTACCCGACATAAACGCGAGATTAAATGCTAAATCATTTTTTACTGGTTGACTGAATCTTCCGATTCTGTTGTTTCCGAAAATTCTAACAGTTATGCTGAGTTTGTTCTCCTTTGAACCTTTTAAAGCGGGTGGTTTTGATGGGATTTTCTACGCTGAATTGCAGTATGATTATTTTTTAATTATATACCAAAAATTCAGCGTAAAGTTCAGCATGCTTACATTGCTACCATCTCCTGTAAAACGTTTCATTACATGAACTTATTGCTCGGATTGAAATATCATTTTATAACAAGGAATTTCTTATGGGTATACTTCTTCCGCAAGCGTTTGATTGCTATCTTTTGCTACAATTGTAAATTCTCAGTCTGTTTAAAAGTTTTTAAAGGCTGTCCACAAGGTAGGGAGTCTTCAGCACTGCTGTGGTTCTTGGTTTAGGTTTTGCGCCAAGATAAATATCTCAATGTTGTATCTGGCCAAATGCCGAAATTCGGATGGCCTCATTATTCCCATTTTTTTGGGAGCGTAATCACTAAACCATATCTTGTTAAGCATCTGTGTAATGAATGTTAAACTTTCAAAAACTTATGCTACGATTATTTGTTGGAAATGATGCAGAACATTTGGTATTTCCAAGGGAGTTTGGGAGGTGCTAACATATACAACTCTTGTGTGATGGCCGATAGATGCCTTATAGTGTTCGATTATATAAACTTAATAGCCTTCAAAATATTGCGTGTAGGGCTGGCTTTTGTCGTTTACTCATTTCTAAAAAAAATCGTGCATTTCCTTCCTAAGCCACATACCTATTCTGAAGGCAATGATTTCCATTCAGAGTCTGACCAAATTTAGTGTTTCATGTGTCAGACAGTCTGGGTACTCACTATTCGACTCTTCAAGTAGATATCATAGCATTGACTCATTGAGTCATTGCATAGCCGATGCGGTGCAATATGAAGCTATGTTAGTCATTTCAGGCTTTACATGGTCGATTTAAAGAACATCTACATCGCTTGCGGCTGGCTCCATTAACTGTAAGTGACGACTAAGAGGTACACGATGATGCATTCACTATGAATGTACCTGTCTAGCTTTTAAAAGGGCAATTTTACATCCTTATTCTAGTATAATCGCACGATTTTTAACCTAACCTAAGCCGATTTACCATTGAATACAGAATTTTGTAACCGGCATTATGCCATACGGGCAACTGAACCCAACCCAATACTTCTGCAATTGAAACAACTTAAATTTGATTAAAGAATAGGAATTGAATTTTATTGAGTTGCCATGGCGCGAGGTATTAGAGTTTTTAATGCTGTGTGTCAGACATTTTTTATTTGGTCTAATTTTCGGACTAACTAGATTGGTAATTAGTTCATACTAGTCATTAATAGAGGTCTCTAGAGGCCGAATTGTATGATAGAAATGGATAGTAAAATCCGGCATATGATGCAGATGGAAAGTGTATGAATTCATCGCTGATCAAACTGTGGATGGTTTTATTTGTGGTGGAATTTTAAGTGTGTTCATCATACGTACTGTGCACAGCGACTATTCTAAAATCGTGTTCTTTTATAACCAGTGAGCATTAGCTTAGGTCAGCGTGATTGAGTATCAAAATGTAAACTTATTTGGTCCTAGGATAATAAGCCAATTACCTAATAACTAGACAGCAACTTTATCAAACCGACTAACGTAAAATAATGTGCAAACACTGTATAATGTACGTAATAGATTACTTGTTGACATCCGCGTAGATTACGTAATCTATCTCGCCCATCGTTGGTCCCTCGGTTCGGTCGATGAAAAATGTTGTTTCCAAAAATCAAAAGTCTCATATAAGTGCCATCATAAAAAACCATTTCTATATTTAGGACTTTTGGCTTCTGTGGAACAAATTGTTTCATTGAAGTTTCGTGCTACAACTGTTGGACCATATATGCCATGTTATGCTTTGCCTTACAATTGTTTTACACGGTTTTATTTTTACCTTGGGCATCAGCATATTACAGTCTCACTTACAAAACAATGTTTTGATCATGTTACCCAGTTTAGTTTTATTCGCCTAAATGTAGATTAATAAATTAATTGTTTTGCTTCAGAGCAACATTCAAAGAAATAACTAACCAATCATTTGCTTCATTGTTTGCTTCGAACTCTATGACCTTCACCCCACGGAGTATTTTTTATGGTATTAGTGCAAATTGCGATTTGGAATAGTAGATTCTAACGGTTTACCTCTCACGGGCTCGCAGGGGTCAATTGTATCCCTCATGGCGCCTAGCCCTCTGATGGGTAATAAAGAGAACTACGAAAATATGGTGGGCGAAGGTCTCACGAACATTTCGTAACCATCAGGCAAATAATTTCCCAATAATTTAGATATAATAATCAGTTTACGATACAAAGTAGTACAATATAAATTTTTATTTTGTATTTTCAGTTAAAGGATCAGACTCATTGGGGAACCATTTAACCGGTCTCCTGCGTGATGCTGAAAATAAAATACAAGAACTTGGCAACAGTGAAGATATCCCCCAAACACCATTTAGTACAAGAGCATCATTTTCCAGTATTATCGGTAAGTAAGAAACGATAAATTTTCTATAATTCGATTTTGTCCTTTCGTGACGAATTTCTTGTAAACATCTAAAAAAAAATTTGTTGCTATTATGGCATTACATTCAGTAAAACTTTTTAATGTACCAAACGATGTGGGAAAAATGTTCGTGGTCATCTACAAACGATGTGGTTGAGGATTTATAACAATTACGATTAAATTTGTAAACTAAACGAAATAATATTTTTTGAAATATTGTTGGTGGATGCAAAATTCAATGTTGGTAGTTTTTTGTGTGCGGTGACATTTTTTCTAAAATATTTCGTATTAAATTTTATACTCTGGTGACCTGTATCCATTGAAGTATTTTGTTTGTGAGTGTATTACTGGTCTAATCGGTTTAGGGATCAAAATTTATCCTAATCCATTTTTTGTTAATCAAATTTTTTGTGTATAACTTTTAATTAGAATGTGATATAATTAAATAATCAAAGTTTAAATGTGAAGTTTTGTGTGTTTCGTAAAATTTCCCTCGAGATATTTGTGGACTACAAGGGATGGAATGTAGTATGGCATACATACGTCTTTAAAAGTTTGACGTCATCAGAATATTCAAGCATAAGTATCTGGGAATACACGTGAACAACCTTATTAATCTGGGAATACTATAAAACAATTTTTTCAGTTTCAAGAATTGGATTATATGATAATGGAAACCTGTACAGAATAAAATTTCACTTTTATCACAATATTACTTTGGGATAAAGCAGTGTACAAAACTTTTGTATAAAACTAGTTCTGGTATTCCAGTAATGGTATAAGTTGTTCCACATTCTATACTTAGTAGCGCAAGAGGAGCAAATTTAATGTTGTAAGTCTCAATTATGTCAGTTTGATCTCACAATAACCTATCCTTCAAATGATTTTTCCACATGATGATTGATGATGATTTTGTGAAATTTTCTGTTTCCAGGGATGTTTGCAGAATTTTCATTTAGAGTCGTTTAAATCCGCTATGTAGAGTTCGACCACCTTTAAGTAAAATAGTCGCAAAAACTGTTAAGGCAAAAGGTAATTCTATTTGACCCTTTGTCACAAGGATGTGTTTTCCCTGATTCTCCGGTCCGTCTAAAAAACAATTTTTTCATTTTTTGTTATAGCAATCCACTGCTCTTGTAATCTGGTTGAAAGCATATTGCTGGTCGGTATTAAGCATTTCAATTAAACGTTCTGCTTCTTTACTTTCAAATTTTTGATCGTATATAGCACTTAATGGTTGTAATATAGAATTATGTAATATCTGGGCTTGTTATCATATGACGAGTAACTTGAAGATTGTGTAATGCTTACTTGATTACTTGCATTTCACTCCTTATTTCGTAGGAATGAAACTTTTTGTTGTTAAACGTTATCGTGCAGTTAAAGAAATCCACTAAACAGTTTCCTGTTAGTGCCCGGTTGTTTGACCCGCAGTTCGAGAAGAGGGTTTCGTTCCTGGCGTTGTTTATCAGGACCTTGTCCTCCGAAATATACTGGATTGTTGTTTCCGTTTCTGATTTATTGTTGTGAATACCCTTTGTTTCGATTTAATAAGATGTTGTGGATAACTTTGTATAATTGTATTGCTAGGAACTAGAGGTATACTCATCATTATTATTGAGTCCTCTCATCTTCTAATTTTGGTACCTCAAGTATGTATAACCAAGTTTCTTTTTTTATGTCAATTTTTGGGGTGACGTACTGGAGCGCTTCATCTGGTAACGTGATGTTGACACCTTGGTTGTTTAACAGGTCCTTAATTGTAATAATTTCTTTTAGTGACAAAATCCTAATACTTGGAAGTTCAAGTTTTGTTCTAACTATAGCGTCTTGTATGTCTTCCAAAATTGTATTGATGATGTCGATGTTTATTATTGTTGCTATCCGTTCGATTTCCGTTAAAACTATTGTTTTGGCTATTGTAGAATTTATCAGAGCTCTATTTACCGTGTTTGTGATTAACTCGATTCTTTCATTAACCTGTTCATTTACTCTGAACTGTTGATTATTGGCGTTTATCAGTTTATTCATTGTGCCGTTGATTAAACGTAAGTCTTCAGCATCTTGAATCATTTCCTTTAATCTTTTAATTTTATTTTTATTCCCCTTAATATTCTTCCGAGTCTGGAATGTTCTGGCGGTTATATTTTGTATATCTGTCTGAATCCCTCTAGGCTTTCGCTCTTATGTTTGGTTTTAAAAACACTACCTGCCCTTCTGATAATTCAGGCGGGTTTTATTTTTTATTGTTTTGTTTAACCATTCGACTTACCGCTAATTGTAAATTGTTACTCACGCTTTGGAAAATATTTTTAGCTTGAGTCTGCATTTCTTTTGGTTTTGAGGTCGATTAAAGATCACCTCATTTGGCGTGAAGCCTGTAGAAGAGAGTACCTTGTTATTGTACAAGCTATTGACAATTCTATGGTAGTTATTGTGTTGGGGCTTGAGATTTTGTTTTTGTTGCTCCAGTGTCTATTAGGATTTTTAATCTTCCGAATCTGAGCCGTGCTCCTCCCAAAAATTTTCGTTTTCTGGGTTCGGATTCGAGCTGCTTTCGGAGTCCTCTTTTTCCGGCTCAAGATCTGGAAGCGTCTCGTGATTATTGACGATTCCCTTAGTGAAGGTTCTTCTTGATTGCCTGGAAGGGTCCACTTCCACTAGGTATGGATTCGTTTCTAACTTTCCCTGACCAACTTTGTTTTTTTTATTTGGGGATTTGCAGAGTTAGGATTAACGTCCCTTTTCTGCTGAAGGTGATTGGCCCTATTTTGAACATTGGCTCTTTTCGAGTTCGCCATTATGGTTTCGTTGGAACTGAATTTGTATAAGAAGGCGTAAACCTCTTCAATGCTTTTCGGCTTTGCGGCTTGCGCGTATCCGAAATAAGGTTTTTTTAGGTCGGAAATAAATGCGGCTAATGCATCTTCTCCAATTTCTCCAATGAAGCTGCATATCGCGTGCCAAGAGCCGTTGTACATCGGGTTCTGCTTAGCTAGCGACTTAATATTTTGAAATTTCTTTTGTTTTATTGAAGAAAGTATGTACGGACATACCTTCTTCTTGTTTGTTACCCACCCCAAAGCTGGGATTTATAATATGGGAGTTCTTGTTTGTCTCCTAAAGCGTCGATTAAGGTTTGTCGGATATCCGAAATGTCTTTAGCCTTGCCCTCAATTTTGTTCTTGACCGCTTGCGGGTACATTTTGAACTGTTGAGGTGGGACTATTCCTTCGAACATTACAAGTGTCTCCTCGGCTGTTTTAAGCCACGAGGTCACTTGTTTTTTATTTCCATCAAAAGATGGAATGGATTTTATTGGATCTGGGATCCTAAATAAGTCTAATTGCATCTGCGGAGCCTGATTACTGGGGTCCACATAAATTAAGGTTATTTTCCGGTATACGTTTTGACATTTTAAAAATTATTGACTTTTTTTCCATTTCAAATCTGACCTTAATAGACGTCTCGATTCCATACAGCGGGTTGCTCAAGTTTATTGTATACATTCTTGGAATCACTTTATCACCACCGCGTTGACATTTTTCCCATTTTCTTTTATTGAAGACACAAATTTTCTCATCTACTTGATTTAACTCGAAATATTGGGTTATGTTTGTTCCTCGCTGGTCAGCTGTATTCAATGCTCGTTATTCTTGTTCTTCTCCAAAAATTACTAATTTGTTATCAGGCAGATAAACAGAATGTATCGATTGTGACTTCCACCGTCTCTTATAAATTTTCAACTGCTGTTTTGAATTTATCCTAATCCCTAATTCTAATCTCTGAGAAATATATTAGCATGTGGTAATCCTCTTTTCTGTGTAAACAAAAGTAGTAATTTTCCCTATAAAACACCATGTTTTGTCAAATCTTTCATCAAATCTCGTAATTTTAGACGCTAGGAACTAAATCCTGTCGATCTCATACTTGTTGTCGCAATGTCGTAATTTTTGGTTGGCCGTAAATGCGATAAACAGACCAGGAGCTCCATATTTTCCAAAAATCACAACATCTCTCTCGCATGTTCTTCGGAGATCCCGCAAATGATGATGGTAGAACCATAAGTCCCGTCCAGCTTTTAATCCAGAATTCGATGAACATTAAAGCTGCTTTTGTTTTATGTAATTTAAGTTGTTTGGCTCAATTTGTAAGTAGAAATTTACTATCCACTGTAAAAACAATTTGCTGTAATATAGGGTTGAAGCCGTCTCGAATTACAAGAAGAACATCGGAGTGAAGTTTAGGCCAAAATAAGAAAATAAACACTGTGGCCTATAAGTACCTAGAATTTATAAATAATATTTGAAAATTTTTAATAAACACAAACATTTCTGGACAATAAATAAAAAATATTTAATTTTTGGGAAAAGTTTTGAGTGAATTTTATAATAAGAAATTTTTACAACAAAACACACTACGCATCGCAGAGAGGTGATCGTAGTGGTTCTGAAGGAGAACTTGACGTAAGAAAAATATCTCTTTTATCCACATGCTCGGAAATTTCTGAGATTTGAGTTATTCGAGAAAGAACATCATTGAGTGTAATCCGAAAATTCTTAAACATATGAAATAATTTATCTTGGTTGTTTTCGATGTTCTCTTTCGAATTTCTAAATTCTCAGAGATTTCCGAGCATGTGAATAAATAAGATTTGCTTACATCAAATGCTGCTTTGGAACCACTTCGATCATCTCTGTGTGATTCGTAGGGACTGAATTAAATAATTCCAAATTTTAAAGAATTTTCATATTTCACTCAATGATGTTCTCTCTCGAACTTCTAAATTCTCAGAGACTTCCGAGCATGTGGATAAATAAAGTTTGTTTCCTACATAAAGTATTAGTTTAGAACCATTACGATCATCTCTGTGCGATCCATAGGGGCTGAGTTAAATAATTCCAAATGTTAAAGAATTTTCATATTTCACTCAATGATGTCCGAGCATGTGGGTAGATAAGATTTGTTTCTTACATCAAGCATTAGTTCAGAACCACTTCGATCATCTCAGTGCGATCCGTAGGGGCTGAGTTAAATAATTCCAAATGTTAAAGAATTTTCGGATTACACTCCATGATGTTCTCTCTCGAATTTCTAAATTCTCAGAGACTTCCGAGTATGTGGATAGATAAGGTTTGTTTCTTACATCAAGTTCTAGTTCAGAACCACTTTGATCATCTCTGTGCGATCCGTACGGGCCGAGATAAATCATTTCATATGTTTAAGAATTTTCATATTTCACTCAATGATATTTTCTGTCGAATAACAAAAATCTCAGAGATTTCCGAGCATGTGGGTAAATAAGATTTGTTTCTTACATCAAGCATTAGTTCAGAACCACTTCGATCATCTCTGTGCGATCCGTAGGGGCTGAGTTAAATAATTTCAAATGTTAAAGAATTTTCGGATTACACTCAATGATGTTCTCTCTCGAATTTCTAAATTCTCAGAGATTTCCGAGTATGTGGATAGATAATATTTGTGTCTTACAACCACTTCATCTCTGTGCGATCCGTAGGGGCCGAGATAAATTATTTCATATGTTTAAGAATTTTCGGATTACACTCAGTGATGTTCTCTCTCGAATAACTAAAATCTCAGAGATTTCCGAGAATGTGGGTAAATAAGATTTGTTTCTTACATCAAGTATTTATTCAGAACCACTTCGATCATCTCTATGCGATCCGTAGGGGCTGAGTTAAATAATTCCAAATGTTTAAGAATTTTCATATTTCACTCAATGATGTTCTCTGTCGAATAACAAAAATCTCAGAAATTTCCGAGCATGTGGATTAATAAGATTTGTTTCTTACATCAAGTTCTAGTTCAGAACCACTTTGATCATCTCTGTGCGATCCGTAGGGGCCGAGATAAATTATTTCATATGTTTAAGAATTTTCATATTACACTCAATGATGTTCTCTGCCGAATAACAAAAATTCAGAGATTTCCGAGCATGTGGGTTAATAAGATTTGTTTCTTACATCAAGTAATAGTTCAGAACCACTTCGATTATCTCTATGCGATCCGTACGGGCCGAGTTAACTAATTCCAAATGTTAAAGAATTTTCGGATTACACTCAATGATGTTCTTTCTCGAATAACTCAAATCTCAGTAATTTCCGAGCATGTGGATAAACGAGATATTTTTCTTACGTCAAGTTCTCCTTCAGAACCACTACGATCACCTCTCTGTGATGCGTAGTGTGTTTTGTTGTAAAAATTTCTTATTATAAAATTCACTCAAAACTTTTCCCAAAAATTAAATATTTTTTATTTATTGTCCAGAAATGTTTGTGTTTATTAAAAATTTTCAAATATTATTTATAAATTCTAGGTACTTATAGGACACATTGTATATTTTGTTATTTTGGCATAAACTTCACTCCGATAAGAAGAACACTTTTATACTGCAGCATACTCGCATTGCATCTTCTCCTTGTAGTTATTCTATGGTAATTTTCCCATTACCATTTTGGTTCCAATCCTGGTTCTCCCTAAGGACAAGGAAATAAAAGTGCGTATGGTGGTGGTTCTCCATCCTCGTTAATAAAAATCATAAAAGTTTTGGTAGCTGTTGGAATGTTGAATCTACGTGAATCTGATCGTCTATCGCCTAAAAACCATGTTCATATTTGGAATTTGTTGTCCATATCGAGCTGCTGCTGCCTGTTTATACGTCGAAATAGGTTTTTTAACTGATGCATAATGTGTGGCGAACATTTATCGTGTTCTTGTACTGACATCCTTTGATCTGTTACCTGTGCTGAATCAATTACATATAATTGTGCGAATCGTTGTGATTCTTCATTGACGTGGTGTTTTAGATTCGTCATCAAATCTTTTAGCAAGATAATCTAGAACAGTATCCTTTAGTTTTTGCAGCTTTGTCTTTCGTTTATTGCAAAATGATGTGAATGTACCACTAGAAAACTGAGACTTTACATTTAGTTGTCCATAGTTATAAATTTGCACAAAATTTTCGTTGGAATAGATTGCCTCCGACTTAATCTGCACCCCGATTCGTTGTTACAAAACAATTTTTGGTGGCCTTACAGCTACAATTCTTCTTTGTATTTCCTCTGCTGTTTTATTGGCTCTTCTCAAAGCACGACTATTGTTGTCACCAGTTACGTGTTTGCAAGCGTTGCCCTTCGGTTTGATTTTCCCTCCTTCGCCCTTCGCTATAGCAGCGTGTACCCCCCTCGTGGCTTCACGATGCTCAGCGGTGCATATCGTTTGATAGGTGAATGTTTAAGGAGCATGAACGATTTTTTTAGAACTTTTCTATGTCTAGTATTTGAGATATAGTCCATAGAATTCAGAAACTATTCGTTAAGATAAGATAAATCCACAGAAAGTGTCAACCTTTACCCAAACTTTCTTACAATAAAAAACAAATAGCAATTAAAAGCTTCTAAAATGAAAATGTTTCCCAACTTTTTCCGCTTAAAATTTATTCGTACGATAGAGGGAAGAAATTACAAAGTTAAAAGTAGTCAAAATAAAAGCATTCGAAAAAATATTTAATCAATGGGAAATTTTAAAAACGAATATTTCATAATTCCTTATATTTGGAATGAATACGGTCGAGCAATTTTCACACCCCCACTATACCCACATATATTACCACCCAAATGCTTTCTCTATTGTATATACAAAATATAAAGTAACGCCATAAAGTAAAAATAACTGCGAAGAAAAGAAAATTCATTTATTATTAAGTCGATACAAAGAAGACGCGTATAGAAAAAAGAAAAGTTGCGAAGAAGAAAAGAACAATCGTAATAGTTGATAACAATCACAATTTAGTAATTGTAGTTAGTAATAACAATAATAATCGTATATTACAAAGTTAAATTGTTATTTTGAATGCGAGATAATGTTATTGACCGCGACTGGTGTAATTGATAACAAAACGAAACAATAAAACGTCTAGTAATGGATAGAAAACATCGCTTAACACATTTTAGAAGCAACACACGTTTCTGTTACGTGGAGACGGTCGGGAGTGTGTTTTGCTATACCTACACCTAATTGATTCTGATGCATCGAAATTGATACGATAATTGATTATAATGTTGAGACGTCTGCTTGGCTTTAAAATTGATATTTAATATTACGAGAATGCACAAGGTAAGAGTTATATAAAATTTCAATAGAGTCACAGAAACGTGCTTTATTCCCATTTATATTTATAGAATGAGGTTTTATTCTAGCGAATCACCTTATATACAATGAAAATTTTTTTGTTGCCGTTATTGCATTATTAACGACAATTTCCGCGGTATACGATATTTGTCTTGTTTATGTTTTGTCTTGTCTCACCCCATCCTAAGGTTTTGAAAAAATTGATGATTAGAATGGTTTGGTCATCGATTGGTCGGTAAATACTCGTAAATAATGCAAGAAAATCATACCGTTTTTACGTAATTTTGTTAGGTCAGGATTGTTCAATACACTATGGCGCTTCGCGAACGAAATCGTTTGGTCAACTGTCATTGAGGATCGGAAACTAGTTATTTTCGCTTGATAGTGTCTTGACTAAATTGAAATAACAAAGCCGAAAGTGGCTAACCTTCAAAATCAGCAAAATTTTTTGTTTCATGTGTAAATTGTAGCATACGGCCAATTTTCAAAATTTTGTTGAAACTGAGTGTTAAAAGTGTCATGTTTGTCAAGTGTCAAGGTCTCATTTGAAGAGGTTTAGTACTAAAAATGGTTGTAATTGTTGCTAAAATGGTTTGCAATTCAAGACTATGCCACGCAGACACCGATCTGACTGCGCCAATTCGATGGTCCGTGACCATATGTAGACTTTAAATATAGGTTTTGGGTGATTCTGATGACGATATCGGGGTGAAATTTTGATTTCCTCCTTCTTCTGTCGATAAAATTGCCCGTCATTCGACATTTTGCCAGATAGGCACCAATCCGATTGTCATAGGTAATCATAGGTAGATTTTGATTATCGAGGTTAGGAATGGGTGTGATAAGTTTCGAAAGATCTGAATTTTCTCCAAAAATTCAATGGCGTAAAGGTCGCTGAAAATATGCTAGAACGAGTCAATTCCGACCTCACATTCATTAAACGAAAACTGGTGATGAGTCATGGGTTTACGAGTTTGACATGCAAACCAGCTTCGGAATGGCGCCTTCCAACTGAGCCGAAATACCAAAAAACACGACAAAGGTGATAAAAGTCAAGGTAATGTTGACTGTTTTCTTTGATTATCGCGATAATGTGCACTCGGAATTCTTCAACCTGGGATAAAGCCCAGGTTTGTAGAAAGAAAACTCATGGATTTTGCACCACTATAACGCACCACCTCACCAAGCTACCATTGTGTAACAATTTCTCTTTCTCTTTCTCTTTCTCTTTCTCTTTCTCTTTCTCTTTCTCTTTCTCTTTCTCTTTCTCTTTCTCTTTCTCTTTCTCTTTCTCTTTCTCTTTCTCTTTCTCTTTCTCTTTCTCTTTCCTTTCTCTTTCTCTTTCTCTTTCTCTTTCTCTTTTCTTTGTTAGATATTTTTATTCAGTATAAAAATTGGGAAACACACTTGAGATGAACAGATCGCACTCAAACTTCACGCCAATATCGAGGACAGTTGTGCCAACTTAGCGACAAAAAAATTTGTACAATCCCTTTAAGCGGGCTTTTTAAATGACCAATCCCCGTTACTTTCTTGACAGAGTGTAAACATAAATTATTTGTAACTTGAATCTTGTAAGTATTTTTGCGAAATAGCTTCTGTCGATTTTCGGCACTATGAGTTCACTATTTTTATTAATGAATAAATAAATAAAATAGATCCGCCCCATTATAATGAATATCTATCTATGGTAGTAGGCCATCGAAATCTCTCATCCGTCAAAATCTGGACAATCTCGACTGTTTTATCGACAACATGGAGGCAATCTAAATTTCACCTCTACACACCTAATTAGACCTACCGAAAAGCTATAATCAAAATCTACTTACGGTCATGTACCATCGAACTGACATAAAAAGATTGGTGTCTATCTATCAACATCACAATTGACGAAAAATGGTGAAAATCAAAATTTTACGCCTACTATAACCTCATCAGACCTACCCGAAATATAAAACCAAAATCTACCTATAGTCATGGGCTATCGAATCGGTATAGTCAGATTGGTGCCTATCTGACAAAATATCGAATGACGGACGATTTTATCAACAGAAGAAGGGGAAACCCACAATTTTACCCCTATAACTTCATCACACCTGCCCTAAACCTATAACCAAAATGGTCATGGGCTACCGACCTGATATAGTCAGATTAGTGTCTATCCTTCAAATTTCGTTCATTTATCTGTCATCATTTCCGCCATTCCGCCCTAATTTTTACTTTTAAAAATTTCCTTCATCTGTCTGTCATTCTTTCCGTCATTCTGCTCTAAATTTTAATTTTCAAAAATTTCCTTCATTTGTCTGTCATTCTTTCCGTCGTACTGGCGGATTTTTTGTCTGTCATTCTGTTCTAAATTTTAATTTTCAAAAATTTCCTTCATTTGCCTGTCATTCTTTGGGTCGTTCCACACTAACTCAAAATTTTTAAAAATTCCCTTCATTTGTCTATCATTCTTTCCGCCATTCTGCTCTAATTTTTAATTTTTAAAAATTTCCTTCATTTGTCTGTTATTCTTTCCGTCGTTCCACTCTAATTTTTAATTTTTAAAAATTTCTTTCATTTGCCAATCATTCTTTCCGCCAGTCCGCTATAATTTTTACTTTTTAAAAATTGTCTTCATCTGTCTGTCATTTTTTCCGCCGTTCCACTCTAATTTAAAATTTTAAAAAATTCCCTTAATTTGTCTATCATTCTTTCCGCCATTCTGATCTAATTTTTACTTTTTAAAAATTTCCTACATCTGTCTGTTATTCTTTCTGTCGTTCCACTCTAAATTTAATTTTTAAGAATTTCTTTCATTTGCCTGTCATTCTTTGGGTCGTTCCACACTTACTCAAAATTTTCCCTTCATTTGACTATCATTCTTTCCGCCATTCTGCTCTAATTTTTACTTTTTAAAAATTTCCTTCATCTGTCTGTCATTCTTTCCGTCATTCTGCTTTAAATTTTAATTTTTAAAAATTTCTTTCATTTGCCTGTCATTCTTTGGGTCGTTCCACACTAACTCAGAATTTTTAAAAATTCCCTTCATTTGTCTATCATTCTTTCCGCCATTCCGCTCTAATTTTTACTTTTTAAAAATCTCCTTCTTCTGTCTGTCATTCTTTCCGCCATTCTGATCTAATTTTTAATTTTCAAAAATTTCCTTCATCTGTCTGTCATTCTTTCCGCCATTCCGCTCTAATTTTTACTTTTAAATTATTTTTTTCATTTGCCAATCATTCTTTCCGCCAGTCCGCTCTAATTTTTAACTTTTAAAAATCTCCTTCTTCTGTCTGTCAGTTTTTCCGTCATTCTGCTCTAAATTTTAATTTTCAAAAATTTCCTTCATTTGCCTGTCATTCTTTCCGTCATACTGGCGGATTTTCTGTCTGTCATTCTTTCCGTCATTCTGCTCTAAATTTTAATTTTCAAATATTTCCTTCATTTGCCTGTCATTCTTTCCGTCGTTCAACTCTAATGTAAAAATTTTAAAAATTCCCTTCATTTGTCTATCATTCGTTCCGCCATTCCGCTCTAATTTTTACTTTTTAAAAATTACCTTCATTTGCCAATCATTCTTTTCGCCAATCCGCTCTAATTTTTACTTTTTAAAAATCTCCTTCTTCTGTCTGTCAGTTTTTCCGTCATTCTGCTCTAAATTTTAATTTTCAAAAATTTCCTTCATTTGCCTGTCATTCTTTCCGTCGTACTGGCGGATTTTCTGTCTGTCATTCTTTCCGCCAGTCCGCTATAATTTTTACTTTTTAAAAATGTTCTTCATCTGTCTATCATTCTTTCCGTCGTTTCACTCTAATTTAAAAATTTTAAAAATTCCCTTCATTTGCCATTCATTCTTTTCGCCCTTCCGCTCTAATTTTTAATTTTCAAAAATTTCCTTCATTTGCCTGTCATTATTTCCGCCGTTCCACACTAATTTAAAATTTCCGTCATTTATCTTTCGTGGGGAAGCGGGCCAAATTCCACATTAGTCTTACAAAAATCTATTTTTGGATGGATTGTATCTGGTCAAATGAATGAATCAGCAAGTCAGGAGTATGTTCCAATGGCGGTAACTACAGGTGTTAGCAAAATAATGGATGTTGATCAGAGCTTACGCCGATTTTGGGAACTTGAAGAGGTGGCAGCAGTAAAACCACAATTTAGTGAAGAGGAAGCTATTTTCGAAGAAATATTTACTACTAAAAGCAAATTAGATGAAGACGGACGCTTCGTGGTACAATTAATACTTAAGCAAACATCTAAACAATTGGGCGAAACTCTTTCGGTTGCGATACGAAGAGTACAAGGAGTGGAAAAACGATTTAGCCAGGATCCTGAGTTTTAAAGGTTGTACTGCGAATTTATGAGAGAATATCAGTCCATGGGACATATGGTAGAAATTCATGAAAATCAAAAATCAAAACGTCCATCTTTCTATCTACGGCATCACGGTATCCAACGAATGGAGAGCACTACGACTAAATGACGCGTACTAGTGGCGTATCTTTGAACGAATATTTGGCTGCAGGTCCAGTATTAAAACCAAGTTTATTTGCAATTATAATGAGATTTTGCGAGTATCCAGTTGCCTTTTCAGCAGATGCTGAAAAATGTATTGCATATTCAAATTAGCCACACCAGATTCTGAATACCAGCACATTGTATGTCGTAGTGATACAAGTGAGCCTATTAAGCACTTCCGGCAATTAACCGTCTCATACGGGTTAACATCGGCATCTTATTTAGCCACATTTAGCCACTCTTATTTATGCTGTTTCTACGTCGATGACCTAATGAGCGGGGCTCAAACGGTTAAAGATGCAAATCAAATCCAGGTTCGAGTGAAAGTCTGTTCGACGCTTCCTCAAAATCATTTAGCGAATATGATGTTGCGGATTATGCAGTTAAGGTTCTTGGTGTACGCTGGCATCCAGAAAAGGATCAATTCACATTTGAGTTTAAACTAAACGAATTACAAATATGCTGCAACGGTAATGAGAAAAATATTTATGCAACAACTCTGGTGTAAACGGATGGATTGGGATAACCAGTTACCAGAGGAGTTATATGAACTTAGTGGACTTGGCCAAGTCGGATGTATTGGCTTACCTCATCACATTGGCACAGTTGCGTCGTCGAAGGTAGAGATTCACGGTTTCTGCGATGCTAGTTCAAAGGCATATGCTGCGGTTGTGTATTATCGATTTTTAAATGCGCACAATCATGCTACTGTTCATTTGGCTTCATCAAAAACAAAAGTGGCACCAATGAAACAGCTTTCGTTGCCACGACATGAGTTTTGTGGAGCGTTTTTGCTAGCAAAACTAACTAGTGTTATCGCCATTGAAGCGAGAGTCCAAATCGCAATTTGTATATATTGGACTGATTCAAAAATCGTACTGGATTGGTTGCAGAGTCATCCTCATCGGTGGAGTACGTTCGTCGGAAATAGGACTTTAGAAATAAAATCACACAGTAAACGAGAACAATGGTGGCATGTCCTATCAGCCTCAAACCCAGTGGATTGTGCGTCATGTGGCCCAACGTATGATACTTCAGAAGAAGAAACCAACACAATGTTCACGTTCAATGCGATAAGTGAAAACAAATGGCTTGACGATATTTTATGCAGATATTCGTCCTATCACAAGGTTCAGAAGACTTTTTGTGACATTCTGCGATTTATTAAGGCTTGCAGAGAGCCCAAAACGTTTATTTGCACCGGCAAATCGCTTTCGCGAGAGGAATTAACGCAAGCTGAAGTCATGCAGTGTAAACATGAGCAGAAAAAAATTTATTCGAAGGAATTGGAAGCATTAAAATCAAAATTCGCAGTTACTAATGACAGTCAATTAAGATGCGTAAGTCCATTTGTGGACAAGGACGGCGTTTTACGAGTGGCCGGAAGATTACAACTCAGTTTAGCATAATCAATAAAGCACCCCATAATATTGCATTGCAAATCAAGAATTAATTGGATGCTTCTCCAAGATGAACATCTTTATACTCGTAGCAAGCATGCTGGGCCTTTCTTAATGATGTGTAATTTAAAACAGAGATATTGGATTCCTAGGGGCCAATTAACTGCCAAATCTATTCTTAAGAAATGCGTTATTTGCTCCAGATTTAATGCCGAACGGCTTGGTTCGTCCTTTCCTGTTCACTGGAATTGACTATGTAGAGCCATTCAGTATCCATTTAACAAAAGGAAGAGAACAAAAGGCGCATAAAGCATATATTTGTATCATTGTTTGCATGTGTATCATAGGAATTCATTTGGAAGTGGTGAGTGATCTCACTAGCGATGTCTTCCTGGGGGCGTTAAAACGATTTACATCAAGACGTGGCGGTTGCCATGATTTGTATAGTGGCAACGGCGCTAATTTTGTGGGTGCCAATACCAAATTAAGCACAATTTTCAACGAGTTGACAGAACAATCCAAAACTATCATTATTTTTTTTATCGAGGAACAAAATCCAATGGCATTTCAATCCGCCAAATAGTCCTCATTTTGGTGGCTTGTGGGAAAGCGGCGTGAAATATTTTAATTTTCTAACTTTGCGTCTATATAACGAATGATAAGAAAAATTTTTTTTGGTGGCGCTTCATCCTGTAAAGGGATTTGGCCGCCTCATTAATGAGGTTAACTAATCACGTTGTTTTTGGATTAAGTTTGATTGGTTCATTGAATCTTAGTTAGGTTCCCAAGACTGCCGGAAGGAGCAGACTGCTGCTGGATGAGATATACTGGCATGCCAGGAGGGAGGGGCGGGGTGATCTCAGTTCTTGTCATTTTAACTATTGCTGTTATGCTGTTCCCATACGGTCACCCGAATTTGTACTAGCACAAGTAAAGGTTGCTTGGATGTATATGTTCCTAAAAATTATTCATTACGTTTCGAACAGTTTTATTGCACTTTTGTAGAAGTATTTTTGGGTCATCAACGTCATTGAAGGCAAGCAAATTAATTTGTGATGAACAATTTGATTTTAAGAAAATGCTTGACATCCACTACCATTCAACATGCAACAATAAAGAACACAAGAATTAATCCCCATTTTCAACATGAATTCAAATTAAAAACTTGTATAATTACTAAATACAACTTTACAGTACGATTTTCTTTTATTTCAATTGCCGTTACACATTTTCTTTTGTTTAAAATATATTCTTTAATTACATTACAAGTTTTTGAATTCACATTTCCCGTTCCCGCGCGCCACTCACTCACTCGCAACATTGTACACTCGTATTTCATTTTTATTTTTATGTACAAAAATATTCAAAGCTCTGTAAACTTTTCCCGAGTCTGTTTCCGTACAGAACAAAAGAAAATATTTAAAATAAAAATGTAAGCTTTTAAGAACTTTCTTGGTGTTTTTGTTTCTTCTTTTTCGCGCTCCCCCCTAATTGTCACAAGTAGAAATTGTGCGCCTGAATGTGTTAACATATGTAGGAAATAAAAGCTTTGTAAAACTATTTCGAACACAAATATTAATTGATTTAAATTAAGTTTACATAGACAAAGCTTTTTCTGTTTATCTATGAATGTGTGCGTTTTTACTAACACATATACAATATGTGTAGCTCCGTATACATACTCGTAGATAGTACGAAGTAAAAACTTTTTGTTTACTTAAATTTCGAAATAAATTAAAAATTTATAAAAAATAAATTTTCCCAATTTTGAAAATTTTATAAATTAATGTGGTTAGGATGCGGCTGCCTCTTAAAATATTTTGGGGGTTTGATGTTCTGGGTATAAAGCCAGAGCAAAAATTATATTATTTACAAAACTTTTATGTTTTATAATTTAATTTGAAGCTTTTCATACTCGTACATATAGACGAACTGGAAATTAAGTCATTTTTATCAATTTGCGTATAAAAAATGCTGTGCCGAACAAATGAATATTTTCTTGAGATTGTAGGAGGACATTAAAAAAACAGTAAACAAAGCACAATGAATATTTTAGAACAAAAAAAGTTTCTAATCCGATTTTATAGAATTAAAACTGTTTGGAGAATGGAGAAAAGAAAAGGTTGAAGGCCAACATTAAAATGTGCCCGTCCGTATATACATAGTCGACAGTTATTGGTTTAAATTTTTTTAAGACGGTTTCGAAATTAATAGAAGATTAAATTTTCTTATTTTCATTGGCATTGTTAGCACCAGGATCATTTTATTTAGGATATGGTGTGAAAAACAATTTTAACATATTTTTGAAATTAGTTGGCCGTAAATCTTTTAGATTTTCGTCTCAATTTTCGTCTCTAGTGTCTATGTTTTGGATGATACTGAAAAGAGGATAAAATTTGTAACGTTGGCCTTGAAATTGTATTAAAAGTACCCTAAAGCTTACCTTCATAAATTCTTTCACAATTCCAAGATTAAGGCTCTGACTTTTCGAATTGCGCTTGTATTTAAAATTTATTGAGCTAATTGAGGCGAATGGGCCTCGGGAAATATATGGTTTTTCGGAAGTCGCCCTTTATATGCTAGCGATCGATGGAGCGCTTGACTCATTGAGGAAGCGCTTGTAATCCTGGAAAATAAAAATCTCCGATTATCAAAATACGATCCTGAAATTTGATTCCATTATGAACTTCGAATGCGCATTTGGAAAATTGCCTATTTGCATGTAATTCAATCATTTCTCAACCGATTGACATGGAGCAGAGGTTTGCTTCTTTAATATTTTCAATCTGTTCTGGAGCACTCCCAACTTCCTTGCCGTTCGCTTTTCACGTCTTACCTTATGCGGTCAAAGATGGGTCGGCCCATGATTTCTGAGGTTTTTGAAAATTTTCAATTTCAATTAATCCGCTTCTGTTTGCAATATGAAAATGAAATTCCAAAAATAAATCCGGGAAAAACCTACTGATTGGTATACAGTTGGATTTACATTATAACAATGAGATTTAAATACGAGTCTGTGGTTCCCGATTTAGTATGAAAATTCGGCATTTTAATACGAGATTTGGTTGTATTTAAACCTACCCAAAAACCATGTGAAGATGTAAATTGTCGGATTTACAAAAATGGACAGATTAAAGCTGCATGGTACTTCGAATAATTCAAAATTACCCGCACACCAAAACTACCTAGACAGTTGCCCTTCTGGAAGATTACACAGTTCTTTTTCTAAAAATAGGCCATACAACTGCAGTACATAGGCTGCCGTAAAAGTTTTCAGGAAATGGTAATACTAATGGTTTTCCGATGCAAATCTCTATGCCAGACAAAAAGTGTAACATTTTTGGAGGTTATGTATCTCAGAAGTTCGCATCGCAACATTGTTTTTTATTTACTTGAAAAATTGAATTCAGTGAAAAACTGGAATTATCGCGTGCAAATTAGATAGACGCACAAAAAAAGGTTCGCGTCGATTAATGCCGCCAAATGCTTGAAAAATTCGTTGGTGGTACTTCCAAAAACGTATACAGATGACGAGTCATGGATATATATATGCGTACGAGCCGGAAAGAAAAGAGCAATCGACTGTTTTGTCTTCCAATTCGAAGAAAAACCAACAAAAGTTGTGCGAGCTGGGAGCGTTGGGAAGCAAATAGTAGCATGTTTCTTTACGAAAACCGATCATATGGCTACTGTAGCTCTTGAAAATCAAAAGACAGTAAATTCAGTTTGGTATACGACCATTTGTTTGCCCGCGGGTTTCAACAAATTGATAGAACACAACCCAAAACGGCGAATCATTTTGCACCAATCTAAAAACTTTTACTGCAAGCCTCGTATTTGAATTAATGATTTAATATCAAATGCTTAAATTGTATACCGAGATACACATTGGATAGCGAAAGGCTGCTAGTTATCAAAGCGAGAAAACAAGAACCCACCTTTTGACAGGCAAGAGATACTATGTGGCTCTAACCGTCGCCTTTAACTCGGCATTGTTCCTGCTTCCCAGAATGCCATTGGGAATATAGGACGGCAAGCTGGGGATAGACAAACGCTAAAAAAGAAATTGACGCCTGTAACCTAATATAGTTAGTTACTTGGCGAAGCTGACCTATAAAGACTCTTTCTCGCCTTAGGGAGCTTATCTCTTAAAATCTTACCACTCCCAGTCTCTTGCTTAAACCGAACACCTCGATCCTCGATCACGACTCAATGGTCCATGCTAATGTTATTTTCAAGTTCTCTTCATTTAAACCCTGCACATATAAATCAAATTTGATGACATTCATAAAACTAAATATACATAAGCTCGCTTCTCAGGATGTTATCGAATGCCTGTTGGAAGTCTGCCCTTAGACAATGAGACCAACTTGCGGAAAATAGATAGCCGCCGCACAATTTAATATTTCGCAGCTAATCCCATCTACAGGGGTTTTATTGAAATTTATTTTCGATGTCATGTTACGCACTACATCATATGATGGTGCAGGTTGTGGAGTCATCTCGATATTGATATCGAACTGATGAACTATACTGCTCGCGCATTAGTGGGTGGTGGTGCACGTCTGTTTAGAAGTGTTGAAAAATAATTACGCCATATTTTGAGGATGGTTTTATTATCATCTGTATAGTTCTCTAGAATTGTTGAGAATTCGATATCGATATTGATTGTTCCCATTTTCGAGATTAAGCTCCTGAAGAATCCATTGAACCATTTACTCGCGTTTATTCAGTCTTGCATAACAAATATAACAATCGTTTTGTATTTTGTGATAAATTTCGATAAATAGCTTCTATAGATTCTTCATCTAACCAGTTATTTTCAGTAATCTATCTAAGATAATTCGCGACTACCAGATAATACTCACAGTCGATAGTGGTTCCACGTTTTGGACTGATATCTTTAATTTAAGACACATGTTATGCATTTATATGGGAAATATGTGCTTGCAATCACCAAATTGTAGAGTTTGGCGAGCTCTATCGAGAGATCGAGATTTCCATTAGATAATTAATTATTCCATTTTGAATTATATTTGACGGATGTATCATAACCAAAACAAATAAACTGTTTTAGCCTCTCAAGCTTTTTCTAACATGACCATCGCCCATATACGATTTAAATACAGCAAAGCCAACAATCAAATATGTACAATAGATTCGTATTCAGTTTCTGGCTAGGTCTTCTCACTACGGATAATCCTGAACAAATACAAAGAAACACCTTTTGAGCAACACCAGATTGGGCTTCCGGCAAGCTTACGTCTCGATCAATCAAGTAAGTTTTTAATTTGCTACACATGCCAACAAATTGACAAGTTGAGAACACCATATCAAGTCTACATATTCCAACATACATAATGTTATCATCACCCGTTAATAAATATCCTAGTTCTGTGGCCATACTCTAGAATTTATTCCAAAAATAATTTTAGAATCTCATTTTCGTACAAAAAACTTAACTTCATCAAGATCGATTAAGAAATAGCCTAGCTCCGCTCCAGGTCACCATATTCTTGAACTTCTTCTAATATTACAATCCCATCGGAATCGGCAAAAAATGGCCTAGTTCCGTACCAAGTGAAAATACTTTTGCTGCGTTCGACTGAAGCAAATTAAAATTCATCGATTTGTCCCAAGGCACTAGTTAAATACAATTCACCTGTTACTCGGGAGACATAATTAATACTGAGTGATGAGAATATACCGAGTAGGAGTGAAAGTAAGGCGTGCCAGGTATTGGCCTGTACCCTATGTATCCAAGTAGCAAAAATTATTAAATTTAAGTATCACACTACGGCAGTGCTAGATTACTACAACGATGTTAAAGTTAGTCGTGGGAACCAAGATGGAGACAGTCAAAATTTCGCGATACTAGCCCAGCCTGTATTTCAACTATATTACGTACCGATCCAACATAAACGTGTTACTTTCTTGTTTTCTAGTTTTCGTGAATACTTGAAAAACGAATTTTTGTACAATGATTGCCTGGACGCTGAACTATCGTTTAGCTAGTGGGTTTCAGTTGATCTTTAACTTCCCGAAGTTCCTATTTAAGACGCTCAATCTCGATCTGCAAGTTTTCGTCAGCCTTCTCGAAACGTTGTTCCATTTGTTCGACTTTATTTTGAATCTTTTCCACCTTGTTGTGCACCATATTAATACTACATGATGTTGTATTAGTCTCTCTCTGACGTTTCTATTTGTGCCTTCTTTCAATGATCCGTCAACAATTTGTTCTACATTATCAATCTCTTCCATTTTGGTCGTGTTGGCTATCGTCTAACCAAACTAGCATTGCTCCGGATCCAAATCATCGCTTAACAAGGCCACACGGAGTCTCAACTGCGTTTACTTTCACTTATTGGCAATCCACGATTGCTCAATTCCACCTTTAACTGTTTAATTGTTAACTGATTCAATAACATTTTTGTTTTCACAGTTGCACCGCTGCCACCAATTGCTACGTTTTTTACGAGATTTTAACTTTCAAATAACTCCGTTAACAAATTATGCATACATTTAATGCATTTTTAACCGAATAACTCATTTTTAATATTTAGTATTTCCTCCCTTATTCGTAATAACTCCAAAGATTCTGTTTTGCATTGAACGAACGAGATTTTTCAGCAGTAAGGGCTCAATTTGTACCTAAATCCGCTTGATGCACAATTTTAAATCCGCCACGTCCGTTGGTATATACTTTGCCAGCAAGAACACTCCACAAATAGGATTGAGATCCGGTGAGCATGCTGGTCAGTTTAGAAGTTGATTTTTTTTTGTTTGAAACCATTCTCTCGAAAGTTAAAACGTGGATCGCCGCGTTATCCTGTTGAAATGAGATGAAATATTTATAGCCCTGAATTTATTACAACAGCCCACACCCACGAAAATCGATCACAATGCATCGATTTGTCAAGGAACTTAATAAATTCAGGGGTATTTATTTTTTGTGTAGGAAAGTAATTTGATGCATTGTGGTCCATTTTTGTGGGAATGGACAGCAGTAATAAACTCATTTATTTTGCAAAAGGCGGCAACTCTAGGAATTATGGTAGATTTTTATGCCTGTGGTCTGTTCTTATTAATTCGAGGATACCTTTTCTTGTACTGGTAGATTCTCCGATGCATTATGATTAACTTTTGTAGATATGAGCGGTTGTACTAAATTCATGCGTATCCATTTTTGGTACACAATTAGCTGTTTCATCATAATTTAGAGTAGATTGTTACAGTTACAGCAAGTCTATAACCTATACAAAAAAAAATAGTTTTAAAGAGCTTCATTCCTTACGGGCAGATTTTGTTCAACTAAACCAGTATTTTGTAATTCATTTGTAAAACATTGCAATAGCATCTGCAGTAAGGCACAACAAAAATAAACCTAAATGCGAAAAGGATGGTGCAACGAAAAATTTTGTTTTTGAAGAATCGCTCTCCCGGGGGGTAGTGTTTTGGGGTTGAACTATGCCGATATATTTTATCTAATTTGTAAAATATTCGAGTACCACCCCCAGTACGATAGAATAAATATTAAAAAGTGCGGTGTAGCTTTGTCTATTGCTAGCCCATACACGAATTACTGCATAACGGTACCTGTAAAATATTTTCTAACTATAACATATTTGTAATTAATTTGTAACAAAAAATTGTGGTACCATTTGTTATTTAAGAAGTGGTGCAGCATTAGGGGCATCTTTTTAACAACCGAGAAACCAAAAACAATAAAACGACCTTATCCAAAGCTTACAAAAATTTTTTTAGTAACCCTGTTTTATAATTTTCGGATAATTATTTTCGTTCTTATAGCCATATATAGTAGGTTGTTAGAAAGTTTTATCGTTCGATAAGAGATGGCGCTATTTGGTTCGTCGTTTTATTTTTCTGAAAATGGTACTACTTTTTTATGAACACTTGTGCAGTTTCATCTACATCTGTCAACTCATTCGTATATTGTAAAAAAATACTGTGAATAGCTGTTAATATAGAAATGAGTTGACAGATCTACATGAAACTTCACATGTGTTCATAAAAAAGTAGTACCATTCGGTAAATGTTCGAATAAAAATTGGAAGACTTTTATTGTCTCGAAATCTATAAAATGAGAGTCCTTTATTCTCGGAATGGTTCACCCTTCACTCCACGATGTATTTTTTATGTTATTAGAAAGAATAAATTGGAATTTGGAATATTATCAACTAACGGCTTTACTGACTCTCACGGGCTCGCGGGAGCTAATTGTGCTGGAAGGGAGCGAGAAAAAGTTTATTTTCTTACATTTTAATGTAACTGATCGGAACGAATAGTACAGGGTGGGCCATATGTTGGTCTATTCTCTAATCGATGAATTTTAGTACTTAATGTTATCTGTTCTAAACAATTATTTGGCATATGAAAAGTCAACAATATGCGATTTATCATCGTGGAGTCACTAACAACACAACAACGCATTTTGATCGTCCAAATTTATTATGAAAAAAATCGTTCAAAACAACAACATTTCGTAAATTGCGTGAGAGTTTTTGTCGACATGGAAGACCTACTGAGCGTGCAATTGGCAAAATGATTGATCGTTTTGAAGAAACTGGTTCAGTGGAAGGTCGTAGATCGTATCAACTTATTCATCTATTTCGTACTCCTGATGCAGTGGCATCTTGTTAAAGTTAGCCAAAAGTTGCCAGCCGAATGTGAAAAAATTGATAATGCAGATAGTGTCTTCACTACTTCAGCCGAAAGTTAAACAAACTATATATTACATTGAAATATCCTAGCCGCAAGTGACTAACTGTTGTTTGCAATTCAAGACTATGCCAGACATACACCGATCTGAGTACGTCAATTCGATGAACCGTGACCATAGGTAGATTATAGGAGTGAAATTTTTATTTTTCCCTTCTTCTGACGACAAAATCGTTGCATCATCATACAGCCGCAAAATGTCGATAAAGAAGTTTAATAATTATCAAGCAAAGTCGCCCATCATTCGCGATTTTGCCAGATGAACACCAATCTGACTATGTTAATTCGATGTCACTTGATCATAGGTCGATTTTGATTATAGATTAGAAGTGAGTCTGATGAGGTTGTAGGGGTGAAATTTTTATGTTTCCTTTCTTCTGATGATAAAATCGTCCATCATTCGAGATTTTGCAACATGGACACCAATCTGACTAGGCCGATTCGATGGCTCATGATCGCAAGACATGGGGGAAATAAAATTTTTACTTATAATCTTTCAGCCTAAACTTAGAATCTTAGGTCGTATTTGGTAGAGTTTTCATAGTGATACAGACACTGGTTATTTAGCAAAATCTCGATAGCTGAACAGTTTTATCGTCAAAACAATGGAAAATGGAACATTTCAAAAATATAACCACTCGAAACATATAATCAAATTCTACTTAGGGTCATGGTTCATCAAAATGGTACAGTCAGATCGGATCAAAATCTTGATATACAAACCTTTCATCTAAACGTGACTATTGTATAGATGTCTGTTATTGACAATTTTCTTTTAGAAAATTGATGATTCATTTGTTACTTTAAAATCTGTATTGCCGGCATTTATCAGTTGAATATTGAAATTAAACGTCTTTATCGACACGACCTGCAATGCCGACATATTATAATGTTTCCTGATGGATGGAAAACATAATATCTGCATTACCATCTTTCGGCTGAGTAGCAAAGACACTATCCGCATTACCATCTTTAGGCTGGAAACTTTCGGCTAACTTTAACAGTATTGCAGTGGCAGCTGTTAGTGAAAGTGTTCGTAATAAACCAAGCACATCAACCAGGCATGGTTCATAAGAACTAAACATTTCACGAACCACACTACAACGCATTTTGCATATAGATCTTCATTTGCATCCGTACAAAATTTAATTAACTCCAAAATTTAAGACACCAGACCATTTAAATCGTCGTCGTTTTTTAATTGGATGCATGAATGAAATGAAGGTTTTTCATTACAAATTATCTTAAGCGATGAAGCTCGTTTTCGTCTTAATGGGTAGTTGCAAAATAAGCGTCATACTCATGTTATTCACGAAGCAGAAGTTCATCCTCCAAGAGTCACTGTTTGGTGAGGTTTATGGGCTGGCGGCATCATTGGGCCGTTTTTCTTTGAAAACGTATAGGGGTATGCCCTTACAGTTAATGGGGAACGTTATTGCAACATGTTAACTGGTTTTTTGTGGCCCAAGTTGATTGAATAACCCCACAAAAAATAATCAAGTGGCGTTAAATCCGGAGTTCTTGGTAGCTAAGGAACTTCATAATTTCTTGAAATTATGCGACGCCATTGAAAAGGTCGTTGACTTTTCAACGACGTCGCATAATTTCAAGAAATTATGAAGTTCCTTAGCTACCAAGAACCTCGTATTTAACGCCACTTATTTTTTGTGGGGTTATTTGAAAGGTAAGGTGAAGTAAGCTAATCATCCACAAACAATTCAACAACTTAAAACCAATGAAAATTTTGATAATCGCATGCAGGCTTGTAGACGAAACCGTGGTGGGCATATGAATGATATTGTTTCTAACAACTAAATCTATAAATTTTCCAAATATTTTCAAAATATGCAAAAAAAGATTACGTTAATAAGGCACTTTATAAAGAAATATTGATAAATTAAGAATTTGCACACCTTTTTATTGTGTAGTGTACTTATTATGAATTTACCTTATTATTGGCCCTGTGCTTGACCAACTAATTAATTTGCGATAAGAGAAATTATGTTGTTTTTTGAGAAATTTGTGAGTAATAGTTTTTAAGTTATGAGTGAAAATCAAAGTGACTAATTTTACAGTAGAACCTTAATAACGGTCACTGATAGTATATGTTTTGTTATATAATTTTTTGTTTAGATTACCGATGTGAAGTTCTTAACGAAAAGTGTAGCTACACAAATTAACGAAAAGTGTAACTTCTAAAAGGTGTAGCAATTAAAAGTGTAAATAGCACATCTTTACTACTTTACTAACAAAAGATCATTAAAAATGTATATTTCATGCAAATATCGGGATCAAATTTTACCATAATAATTCTAGTCTAAAAGTTGGGGTTATTACGAGTAAAAAATGAATTCTTTAAATATTTGAAATGGTATAAATATGCGACACTATGGCCGATTAAAGGCATATGCCATCTAATAGTAAACAACTTGAGCTGTTCAAAACAGTTAACTAAATTAGAATAAATAGTTTTGGAATAGTTCCACACAAGAATTAGGATATATACTTCATAAAAATTGTTACCAAGTGTGGCCATATATTTTCTGAAAATGGATGAATTGTGCTGTTCAAAACAGTTAACCACGTAAAAATAAAAAGATTTGGGGTTGCTTCATGACAACTTATATATCGATAAATTTAATGAATATTCTACTACTCGTCAAAATATCTGCTACACTATGGTTGATTTCAGAAAACTCAATGGTGTTACCAAGCAGTGATGACTGGTGAGAATTTTATATTTCCCTACACATTTTTAAAAAATTCCCTACTTTACCCTACATACTTGTTTTTATACTAAAATACATGTGATGACATGTATTTTAGAAGCAGCTCGTGAAGTTTCTAACAAAATATAACATGTATACGTATACGGTTCCAATTGGAAAACACGACGGAAACATAATTCTTATTGGATTCAAATAGATTCCAATAGCCGCTATATTGATTTGTTTTAGTGTTGGTGATTTGCACTGTTAATATTTTATAAATGCAAATTAGCGAAAATTTTATTAAAAATTAGTATAATATTAATTTTAATTTACATAATAAAATATAAAAAGGATAAAATACAAAAGATATTAAATAAATATTTAAATGACTTTAAAAAAACTTAACAAATAAATAAACTTAAAGCTTTAAAAAAAAAAAAAAAAATCAATGTTGTTTATTGAAAGTTTTCACTCAAAATATTGAGTATTTTATCAATCTCGGCCTATAAAAAGCCACTTCCAGAGATTAGGGCAAGATACCACTATATAGGTCGAATTAACCCATCTATAGAAAACATTTTCCAGTATAAGATTTTTCCTAGCGGAGAAAATTGCAATCTTGTTAATAGCAATTTTCCACCATGACTTCAGTTTTTTATCAGTCTGGGCTTGTTATTGGCCCCGACTGATGAAATACTCAAAATTTACGGTGGAAAATTGCTATTAACAAGGTTACATTTTCTCCGCTAGGGAATACCTTATACCGGAAAATGTTCTCTATAGATAGGCCAATTCAACCTATGTAGTGGTAAATTGCCCTAATCTCTGGAAGTGGCTTGTTATTGGCCCAGATTTTAAAATACACATTATTTTGATCGAAATGAATAATTCTGATATTTTTTCTGTTAAAACTTTTATATTTATTTATTTGTTAACTAATTCACACTTGATTTTAATTTGTTTTTTTTTGCTTATCTGGCTTAATAAACATTGTAGTTCATTATTATTTTGTATTTTTGAATAAATTTTATTTAAAAAATTTTAATTTTTAAATATACTTCATTCGGAGATAAATTTTACAGTGTAATCAATCACACTCAATTTATTCTAATAAGAATTTAATATTGAGTGGTACTAATACATATATAATTTGTTTTTTTTGTTAGTTTTTGTTAGAAACTTCACATCGGTGATTCATACAAGACATTTGACATTTTCACATCGGACACTATTGAAAAAATTCTTTCAGCGTTAGCATTCGCTGGATTGGAAATATTAGATTATACTTTTAACACTATGCGCCGTAGGTACTTGGCGCAACACTAAACACATTATAACACTTGTTAAACATTTCGAAATCGATCGAGTAATTTTTTAAACATTTTGAACACATTTTTTAAAAAAGTTTTTTGCGAAATAACAAACAAGTGTTATAATGTGTTTATTAAATATTAGATTATCGTTCAAATTTTTTATGTTTGAGATTGCCCACCAAAATTTATCAACTCGATACTTAACAAAATCAGATTTTTGAGAGTCGCTAAATTCATTTGAAATTTCTCCATTCGATGCTCAACAAATTTTGGTCGATTTTGGCTAATTATTTTCAAATCATACATCCAAAAATTCCATTTCCTTAAAAATTGATTCAGTTTTTATTGGCAACCTGTTTTGTATTTCCTCTAGTGCTACTGTATAAAACTGTAAGCAATCAAGTCTTCAGGTCTTAGATTGACCGACTCGATTGGCAGCAGGTTCGGTTTCAATTCGTTCGATTTAATGAAGTTTTGTCCCAAGTTTTTAATAATTTTGAGGGATTCAGAATGTAAATTGTTAATTTGGCACTTCTTGGATTGAAACAAGGCGTTCAATATATTGAACAATTCCAATACGTATATATTTGAAAAAATGGGTAAGCTTTGGTGCACATGTTATGTAACTCCTGTAGTATAAAATTAGTTGCTTTCAGTTTATCTATTTTAGCGGCTTCTTTAAAAAATTCCTGTAGAACTGTCCAGTTCTACACACCTTTGATGTGATTCTTTCTACACACCTTTGATATGATAGCCACTGTGTGGCGGATGTTTTGAGAATTTTTCTTCTATTCTCGTATAGAGACGTATACCCCTAGTTGACGCAGGAGTTCTTCTGGCACACGAGGCGATGATTGGCATGTTAATGATAAACATGCTTTGCTGGCAATAATAGCTGAACTATGTCTTTGAGTAGGGAAACAAAAGAGTTTCTATGTTTGATCCTGCGAAATAAAACAATTCAAATATTAATTGGTAGCCAAACAATAAAATCCTGACATAAATATCTACCGAAATTATTTATTAAAGTTTTAAAATTTTGGTAAAGCGCTGCTGCACTGCCACCTGCTCCAACTGGCAATAAATCTAAAAGTTGCACATTTATTTCCCCAGTATCAGGACTGATGTATCGAGTCAATATTCACATGGACTTATTTGTAACATGCACACATTTAGTACGCCCCAATTTCGCCTTTTTGATAATATCCGAATCGGGAATAATTTCCTTTAATAATGGTACTAGGTGCTATATGATTTGGAAGGCGACGTTGTGTTCAGCAAAAAAGAGGCTCAGCCTAATTTCAAAATTATCAACGGCTTTATCATTCGACAATAAGGATTTCTTTTTAAAAAAAGTGTCCACTGTAGGTGTATTTTTAATTGTTGATATATTTTCCTTGTGTTTCTTAGTACCCGAGTGTTTTTCTTAGTCCGATTTTCCACAACTGAGATCCTTGTTATACGCGATACACCTTCATTTAACATCGTCATCTGGAAACTTCTCGAGCCACTATTTAAATTTTTCCATATTAACCCAATCGTTATTAAATTTTTGCTTCCGCCACTTCGATTTAGTTGACCGAGCAATTTGTTTTCGCTCCTCTTGGGAATCGTACGAGGAAGATGAATTCATTTAGGAGAAACAATTTTTCCATAGAATGATTTGAGGTTATTAAATTTGTATACAACTTAACGCGTTTGAAGTTAGACCTAACGTTATCCTAACCAACGAAAGGAAACGAAACTTTGAATGTATTGGTTAAAATATAAAACAAGAATGTCATTTAGGCGAAATATTGAACTTGTGAACTAATTCCAATTGCAATTTATAATAAATAATTAGGTTCAACATTTATTAGGATTACTTAAGAAATTGAATATCTCGAGACCTAATATGTTTATCAAGAATGTTGTTAAGTTTTTCTGATAGGTCTAGGTTAGGACTATCTATATTCCAAACCATTTGAAAAGCTAAAAATTTTTGCGCGATCAAACTAATTTTTGTTAGTCTTTACTAACCTGAGAAGTTAGGATTTTCTTAAGAAATTGAATATGTCGAGACATAATAGGAAAATACCAATGAGCACATTGAATTTTAATTATTTTAGTTAATTTTACAACTTTGTGCAATATTTGTTTAATTTATATGTAAAGTACACAAACTATTTCTCATAAATATTGCATAGAAATTGAATATGTGTAAAAATCCCTACATTATTACGCCAGTTTTCAAAAATCTGTCCTTTTTTCCCTACGGCCATTTTTCGACAACATTTTTCCCTAAGTGTCGCGTCACTGTTACCAAGTGTGGCCATATATTTTCTGAAAATGGATGAATTGTCCTGTTGAAAACAGTTAACCACGTAAAAATAAAAAGATTTGGGATTGTTTCACGACAAAATCGGAAAATTTAATGAGTATTCTAGTGCTCGTCAAAATACCCGCCACACTACGGCCGATTCCAGAAAACTCAGAGATGTTCCGATTTAAAAATTTTAGTGAAGTAATCCCATTTTTTTTTATTTTAATGTGGTTAAATGTTTCGAACGGAAAGATGCATCCACTTTCAGAAAATATACGGCTACACTTGGTAACATGTCTGAGTTTTCTGGAATCGGCCATAGTGTAGCAGGTATTTTGAAAAATATTTCAATTTTTATGAAATTTATATCCTAATTCTTGTGTGGAACCATTCCAAAACTATTTATTTTAATTTAGTTAACTGAACAGCTGAAGTTGTTTACTATTAGACGGCATACGCCTTTATTTGGTATCATCTCTTAGGTTTTTTTGTAATCGGCCAAATTAATTTTTTTACTCGTAATAACCCCTACTATTAGACTAGAATTATTAGACTAATAACCGCAACTATTTACTTTTAATTGCTACACTTTTTAGGAGTTACACTTTTCGGCAATTTGTGTAGCTACACTTTTCATTAATTTGTGTAGCTACACTTTTCGTTAAAAACTTCACATCGGTAGAATCGATCGCTGCAAACATGCTCGCGGTGGTCATATGACCCAGATCGAATTTCATAGTTAAATGTAACATGTGTACTGCACCTGGAATAAATTTCAGTCCGATATTGAAATTATTCTGTGTTTTATCTAAATACAAAATTGTTATGTTTTTATTGAAAATGCCTTGATAACATTTACATCAGCATAATTTTCGTAAAATTATGCCCAATTATACCTTAGGCATATTGTAAATGTCTGGTATGTAAATGAACTGTCAAACATATTTGTGTTCCACCCCAAAACCTAATATGCTGCCACAAAATTTAATGTCTTTGAATATGTAAATGGATTTAGGTCAATTTCAATAATTCAATTGTCTAAGGGTATAATTATTTAATGGACGCGAACCGTACTACTAATTGAATAACAACAATAACCTAATTTGCCACAATTCAAACAAAATTAAGTTCTGAAGCCGAAAACTTTTTCTATGTATATAATGCGGGTTTGATCCCACATAAATTCCCCAACAAATAAAAAATAGACACAAGGGTAAAGTTTTAATTTACCAACAAATTGATAATAATTCAATCATCCCCAAATTCGGCCAAAACCAAATATCGTTAATTAAATTCGCCCATTCGTTTCATATCAATATACGATACACAGCACACAGTATAGATGTAGCGTGTCCTCATGGGTGGTAGATTACATTTTCTTGGGTTTGTTCCTTTGATATTCTATAACTAAAACGTGTTAAATTATTTGTTGTTCGTTTAAATCTAATCCATCTATTCTATATAGATACTGTCTTAAGATGCTGCTAAACATATATACAAGATACAAAAAAAAAACGTGACAAAAATTTCGGCAACAAAACAGATAAGTTACATATGATTAAAGTTTGAGGCAAAAAAATAAAAACACCGCACGCATAGGGGTGGCAAATACTCGACGGAATATTTCCGTTCACCCCAAAACGATTCAATCAAAATAGTTTCATTACGTGATCATTCATTTACGTATTGTCCTTGAATATTAATGTAAAGGACAGACATGGCAAATACGCAATTAGTAAAATATAGAATGCCCTAAAATCGGGTCTCGGCGGAAGCGGCACCAAATTTAAATTAATTTTTGCCCGCGATTTTTTATCTAAATGCTTCGGCTATAACATTATTTTATGGGTTTTTTTTTGTTTGCGCGAAACCATCGTCGTATACAATAAATTTTACCCGCAATTTAATCCTCCCTTTCATATTTCGTAAGTGGAAAAAAATTATTTCTTGTTGATGTTATTTTTTTGTCAACATCTCTCTGATGGTGTGATATCGTAATGCTATTAGTAATGTTTCATTTTTTGTTATCTTGTATTGACACTTGTAAGCATTTGACACATGCATTGAAATCACATGACGATGATGATGGTGGGGGGAGATGAACGCTGCGAGAGTTGATTTATGACGAATATCTCTTGTAGTGTTTTCGTCTTTTATATTAAATTTTGTCTGGGCGGATGTAGTGATGTGAATCCACATTATTTAGAAATGTCATGTTTATTTTAAGGGTGAACACATTTAGGATGTGTATGTATATATAGTGAAGTGGTTTATCGTGCTTAAAATATAGCATAATTGAATTGTTAAACTTTTTGACTTGAATTTAATTGGATGTTTCAATATTATTCGGATACAATATTCATAAAATGGTAAAAGTTTTTATAGAACTGTTTAATTAGGTTTCAGAAAAACTTATCTACATCACTCCCCTTCCGAAAAAAAATTTTTGTTTTCATTTTTGATTACAAGTAGTTTGGATAGTTTTTAGCTTTACGGCTCTGCAATTGAGCTATCAGTTCGATAAATGCGTCTTGTTTCGACGACGGGACTATTGTTCCTGGTGCCTCCAGGAACCAGTTTCCCATTGCTTCAAGGTAAAATGTGAAAACATGCGGTTGTTACCTTGATCGCTAGCAAGTTCCAATGGGATACCTAATCTAGCGATGAAGTTGGATATTAACGCTTTCACGACAGTTTGCGATGAATTCCAATTGACGAATCGATCATGGAATTCTTTCTGTCGTGGAATTAATGGCTGTCACTAACGGTCTTCCCGGAAATAACGAAATATTTTTAGTGCTGCAAACACTGCTAGGAACTCACGATCAAACGTTAAATATTTCTGTTCAGTGGTCGACAATTTTTTAGAAAAGAATGCTTAAGGTTCCCAATTGTTACTGTTTAGATGTTCTAAGACACCCCCACGTGCTAGCTTGAAGCTTCAATTCTAATACAATTCTAATACAATTCTAATACAATAACGTGTATTATCCATGGGGTGTGCAAGTAACGTGCAGTTAACGACGAATTTCTTTATTGTCTCCAGAGCTACTTGCCATTCTGGTGGCCAAGAAAATGTAGGTGGTTTCCTACCTTGCTTAATCATAGAATTTATTTGATTGTAAATTGGCGATAGTTGTTCTGCCAAATTGGGTAAAATGTACGAATCGTGATACCATTATCTGGTAAACGCTTGAATAGTATTCCTCGTGTTCCTCGGTCGTTTCATTGGTTATTTCGTCAATAAATCGTTGAAATGTTTGAACTGCGTTTCTCAGACCAAAAGTCGTGCGACAGAAATCGAACATTTCAAAATGTGTTATTATTGCTCTTTCAAAATGTTCCTCTTGTGACACCGAAATTTGATGATAAGCCCGGCAAATATCATTTTTAAAAAAAAAAATGTACATTCATGTAATTGAAGTGAGAAACCACGAACGTGAGGCAATAGATAACCGTCAGAAATAGTGACGGCGTTTAACCGCTTATAGTCGCCACATATCGAATCAGTGTCGAAATTCTCGGCGGATAACCATTTGCAGCTGTTAGCAAAAGGTGTTGGTCTTCAATTAAGTTTTTAAATGATGATGCAGGTATGACAGAAATATCAGCGCTTGTGTCAACTTGAATTAAATTGATGTTTTTACACCTAAAAAATAAACAGCGAACTACGGTTACTCCAGCATCTGTTGGTGGAAGATACTAGTTTATTACAGATTCACCAGTTTTAAAACTGCAATTCGGTTTATTGCACTTCTTATAGCGGAATGAGCAAACCTGTAGTAGTACCGACATATTGGCTGGTCTACTGTACCCGACCTTGGGTAACTGTTGTTGCGAGATGTTGTTCTTCTGGCGTTTTCTGTGCGATTTTCGACCTTTAACTCCCTCCTGTATGTCGAAACAATTATTTGAAACATTTTGGTTTACTGGTTCTTTAAGCTGGTTTAGAGAGGTGATAGATGCGGAATTTGTTCCCGGACTATAGAATGAGTTGGGGAATTGATTTTTCATTCCCCATATTCCGTCAGCCACGAAATTGTATTCGCTATCGTCATCTTCATGGTAACCTCGACCTGCCATTCGACTTAATTATCGATGAAAACTGGAAGGAGATTGATTCCCCATTTCCTCATACCAGACTCTTCCGAGCGTTGGATGATGGTGTTTTTAAGTATTTTGTATTTTTTGCGGTTGGAACTTATGACACACAAAATTATAGTATAGACGGCCGAATTTATGTTGAAAATCATTTTGTGTGCCATAATCGGCATTTAAATGGATCCACCTGAAGAGTGAAGAGGCAGCTTCCAATAAAAAAACGGCTATTCATTAAAAGAATTAAAATAAATTTTTTTAACAATCAATACCGGTCCAGATCTGTTTTCCACAAATTTAGCGGAAGTGACGATTTTTGATAAAAAAAATATTTCAGCCAAAAATTCAGCCTCTGTGCAGCTCAGGCGAATTAATTGATCGAGTGGAATCTTCATACTTAAGCTTTTACCACATATTGGGAGATCCCAGAGTTTTTGACCGAAATCGTTCCGCCGGAAGAGGCAGTTTCCATGAGAGCTTCGAGGCCGTGTGCGATGATGAGGAACTCGAGGAAGAGGTAATTATTAGCCCCGATCGCGAACCCGCAAAGTGACATCAAACTAACGAAAATAGAATAATCAGTTGATACAAAGCTGCGGCGATAACACTAATTCGACTATACTATTCGTTGACCTCGTCCACAACCACAAACAGCTGACTAATTCACAGAAGCTACAGTACCTAAAAGCAAATTTAAGTGGAGACGTAATGTTATTGTTCAAGTCTGTGAACATCACCAACGATAATTACGAAGAGGCATGGCACATTCTTCGAGATCAATATAGTAATCGTCGATTCATTATTGACAGTCACCTTTGAAAGTTCAGAACCATGCTTTCACTACAAATTGAATCAACAGTGGGGTTGCGCAAGATCCTCGTTACAATGACAGATACCGTTCACAGTCTGACGGTTTTAGGAGCGAAGGTCACCATATCGCCAATAAGCTGGATCCGGAAACACAACGACAATGGAAGATGTTGTTAACCCGTGCACAGTATAGTATCCATCATACCAGAATCTTATCGATTTCCTGAAAGTTTGATGGCAATCGATCGCAACGCAAACTTGACACACAATCAACTAGTTGCCTCGTCGTCACTTCCGACTCTCGCATCTTCAGGTGTCGAGTTTGTGCTGGAAATAACAACGCATTCCAGTGCGATAAATTCAAGCCTCTTACGGTAGTGGAAAGGTCAAATCTCGTCCGAGAAGAGATTGTGCTTCAACTGCCTGCGCAAATGCTACACCAATTCAAATTGCAAATCCAGTTTGTGCCGAGTTTGGCATAAAAGACATTCCACGCTACTACAAAATTCGAACCCATACACCGAATCATCCGTTGAATCATCACCAACATCGGTCACGACAAACGCCGCATTGCCATTTACGGATGTTCTGCTCAATCGCCAGCAGCTCAACAGCAATCGCCATCGTATCGCAATCAAATCAGAATTTCGTCGCTCACGCTCTGTTGGATTCGGAATCTTAGGTTAGCTTCATATCAGAGAGCACAGCAAATCGCATCGGATTGGCCAGAAAACCAGTCGCAGTCACAATTGGCAGAATCCGTTCAAACAAAGCGACCACGTTGCGTAGAATTTTTATTACGCTCACAAATCGATTCAACATTTTTCATCTTGATTACAGCCCTCATCGTTGAAAAGATCACAAGCACGCTTCCAGCTCCACCAATTGATACGCATCAATGGTCATATTTGGAGCAATTGGAACTTATAATCCGCCGATCCAGCGTGCTGTCTCCCTCATCACATATATCAAACAGATGATGCGCCCGAACACAGAAATCACAGCTAATCCCAGAATTACCAACGAATCGTATGGTGCCCTTTTCCAGATGAACCGGTCGGCTATTCATATCATCCATCAGTACGAAACGAACAGGACTAATTCCCAATTGCAGCCAAAGTCGCATCGGGAGACTTCGATTTAATCGAAGTCCTGAGACAAATGGTGAAATTGCTACGCTGTGGTGGCTTGAAACTGCGGAAGTGGCCTTCGAGAAGCCAACAGTTTTTCTAATGAGATACCATTCGAATTCCGCGAACATCAACACTTAACCGATTGTTTCGGATTTAAAATAAGCTAAACATTGGATGTTCGAACACCAAGCAAACGAACGATATCTTCGATGTCACTCCAATCTTCAGTGGTGCCTATGCTCGTACAACGTCAGCATGCACACCATCGTGCAGTCATTCGACGTACATTCAACGACATTCGACGTACGTTTAAACCTATGTATAAGCCAACTCGTAAGTGGTGCTTGGTTGGCTACATAGCTCGCCCCTAATCGCTGGATGACGTTTGTGGCCAATCGAGTTTCCTGGACTACACTCACCTTACCGATTGCAATTATGTCGAATCATGGAGAACCCTGCAGTGGTGTTGGTCCTTCACTGTTACACACCCATCTGCTCTGGCGGACAGGTCTGGTTTGGTTACGAGAAGATCCAGCTCAATAGCCCCGCCAAAGAACGACCGAGGCATACACCAACAATGATGAACTAAAAATAAAATCAATATCGTGATACTCATCTCTTGGAAAATTACTTGATGTCACGAGAGACTTCCTGACCGTGCAATACGCTTACACAAATCAAAGGCGAGTTAGACGCCGTGTACGTGGACCCTGCACCATCATTAACTATCGTGAAATTTAAAGATAAATTTAAACGTGCCGTACCAGCATGGGTGACGATGAACGTTCGGAACGTCCAAAAATTGCAACCACTAGGCGACCGTCGAATTATAGTTTAATTTTAGAAATTTCAAAGATTTCGGGAAAAATTAACCAACTGGAAGTGGGATCATCAATTTCTACTCGCCTCCTACTTTTCAAAGTTAATACTTAGTAAGCACTTGGCGTCTTTACAATTTAGGTACAAACGTGGTAAAATAAACATTTTTGTTGATATTATATTTACTGCTGAAGACTTTCAGGCTAGTGATGAACGGAACCATATCTGCAAAGATTATAGGTTATACTTAATGAGCTAAAAGAAGGCAAATAATGATATGTGGTGATTTAGGATGTCAGGTCAGCTCTGTAGTTTGACACCACACCTAATGATCGTGGTTTTGAAGTGGAAGATTTTATATCTAGCACTTGCTAAATAAGGAAGGACAAGATAGTACCTAGTGCCACTGAAAAGCTATCTGGAATTATAGTAACAGAGAGACAAATAAAAGGATGCGGGATGGAACCAGCATAATCAAAGCCTACGAATTTGCGATACCAAGGCAAAAGAGCTCCAAACAACAAGTCGCATGATGGACTCCTAGCCTTAACAGAAAACATAAACAAGTGCAAAGAAGTCGGAAAGAATTCCAAAACTCTAGGCAAACAGAGTTAAGAGAAATTAAGAAACTGATGTACAGGCAACTAAGAAACTCGAGAGTCATTGGTTGTGTTGCGGGCACACTGCTAGAAAGATTTGTGACGGACAGGATGATAGAAAAATTGAACGCCAGCGGACTCTACTCTGCCAAACAATTCGGGTTCCGCAAAAATAGCTCGAAAATAGCTTCGTATTTAAACGATCGAATACCGATAATTGAGGACTGCCATGGAAAAATTCAGAAAACGTTAGAAGGATGCCCATAAGGATCAATCATTGGCCCCAATATTTGGAACATCGTTTTCAACGATAGTTTCTGCAGCGACGAAGACGAAATTGCATATGCTGGTTATAATGATATATGGGCACTCCAGACAAGATCTTCAAAATAAGACTCAGTTGGCACTAAATCATATGAGGGAATGGTGCATGAAAAATAAACTAGATCTATCACCCGGGGAAACAGAGATGATGTTACTTAAAGGTAAATTGGACACTAATAGACCGCCTATTGTAAAATTAAATAATGTGAGAATAAAACATGCCAAAACTGTCAAGTATCTAGGCGTTAGTATTGATGAGCTTCTTGAAATTACAAGTAACGTTAAAGTTATCGCGGCAAAGGCCAAAAAGTCTCACATACCATTGCAAGTATTTTGCAAGAGGATTGTGGACTTAGTAACCGTACGCTGCTTATCATATATAAGGGAGTAATTGAGCCCGTACTAACGTGCACAAAAACATGCCCTGTTGAAAATAATTGGTTGTCATAGGACTACCCCGGTGTTATGTCGAAAAATATATCAAACTAAAACAGAGTGCAATTATCATTAAATAGGAACGCCAGACTATGACAGGCAACGTCATCATTGTAACTGACGAGATGACGGCGAACGAAAGAAGAATGCTGCAACTTGTAGCAGCACAGATGGGATATCTCCACTAATGGAAGATACACGTATGAATTCTTTTCAAATGTTAGGGTGAGGCTCTATACGAGAATTTCACTAAATAACTGCTTATCACAGTTCATTACTGGAAACAGTAACTTCAACAGCTACCTAGATAGATTTAGAATTAAGGAGAACTTAATTCTAAATCTAACTAGGTAGCTGTTGAAGGACTTCACGGACTTTTGTATATGTGTCATGCAATCGAAATCGATAGTAGACTAGTCGCGTTCAGTACTGTCGTATAGACCATGCATGCATCCACGATGGCTAGGAACGGAAACATATCCATGTACTGGTGCAATGGATATGGCTAAAATGCATATATGAGAATCTAATGTAGTTATAAGGAGCGTAGTCGCTGGCATCATTTAGAAACACCAATATCTGCAACAAATTAAATTGTTGCAGAACCAGAAAAAATGCAAAACACTCTGATATACATTTCTCAAAATAAGACATCCAATATTTACCATCTATCCGTCAAAGTAAATACAATTTATATTTTTAAAAAACTGCTTAGCTAAAATTTGTAGACGGTTCATGCTATAAAATTTATTAACCATCATAAAGCTATGAGCTATATACCGTGCTGTCTAATAATGACACAACTGCACTGTGTCGATGTTTTATTGTTAAAGTCTCAATTTTTATTTTCTCGTTATCATTCAGAAATAAATCTATACGAGTACAAACTATCTGCATCGTAAAAACAGGATTGGCATTGCATAAAAAATTGTATACGGCGTTTAGACTAGATAAAGCTTAAACTACATTACATCACGTATCTTTTCGAAAATTGTAAATTCATCGTTAATAAAACTGCTATGAATTTCTGTCGTTTTCAAATATAAAAACTTTGATTTGATAGTTTTATGAAGTCGCGTTATCACTATGCTTGAACCGTTGCTTAAACTATGAAAAAATATTAACTCTTTGAGGCAGACTAAGACACACTCGCTAGTTACTCAAAATAAGAAAAAATTTATAACATTTCATAAAGTCCAGTTTTTATAGGGTGGGACATATATAATCCCACCATGCAACTAATGCCGTACATGATATCCAACGTCCCTTAAGCTAACAGAACCCATACAGCAGAACATTACCAGATAGTATGGAAAATAGGCTAATTAAATGCTCTATTAAGAAATGTTGGGCTGCACCCCTTCCAACTAAAACGATGGGTTCTGTTAGCTTTAGAAAAAGGTAGCAGAACCCATATCAAAAAATGATTTAAAAACAATTCGAAAATTACAGGTTAATTTTAATTAGACTAAAATGCCCTATTTAAATTTTTTTATTCTGCTCATTCTAGAAAAAACATAAGGCTTTATCACTTCAAAGCTAGCAGAACCCAAATCGAAAATCGGACCAAAAACGAAATTAGAACGAAAAACTTGATCTACTGACTAACAAATATTTTTTGACTCATTATGGCCTAACCAAATGCCCCATTAAAAATGTTTGTTTAAATTTCGTTTTTGGTCCGATTTTCGATTTGGGTTCTGCTAGCATTATAAATATTAGATGACCTGAAGTTTGGTCAAGAACGAGTGGAGCCCAACAATTTCTAATGGCGCATTTGATTAGGCCATAATGAGTCTAAAATTATTTGTATGTCAAGTGATCGTTTTTCGTTCTAATTTCGTTATTGGCCGGCTTTCGATTTACGTTCTGCTAGCTTTGAAGTGATAAAGCCTTGTGCCTTTTCTAGAATGAGCAGAATAAAAAAATTTAAATTGGGCATTTTAGGCTAATTAAAATTAACCTTTAATTTTGCAAATGTTTTTAAACCATTTTTTGATATGGATTCTGCTAACTTTGTCTAAAACTAGCAGAACCCATCGTTTTAGTTGCAGAGCAGCTAGCAGAACCCATCGTTAGCTTAAGGGACTTGATATCCATTGAAACAAAACTTTTTACTAAAACAAAGTGAAACATTGCAGACAGTACAGCACCAGGAAATGCGATTTTTTTTTGTGCTGCATAACGCACATCTCCGACTAGTACGTTTTGGTAGATGTTTCGAGTCTTTTTCTCGCATTTGCCATGAAAGAGTGGGCTTCGATTTTTTTTAATTGAGTGGAAGTTAGAATATTGATGGGGAAATTTTATTAATTAAAGTCTGGGCAAGAAACCATTCAGCTCCATGTTTTCACCAAATTGTTTGCAAACAATATATGAAATAAGAACAGCTGCATTCAAAAAATAGAACAATATGCGGTGCCACCATTTTTTACTACGTAGGCCTAGTTTATAATTAGTCAATAGCTGATAAAATGTATCCACTGCATTCCCGTTCGTATTATAATCAATCACTGTGCTTGAATCGCACACTTTGTTTTGTGACAAGCTGAAAACCCAGGAGGTAAACCTAATTCAAGTATGCTGAATTCAATGGTGCTAGTCCCATTTCAGAGATAGTCGCTTTCGCTATCGCGAAAATATACACTCATTTTCACGTTGATAGCTCTTGAGCCATTAAGATTTTCGTTTTGCTTTATTCAGCAAAGTTGTTGCGCAGGCCAAGACAAACAACTTTGCCGAACATATCAAGACCGAAAAACCACATCAACATTCACATTATATTTAAAAGCAAATTAAATCGAGTCAGTTGATTTTATGGTGATTTTTCTTAACTGTTTTAATTTTAATTTTCTGATTCGTGTCGTCTTCGGGATCTCCTTCCTCTTGCAAATTCCAACAAATGTCACCCAAGAGCGCACGTAGCTTTTTACCGCTGTACCTGAAAACGCTGGCCGTGCTCATCGGATTCTGGTGATTGTTCGGCGAATTTTTCCACATGACAATGCAAAAAATGTATTTTCAATGACATTCGAACGTTTATATTATGAAAAGTGGTTAGCGCATTTGCAATATATTTGCGCCAATCAGCGGATCGATTAATACCGAGAACATTCTTAATAACTTCTTTTACACTAAGAGCATTTTCAAATGCTTCATCGTTCATCAAACGACGAATATCTGGTCCATTAAGTATACCTGTAATAAAAGCAAGATGCGAAATGAAATTTCATTTAATCAAAACTTAGATTCGAATAGATTCAAACACAAACCTTCTTTTATTTTCAATCCACTTAACCGAGGAAAAATGCGACGCAATTCGATCTGGATTCAGCGCTTTTATAAATTTTTTAACTACTCCAAGTCGGGCCTCAACGATGTTTTCGTATCGCAATCTAATGTTCTCACGTAAAGCACAGTTTCGTTCGTTGTATTGGTCGCCTTTAAAACGTGTATTCCATAAGCACATAAAACACATGTTTTTAGTGTAACTCAATTGCATGCCTCCTAAAAGAGCTATCACTTTTAAATCTGCACAAACTTTCCATTGATGGTCGTTGTATTTAATCAAATCTGCTGTTCATGCTGTTGGAAGAATTGATAAACAATCGCCAATCTTCGGGATTATATGCATTGTGCATTGTGGATACCGAACCACAAATATCAGTGCAAAAAGCGAGTGAATTATTCGCAAGTGATTTGAAATAATCCGTAAAATGACGATGGCGATTTATTGCCCCATAAATCCGAATATTTGGAGCCAAAATGTGCACTTGTTTTAAATCCTTTGACAAAAGGATGGCTTACCGCTGCGATAGTTTCAGAGGTCGTACCATAATATCCAAACGATTTTGCGAGATTTCAATGTGATTGCATGGCGCAGTGACATTTGATGGTTGATATAGTGATTCAGATGTTTCTCCGGTTTCATCAGATTTAAATGTTGGTGGTAAATATTCTTCAGTTGGGTTTGATCTTCGGCGGCAGCGGTAGTTGAGCATTTGTCGTTGCAGTGTATATCAAAGAACCAATTTTTTTCTGTTTGTACCGAGAATATAATTCATGCACCTATAACATTGAACTGGATTATGTCCTTGTGAATCTATCCATATCATCGGGACACCAAATGACATTGCGGCTCCAGCATCCTGTCCGGCCTAAGTATTCCGACCTTCAGTTATATTTAGCCTTACCTGTGTATACGGAGCTTTGCACAGGTGGACCCATGTTTCTCTAGACGGCAAGACCCTGCCTTCTTGGGGAACATGCGAGAAGGCTGGGTCTACAGACGAATGAATTTTTAGAAGTTGCTTGGACGAAGTGGAGGAAGAAACTTTAGATAACTTACTATGCTCGTGTCCGGCACTATCACACAGAAGGCATTGGTATTTGAGCGTGTACAGTATGGCCAGCCTTTCAGATCTCGCGTACTGTGGAGTGCGAGATATGTTGCGCGTGTTATGAACAGGAGTAAATTGGAAATAGGATCTTGGGGGTCAGAACGGGCCACTACTGGTCTAAGTGTGCGGATCCAGCTACTCCAACCTAGCTAAGCAAAACGCACATATATGGTGGATGTGGTTTTTCGGTCTTGATATGTTCGACAAAGTTGTTTGTCTTGACTTGCGCAACAACTTTGTTGAAGAATGCGTTCTCGAAACGAAAATCTTAATGCTTCAATAGCTATCAACGTGAAAATGAGTGTATATTTTGACAAATTTTGGCTCGGATCCAAAACATATCGAAAGCAATACCGCAAAAATGGGAACTCTTTGTAATGGAACTAGCACCATTGAATTCAGCGTACTCAAATTAAGTTTACCCCTAGGTGCCCAGCTTGTCACTTTTTTCAAATAGCACAGAGATAATTAACGCGGGGCAAACTGAAAATTACTGAAATACTGTTCCCACCTGGTTTAGAGCATGATAATTGGATAAAAGATATACTTCCCTTTTATCAATCCATTTTGCGGCATTAATTCCTGTGTTACTAACAAATGGCATATATTCTCCTTTTTTTGCTCTTGTGAGTACCAAAGGATGGTAAAAATTTCCTTGTTTTATTTACAATCCCGTAACGCTAGTAAAATAATTGTCAAAAAGAATGTGTGTCCTTTTCCACCGACATCAGCAGTCAGATAATTTACAACCTTTTCTCCAACATTTTTTGTTACTTGATTGTTATTTTGCCTGTATATCGAATTTGTAGCAGTAGCCAGATTTATCAGCCAACAGCCACATCTTATATCCTCTTTTGATTGGTTTTTTGGGAAGATATTTTCTGATACTGCTACGTCCTTTAAACTTTATCATAGGTTCATCAACGCCTAAATTTTCACTGATATGAAAGTTGTTGATGAAATTGACGACAAATATCATACGGTGATGGATTTTGAAGATCGATAATGTTTTGAGCTGGGCCAGAATTAGAAGAAAATAATCCAGGTTTTGGTGGAATGCCATTTTACTCCATTGTCTGCACTGTCGCCATTGGCTTTGTGTAACTTCATTTTCACATTTATCTTCTGAGCTAGAAATGACCCTCGTTCTCTTCCTCCGGGTTCTTTTCATTCATCAATGCTTAATTTGGGTATCAGAAGGTATTTCTTCTAGAATTTCTGTTTCGATAATGTCTTCAATGTCATCTTTAGACACCAATTTTTTTAGGGTTCTACTCCGGAGAACTTCTTGTCATGTCATTCTTCGACTTCCTCAAAGTGGCTAACTTATCTCCACTTGCGCTCTCTTATTTCGATCCCAATGACTGCTTTATTCAGCTCAGTACTCTCCTATGGCATTTATTTACAAATTTTCTTATTTCTGATCTTATGTATACGCTTCCAAGTTTCACAACCGTACAGCAACCTTGATTTCACGCACGAATTGAACATTTTTAACTTTGAGTTACGAAATAGGACAGATATGTTTCAGACTTTGTGTAACATGTTGAATGTTGTTCTGGCTTTGTTGATTTGTTTCTTTATACTGTATCGGTGCCATCCGTGTTCGTTAGAGTATAACCAAGTTATAAAAATTCTTTAATTTTCTATTTCTATTCTATTTCTTCTTGGTTGATATATATTGGTGTGTTTAACATCATCGTCTTGATTTTCCTGATATTTATTTTGAGTCCAATTTCTTTTGCTAGATCTAATAGCTTCTGTACTTCATGTTGCATGTCAGCGTGTTTGTGTGTTAGCAGACATATATGTCATCTGCCTAATCTAGATCATTGAGTTTCTCCGTTAGTACCCACCACTATATTATACTGTTAGGAACAGATGTGGCCAGAGTATGTATCTTACTCCTTTGCTGTTATAGATGAGTAACTTTGCTTGCCTTCACGAAGTTCACGAAAAGTAGGTGCAGAGGTAAATTTCATTCGTTAGACTGCTCAATGATGATGTGTGATGCGCTAATATGATACGATCGGTGTAACTTCACCCTGGTCTGAAGCCAGCTTGTACTATTCTTAATTTCGGATTGACTTATAATTTTACATATCTCTATGGTTATATTGTGAAGTGATATATCCTGTCAATTTTTGCATTCTATTGGTAGGTCGCCTTTCTAGGGAATCATTATAGTCAAACCTTGTTTCTTTTTTCGCGGTATTATTCCGGAATTCCACACTTTTGTTATTACCGGTGTTAGAGCTTTTGCAATTTTTGGTATATCTGATTCTTTGGATATTTCTGCTTGTATATTGTCCTTTCCAGAGGCCTTGTTGTTCTTTATCTTATCAATGCCACCGCTTGGTGGATGGGTGTTAACAGGTTCGTTATTAACGCCAGCTGTTAATTCGAAGATTTGTGTATCGTTGGTGATGTTGTCTTCGTAATATTATTTCCATCTTTCTGGTTGTGCTTCATCTGTAGTTAAAATTTGGCCAGAGGCGTCCCTTATTATTAGGATATTGGTGATTTTTCTAGCTGCTCGTCGCATACATTGATTTTTTAAGTATGTTTTGGGTTAGTACAGTCTTTTCTCCTATCTTGAGAATGTTTTCAGTGTATTTCCTACGCCACTCTGCAATTTTTTTTTATTTCTCGTGCCGTATCTCTTCGTATTGACATTTCAGCTTTAACATATTTTGTTGGCACAAATTTTATCACTGATCCATAGTCTGTGTCTGAGTTCTTAGTATCCGCCCTAGTGTGTTGGTACCTCTTTCGATATAACCTTCTTTGAGCATTCCGCAGGATATGTTTTTTGTGGCGAGTGTCTTGTGTCGGCATCTTTTAACCTGTCAGTGTTTGATTTTTTCTCTGGATCCGTTTTATAGCGACAACCTTAATTTTTATTGTGGTATTGCCAGTTGATGGTTACTTTCAATGTCTGCGCCACCCACAGTTTTCACATTGAAATCTCCTCCATATATTATCTTAATCATTTTCTGTGTGTTCTTGCAATTGTGACTTGTAGTTGTTCATAGAATCCATCCTTAGTTGTTTCATCTGCGTCTTTTTTGCGATATATCACTGAATATTATGGTTGTGTTTCGTAATTTTGAATGGCATCTTGTTACGTCTATGATTATTCTGCTATTAACTGGTTTGTATTCCACTAGTGTCTTCTTTGCTTTAGCCATTTTGGTTTTTCCATCTCATTTCACTGAGACCAAGAATTTCGATTTTGTACCTTTTCATTTCTTTGTCTAATTGTTTTAGCCTTGTTGCTTCTGTTAGAATTTTTATGTTCCAGTTTCCGATTCGTATCCGTGTAAAAAAGCCGAGGATCAATATTTGCCGGTTTGCAGTATTTATTCTAGTATTTCTTTCTGTAATAATTTCGATTTCGGATTAATGAATGATTGGTCCAATTCCAGCCAGCTGCCACGCCTTCCGAGCAAGGTATACTGGCATGCCAGGGAGAAGGAAAAGGAAAAAGAAAATTGACCAGGTCATCAAACTCGACTATTATTTCTCCATTGTAGCCCATCGTTGTCGTAAACAAAAACGCTGAGTGCTGATAATGAGCTTGCAGAGTACGGCAATGTATCAACCGTTTTCCAATATAGTTTTGACAACTCGTCAACAATAAAGGCATTTGAGAACTTCATAAAGTGAAGGATTTTTTTCATTGAACTCTATTAGTATGCGATCGGTTTCCTCCTCTTTGTATTAATTTGGAAATGCTGGAAGAGTAACGGCGTTTGATGTTTCCTTATGACGCGTGTACCTAAGATGCTGATATAACGACGATTCATCGCGATATATGGCTGGAATTTTTGTCGATGTATACTAGCTTCGATGTTAATTGTCTTCATATATTGTCCATTGATGTCAATCTTATTGTTCTTTAGAAACGTTTTCAGCATGCATTCGTCTAATTTGTCATACATGGCTACAGCAATTAGCAGATATACGTCCGGTAGAGCTTTGGCTTCTACCCAGGTTTTATTTCTGCGACCGGTTTTCCATAAGACTTAAAAGGGATAACATCTAAGAATTTGAAACCATTTTCTATCATTGAGATAGCTGCTGATTTACACAGTTTGCTCGGTAAGCCTTGTAACTAATGTTGAAAAAGGCGGGAGAGTGCAAGGTGAACTTGGATGTCGGTTTGCGTGCGACAATGTTACATGCAGAGATTTTTTCACGGTAAATGGATTTTATAGATTCTAACGGTCAATAATGTCTCTGCTTCTGCGTTAGTGGTCGTTTGCAGATCCATTACTGAGGAAAGTAGTTCGACCGACGCTTTTGAAAAACCCTGCCGCTGGCACCGCTCAAATTCTTTTAATTGAGTTAAAAGATTCCCCTGAAATATAAATTTTATACGAAATATAGTCGTATTTCGTTCCAATAGATGACTTGGGGGTGATTCTTTGTCTTGCATAAACATCATCTGTACTAATTATCTCATCTAGTTACTTCTTAAATTGCACATCTGTAGCTGAGTACTCTAATATTTAATTCTAAGTTGCTTCTTTAACCGTCAATAATCGACAATTGAGACACCACAGAGAGAATTGGTATCAGGCATCTTAGTTAGTTTATACTCAATGAGAATTTAATCGGTGGTCAATGTTGTGCTTATTATCACGTGCCTCTAGAGTTTGGGATCATAATCCGAAAAATTATTTCAACTTTAAGTGGTATAATATGCAATATGACTTAATTCTCGATAATATTTTAATGTCGATGTATCCTTTTCTCGTCGAAAACCGATCAAGTGATGCAGTGGTTAATGCAAAATGAATTTTCATCGTCGATTACGATCGGTGACGTTAATAATCACAATACTAAGGCCCTTTGTTGAAGTGAAGAATTCAGCGCCGAACCACCGTTTATGTCAGTGTACAGGTTGACATGGAGCTTGCAATGTAATTGTGCATTCTAATTGTGCGAATGGGCGGTGTATGCGTGAATGAAAAGAGGAGTGTTAATTGATCTTCAAAAGACATTAAATCCACTGGACAATTAATACTTTCTTTACAAAAAAAACCCGTTTGTGGAAGTGTCAGTCAAGTTAATTTTAGGTACATCATTAGTTAACTGGGTTTGTTGTCCAATCAAGCAATCCGCTTTGACTGCCTGATGAAAGGTTCTATTACATCTTTGTTGATGGTGAGTGATGCGGTTTCGTTAGAAATGAACTCAGACTGACGCGCGTTATTAAGATCTTTAATATTCCCATTTAATTCAATTAAAGTGTAGGTTATCATTTCTAGTGTTTCTGCAAACTTTGCCAACATCCTATCCAAAATCGACAAATCACTCAAAAAATATAAAAATCAAAGGAGACCGTAATCGTTAATGTTCTCAAAAGTCGGGTCACAAAATTCATGTCCGAAGCCTCCACCCAGACCGAAACACCAAATCTAGTGAACAAAAACCATACCATATCATCACTAACATCACCGTCAGCCATCCAAAACCGACAAATTAGAGATCATCAAAAGCCAACAAGAAATAATAATCTACCTGGAGCACCACAATCAACCATACCTGTCCGTAACATTAATACAACTGCCAATGACGTTGAATTAATGGATGAGTACTCGATTCGAGTGGCGCAACGCAGAAAGTGGCCTTTCGTTAGCCGCATACATAATTCAGTACAGGATGAACAGTTCCGCAACTAGTGACAAAGATCGCGAATACTGACGATTTCTTTGCCCAACGCATGGTGCCGAAAGCAAGCTTTGCAATGAAATATGATTACGTATCGTATATAATCAATATCCCAAATTAAGTTTTTCAAAGCACCACCGCCTGCGGGACTGTTTGTCAAAGAATTTGATTGAGGTCAAAGAAAGGCGTTTTTTCGGTCAGCTCATATGCGCCACTTAATCCAGTAGCAAATTTTATTGCTGGGAAAAATAGTGCCACAACCGCTGTTTTGCGTCCCGGAAACCTCATCAAGACAGAGAGAGCAAAAACCATTAAACTCAAAGACTCCAAGGCTGAGTAATATCCACGCATTTAAACATTGCGATACTCAAACTGACGTTGATATGGAGCCAACAAACAACATATCAATCATCTCATCATTTTAATCTGTATACTTATGTTAACAAGAGGCGTAAATGAATATGAGTTTGCTAATAATATTCCATCTCAAAAATTCCGGCTTGCAGAACATCAGCTTTTAATCTGTATTCACTGTATAAGATAGCGGAAAATAAGACATTACGCTACTCGCCGCAAGTGGCAGCACCATCACAAAAGAGAATTTATTTTGTTATATAATTACCAGTGGCAATGTTTTATTCATTTTGTATCTCTTTTTTCACTAAATAAAACATCCTAGCGGAATAAAATTTTAAAAGTGATCCTTAAAATGGGCAAATTGATTGATCTCCCAAGTAAAGAAACTCAGTAAATGAAATCTTGAAATTTAACAATACTTCGTTTTTCCGCCATTTCAAAATCCTTGGCCAATCCTTTTGAAAATTTAATTTTTTTTTATTTATTTTAAGTTTTTGGCCAATATCTCAAAAATTTCCACTAGTAACCAATACTTTCGGTTGTTAGTCTAATAGCTTAGGTCATACTGAGACTACCAGGAAAATTTGTGGAAAATTTATGGATTAGAATTTTTACTATAATTGGCCAATATCTCAATAACTTGAGGAAGGATAAAATAAAAAGCTATCCCAGACACTTTTCGAATTTTTTTAAAACCAAACACGAAACTGATGGTTTCCCAACATGTTTGCTGGGGTTTTCTAATCTGTTTATAAACCAGAGGACATTGGTAATTATAAAGATCCAACCAGTAGTGATAGTACACTCATATTTACTCCACACATCGAGCCAGAAGACATCCAGCGAGCATTGATAGGATTCGGAGAAGGATGTGGTGCTGATGGTATTCCGGACTCATTTTTAAAAAATTCTAAAAATTTCAGTCATTAAAATTGGCAACTTTCCACAAAAGTAGAAAATAACTAGAGCGACGCCTATTTTCAAAACTGGATCTAGAAATGATGCTTCTTGCAACAGAGGTATTATATCTGCTATACCTAAATTATTTGAACTTACTAGTTCAACTCATTCAAAGTAGTGCTTCTGTGGAATTTACTAGCTATTCTATTAAAAAAAATTTAGAAGAACAAACATGTTGACGTAATACGAGTATACACCGATTTTGTAAAAGCTTTCGACTCCATCAGCCATTGTAAAACTTTGGAACACATTTTCAAGTTAGGATTTCCCAGGCAGTTTGTAGCCTGGTTCCAATCTTATTTGAATAATCGAATCCAATAAATTGAAATAGGAGGTAAAAATCGAATAGAATACAGGCAACCTCTGGTGTATCACAAGGCTCTCACGTTGTCCCATGGATTTTCACAATCTTCATTAATGGTATTACTGAAGTAATAAAGCATTCCAATATCCTGATCTACAAAGCCATCGAGTCAGTCAACGATGCTGTTTATTTGCAAGATATTGACAACCTAGCGTTATGGTGCGAGTTTAATTCTCGGAGTTTCAATATTGGAAAGTAAAAATCTCTATTCAGATAGTAGTTTAAAGTAAAGACCTAAGGGTTACACTTTCGTTGAAAACATGAGCTTTATTAAGCTCATTGAGCTGTGCTTCGCTAGAGCGAACTCCATGCTCGAACGTTGGACGGGTTACATTTTTGATGTGGAAACAATTAAGATTCTGTATTGTGCTTACGTTCGATCTCAGCTGTCAGTTCTACGAATATCATATCCAAAGTATTGAGAAAATTCAAAAGTAGTTGGGGAGCGGGGGCGAAGGATAAGACATTCAACTTGGCAACTGTAGAAAATAGACGCGAATTGCTAAAAAGTACATTTATTTGTTGCTAAAGTCAATTAAAATAAAGGTTACTGGTAGACAACTAAGAGATCAAACCTTCCTCACTTAGATAGACACAGAACCAACTTTGGCGATAATGAACCAGTAAAGATGATGTGTAAGAGATTCCACAGAATTAACTATTTATTTGATTTTTGTTTACCTAAAGATAATTTTAAAAGTAGGTTAAGGCAATTTTATGTCCCTCAGTGATATTTATTGTTACTTTACTTTTATATTTCAAATTTTCAAATCCAACGCGGATTTATTTTACTTAAGTCAAATTTGTAGACTAAAGTACCTAAATTGTAGATAAAAGTACCAGCGCAGACATTTGCAATAATGACGAACATTTGGCGTTCAAACCCCGCTGCCGCTCCCTATTACATCAACCTAATCGCCGATTTTATTACACCTGCACTATGTTAAAAATATATCGAATTTATGTTATGTCACATATATGTAACGGCCGAATACTTTTTTTAATTAGTTTTTTTGAAATTGAAAAATTGGCAAACATAAATTAAAATTTATTAGACAGAGAGTAGAACAAAAAATACGTCTGATATGAACGAAGAAAGTTTGGTGTTCGTGTAACGAGATTAATCTCGAATTTACTTTAAACTTGGCAAATTCCACCCTGGACATCATCAAAATTAAACGTAAAACATTAAATTAACGGCCTAAATAACCTAATTGTATAGAGGAACTGGCGCGGACATTTGATATAAATATAATGCGTTTGTTATGATCTTTAACCGCGTACAAAATGCTGTAAAAATTCGATGATATAATAAATTTTATACCTGACAATTAAATTTTCCCGCAGTGCTCGTCCACCATCTAAAATGTGTATATAAAAACGTCTGGAAAATAATAACACCGTCGACTCCAACGAATAGCGTAATACCTACATAACTTTTATCATAAAAACTCGCTTAATTATAATATCGTCCCCCCAAATTAACATTTTGGATATCCATTTTATTACGGTGCCACGTAAATATAATTGTTGTCCCAACGACTATTTCGCCGCATGTAGAGACACATTGATTTAATCCGAAACAATAAATGTAAACAATTAATTCTGCGGTCGCATGCGTCAAGTACCGCAATGAATTCGCACCATTGCAATTCTCACACCATGATCGAGCCTTCACCAGTTGTCGAGTAATTCAAAACTACATTAGTATTTTACGGCTACTAACTTACGCTATATAATATTATTTTTATAGATTTATAGTTTTATTTATGAGATAGTTAAAATCGCTGCAGCAATTTTGATTGGGTCGTGGACCATAAAAACAAATATGTGCATAAAATTGTTAAACATAATGTTTTTTATATTGGAAACTACTGTACCAGAATCGGTGATAGTTTGATTTTAAGAACATTAAAAGGTGTTATAGTTTTTATTGCTGACGTCATTTAGCGTTAAATTGATTGACATATTTAAATAAATAGTGTTTAGTAGTTCAATTTAAAGTTTCCCAAACTTTATTAATAACCAACACCTTTCCCACGTCAACGAATTTTTAATTTGTTGTTTTACACTACTTGCCTTAATACGTTGTAGGTTTGATTCTTAATTGCAAATAATTTCTGTGAAGTTATATTCTCGAATCAACGTCATCAACTTTTTGTTTACCTCCAATCTTTACCATTCCCATAAATGCATAATGACTGACACCGAACGGAGGTCTGGGTTTTTAAATTTCCCCTCCAGTGTTGTGTAGATTGGCATAAAAATGATTATTTACGTTTTTTACACGAATAATTGTAAAATAGAGTAAACATTGTAAATAATGTAGTATATTTGTACTGAATAAAAGTAACCCAGAGTAATTCACATAGTTTTGTAATTTTAAAGACGATGGCACCACATTTTTACATTTTTTACAATTAATTATTACAACTCTTTGTAAAATTCGGTAATTTATCAGAAGAAGTATTTCATTTTTATTTACTGAAACTGAACTTTTTTCGCTGATACTTTTGCGTGTACGGAAATCTTACATTCAGTCCTACCAAGAGTAAATGCGCGTTTCGGGATTTATTTTATAATAACCTATTAGCTTTGATTTCTTGACCGTAAATTTAATTTTAAAATTTGTTGTTAGCAAATCAAATTCACTGGAATGCTCATGAAAAATTAATAAGTTCCATATTTTCATGGAACACGTTTTATATTTATTTAAATAATAATCCCGATTCAAACCATATCTTCAAAACTTCTTTTCGTCTATTTTGTTTTTATATCTGAAGCTACTCTACATGCAACATCAAAGGCCAAACAGCTTATGACTAAATTTCCCAATTGATTGATTGGACTGTAGAACTAAGTACTGGACAAGTTTTTGAACGGAACGATCCGGTTTCAGACACCTAGCGATCGTACGGCACAACACAATTCTAATCTACTAGAGGAAGGATAAAGGCGTAATAGGTTTAATGGATAATGATGGTATTGGTCTTCAACAATTGCTGCTCTAAATCAGCAACCTGGGGAAAAAAATATTATTATTTTACGTTCATCTGAAAATTTCCTGAAATATAATTCGGCATTAATACTCGTTTTTCCTAAACAAAATTGATTGATTGAATCGGCCCCCGGTTACAGACACCTGGATAAAGTCGATAATTAGTAACACCTACTAACACACACCAGTAACATCTACTAACACATAATTAGTAGACTTCCTAAAATTCAATTCTAAATTAATATTTTCCGGCTTCCTAAATTATATAAACATTTATTAATTTAATCCTCTGCAACTCCATAACTAGAATTTCCTGAAATCATATAGTCATTTGAATTTCACGAAATATCAAAAAAAAAATAAAAAATAAAAAAAAATGTTTCAAAAAGTTGCAAACTATAAGTGAGGCATCCCAAAGGAAATGGTTCCTGGAAAACTTTTAACGTTATTCAATGCCAGATTAACTACCGGATTGGATATTTCAAATAAATTTAGCTAAGTTCGCAAAAACATGGCTTACTAATTTTACTACAAATTATACTACATGGGACATATTTTGGCCATGCTCAATGGAACTTACCATTTCTCAACCAATCACCGTCCAACTGGAATGGTGATTGGTTGAGGAATGGCAAAGAATTGGATTGGCACTCTAACATAATGCTCAATGGAACTAGGCCATCTCTCAACAAATAATGGCCAATTTCGATGTGCGTAGCTGAATTTGGACGAATTTTTGGGATTCGGCCATAATGGGCCTAGGATTCTAATAAACCAAGGTCAACTTGTATTAGAATTTTACCTTGTCTTTTTGATGAAGTTCTACATTTCGACAATTCTAAATGGAACCCAGCCATATCCCAACCAACTAGTGTCAAATCATGTATACAGAACCGAGTGGGGATGTAAAAGATTTTAGAGAAGTTCTGTATCGTATCGGCAAACCAGTAAATCAGAAAGATTTACATTCAAACCAGTACTCATTGTCAGTATAGCAGTGATCCTGCAAGACGAACGCCAGATTATATATTTGAATTGATATGGTATGATATGGCACATTCCTGTAGTAAGCGTAATCCAATATCAATGTATCATACCTTACCAAATTAATAATTTATTATTTTAACCTGATTAAATATTAAACAACAATGTAAATTTCGAAATAAAATGTTCTGTTTTGAAGCTTGCTAATAACTGTTCAGTTGAGCCAGATTAAATATTATCCTTCGGGCGCATCAAATTCCATTTGTTTGTCGAGGGATTAAGGAACGCCAAATTTTTACATTTTCATTATGAACCACACTTTTTTCATGCCTGGCTAAGATTAACGATAAATGTTGAAATCTGAAAAACCCGATTGATTGGGTAGATTCCCCTTGTTATCGCCAAAAATTGGCAGCAAAAACGATAAACAGAATTATTGGAAATAGATTAAACAAGCCAATCTCGGAGTACTTCTTCTTCATTTGGCGTTTACCGAAAGTAATTGTTTTTTGAAAATTTTCTTTTATATTCAGACGTCAGAAAATCAAAATTTTTAACTTGATTTGACCGTTTTTCGATTAAAATTCGAGCACTGAATGATCCTCCTCCACCGTATTGTTGTCATTGGTAATAAAATTGTTACTTTCATAATTATTTTGAGCTGTTAAATTATCTATATTTTGTAGATCATCTTCAAAGTATTGGGAAGTGCACAGACCGCTGGATGAAGCTGAATCAGTTCTGTGGACGCAAGGCGTAACCGCCTAAGTCAATTTTGTGTTTTTTCAGTAGAGCAATTTAAAGTTGAAATGATTTTTCTGAAAAATTTGTAATATTTTTATAGGAAGTTTAGAATGGAGTTTAGAGTACAACTGACCTTATAAAATATAAGATAGGTCACATGGTCAGCGGAGTTATATTTAAAAATATTTATATCAAAACAAGTTAAACTGTTATTACATCTATCGGTCTGCAAATATTCTACATTTAACTAAACTTAATCGAATAGCGCAAATAATAATTTAATCCAGTTAATATGAAAGTCCTCTTAAGCTCTTAGTGCAAATTAAATTATCGTCATTAATGCTAGCTAAAAAAATTTAAGCCTCTACTCCCAATTTAATTAAAGAAACTCGTTAAATTAAGCTGAAGTTGGTCATTTGCTTCAGGAGGTCTACGGCGAACATGCATCATCGAAAACTACTACCGTGCCATATGGCACCAAATTTTTGGAGCTAGTGCCAAATAAAAAAAAAATCGAAAACTACCGATTTCGAGATTGAGGACAAGCAGCGTTCCAGAAGTCCAAAAACATTTTAAGACATCGAACTGCAAGCGTTAGTTATTGCGGATGCATTAAACACGACTCGCCAAGGTATTTACAAGTTTACATGCTATGAGAAAAAATTTAAAAGGAAGGAAAATGGGTGCCGTATGAGTTGACTGAGAGACAGATGGAAAATGGCGTTTTATCGTCGTGGTATTCATGTACTGCCAGAGAGATGGCAAAAAATGTGTAGATAGCGAATAATTTTATCGTAAAATAGGGAAGGTTTACAAATTTTAAATTGATTGTTTCACTTCTGGGCCCCAACTTCTCGAGATATTTTTTATTTACATATAAATTGTTTCTCCCACTAAAAAGAATAACCCATACCATTCTATTTACTAGTGCATATTACAATTATTAAGTAAAAAAGGTAAATACCTGCAAGGCTGGGTTTCGCAGACCATATGGCATTCTCATGAACTGAAAAACTGGTATTTGGTGGTAGGCTCGGATCAGGTCTATCTTTGAAAAGACAGTGCAGCCTTGCAGGTTCAAGGAAAAGGGATGGATATGGGGAAGGGGATACCGGTCTGGTATGGTTACTTTGTTTAGTCGACGGTAATCCCCGCAAGGTCGCCAATCATTACTATTGCATTTAGGAACCACATGCAAAGGAGATGATACGGATGATGCCGACTGTCTGCACAATCCTAATGAGATCATATAATCAAACTCGTTTCTTGCGATTGTATGCTTCTCGGGGTCTTAACGTCGCGAACGTGAGAATGGCAGTTATCCTTCAGTTACAATACGATGCACAACGTTGTGCTTAATTTGTAACTCGTAATTGGGTTCTTGCGTAAGGCTTGGGAAACGTCGGAGAAAGTTTTCGAATATGGGCCGTTGACCACAAATAATTTGACAGTCGGTGATGGATCATTTATATCCGTTGAATTGACGACTAATGAATTGTTTGAGTCTAGTAGGCGTTTGTTCCTTAAATCGACCACAATACCAAATTTTGTTAAAAATCAGCGCCTATGATCGGTCTGGTAACTGATGCCAGTACGAATAGGTGATTCAAATCCCGGCGAAATCCTAAGTCGACTTTAAGTAACCTTATGCCATACATATGTTGTTATCGGTGTACCGTTAGCAGCGAAGATTGTACTCGCTGGGCCTTGAGAAATGTTTTTGAAAAATGTGGAACCACTGAGCGATCAGCTCCGGTATCGATAAGAAAACTGAAGTTAGTTTTTCTACATTTAATGAATAGGCGACGTATATTATGCGTCCCATCGTTTGTGGCGATAACTTTGGGACAATTTAGTTTTCCTTATTGTTATTTAAATTTTTATTAGATTGACCGGCGAATTTGCAAGAGCCACCGGAACATTTTCAGGCTGCAGCACCAAATCGAAAATGGTAGTAACAGAATTCACGTTTAGCTAAAGATGGACGAGTTTGCGACCTTGAACGTGAATTACTACGTGCTCTATTACGAGAAAAATTTCGAAATTTTGATTGATTTTGTTTAAAAACTTGTTGACGCAACTCGTCAATTGCGGTTGCGAGGCTATCTACGGTTACCGTTTTGGTCGTAGATTTTTCGGAACTAGATGTGCTACAGACACAGCTGATGATAATGCTTGCAATATTAAAATTGACCGTAATTGCATTGGTAGTCGTTTAAACCATAATGTTTCAATTAACTCTTCTGTAACTGCGGTTGAAGTGCCTGCTAATTGTTTTAATCGGCGATAAAAAGCAGACGGGTTTATTTCGGTCGCTACAAAACTCATTTTATATGGTAAAAATAAGTTTGTTTTAAACACCTAAGTCAAATTATTTATGATCATGCACAGGGCATATGCATTTTAAAGTCAGTTAAGAAACCGTTATTTTTATAAAAACGTATGCGATAACCGACTAAATCACTTTAATAATCACTCTCATTTGTAGCTAACGTTTGCACTAACAACTTAACTCAATTTTAGTTTATATGCAACAACTTTTTGTTCTACTTTATTTTAACTTTTATTAACTGTCGGAAAAATCTAAAATGTTGTGTACATACGTAACCGATTATGGCGAATCTTATGGTTTGCATAATTCAATTCTGGCTTAAATCAACTTAGGCGGTTACGCCTTGTGTCCACAGAGTTGGTAAAACAGAGCTGCCATTTTTATTTTAAAAATATTTATGAAGCGCATTTCTCTTTTTTTTTCTCCCGATTCTAGGTTAGCTAATTTCGGTTTTTTGTAACGGGTTTTCCAATAGTAATGCTTCAATTTAAAATGGTTATAATGGCAACACTGCGTATTATTTTTTGACACCTCCGAAACTTCAGATCCATCCGTAGATTCCCAAATCACAAATAATGATGAACAAACTATCATACCGACTACCAATACTCCCATAAACCATTTTAGTTCCCAATTGATCATAACAGTTGATCCCAAAATGCAAGGGTTAAATATGCAACATGAACACCCATTTGGCAAACATATGGTAATAATTTATATGCCCAGGCATCATACAGGGTGGCTGACACGAAGTGTTACCAAAACAAAACGTCACAGAATTTTTATTTGTTGATGAATTTTATTGAATCAAAGTAAAAAATGTTCACACATATTTTAATTTTCGAATTGCATTAGAATTTTTCGATTTGGCCACTCTTAGTCGCGATTATGGCCTTTAAACGGCCGACAAAAGTGGCTGTGCAGTATTTTGGCCCATTTCCGGCGAAGCGCTTGCTAGAGATGATCGACACTTTGGTATTTTCTCGTCCCAACCTTGCTCTTCAAAATACCCCAAAGTGAGAAATCTAGCGGATTTGCATCCGGTGAATTTGGTGGCCATTGGGCAGTGCAAATGAACCGCGGAACGTTGTTTTTCAGCCAATCTTGATTGACGCGCGCTCTATGACTCGGCACCGAGTCCTGTTGAAATGTCCAGGCTCTGCGGCCGAAATGTTTTTGTGCCCAAGGCTTCAACGCTCCCTCCAACACATGATGCCGATAAATTTGAGCATTTATCTTCATGCCACGGTCCAAAAAAACGAGCGGTGAACGGCTTTTGGCCGTTACGGCGGCCCAAACAATCACCATCGGCGGCGCTTGGTTTCGAGTGGCAATCCGCTTGTCAATTCAAAATGAGAAGGTGCGCCATCCAACTGAAGCCACGTTTCTTGTTTTTCTCTCAACGCAATGCCTTCTAATAAATTTGTGAAATATTTTCGGTCGGAACACTTTCGATCAAAATCGGCGAGAACCAACTATTCCAGCAATCTTGTAAGTTATGTCTGTTCACATTACCGTCACTTTTAAATGTAGCATCGTCTGTCCAAAAACATGTTGAACGAAGTTTCAAGTCGTCGTCTGGCCTAATGACAAAATTGAATTCTTGGTCTATCTCCCAAACTAATGAGTTTCAAGATCATTCTAGATCATCACTAAACTCTCCCTTGACTCTGAACAATTTCATTATAAGTAATTTTCTCCTATCTTGCACCGTTTCCGAGATAAAAGCCATGCATTTGTTAAAACGCTCACCCTGTAGAAAAGAAATAAGTAAATTTGACGTTTAAAACCTTTTTTATCGACATTAAAAGAAGAGTGAGCTGATGAATTTGATTGATTGGATTGTAGGACCAAGTACTGGATAAGTGTCCCGGATAACGCCAGGCCTATTCCTACAGCCTGGTTACACATAATAATAGGAAGGATAGGAAAGGATTTTTTTTTGGGGACAGAACGACCCGGTTTCAGACACCTAGCGATCGTATGGCACAACACAATTTTAATCTACTAGAGGAAGGAAAACGACTTAATAGGTTATCAAAGGCCAAAAAGCTTATTATGACCAAATTTCCTAATGACGTCAAAAAGGCAATGAAATTTATATTTGACGGATTGGTTAACTAGGTTGGTAACTGGTTTAATTGGTTAACTTAATTGGTTTTGCCTTGAATGCTTACTTAACATGAATTGCATTCTAAATCGCTCATCTCGGTCATGCTTTGAACAAGGCAACTCATATATTTGGCGAGGCTTCTAATGTAACTGAGACCCGTAGAGTAACAATATCGTAATCTCAAATTCAACATGAAAATGACACAATACAATCAACTGCCTCTTCGCCCTATCGAAGACTACTGACCCGCTATATCCAACATCAAATTCACTATCAACAGAAATCGCATTAACAACAATTGTAGTGCCAACTGAGTCATCGCATGTAAAGCCTATACCATCAGTAATAACATCAGCAACATCACTTAACTCTCAATTCACTGTATAAGCCCGACGATTTGTCAGTATAGAATTGTAAATTCTGTGACGAAAGAAAAATTCGAAGTATCAAAATTTCACGCAACCAAGAAAATTGTCTTATTTATGACTAGACACAATTCTGTGTCAGTTTACCAGCTAATAAATTTTCATTCATAAATTCACATTTCACGTTGTGGTCATCTGAATTTCGATTGCAAACGGCATCGGCAAAATTTTCGGCTTGGGCTTTCCAAGTTTTAATTCAAATTGCAAGTTGTCCCATCCTGCCATAAATAACATTTAACCGAGTTTTTACAGTTGAATTTCATAACATAAATAGAATATCATCTAAGGCCGCACAGTTTTATAACTGTGTCCATCTTGAGTGTCCACGTTTCACAAATTATCGATAGGGTTTAGGTACGGTGACTGAGCCGGCCATTGCATATCGTTCACATTACAACTACTAAACCACTCCTTCGCGTTTTTAGAGATATGCTTCGAGTCGTTATCTTGTGGCACGGCATCTTCAGCATATTCGAGCATTACCTCATTCAATATTTGACTATAAACGTCGGCAGTAATTTTTTCTTTGATCCATTAAATTGGATCAGCTCCATACCAAGAGAAAGCACCCCCACACTATAATTGGCCATCAACCATGCTTAATGGTGTTTTTTTGTGTAATGCGGCAACAAACTTTTTTTTGGTGGTCGTCGTAAACAATGTCGGCCATCACAACTGAACAGATTAATCTTCGTTCCATCCGTCCAAAGAATTTTTCTCCACCTTTCCTGATCCTTACTGGCCAAATTCGTTTTGCCAAAACTTATCGGGGCCCTTAAATTATTAGCAGCAGGAGTCTACGAATGGTGACATCCGAACAGTTTAAGGTGAAGTCCTGTTTTATTTCCTTAGACGTCATAGAAGGACTGCTCTTACGATTAAATCATCCTCTTTTTTAGTGGATCTTCTAATGCGGCCTCGATTTTCGACTAGTTTCTGCGGTTTCAGTGCATTTGACACTAATTTACGAGATCGACCAAAGATCCGTGCTATTTCCGATGCCGATTTCCCCTCAGATTTTAATCGGTGCATTCGGTAACGATCAAATTACGACTGATGTTCTATTTCATTGAACACAAACAAATTATTTTATATTGGTTTTCGGCGATTTCCCCCAAATTTACGAAAAAAATCAAGTTACTTAGTATATTTACAATTTTTTTAGTAAATAAAATTGCAATTGTTTACCGTAACATGTCATTGTAAATTTTCGAGAGGAATTTTTAAAAATTTCTAGATCAATGAAAAATGTTCTTTTAGCGAACATAATCGACTCGATTTATTTGAATCGTTTATGTGCATTGTATCTCGATCGGCCCAATCAAATATTCGACTGGATCAAACAGACGACGTCATTAGGGTTGAATTTCCAAATCCAGAAGAAAAAAAGAATAAGGTCTGTGTGGCGCTATTCGTAAACGAGACTCAAACTAGCACAGATTACTATTCAAAATACAGACGCCGATCATTGTATATTCGTTTTCTTTCGTAAATTTTCTAGGCCCATATAAACGTTGAATACTGTAGTAAAATTCATATTAAAGACGTCTGCAAGTAGATCAATAAGGGCAGCGTTAGACTCGTATTTTTATAGTAACCATCAGAATATACCAATAAGACCAGCAGTAAATGGAACACACGGCTTTTTAGGTTGCCATTGCTTTAAATTTGACTTGATTTTTTTTTTATTTCTTTTTAATACATTTAATTCAGTTTTGTTTCCTAATAAATAACTACTCGTAACTGGTGTTGTCTCCTCTTGCAATTATGACACAGTGGCATCTTCTGAGCATGGAGCAAATCAACATATCGAAGATGTCTTGTGGAATTTTTCTCCAGTGATCTTGAAGAGGATTGCATACTCGTAGTTGCACTCGTGTTGTTATTGATGCTAATGTGGCAGAATGCTTCGTTGAAGTTGATCCCATGCGTGTTCAATCGGAGTTAGATCAGCCGATTGTGCTGGCGATGGTAACACATGGATTTCCTGTGCTTCCAACCAGTCTGTTGTGATTCTTGCTGTGTGTGGCCTCGTATTGTCGTGCATTAAGATGAATTCTGACCCGATTTGTGTTGAAAATGGAAGCACGACAGGTTCCATTAGCTCATTGATGTATCTGGTTGCTGCTAAGTTACCTTCTGCAAAAAAGAAATTAGTTCTTTTACCACATTCCAGCACATATCATAACAGTGCCTCAACTGTACCTGTGCACTTCCTGCACAACTCTTAGCCTTTTGACATTACCATGTTGTCTCCATATTCTTACACTCTTTGTATCTGGGTGAAATCCGAATCTTGATTCATCATTGAACAAAACTTTTTACCATTGCCCTTCTGTCCAATTTCTATTATTTTCGTACCAATCATTTCTAAGGTCTCGATTTCCGTTTTATCGGTCGAGCGGTGAGAGTAATGATTGTTTTCGTGCAGTCTATTCCTGGTGTTTGGTCACTAACATAAAGGTTTTCAACTGTCCACAAGCGTGGCTGTAATTGTAAACTTACTCGTCCTGAAGTTTATGTTTGATATTGGGGTGTATATGTTGCTATTGAAATGTTGATGTTGATATGTTGATTTTGATATATTGATGATGATATATTGATGCTGATGTTTGATATGTTGGTAGGTATATGTTGATGTTGATATGTTGATGTTGATATGTTGATGTTCATATGTTGATATTGATATGTTGATTTTGATCAAGATTAGATAATGATATGTTGATGTTTATGTGTTGATGTTGATATGTTAATGTTGATTTGTTAATATGTTGATGTTGGCATGTTGATGTTGATATATTGATGAAAATATGTTCATGTTGATATGTTGATGTTGATGTTTGATATGTTGGTGTGGGTCAACCTATGATGTTGCTATGTTAATGTTGGTATGTTGATGTTGAAATGTTGTTGTTGATATGTTGACGTTGATATCTTGATGTTGAAATGTTGTGTTGATATTGGTTAGTTGATAGTTCGATGTTGATTTGTTGTTGATATGTTAATGTTGATATGTTGATGTTGATATGTTGATTTTGATATGTTTTTAAGTTTTTCAACATATCGATAAGTTGATATTTTGATGTTCTTATGTTGATGTTGATATGATGATATGTTGATATTGATATGTTTCATGATATGTAACATATTTCAGCCTGAAAAGTGCTTTAATTGTTTGAATTAATTTACGCAAACCTGTCCAGGAATGGCTTTTACAATTTGCCCAGTAATTAAGTCATAATCGGTGGTTTTATTTGTTGCGCAGAAAATTGAGGATATTCTTATGTTGCGGAGCTTGAGTCTGTTGCCAAATTTTACGAGATTTCTGTTTATGTATAACTAGTTCTATGACCTTAAGAGTATAATTATGTTTTATTAAGGAGTTGCCATGCTGCTTTTTGGATAATATTTTAGAATGCTTCCAGGTCATCTTCCAGCTAAATCTATCTTCTTGTTGGTACTCTGTGATTTGTTCGCTCTTCCACTAACTTCTTGAATGAATCCCAATTGATTTCATTGTTTGTTAATTTAAGCATTTTCTTTTTTATTATCATGGTACTTAGAGTCATATTCAAATGTGAGTGGTTAGATTATAGTTCTTCATTATTTTTGTTACACGTGGATAGTCTTTTAAAACTTTTTTTTGAGTTAGTGTTTAGTAACGTTAGTGTTTTGAGCCGATTGGCTCGTTTGCACATTATACACACCTAATTTCTCGCCCGCAATATCTTTGGGTTTGATTAAATCCTTGGTACTTCTTGCATTGAGGTATTAATCTCGTGTTCTTTTTAGCGGTGCTATTTAACCCTCATATTGAATATTGCTTTGATTTTAAACACACGAATAGCGGAAGCCCTCTTTTAATGATCCTTGTTTGGCTATTTACAATTTTCTCCCGTTTAAGGATGTTTACTGAGTCTTGAATTTGAAGTTTTTTCAACTTCTACAATATCCTCCTTCGTCACTCATTATCTTCTTTAGTGAGCATATGCATCGGGATCTTTTGTATTTATCTTCCAAACATGATTGTTTAGTATCACAACTCTATAGTCGTTTGCGGATACCGATTTTTTCCAAAACTTGGAAATTCGAACTATCTAATGACTATCACATTATTTGGTGGTGTCGCCTTTGCCTGCAGCGTCGTTTTTGTTGTTAAGATACAGGCACTGGTTTGGTAGTTTCACTAAATATTGCTTGCGAATGCTTCTCAGCTTTTGGCGAGAATGCTGCTCTTGGCTTTTTCAAGGTATTTTCTTTTATTTATTCATCCAATCGTTTCTCTTGCTAATTCCTCATCATCCGTAGGTAACTCAGCGTTAGTACAGAAAATTGTGGTGTGACTAGATGATGATGAATGAACCGAATGTGCCTAATGCATTGTTTTGGTGGTCCTCACATTATTGCCTTTCAAATGAAATCGGTTTGGGACCCAGAGGTTGGATGGTTACAAAGTCTATAATGGACATAGGTAGAAACATTTTTTGTGTTTTATATATATAGATTATGTGTACGGAGGATTGTCCGCTGCGAAATAATTGTGCGGAGTTTCTTGTCGTGGTCGAAACAACCCGCTACAGCATATTTGTTGCACTATTAAATTTAAACATTCATTTATTAGTAGCAGTCATGATGCAAAGCACTTGCGCCCTTGACAGTCAGTTTATTTTTAAAAGTCATTAAAGACACTAAAATTAATTTCTTTTCCATACAATAAAAAATTCTGTTATCGACGCCATTTTGCCTTTTTTAATTATCCTATCAACAATGTACCACTTCTATGTTTCATAAAAATAAAAATATTTTGGTAACAGACAGACGGCAATCACACCATAAAAGTAATTAAGTTCGCTCCAGAAAATAATATTTCGCAGCCACTATAAAACTCAGTTACAAATATGTTCTGCGACCATACAATGGTATTTAGCGCATTTTCCAAACAAATATAATTTAATGTCCTTTCTGTTCCTATTTGTAATTATTTTAATGGTTGTTTCTTTTGTTAAATTACTACAATTTTATCGTTTTCTTCGCTGTCGTACTGTATACTGGATCGTGCTCGCTACTATAAAATTAAAATATTCGCGTTACTTTAGTTTAAGCAAAAAAAAAATATATAATTAAAAGCAATGAAATGTTTTTAATCACAAAAAAGCTAAAAATATGCAAATCGTGAGATTGCATGCATGCAATCCACAGCAAATACACACATACATATGCAAATTATGCAAGAAGCAGCAGAAAATTAAAACGTATTATTATAACAACGGATATCGACAAAACTTTTGCACAAAACACAATAAACCGCCATAAATAGGCATTTATACATATTTATGGGTTGGAAAAACGGAAAATGTTAAATATTTTTTTTCTCTCTGTTTATAATTTTAGGAAATACTGGACAATCGGTAACAGGATGTACAGGAAGCGAAATTGATAAGCAGCTGGGTTTATGGGAGCGTCGCGTGAAAGGATTGCGGCGCATGCTATTGGGATGGGATCAGGCACGGCCGCCAGATCCGCCAAATTTGGTTACCGTTGATGTGACGGGCATGAACAATGTAACGATTAGGATACACGAGCCAAACGATGGGCCAATTGGAACCAAATTTAAAGGTAAGTTATTTATACTATTAACTATTCTGCTAGCACAGCGGGAGTATTATTCTTAAAAGTAACCAGCAACATCTTTAAATTTAATCTCTAGTCCCTTTTTTATGTTTGTAAATATTTTTTCTTGCATTTCACTACTCGTATTTTTATATTGTGTACATAAACTAAGTGGGTTAAATCGGTGATATCAGAAGAAGAAAAAATTAATGATTTCAGTCCACCCTCATATAACGCCGAAAAACACTCGACAGAGATAGGAATTTTCACAATGCGGTATTATTATTTCGAAATAACCCTAATGGTATTTTCATAAAAACTTATCGTCAAAAATTTGAAAAATATATATATTCTAATGGTATGTGGTGAGCAAGGGATAAAAAGGTCTGGAATATTTAAAAATGTTTATGGTGCGAAAAGTGAAAAATGACTTTGAAGTTTAGACGTGTATGTATAGTTGTTGTAGGAACGTTACATGGCCGTGGTATGTACCGATAGTTTGGTGTTTTTTGTTGTTAAAATAATGGAGTCAAATTATTTTGATAACCCATAGACTATTAGGAGTGTTGCTGAGTCAACCTTATATTTTATATAGGAAGATTATGGTTGTCAGAAATTGATTGATTGATTGATTGATTGATTTTGAATGTACGACCAAGTTCTTAGGCTTGAGTTCCCGGATGACGCCGGGTCCACCGTACACCCTTTTTTACACATAACAAAACCGAAGGATTGGATAGGTTAGTTAAGTGGGACAGAATCGGCCCGGTTACAGACACCTAGGTATAGCCGATAGTTAGTAACACAAAGACAACACAATTCTAATCTACTAGATGAAGGATAAAGGCTTAATAGGTTAATGGATAACGATGGTATTGGTCTTCAACAATTGCTTCTTTAAAACGGCAACCTAAGAAAAAATATTATTATTTCACATGCATCTGGAATTTTCCTGAAATTTAATTCTATTAATACTTTTCGGCTTCCTAATCAAAATTGGTTGACTCAACCCGTTACAGACACCTATGTAAAGTCGTTAGTAATAAAATGACAACACAATTCTAAACTACACAATCAGCAATTACAATGAAGCATTAATTCACAAGCATCTGTAAATTTCCTGAAATTTAATTCTAAATTCATATTTTCCGGCTTCCTAAATAATTGAAACATTTATTAATTTAATCATTCTGCAACTCCGCAACTTACAGTCGAATTTCCTGAAACCAAAGTTATTTGAACTATATTCAAAATTATACTTGAATAAAATAAATGTAAAGTAACGATTAGTATTAACTAAATTAATTTGGTTCTCATAAAACAAATAAAATAAATCGAATCCAGGAAAGGCACGCACGGCCTTCCTAACTTCTAAGTCTGTTGATTTGATGGATTTATTTATAAAAAAAATATTTATGAAAGTCACTTGTCCTTGTCATCCCTAATCTAATACAAATATGTTTATTTATAAAAATAGAAAATGACCAAACCAAAACTGGTTCCAAAAACAGCTAATCTGGAATCTGTAAGGTAATGTATTAATAATGAATGTTTTTCACAGCTTTAGAATCCCCAATACCTAAACAAATTCAACCAAAATTAAATAAAACTAATTAAGTAATCAGGAATCTGTAAGATAACAGAATTAATAATAAGTAGCTAGCACATCTGTAGGAGCCATGATAATCAAATAACTCAATTATATGGTTCAATGCTTTAATTATAAAATAAATAAATCAGAAAATATTAAAATATCGTATTAAAAATTAATCTACGATAGTTAACTATTGTATATATATATATATATATATTTATATATATATACATAAACACACACATATACATATATATATACATACATACATACACATATATATATATATATATATATATATATATATATATACATATATACATACATATATACACATACACATATACATACACACACACATACACACACACCTATACATACACACATACATATATATATCTACAACAGCATTAAATAAATTATAAATTATATAATCGACATACGTCGATAATTATTTGTCCAATCTAGAACAAGTTAACCAAAACCTTTACCAATTTACAGTCTTCCAAATAATCTAGAAAAAAATTTAATTAAAAAGTGCATGATCCCCAAAAACTATCTACATATAGCAAATTTGACTGCATTTCAAATGTACTCCGTAGCTTCCATGTAATTCCAAATATTCAAATATTCGCAGAAATAGCAAAGTTATAAAGTTAAGCCAACAATTCCAATTCGATCACAGCCGCCTACCTCTACATGTCCTAAACTAGAGTTCCAAAATTCGTTAAATTATTATTTTCACGTTCAAAACAAGAATAATAAGAACTTTAAGAAATTTAATTTAATTTTACACTAAAACCTAAAATTCAAATTAATAAATTATTAATTTATACTTCTACAAAGATCTGTGTATATGAATGCGATAATACGTTTTCCGCGGAACCAATCTACCGTGTAAATCGGAGGATGGGTGTATATGAATGAATGAATTCATCTGTCAAGGAGAAAACGAAAAGTACAGAATATCCACGATCATGCTTGTTTAGTTTCTATCCAATTTCGTCATATATTTATCCCCTCAAAATTTTGTTTTATGTATTTTATTTGTCTATTTCCTGTTTATTCTTTTTTAGTTGAAACTTGGAAGGGATAAATTATAAAACACTAAGCATGATCATAATAATCTATTCTCAGTTCTCACTCACGCAACAAACGCAAAAACAAAAAATAGAAATGTATGTATATATTTAATATACTAAACCAAAACATATAAATGAAATTATTTATAAGTATTTCATTTTACGCTCCTCTCTTAACACGTTTACGCAAATAGAAACAGTTAAATACATATTTTATATAATTAAAATTTATTTCAGAAAAATATGAATTAAAATAATGAAAAACACTTATCTTAGGCATCCATTGGAATCAAAAAAGTCATACATATTGAAGATTTACATACACTGCGTACGTTGCGTTCAAGCAACGGTATCAAAATATGTACATATAAACGAAAATTGTTATGTACATATTCTATACCATCACAAGCGCACCATACACAGATTAAAATAAATATACAATACGTACAACTATTCACTTCACTTATTAAATTCACGCAAATTATTATTGAAATTATTATTTATTAAAATTATCAACTATATCAATATTATACTTTTTATTAGTTAATTAAAATACATTTAAAATAAATTATTTATTTATTTAAAGGAGAGACAAAAACACGTCCTTCCTCTACGACGATCAATCGCCGACCAGGAAGATTATGGTTGTCAGAAATAAGATCAAAATCAATTTAATATGTCATGTTTTTTATGCCCAATCTACCTTTATCATTATTTATGCTTACATGGGTTTGCAGTATAGTCAATCTTGGTCCAAACCAAAGGAAAGAGTGATTATTTGTTTTTTCGAATAGTATACTAGATGTGACCTTTAACGACTTAATTCTCTTCAATTTTCTCATCTGGTTACCCTTAGATCTTGGTACAATTTAGAACTCAAGACATGATGCCCTATTAAAATTATGGGTTCTACTTTTGATGAAGTATTGGGATTTTCCATTTCAAGCTAGCAGAACCCACATAGGAAACCTGATGGAACGCAATACCAAAATACCAAAAGGTGAAGATACAAATAAATAAAAGCCTATTATGGATGCTGTATAAGATAGCGAAAATTTGACAGCAGTTTTAACAATTAGGAGTTGTAGTTGTAGTCTCAGTATGAAAGTATTGGTTACTAGTGGAAGCTGATGAGATATATTGGCCAAAAACTGAAAATAATGTAAATACAATTTTTTAAATTTCAAAACGATTGGTTCTGAAATGGCCAAGTTTAGTCCAGCTTGAACAGATCCTAGAATTTTATCCAAATCTTACTTTAAAATTCCTGATCAATACTGCTATCTAAATTTCATCGTCATCCTTTAAGAAATGGCGGAAAGATGAAGTACTGTTAAATTTCAAGATTTCATTTACCGAGTCCCTTTAATTCGGAGATCAATCAATTTGTCATTTTAAGGATCACTTCTAATACTTTATTCCGCTGGGATGTTATATTTAGTGAAAAAAGAGATACAAAATGAATAATAAATTTCAGCTGGTAAAATAATTTATCTTTTGTGATTGTGCTGCCACTTGCGGCGAGTAGCTTAATCTCTTATTTTCCGCTGCCAAATTTCCGCTATCTTATACAGCATCTATTCTGCTCTAATTGAATGTTTCAGTAAAAATGTTGGGTTCCACTTTTTTTTTGGCAAACCCTTGGGTTGTTTCACTTAATGTTACAGACCCTGTAGCAAATCGAAACCAAATTTAGAAGTAAAATCATAATCTACTGTCAAGAAATAATTTAAAAAGATTAAAAGCTCTCTATAGGCTAATGATATGGCCCAGTAAAAAATGTCTGGCCTCACCCGTTTTAGACAAAACGTTGGATTTTCTATTTTAAAGTTAGCAGAACCTAAATTAGAAAAAAACGCAAACATTCAAACTGGGAATCTTCTAATTGGGAAAACCCCAATATTTTATCATAGTGGAACCTAAAATATTTAGATTGGACATTTAGTGCGCCTATTGGAAGAGTCAGCCAAATATATTAAACCAATTCGGGTTTAAACTGATTAAGATGAAAGGTGGTTGTGGAAAATGATTAACTTGAATGGACAAGACCCGACTCTACATTGATCAGGACTCCTGAATCAATTTACAGCAATACTTCCTCTTTGATTCACTCACTCATGACATAATTTAAAGTCAACCATTTGCAAGTTGCAAGCTCTATTTCAACCTGTTCTTTGACATGGAAGATGGTGCGGTGCTCAACGATAGTGGGCTCAGAAGCCTCAGTAGGCTCAATAAGTTCGATAGGCTTAGTGGACACAATAGGCTCAGTGGACTCAGTAATCTCAGTAGGCTCGGTAGTCTCAGTAAATCCTCCAGTAGTCTCAGGACGTTCATTAGATTCCATAGTATCAGCACCCTAATTAGCGCAATCGTCTAAGTAGGCTCAGTAGGTCTCGTTGTCTCAGTAGGTTTAATAAGCCCAGTAGTCCCTGTAGGTTCACTAAGCCAAGTAGTCTCAGTCGACACAAAAATCTCAGATGTTTTAATAGTCTGAATAGGTTCCATAGTCTCAGTTTGATCAATAGTATCAGTAGGCTTAGTAGTCTCAGTTAGACTAGTAGGGTCCGCATGTTCCGAAGGTTCAATAAGATCAGTAGGCTCATTCAACTCAGTAGGATAAGTTGACTAATTAAGGCCGCCAGTGCCTTTTTGAGCTCAGTAGGTCGATTAGTCTCAGCAAAGTCATTAGACACAGTATGGCTCGTAGGCTCGATAGGCTCAGACTAACCAGTAGTCTCAGTAGGCTCAATATTATCAGTGCTCTAAAAAGACTCAGTACTCTAAATAGGCTCAGAAGGATCAGTAAACTCAGAAGGCTAAGTATGTAAATAACAAAATAAAATCTCTGTTGTGATGATGCTGCCGCTTGCGATGAGTAGCGTAATCTCTTATTTTCCGTTGTCAAATTTCCGCTATCTTATACAGCATCTATGCTGGCCTAATTGAATGTTTCAGTAAAAATGTTGGGTTCCACTTTTTTTGGCAAACCCTTGGGTTGTTTCACTTAATGTTACAGACCCTGTAACAAATCGAAACCAAATTTAGAAGTAAAATCATAATCTAGTGTCAAGAAATAATTTAAAAAGATTAAAAGCTCTCTAGACAAAACGTTGGATTTTCTATTTTAAAGCTAGCAGAACCTAAATTAGAAAAAGAGCCAAACATTCAAACTGGGAATCTTCTAATTGGGAATACCCCAATATTTTATCATAGTGAAACCTAAAATATTTAAATTGGACATTTAGTGCGCCTATTGGACGCGTCAGCCAAATATATTAAACCAATTCAGGTTTAAACTGATGAAAAGGTGGTTGTGGAAAATGATTAACTTGAATGGACAAGACCCGACTCTACATTGATCAGGACTCCTGAATCAATTTACAACAATACTCCCTCTTTGATTCACTCACTCATGACATAATTTAAAGTCAATCATTTACAACTTTCAAGCTCTATTTCAACCTGTTCTTTGACATGGAAGATGGTGCGGTGCTCAACGATAGTGGGCTCAGAAGTCTCAGTAGGCTCAATAAGTTCGATAGGCTTAGTGGACAGAATAGGATCAGTGGACTCAGTAATCTCAGTAGGCTCGGTAGTCTCAGTAAATCCTCCAGTAGTCTCAGTACGTTCATTAGATTCCATAGTATCAGCATCCAAAATTAGCGCAATAGTCTAAGTAGGCTCAGTAGGTCTCGTTGTCTCAGTAGGATTAATAAGCCCAGTAGTCCCTGTAGGTTCACTAAGCCAAGTAGTCTCAGTCGACACAGAAATCTCAGATGTTTTAATAGTCTGAATAGGTTCCATAGTCTCAGTTTGATCAATAGTATCAGTAGGCTTAGTAGTCTCAGTTAGACTAGTAGGGTCCGCATGTTCCGAAGGTTCAATAAGATCAGTAGGCTCATTCAACTCAGTAGGCTCAGTTGACTTATTAAGGCCGTCGGGGCCGTTTTGAGCTCAGTAGGTCGATTAGTCTCAGTAAAGTCATTAGGCTCATTAGGGGTTGTAGGCTCGATAGGCTCAGAATAACCAGTAATCTCAGTAGACTCAATAGTATCAGTACTATAAATAAACCCAGTACTCTAAATAGGCTCAGAAGGAGCAGGAAACTCAGAAGGCTAACTAGAGACAATAGGCTCAGTAGTTTCTGTAGTCTTAGTAGGTGTAGTTGTCTCTGTAGGCCTAGTAGTTTCAATAGACTCAGTAGGTCGAGCAATGTCAGTAGTCTCATTAGGATAAGTTGGCTCCGTTTTTTCAAAAAGCTCAGTAGACTCCGTAGTCTCAGTAGTCTCGACAGCCTGAGGCTATCAACCATTTAGCTTTTATGTCCAGTAGTCCTAGTAAGCTTACTAGGTTATGTAGGGACAGTAGGCTCAGTATGTGCAGTAGTGATAATAGGTTTGGTATATTCAGTAGTATCAGTACATTTAGTAGCCTCAGAGGGCTCAATTAACTCAGAAGGCTTAGTAGACACAGTAGGCTTAGCAGTTACCTTAAAATAAATATTTATTTGGAATATGGAAATTTCCCTATACCATCCACTCAAAAGTGGAGGCATATAGTAAACCGCGATTTGACCGTTTCAAAAGTTTTTATCAATTCTTCAAAATTCAATATATATATACTGTGGGCAAAAAGTAGTAAGGCTTTTTAATTTAAATTTCGCGCGCAAAACCATTCGTTGAACTATTTTTTTTTCTATGTTGGTATGACTGTCAGTGACATCTGTGCCAAATGTCACACCAAAATAACCATTAGTGTTTAGTATACGCTTGTCTTTCTGAAGTACAAAAAGTGCATTCGGCGATTTTTACAATGAGTGAAATTATTCAATAAAGAAGTTCCATTAAATTTTGTGTGCGGAATCAAATTTGTGGTGCCAAAACGTTCAGAACGTTGCAAAAGGCCTTCGGTGATAATTGTATGTCACGAGCAAGTGTTTTTGATTGGTACAAATTGTTCAAAGAGGGCCGAGAACGTGTTGACGACGAACCACGTCTAGGACGGCCATCAACATCAACTGATGATCAACACGTTAATAAAATGAAGGAATTGGTGTGCGAGAATCGACGATTAATAGTCGAGCGACCTTACTGGCATCGTTGAAATATCGGAAGGATCAGTGAAAACCATTTTGAAAGATCATTTGGGCCTAAGAAAAGTGAAAGCACGATTGGTTCTAAAATCACTCAATTTTTTGGTAAAACAGCGTCCCGTTGACGTCTGTGAAACAATGCTTTCCGACTACCAGGATGTCATGAAACGTATAATAACTGGCAATGAGTCTTGGATCTATGCTTACGACCCGCAAACAGACGGTCAATCGGCCGAATATCGTGCCAAAGGTGAGCCGAAGCCGAAAAAACCACGTCAAAGTAAGTCAAAAATCAAGGTGATGTTGACAGTTTTCTTCGATTATCGAGGTGTGTTGCACTCCGAATTCCTTCCGACCGGCCAAACTGTCAACAAGGAGTACTATTTGTGCGTTATGCGTCGTTTGCGCGAAGCTATTCGTAAAATGATGCCGGAATTATGGGTCGACAACTCTTGGTTTTTGCACCACGATAATGCACCTTCTCATACTGCATTGGTTTTACGTGATTTGTTCGTCAAAAATTCCACCCATATCGTTCCGCAACCATCGTATTCGCCTGATTTAGCTTCGTGTGACTTCTGGCTGTTCAGCAAACTAAAACGACCGCTCCGGGGAAGCCGTTTTGAGTCAATTGAAGACATTAAACGCGAATCGCTTCGCACATTGAAGGCTATTCCGGAAATTGACTTTAACAACTGTTTCGAGGATTGGAAAAAACGTTGGCACAAGTGTATTGAGGCCGGGGGGGGGGAATACTTTGAGGGGGACGAAAAAGATTTGGAGAATTAAATAAAAAAATTTAAAATAATGAACAAAGTCTTACTGTTTTTTGCCCACAGTATTATGTATGTAGATGATAGACGTTTTTTGCAACTACTTGACACAATATGTGAATGCGTTTATGTAGGAAATATGTGCCTGCAACCAACGGATTGTAGAACATAACTAGAAGAATGGTTCATGTCTCTTTATTGTTTAAAACCAGAACGTAGGGAGTTTGAACTGATGGTGCCGCGATATACCTCGTGAGCGACTCTGATTTGAACTCAAGATTTTGCTCAAGAAGCATGCTTGATTTAATCCAGTTTATCTGCACTTGTGGCTTGGATATTGACAAACGAAATGTCAATTTGACGCCCTTGAAACCTGAGTACGAAAATATGATGGCTAATAGATATCAAGTTAATCACGAATTGATGATGTTAGTGATGAGTAACCCAACTCCAAATTTTGTTGGTTGTTGGTTTGTTCGTTATTGCTTCCACAAATCGCGTTCCGCTTGTTTCTGGTTATAATCGACGTAGCTATTGCCAGTTTTTCTTGTAGTGCCAAATTTCAAGTTTTTATTGAAATACTTGTTCAAAATGTAAATGAAAGCCCTCCGTTTCGATTGTTTCATTTTAGAATATCCATCTTTAATTCATATTTCACTTAACTTTTCAGTGTTCTGTGCAAAGAAAACAAAACTTTTACTTTACTACTTTATTAAAAATTAGAATATTTGTTAGATAGCAATCGCATTGCGTTTCGCAAATTCTTTATTTTTGTGAAATTGTAAGATTTTCAATTCTATGTCGTCAATCTATTTAAATTATATTTGAAGGCGAGGGCGAGGTGAAGGTAAGAGTGAAAATTCCTTAATTGATACGCTCGCTAGGTAACTCTAATTGAATACGGTGGCCTGTTGAAAACGATTCAATCAAAATTCTGCTTCTGGTTATTGAAACTACATGTCAGAGCAAGTTATTGATGCCGCAAAACCAATACCTCATTAGCTTCTGCTCTCCAGGTTAGGGGCCACGTAAGCATACGTCTTTCTTGGGCTCATGATGCAACCAAGTTTCTGGTACGACCGCATGTCTTAACATCTATCACCAGTCCGACTCAGATTTAACAACTTCTTCCAAAAACCAATTAAGAATCCCATTTTCATCCAACGTACAAAATACTATCAATACCGGTTAAGAAATTACCGAGTTCCGTCCCAGGTAGCCAGCCATATGCCAGAACTTCTTCCAAAAATCATTTAAGAATCTTATGTCCATCCAACATACCCAATTTCAGCATGGCCAGAAATGGCCGAATCCTTATTCTTAATACATAAAGAAAAAAGTTTTATGTTGTAAGATACTTGAAATCCAAGACATTTATTGTGATATACGATAAACTGACGATAAATTGTTCTACGATAATGTGTTCTACGATAAACTGTTTTACGGTAAATAGTTCACGATAAATTGTTCACGATAAACTGACAGTAAATCATTCTGATTTACCACAGGAATAGTGAAAAAATGATGTAAGTCGACATACAATATTTTTCAATGCGGGGTGCGATATAGTTTATAAAGGGCTTATATCCTAAAAATAAATCATCTAATGCCATTTTGAAAGAGGCCGTGGGGCTCTCGCATATAAATTTTTTGACATTCACGTTATCCGCGGTTTTTATATGAAAGGATGTCGTTGTAGATTTTGTAAAATTACACGAATGTCGGAAATTGGCTCCTATAGTGACTATAAAGGTTAGCAAGGGTTTACTTTGTGGAGCTAAAACCACCTAACGCTATTTCGAAATACTTCGAATGGCTCTCGCATTACATTTTTTAACTCTCGCTATCCGCGATTTTTATATGAAAGGATGTCATAGCTTATGGCGAATTATGTAGAAATCTCAGAGAGCGGCTCCCATTGTCGCTATACAAATTTCAAAGAGCATACATTTTGAAAGTTAAGACTATTAATTTGACTATGAGAGTCAATCTACGAGATTCGCGTAACGACGCAATATTCGTAATTAGTAAAATTATTTCTTAAAAAAATGTGAAATAGATGTATGTGAAGTTAGCCCAGAAAGTCATCCCAGAAAAAATAAATTTTTGCATCAGGCAACACTAAAGTTGTATGTTTATACAAGCCCAGGATTTCACTAACATTATGTAAATTGACTCTAATTCAGCCCAAGAAAAATTAAAACCTCGCAATAAAACATATTGCATGGAAAGAAAAAATATATTCAGAACACAGACATATTTAATCGAAAAAATTTCAAATTTAATTACATTAAACTAGATATACATGTCAGTCGTTAGTGCTAATCACGGTTTCTGCGAACCACGTAGGGAGTATAATGACAAGTTGTTACTATTGAGTTTGGTTTCCGGAACTCTTTGCTTCCAGGAGTTATTGAAGCAAATCTCCGTCAAATGTATTGGCCCATTCAATTATGAGCCTGTAGCGCCAATCACAACGGTAGGATTATCTTGAAATTTTCAAAGTCAGTAACGGACATGATTATAAGTGAGTACTACTAGGTTTGTTTTCCGGAACTTGCGGTTTCTGGGAACCATGAAGTAAAACAATTCATCCTTTAGGCCAAACATGTGTGCGCCTGTAGTGCCAATCAGAACGGTACGATTTTCTTGAAATTTGTATGGTACGTAGGGAGAATAATGATAAGCCGTTACTATTTGGTTTGGTTTCCGGAACTCTTTGCTTCCAGGAGTTGTTGAAGCAAATCTCCGTCAAATGTATTGGCCCATTCAATTATGAGCCTGTAGCGCCAATCACAACGGTAGGATTATCTTGAAATTTTCAAGGTCAGTTACGGACATGATTATAAGTGAGTACTACTAGGTTTGGTTTTCGGAACTTACGGTTTCTGGGAACCATGAAGTAAAAAAAATCCTTGTTTTACTCACTTAGAATCATGTCCGTAACTGACCTTAAAAATTTCAAGATAATCCTACCGTTGTGATTGGCGCTACAGGCTCATAATTGAATGGGCCAATACATTTGACGGAGATTTGCTTCAATAACTCCTGGAAGCAAAGAGTTCCGGAAACCAAATCCAATAGTAACAACTTGTCATTATACTCCCTACGTGGTTCGCAGAAACCGTGATTAGCACTAACGACTGACATGTATATCTAGTTAAATGTAATTAAATTTGAAATTTTTTCGATTAAATATGTCTGTGTTCTGAATATATTTTTTCTTTCCATGCAATATGTTTTATTGCGAGGTTTTAATTTTTCTTGGGCTGAAGTAGAGTCAATTTACATAATGTTAGTGAATTCCTGGGCTTGTATAAACATACAACTTTAGTGTTGCCTGATGCAACAATTTATTTTTTCTGGGATGACTTTCTGGGCTAACTTCACGTACATGTGAAATAGAATAATTTGATCTTTTTTACAAACAAAATTTATTTTTATATTTACACTGTTAAAAATTGGTCTAAAATCTATTTTTTGTTCAAAAAAATAGTTTTGGACACTCGCGTAAATTTCTGTCATAAAAGTGTCCAAAAGTTTACATGTGTCCGTAAACTTCATACCGGCCTCCGACTAAATGCTACATTTCTAATCTATTTTTGTGGTTCTCGTAAAATGCGAGTGGGGTGGGGCACGTCAGTCAAACATAGGCATATGAAGTTAGCCCAGTTTTGCATCCCAGAAAAAAATTAAATTGCCTTAAACAATACTATTTCATCTGATCCCAGTTTTTTCTATTTAAACTTGTATAAGACGGAATAATTTTTTTAAGTTGAGTAAAAAACAACAAAATATCCATCCCAGAGTATTCCATTTAATTCCATTTAAAGATAGCGATTGGTACTATTTTAAATTGATAACAGTACGAGCTTACAATGACTAAGAGGGCAGTACCAGCCGTATGGTAGTATTGCCGCAAATTGCCAAGTTCCATATGGAGCCATATAAGAATATGAGTAAATCATGCCATTTTCCTAGAAATATGATTTGCCGGAAATGATTGTTTACGTTTTGAATAACTTATAAGACGGACTAACTGTGGCCAGTCGGAAAACACCAGCCGTATGATAGGATTGGCGCAATCGGCCAGATTCCATGTGGCCCAATACAAAAATTAATAATTGCCATTCTCCTAGCAATGTGATTTGCCGGAAATGATTGATATTGTTTTGAGTTTGTAATAGTAGGGGCTTACAAAAATACTGACTAAGAGGGAAGTACCAGCCGTATGGTAACATTGGCGCAAATGGCCAAGTTCCATATGGGACCATATGAGAAATAAGGTTTGCCGGAAATGATTCTTTATGTTTTGAATAACTTATAAGACGGACTAACTGTGGCTAGTTGGGCAGTATCAGCCATATGGTAGGATTGGCGCAATCGGCCAGATGCCATGTAGCCTAATACGAAATTTACCGGAAATGATTTAACCAAAACAAACAATTATTACCTATAAACCATATTACTTAGAAAAACTATTTATAGTCCATAGGTACAATACAAAAACAACAATTAAATGGAATAATCTGGGATGGATATTTTTACTCAACTTAAAAAAATATTTCCGTCTTATACAAGTTTAAATAAAAAAAACTGGGATGAGATGAAATAGTATTGTTTAAGGAAATTTTATGTTTTGTGGGATGAAAACTGGGCTAACTTCGTATGCCTGTCAAACATGCATTTATATTAGCAATTGATTCCGAGTTTTCAGCACAAAAAAACTTTTTCCATGACAAAATTGGCTCCATATCTATGTGTGCGGCTCTCTCCAAACATCAAACGAACTAAAAATCAATAGTTGTATTGAATTCTAATTCATGCTCGCCTTCTAGTAACATTTATCCAGAACATCAATGGGCATCATTGTCATTTCAAAATCAATATACCCTAAATGTTACTTTAGCGTTAGTAGTGAGCTTAGATACTTCTATGCTTATATCAAGAAATATCTTATAATAACAGAATATTAAATTTCCATTTAAAATGTAGGCGCACACGAACCCGAAATTATGGTTACAAGAATTCTAATAATTTCAACTGCATAAAAAAATTGATCGATTTTAGAATTTTTTTTTAATGGTTTATACAAAATGTATACAGCAAACGTTATACATATTCGAATGTCTTAATCAATACATATCATGGTATACATTGAGTTAAGAAGCAACCGTTCTACATGAAGATATAATATCATCGTCAGCACATAACCCTACAGTATACATTGAATATGGATCAACATTTTGATAAATACATAAACCAATATTATACACAACAACAACAAACATGTACGAGTAGCATATTAAAGCTACATCAGCCATAAATAATAAATAGACAATAGTCACGCGATCTGTAAATGGGTTTTGAAATAAATTACTATACCGATATTTTGAATGTTTGTCGGTACAAAACGAAAATTCGGAAAAGCTACTTTGCATGAATACGTAATATTCTCTCTACCGTTTTTTGCTCGATTCCGCTGTGCAAAAAAAATAAATAAAATAAAATTTTATGATGATTGAATAATTTTCACGCTATTCGTAATTTTATCGAAATAAATTAACCGAGAATTGCGATATATATTTAATACACGAATATAATAAATGCGAATTTTATAGTTTTGTACAATTTTTTTTTTGACGATATCCGATTTATGTACGCCCGGAAAATAGAAATGGGACGAGAATTGTATAGTTTGGTGTTTTTCAATATCCGCCACATGATTTCTGAATTTATTTTAACAGATTTTGATTAGGTATAATCGTTGCATTGTTAGTGTAACCAACATTCGTTGGTAGTTTTTTTTTATATACAGGGTGTCCCAGAATTTGAGAATCGAATGAAGCAGGGTGATAGGGAAGCTCATTTCCAACAAAAACAGCCAAGTAAAGTTTTTTCGAATTGTTGATGGTGCAAATGTTATTCCACTTTTAGTATTTTTTAGAAAAATCGCTTGCACACCCACCAAAAAATTAATTAAAAAATAACAAGAGTTCTTTTGTGTGCCTTTCCAATAACACCATTTTTGTAGGTTATATTATCTTCTGTCAAGTAAAAATCATGGTTTTGTAAAGTCTCTTTGTTTCTCAAAAAATTGTTGTTGATGTTAAGTGACGCCAGCGGGAAAACAATGTACTACAGAAAATTGATCCATCATCAAAAACATATACGACACTAATGCAAATTTTAAAATTGTATCACCCACCGGGCTAGTCACAACAGAATGTTTTTTATTAATTTTTTTCACAAAGTAAGTCGTGTTTATTAAAAAATGCGATTAACAAAATTTCGATTTCTACAATCGATGTTTTGTCAGAAATAAAACAAAATGAATAAAATAATCGGCATCGGCGTATAAAATTTTGCTTAATCCGTTGAAACGTACGTTCGTTTAATAATATTTGAAGCTTGGATTATACGTTGCCGCATCCACTAATTGGCCTGGTTTACTCTTTTAAAAACCAGCTCTTTATAATAACCCCACAGAAAACAGTCTAAAGGATTTTGATCAGGAGACCACGGTGGCCATGCAATTGACCCCCTTCCAATCCGGCGGCTTGGATAATTTACGTACAGGTGTTGTATCACTACTTGTGCATAGTGAGGGGAGCTCCATCATGCGCAACCACATTTTTCGACGGGTTTTTAGAGAAACGTCATCAAGTAATTCATCTAAGTCATTTTGGGCCAATCAATTTTCTGTCGACTTTCCCGCCCACATGTTCATTCCAAATTGGTGTTGAAACCGATTAATATTTTCTCCCTTTTATATAATGTAGTTAAAAAACTGCCAATTTTCTTCCCATCGACTCAGCTTTTCTTGACAAAATTGCACCCTTTTTTCATGGTCAGCAGGTAAAAGATCTTGTACACGTTGCAATTGTAAGGTTGCAACTGATTTCTTTTTAAAATACGATGCAACGTGCAACGTGGCTGTTTCATCTCTTCTCGAACGACCAGGGACTTCGCCTTTACTGCACATTTGATGTACGTTTTGAAATACTCTGTAATCGGGAAAGCGTTCCCCATTTGGATATCGTCTCTTGTATTCTCTTGGTGCTGCTCCGGCGTTGCCATTGCATAAGCCATAAATGAAGTGCATTTCTGCATATTCACGGTGAGAATAACCCACACAGCTTATCGACATTTTAATTATAAACGTTCGAGTATGTATGTATTGAACTATTCACATGAATTACAAAATGTTTTTCTTTTTATACCACAAATTTTGTTTAATTCGGGCTTCTAGATTTGCTTAAAAAAATTGTTATACTTTAGTTTACCATGGTGTTCATCATTTTGTTTTATTTCTGACAAAGCATCGATTTTAGAAATCGAAATTTTGTGTTTCGAAAAAACATTCTGTTGTGACTAGACCGGTGTGTGATACAATTTTAAAATCTGCATTAGTGTCGCATATGTTGGCGTCACTTAAACATCAACAAAAAAATTTTGAGAAACAAAGAGACTTACAAAGCCATTGTTTTTATTTGACAGACCATAATATAACAGAACTGAACATAAAAAAGAAAGTTAAACAAAAGAACTATTTTTTTTAATTATTTTTTTGCTGGGTGCGATTTAACTAAAAACACTAAAAGTGGAATAACTTTTGCACCATCAACAATTCGAAAAAACTTCACTTGGCTGTTTTTGTTGGAAATGAGCTCCTCTATCACCCTGCTTCATTTGACCGTTCAATTCTGGGACACCCTGTATGTTGATATTAGTCAATGAGAGCTTGCGCACGCAAGTTATTCACTTATTTGATGGCTCGAAGGATGTAAGTACTTTTTCCTTTTCCTCGTTCGGTTTTGTTTTCTAATTTTTTAACTCATCGCATCGAGTGCTGCGAGTGTCGATTTAGATGCCTTTCGCAATGCATATGTCAAAACCAATATGTGACATTCGGGGACCGGGCTAGCGCACAGTCGATCATTGAACTTAAAACTTTTGGATTTTTTTAATTTTGGAATTTTCTTCTTGTAGAGTTAAAATTGTTTTACGATAATTTTATCCACTAGCCATTGAACGCAACAAAGGATTCCGAACGCCGGTCTTAACCGATCGATAGACACTGATAGACACTAACACCGAAATTCGCAATTATCGAGGGATTTTGGATATGTCATTTTTTCGTGATTGTCGAGTCATTGTGGGGATAAGATTTTGCATGGTTGTTCGTAGTTGGTCGATAACTGTGTCGGTTGAAGGTGAAGGAGAAAGAGGATTTTCAGTAAAGGACTCATCGGGTAATTTAAGTATTTGGCTGGTCAGTACTTAAGTTCTTCTTTAACCGTAACTTGAATTCCAAGTAAAACTATAGGAATTTCGGAGCTCCAAAGAATTGTGTTTTCTCGGGTCTCAAGTGCAGATATCGGCTGCCGATATGAAGCACTGATGCGTATCCGATGAGATCCGAGGAGTTTCGTTTGTTCGGTAAACAATTTTGATTCAAATTGCGTATCTTGGTCGGTTGAGATGTTTAATGGAACGCCGAATCGAGATACATAATTGCTAACGAATGTTTTGGCAATGGTTTGTGCAGACAATATCGGTCATGCAGTATGCTTCGACCGGGTGGAATTTCGAATAGACCGATCGGCGTCCTCGTATGCCCTTTAACATTCGTTTGTTGTAAGACGGATACCGGGATGTGAAATGTTATGAAAACCGTCAACGTCAAAATTTTGCATCGTAACGGCTCTGCGATGTGAGGGCGATTCGTGCCTGTCGATGTTTCGCAGTAGATTTCGATGCAAAGCAACTTAAAAACTCTAGTTAATAATTTGAATAGGGCGACATTCGGAACGAGAAACTAAATTCTGAAGTTCTAGGTCTAGCTTTTTGTGCCTCTATAATTGTATATGGTAGTCGGAATTAGCCTAAACTGCTTCGATTGTTGTTTGTTCATTTGATCGTGTCAGATTAATATCGGTCGGATTAATATGTCGGAAATCCGTTGTAAATTAACTAATTTAATCCAAATGTCATGCCTGTTGTGGATTACTTTCAGTTTTAGACTGAATTGAATTCCCGACCTTCGACAAAGTATCTTAAATGTTAAATAATGTATTAATGCTCGATAAATAGATGGCGAGTAATTCCCTGTCGAGGAAAGAAGTGAGAAGTAACACTAGGGTTCCCAACAATCGTTATTGGATTGTTGTAAAATAGATCCGGTATTCGATACGTCGGATGGACCAACAACGCAATTGTTCCCAATTCGGTTTGTAGTTTTGTAAATGCGTCTTGACATTCGTCGGGCCAAGAGAAATGTTTTGGTGTCGTGGATTTCTTTAGTAGTGCGGCCAAGTGTTCATGAGTTAGAGTGAGCATTTCAGCGATTATCGGAATAAAGCGATGGTTGTAATTTATCATGTCAATAAATTGTTAAATACGTTTGATCGACGTTGGAAGCTGGTTAGAATTTATTGGATCAATCATTCATTAATCCGAAATCAACACTGATTACAGAAACGAATACTAGAACAATTAATTACAAACCGGCAAACAACACAAATATCGACCATTTGCTGGATTCGGACACGAGTCGGAAACTGGAACATAAGAACTCTAACGGAAACATCAAGCAAGGTTAGAGTAGCGTTGAAAAGCAAGATGGAAGATAAGTGGGCACATTATAACAAGCAAGGGCCAAACTAGCTGATGAACTTTTATTCTCTGGTAGCCAAGGACACCATCATATATATACACACAACGAATAATTCAGTATTATGCACCTATGCAAGAAGCAGCTGACACAACTAAAGACGAACTCTACGAACAGTTCAAGATACAACAGAGATATTGTACATCCAGACATGACATACAAATTGTTCAAGGTGTTTTGAATAAAAATTGGAATCGATAACACCGGTATGACGTCAATCATGGGTAAAACACACACTCGATTCTGCAAGAAACAACAATGGAGAAAATACTCAGCGACTACTGTGTCACAAATCAGCTACAGGGGGCAGCAAATTCTCACACAAGAATATACACACAAATACGCTTGGATATCACCAGATGGAAGAACCAAAAATCAAATTGATCCCATGCATGGATGTGACATGTCCCATGACAAGAAATTTCAGCCACAAGATGTATATGCCCGCAGAACAATTATAGGAGCACACATACACACTGATCACCAGGTAGGTAAATAGTAAAATTTAGAATCAAACCAACAGCAACTGTGAAGCACCCAAATAAGAGCAAATTCAACATTGAAGAACACTGACACCAAAGACACACATTCAAAGAAAAAACACCATGAAGACACACATTCGAAGAGTTCTTCGAGGACAACGGAACAAATAGTGAACAAAATGATGAGCTCCCTGATGACAACTATAACGAAACCGCCCATCCAACAACAGACGGAACGTGAATAGTTAAAAGTTCTGCTATTCAGAAGCTAAAAAAACAAAGGAGCCAGGATTGATAATATTCCAGCAGAATTACTATGGCGACGAGTCTATAACGAGGAAAACTCTAACTCCGAACTAGCAGAAAGAATTGAAGGAATATACAGGGATGTCGGAAATAGATTACGACACACGATGAGTCAGACAAGGATGTGTTCTCGATCAACTACTGTTCTGAGTAGAGTACTAGAGAGCATTCAGTGTATGTCTACTAACGCATAAACACGCAGAAATACAGAAAAAAAACAGAAATTTGCTGATTTGGGACAGGAAGCCGGTCTCAAAATTAACATCAGAAAGACCAAGGCTATGAGACTAAACATAAACTGCGGTTCACTTGATTAGACGCACTTGCAGTTTTCCCTCAATTTTTAAAATTTTTTTATATTGAGAATAATTTTTTCGGTTCAGTTAATTAGACGCAACTTAGAAATGTAATGAAAACACAGTCATTTATGTTTTTATTTTAATATTTGTTTTATTAAGAAATTCTTTAATCTTTGTAGCTGTTTTTAGTAATGTGTACTAACTCCATTATTTAAAATTACTTCAAAGATCCTGTCCTTGAAAGATTCATATAAGGATTTTAAGTAGTTCAACAAAATCTCTGCCCAAGCAGCTTCAATTCCTGCAATCAGCTGTTCGCTAGATTCGCGCTGTGTGCCCCACTACATAAACTTTACGAGTGAGCCAGTCTCAAACGTTTTCGATGACATTTAAATCAGAAGAATAAGGTGGTCGTGGTAATAACTCAACGTTTTGACTCGCAATCCACGACTTTACGGCACGAGCATTATGTATGGCCGCATTAATCTGAAAATTCATTGAGGAGACCCAAATAGCTCCTGAATTTCTAGAAAACTGATTGCAGCATATGCTTATAAGATTTCCCAGTCATTTTATTGGAAACAAAATAGCATCCCAATATGAAATTACATGGCGAGTCAAAAATTGTTCTTCTTTGCAAATGTTATGACAAAAATAATTATTGCGATCTGCTCCATCTAAGTAAATTTTTTTTATTCACAAAAATAAACTTTTTCCAATTGTTATTCATTGTTTGCGGATGCAGATCGGTAGTCATGTGCTTCTTTGTTGCTTGCGAACAGGGTTTAGTGGTGTTTTTTTTAAGTTTTAAACGAAGCACTTAAAATTGTTCTACGAACTGTTGATTTGCTGGCATTAAGCCCAGCTGCCGTTCTGATTTTGTTGGTGAAAAGGACTGAATTTTGTGGCGTAAGAAGTGTCGCCGGCCTTTCTTGGTAATTGCTTCCATGTCATGCACTGTCTTTTAAATAATTTCGCCACCATGCTCCCACTACACTCGATTTAACGAGCTATAGTGCGGTTGGAAAATCCCTCCAAGTGGTAGCCATCGATTTTTAAAATATTTAAAATATTTTTACTAAAATGCGTTTAATACAAGGTGGGTCCTAAGTTACTGAACATTGTATTTTTGATATAATTTTTTTATTTTTATTGAAAATGAATAATTTTGATTAAAAAAGATAGTTTTAATCATGAAGAGTTTTAAAAAAAAATTTAAAATAATATCTGTTAGATGCCTGTCATCAGCCTCTTCGCAAGCTACTGATTTTTGCTGTACCTGGTCCATAATTGAAGCCAACACTGGTTGATCGCACTAATTGTTGCAGTCCTTGCGGTTTATTTGCGTACACACGATCTTCAAAAATTCCTACAAAACGAAATCTGGTGGTGTTCGGGTGATCGTGATGGCCAATTAACATCTCCAAATCGTGAAACGATACGGTTACCAAAAATCGTTCGCAGCAAATTCATTGTTTCCCTTGCAGTAAAGGGCGTAGCTCCGTCTTGTTGAAACTACATTTCTTGAGTATTATCAAGTTCAGGAAACAAGAAATTATCTAGCATAGCCCTGTGACGCTCACTATTTACAGTCAATGCATTGCTATTTTCGTCTTGGAAAAAGTACGGGCCGTAGATCTTGTCTGCTGATATTCCACACCAAACTGTGACAATGCAACGGACGGTGGTGAATCACACGTTTTCAGTACCCCAGATTCTAAAATTTTGCTTATTAACATAACCACTTAAATGGAAATGCGCTTCATCGGTCATCAAATTTTTTTTCATAAAATCAGGATCATCCGTTTTCTTCGCCGTCTTGCAGCAAAATTTCATGTACCATTTGTATCTTGTACGGAAACAGTAATATTTTTTTTTTCATTATTCTACGCAGTGAAGTTCTGGATATTTGAAGCTGAGTGCCAAGGTTACGAGTCGATGTTTCAGGGTTCTCATTTTAGCTCTCCTGAACTCGTTCGATATTATCTTGGCTTCGTGCTTCAAGCGATCTTCCACTCCGAGATAAGTCAGTAACAGATCCCGATAACTAGAAACGAGCGACTAGATTGCGTACTTGATTTCGTGATGGTGCATTTCTGGTGTTAAAAATGTTTCGAAATTTTCGTTTTGTTTGAATTATTGAATTTTGACTAGTAAAATAAAACTCAACAATTTTTACTCGTTCCTCACTCGTATACATGGCCACTGGCTCTCCCAAACGTTGTTTCTAATATTGAAGAATAAGAAGACGTATGGCCTATCCTGTATAAACTACATTCCAAAAAAACAAAGAGAAGTGCAGTTAGATTGCTATGTTTAAATTTGTAGTCATTACTGTTTTACTGAGTACTAATTTCTCTCTCTTCTCAATAACATATATGCTTAGTTCCGCGAGAAATTTCAGTAAAATTTACATTTAAAGGTAAAATTGCAAGTGCATTTAATCAAGTGAACCGCAGTGTACATACATTTGGTTGTATTGTAGCGAAAATAGGCGGAACTGGACAGGAGTATTAACCAACGCATCAACAAAGCAAGAAATATACATTCAATATGCTACACAAGATCTGGAATGTGTCCATCCTGTCACGAACTGCAAAGCTACGAATGTTCAATGCCTGTGTGAAATCAGTACTACTGAATAGCTACAGTGGTGGACAGATAATTAGGTACATCTGTTTGTAATTCTAATTAGGTACATCTGTTTGTAACTCTATATTCAATAATTCACTTTATCAAAAGCATCTGGCATCTGTTGGAAAATAATTTTACTTTGCTCTAGTATTACAAAATATAGTAAACATGTATTTTATTGTTGGTAAAATTCCATATTTAGTGACAAGGTAATATTGTCGTTTATTAAAAATTGTCAACAAAATAAAAATAAAATATCGCGTTTAACGATAATGGGCCGTAGTGTGGATTGTTCACCAGATGAACGACGGATGATATTAAGATTGACAGGTCAAGGTAAATCGTACCGTGAAATTGCTACCAACGTTCAATGCTCCAAGAATATGGTTGTCAATGCCATAAAAAGAAAAAAGTCGCATATTTCCAAAATAGTGAAAACAGATCCTTTTAAGACATCTGTTGACATTAAAAAGGAACTAAGGAGTGTAACCTGCATGGCAGATCAGCTCGCAAAGTTCCACTGCTTAGCAAAAAAAATATCGCTGCTCGACTCCCATTTGCCCAAAACCATATTGATTGGAATGGTGACCGCGGGACCCAAAAATGGAGAAACATACTATGGAGCGACGAAACCAAAATTAATCTGTTTGGATCTGATGGGAAATAGTATGTCCGTAGGCCAAAAAACCAAGAATTTCTTCCTCAGTACACAAGAAAAGCGGTGAAACATGGCGGAGAAAATATTAAATTATGGGGATGCTTCTCTTACAATGGCGTTGGACCTTTATACTGGATTAAAGTAATAATGTATCAGCACATTTACGTAGATGACATACTTCAGAACGTGATGCGCCCGTATATCGAAGAAATCATGCAGAAAACATGCACCCACAAGGTGGGTCTTCATGCAAGATAATGACCCTAAACACACGTTTAGGAAGGCGAAACAGTATTTTGAGCAATTGAGCATCTGTGGAAGGACTTTAAAGTTGCCGTAGCCTACAAAAAACAAACAAATAAAAAATAAGGAGGAATTATGGTTAGTCGTTAAGGAAGCTTGGGAGTCAATACCTAATTTTCTGTCAACCACTGTATATGTGAAACATGGACACAAACGCAGAGGAACTCTAGCAGACTCCATGTATTCGTAAATAAAAATGTCTTGTTCGCATCTATGGGTGCGAACATAGTGCCACCTCCAGGATATAATCCATATTGCCTACGAATTAATGGATAAATTTACCATAGAGTTGGGACATTACACCCTGAAAATGGAACGCAAATTTCCTCAATTATACATTTTTGAAGCAAACAAAGCATGTGAGCAGCGCATAATCAGTGAAAATGCTGAGTGTAACCATGCTAATGCTAAGTGTTAATGGCCACCATTCACGATGCTCAAGAAATCGGTACAGATCTGCAGATCGGTACAGATTTCAATGGCGATAATGCAAGATCGAAGATTTGATCAACGACGATATAATTCTCCGAGATCTAATGACGTTGCTTTTATTTCTCAAAATGATAATGGAGAGCCTCCACTGAACTCTTGAGAGGATCAGTGTACACAGAAAAAAATAACTTAGTAAAATTGATAAAATATTAGTATTATTGATAAAAAACGCAACCCATAAGTAAAATTGACAAAATTGATAATTTTTTTCATCGGTTTAAGGGGAAAAGCAAATGTGGTAGAAAGTATGAACAGTTTATAGTGTTTATAAGAAAATTATGAATATGATAAATAATTTTTTTTAAATAACTACTAGAGGTTCATCACTTTGATAAATCGATTTATGCGAATGTTACAAATGTTTTCAAACTGAAGTTCAGTTTCAGTAATCTATAATAATTCTGTTTGCGTATGATGCAAAATTAATCATTTTAAAGAAACTTCTTATTGATACGATAACCTGATTTCATGAAAACTATATCTTTCGTTTTCTAGTTTATAAAAAATTTATTGTCAACATACAAACCTCTTTCGATTTAATAACTCAATCTTAATGAAAATATAGAATTTTTATTTAATTTTATGAATTTATTTATTATAATGAACTTAGATTTTTTTCAAACAAACATAACTTTTAAAATTAATGAAATATTTTTGGTTGATAATTGCAACAATTTACGCTGGATTTCCAGGAGCACCTCTTGTAATGAAAAATTCTGCCGGCACAAGTTTCCAAAAACCTGAAAAGTGAATTGATTGAACTATTATCGCAAACTAATAATTATTTTCCATTAAACTCACCAATTGGTTGTTGCATTTTCGAGTGTTGAGTGGGTTGATAAGCATCGTACAGGTATACACTAGATGCTCCAATCTATTTTTGACCAAATGGATCGGGTTGCTCTAATTAGAGATTTTACATGACCCTCATTATTCTCGGGTATTTATCTGCCTCACCATCTGTAAGTGATAATTTGAATGAATATATTAAAATATCTCGAAATTATCACCGATGTTTATTTTACCTGAATATTTAACCTCCAATATGGCGAAGACAACAACTTCAATTTTTCATTTGTTTAGAAGAACCAGCCATTTTTTTCGCATTTTGGTGTCAGCAAAAAGGTTTTGTTTACTTATCACATTTTTCACTTAACACTTTAAAAACTAATAGAATCACACAATATTTTTCAAAAACTTTATGATTTATAATAATTATAATTAATAAAAAAAACACAAACTTAGTGACATCCTGTCGGCATAAAATTTCGATACTGAATACTAGAATAAATGTGCTTTTGTAAACGCCAATATTTCGGTTTTCTGATTTTTACAAAATGTATGAAAATGATAACATATTTTTGAAAGCCATAACTCGATGACATAAAAACATGTAAGTCATAAATTCCTGAGTCAAGTTCATAACTCGACTTATGATTATTAATATTTTTACCAATGGTTTTATAATTTATGAACGATTTTAATAAAATGAAAACGAGGTGTATAATTTATGAAAAAAGGAGGAACTCATTTGCCTTAATGCACGGTTAAATGATACACAATTTATGAAAACGATCAGCGTGCGTGAATGCTAACTCTGACTCAATTTCTCCTAACTAATTCTAAACAAAAATTTATTTTCTAACCCGTAATTTGGAACCCCGTACAAACAAATACTTATAAGACTATCAAAGCAAAACTGTAGGATGAAATAGTGATCCATCTTCGAATTGCTTTGCAGAAGTTTCGCGTTTTCCAAATAAATTTTTGCATGTACTTTGTATCTGTTTACTGAGTCCGAGTCTCTTAAGCCAGTCAAATTTGGTTTTAAATGGTTATTTGTGTACCTTTAACCCCCGGAAGAAAGTATAGCTAAACATACCTGATGGTTTTTTGTCAGGTAATTTTTTTAAGAATTGATCTTATGATTGAGTGTTTAACAGTTTTGCAATGTCTTGAAAAAAATTATAAATTTTTCTCTGTAACTACAGAAAAAACGATGAAATGTTTAAACTAGGATTCATACAACGATAACTCTTAAATTTTCTCATGTGAGCCTCAAGTGTGAACCATAAAAAATTTGGAATTCTGATATTAAATAAATGCTGTATATGAAATTAAAATTTTCTAGGAGCAATGAGGTATTGTAACAGTATAGATAAAAAAAATATAAACTATTTTTCAAGCCAGTACGTAAATTTTATAGACATAAAAGCAAATTTATACATTTCTTACTTTTTGTATAAAATGGCTAATTTGAAAATCATATTTTGCACATTTTTATTTAATTTGTCAAATAAAAACCTTTATTTAAAGACTACTGCTTTTTATACAAATAGTTATTGCAAGCATTACGAATTTTATCAAATATATAAAAAAAATTATACAAAATTGAAAACCAGTAATTTATCAATTTAACAAGATTTATTTTTTTCTGTGTACTTGATCCGAATTTAGAACCAATGATATATCCATTGTTTTTCCCACTTGATGATCAAAGTTGGGGTGTTGGTTTGCCTCTTTTTCAACCGTCAACACTTTCAAAGCTATTAATCAAGGTTTAGTCTCTGGAACAGCTATAATCCTTTCATCATCATTCCAAGGAAGGCCGAGAAATATGGCCCAAAAATATCAAGACGCTATGGCGATTGTCCGTAAATATGGCAAGCCGGACTATTTTTCATAACAATGACATGTAATCCGAAAAGGAGTGAAATAAGTAACAATTTGTTGGAAGGTCAGTCTCCGGAATTTCGTTCCGATTTAGTGGCAAGGGTCTTCAAATTAGAGCTCCAAGAATTGCTCGATGACATTTCGAGAAACCATGTTTTCGGAGTTTCAGTTGCGAAGGTGCATGTCCATACGTGCTTGTGCATCCAAGGCTACCATTACAAAACACATGATACATGGTCCCTGTGGAAAGGAAAACCTTAATTCACCTTGCATGGTCAATGAAATATGCAGCAAAAATGTCCCTAAAAGTTTTCAAGATGAATCGAAATGCTTGTGGCAGTGCAATTATAAATCCACAATCCACGTTTAAGCCTCAAATTTAACTGTCATATTAATGTCGAATGTTGTCAATTCAAAGTGTGAAGTATTTATTTAAGTGTGTCTACAAAGGATACGATTGCGCCAATATACGAGTAACCTTCGTTCAACAAGATACTTTGGATCATGAGATTAGAACGTACATGGACTCGAGGTATGTAAGTGCGCCTGAGGCAGCTTGTTCCTCACAAGTGGAACATTTAAAGAAGCGGCTCAAAAACGTGGTTTATTTAATAATGACACTACATGGGAAAATACATTGTTAGAGGCTAATTCAACAAGTATGCTACGTCTGTTGCGAGATCTATATGCATGTATTTGTGTTTTTGCATCCCCATCAAATGCTTTAGATTTCTTTACAAAGTTTAGAAAGGAACTATGTGATGATTACGTTCACCACCATAGAGATCATACACCACAGAGAATAATTTGTTAAGAGATATTCAGGGAACTCTAAAATTAAATGGCAAACAATGTACTGACTTTGGACTACCAACTCCCCCTACTAATTTAGGAGAGCCGATACAATATTACGATTCACATATCCAGAAAGAAATCGGAGATGTTATGCAATGCACACCGATTCCACACCGATTATTTTTCGTACATGATCCAGGAGGTTCCGGTAAAACGTATCTGTACAAAACACTGCTTAACACGATTCAGGGAGAATGTGCCAAACATTGTGCTTGCCGTTGCTTCTACTGGAATCGCTGCCAATCTTCTTGACGGAGGCAGAACATATCACTCCCAGTTTAAATTACCTGTGCCAATCGTAGAAACTTCAACGTCCTCTATGCGAATGACATCTATTGACGCAGAATTAATTAGCAAGGCAAAATTAATTCGATGGGATGAAGCTACAATGGCATCTGGTGTTGCTTTGAATGATGTCGATAAGCTTTGTACAGAAATAATGAAAAATCAGAAACCATTTGGCGGTAGAACAATACTACTTGGTGGAGATTTTAGACAAACTTTAGCTGTAATTGTACATGGTAGTCGGCCTGCAATTGTTGAAGCTAGCTTAAAATTTCATGATCTTTGGCAAAAGTTTAATCTTCCCAGGCTTCAGAATAACGTACGTTCAGTGGACCCACAATACAGTAATTGGTTATTTAAATCAGGAGATCGAACTTTAACCAACAATTATGGTCTTTCCGACGACTTAATTGAAATTCCGAGCAACCTTATTTGCAAAGGCTCTGTAGTAACAGAAATCTTTGGTGAAACGCTGTCGCCCAAAAACGGCAATTGTATGTCCACAAAATGCCGATATGGACTTTATCAACGAAGAAATGTTGATACGTTTTGCAGAAAGCCCCGTCACATATAGCATTGACTCGATTGATGATGCTTCCTAATGGAAGTATCATAATTCTATTAAGAAATTTTAATACAAAGCGAGGTCTTTGTTATGGAGTGCAGAAAAGGAAACTGGATTCATTCCTAGAATTGAGCTGACCCCGATCAACACAGACATACCGTTTATTTTACGACGAAGACAATTTCCAATTAAATTGGCATTTGCAATTACTATCAACAAGTCTCAGGGACATATAATAGAAAAAGTGGGTTTATTCTTACGGGAACCTGTGTTTGGCCATGGTCAATTATAAGTAGCATTACCACGAGTCCGAAAATCCACGGATACAAAAGTTAAAATTTTAGATGGCCCCTATCAGTGGAAGTTATTAGCTGGATGTATAATATTGGAGCAATATCATGTTCTCTGTCTGTTATTGTTTACGCCCGTATTACGGCCTTTTGCCCCTAGTAAGAAATATTTTAACAGTGTACTTAGTACTAAACGTTTGCAAGAACAATGAGGTTTAAATATGTAGGTTCCACATAAAACAAAACCATATTAAATAACTTCTTGTGATAACGCGATAAGATTTTTAATTAAAATTCCCCCTGTTCCTTAAATATCAGGCTTTAATCTAATTCGCGTTTCTCAAGCAAATAAACGTTGAACCCCATACCACTAGCTGCCAATCATATTTCATAAAATAATTGTTCTTACCGCACGTCTTATCTTTCAAAGCTAATCGTAATAATTCCAAACTAGGTTTGATGTCAATTAACATTTTTCTATTTTCCCAACAGTTTTGCGTGGTAAGCATCCATAACATCGCGTACAATTTAATTTGATACCGTCAAAACGATTGGCCAGTTTGATAAAATTTTTAATTATAAGAAATTATGAAATATTTATAGAAGGTGTTTGATGTGTTCATGCCTTTCATAATTTATAACGAATATTGGTTTAAATATTTTGTTGTTGCGGGGTGAGTACGATATAAAGAATCTTTCGACGGAATTTGGTTAAGCATACACCATTAAAATGATTAAACCGGTCGTCTTTCCTTACATATACATGTGTACTACAAACTGATCATAAAATCCCAGATGGAATATCTTCTGCAAATACACTGTGTGTACAGTGGTATCCACTTATACCGTAATTTTAATTAAATTTGCCCATCTAATTGCGATACAATGATGAACGAATATAATGTATGTCACCTAACAATTTGTATGGGTAGCCACCATTCTATACCTCCCAGAATCCCACCATGCGTATACATATGGAAGGTACATGAAAATTTCTATTTTTATCATAAGGATTCCCAAAGTAACAATAATAATATAATAATGGGAATACACTAATGTTTTTCATACACACATATGACGTAGCGCGCAGGCAACATAACAACGTTTCTGTATAAATTGAATCATATACAAGGATCCATTTTCTCGTTCCACCATATGCGTATGTACCTACCTACACAAATATTTTTTTTTGCTATTATAAATTTTTATTTACCTTAACCAATTCCAGCTCGTTTTCTAAAGAATTTTTGTTCTTACAAAGGTACAAACTCGTACAACGAAACACATAAAAATTTCCCAACTGGAGCGCAAACACATGGTGAGCAACCCAATGCGAAATTGGGTAATATAATTGTTAAAATTAAAATTGGGTTACATGCTGAAAGGTCGTTATACTGGCGTACATTTATACAGGGTGAGTTTTTAAAAAATGCCCGGCCGAGAGAGACTTACCTAGTGGCGATCTTCAATGACCTTGAAACTCATTAAAATCGGTGATACAGACTAAAGTTAGTTTTTTTAATGGGCTAGTGTTTTTTGTACTTGTAGGGCTAGTGTTTTTTATTAAGCAATTACAAGTAAATATTTTTTGGTCACGCAAAATTTTTGCACCAGAGATATGAGCAAAATTTGCTATTCACCACGAATTTTTTTGTAATTTAATAACGTTAATAAATTGTAGTGTGCACTATTAAATATTCAGTTATATGACGTGGGTAACTGCAGCAGGGAAACTTTAGAATTTCAAAATGAAACTTTGCATACCGATTAAGCCCAATTTGTGCTAATTAGTGCTTACGGGGAAAAATTAGTGCTAGTCCAGGAGCCGAAAAAACGGGAAAAGAAAATTTCAAATTTCGCATGAAAGACGGAATAAATAAAACTCGATTTCTAGAAAAAACCAGAAATAATTTAAGCCTAATTTTAAAACTTTCTAAAGGCCGCTAAACTAATGACATTTGTGCTTAACATAGAAATATAAATTTCATACATTTTCATTCATAAAGCGAGGAAAATCAAAAAGCCTCCGAAAGATACTATACATAAATTGAAATAAACAGAGATATATCGTTCAATAATATTTGTGTTGAACAACAAATTAAACAATAGAAATAAAATGTTCTAAAATCCAAGTCATAAGCAATTCAGATAGTACATTCCTATCAGCTATGTTCATTGCCATTCCAAAAATATAGTGGCTGAATTTGTGCTAATCCAGAATTGGTACAATTCCATTGAACAACAACGACCGTTGAATGAACAATTTTCTAACAAAAAATGTTTTAGAAACCAATGAACTTGCACTTCTGATCGCATATTTCGATCAGGTATGAATATGGTAGTGAACATACCTGATCAGAATATGTAATCAGAAGTGCCAACTTCATTAGTTTCAAGAACACTTTTTGTCAGAAAATTGTTCATTCAACGGTCGTTGTTGTTCAATGGAATTAGGCCAATTCTGGATTAGCACAAGTTCAGCCACTATATTTTTCGGATGGCAATCAACATATCTGATAGGAATATGCAATCAGAATAGCCAACTTCATTGGTTTCTAGAACACTTTTTGGCAGAAAATTGTTCATTCAACGGTGGTTGTTGTTCAATGGAATTGTGCCAATTCTGGATAAGCACAAATTCAGCCACCATATTTTTCGGATGGCAATCAACATACCTGATAGGAATATTTAATCCGAAGTGCCAACCTCAATGGTTTCTAGAACACTTTTTGTCAGAAAATTGTTCATTCAACAGTAGTTGTTGTTCAATGGAATTGTGCCAATTCTGGATTAGCACAAATTCAGCCACAATATTTTTTGGATGGCAATGAACATATCTGATAGGAATATGCAATCAGAATAGCCAACTTCATTGGTTTCTAGAACACTTTTTGGCAGAAAATTGTTCATTCAACGGTCGTAGTTGATCAATGGAATTGGGCCAATTCTGGATTAGCACAAATTCAGCCACTATATTTTTGGAATGGCAATGAACATAGCTGATAGGAATGTACTATCTGAATTGCTTATGACTTGGATTTTAGAACATTTTATTTCTATTGTTTAATTTGTTGTTCAACACAAATATTATTGAACGATATATCTCTGTTTATTTCAATTTATGTATAGTATCTTTCGGAGGCTTTTTGATTTTCCTCGCTTTATGAATGAAAATGTATGAAATTTATATTTCTATGTTAAGCACAAATGTCATTAGTTTAGCGGCCTTTAGAAAGTTTTAAAATTAGGCTTAAATTATTTCTGGTTTTTTCTAGAAATCGAGTTTTGTTTATTCCGTCTTTTAGGTGAAAGTTGAAATTTTCTTTTCCCATTTTTTCGGCTCCTAGACTAGCACTAATTTTTCCCCGTAAGCACTAATTAGCACAAATTGGGCTTAATCGGTATGCAAAGTTTCATTTTGAAATTCGAAAGTTTCCCTGCTGCAGTTACCCACGTAGTTATATGTAATACTGTGGGCAAAAAATAGTAAGACTTTGTTCATAATTTTAAAATTCTTTATTTATTTCTTCAAATCTATTTCGTTTCCCTCAAAGTAATCCCCCTGGCCTCAATACACTTGTGCCAACGTTTTTTCCAATCCTCGAAACAGTTGTTAAAGTCAATTTCCGGAATAGCCTCCAATGAGCGTAGCGATTCACGTTTAATGTCTTCAATTGACTCAAAACGGTTTCCCCGGAGCGGTCGTTTGAGGTTCTTGAACAGCCAGAAGACACACGGAGCTAAATCTGGCGAATACGGTGGTTGCGGAACGATATGGGTGGAATTTTTGGCGAAAAAATCACGTAAAACCAATGCAGTATGAGAAGGTGCATTATCGTGGTGCAAAAATCAAGAGTTGTCGACCCATAATTCCGGCCTCAGACGCATAACACTCAAATAGTATTCCTTGTTGACAGTTTGGCCGGTCGGATGAAATTCGGAGTGCACTACACCACGATAATCGAAGAAAACTGTCAACATCACCTTGATTATTGACTTGCTTTGACGTGGTTTTTTCGGCTTCGGCTCACCGTTGGCACGATATTCGGCCGATTGATCGTCTGTTTCCGGGTCGTAAGCATAGATCCAAGACTCATCGCCAGTTATAATACGTTTCATGATATCTTGGTAGTCGGAAAGCATTGTTTCACAGACGTCAACGCGACGCTGTTTTTCTAAAAAATTGTGTGATTTTGAAACCAATCGTGCTTTCACTTTTCTTAGGCCCAAATGATCTTTCAAAATGGTTTTCACTGATCCTTCCGATATTTAAACGATGCCAGTAAGGTCTCTGACTGTTAATCGTCGATTCTCGAGCACCAATTTCTTGATTTTATTAACTTGTTGATTATCAGTTGATGTTGATGGCCGTCCTAGACGTGGTTCGTCGTCAACACGTTCTCGACCCTCTTTCAACAATTTGTACTAATCAAAAACACTTGCTCGCGACATACAATTAACACCGAAGACCTTTTGCAACATTCGGAACGTTTCGACACCACAAAATTGATTCCGCACACAAAGTTTAATGGAACTTCTTTGTTGAATAATTTCACTCATTGTAAAAATCGCCGAATGCACTTTTTGTACTTCAGAAAGACAAGCGTATGCTAAACACTAATGATTATTTTGATGTGATATTTGACACAGATGTCACCGACAGTCATACCAACATAGAAAAAAAATATTTCGACGAATTGTTTTCCGCGCGAAATTAAAATTAAAATGTCTTACTACTTTTTGCTCACAGTAGATTGGCATAGCAATCGAAAGCAGTTGCATAAACGTAAATCGAATGATGGCATTAGAGGTGCTCTTTGATATAAAATTGGCCTCAACAAAAAACTACGAGACTTTCCCATTTGTTAATGCCTTGGAAAATCGGATCGCATAGAATATTTTGGTGATTTTTGGGTTTCATTGTATCCTGTACCAGGAAGCGATTGTGATGTATCCTGAGTTCGGGAAAAATCGTGTAAGGCCTTGTCTGGTAGACACCGGGTTTATTTTTATTATTTTCTTAGCTGAAATGATTTAAATGAAAATTGCTTGAAAGAGGTTTCCTAGTACCAAGAATCGATTGCGATGGATCCAGATTTCGTGAAAAATCATGACCTTGTCTGGTGGGCCTCGGGTTCATTCTTAATTTTTTTTTCTCCGCCCAAACGATTTTAATGGAAATTGCGTGAAGACGGTTTTCGAGTACTAAGAACCGAATGCGATGGATCTTTATTTCGGAAAAAATCGGGTAAGGGCTAGTCTGGTGAGCCCTGGGTTAATTTTTAATTGTTTTCTTAGCTCAAACGATTTAAATGATAATTGCTTACAGGAGGTTTTCTAATTCGTGAAAAATTGTGTAAGGAGTTGTCTGGTGGGTCCCGGGTTTAATTAATTGAAAATCTCGTAGTTTTTTGATGAGGCCAATTTTATTTCAAAGAGCACCTCTTATGCCAGCATTTGATACTAGCCACTACTCGGTAGAATCTCTGGCCAATAATTATTACAGTGAAACCCAACTACTGAAACAAAAAGGAGTGTCCCAAGCAAGTTATATGATTTTCTAATAGGTCTGACAGGGTGTCCCATGAGATTTAAAAATGTAGTTATTTTAATTGGCCTTAGGTACATTCCAAAGTCATTCGAAGTATTTTCTAAGCATTTGGCATGAACTTCAGTGATACTGATGGACTACTGAAACAAAAAAGGGTGTCCCAAGCAAGTTATATGATTTTCTAATAGGTCTGACCGGGTGTCTAAATATTATTAAATTGTAAATTTTTTTTTATTTCAATCAAATTAAGTCTTGATTATTTAAAGAAAATAGTTAAAATTAAAATAAATCCGTCTGTTGTCAGGTTTCCATTGTTAACATTGTTTGTACCGACTGTTTGTTTTTGTTAAATTTGTTGTTTTGTTAAGAACTTCACATTCGTTATTCATAATAATGCAGGTGCAAAAGTAGTAAATAATTCCAATAGAAACGAAATCTTACAGGGTTGTAGTACTACTTAAAGACAGTATTTTTGAAAAAATCCCCACCTATAAAAGTTGAGAGCCTGCACAATCAGGGTTAGAATAACCAATTTTAATGCTAGTGAAGTTTATCCAAACTAATCCAAAAATACAACAACAACACACTTATTGTAATAGTATTGGTGAAAGTAAACATTCAGGCAAACTTCAGTTATACTGGTGGACTACTGAAACAAAAAGGAGCGTCCCAAGCAAGTATTACGATTTTCAATTTACCTAAGGCCCATTAAAATAATTACATTTATAAATTTCATGGAATACCCTGTGAGACCCATTAGAAAATCGTAATACTACCTAATAGTATTTTTTGGATTAGTTTGGATAAACTTCACTAGCATCAATTTTAGGTGTTCAGAAAAATGAAAATAATTCCTGAGCGATACACAGCACAAACTCGAACAGTGGCTCAAATGACGGATCATTTAATCCAGCTTGCGGTTATATTCGTATGACCAATGTCTGACGTCTTTAATATAATACTTATTAATAGGTTACCACTGGTAAGGCCTATTAATGAGAACAAGTGCAGTTAAGTTGAATTTTTACGTTTATATTACAAATTAAAATTAAGTTATATCCGGTGGTGTACGATATCCGGATGTGCGGCAGACTGATTATTTTCATGTTGTGTTTTCAACATATTCCCGGGCCCTTATGCATCCAGCCTGCTGGGCTACGACTACATGATGTCTTATTTTTCTAAGCATTATGCAAGTAATAACAGCAAGAATTTCTGGGAGGATTAAATTTATCGCCACGTAACTGCCGTTTTTGCTGCTGAATTGAGGTCTCTATAGCTTCAATTTTCGATAGCATTGTTGTTACGGTAGATTTCATCTCTGTCCTGTGATTTTCGTTTATCAAATCACTTAGATTAAATTCTCGCATAAATGATATTTCGAGTTTACTGCTGGATGTCTAAAATCCCGACACAGTGAATGTATCTCATTTCAAGATGCAGGTTGGATGAAATTCCAGAATTCCAGCTCCTTTTCCATGAGGTTGAAAACCGTTCTGGATTTCATCACAAAGATTTAGGCATTGTGATTTTTTAGACGGGTGTTTTTTTAGGAGGTTTGTTTTTCCGATAGATGTCGTTTTATTTTATGACAGTTGTTTTGACAGTTCAAAGTGGCATTTCTACTCAGTATTGTTTGGCAAATCATTATGAATAGGTTAACTCCAGAACAACGTTTTCAAATCGTGGAAATTTATTTTCAAAATCAGTGTTCAATTAAAAATGTTTATAGAGCACTTCGTGAATTTTATGGTGCACATAATCGTCCGTCAGAGACCACCATAAAGAACGTAATTACCAAATTTCGGTCTACATTCACTCTTTTGGATGCCAAGCCACCGACAAGAATGAGAAGAGTTCGTACAGAAGAAAATATTGCTGTCGTTGAGGCCAGTGTCGAAGAAAACGACAATTTATCGATTCGTCGTCGTGCTCAGCAAATTGGACTTTGTCCATCGACTTTATGGAAAATTTTACGTAAAGATTTGGGTTTGGTGCCATACAAAATTCAATTGGTGCAAGAATTAAAGCCACACGACCATCGTTTGCGCCGTGAATTCAGTGATTGGTCGTTAAATCAATTGAACGAAGATCCATTTTTTTACCGTAAAATTCTCTTCAGTGATGAGGCGCATTTTTGGTTAAATGGATACGTCAACAAACAAAATTGTCGCATTTGGAGCAAAGATAATCCACACGCCGTTCTAGAATTACCAATGCATCCTGATAAATGTACTGTTTGGTGCGGTCTATGGGCTGGTGGGATCATCGGTCCATATTTCTTTAAAAATGAGGAAGGACGACGCGTTACCGTGAATGGAAATCGATACAGAACCATGTTAAATGAGTTTTTGTTGTCAAATCTTGAAGATATGGATATGAATGAAATGTGGTTTCAACAAGATGGTGCCACTTGCCATACAGCACGTGAAACAATCGACTTATTGAAAGAAACTTTCAACGACAACATTATTTCGAGAAATGGTCCGGTGAATTGGCCTCCGCGTTCGTGCGATTTGACGCCACTCGATTACTTTTTGTGGGGATACGTGAAGTCATTGGTTTATGTGGATAAACCTCAATCGATTGACGCTTTGGAAACCAATATTCAACGTGTCATTGCTGACATACGCCCTCAAATGCTTGAAAAAGTGCTGGAAAATTGGACCTCCAGAATGACATTTGTGAAAAATAGTCGTGGTAGCCATATGCCAGAAATTGTGTTTAAATGTTAAATGCCAAAAAATTATCTACCAAATAAAAAAAAATTTTGGTCATTTCATAATTTTATATGTGTTTTATTCAAAAAAAAAATCGGCAACCTCTTAAAAAAACACCCTTTATCTACGCAAAGGGATAAATAGTGTAGTGATATTCAGCTTGACAGCTTGATGGGAGATCTCCAATTCGCTTAAGTAGTTGTACTTCACAGTTGCTTGTATTTATTTGTGTTATAGTCGTATAGTGGTTGATGGATCTTGCAAAGATATTCTCCGTTGAGAGAAGTGCATGAATTGAATTCATCAGCAGAAAGTGTCAAGTATTGATTTTGTTGCAACTTGATCATCAGGTAGTTCGAGTTTGGTTTGATGTATACATATTCCAGCTGATGAATGGTAGGGGACTGGTATGACTTGATATAAATTACATTGTGCTCTCTGGACCAGTGGAATTTTGATTTCGAATAAGAATATATCTCCTATTTTTATTGTTTTCGTTTGAATTATCTTGTACATGGTAGCTATGTCATTGGTTTGAAAGGGTATGTCTTGACTCGGTTTCAGGCCTTTGCTCGAACTGTCCTTGGAGTTGGTGCGGTGTTAGTATGAGAGGATCTAGTCTTCCTTGGTGAACCTCTGTGATAGTGTCGATTATTGTGGATTGAAGCGTACGGAGTTTGATTATTTCCATCATAGTGTGAAAAGCTAAATCAGTGAATTCTTCGTGAAACATTATATTGTTCAGAATTTTTGTGATTGCCTCGAATTTTTGACTGGTTTCTTCATAATTATGCTTATAATCAAATTGATCGTTGATTCCAGTAATGAGACCATTGAGACCGTTTTTAGGAGACCTAAAGAGTTTATTATATTATTTTGCTCCTTTAACTCAATGTGGGACTATTTTATTTGAGATACAATAGTTCCCCAGTGTTTCATGGTATCCGTGTGGGCTGGATCTGTCAGAATAACCTCATGCTTAGTCCCGTGTATGCATAACTTGTACAGTTGACGAGTACAGTGCTCAAGATAGTCTAGTACAACCAAATATTGTGTAAGATTAAAGTACGTTATAATCTTCCATTCACAGTTGATTAGATTACCTTGACCTACTTTATCAAAGTAACTTCTAGGATGAGAGATGAACCGTGATATATTGTATTTCATTGTTGTTCCTTGGTTCCTTGCTCCCAGCATGCATATTATTGAGAGTGTATGCAGCAATATCCTTGGGTTGGTGTTTGCTCTTGTCACTCGACTATGTAAATTTGATTGATTAATCTCGGCGCTGGCCACAATTGTATCTTCGCAACTATCTGACGACCCGTATATGTCCATCTGTTCCTGGATGCACTTAAACTACTCTTCCTCGCATCCATTTAGAAGAAGGTAAGTTATCTTCTATTAGAAGAACGAGATCGCCTATGTTGATTTGTGGCGTCGTGTGTAACCACTTTGGACGTTGTTGCAGCCTTCACAGATATTCGTTGCTCGATCTCTTCCAAAGCCTTTAAATTAATTTTAAGAAAAAATTAAAGTTTTTTTTTAAATTAGCTTTGCTCTAAATTTTTTTCTAGTTTATGCCCTTTCCAATGGTAAAGAGTTATCCAATTCAAGCTTGATAAAGTAAACTTAAAAAAAACACACAAAATATTCGGAATGTATTGTAATTTTTATTTCATTTTACAGATTGATCCTTGCCATTTTTAGTTAAACAAGATATCATTCAAATGTCCTCCACGGGACTTCTTACAGGCCTTGATTCTTTTGCGGTAATTTTCAATGACTTTTCGGCACATTTCGGGCGGTATCTCGGCCATTACCTTACGAATATTAGTTTTCAATTCGTCAAGAGTTTGAGGATTGTTTGCGTAAACACGATCTTTTGCGTAGCCCCACAAAAAGAAATCCAAAGGCGTTAAATCACAGGATCTTGGAGGCCAATTGACATCAGCCAAGCGAAAAATGAGCTTCATCACTGAAGAAAATTTTGTTCGAAAAATCAGCATCGACGGCCTGTTTTTCCAACACCCAATTTGCGTATGTTAAATGCTCCATATTCTTAAATGGCAGAATGTCAACTAAATAAATGACAGCGTACTTGACGTTTATCTTTGACAGATGTCGGTATACAGATTTCTACTTTATCAACCTCGAATTGGATAATCCTTTATACTACATGTCATAAAAAATCATTCATTTCACGGTCAAAATAAAAAATACTATTTTGCCGGGGTCAGGCTCAAGAAAATACCTTTTAGTTGTTGATAAATATTGAATCAACTTGATTTTAGATATTGTTCAAAATGACCTCCTCCACAAATGCGGCGCATATCCTTTCAATTAAAATTTGTCTTGTGGGTCCCTCTATTACATATACCAATTCATTAGCACGTCCCCAAACGTAGAAACCCAGGGGTATGTGGTCTAGGGGCCGTGCGAGTCAAGGAATGGGGCCCCCTCTACCAATCCATGAGTTTGGGAATGAATCATTCAAGTATTCTCGTATCGTTCGTGGTTTACCATACCGTTCGAAGTAGTGCCATGCTTTTTCCAATCCATAAGCCACATTTCCTGTCTTTTTTCCAAAATCTTCTAATACAGAATTCACAAACTTTTGTGTTGTTAGTGTTCCATTCCATCCAATGTGGATTCACGTCACTCTAAAAATGTAAGTTATATCTATTCACAAAACCATCACTCTTAACCTCGTCTGTCCAAGGGGCCTCGTCTGTCCAATGGAAAAGACAGAATAAATTTGTATTTCCTTCAATTTGTTGCCTCTGCTACAAGATAATTCTTGACGCAATGACATGTGGTACGCATGGAATTTTTTTCTGCCAAAACACGAGACACGATCGTTTGAGATACTTGTAATGTGTTGTATTAATAAAACAGATCGTCACGATAACTAACTAATTTTTCTTTGTCTACTTCATACTACGCGTTGCCATCACAACAATCACAACAGTGTTGTCATCTCGAATCTCCTTTTTTATAATAGGTCGATATACATACAGCTCTGCATTTTGGACTTGGATTAATTTGTATTCTTAATCTGTGTATTGGGGGCTTTTCGACCCGAGATTGTGGATTCTCGTTATGTGGTGACGGACTGTCAAGATCGTCTTCAGATGGATTTGCACCTGGCATATTTTCTGCTCGTTGTTTTCCTTCTCCTGAACATCCCTTCATATGCGCAACGTTCCGCTGAATTACCACATCGGTTTTTGTGGATTTTAATTTAACATCTCCGTTGTGTTTATTTAGTACTTCATACAATTCATCTTTGTAAGGTGTGGCCAGTTTTCTTTTTGTTCGAGTACCATATTCCCTATTTTAATCTCAAATAATTTTGCATGTCGTCATGTGTCCGCATATTCCTTAATTTTTGTTTTCGCAATAAGGTCATTGTCGCGAGCTTCGTCATCTGCGTAGTTTATTATTTGTTGATGTGGAGTATTCCGGTCCATTAAGAGATAAGGTTGTAAATCTTGTTGCCAATCTGTATTTGGGACACCCGCGCTGATACGTAATTTTTTTAAAATGGAGTTATTCTGTCTTTCGACGAGACCGTTCGCTTGTGGCCAATAAGGAATGTAGTTTTATTCCCTTCTCGACACAAAATACCTTGAATTCTCGACTTATCAGCTGTTTACCATTATCGGCTATAAGTGTTTGTAGACCAAATAAAGCGAAAATTTTCCGCAACTGAGCGATGGTTTGTTTGGACGTGATTCGTTCTATTACAATCTCCTCTTTAAATAGACTATAATAATTGATTACGACAAGCAGGAAATGTTGGAAAACTGCGCATTTGGGGGTCACCTGGGTGACCCTGGTGACCTAGCTATAATATTCGATCTCGAATTCCCCTTGGTATAACAATTCCTATAAAATATGAATGGCCGTATTGTTGAATTAGTTCCTGACTATCCCACAGTCAAAATGGCATTAATGAACGATTCGGTACTGTCGTCAAAAAATCTTGCACTGATTGATCTATTTTCGGCAACCACGATACTGGATTAGCAATATTGGTTTTATCGGATTTGTGATCAAATCAAATTTTTTCCTGAACAGGTACATATGGAATTGTTCGACCGCCCACACTAATGCCATTGCCTTTTTCAGTAATATGATACTTATATCCTAGTTTCAAACGATTCCATTCGATCGTTTTCCCATCTGCACTTATTAGATTTGATTAATTTTCTCAATGGATATGTTTTTTGTCGCGACATCGGGGATAAACGTTGACATACAATTAACGAGTCCCACACAATTCCTAACCTCTTTCTACAAACTCTGATTTTCTGACATTATTTACAGCTTTGATTTTTTGAAAATGCTGGTTTCACTCCATTCTCGGAATTTTGATGTCTGCGGAACTCTATAGCCGTTTATAGCAAAGCAATTCCCACCTTATCACAAATGTCGTAACATCTCTGCAGTCAGGTTTAAGCATTCACTGATGAAATGCTTGTTTAATATTCAAACACGAAAATAGTTTGGAATTTTGCCAACAGTTTCTCTACTGTAGGCATATGGTACTTTTCACGAAGCTCTGTTTTTTTAGCTTTACGCATGTCCACATATAAGCGAATATCAATATTAGATTGGTTCAGTGTGATGGTTGACCGGGTCAATTATGTCGTTTTCAAGGAGTTACTCAATTTTGGTATCAACAGTGGCTTCGAGTGGAATTGGAATTCTGCGATATGCTTGACTTACAGGTGTTACACTTCTATCGATTGGAATGCTAATTTCAATGTTTTTTTTTTATTGATGGTAGCTTCTTAATTCTTACTTCACTTGATACACTTAAAATATTTAGTTCGATCTTCAAAATACCTAGTTTTATTGCCATATATTTGCCAATTAGCGATGTAACTCCTCCTTCAATAGTAGTTCATCGGAATTTGATACATGTAGGTTGATATTAGTGATAAAGTTCCCAATAATATATAACGGAATTTCAGTCGAGTATTATCTGAATGTAATATCAGCACTATGGACTTAAGAAATTCCCAAGTATATTCATGTTTAACCCGGAATCGATACACATGCTAATTACTATGCCACTCAGCTTATCATTGCTTAGTCAAGAATCATATAATTCCCGAATATTTTCAACGTTTTTGTTCTCGTATTTATTTCGTTCCCGATGTGAGCTTGCATCCCAAGACTGGTTGTGGATTTCCGTTTAAGCGATCGACAATATTTTTTATAATGCCCATAGAATTCACATTTATGGCATCGTTGTTTGCGGGCAGAGTAGGTTTGATTTGAACTACCATACGTCTTATTCCCGATTGCATCCCTTATTTGCCATGTTATTTGAGGTTAGGCGTTCGGATTTAAAAACAGTGTTGGTTTCTGAAACGCCTGTTTCTGATATTGGAACAGCTTCTAATACTTTTGCTTGATGTAATACATCATCCAGTGATAATTCATCGTGTTTTAAAATGTAAATCTGTAAATTTGCATTACTCGTCTTCGATGTAATTTGATCACGAATATGCTCATCTACATCACGTTTAAATTTACATTTGTTTACTTGTTTTCGCAAGCAATATGCGAATTGTTCAACTAGTTCGTTTTATTGCTGGGTGCGTTCGAAAAATATGTGTCGTTCGAATGCAGTACTTTATTTAGGGGAGAAATAATCAGTGAACTTTTTAACTGCGGTCTTATATAATGTGTATCGTCATCATTAATCTTTTCAACTTTCGCATCCCCGCTTAATGTAATAGCTTTGCTAATTTTATATCATCATTAACAATAGAATTCGCAGTGAAATATATCTCAAGACTGCAGAGCCATTTCACCCACTCGTCGTTCAATCGGGAAATATTTATTTCTCTACTGTTTGTGAACCTAAACATCATAGTCAGCGTTGTCCCGTATTGTTTACATGGCGTAGTTAATACATTGTCTACACGTGTAGACACAATTTTTATAAATTACTCTTTGATGTTTTCGTTTATTACAAAATCTTTAAATATAAATAATGCCTTATTAAAAATAATAATAGCTAGTTTAAGATTAGGTTATATCTTTTCAATATTTAATAAATTTTAGATTTTTCAAAATTGTGGCACCCTAAATTTATACATAAAAAACAAATCAATTCATCCTTCTTCCCTTCGAGTAATGAGCATACTTTATTCATGAATATATATCTCTCTTTATACATAAATGCTAAAAATGCAAAATATTATAACTTTAATTTCTACTGATTTCAAGGAGCATGTCTAAAAAAATTATTAATAATTCAGCAGTACTGATCGAAATATTGCTCGTCACATACTAATCGTCTCAGACATGTCACGCATCTATATTAGTCCCGCTCTTTGATACAATTCTATATATGAATTATGCGAAGCAGTCATGCACGCGTCATTAGTCTTTCGCGCAAGACTTTTCGGCAGGAAATACGGCCTACTTGTTTTAATTTTGTGGGACTAATATTGATGCGTGCTATTTACTAGTATATGATAGTTCATAGATGAATCGTATACGGCAAGCCATAACGGATTACTATGCGACTTGTCATATCATTATAGATTGACAGACTCTCCACCTGCCATTTATTTCAAGTTATTCCATTCAAATTCGAACAGTTGTGCAAAGTTGTGGTGGCGAAAATTATTAATATCTTGCATTGCATTATGTCATCAATAATTTTCTATACCTAATTTTGAGATTATGTCCTTTTTAATTGCGCGTAATTCAATTTTTATTGTGCGATTTGTTACTTTTGGTGGTGTTTATGATGTCCTCGTAGTTTTACAATTTTACAACCAAATTAAAATCACAAATGTTTTCAGAACGTTAAATAATTGTAGTTGTCCGTCCTTCACTGAACGCAATTTTTGAATATTGGTCTAGCAATACTTGGTTATGTTAACTGTACAGTTTGCGTCTGTCGGACCAGCCGTATTAGTGGCCATGTATAAATTCCGGACTAAAAATGTATAAATTCCTTATTGTTAGAATGTTCGCTTTCCTAAATAACGGTTTGCTCGACATGAGTTTTGATACATTATAGATTGAACTAAGGAGTAATACAAAACTTGCCTAAAGTTATTCCTAAATGTTTGAAGGAATCAACATAATCAATTTTTACACATGAGCTAGAACAATTATTATCAGTGAATGTCATATTAGAACTATTTTGACACCTTGTTGCATGTGGGTATATAAAACTGTAATTTCTATCAAGTAAATTACCTGTTATTTGGAATTGAATAATTTTAGATTTTTCACTCATGTTCATAAATTGATGATCAAACTAAGCTCGCGAAACTAGTACCACTTTATATCAGTGGCACGTCATCTGCAAACGCTACTGTATTAGCATATAGATTAAGGTCGAGAAATAAATTACTGTAAATAAGGAATTGTAGTGGCCTTAAAACAGAACCTTGAGGCACGCCACATTGAACCTGTTCAGTGCTACTCAAATGTCGATTGATATTACTTACTTGAATTCTATCTTCTAAATAAGATTGAAACCAACGATTAGTAACTCTGCGGATTCCAATTGTGGATAATTTAGTAATTAATAAATTGTGTTCTACCGTATCAAATGCTTTTTTAACATCAATAAACAAGCAATTAACAACACGGCCTTCATTTAAATTGTTGTAAGTAGAAGTAAGTAATTTCATTAGTGCATTCTCAGTACTAAGTCCTTCTCGAAATCCATATTGATGCTGAGAAATACAATTTATTTTATTTAAATAAGACAAAACACGAGCTTTAACACACTTCTCTAAAATTGTTGAAAAGCTTTTTAACAGCTTTTTTAAGTGCTGCTGGTAATTTCCCCTGCATAAAACTAGTATTAAAAATGTGGACCAGTGGAAAACATAAGATGTAACCAAATTTCTTGATCGCATGCGATTACTGCCTGATGCAACTTTATTTTTGCGCGTAGATATAATAGCACGGATTTCATAAATATCAGTAGGGCAAATTAAAAATTCGACTCATATTCATCATAATTTGAGTCATTTGTGCAACTATTGTAACTAATTGATGCTTTTAAAATGTTACCTATATTATAAATCTTACCTATATTATCTTACCTATTGATGTGAAAAATGACATCATTTAAATGTCCACCACGAGCACGTCTACAGGCGTCTATACGAAAATCAAAATTTTTAAAAACTCGCTCACACATTACTGCATTAAGTTCATCAATTTCCGATTCATTCCGGTCCGAATGTTGTTTTTCAGCTGTGCAATTGTTGTTGGTTTATTCACATAAATTTTACTTTTCAAGAAACTCCATGCAAATGCATATCCTTATGTAAAATTCGCCAAACAGTCGATATAGATGAATGCCTAATTCTTGAGAACGTTGTGACATCGATGTTGCAGGTTCTGCCGCGACACTTTCGACCACAGCAGGCCGGTCGGTTCCCACTATAACGTCCACATTCCACAGACCTTTTACGATCCTCGACAGAATCAGTCTCTTCAAATTTTTTCACTAACCTTTGAATTGTTGACTCATTTGGACGATTATTTACACAACAAAAATCACGAATTTTACGACACGTATTTTTTAAAGATCTGTGATTTTCATTACAAGTTTGAATAACTTTAATGCGTTCATCTAGCGTGTAGGTAGCCATCGTTAAAATTGTGATTCTGTCTACTTCATAACTGTCAAAGATGACATAAACAAAAAGGTTGTGTTTAGAATTTATTTACTACTGACATCGAGGCGTGACTTTTGAAAGACCCTTTATTTTACGAACTTCTGTTCTTAATTTGGTTTTATGAATTTAGTGGACTAAGGCACAAGTCATTAGTTAGTTTAGTCATTTAAGGCACGCGACGGTATTCGCTCGATACTTTTCTTTTAGATTTTGTTGGTGTGTATTACATTTTATATGACGGAAATTTCAAAATAGGTGGCTCAAGCACAAGTAAAAATGTTCATGCCACCTCTATTTATTTATTTATTGCAAAACCTAGTTTTTGTAATAAGTTTCCCAGTTTTATATGAGATTGTAATTCGATTGTGCTTGAGGCATACAGGAATCTCAGGTTGAACTTGTAATGTAGTGGAACCTAATGCTTAATTGCCAAAAAATCATCCATTTAGCTTATTCTGAATTGCTAGTGTCATTGTTATACGGCCAACTTATAATAAACGCCTTGCCTTATAATATACAAGTACAAACATAAGCCAATATAATATTCTACAATTATCTACATTACCGACATATTCTACGCCAATTGTCCATATTGTCGACACCAAAAGCAATTGTCTACGTAATTATCGATGCCATGACGTAGAAAATACCAAAATACGCGTAGGCGCACAAAACTGATCCTAGTTGGATAACTTTCCTCCTCAAGGACGATTATATTTACTTTTCTTTAATAAACCACAATTTACTTAGACCGTTTCTTCCTGGAACACATTTTCAGCATTCGACTCTATAAACGTTTATATGCTTGTCACGGTCGATCGTTTATACAGGGTGTCCGCCGGGAAGGTATACTGCTTTGTTTGTTTATGATTTTTGATTAAATGAAAGAGAATGGATCTTATATTGATAAATGTTTTATTTAATGTCGGCAATTATGTATGGAATACAATATCAGATAAATGTCCGCCTCTGTTAGCCTCACAAATGCGAGCCCTTTTGAGCACATTTTTCATTACATTCTCACACATTTCACGTGGTATTTCATTAATTTCATCACGAATATTTTGTTTGAGTTGCTCAAGCGTTTCTGGTTTGTTTGCATAAGCCTTGCTTTTTAGATATCCCCACAAAAAGAAGTCCGGAGCAGTCAAATCAGGCGACCGCGGAGGCCAATCAACATCACCATTTTTTGAAATAACTTGTTGTGGAAAAAGTTCTTGCAGTAATTCCATTGTAATCCTGGCTGTATGCGATGTGGCATCGTCTTGTTGATACCACATGTTAATCAAGCCCAAAGTATGCAGTTGTGGCGTTAAAAAGTTTTCAATCATATCACGATATCGCTCCCCATTCACAGTTACCGTTACGCCGTTTTCATTTTCAAAGAAGTAAGGTCCAATGATTCCTCCTGACCAAATTGCACACCAGACTGTAACTTTTAATGGATGTATAGGTGACTGGTGAATCATGTGAGGGTTTTCCATTGCCCAGAACCGACTATTCTGTTTATTCACATATCCATTTAAATGAAAATGTGCCTCGTCCCTCATTATGATTTTTTCATGAAAATCGGGGTTGTCATGGGCGAGCTGTAACATCCTATTGACATATGTACGGCGGCGTAAATGGTCTTGTGGAAGAATTTGCCACGTGTCTACTTCACGACTGTCAAGTATGAACTGTCAATACTAATATTCGCCTAAATGGCGGCAAAACAAAGTAGTATACCTTCCCGGCGGACACCCTGTACATTCAATTTACCTATCCGCGTGCATACTTTACTATGTTTTGATATTTCTAATCGTATATCCAATCTATTAACATACTTTACTATGTTTTAGATGTCATGTTTTCTACTTTAATTATTTAAAATACTCGACCTTTAACAAATTTCATTATAAGTAATTTTCTGCTATCTAACACCGTTCTCGAGATAAACGGTTGGCCTTTTTTCAAAAGTTCACCCTGTATATACAACACAATATATATAAAAAAAAAAAATATAACTTTTCTTCTTTTTTTTCCAGTGCAATGGTCGTCTCGAGCCGATTTCAGTAACATAGTCGGGGAACGTGAAATCGCCGAGTGGACAAGTCAACATGGTGTTATGGGTGCAACATATCGTATTAATGAGCTAACACAAGGCAGGCGCTATTTTTTTCGTGCTAATTGTGGTAATGTTAAGGGTTGGGGCAAATATCGTACCTCGTTACCGACCAGTGTTACACCGTCTAGTTGGCGTGACGTTGAAAACCGTGAACCCCGGTTTATAGGTCGTCAACGCATACTAGATGATTTATTTACGGCGGTGCGTTTAGCTCGGCCCGACGATGCATCGGATATACCGCTCGAAACGCCTGCGATACAGCGACGAAACCCAAAAAAGAAAACTACGATTAAACAACTATTTTCGGCTGCATCGAAATTCCAGAAAAACCTAAGGCGGTAAGTACCCTAATAATTATATTCTAAACATATTTTGTATAACGAAGAGTTGCATCATTGTGAAATTGATGAATGAAAGCTCCATATCCATCTACTCTTATATACGATTCGAACAATAGTCTTTGTATTTCGTATACATGGGAGTGTGTATTTAGGATGCTTTTCCCATCATCGCTCATTGGTTTTGTTCGTTTTTCCGCTCTATATAAAAAGTTGTTTATATGTCGTTCATAGACAATAAAAAATCTTCACACTGGAGACAAAAACATTCGAATGAATGGGAAAACTGGGAAATAACATAATATTATCCCATTTTCCTTGTTTATGATACAGTGTGTTGTAGCACTCAACAAAAGGTTGGGAAATTTGTCATTACTTTAATTGTTCCATTATTGCGATTCAAGTTTGTATTCCTCTTAGGGCGCAACTTATAGTGGATTCGTTGGGTCAGGTCAATAATTTAGTAAATTAAAATTGTGTTCCAGTACATTTAGCCATATCGTTAGGCTGGTCATGATTTCGACTGTATTAGTAATAACTGACCTTCGTTTAAATTTGAATTTCGGTTGATTTTTAGTCGGTACAATGAACGCTGCAATTCGTGCAAAATATCGTTTTTAATAAAAGTTAATTTTGTTAATTGAAACTTTTTCCGCCTTGAAGTTCCGCCACAAAAATACAATTGGCTGCACTTGAGTAAAAAAACTCATCCCAGACTTTTTACTTTTTGTATCCGTAATCCGCGTTTCTCTTGCCAGAATATTTTTTCATCCCATATTTTAATTTAGTAATTTTTTATTTGATAGTTGGATTTTTATATATGAACTCCTTCGCAAGCAACAAATTGTACTGCTAAAATTTGGAGAGGGTCAACTGATTTCTAAGCAAGACAGTATTCTGAACCTTTCCGGTTGTCTCGATCCCGTGATCTCGTGATAAATTCCGTTGGTCGTGGGAATCACCATTTAACCAAAATTGAAATATTCTACTGCCTAGTTCTAGGCTGCTAAAGCCATCTACTGTATAAGGACTGAGTATAAGGACCCGCTGATCTTGGGAATTCCCGCTGTGAAATTTTGAGTGATCGTTCGTCGATGTTCTACGAATTTGAGTAACGAAAATAAGTTTGGGATGGCTACTTCTATAGAAACTGAACTTCTATGAAACGTGGAGTTCCGCTGAACTCCCGCCATTCGAATATGTACGTGACGCATGGGAAACGTATCTGTTCTGTTGTTACAGTGATATCCGAATACTTCGATGAATGTCACGAGTTGGTGTTGGTCACCAAGAATCTAAATCATATACCCTCATTACCATTTCAGTTGAATCGAAGGTTCATATGTACCCGAGTCCGTATAAAGTGAGTGGGCCATACAATTTTTAAATTTTCACTGTTACATTTTCGACTGTAGCGAATTCCACAGAGATGCTTGAATAATTCGACCAATGCTCTGAGTTAGTGTTGATCACCGGGAATCTAAAACATTCATCCTCATTACCAGATCAGTTGGATAGAAGGTTCATATAGATTCGTTAATCTATTGATGAGTAATTCATATAAGGGTTTTCAAATAAGGGGTTTCATTTTGATTTTTAAAAAAACGAGTATTTTTTAAGAGAAATCAATGAATGTTTATTTCATTGTAAAGAGGGAGGTATGCCATTAACATTTGAAAACGATATCATCCAAATGGCCGCAACCGCTACGAACAATTCGCACATTTGTGGCTGTATGTCCTCGATAACTTCACGAATTCCATCTTTAAGGTCTTGAATCGATTGTGGAGCAATGTCATAGACCATATCTTTCACGTGGCTCTAAAGAAAAAAGTCTAAAGATGTTTAATCACAAGATCTCGGTGGCCAATTGTGATCGCCTCTTCGAGAAATAACACGGTCAGGAAACTTGGCTTGCAAAATTGCGATTATTTCGTGGCTTGTGTGACACGTAACGCCGTCTTGCTGCAAAAACCACAACAAACAGTAACACGTTGAGGATGGAGAAGCTTTTCAACAATCAGGCTTTTCTGATCCCTAAATGTGACAATTCTGCTTATTAATGTAGCCTCCGAGGTGAAAAGTGGCCTCATCACTGAAGATGATTTTTCGATGAAAATCCGGATCATTTTGATGCATTTGAAGGACCCAATCAGCGAATATACGACGTTTACGGCGATCGACCGGCTTGAGTTCTTGTGTTAACTGAACTTTAAAAGCCTTAAGACCTAAGTCTTTATGTAAAATACGGTGTACTGTCGTTTGTGGAATGTCTAATTCCAAAGATCCATGAGGAATCGACAAACCTGGTTTTTCGTCAACACTACGGGCTACAGCAGCAATATTCTCAGTTGTTCTTGAGCGACGCACACAGTTTCGATTTTTCACATCACTAACTTGTCCCAACAGCTCAAAGTTTTCCACCAGTTTCACTATTGCCGGCCGAGGAGGTGCTTCACGGCGACCCAAAAGTGCTTTAGTTTTGCGATCTGTAACTGCAAAATTTTCACCATTTTTGTAGTGAATTTTAACAATTTCAATGCGTTGTTGAAGCGTGTATCGTACCATTTTTAGTAATGGCGTAGTTTTTACATGTCAAATGTCAAGAGATGATAGCTTCAAAATTGGCAGCTGCCCAAAAAGCAGGCTATTTAAAATGAAACCTCTTATTGGAAAACCCTATAGATGGCCATGAGAGTGTAAAACCTATACACATCAAAATTCTGCAGATCTTTTAAACCCATAATTCAAATTAATTTAATATAAAAGGGTTTTTAATTTGGGCTGAATGCCCAAAATTTGGGCGATGCTGAAATGTAACAAAACAACCTGTGTCGAGCTCGAAATCCTTTCTTTATTTTAAAGGCCGATGTATGCCGTTATTTATGGAGTATAACACCATTCAAATGTCCGCCGCGACTTCTCACGGTGGGACGGATCTGAGTGGTCTAATTTTCAATAACTCTGCCGCATATAGATCCGGCTGCATTTGAGCGATGATATTGGTTATGTTGGCTTTAAGAGCATCGGTCGATTGCGGCATATTGGCATAGACCTGCGACTTAAGCAAAACCCCACAAGAAAAAGTCTAGCGTGGTCAAATCGTGCGATCTTCCGAAAGAAATCGGTTAGCATCGTTCTGTATCGCTCGCCGTTGACGGTGATGGCCTCATCAACGTAATTTTCAAAAAAGTACGGACCAATGACGCCGCCGGCCCATAATTCTCACCAAATAGTAACTTTTTGTGGGTGAATTGCCGCTTGGTGTACCTCGTGTGGGTTAGCGTCGTCCCATATACGGCCATTTTGCTGGCTAATTTTCTTGCGGTGAATTGACTTTATCAAAACCAAGTGTATATGAGTGGTATGGTGCATTCAAAAGCGGTCGAGATGTAATGAACGATTTGCCTCGATTTGGTCGGCCTTGACTGAAGTTAACATCAATATAGTGCAGGGAATGGTGTCGGAAAATCGTCATTTAGATTTAACTAATTGCATAACTCTACCCCATAGAAAAATTCTAACAGATTTACTGAAATTGCAACAAATCTTCCTTAATCACCAGACATAAGCCGATAGTCCGGCCAACGAATACTTGCTGAGTTTGAAGGACTATATCTCAACTCTACCCCATAGAAAAGTTCTAAAAAATTCACTGCAATTAATTTAGTTCTTTCTCCATCGTCAGATATGAGCCTGCAATTAATTTAAATCTTCCTCCACCGCCAGACATAAGCCGATAGCCCAGCCAACGAATATTTGCTGAGTTTGAAGGACTATATTATTATTAGTCCCAGCCCCAAAAATGTTTCTATCTTCATATTATTATGAAAATGTATAATTTTTACTCTCAGCCCCGAAAATTGTTTGTGTCGTGATAGATTTAGTTGCCATTGACAGTAAATATTTTCGGGGCTGAGAAAAAATGTGGCATTTTTCGGGGCTGATAGTTAAAAATGTCATGATAGCAATATTTAGTGTTGCCCTAGCATTTTTCGGAGATGGAATTTGGGCTATTTCCACATACATAAAATTGAACTTACTTCACAAACTTTTTATAAATTGTATTTATACTCTCAGCCCCGAAAATTTTTTGTGTCGTGATAGATTTAGTTGCCATTGACAGTAAATGTTTTCGGGGCTGAGAAAAAATGTGGCATTTTTTGGGGCTGATAGTTAAAAATGTCATGATAGCAATATTTAGTGTTGCCCTAGCATTTTTCGGAGATGGAATTTGGGCTATTTCCACATACATAAAATTGAACTTACTTCACAAACTTTTTATAAATTGTATTTATACTCTCAGCCCCGAAAATTTTTTGTGTCGTGATAGATTTAGTTGCCATTGACAGTAAATATTTTCGGGGCTGAGAAAAAATGTGGCATTTTTCGGGGCTGATAGTTAAAAATGTCATGATAGCAATATTTAGTGTTGCCCTAGCATTTTTCGGAGATGGAATTTGGGCTATTTCCACATACATAAAATTGGACTTACTTCACAAACTTTTTATAAATTGTATTTATACTCTCAGCCCCGAAAATTTCAACTGTCATGATAGTTTTTAACTATCGTGATAGCAAGTATTTTCGGGGCTGAGAATGTTTTTCGGGGATGGAATTTTGCTATCTTCACACACATCTTTAATCGACGAATATGATTACTGTCCATTAGGACCTAGGACCGAGCGAAGATGATATAAGAACTAGAGGGTTTCCCAATAGAAATGATATGATTTTTAAGTGACGTTTCGGCGATATGTAATATGTCATGATCTGTCATTTTTTGTTTCATTGTATTCAGTAATGTTTACAATTTCATCATGGTGAGATATAGCAATAACAACGTTTACAAATTGCAATTACAAACGATAACGAATTTTTTAAGAAAATCATCTTCTCCGATGAGGCTCACTTTCATCTGAGTGGTGCGGTAAATACACAAAACTGTCGATTCTGGTGCGAAGAAAATCCACAAATTATTCATGAAAAACCATTACATTCATCTAAATTGACAGTTTGGTGTGGTTTTTGGTCTGGTGGAATCATCGGTCAGTATTTTTTCGAAATGAAGCTGGTAACACCGTTACTGTCAATGAAGATCGGTATAGATCGATGATAACCAACTTTTTATGGCCGAAATTGGAAAAGGTTGATCTTGACAACATTTGGTTCCAACAAGACGGGGCTACGTGCCACACAGCAAGTGCAACAATTGAATTATTGCGAGAAAAGTTAGGATCATATCACTCTTATTGGAAAACCCTATACAATCAAGTTTATACGATCAGGAACTGCACCAGGAAAGGATGGTATTCCAATTGAATTTTTTAAATATGTACCAGACAATATAATCCAAGGTGTACATTCAGTAATTGAAAAAGTTTGGATAAAAAATGATCCTCCTTCTGAGTGGCTTGAAACCATACAAGTTCCAATTCCGAAGGTAAAAAAACCAGCAAGTATTAACGAATACCGAAGAATTACTTTATGTAATGTAGGTTACAAAATATATTAAAAACTACTTCTCAACCGGTTAGATGAACATTTAAATTGACCATCATCATATCAAGCAGCTTTCCTGGCAAATCGATCTTCAGAAGATCATATGTTTACAATAAGACGCGTTCTAGACGAGAAGTGGCGCGCAGGTAATCGGATTTATGTGTTATCAATTTATTTATCGAAAGCCTTTGATACAGTAGATCTAACTGTGGTTTCCGAATGTTTAGTGCAATATGTACCACACTATTTGGTTAATCGTATCATCAAGGCTTGTTTTTGGGAACGTACCACAATTAAATAGTACAATGTTTGTACTGATAAAATCAAGATAAATGAAGTGGTTAAATAGGGCTGTCCTATTTCATCACGTATTTTAAATTTTATTTTAAACGAAGTTTTGGCTACCGTAGCAGATTTATATTTTTTTTTTTTTTTTTTTTATTGAAGCACACAGGCTTATCATTTATTTTCAGTACAATTTTTGCTCACATATAATATTAAAATACAAAATGAAAATAAATGAGTAGGGTAATCATCACCGATTTAACGGCAGTATTGATCTACCCTTTAACAAAGAACAATTTACGATAAATGGTTATGATAACATACGAAATAAAACATAACAATAAAATAAAAAAAAATAAAAAGATAAATAGAATTAAAACTAAAATTAAACTTCATCAGACTAAAACTCTAAATATAAAATCGATATTAGGGTGCTCAAAAAGCCAAACTTTAAGTGCCTGTAGAAATGATTTCGAATTTATTTGTTGTCGAATGCTAAATGGAAGTTGGTTGAATAAGGAAGGGGCAGTTACCAGGAAATATTTTCTAAAATGTACACTAAAAAAATGTGGAACAACAAATAAGAAACGATCATTGTTCCTAACATTGTATCGCACATTTGCTCTCAATAATCGATGCCCACTACGCAAATAAAATAAACGTAAAACCTTATAAACATATAGATGTTGTAATGGTAAAACTTTGCAACACAAAAATAATGGCCAAGCAGAAACCCGTGAAGACTTAAAACACATAATACGAATAGCATATTTCTGAACAATTATGAGAATTTTTAAAGTTGAATGATAGCAACCACCCCAACACGATAACGCATATTCAAGCCTAGAGTTAATGCAAGCATAGTAAAATTTTAACAATACCGATTTGGGTGCTACTGGTCTTAATAGATATAAAGTTCGTAACGCATTGCTAAGAGACTTTTTTATTTTATCGACATGTTGCTTCCAATTCAGATTACAATCAACAATAACTCCAAGGTACTTGAAGCTTTCAACAGTTTCAATGGAAATGCACGAGCTGGAGCAATTAACAGCATTACAAAAACTGGAATGATACGTTATCGGTGAATGTAAACTACTGCTACTCAAACTAAAATGCATAAACTTAGTTTTATCACTTAAAATTAGAAAATGGTGGTCAAACCATTTCCTTAAAACTAAAAGATCGGCTGCAATTTTATGGCAAACATCAGTTTGTGACGACCCACGATAGCATAAGCTCATATCATCTGCAAAGGCAACCATAGAGCCTGCCAAATTTGCACTAAAAATTGAGTTTACGTATATCAGAAATAGAAGTGGCCCCAAGACAGAACCTTGAGGAACACCAATGTTTAAGACATAAGGGTTGCCCATAGTTCCATTCACCTTAACAACATGATTACGATTTGCAAGATACGATTTAAACCAATTATTAATGTTTCCTCTGAAACCAATTTTAAAAAGCTTATGCAATAGGAGGTTATGATCAACCATGTCAAAGGCTTTTTTTATGTCAACAAAAAGCCCAGCGCAAGATTCAGAATTATTTAGCGATGCACGCACGCAATTTAAAAATTCAATTAATGCAGACTCCGTGGAAAACCCATTGCGAAAACCGTGCTGACAACAACTTATAACACTATGCTTCTCTAGGAATACAACCATTCTACATTTAATAATTTTTTCCATTATTTTTAACAGGACTGGCTGTAAAGCAATAGGCCGTTAATTATTTAAGTCGCATCTAGAACTATTTTTATGAAGAGGTAGCACAATTGCTGATTTCAAAATTTCAGGAACAATACCAGTTCTAAAACAACAATTAAAAATATGACATAAAGGAGCACATATAAGACCAGCGGAACATAATTAATTGCTACAACCGAATATATCGTAAGAGTTTCTTGATTTAAAAGAAGCAATGGCTTTAGAAACTTCAAGATCGTCAATTGAATGAAAAAAAAAAGATTGCTCAACATAATCGCCGTCAGACTCCATAGAATTCCTATTATTTAATGGGAGACTAGACTTCAAATTTGACGCAATACTCCCAAAATAATTGCTGAACTCATTGGCAATATCAGACGCATCCGTTAAAAGATCATTATTAGATGAGTTAATAGAATTAATGAGCTTAATCTTTGACGAATTATTACTTAAAATGTCATTGATAGTACGCCACGTAAGTTTGGAGTCACCGGAACAGTTATCAAATCTATTTTTATAATAAGCTACGCGAGCCGCAATGGTTTTCGTTTCTACTTTCTGACAATAGGCTGTAACATATTGCTGGAAACGTTGATTGGTTCTAACATGTTTCGCCTTTCTCAATAACCATTTTTTACGTTTGATCATGCTTAACAAGGCCTCAGAGATCCATGGTTTAATAGGACGATTACTACGTGATTTGTGTGAGTCTAGACTAGCTGAAAAAACATCATTCCAAAGCGTTAAAAACACATCAACAGCTGCACACGGATCGTCAAGGGCATAAATAGGAGAGAAATTAGCCCTACTTAACAATTCCAAGAATTTAGATAGAATGACTTTTGGCTTAACAGGTAATCTATTATTGCTTTTAACCTGATTAATCTCGATCACAACATGCATCAAGTGATGGTCAGTAATCATGTAATTAAATAATTCAACCTTGACGCGAGACAATAAATTATCACGCAATCTGCAAAATAAGTGATCAATACAAGTAGAAGTAGTATCAGTTACTCTAGTTGGATCATTAATAAGCGGTGCTAGACCAACGGACGACATCATACAAATATAATTATCGGACACGGAAGAGCAAGATAAAATATCAATATTAATGTCACCCAGAACAAAGAGGCTTTTACTGTTTATATGGCTTAAATATTCAGAAAACTCATCGAGAAAGACAGACTCCGTAACGGCCTGAAGCCGATAAACGCAAATTAAAATATACGTGTCATTGCCAATTACAAGTTTTACCTTTGCAACATCCGCAGAAACAAGGTTTATAGGTTCAACAAAACAATTTAAAATACTTTTATAAAATACCAAAACTCCACCAGCACGATAACTATTGTTACAACAACAAACAAGATGGTAATCATTTAACTGATAGAATTCCATTTCATCATCATTAATCCAAATTTCACTCAAGAAAATTAAATCAGGTAAACTTTTAAATGACTCAAGATGAGCCAAAAAAGGATTAAAATTTTTCCTTAGACTCCTAATATTCTGATGAACAATTTGAACACCCATACAATCATCCCTGATTAAACTATCTGAAGCCATAAAAATAAAAAAAATTTATACATAAAATATATCAGACTATCACAGATTGAGTACATATTGATTTGAAAATATGTTTTTTTCTCAATAACTACAATTAACTTAAGATCCAAAATAATATTTGGTTGAGATAAAAAACCGAAAATAGCAATATAAAAAATATAGTAGTGTAATACGAGTTTGAGATAAACAAAAAAATAATTGTGATAGTGTAATACAGTCTTTAGCGCACCAAAATGACAATTATAAGGTTCAAATACCAACATAACAAAATTGAAACCATTAAGAATTAAGAATATTATTCTAATTACCCGGAACATTACCACAATTCAACCTATTCTTGAAGAAGTAATTAACTCACTAAGCGTAGTTGGCTTAGAGATAAATCCGATGAAGTGTACTACACTCATCCGAGATCCCGATTCCAGCTTTGATCCTCCTGAACAGCATTCATTATTTAAATTTTAGAGATCCACTTTTCTTAATTTTGTTCTTCATTATCTAAGTACAGTTATGTACTTGAAGTATTTAAATTATACTGAATACAAGATTTTATTTCAAGAAATATATTTTGCTTGCAAGGTCTGCGTCAGTGGCAGGACAGAGCAACTGAAAACGAATAGTAACTTCGAGTATATTCTAGCAATTGGATTATAGTATGACTGGTTAGAAAGCAGCTAGCAATATCACCTTGATAATAGTTTTACTAAACTTATTTATCGTTATTCATACGCTTAGTCTGAAATTAGTTTATAACGATACTACCTAGTTTTTCTATAAACATATTTTATTTCCCAACCTATGACATTTTCCATATCATACTCCATAGCTACCAAACCATATTGAGTAATTATCCGTTATAATTTCATATAACTACCCCACATAATTTGCACACACACAGACTTTGTATACTGCTAATCCGAAAAATACATCACCGCATAATATCACAGATTAGGTAGGTAATCCAATTCAACCCTTACCTCAAACAGCATAATGGGTACATATTAGTTACAAGCTCATAATCAGAGACTAAATTTTTTGTTGTATTCATTAAATATGTTGTGGAGTATAAAAACCATGAAAATGACATGAAAATCAAAACATGGGGTTAGTTTCTTCACCCCATCCATAAACCTCTAGCTACGGCGTTACATATACGTTATATATCGATATGAATATATACTAGAACTATGAGACTAGACTAGAGTACGAGAAATCAATAAACTAAATATTTTTTATATGCGATTTTACATCCCACAATTGGGATATAATGAAGTCCACCTCGTCTCTGTTTGATTTGCGGCAGAGTATATCGTTTATAGTTTAGATAATTATAGTTATTGTCAATCAATTTATCACTTGGCTAACGTACAAATAATGTCAATTATCTATTTGTCTAGATACTCGTCATATGTACATGGGAAATCGAAAAAGATATAATTACTGTATCAATATATCGTATCTATATAGGATAGATAAATAGAGAATATAGATTGGCCTATTCTACATGTGAAGTTAGAATTCATTAGAATATCGCACCAATCAATCGATAATACGCATAAATATCAATATTCAGTGTTGATTTCGGGGTTGTCAAAATTACTCAATGATGGTTGTGGTGGTGGTGTTATTTTTATTTTTTTGGGGTGGTTGATAAACAAAACATGTTTAATGAATTAATGGCTATTTGTTATATCTTAGAGTTAGAAATATCAATACATAATAGATTTTATATGAAATTATTTCTGTATGTGCTGCAAATGGGCCGCAAAGCTACAATACTAACACAGTTGATATTCTATTCATGCCATAACAAAATTATTTAACTTTACAATCAACTGAATTTGATCTAATAATAGTAAAACAATGGATTTATTGAATCCTCAGGCTTTATTAATTAATTTGTTTCGTGTCTACAATAACTAACAGTTATAGGTTATATTCTATTATGACATCCAACTAGATCTTTGTTTAGCGGCGAAATCGCATGTCACCGAACTATACCTCTAACAGTACCTAATTATTTATTGCCCGAGCATGCTGCAAATTCTTTTGTATTACGCATAAGAAAAGTTATTACAAATTAGGCGAAACCCCTCATTCAAGACTCTCGAGAATTATAGGGGAATATAAAACGAATTGGACTCTCAAGCATACCTCATCTGTGACGCAGAATTAAAACAGTAAAATTTCTCATCGGCACGGGGCGGGCAAACATTTTTTTAACCGAGAACTGAGGGCGGCAGAATGGATATTAAACGAAAAATAATATCAAAATTGATTTGGTTCTTCTGCAAGGATTAAGCACATTTGACGCCGGGTATCAAAATTCCATTGAAATTTCGGATCACGGAAAAATAATCAATAATTTTCTTATATCATTTTCTCAAATGATTTTTCATGATTCATTTTTTCATTCTCTCATTTTAATTCAAAAAATTATCCGCAATGGAATTCAAGCGTAATAGTGCGATTGCTCTATATTTGGCTGAAAAACCACAGCCGCAGATTCTTAGCCAGTTAAAACGTCTGCATGTGAATAAAATGTTTGTGTATCACACCATAAATCGTTATAACGATACTGGCAGCATTGCAAAACGACATGGTGGTGGACCGAAACGCACTGCAACATCGCCGGATATCATTCGGAAGGTGAAAGCAAATTGGCTCGGAATCCGCGCCGTAGCGGCAGAAAAATGGCTCGTGAGGCGATCTGAAATTCCATAAAACGCATGGTCTCACCGATGCTCAAAAACAGTTAGTGTAGAAAGAGCAAGGGAGTTGTTACGCTTGGACGAAAGTGACGATTTGCCGAATTTAGTTTTCTCCGATGAGTCACCATTCGTTATTGAGCAATATTTGAACAAGCAAAACGACCGGATTTACTTGTCCGGCTGTTCTACTAAAAATTTAGACCAACGGATTGCCACTCGAAAGCAAGCACCGCCGATAATGATGGTTTGGGCCGCCGTAACGGCCTAAAATCATTCACCGCTCGTTTTTTTGGACCGTGGCATCAACATAAATGCTCAAATTTATCGGGATCATGTGTTGGAGGGCGCGTGGAAGCCTTGGGCACAAAAACATTTCGGCCACAGAGCCTGGACATTTCAATAGGACTCGGCGCCGAATCATAAAGCGCGCATCAATCAAGATTGGCTGAAAAACAACGTTCCGCGGTTCATTTCCACTGCCCAATGGCCACCAAATTCATCGGATGCAAATCCGCTAGATTTCTCGGTTTGGAGTATTTTGAAGAGCAAGGTTGAGACAAAAAAAATACCAAAGTGTCGATCATCTCAAGCAAGCCCTTCGCCGAGAATGGACCAAAATACCGCATGGCCACTTTCATGCTGCATGCAATAGCTTTGTTGGTCGTTTAAAGGCCATAATCGCGGCTAAGGGTGAAAATTCATCAAAAAATAAAAATTCTGTGACGTTTTGTTTTGGTAACACTTCGTGTCAGCCACCCTGTAGTTTGCAATATTACTCAGAATATTCTCGTTACTTTTAATCAACATTTTTAGGAACTTGTATGATATTTTGTTTTCGCCTGGAGCCGTGTCCTGCTTTGAATTTATCACTTTCCTGATGATGTCTTCATTAAATTTCTGTATCTCTGTGTTATTTTGTTCTCACTCGCATTGCCTTATGGCGCCTTCTGTTGATTCTGGAAAACTATCCTGTAGGAATTTCTTTGCACTGTCGGGGTCTTCCATAAGGTTGAAAGAATTCTTTCTGGTGTTTTGTATTTTATTTATTTTATTCCATAACATTTTAGTGTTTATGTTTGGATTAATTGAGTTCAAAAATGTGTTCCATGATAATTTTTTTGCTTTTTTGTTTCTATTTTTAGAACTGCAATTGCCTTTTTTAGTTCGTAAGCTGTAGACATGTTTCTGTGTATGTTATATGGAGTTTGTTCATTTCTTCTTATGTTCCACAACCTTTGGATGTATTCATTCCAGCATATTTGAAGCGTTTGTCCTTGCGCCTTATTGATGGACATGGCAAATGATAGACGCAGTGGGAATTGCAAACGCTTAAATTCAAATGGCATGTCTGTTGGAATCAGTGGAATACGTGGTATGAGCACAATTTCACCTTTCGCTGTTCCGGTCAATATTGTGGCTTCAATTAAATTCGGCATCAATTTTTTTAATGCCAATCTTGTGCCATAGGCCATGGTGCATTTAAATTCCGCAGTAAAATAATTGATAAGCCAACCTTTAAATTCAAACAATGCGGTGGCATACCAGGTGGTTCCAATGAATTTCATAAATTTAATTGGATAATTCACTGCACCTGGTAATTTTTCTTCAATCTGATAATTGATTGCATTGACGTGTACATTTTTTGGTGCCAGTATTGCGCGTTCTCTCAACCAATTGTGAGTCCTGTAATTTTGAACAATATTTGGGAACACACTTTCAATCAACTCTTCTGTTGATTGGAGAATGGTACAAAAATTGTTCGGCAATGTAATCAATCCATTTGTATTATCGACTCGAACTTTGCCATTTCCAATATCTAACAATTGCTTCGAGAACCGATCTGCAGATTGGCCGTTGTGCAATTGAACGCGCATATTTATGTTCAATGCCAATTTTTGCACATGTCGCCACAGAAGAGAAGACTTTAAGCATGCATTGATCTCATCCGCCGGTGTTGATCGTGGAACCACAGGCAATATTTGACAATAATATCAATGCACCACCAAAAACTTCTTGATTCTGACGTAGATCTTGCATTGTACGGTGTAATGCTTCCAGCGATTTTTTATGCGTCATTGTACATTCATCCAAAAGAATAATTGCTGCTTATTGCAAAACTTTTGCCATTGCAGAATTTCTTGAAATATTGCACGTGGGATGTCCAATCACCTGTTAATTTGAGAATAAGTCCACCATCCAATAGAGTAGCAGCGATTCCCGACGAAGCAAGTGCCAATGCAATTTTTCGTTGCGATCGAATGGCTGCCAAAATCAGTGAGATCACAAATGTTTTTCCCGTACCACCAGGCGCATCCAAAAAATATAATCCACCGACTTCATTTTGTACAGCTTGCGTGATGGTATCATAGACATGTTTTTGATGGTCATTTAATTTGGGAATATTCAAATTCACAAATGTTTGCTATTCATTGAGATCATACTGTTGTTCACGTTACAATTCTCGATCAAATAAATCATGCATTGGACGATTGGGTGGTGACAAACTTAATTGCCCTAATGCTTTATTTGTAATTGTTAGGCACATATCTCACAGAATCGATGCATCATGAAGCGTTAAACCCCAATGCGCATCATTTTCAAGTAAACCTAATTGCTGACATGCTTCACGATAAGTCACACATAAATGACCATTTACTCTTCGCAAATGTTGAAATGAACATGGTCCAACAACATTTACTAACAACAACCGCAAATAATAACATTCTGCATTGGTTGGATGAACTGTGTATAATCTTCCCATGGTATCTGCAAAAAAACACCCGGACGGCCATCAGCAGGTGTTCCTTGTTTACGTCGTTGCCATTTCTTTGCAGTCCAAGTGAAATAATGCGTTACATCTGAATACGTTCTGGCAAATTCATCGCTTTCACACAATTGAAAGAATGCAGTTAATGTTGTTGCTGGTGGCTGTGTTGCTCTCTGCCGTACATTTGCATCGGTAAAATAGACACGCTGGCCATTTTCAAGATGAACAGCCAAATGAACAGCAGGATATCGCTCATGAATTGGAAATGAATAAATTCTCCAAAGAGCTTCATTAGTGCTAATGTAGCGCCCCATTTGATATTGGGCGATTTGATCATTGCTATTGTCACCAGCTACTCAAAAAACAGGAATATCACTGCCTTTATTCACATATTTACAAATGTATTTAATCGACTTCACAGAATTACAGTACTCAACATTTATGACAGAGCCTGAAATATTTTTGACAATAGTGAAGAATAAGGCACAATTCAACGATTATTAACTTCAATGTCTTGATTGTGTATTTTAATTGTTGTTGTATGGCCATTATCCTCCGGTGACCGACGTCGGTAAAACGGGTATCCGTCGTCACCTGTAATTGTATCCGAAGTTAATGCTCTTGAATGCCGTTTTGTACATTTTCCATCTATTATGCATGGTGAATTCATATTTATTTGACCGCAAGGGCCATGTATCATATTTTTCGTGACAACTTCAAATAATTCTGGATCGCTGATTTCATCTGGAATTGCAGCTGATATAATGTTATCAATTTGATCGGCAGCCCTCTCTTTTGAAAAATTCGCAATTTGATAATAAAATCCATCAGTGCTTTTACTTTCTGTCGAAATACACGTGCTGTTATATCGTGTCGATCTGTTGGATTCTGACCACCAAATAAATTGTTTTTTATGTCAGCCCACTGTGGATTGCATGTGAATGTTATGAATAGGTCGAGACGACCATATTTGCGATCGTATGACATTGCATCTTACGTACATTCGTGCATGTGGCGCGGACTGCCAACATATGTCGATGGTAATATTGTTAAACGTCCGATATCCGATAAAATAGATTTGCAAAAATTGATTATCAGCATCAGGATATGGCGATAAGGAACCAGTTAGATGATAAATCTGACCTTGAATCTGTAATATTTGTGAAATGTAATTAGATGCTGGGTCAGAATTCTTGAACACACCTTATCACCTTAAACGTCGGCATGAAATTGTCTCTTACAATTTTGGTCGTACCAAAAGAAGTCATTTGAAATGCCGCATTGTATTCTTGAATGTGAGACAAAAAATGCTTAGACGTTTGCGACGTTCCAAAAATGAATTGATGAAGTGGATCGGGGGGAGATTCAAATGCTGGCAGTCTCTTTGCCATTAGCATAACACATGCCAGGCGTTTCACCTTGAAATTTGGCTGCATCACAATGTGGACATCTCACCGTCATTCCACCAATATTGACATGTTCACTATAATCATTTTCGCTATTGTAAGCGAAAGCAGCATATTCCATCTCTTGCACAGCACGACGTGAAAGTCGTGTCGTTCGTCTCGATGCTGGATTTAATGGATTTGGATCTGCCGTTCTATGACGACGTGCGTTTCGTAATTGTTGTACTTGATTTTGTTGTGAGTGTTCCTCTACACTTTGCGCTCTCCTTTGATTAAATCTATCGGTAGAATTACGCGTACGTCGACCTATAGTTGATCGTGGTGGCATTTTTTTCCTAAATCAATGAAATTAATTCAATATGAATTAAGGATTGTTTATTTAAGAATAATTCAAAAAAGTATTGTTGTTGTGTGAGTGCTGTTATGCTTTGCATCCAATTAAACTTTCCCAAAAAATCATTAAAGTAAAACAAATTTGTTTTGTTTATTTGGAAAATATTTTGCACTTAATGCTTAATGCGCTTAATACTTACCAATATTTACGAAACTCAAAAAAAAATCACTTGTAATAAAATTCCAATTGGGAAGCAGCGAATGAATGACCGGCTGTATCAGAATCCAAGAGTGAAAGAAAGTGATTGGCAAACATCATTTCGGAAAATGGTGAAAATGGTGCTTTTCTGGGACTGCATACATATACACTCAAAACTTTGTTAGACGGCCGTATACGTATACGGCACTGGTTTGTTTATTAGTTTTGATCGATTTTCTTCGTTAGGTCGGATCGAAATTTAAACTTTTTTTTTTCAAATGTTGAATTAAAATTTTTTCAAAAGGGGGGGCTGGGACCATACCCAAGCGATCACAAAGTGTGTGTATTGGGTGTGGGGGGGAAAGTGACCTTAATTTTTCGCTCAGACGCACCGTTTTCGAGATATTTGCAATTTTTCGATTTTACGTGTATTCGTTGTTGTTTTACAAAGAGCGAGTTCAATTCAGGAAAAAAATCATAACTCGAGAATGGCTGGACCGATTTTGGATTTCAAAATCAACTAACTATCATCACTCCTCCCTGCACCTTCCCTAAAAATGTTATGGTAATCGGTTGAGCCGTTCTAGTTATGGAGCGACAATCAAAATGTACACTTCTTTTTATATATATATAGAGATTAATATATAGGGTGGGTCATAAGTCACTGAACATTGTATTTGTGATATAATTTTTTTTAAATTGAAAATGAATAATTTTGATTACAAAAGATAGTTTTAATCATGAAGAGTTTAAAAAAAATTAAATTTTAAAATAATATCTGTTAGATGCCTGTCATGAGCCTCTTCGCAAGCTGCTGCTCTTTGCTGTACCTGGTCCATAACTGATGCCAAAACTGGCTGATCAGTCGCAATAATTTCATTTATTATGTTGTCTTTTAGTTGTTGCAGTCCTTGCGGTATTGCGTATACACGATCTTTCAAAAAACCCTACAAAAAGAAATCTGGTTGTGTTTAATTCGGCTGATTGTGATGGCCAATTAACATCTCCTCTCCTCATCTCTCGTAAAACGATACGGTTACCACAAACCGTTCGCAGCAAATTCATTGTTTCCCTTGCAGTATGAGACGTAGCTCCGTCTTGTTGAAACCACATTTCTTGAGAACTATTAAGTTCAGGCACCAAAAAATTTTCTAACAAAGCCCTGTAACGTGTAACATTAAAGTAATGTTTGCAATTCGAAATTGAAAACTATTGAGAACCAGCTGCAAGAAATTAACAAAACTGTTTTTTCGGAAGGAAAAATCGTGGAATTAATCACTGGCGCTTTACACGTTGGAGATAGACTGTCTAGAATCAATAGTTCAAAATCGGTTAATGAAGTTTCAACTAAAATGATTGTTACTTGTCAGAAATTATTGAGTTGTTTGGACGATATTCGTATAGCAAACCAAGTTTCAGAAGAGATGGAGAACTCATTGAAACAAATTTTGATGAATTTAAAGTTAGTAGTTACAGGTGACGGGGAAGAAAAGGAGCAAGAAGCATTTGAAAACCAAGAAAGTCATGAAGCTGAGGTTTCAGAAACCGAAAATCGAACGACAGCTGTAAACTACGACGCGAAGTTAGATGTGATAGTTGACAGATTGATTAGAAAATTAAATCTTGAAGGAAATCCCGAACATCCAAACAACCGCAAACTTTCAATACTACCATGCCTCCGCCGAATTTTGATCAAAGACTGTTTGGGTTTAACGCAGACCAAAATTCGATTCCATCAGATACAAACTCTCATAGGGTCAAGGAATAGTTATAATGGAAATGAACGAGGCGAACTTCCTGAAAAAAGGTTTCTGTATCGATTGCAGCGGATGGCAATTGAAAATGGCTTAAGTGAACAAAGACTGGCTGCTAATTTTAGTGCTCTTCTGAAGAATAGAGCTTTGAATTGGTATTGGGTGTTTCAGGAAATCTATGGAACTGTGGAATGGAAAACTCTTAGTGATGCCATGAACCAGAGGTTTAAAATCAGAAAAACGGATCACGATGTTAGAGCAGCAATGGAGAGGCGCAAGCAAAGGTCAAATAAACCATTCTTGGGCTTTTATCACGCTATCCGAAGTATGATACTTTCTCTAATGAGACCATTGGCAGATGTAGAACTAATACATCTTCTGACGAGAAATATGAGGGCTGGTCTTCAAGCTGGTTGGGTTCCTGAAAGGCAGTATCAAGCAAACCCACGGAAAGTTAGTGAGCTGGAAGTGTTCGATAATTATGAACATTGTGATGACTTGAATGATAGGTATTCTGAGCAGTCTCAACCTTTTAATTCAGTGTGTGCAGTAGCAACTCCAAATGTCAGTAACACAATATTTACTCAGCCAAATGTCGCTTTCAATAAATCACTATGGCCGAATAACTATCGGAACTGCTTTTCACTTGGTCATTTGTATGCATCCAATTAGACATAGGTACTGTTTTGGTTGTGGAACACCAAATATATTAAAGTCTCAGTGTAATCATTGTAAAAATACTAGACCGGGAAATGGGAAGAGGGTTTTCATGAATACTGGGATTCTGAATTCCCCAGCAACCAAGCGTGTATTTCCCAGACAAACTGTACCAGACAGAGGTAGCGACAAACACGGATCCCGAATTTTACCAAACCCAACGGCGGGAGACAGACTTATAGACAGAGTTGTAACGAACATCACTTCACAATCCACACAGACACCTCCTAACCGAAAAAGTAGAATGGCTCGTTCTCTGCATTATTTCAAGTTGAGGAGAACCTGGCAGAAAATGGTATGTGAATCAGTCGGAGAACCTGTCGCTGGATCCAGACCGTATGCTAATCAACTAATATTTTTAATCTATCCCTAAATTGAATAAGAACCTTTTTAGGACTATTAATAATCCCCCCAAATTTTGATTCATCCCCTCCCGATACCATATTATTTGAAATAACATTTTATCCGCCCTTCATAAACAATTTAAGACACTTTTAGGAACAACAGGTCTCTCCCTATTTTCCCTAATCCTATTTAATAATTTTATCGAGCCTTTCCCCTATGTATTTACTAGTTCAAGTCACCTAGTGTTTACCTTAAGTTTACCCTTGCCTCTCTGATTATCTTTCATGCTATACGGTGGTAGTCTGGTACGTTTCGTTTTCTGCTTGAATTAGTAGACTGCTAAGATTTATCGTTGGTTGATAAAATACTTCTGTCTTTGTGTTAAAGTTTTGAATGGAATTAGTTGTTATTCGAAGTGGTGCCAATTTTGTTATTGGTCTTTTCGTAAGAGCCCTTCCGGGGCCAAGGAGTATTACCACCCGAACAATTCCGTCTTGATCTGCATGAATCTCTGTAATACGTCCAGTTATCCATTTTGAGGGCGGGATGTTGTTGTCTGCAACAAGAACTAATTGTCCGATCCTTAAATCAGGTGAGATTATGGTTCATTTCGCTCGTTATGGTAATTTAACTCATTCTTTCATCTGAGATGTTGGCTTCCGACTGTGTTTCGAGAGATTCGCCAATTAAAAAATGGCCCGGAGTTAAAAATGTAGGATCAGTGATGATCGTTGGTCATTGGTGATAGGGGTCTTGAATTGAGACAGGCCTCTATTTGTCATGTTAAGGTTGTTAGTTCTTCAAATGTTAACGTTGCTTCTCCTAACACCGTGGGATGAAGTTCCATTTCGTAGCATGGCCGGCATTAGACATAATAATGTTCGAAGCCGCTTCTTCTATTGTTTTCAATGTCTCTATTTCAATTAGCTTACTAACACTCACAAAATTGGTGTCGTGATCGCAAAATTTTCTGGACTGCTTTCGTTGCCATGCTAAATGGCCCAACGTAATCCACTCCTGTTTTAGGAATGGTCTGGTAGGAGTTATTCTTAGCTATGTGTTGTCTGACGATTTCTACAACTAATAATCCTACACTTTGTTCGGATATGTGCTAATGTTAATTGGGTGCCGCCATGCATTGTGTTTTTATGACCTTCATGACTTGTCAGGTTCACTATTGGTTGTGATTGTGGAAGGATAATAGCTGCATGCTTTTGTTGTTTATTGGGTTGTTACTAGTTAAGTTTTTAATTAAATGATGCAAAGCTTCTTGCATCTCTTCTCGTAATATTATGTTGTGTGTTTCGCAATTTACTAATTTCAACTTGTTAACAAATCCTTTAAAATACCAAACTGTTCGCTGAATATTTTTTAGATTTGAGTATTTTATGAATAGATCACTGAATGGGTTGCTGTCTTTTATAAATATTGTTGTTGTAGCTACTTGTGCTGTACAAGTACCTTTGATCTAGAACATCTTCAGGTCTTACTTCCGAATTATTAGTTGGCCAACTATTTTGTTTGTTTGTTTGCCAATCTGCTGTTCAGCTTCTATTCCTCTTGATGCGCAGTCAGCAGGATTTTCAGATGATTTAACATAGTTCCAGGCTGCTGGGTTTGTCAAACTATGAATCGATGTGGATCTTATTTAACTCAAGCGAGAACAATTTTTGAATCAGTAAATGCATATGTAGTTCTTGTCACATCGAAGACTTTTAATTACTTTTGCCATTAAACTAGACAATAATAAGGCGCCATACAACTCTAGTCTAGGAATTGTTATTTTGGACTTTATAGGTCCAACCTTTGTTTTTGAAACCAGTAAATACGGATGTCCTCTAATTTCCTTGTTGTCGTTTTGGAGGCAATGTATTACTGCAGCATAAGCATTTGATGCATAACAAAATCCAAACAGTTGTATCGGCGAATTGGCAGTTATTTCCATCCATCTTTGGAACTTAATTTGTTCCAGCGCACGTAACAATCTTTTATAAATTCTCCATTTTGCTGCTATTGTTTCTGGAACTGGTTCATCCCATGATATTCCTGTTAACCAGAGTTGTTGTAGTAGTATTTTTGCTATGATGATTGGTTGCTTCCTAGCAAGTGATTAATTAGTCTGGTTACTGGGTATTCTATTTGCCTCCACCTTCACGTTGTTAAAAGCGCCCTCGATATCGAGGAACGCTACCACCAATGAGAATTCTTGAAAACACAGTGACTTCTTCGAACCAAGGCATGTAATGCCTTATATCACGCATGTTGAGACTGTGCCCAGTTTCTGGGTACAATTATCGAACGAATATAGACACCCAACAGCCTTTCCATGATTTTCAGCAGAAAGGATGACAGAGATATTGGTCTTAAGTCTTTCGGGTTGTTGTGCAAGCTTCTACTCACTTTCGGGATGAAAATCACCCTAGCCTCCCTCCATTTCTTCGGGATGTACTCCAGCTTCAGACACCCTTTGAAGATAACATCCAGCCAGGGGAGCAATACCTCCTAGTTCATCCGGGCTAACTAACTTAAAGGGTTTTAAACTTTTATTAGCCCATTTTTTATTTTATTAGATTCTTATCTGCCGGATATTCAGAATATACTCTGTACACAACAGTTGGGTCCCGCTGTCATCCATAGAGCCGCAGTCACTCACAAGCCCCGAAATCGATGCATCCTCACTTCCCGAGAAGTGAGTATCCATCAAAATATCAAGATTATCTTTACTAGAAGTCGTCCATTCGCGATCGGGTTTAATCAGATAGCCTGGAACAGCTAGACTGGTAGAGAGAATCGTTATTTAGTGCGAGGTTTCCGGGACCCCTTTCATTCTATCACAGAAGAGACTTGTTTCCCTTTTATATTCTCTGAGACATTTCTTGTAGAACTCCCAGTTTTCTTTTTCTCTTCTTTCGGCACCCCGCACGTGCCAAGGCCAACCAAACGGGTTTTTGCTTTCTCCTCAGCTTTGTTATTGGGCCATCATAGATGTATTGCAAGCCCTAGTAAGAATATCTATCATTGAATCAAGCTCACTACTCGTGTTGGGGAGTCCTGGCACTCTAGATGGAATGTTTCCCTCCAATACTCCTCTATATGCGCGTCATACTCTCCTCCTGGGATTTCTGAAGACGTACCTATTTGTAGTTTGGAGATTGATCTAAAACGTTAGATATCGATGGTCAGAGAAGGAATGCTCCTTCGCTAATTGGCGGGGGTCCCGGATGATGTCCAAGGACTTTGAGAAAAACGAGGTTAAGTTCATTAAACACCAACCTCCATTTATTTCCTGTGATGTTCCGCTCCTTATGGCTCTCGTCCACGACGGCTAGCACCAACTCCCCCTCCTTCACATTTCCGCTAAAAAGCTTATTCTCTTTGGCGACTGTCCCACATGAAGATTATTGGCCCGTTTCCTCTCGCCATCCAGACCTCCATGCTCCCCTTAGATCTCTGCCTTTTAGACCCATGATTCGTCTTGCGTGCATTGCTCACATCAGCAATACAACTCTTCGCACATTTTTCTTAGCAGAATTGCTAGCCACTTCTTTAATTTTATTTTAACCATATTTGGTCTTACGAGTATCGGAGCAAATGATGGTCCATGTGCAGAAATCCGTATACACGGGTAAGGCTATATACAACTGGAAGCCGCCAGATCGCATAAAACCTTGATCTGACCCATCCGCCACCATTTAGCGTGACCCGCATTACACCTAGGTTACTTATTTCACCCATTCTTGTTATCAAGAATGAGAACCTAAAGGCGGCGGAGATTGTGTGGCAAGGATGGAGGTAAAAGGAAAATTCGCTATATTTTACAATTTTGCTTCGATAAAGAGGAAAACGCAAGTCAGGCGACTGAAATTGTGAATGGTATCTATGGCCCCGATACTGGCACAGCCAATCGTGCGGAATTTTGGTTTCGTCGTTTCCATTCCAGTAATTTCGATATCAAAGGGGCACCACGCACTGGAAGGCCTTTCGACGAAAATGTCAATAAAATCCTGAAAATTATCGAAGTAGGCCGGCATGCGAGCTGTCGAACGCAAAACAGTTCTACACCATTTGCAGAAGGCTGGCTTCAAAAAGAACCTTGATTTTTTGATGCCGCATGAGTTGACGCAGAAAAACTTGATGGACCGTGCTTCCATTCCTTTAAATCGAGCCATTTATGTAGCGGATGCTGACTCTCGACAAAAAATGGATCACATACGACAATGTCAATTAGAAACGATCATAGTCGAAGGGCGGCCCAAACTGCGTTAAGCTGTGTGTTTCATGGGATCTGGAGAGAATCATCTACTTTGAGCTACTGCTCAATGGCCAAACGCCCAATTTGAACCTCTACTGCCAGCAATTGGGCCGACTGAAGGCAGCAATCGATTACAAGCGGACAGAATTAGTCGATAAGAGAGGCGGCGTGTTCCACCAGGTCAACACCCGTTTATGATGACTCGCCAAAAGCTCCGGGAGCTTGGTTGGGAGATTATTATGCATCTACCTTATATAGTCCGCACCTGATATCAAACGATTTTCTTCTCTTTTTGTCCATGGCAAACGCTCTTAGTGGTGTAAAAATTGCCTCAAGAGATGCTTGTGAAAACTAGCTGTCTCAGTTTTTTGCTAATAGGAACCAGACGTTTTGAGAAAGCGGCATAATGAAATTGCCTTCTAAATGGCAACGAGTTATCCAGTAGATTCAATAAATAAATAAAATTGTAAAAAAACGTTGCCCCTTTTATTGATTTGGAGCATCCCTCAATATTTTTTAAATGCTTCAAGAATGTCATTATTTTCGCAATCTGATTATTCTGAACTCAGTTAATTTTAAATTTGACACGATTATTTATTAACAATAGTATTTTGGTTTTTTTTCCAGAGGAATCTACTTCGCATGCATACTATACCACGAGGATAAAATTCTTGTGACCAACGAAGATTTCATACCCGTAATTGAGATTGATGAGACATATCCTAGTTATCTGAATGCCGATTATCATTGGCTAATGAAGGTAAGTGCTTAACTTAATAATATTTTCTAAACAATCGATTTGGCTTAGTATATATTAGACTCCTATCATATAAGAAGTCAACCGGTTTAAACATATCATCTACTCGTCTCAAAATATATAAGCAACAAAAAAATTAAAATAAAAGTTAAGCTCCTTTGAGCTTTTATAAAAAAAATCTAAAATAAACTTTTATACAAAACATAAAGTTATCGTTCAAAGGATTGTACACACACACACACACACACACACACACACACACACACACACACACACACACACACACACACACACACACACACACACACACTAAAACATATATCAAAGCGTATTGAAATTTTGTAAATGGGGTGAAGAGGATCGATCCATTGTGCTGTATTAATGGAAATCGAATTTTCCCGTAGCTTCTTTTTGTTTTAATTTTCTTTCAATACATTATAGAAAAACTAGAAGAAAATAATGTAAAATATACACAAATCGCTTGCAGAAAGTTTTTTTTTTGGTAACTTACTAAATAGCACAATCGGATTACTCGAAATGCCAATTCAATTATACTTGAGAAAATAATGCTAGATATTCTTGTGTTCCTGAGTTCTCTCTTTCTCTTCCTCTAATCCGTGTACCTAATACTTTTCGTTTTGTAATTAAAGTTTTCAAAAGTTGGAAACTATAATGGAATATAGTTTTTGTGTGTGATTTCGTATATAAGATATTGACTGGGATTTTATTGAATATGAATTATTGTTTTGTTGAATTAGTTTTGGTTGAATCGTCTAGTAAATAAAATTGTCTTAAATTAAATTGATTACAACTAAGTTGTAAAAAAAATAATTGAGTTTGACTAATTCCTATATGACTACCTTAGTAATATCTTAATTTGGTTGAGTTGCATCTTAGTCCTGCAAGTAAAACATTACTAACACCAAATTATAGATTAGTATTATACAGTCATGGAAATAGTTATATAGCCAGTAAATAACTTAAAGCAACGCGTATAACTAAGATAACAGTGTGTCAATTTTCTTTCTTCTTAGTCTCATTTGAAACGATGAACTGAGTGGAAGTGTTTATATAGCCAGTGAACATACTACTGTGGGCAAAAAGTAGTAAGACTTTTTAATTTAAATTTCGCGCGGAAAACTATTCGTCGAAATATTTTTTTTTTCTATGTTGGTATGACTGTCAGTGACATCTGTGCCAAATGTCGCGAGCAAGTGGTTTTGATTGGTACAAATTGTTCAAAGAGGATTGAGAACGTGTTGACGGCGAACCACGTCTAGGACGGCCATCAACATCAACTGATGATCAACAAGTGTAATAAAATCAAGGAATTGGTGCTCGAGAATCGACGATTAACAGTCAGAGACCTTACTGGCATCGTTGAAATTTCGGAAGGATCAGTGAAAACCATTTTGAAAGATCATTTGGGCCTAAGAAAAGTGAAAGCTCGATTGGTTGACGTCTGTGAAACAATGCTTTCCGACTACCAGGGTGTCATGAAACGTATTATAACTGGTAATGAGTCTTGGATCTATGCTTACGATCCGGAAACAGACGATCAGTCGGCCGAATATAGTGCCAAAGGTAAGCCGAAGCCGAAAAAACCACGACAAAGCAAGTCAAAAATCAAGGTGATGTTGACAGTTTTCTTCGATTATCGAAGTGTGGTGCACTCCGAATTCCTTCCGGCCGGCTAACTGTCAACAAGGAATACTATTTGAGTGTTATGCGTCGTTTGCGCGAAGCTATTCGTAAAAAGAGGCCGGAATTATGGGTCGACAACTCTTGGTTTTTGCACTACAATAATGCACCTTCTCATACTGCATTGGTTTTACGTGATTTTTTCGAAAAAAATTCCACCCATATCGTTCCGCAACCACCGTATTCGCCTGATTTAGCTCCGTGTGACTTCTGGCTGTTCAGCAAACTCAAACGACCGATCCGGGGAGACCGTTTTGAGTCAATTGAAGACATTAAACTTGAATCGCTACGCGCATTGGAGGCTATTCCGGAAATTGACTTTAACAACTGTTTCGAGGATTGGAAAAATCGTTGGCACAAGTGTATTGAGGCCGGGGGGGATTACTTTGAGGGAGACGAAATACATTTGGAAAAATATATAAAGAATTTTAAAATTATGAACAAAGTCTTACTGTTTCTTGCCCACAGTATTAAATGATAGATCAAAAATCCTAATAATGTATTTAAATTTTAAATTTGTTAATACTTGGAAAATTTTCTTACTCGATACTTGTAAAGCCTATATAAAACCACGTTAGGAGTAATGAAAGGTAACTAAAGAAGTCCTTAAGTGGACTCGATTAGTTTAGTCCCATGTCGCCCATAAAATGTGAATGTTTAATGTCAACCATCAGGTTTTTGGAAATATTCACATTAAAATTTAGGGCTCCTGACATTGGTCTCAACGATCACTAAATTTGCTACTTTCGATTAAAATTGTTGTTGTCGAGGCACCGAGGTTTGCCTTCTAAAAACTCTGTTCTAGTCAAAGTTTTACTAAAGCAGAATTTCTGACATAAAAGTGGCACAATATGTCCACTCTTTTCAGTAATCGGTAAACAAACTGAACTTCCTAATATTTTTGCAACGACATTTCTCGGAAAATTCAAAACTACAAACAATTTTACGAGACGAGATTTCTCGATCCAGACAGACAGAGTATTCTGGCCCTAGGCCACATTAATCCTAATTAATTATGAATGCGGAAAATTAATATTTGTGCAGCGCTGTAATTTGTGGATTTGCTTTAGTAGAGCTTATAGTGCTTTGCGATATCTGATTTATAATTTCTCATTAGAATAAGCACGTAAACCGCTCAGGTAAAACCAATGGGTGTTTGAACTATGTAGTTTTAAGGATTTTCCTCAATTTTTTTTTAAAAAGCACCTGATAAGTTCTCAACAGTTAAAATCCCACGGCCAAAATCAATGGTGGAACGTTAAATACTTCTAAAACTATATTGAACGAGAAATATGTATATTGAGCAAATAGACCAAAATAGTTTTTGAGTGATTTAACAATCAATTTTCCTTTCGTTTAGGTCTCTGATAGTGATTTCTCTGTAGTCTGAGTATTGGTCTAAATTGCCTTTTTTATGTTTTGGTGAAAATTTAGTTCAATTTTTCATAGGATTAGCTTACATTATACAATATTTTAAACGTTAATCTTAGGTACAATAAGCCTTAGTCTTAGATTAAATTTTACTCTAAGTCTTAGTCTAATTTGTGGTATGATATACCATCTCTAACATCGTTCTTCCTAAGTCGGGCTAATAAGCCGCTCTCATTCCTAAGAAAACAGTATGAAGAACTTCTTCCATTTTCCTAATTCTTAGTCTAAGTTTTAATCTAAGTTTTAGTCTACGTTTTAATCTAAGTCTTAGTCTAAGTCTTAGTCTTAGCTTTAGTCTTAGTCTTAGTCTTAGTCTTAGTCTAAGCCTTAGTCATAGTCTTAGTCTAAGTCTTAGTCTTAGTCTTAGTCTTAGTCTTAGTCTAAGTCTTAATCTTAGTCTTAGTCTTAGTCTTAGTCTAAGTCTAAGTCTTAGTCTAAGTATAAATCTTAGTCTAAGTCTTAGTCTAAACCTTAGTCAAAGTTTCAGTCTTAGTCATAGTCTTAGTCATATTCTTAGTCTTAGTCCAAGTCGTAATCTTTGGCTTAGTCCAAGTCTTAGTTTTAGCCTTAGTCTTAGTTAAAGTCTTAGCTGAGTCTAAGTCTCAGTCTAAATCTACGTCTTAGTCTAAGTCTTAGTCTTAGTCTGGTTCTTAGTCTGGGTTGTAGTCTAGATTCTGAAACTTAGTCTTAGTCTTAGTCTAAGTCTTAGTCTAAGTTGTAGTTTAAGTCTTAGTCTAAGTCCTTTGTCTTAGTCTTAGTGTAAGTCTTAGTCTTAGTTTAAGTCTAAGTCTTAGTCTTAGTCTAAGTCTAAGTCTAAGTCTTAGTCTAAGTCTTAGTTTAAGTCTTAGTCTAAGTCTTAGTCTAAGTCTTAGTCTAAGTCTTAGTCTAAGTCTTAGTCTAAGTCTTAGTCTAAGTCTCTAAGTCTTAGTCTAAATCTTAGTCTAAACCTTAGTCTAAGTCTTAGTCAAAGTCTTAGTCAAAGTGTTAGTCTAAGTCTTAGTCTAAGTCTTAGTCTAAGTCTTAGTCTAAGTCTTATTCTAAGTCTTAGTCTAAGTCTTAGTCAGAGCGTTATCCTAAGTTTTAGTCTAAGCCTTAGTCTAAGTCTTAGTCTAAGTCTTAGTCTAAGTCTTATTCTAAGTCTTAGTCTAAGTCTTAGTGTAAGTCTTTGTTTAAGACTTAGTCTAGGTCTTAGTCTAAGTCTTAGTCTAAGTCTTAGTCTACATCTTAGTCTTAGTCTAAGTCTTAGTCTAAGTCTAAGTCTAAGTCTTAGTCTAAGTCTTAGTGTTAGTCTAAGTCTTAGTCTATGTCTTAGTCTAAGTCTTAGTCTAAGTCTTAGTCTAAGTCGTAGTCTAAGTCTAAGTCTTAGTGTTAGTCTAAGTCTTAGCCTAAGTCTTAGTCGTAGTCCAAGTATAAGTCTTAGTTTAAGTTTTAGTCTAAGTCTTAGTCTAAGTCTTAGTGTTAGTCTAAGTCTTATTCTATGTCTTAGTCTAAGTCTTAGTCTAAGTCTTAGTCTAAGTCTTAGTCTAAGTCTTAGTCTAAGTTTTAGTCTAACTTTTAGTCTAAGTCTTAGTCTTAGTCAGAGCCTTAACCTAAGTCTTAGTCTAAGTTTTAGTCTAAGATTTAGCCTAATTGTTCGTCTAAGTCTTAGTCTTAGTCTTATTCTTAGTCTTAGTCTAGGTTTTAGTCTAAGCCTAAGTCTTAGTCTAGGTTTTAGTCTAAGTCTAAGTCGAAGACTTAGCGTAGTCTTATAGCCTGACAGACTGCGGATTACTTAAACTGGTTTACCAAAATTCAATCAAACACTCTATGGAAGAACTTGAATTTGGTAGTAGATTTTCAAATTTTTCGTAGTGTGTCGAACTGATTTGAATTTTATTTCCTAGAGTGCTTGATCCAATTTTACTAAACCAATTTAAATAATCCCAGTCTGCCCAGGCTATTAGTCTTAGTCTTAGTCGTAGCCTTAGTTTTAAGTCTGAGCCTATCTGGTGATTGGTTTTTTGGAACAAACCTTTTAAGTCTTGCGGTCTATTACAGAAACTAGAATAAAGATCCTGTCTTATGTTGAGCTAGCAATCCTGTAGATATTAACCACTCTTGATTGAATCTGACCATCCTATTACAAATCTTCACTAGCCCTCTTTATGTTTAGCAGCAAGCACGAATCGCGTTGCATTCCCAAAGCCGAATAACTGCTCTTCACTTGGTGAGGGTTGATGCATTCCAGTAATATAATTATGTAGTACGAAATCAGATCTAGAATCGGACTTCATCTCTTTGAAATCTTGAACGTTGAAAACCTTATCCATATAAGGAACTATATATCATTTCCCATCCTTTTCGAAATGCATTCAGAACCTCCACGTTTACTGGAGGAACATTATATTCCTGGATATTTTAGCATACTCACAGCTTGTTGTAGGAATAGATGTACCTCTATGTTTATCGAACATGTGGGACCATAGTGTGATTTCCTCTGAATTTTTTCGTCACCTAGGGGTATGGTCTATTCCATGTCGTACTATCACCTTGCCTTGAGATATTTGTTTCGCGAATTTATTATTTGTGGCTTCGGAAAGCATTTTGATCTTCTACAGGTTACAGTTCCATTAGTTACCAAACTATTTCCCGGTCAGCAATAAGATAAATGCTCAAAATTAAGAAAGTAACATCTGTCCTATCCCCGCAACACCATACTAAGAATGTTAAATTTGTTTTTTTAAATCGGTGTTGCTGTACGTTTGCGTAACCCGGAAGCATATACATAAGATCAACAATCAGCTACACCTGTTTGTAAATAAATGCCTTAAGAGAATACGGAGGTGCTTCTGGCCCAACCAAATATTAAATGTTAAGCTCCTTAGGTAAACGGATCAATCAGTCATTGGGGCCGAAACAAGAAAGCGTAAGTGGAAATGGTTTGACCACATACTCAGGTAGTTACGATAAGGAGGGATGATGATACACCCACTAAAACAATACCTTCTTTCATCTGACCTTACTCGAGACAATTCATCACATATCTTCAAATAACGTCTTACTTTTCTTTTATTATTACGACACGTCTGCCTAGGAGGGCGCCCTAAATCTTATATATTAGCGCATAGTACGTTTTCTACTAATTTTCCTATCGCGTTTCACGTCTCTTCCACTTACAGGAAAACTTCAATTTTGTTATCGCAGCTTAACGTCGTTCCGATCGCATTTCCACTTTTTCTCAACGCGTAGCTCACTTCCTGCATACTATAGGATTCTATGTTGTGCATCGTCCAGCACTCCTTTGCAGCCGAATCTGATTTTCCAATTTTGTTGCGATATTTTCTAAAGTATTCGTGCTCAATTAAGAACTGTGCTAATTAATAATTGATCCAAATACTCAGACTTGGTACGATTACTTTGGTCGAGCGTCCCTTGGATCCCAATTCTCAGGACTCCTGCCACTTAATTAGACTGGGTCGTCTCTCAAAAACTTTATTTATCTTGCTTGGCTTTACCATTTTTCCTTGCCAGTTGCATCAGATATCACAAGCACTGGAGGCACCAATGCCGTGCGGTATACGCGGTACCACTCTTAATGCCGTTCAGTCTGGCCGAGGAAGTGACACGTTTGGGTCCTTTATCAGCTGTGTGCTTGATATTCGGAATTGTTCTCTCTATTCTGCACTGGGTGAATGAAACAATCTCCATTTTGTTTACGGAAAGAGGCAGGTTAGGCCACGAGCTAGCTCTTGCCACCCAGATATTAACCATTCTCATTATCTGATTCAATTTAGGTCCAAGGATCGATTTCTGTGCCGCTACTATCGTAACATGCATTTCCCGTTGTCCACCCGTCGTATCGTAAAGAAGTACGCGCTGTATCAGATAATCACTTGTCATCTGGAGAAGGTATTGTGGTAGTTGGAAATTTTGTTCCTGTGAACGCAATATAGCGCCTCACCTGGTGCTGAACGCTTTTTTACGTCTAATTTCACCAGAAGGAAAATACGGGGTGAAAAATAGTTTCGGTTCTCTGCTGCCCTTACCGCTTTTACCATCTTCAGGATTGCGTTTGTTGTAGATCGGCTTTTTCTGAACCCGTATTGGTTTGAAAAGAGGCCATCGCCTCGCTCAATTGCCATCAGCAATCTCGGAATAATAAACTTCTCCAGAATTTTACCGGATGTGTTAAGCGACGACGACTTTGAATCCCTTTTCTTTTATTAATCAGCACAAGGCGTGCGCTCTTCCGGTGGATGTAGATCACACCTCACTAAAGTAGGTGTTATACATGTTTAACAGCATGTCTGGTTTCTCCTGATGCACCATTTTAAGTACCTCGCTTGGTATACCGTCGGGTATGGGGATTTATTGGTGTTTAGTGAATTAACTACTATCGCGAGCGTGAAGCGACAATCGCGGAGTATTTGTTGTCGTCGTGCTGGCAACATCCGTGTGTTCCGGGTGGGTTGAATACAATTCATTCACTACTCTTTCCGTTGCCGCGAGTTTCATCTTGGTGTCTGATTTGTGTGCCTCTAGTTTTGTTACAAGTTTGTATAGGGTGTCGCATAAGTAACTTTTTTGTTTCTGATTTTATTTATCGTTGGCATTTATTAGAATTTAGAATATAGTTTGGAAAAATGTTCACTTATGTTTTGAAGATAATATCTTCCAAATGGTGCCCATTGTGTGTTTGACCTGGTTTACTCTTGCCAAAACATTTTCCATAACTTTTCTTAGAATTTCAGGTCCCAGCGCCCTTATTTCTTCTCGTACATTGGCCTTAAGGTGTTGCATGGTTCTTGACTTATTGGCATACACCTTACCTTTTAGGTAGTCCCAAAGAAAAAATTCGGGAGCCGTTAAATCGGACGAACGCGATGGTCAGTTAAAATCAGAAAAACGCGATATTATTCGAATGCCATAAATTTCGCGCAGCAGAGCCATAGTTGACGAGCTCTATGAGCTTGGCCAATCTTGTGGCCACAATTCTGAATTGTTCTCTACCTCTGGCCTTAAAAAATTTTCAACCATTGCCCGATATTGAATGTCATTCACATTCCACACCATACTGTGCACCTCAATGGATGCATTTTTATTTAATCACGTGACCATTGAGGTGAAAATGGGCCTCATCGCTCATTATGATTTTGTGAATAAACTCGTTGTTTTCTAGGCACAATTCTTGAAAACGGCGACCATATTGAATGCGTATTTGTGCCTCATTTGGTTTTAACTCGTGAACCAATTGAATCTTATATGGGAAAAGGTCTAACTTAAAATGTTTTTACATTACTTTGCAAAGGCCGCCGCGACATCACCAACTGCTGAGAACATCGCCTGGTGGAAGTTTTTGGATTCTCCTCAATACTTGCTTGCACCCGAGCAACATTCACATTATTTCAAATTGTACTAGGTCTTCCAGTACGCGGAAGATCACAGACAGCCCCTTGTTGCCGAAAACGCTGAACCAATCGGTAAATTGTTGGAGCGCTAGGTGCATTTCGAATATGAAAAAAACTTCGATATGATCTTTGTGTCTGAATAATCGAATACTGACTTTTAAAATAAAATTGAACAACTTTGGTTCTTTGTTTTGTGCTGAGTCTTTCCATCATAAATTTCCGAACTTTTTCAAAGTTAATTCTGAAAAAATACGTAAACAAAAAATTTATTCACTAATTAACATATGCGCCCCCTAAGGACTCAGGGGTTCATCTCAATTTCGAGAAAGAGGTTTCTCCAGCAGTGAACCCTGTTGCTATTATTAACATATCGCAGCTGCTTCCGTCGCTCTTTGTACTCGCCTATTAGTTAAGTAGCTTGTTCTCGTGATCTTGCCGTGAACCAGAGCCTGCGAAGTTCAACAATCTCAGTCGTTCACCAGTATAGTGGAGTTCTATTTTCCCTAGGTTTCATTTTTGGCACTGAGGAATTCCACACGTTGACAATTATGCCCATAATGTTTTTGGTAAAAGCTTCATATCCGCTCCTCCTTTTCCTGTTAAATCGTGTAGCTGGCGCTTTGTCAGAGTACTTGCGATATTTTCGTTATTAATTTTTCCAACATTTCGTTACGACAATGGCTCTTGGGCTGCCTCATTATAGGTCGCTCTGTTGGCAAACTTGTAACCAATGTACTGGTGGTCGCTTCCCGTGTAATCCTCGATTATTGTTCAATCACGAACTTTTGCTACTATTCTGTCGCGAATGACACATCCGGAATAGTCCCCGTTGCCACCATTCAGTACCAGAAGTTCTGTCTTGCAAGCCATGCTTCAATTTTGAAGGCATTGCCTTTAGTTTGAGAAACTGCCAAAATTGCAAGTAATTTGAAGCAAAGATTAAACGTATAATTCTATTGTCATTTTGTCTACTCTTAAGTCACCCCCATAGAACTTCTTTACCGAAAATTTGCTTACCTTTTTTCTGTATTGCTACAAGTCAGACACATTTGCTTTATCGACTTAATATTTCGAATCGAAAATCCACCCCTACAAATATTCAAAATCCATTTGTGCGAGTAGATAAAGTTCTTAGCTATACACACTCTTATTCAAGATCAATGTCGTAAATTTGCCAATAAACTGTTTGTGTACCGAAACACCAAACGATATTTACGATAGACACGGTGTTGTTCATATACAATACCTACATGTTTACTGTTTTTAATAATAAAAAATTGGTAACACGTGCTAACAACATAAATCAACTTGTAAAATGGATTTTCCATCGTTTTCCCACCACATCTTTCAGCCATTCTATTAACCGACAAATTTTTTTCCCCCACTGCTAACTCTTGACAATCAATAAAATACTACTTGAACCAGCTTTAATCTGCATAAATTATTGATTTCGTATTTTTTTTTACATTTTCCTCCTATCGGTTTTCAGGTGGCTTGCACATGGGACGATGTGAAATCGCTGCGCACCGATATGGAACGTAATGCAACGTCTGCGGTACATTTTCGCACCAAACTATTATCGGCCGCAAGTCAAATGCAATCCACATTGTCTATTACGGATCTAGGACAGTTGTATCATAAACCGTTGCGAGACTCGCACGGGACGATTGTATTGTCGTGTGTTAATTCGGTTAAGGTGAGTTTAGTAAACGAACCACGCATATTCAATCTCATTTACTAATGGTTTTTGATTATTCCAGAGCCCGAAGAGTGTGAGTGTGCTTAATTCACGTTGGATACCACTGAATAAAATCCAAAAGAAGATTTCAGCTCTACACGAGGATAACACGATAAACGAAATTTTAATGTATTCGATCGCCGATCAAATTAACTATCACCAGGCGTCGACCGTCAAATTACCAAAAGGATTATATTTAGGCTATTTAAAAATGCAGAGCTCGGTCGATTTAATTCAGGTGGTTGTACCAACCAAAACCCCGAATGTATTACCGCACTGTAAAATTCGTGATAATCCACATGTATCTTCGTAAGTATATAAATTGGCGCCATTTTGTCGTTACCATTTTATGTTGTGACGTTTTTTTTTATTACAGTGAGGAGTGGGAATTTCTTAAGAAAAAACCACCAACCCCGTTAGATTTTCGGCCATATTCCACTGGGCCAACCGAAGTTCAACAATTATTTTTGGAATCGTTGACATCGGCTGCTCACCGCCTGTTCAAGTACATGGACATTCCAATCGATGAGGCAACCAATCATCGACTGTACGATGTCGAGGTGATCGAACTAAATAATGAAGTTAGTATTTTGGTGATATGCCCGCCGGCAGAATCTTCGTGTGCAGTACCGGGGCAACGAGAAATTTTATTGCAACGTGGAGATTTATTAAGTCTACCGATTCAGGCATTCGAGATGATTCATTTACGCACATACCAAAACAGTATTATACAAAAGTATTCGCGCCTTTCGTGTATCCTAGAATTGGACACAGTACTGGCGAATCACTCGCATCGTGAGGCGTTCTCATCAACCGAATTGCAATTGGCGAAGGAACGTTTGGTGAAACTGCAAGAATTGTCGGCAAATTTGAATGCAGTGTGGAAAGGTGTACGCTGGTTAATGGATGTAATTGGATTTGCGCGTGACCGGCAGTGTATACCAGGAATTGATATGAAGAAAATTTTAGAATTTAACAGTAGCAATTATGTAGAATGTAGTGAAGTAACCGATAGTGGAGATGGTATCAGTAGTAGCCGGCAGCAATTACTGCAGCCTCCGCCGCGTGATACAAAATTAGTAAAAGCATCACCGGGCCGGGGTTCATGGCCTGGACCAACAGTAAACATGTCGAGCGGAAATGGTAATGGTATTCTGGTGGCCGAGCATTCAAAATCTGATCAACATCTGAGTTTAACATCGAATCTAAATTCGCGATACTTGAGCGCCACATCATCGGGTATGGAAACATCAAGTTCGCGTAAAAACAGCGGCGATTCAAATTATTCCAATTCGGGCCACAGTTACTATTCTGCCGGCGATAACTGTGATCATATACTACCCCGTTTACCACCGTCTCGATCCGAAGACACGCTCAATTCGGCAAAAAAACTACATGTTCACCATCAAGCATCGCACCGAAAACGTTCCACCACAATGAATTCAAGTTTATCGGCCGCCTCAAGTCCCCTGCTCAATGTGCGAGCGTCAAGCTATGTAGCCGCCACCGAATCGGCACACAGTTTGTCGAGCGACTCCGAAAGTTCTAGTTATCCAATTACAACAATATCATCGAATAGTAATCGTCCAAAATCTAGTTATATAGCCGAATCGAAGAGCATGAGTAATGTTAAATTAGAAGTGCTACGAAAGCCACACGAAATTCCTTTGCATATTGATGAAAATGAAATGTCCGATTGTCAGGTGGTGCTGTCCAATTTACAGATAAGCGAACGTCCCACAACTTCATCAACGCAATCGGCGAGTAGTAGTATTGCATCAACATCTGCAGCGGCGACAGCCGATAATTCAACTATTATTCAAGTGTATGCGGCATATAATACCGGGCTACCGGCCGGCACAAGTCTCAAATTGCGTGTGTTTACCACGACAACGGCGCGCGAGGTAGTCGATTTGGTTGTGAAACAGCTGAACATGGCGATCGTGCTCAAGGGAAAGGACGGGCCAATTTATACACAGGAGAAATTGGAAAATTTTTGTTTAGTCGCTGTGATTGGGGCACGCGAACGTTGCTTACGTGATGATTTTCGGCCGCTGCAACTGCAGAATCCCTGGATCAAAGGTCGGCTGTATGTTCGACAGAAGCACGATCTGCTCGCCGCAATCGAACATTCAAATCGTGAAACTCATTTAATTTAAATATTTTTCTGTTTATTTGTTTTAAATTTTTTAATTTAATCATTAAGTTTATTTTATAAGAAGCGTTTCAATTATACAAATTAATTAATAATATCAACAACAACAACAACAACAAAATTCTTATGAATGTAAAATCAAAACAAATGTCCAATTGTATTTTTTATTAAACAAAACAAAAAAAACATATAAATTAGAAAAATTTTATTATTTTTAATTTATTTATTTAATTAAGTACATTTAGTAAAAAAAATTAAATAATTAACGCAAACAAAAAATTGTTGTGTCGCGTACTGTGCAATTCATATAAATATGGTGGTGAAATGGTGTGTAACTTCGACAAAAGAAATTGTATAGAAAGTATTAAATGTTAGTATCTAGATGTCACTAGTGTACATTACAATTTTTTGATTTACAATTTATTATAGTAGAGTTGATAGTTTTTGTTTTATAGAAAACTATTTTGAGACCATGTATTATTATTATTATTATTATTAACAAAAAAATATTGTAATTAGCTCATAGTTATGATTTATTAATTAACTATTTACGATAAATGAAATCCATTTCATTTCAAATAAGAATGTGTCCGTGCTGAATCGGGGACACATTATGTTGAGTAAAAAACCATACAAATGCAATAGAGTTGATTGTCACCCCAAAATTTATAGAATTTCTTAACAAATTAATTATTAATAATAAAATATTTAATAAAATGTTTCCCCATCCACCAATTTATCATCGTGTCTGGAAGCGGATAGCTTCTCAACTAAAAACCACACAATTTCTAAATGTTTAAAAATAAATTTAAATTTAATAAGAAAATATTTAAAAAAAAAAAACAAAAAATTAAAGCTTTACTTGTTATTAAGACAAATTATATAAAAATGAATGAAAATATTTTAATTTTTATACGTGTTTTTGATTGAACCGATGTTTTATATTGTTTTACTTTATAATTTTTAGAATTTAAAATAATTATTTTAGACACCACCCCCTTATTATGTTATGTATTACTATTCTAAATACAGCAATTTAAACAGCCCTCCGCCCCCGCCATTTTGTTCAGAATTAACAAACTGTATCCGTTTTATGATAAAAGAGTATCCATACAGTGCATGCAAAAATTTCTGGATCCTATAAAATTGTTCACCCAATATCATTTAACGTTTTATGTCGCACTCTAGCTCTCTATATATTATTGAATCTATAACTATCTATTCTAAAACTATTATAATATAAAATATGATATACCGTTACCAAAACATTCTTTATTTCATATTTTTGTTTGGACTATGAAGGCACTAAAAACAATTTTTTCTTAAACTTTATATAAGCAAAAATCAAACAGAATGGCAAACCAGAAAATAAACATTTAACACAATAAAAGAAACCGAATTAAATTTAGGATGAATACAAAAAAAATTAAGTAAAATTATTTAAATCAAATAAATAAATAGATTATTATTACAACACATTGTTTGATATTGAGAAACGAATAAAATTTAAAAATTATCCGATGCGCCATCTATCGATGGAAACTTTAAATACGATCCGCCATCTATGAATAAATGAAGAAGACAAAAAACAATTAATAAAGCAAATGGAGGTTTACAAAATAAAACCGGACCAACCCGAAACGAACGAATCGGAAGATAAAAAACAATGAAAAACAGTTAAACAAAGACAACATTTTGAAATAATTAAATGAAGCTTGAAAATACCACAAACCCTGCGACGATTGGCTAAACATTCCCTTGCTAAAGCAGTAAAAAAATTAAAAAAAATTATTCCGAAATTAGAATGAAATTTTTTTATTGTTGAAATTCCGGCTCAAAATGATTATAGGTAATGAATAGAGCATATTAAGTAAGAAATTACCGGTTGGTTGCATATGGGAAGCGCGGTTTTGGAAATCTCGTAATTTGAAGTCCGCGGTTACTTTGTCATCGATCCTGGACTACAGGTGAATGAGGCGACCTTTTGCAACAAATTAAACGCTGATCTACTTAAAATTACATCGGTAATCCAAAATAACCGATAAATACCGGATCGGTGACAATAAATTATTTCCGATCAAAATAAGTAAGGCTAACCATCAGGGATTTTTGCAAAAAAATGAAAAAAATTTATTGTTGAAATTCCGGCTCAAAATGATTATAGGTAATGAATAGAGCATATTAAGTAAGAAATTACCGGTTGGTTGCATATGGGAAGCGCGGTTTTGGAAATTTCGTATTTTGAAGTCCGCGGTTACTTTGTCATCGATCCTGGACTACAGGCGAGTGAGGCAACCTTTTGCAACAAATTAAACGCTGATCTACTTAAAATTACAGTGGTAATCCAAAATAACCGATAAATACCGGATCGGTAACAATAAATTATTTCCGATCAAAATAAGTAAGGCTAACCATCAGGGATTTTTGCAAAAAAATGAAAAAAATTTATTGTTGAAATTCCGGCTCAAAATGATTATAGGTAATGAATAGAGCATATTAAGTAAGAAATTACCGGTTGGTTGCATATGGGAAGCGCGGTTTTGGAAATTTCGTATTTTGAAGTCCGCGGTTACTTTGTCATCGATCCTGGACTACAGGCGAGTGAGGCAACCTTTTGCAACAAATTAAACGCTGATCTACTTAAAATTACAGTGGTAATCCAAAATAACCGATAAATACCGGATCGGTAACAATAAATTATTTCCGATCAAAATAAGTAAGGCTAACCATCAGGGATTTTTGCAAAAAAATGAAAAAAATTTATTGTTGAAATTCCGGCTCAAAATGATTATAGGTAATGAATAGAGCATATTAAGTAAGAAATTACCGGTTGGTTGCATATGGGAAGCGCGGTTTTGGAAATTTCGTATTTTGAAGTCCGCGGTTACTTTGTCATCGATCCTGGACTACAGGCGAGTGAGGCAACCTTTTGCAACAAATTAAACGCTGATCTACTTAAAATTACATCGGTAATCCAAAATAACCGATAAATACCGGATCGGTAACAATAAATTATTTCCGATCAAAATAAGTAAGGCTAACCATCAGGGATTTTTGCAAAAAAATGAAAAAAATTTATTGTTGAAATTCCGGCTCAAAATGATTATAGGTAATGAATAGAGCATATTAAGTAAGAAATTACCGGTTGGTTGCATATGGGAAGCGCGGTTTTGGAAATTTCGTATTTTGAAGTCCGCGGTTACTTTGTCATCGATCCTGGACTACAGGCGAGTGAGGCAACCTTTTGCAACAAATTAAACGCTGATCTACTTAAAATTACATCGGTAATCCAAAATAACCGATAAATACCGGATCGGTAACAATAAATTATTTCCGATCAAAATAAGTAAGGCTAACCATCAGGGATTTTTGCAAAAAAATGAAAAAAATTTATTGTTGAAATTCCGGCTCAAAATGATTATAGGTAATGAATAGAGCATATTAAGTAAGAAATTACCGGTTGGTTGCATATGGGAAGCGCGGTTTTGGAAATTTCGTATTTTGAAGTCCGCGGTTACTTTGTCATCGATCCTGGACTACAGGCGAGTGAGGCAACCTTTTGCAACAAATTAAACGCTGATCTACTTAAAATTACATCGGTAATCCAAAATAACCGATAAATACCGGATCGGTAACAATAAATTATTTCCGATCAAAATAAGTAAGGCTAACCATCAGGGATTTTTGCAAAAAAATGAAAAAAATTTATTGTTGAAATTCCGGATCAAAATGATTATAGGTAATGAATAGAGCATATTAAGTAAGAAATTACCGGTTGGTTGCATATGGGAAGCGCGGTTTTGGAAATTTCGTATTTTGAAGTCCGCGGTTACTTTGTCATCGATCCTGGACTACAGGCGAGTGAGGCAACCTTTTGCAACAAATTAAACGCTGATGTACTTAAAATTACATCGGTAATCCAAAATAACCGATAAATACCGGATCGGTAACAATAAATTATTTCCGATCAAAATAAGTAAGGCTAACCATCAGGGATTTTTGCAAAAAAATGAAAAAAATTTATTGTTGAAATTCCGGCTCAAAATGATTATAGGTAATGAATAGAGCATATTAAGTAAGAAATTACCGGTTGGTTGCATATGGGAAGCGCGGTTTTGGAAATTTCGTATTTTGAAGTCCGCGGTTACTTTGTCATCGATCCTGGACTACAGGCGAGTGAGGCAACCTTTTGCAACAAATTAAACGCTGATCTACTTAAAATTACATCGGTAATCCAAAATAACCGATAAATACCGGATCGGTAACAATAAATTATTTCCGATCAAAATAAGTAAGGCTAACCATCAGGGATTTTTGCAAAAAAATGAAAAAAATTTATTGTTGAAATTCCGGCTCAAAATGATTATAGGTAATGAATAGAGCATATTAAGTAAGAAATTACCGGTTGGTTGCATATGGGAAGCGCGGTTTTGGAAATTTCGTATTTTGAAGTCCGCGGTTACTTTGTCATCGATCCTGGACTACAGGCGAGTGAGGCAACCTTTTGCAACAAATTAAACGCTGATCTACTTAAAATTACATCGGTAATCCAAAATAACCGATAAATACCGGATCGGTAACAATAAATTATTTCCGATCAAAATAAGTAAGGCTAACCATCAGGGATTTTTGCAAAAAAATGAAAAAAATTTATTGTTGAAATTCCGGCTCAAAATGATTATAGGTAATGAATAGAGCATATTAAGTAAGAAATTACCGGTTGGTTGCATATGGGAAGCGCGGTTTTGGAAATTTCGTATTTTGAAGTCCGCGGTTACTTTGTCATCGATCCTGGACTACAGGCGAGTGAGGCAACCTTTTGCAACAAATTAAACGCTGATCTACTTAAAATTACATCGGTAATCCAAAATAACCGATAAATACCGGATCGGTAACAATAAATTATTTCCGATCAAAATAAGTAAGGCTAACCATCAGGGATTTTTGCAAAAAAATGAAAAAAATTTATTGTTGAAATTCCGGCTCAAAATTATTATAGGTAATGAATAGAGCATATTAAGTAAGAAATTACCGGTTGGTTGCATATGGGAAGCGCGGTTTTGGAAATTTCGTATTTTGAAGTCCGCGGTTACTTTGTCATCGATCCTGGACTACAGGCGAGTGAGGCAACCTTTTGCAACAAATTAAACGCTGATCTACTTAAAATTACATCGGTAATCCAAAATAACCGATAAATACCGGATCGGTAACAATAAATTATTTCCGATCAAAATAAGTAAGGCTAACCATCAGGGATTTTTGCAAAAAAATGAAAAAAATTTATTGTTGAAATTCCGGCTCAAAATGATTATAGGTAATGAATAGAGCATATTAAGTAAGAAATTACCGGTTGGTTGCATATGGGAAGCGCGGTTTTGGAAATTTCGTATTTTGAAGTCCGCGGTTACTTTGTCATCGATCCTGGACTACAGGCGAGTGAGGCAACCTTTTGCAACAAATTAAACGCTGATCTACTTAAAATTACATCGGTAATCCAAAATAACCGATAAATACCGGATCGGTAACAATAAATTATTTCCGATCAAAATAAGTAAGGCTAACAACCATCAGGGATTTTTGCAAAAAAATGAAAAAAATTTATTGTTGAAATTCCGGCTCAAAATGATTATAGGTAATGAATAGAGCATATTAAGTAAGAAATTACCGGTTGGTTGCATATGGGAAGCGCGGTTTTGGAAATTTCGTATTTTGAAGTCCGCGGTTACTTTGTCATCGATCCTGGACTACAGGCGAGTGAGGCAACCTTTTGCAACAAATTAAACGCTGATCTACTTAAAATTACATCGGTAATCCAAAATAACCGATAAATACCGGATCGGTAACAATAAATTATTTCCGATCAAAATAAGTAAGGCTAACCATCAGGGATTTTTGCAAAAAAATGAAAAAAATTTATTGTTGAAATTCCGGCTCAAAATGATTATAGGTAATGAATAGAGCATATTAAGTAAGAAATTACCGGTTGGTTGCATATGGGAAGCGCGGTTTTGGAAATTTCGTATTTTGAAGTCCGCGGTTACTTTGTCATCGATCCTGGACTACAGGCGAGTGAGGCAACCTTTTGCAACAAATTAAACGCTGATCTACTTAAAATTACATCGGTAATCCAAAATAACCGATAAATACCGGATCGGTAACAATAAATTATTTCCGATCAAAATAAGTAAGGCTAACCATCAGGGATTTTTGCAAAAAAATGAAAAAAATTTATTGTTGAAATTCCGGCTCAAAATGATTATAGGTAATGAATAGAGCATATTAAGTAAGAAATTACCGGTTGGTTGCATATGGGAAGCGCGGTTTTGGAAATTTCGTATTTTGAAGTCCGCGGTTACTTTGTCATCGATCCTGGACTACAGGCGAGTGAGGCAACCTTTTGCAACAAATTAAACGCTGATCTACTTAAAATTACATCGGTAATCCAAAATAACCGATAAATACCGGATCGGTAACAATAAATTATTTCCGATCAAAATAAGTAAGGCTAACCATCAGGGATTTTTGCAAAAAAATGAAAAAAATTTATTGTTGAAATTCCGGATCAAAATGATTATAGGTAATGAATAGAGCATATTAAGTAAGAAATTACCGGTTGGTTGCATATGGGAAGCGCGGTTTTGGAAATTTCGTATTTTGAAGTCCGCGGTTACTTTGTCATCGATCCTGGACTACAGGCGAGTGAGGCAACCTTTTGCAACAAATTAAACGCTGATGTACTTAAAATTACATCGGTAATCCAAAATAACCGATAAATACCGGATCGGTAACAATAAATTATTTCCGATCAAAATAAGTAAGGCTAACCATCAGGGATTTTTGCAAAAAAATGAAAAAAATTTATTGTTGAAATTCCGGCTCAAAATGATTATAGGTAATGAATAGAGCATATTAAGTAAGAAATTACCGGTTGGTTGCATATGGGAAGCGCGGTTTTGGAAATTTCGTATTTTGAAGTCCGCGGTTACTTTGTCATCGATCCTGGACTACAGGCGAGTGAGGCAACCTTTTGCAACAAATTAAACGCTGATCTACTTAAAATTACATCGGTAATCCAAAATAACCGATAAATACCGGATCGGTAACAATAAATTATTTCCGATCAAAATAAGTAAGGCTAACCATCAGGGATTTTTGCAAAAAAATGAAAAAAATTTATTGTTGAAATTCCGGCTCAAAATGATTATAGGTAATGAATAGAGCATATTAAGTAAGAAATTACCGGTTGGTTGCATATGGGAAGCGCGGTTTTGGAAATTTCGTATTTTGAAGTCCGCGGTTACTTTGTCATCGATCCTGGACTACAGGCGAGTGAGGCAACCTTTTGCAACAAATTAAACGCTGATCTACTTAAAATTACATCGGTAATCCAAAATAACCGATAAATACCGGATCGGTAACAATAAATTATTTCCGATCAAAATAAGTAAGGCTAACCATCAGGGATTTTTGCAAAAAAATGAAAAAAATTTATTGTTGAAATTCCGGCTCAAAATGATTATAGGTAATGAATAGAGCATATTAAGTAAGAAATTACCGGTTGGTTGCATATGGGAAGCGCGGTTTTGGAAATTTCGTATTTTGAAGTCCGCGGTTACTTTGTCATCGATCCTGGACTACAGGCGAGTGAGGCAACCTTTTGCAACAAATTAAACGCTGATCTACTTAAAATTACATCGGTAATCCAAAATAACCGATAAATACCGGATCGGTAACAATAAATTATTTCCGATCAAAATAAGTAAGGCTAACCATCAGGGATTTTTGCAAAAAAATGAAAAAAATTTATTGTTGAAATTCCGGCTCAAAATTATTATAGGTAATGAATAGAGCATATTAAGTAAGAAATTACCGGTTGGTTGCATATGGGAAGCGCGGTTTTGGAAATTTCGTATTTTGAAGTCCGCGGTTACTTTGTCATCGATCCTGGACTACAGGCGAGTGAGGCAACCTTTTGCAACAAATTAAACGCTGATCTACTTAAAATTACATCGGTAATCCAAAATAACCGATAAATACCGGATCGGTAACAATAAATTATTTCCGATCAAAATAAGTAAGGCTAACCATCAGGGATTTTTGCAAAAAAATGAAAAAAATTTATTGTTGAAATTCCGGCTCAAAATGATTATAGGTAATGAATAGAGCATATTAAGTAAGAAATTACCGGTTGGTTGCATATGGGAAGCGCGGTTTTGGAAATTTCGTATTTTGAAGTCCGCGGTTACTTTGTCATCGATCCTGGACTACAGGCGAGTGAGGCAACCTTTTGCAACAAATTAAACGCTGATCTACTTAAAATTACATCGGTAATCCAAAATAACCGATAAATACCGGATCGGTAACAATAAATTATTTCCGATCAAAATAAGTAAGGCTAACAACCATCAGGGATTTTTGCAAAAAAATGAAAAAAATTTATTGTTGAAATTCCGGCTCAAAATGATTATAGGTAATGAATAGAGCATATTAAGTAAGAAATTACCGGTTGGTTGCATATGGGAAGCGCGGTTTTGGAAATTTCGTATTTTGAAGTCCGCGGTTACTTTGTCATCGATCCTGGACTACAGGCGAGTGAGGCAACCTTTTGCAACAAATTAAACGCTGATCTACTTAAAATTACATCGGTAATCCAAAATAACCGATAAATACCGGATCGGTAACAATAAATTATTTCCGATCAAAATAAGTAAGGCTAACCATCAGGGATTTTTGCAAAAAAATGAAAAAAATTTATTGTTGAAATTCCGGCTCAAAATGATTATAGGTAATGAATAGAGCATATTAAGTAAGAAATTACCGGTTGGTTGCATATGGGAAGCGCGGTTTTGGAAATTTCGTATTTTGAAGTCCGCGGTTACTTTGTCATCGATCCTGGACTACAGGCGAGTGAGGCAACCTTTTGCAACAAATTAAACGCTGATCTACTTAAAATTACATCGGTAATCCAAAATAACCGATAAATACCGGATCGGTAACAATAAATTATTTCCGATCAAAATAAGTAAGGCTAACCATCAGGGATTTTTGCAAAAAAATGAAAAAAATTTATTGTTGAAATTCCGGCTCAAAATGATTATAGGTAATGAATAGAGCATATTAAGTAAGAAATTACCGGTTGGTTGCATATGGGAAGCGCGGTTTTGGAAATTTCGTATTTTGAAGTCCGCGGTTACTTTGTCATCGATCCTGGACTACAGGCGAGTGAGGCAACCTTTTGCAACAAATTAAACGCTGATCTACTTAAAATTACATCGGTAATCCAAAATAACCGATAAATACCGGATCGGTAACAATAAATTATTTCCGATCAAAATAAGTAAGGCTAACCATCAGGGATTTTTGCAAAAAAATGAAAAAAATTTATTGTTGAAATTCCGGCTCAAAATGATTATAGGTAATGAATAGAGCATATTAAGTAAGAAATTACCGGTTGGTTGCATATGGGAAGCGCGGTTTTGGAAATTTCGTATTTTGAAGTCCGCGGTTACTTTGTCATCGATCCTGGACTACAGGCGAGTGAGGCAACCTTTTGCAACAAATTAAACGCTGATCTACTTAAAATTACATCGGTAATCCAAAATAACCGATAAATACCGGATCGGTAACAATAAATTATTTCCGATCAAAATAAGTAAGGCTAACCATCAGGGATTTTTGCAAAAAAATGAAAAAAATTTATTGTTGAAATTCCGGCTCAAAATGATTATAGGTAATGAATAGAGCATATTAAGTAAGAAATTACCGGTTGGTTGCATATGGGAAGCGCGGTTTTGGAAATTTCGTATTTTGAAGTCCGCGGTTACTTTGTCATCGATCCTGGACTACAGGCGAGTGAGGCAACCTTTTGCAACAAATTAAACGCTGATCTACTTAAAATTACATCGGTAATCCAAAATAACCGATAAATACCGGATCGGTAACAATAAATTATTTCCGATCAAAATAAGTAAGGCTAACCATCAGGGATTTTTGCAAAAAAATGAAAAAAATTTATTGTTGAAATTCCGGCTCAAAATTATTATAGGTAATGAATAGAGCATATTAAGTAAGAAATTACCGGTTGGTTGCATATGGGAAGCGCGGTTTTGGAAATTTCGTATTTTGAAGTCCGCGGTTACTTTGTCATCGATCCTGGACTACAGGCGAGTGAGGCAACCTTTTGCAACAAATTAAACGCTGATCTACTTAAAATTACATCGGTAATCCAAAATAACCGATAAATACCGGATCGGTAACAATAAATTATTTCCGATCAAAATAAGTAAGGCTAACCATCAGGGATTTTTGCAAAAAAATGAAAAAAATTTATTGTTGAAATTCCGGCTCAAAATGATTATAGGTAATGAATAGAGCATATTAAGTAAGAAATTACCGGTTGGTTGCATATGGGAAGCGCGGTTTTGGAAATTTCGTATTTTGAAGTCCGCGGTTACTTTGTCATCGATCCTGGACTACAGGCGAGTGAGGCAACCTTTTGCAACAAATTAAACGCTGATCTACTTAAAATTACATCGGTAATCCAAAATAACCGATAAATACCGGATCGGTAACAATAAATTATTTCCGATCAAAATAAGTAAGGCTAACAACCATCAGGGATTTTTGCAAAAAAATGAAAAAAATTTATTGTTGAAATTCCGGCTCAAAATGATTATAGGTAATGAATAGAGCATATTAAGTAAGAAATTACCGGTTGGTTGCATATGGGAAGCGCGGTTTTGGAAATTTCGTATTTTGAAGTCCGCGGTTACTTTGTCATCGATCCTGGACTACAGGCGAGTGAGGCAACCTTTTGCAACAAATTAAACGCTGATCTACTTAAAATTACATCGGTAATCCAAAATAACCGATAAATACCGGATCGGTAACAATAAATTATTTCCGATCAAAATAAGTAAGGCTAACCATCAGGGATTTTTGCAAAAAAATGAAAAAAATTTATTGTTGAAATTCCGGCTCAAAATGATTATAGGTAATGAATAGAGCATATTAAGTAAGAAATTACCGGTTGGTTGCATATGGGAAGCGCGGTTTTGGAAATTTCGTATTTTGAAGTCCGCGGTTACTTTGTCATCGATCCTGGACTACAGGCGAGTGAGGCAACCTTTTGCAACAAATTAAACGCTGATCTACTTAAAATTACATCGGTAATCCAAAATAACCGATAAATACCGCATCGGTAACAATAAATTATTTCCGATCAAAATAAGTAAGGCTAACCATCAGGGATTTTTGCAAAAAAATGAAAAAAATTTATTGTTGAAATTCCGGCTCAAAATGATTATAGGTAATGAATAGAGCATATTAAGTAAGAAATTACCGGTTGGTTGCATATGGGAAGCGCGGTTTTGGAAATTTCGTATTTTGAAGTCCGCGGTTACTTTGTCATCGATCCTGGACTACAGGCGAGTGAGGCAACCTTTTGCAACAAATTAAACGCTGATCTACTTAAAATTACATCGGTAATCCAAAATAACCGATAAATACCGGATCGGTAACAATAAATTATTTCCGATCAAAATAAGTAAGGCTAACCATCAGGGATTTTTGCAAAAAAATGAAAAAAATTTATTGTTGAAATTCCGGCTCAAAATGATTATAGGTAATGAATAGAGCATATTAAGTAAGAAATTACCGGTTGGTTGCATATGGGAAGCGCGGTTTTGGAAATTTCGTATTTTGAAGTCCGCGGTTACTTTGTCATCGATCCTGGACTACAGGCGAGTGAGGCAACCTTTTGCAACAAATTAAACGCTGATCTACTTAAAATTACATCGGTAATCCAAAATAACCGATAAATACCGGATCGGTAACAATAAATTATTTCCGATCAAAATAAGTAAGGCTAACCATCAGGGATTTTTGCAAAAAAATGAAAAAAATTTATTGTTGAAATTCCGGCTCAAAATGATTATAGGTAATGAATAGAGCATATTAAGTAAGAAATTACCGGTTGGTTGCATATGGGAAGCGCGGTTTTGGAAATTTCGTATTTTGAAGTCCGCGGTTACTTTGTCATCGATCCTGGACTACAGGCGAGTGAGGCAACCTTTTGCAACAAATTAAACGCTGATCTAACCATCAGGGATTTTTGCAAAAAAATGAAAAAAATTTATTGTTGAAATTCCGGCTCAAAATGATTATAGGTAATGAATAGAGCATATTAAGTAAGAAATTACCGGTTGGTTGCATATGGGAAGCGCGGTTTTGGAAATTTCGTATTTTGAAGTCCGCGGTTACTTTGTCATCGATCCTGGACTACAGGCGAGTGAGGCAACCTTTTGCAACAAATTAAACGCTGATCTACTTAAAATTACATCGGTAATCCAAAATAACCGATAAATACCGGATCGGTAACAATAAATTATTTCCGATCAAAATAAGTAAGGCTAACCATCAGGGATTTTTGCAAAAAAATGAAAAAAATTTATTGTTGAAATTCCGGCTCAAAATGATTATAGGTAATGAATAGAGCATATTAAGTAAGAAATTACCGGTTGGTTGCATATGGGAAGCGCGGTTTTGGAAATTTCGTATTTTGAAGTCCGCGGTTACTTTGTCATCGATCCTGGACTACAGGCGAGTGAGGCAACCTTTTGCAACAAATTAAACGCTGATCTACTTAAAATTACATCGGTAATCCAAAATAACCGATAAATACCGGATCGGTAACAATAAATTATTTCCGATCAAAATAAGTAAGGCTAACCATCAGGGATTTTTGCAAAAAAATGAAAAAATTTATTGTTGAAATTCCGGCTCAAAATGATTATAGGTAATGAATAGAGCATATTAAGTAAGAAATTACCGGTTGGTTGCATATGGGAAGCGCGGTTTTGGAAATTTCGTATTTTGAAGTCCGCGGTTACTTTGTCATCGATCCTGGACTACAGGCGAGTGAGGCAACCTTTTGCAACAAATTAAACGCTGATCTACTTAAAATTACATCGGTAATCCAAAATAACCGATAAATACCGGATCGGTAACAATAAATTATTTCCGATCAAAATAAGTAAGGCTAACCATCAGGGATTTTTGCAAAAAAATGAAAAAAATTTATTGTTGAAATTCCGGCTCAAAATGATTATAGGTAATGAATAGAGCATATTAAGTAAGAAATTACCGGTTGGTTGCATATGGGAAGCGCGGTTTTGGAAATTTCGTATTTTGAAGTCCGCGGTTACTTTGTCATCGATCCTGGACTACAGGCGAGTGAGGCAACCTTTTGCAACAAATTAAACGCTGATCTACTTAAAATTACATCGGTAATCCAAAATAACCGATAAATACCGGATCGGTAACAATAAATTATTTCCGATCAAAATAAGTAAGGCTAACCATCAGGGATTTTTGCAAAAAAATGAAAAAAATTTATTGTTGAAATTCCGGCTCAAATGATTATAGGTAATGAATAGAGCATATTAAGTAAGAAATTACCGGTTGGTTGCATATGGGAAGCGCGGTTTTGGAAATTTCGTATTTTGAAGTCCGCGGTTACTTTGTCATCGATCCTGGACTACAGGCGAGTGAGGCAACCTTTTGCAACAAATTAAACGCTGATCTACTTAAAATTACATCGGTAATCCAAAATAACCGATAAATACCGGATCGGTAACAATAAATTATTTCCGATCAAAATAAGTAAGGCTAACCATCAGGGATTTTTGCAAAAAAATGAAAAAAATTTATTGTTGAAATTCCGGCTCAAAATGATTATAGGTAATGAATAGAGCATATTAAGTAAGAAATTACCGGTTGGTTGCATATGGGAAGCGCGGTTTTGGAAATTTCGTATTTTGAAGTCCGCGGTTACTTTGTCATCGATCCTGGACTACAGGCGAGTGAGGCAACCTTTTGCAACAAATTAAACGCTGATCTACTTAAAATTACATCGGTAATCCAAAATAACCGATAAATACCGGATCGGTAACAATAAATTATTTCCGATCAAAATAAGTAAGGCTAACCATCAGGGATTTTTGCAAAAAAATGAAAAAATTTATTGTTGAAATTCCGGCTCAAAATGATTATAGGTAATGAATAGAGCATATTAAGTAAGAAATTACCGGTTGGTTGCATATGGGAAGCGCGGTTTTGGAAATTTCGTATTTTGAAGTCCGCGGTTACTTTGTCATCGATCCTGGACTACAGGCGAGTGAGGCAACCTTTTGCAACAAATTAAACGCTGATCTACTTAAAATTACATCGGTAATCCAAAATAACCGATAAATACCGGATCGGTAACAATAAATTATTTCCGATCAAAATAAGTAAGGCTAACCATCAGGGATTTTTGCAAAAAAATGAAAAAAATTTATTGTTGAAATTCCGGCTCAAAATGATTATAGGTAATGAATAGAGCATATTAAGTAAGAAATTACCGGTTGGTTGCATATGGGAAGCGCGGTTTTGGAAATTTCGTATTTTGAAGTCCGCGGTTACTTTGTCATCGATCCTGGACTACAGGCGAGTGAGGCAACCTTTTGCAACAAATTAAACGCTGATCTACTTAAAATTACATCGGTAATCCAAAATAACCGATAAATACCGGATCGGTAACAATAAATTATTTCCGATCAAAATAAGTAAGGCTAACCATCAGGGATTTTTGCAAAAAAATGAAAAAAATTTATTGTTGAAATTCCGGCTCAAAATGATTATAGGTAATGAATAGAGCATATTAAGTAAGAAATTACCGGTTGGTTGCATATGGGAAGCGCGGTTTTGGAAATTTCGTATTTTGAAGTCCGCGGTTACTTTGTCATCGATCCTGGACTACAGGCGAGTGAGGCAACCTTTTGCAACAAATTAAACGCTGATCTACTTAAAATTACATCGGTAATCCAAAATAACCGATAAATACCGGATCGGTAACAATAAATTATTTCCGATCAAAATAAGTAAGGCTAACCATCAGGGATTTTTGCAAAAAATGAAAAAAATTTATTGTTGAAATTCCGGCTCAAAATGATTATAGGTAATGAATAGAGCATATTAAGTAAGAAATTACCGGTTGGTTGCATATGGGAAGCGCGGTTTTGGAAATTTCGTATTTTGAAGTCCGCGGTTACTTTGTCATCGATCCTGGACTACAGGCGAGTGAGGCAACCTTTTGCAACAAATTAAACGCTGATCTACTTAAAATTACATCGGTAATCCAAAATAACCGATAAATACCGGATCGGTAACAATAAATTATTTCCGATCAAAATAAGTAAGGCTAACCATCAGGGATTTTTGCAAAAAAATGAAAAAAATTTATTGTTGAAATTCCGGCTCAAAATGATTATAGGTAATGAATAGAGCATATTAAGTAAGAAATTACCGGTTGGTTGCATATGGGAAGCGCGGTTTTGGAAATTTCGTATTTTGAAGTCCGCGGTTACTTTGTCATCGATCCTGGACTACAGGCGAGTGAGGCAACCTTTTGCAACAAATTAAACGCTGATCTACTTAAAATTACATCGGTAATCCAAAATAACCGATAAATACCGGATCGGTAACAATAAATTATTTCCGATCAAAATAAGTAAGGCTAACCATCAGGGTTGCAAAAAAATGAAAAAAATTTATTGTTGAAATTCCGGCTCAAAATGATTATAGGTAATGAATAGAGCATATTAAGTAAGAAATTACCGGTTGGTTGCATATGGGAAGCGCGGTTTTGGAAATTTCGTATTTTGAAGTCCGCGGTTACTTTGTCATCGATCCTGGACTACAGGCGAGTGAGGCAACCTTTTGCAACAAATTAAACGCTGATCTACTTAAAATTACATCGGTAATCCAAAATAACCGATAAATACCGGATCGGTAACAATAAATTATTTCCGATCAAAATAAGTAAGGCTAACTAACCATCAGGGATTTTTGCAAAAAAATGAAAAAAATTTATTGTTGAAATTCCGGCTCAAAATGATTATAGGTAATGAATAGAGCATATTAAGTAAGAAATTACCGGTTGGTTGCATATGGGAAGCGCGGTTTTGGAAATTTCGTATTTTGAAGTCCGCGGTTACTTTGTCATCGATCCTGGACTACAGGCGAGTGAGGCAACCTTTTGCAACAAATTAAACGCTGATCTACTTAAAATTACATCGGTAATCCAAAATAACCGATAAATACCGGATCGGTAACAATAAATTATTTCCGATCAAAATAAGTAAGGCTAACAACCATCAGGGATTTTTGCAAAAAAATGAAAAAAAATTATTGTTGAAATTCCGGCTCAAAATGATTATAGGTAATGAATAGAGCATATTAAGTAAGAAATTACCGGTTGGTTGCATATGGGAAGCGCGGTTTTGGAAATTTCGTATTTTGAAGTCCGCGGTTACTTTGTCATCGATCCTGGACTACAGGCGAGTGAGGCAACCTTTTGCAACAAATTAAACGCTGATCTACTTAAAATTACATCGGTAATCCAAAATAACCGATAAATACCGGATCGGTAACAATAAATTATTTCCGATCAAAATAAGTAAGGCTAACCATCAGGGATTTTTGCAAAAAAATGAAAAAAAATTATTGTTGAAATTCCGGCTCAAAATGATTATAGGTAATGAATAGAGCATATTAAGTAAGAAATTACCGGTTGGTTGCATATGGGAAGCGCGGTTTTGGAAATTTCGTATTTTGAAGTCCGCGGTTACTTTGTCATCGATCCTGGACTACAGGCGAGTGAGGCAACCTTTTGCAACAAATTAAACGCTGATCTACTTAAAATTACATCGGTAATCCAAAATAACCGATAAATACCGGATCGGTAACAATAAATTATTTCCGATCAAAATAAGTAAGGCTAACCATCAGGGATTTTTGCAAAAAAATGAAAAAAATTTATTGTTGAAATTCCGGCTCAAAATGATTATAGGTAATGAATAGAGCATATTAAGTAAGAAATTACCGGTTGGTTGCATATGGGAAGCGCGGTTTTGGAAATTTCGTATTTTGAAGTCCGCGGTTACTTTGTCATCGATCCTGGACTACAGGCGAGTGAGGCAACCTTTTGCAACAAATTAAACGCTGATCTACTTAAAATTACATCGGTAATCCAAAATAACCGATAAATACCGGATCGGTAACAATAAATTATTTCCGATCAAAATAAGTAAGGCTAACCATCAGGGATTTTTGCAAAAAAATGAAAAAATTTATTGTTGAAATTCCGGCTCAAAATGATTATAGGTAATGAATAGAGCATATTAAGTAAGAAATTACCGGTTGGTTGCATATGGGAAGCGCGGTTTTGGAAATTTCGTATTTTGAAGTCCGCGGTTACTTTGTCATCGATCCTGGACTACAGGCGAGTGAGGCAACCTTTTGCAACAAATTAAACGCTGATCTACTTAAAATTACATCGGTAATCCAAAATAACCGATAAATACCGGATCGGTAACAATAAATTATTTCCGATCAAAATAAGTAAGGCTAACCATCAGGGATTTTTGCAAAAAAATGAAAAAAATTTATTGTTGAAATTCCGGCTCAAATGATTATAGGTAATGAATAGAGCATATTAAGTAAGAAATTACCGGTTGGTTGCATATGGGAAGCGCGGTTTTGGAAATTTCGTATTTTGAAGTCCGCGGTTACTTTGTCATCGATCCTGGACTACAGGCGAGTGAGGCAACCTTTTGCAACAAATTAAACGCTGATCTACTTAAAATTACATCGGTAATCCAAAATAACCGATAAATACCGGATCGGTAACAATAAATTATTTCCGATCAAAATAAGTAAGGCTAACCATCAGGGATTTTTGCAAAAAAATGAAAAAAATTTATTGTTGAAATTCGGCTCAAAATGATTATAGGTAATGAATAGAGCATATTAAGTAAGAAATTACCGGTTGGTTGCATATGGGAAGCGCGGTTTTGGAAATTTCGTATTTTGAAGTCCGCGGTTACTTTGTCATCGATCCTGGACTACAGGCGAGTGAGGCAACCTTTTGCAACAAATTAAACGCTGATCTACTTAAAATTACATCGGTAATCCAAAATAACCGATAAATACCGGATCGGTAACAATAAATTATTTCCGATCAAAATAAGTAAGGCTAACCATCAGGATTTTTGCAAAAAAATGAAAAAAATTTATTGTTGAAATTCCGGCTCAAAATGATTATAGGTAATGAATAGAGCATATAAGTAAGAAATTACCGGTTGGTTGCATATGGGAAGCGCGGTTTTGGAAATTTCGTATTTTGAAGTCGCGGTTACTTTGTCATCGATCCTGGACTACAGGCGAGTGAGGCAACCTTTTGCAACAAATTAAACGCTGATCTACTTAAAATTACATCGGTAATCCAAAATAACCGATAAATACCGGATCGGTAACAATAAATTATTTCCGATCAAAATAAGTAAGGCTAACCATCAGGGATTTTTGCAAAAAAAATGAAAAAAATTTATTGTTGAAATTCCGGCTCAAAATGATTATAGGTAATGAATAGAGCATATTAAGTAAGAAATTACCGGTTGGTTGCATATGGGAAGCGCGGTTTTGGAAATTTCGTATTTTGAAGTCCGCGGTTACTTTGTCATCGATCCTGGACTACAGGCGAGTGAGGCAACCTTTTGCAACAAATTAAACGCTGATCTACTTAAAATTACATCGGTAATCCAAAATAACCGATAAATACCGGATCGGTAACAATAAATTATTTCCGATCAAAATAAGTAAGGCTAACCATCAGGATTTTGCAAAAAAATGAAAAAAATTTATTGTTGAAATTCCGGCTCAAAATGATTATAGGTAATGAATAGAGCATATTAAGTAAGAAATTACCGGTTGGTTGCATATGGGAAGCGCGGTTTTGGAATTTCGTATTTTGAAGTCCGCGGTTACTTTGTCATCGATCCTGGACCTACAGGCGAGTGAGGCAACCTTTGCAACAAATTAAACGCTGATCTACTTAAAATTACATCGGTAATCCAAAATAACCGATAAATACCGGATCGGTAACAATAAATTATTTCCGATCAAAATAAGTAAGGCTAACCATCAGGGATTTTGCAAAAAAATGAAAAAAATTTATTGTTGAAATTCCGGCTCAAAATGATTATAGGTAATGAATAGAGCATTATTAAGTAAGAAATTACCGGTTGGTTGCATATGGGAAGCGCGGTTTTGGAAATTTCGTATTTTGAAGTCCGCGGTTACTTTGTCATCGATCCTGGACTACAGGCGAGTGAGGCAACCTTTTGCAACAAATTAAACGCTGATCTACTTAAAATTACATCGGTAATCCAAAA